>JAKWJD010001761.1:57127228-58502871 GCA_027705065.1 Solanum peruvianum
TTTCGGAGAAGGGAAAAGGAAACCAGTACCAAGTGATATTTTCTATGAATTGTGAATACATAACTTACCCTTACATTAGACTTTGAGCAATAAACTATAAGCTACAAATACAGGAACTTGCGTTCCACTATTACATCTGAACTGGTTCGTTGCATGGCAACTCTATTCCTTCTGGAAGAAAGAGAGTACAAAATCTGTATGTACAGAGAAGAGCTGTGTGTCCAGGAAAAGCTGTTTCACCAAGAGCAACAAGTAACAGATTAGCATGTTCTTCGTGTTTGCACGAGGAAAACCAAAGTGATGGCTTTACCATAAAATGAAGGATAACATTCTAACACATAAAATATAATCTAAAATGGACTTGCATCACATCAATTGATGCCCTAAATAACGATACAAAATGCGTGCATAGCTTCTGTACGTGCAGATTCAGATTTGCAAGCAAACGCTCACAGATCATTTTGCAAAGCACAGTAATGACATTAGCAGGGTGCAGTATAGTGAAGCTATTTGGCTTTTAGATAACAACTGAAAAAAGTGTGCACACACCTTCATAAAGGGCCGATCTCGACTAGGGAAAGACTCGATAAAGCTTTCCTTCAAGAGCAGAGATACCTAATAACCAAAGGACAGAATAAAGAATTCTGAGTTAAGAGATAGTCTCTTTACCAATCAGTGTAAGAATGAAACACAAGGATTTCTTCATATAAGCTGATGATGATGTTTGTCAAAATGTAGATATAGTTACAGGAAAAAGAAAAAGAACTAAAACTAGTATTACATCTAAGCAAGTAACGTGTAAGAGCTCAAATTGAATGAAGACTCAGATTTCAATAATGCAAAACTTCATAAAAAAATGACGCTTATATCCATCACCAGGAAGAGCAGAAAAAGAGTGATGTAATCAGATAAATTACCTTTAACAATCTGAAACTATGTAACACACTCTGGTATAAGTTTTCATGTATATGAAGACAGATTCAGAAAAGGTTTTCCTCAAATATTGGTATTCATGTACACCACTTGTGCAGATAAAGAAACTGAGAAAAAATAATTCTGAAATAGTGCCAGTTATCAGTACATTTGAAGCATTCAGAGTGATAAATTCGGAAGATAGGAGCTTGAACTTCAACAGGAACAAGCCTTACTGCATATGAATTGTGAATTCATTTTCCAAACATAAGAAGTTTCTAAAAGTTACAGATATCACCAACAGCTCCAAATAATCTACTATCATCATCATCTACTACTCGGGTGGAAACACAAATGGATATTTGCTAGTAAATTGCTTTTTCTTCAAGTTCAGGTCTTAAAAGTGTACAATTTGCTCAAATATCAAATACTGTTTCAAACTTCTGTATTGGATAAACCGGTACATACAGTTCGCAGCAGGTTAAGCCTACCAATTTCAATGATTCCCCATTTGGAACAGGTTATGCCAAAGAGTCTATACAACATTCTGAATAATTTAAGTAGCAAATACCTTTCGAAAGTGATGCATGTACTGTAAGGCTATTTCACACAAGTAGTCAGCCAAATTAAATGCTCCAAGGAGAAGCTACAAACCTTATCATCATTTGATTGGACATTAGTAATTGTGTGTGAACGAAGGTTCGAGCAAAGCGAATCCAGGTACGACCGCAACACTCCCAGGAAAGACTTTGCAGCTTCAACCTAAACATAATGTCACGGTTAAACAGTAACAAAGACTGACTAGATTGTTAGTAATACAACATACTGTACAGATATTACATTGAACCATTATTTTCTTGGTGAATTAGCATTCTAAGGAAGAAGAGCCAGTGATCAAAATAATAAAGATAGTCATATGAAAAATCTGTGATACCAGAGTCGCAAGAGAACTACAAAGAAGTGTAACGAGAGACGTGCTTGGATAGTCACATTCTTTTTTATCATTTATTAGTGTTCTGCAAATGGAAAAAGAACTTTTTCTTTGAAAAATACCCTGAAAACACTGTTGGGGAACTGTTTTTAAAAAAAAAAAAAAACTCAAAAAACATTTTTGAAATTTCATTTGCAAGATCTCAAAAAGAATATGCACAAAAAACAACACCTGAAGTTGTCAAGCATCCCAAATAGGTCATCTGTTTTTTGAACTCAACCAAAAGATTATATATACATAAGAGGCACAAAGTAAATGCTCTGTAGGGAAGCTGAAGGAAACAAAGAAAGCACCAGTAAAATATTTTTAAAAAATCCAATAGCTACTCTATACACCCTCAGTTTACATTTTAAATAGCTTCCTACAAAAGAACAAGTATTCAGGTATGCAATTATAAATGAAACGTACAATGTCTCAACATTTAACCAAT
This sequence comes from Solanum peruvianum, assembly GCA_027705065.1. NCBI lineage: Eukaryota > Viridiplantae > Streptophyta > Magnoliopsida > Solanales > Solanaceae > Solanum > Solanum peruvianum. The sequence goes on from JAKWJD010001761.1 coordinate 57,129,562, forward strand.
CTAATCATCTCTACCAATTCAGAATTCAATTAACAAGATGGTCCACTGGTGGAGCTATGACTTCATTGGAATTACATACTCCGCAAACAGTTTCACAACAACTAGGCTGTTTCTGATAACAATTCATACTCCGTCTACCCATGCAGGACACCCACCTTCTACAAGCACACGGATAAACAAAAGCTCACCGAAAATATGGTTGTTATTTACCCCATAAGAGGAACCGAATTGACACTTCATCCATCCTGGTTAATCATTTTTTAGATGATGGGTCAAAAGGAGAAACAATAAGCTATGAAGACAAAATGAGCATCTCCAGAAGGGATAAGAGTTAAAATGGTCAAATAAGTGATTATACAGTCAGAAGGAAAGAATATGAGCATTTGCAAAGGGATAGAGCTTAGAACAGTAAGTGATCAAACACTCAGAAGGAAAGGAAAATTGAGAATCCATGTAACAAGGAGAGGACAACATACTTGCACCCAATGATCTGGGGCCTTAGTGGTCAATAAAGTGGAAGGAGAACCACAAAGTCTCAAGTTCAAATCCCCGGAAGCAAAAAACACTACATGATTTCTTCCCAGCTGCCTAAGCTTTGGTAGGCAGAGAGATATTAGGTACCCAGTGTAATAGTTGAGATGCGTGCAAGCTGGCCTAAAACATACCATCATCAAACCAAGAAAAGAAGAGGAGAACATACTAAGGTTGAGTTCTAGTTCGTGAGGCTCCTAAAAAGGACGGATTAGACCTCACATCCTTTAACTTAATCTACTTATCTAATTCCAAGTGCAGGCATAATTAGATTGATTTGTCCTCCTTTTTTTTTTTTGTGAGATTGATTTTTCCTACTATATATTCTTTTTTCTTTTGCTTCTTGATGATACTATTAACTAGACTCTAACAAACTCAAGGATTATAATCAAAAGTCAAACTAGAAATGCTTCATCCATGTTATTTCCAGGTACACAAGTAGATCTGTCAACTTAGTTGGATGCAACCAATTACGTTAGATGAGTCAAAAATAGATCAGGGTTGCCCCTGTGACAAGGACAAATGAAGGAATGGAAGGGGATCAATGAGACATTCGGCAATACCTGAATATCTGTGCACTCATAAACAGGCCTCTTCCTTGCCAGATAACTTTCTCCCACCAGTTTTGCATGGTAAGGACTTAAGCAAGAGTATAACTCCTTTTGCTGTGGAAGTTGTGGTAAAGTTGGTGACTTCACCTAATTTTTAATGTAAGACGCATGAAAAAATACCCCTCTTAGGAAACTTCAACAAGTAACAGCAAAATTCGCATCATCTATGTAGTACTCAGTAATGAAGTTCTGATAAACAAAAACTAAGAAGACAGTCTGCTGGAGAGTCGTGCAAACGGTTACTTTAAGCTCATGCAATAGAAATAACCTGCTCACAAACCTGGTTCTTGTTTGCATCTACAAGGATGGCATTTGTTAACTTTGACTGAACCTCAGAGGTCTTATTCTTCACACCTACCTACTCAAAGGTAAGAAGAAAAAGGAAGAGCAAAATACAAGTTAAATCACTCGAAATGGCCCCTTGTGACCTAACAATTATTCATTAAAAATAATACACCACATCATCATAGAAAGCACTCAAACAGGACAAACAATTTGATTATTTTGCAACACAAAATCCCAGGAAAGAGAGATACATTTTGTGAATATGCAGGAGCCAATAAATTATTGCACAAATGAGATCAGCAAAATACAGGATAAAAACATACTGAATGATTTCCCAATAATGCAAGATATCTAAGAAAAAGCTGGCAAAATGGTATCATCGCACATGATATAACAAGAAGTCAAGAAAACATTCATCACTGACGACGAGAGCATCTACAAACTCATCAACTTTCAGTCTAAATGAAACAAACCCCTCATTCAAGTACTCCAATTGTTTCATGAATAGCCTCGTCTAACTTCTAAGAACCTCTTTGCTTATACATTTCTTTGGGAGCCAATTATGAAAGACAGAAAATTCTAAGAAATGGATATACTCACTATATAGGGAACAGGTGCATCCAGAAAATCCAGCATGTCATTAGGCAAAACCTGACAATTTACACGTCAAGAAAGTCAGAAGAATCAGAAAATCCAATAGATCTATTACCAGGAAAACATTCATTGTCAACTGAAAGTTACCGGCATCAACAAGCTTTGCCACTGATAAGGACGAATCAAAGGGATAATAGACAAAATGCACGCAGACAATATTCCCTGCAATTAACTAAAAATTAGATTCTGAATCAAATTTTTAGGGCTTTCAAAGATACCAGCTTTAAAAATCATGTGAATACTAAGGGCATTTGGATCTGAAAGAAGTCTTCACCTCACATATAACATGTATGGGGAAGATAAAACCAATCTTTGCAACAATAAATATGCTGCCTAGGAAGAACAGACTAATCAAGAAAGCATTTAGTATGTGAAATCAAGACAGCACTCCTATGATGACAAACCTAACTAAATCTTTAGTTCTATACAGCAGAAAAGATGCCGCAAACTGATACTTACCAAATTTGAACAAACTACTACAATCTGCTTCTCCAGTAAAGCTCCCGCAAACAGTGTCAGCACCTATAAAATGCGAGTAGGATAGTGTCAAAAGAATTTGACAAGCATGTTAAAACCAGTGCTTCCTAGCCCACTGGTCAAGTGTGTTTACCAATAAAAGACAACATTACAACAACAAGAACCACAACAACAAAAACCTACTGTAATCTACAAGTGGGCTGTGGAGAGTTCATAGAAAACATTGAGAAATTAAATGGACTCAAGTATACAACTAGATATATGAGGCTGAATGAATTGATTATTCCAATACTCAGCGCAATCAAAAAAATAAACTCATCCCCTGTTCTGTTAGTAAGAAATATGTTTTCCCTTAACCTTCTTTATCCATTTTAAGCAATCAATACAGTAACGTGGAGTCATCTGCAAGAGGTTTATAGGACAATCTTAATACAAATGATTAATTTAAAGAACAGAAAAAAGAAATCTATCATGCCATAAAAAAAATAGTCAATTTAACCTTTCAACATGCTGAGCACTATTTCAATAATATTCTGGTAAATTCGTGTTTGTGCTACAAGCCAGAATTCTGTACTGGTTTTCCACTTTAAACCCATTATATTAAGTCAAAGATTAGAGCATAGCATACATGTTCCTGTCTACAAGTATGAAATCAATGCCCACATTTTTCTCTATAATCAGAAAGTCCCTATTCAATGACAAGTTTATGAGGATGACATTAACCGATCTGGCATTGCACTTCTCTATAAACATTTGGTGACAGAGGCCATCATTTCTGACAAAGGTCAAAAAGCTTTACACTAGTCTAGGAACACTTGTCACTTATTATAGTCAAGTAGAAAATTAATTAGTCAAATTGAACAGTTATATTTAGGCTGTATAGATGCCCAGTATCACCACGCACATGCTCAAGCCGCAGCGAGCCACATAAGCATGCAACAGCCCAAACTGACAATGCAGTTGCTTCCTCTTCCACCATGAGTGCATTGTGAGCCTGTATTGCGGAAAACCAAATTAACATAAGCTGATAATGCATAGGAAACCAACTATTGGAAGGCGTAGCTAGTTAGATAAACCATTTCTCAAACATGAAACATGGCATCTCTCAGCCCACCCCCTCTACTTCACTCTTCAATAATGAATATATAAATCCAGGAATCGCAAAAAAAAAAAAAAAGAGAATGTACCTCTGCTAATTCCAAACTTGTACGGCATGATTTTAAGTCAATTGTTGATCCAGCAACGTGTAAAAGTGCTTCATCAGGTCTATAATATTCTAATGGATGAAGGTGATCCAGGGGATGGAACTTAATTGTTGAGCCCCTTGAAGGACATTTTAGCTGGTAATATTCACATAGTATCTGCAAAGATCCACGATTATTGGCCTGGAAGGTGAAGGAGAACGAAGAGGTCAGAGAAGACTTAGATAACACACTAATGACAAGACATAACTTGAAAATTTTAACTGTATAAGTGCCAAATAAAACCTTTGCCCATTCAACTATATCACTATGCTGGCTTGAATCATCTTGACCAGAAAAAGATGCTTCCTCAGTTTCGGTTTCATCAAAATCACTTCGAAAATGTCTATCTTCACTAGGAGAATCCTGGAAGCTGTATCCAAAAATAAAAGCACTTCATAGAGATGGGATTTGCCGATAAAAGATACCAACTTCCAGTAAGATGTTCTCTCAATAATTTGAACACAAACAGATATAGCGCAGAGCATAAGGGTCACAAGTTTATGAGACATATTGGAACGAAAAATGTACTAAAAGCCAAATAGGAAGTAATATACCTAGAGGAAGATTCAGAACTTTCGCACTGACGATATCTTAGAAGTGGCAAAACAGCATTTGGTACACCCTTTTCTACCAGTTGTTTGTTATCATCAGTGGAATTATCAAAAGCTTCAGAGACTTGCCTTCCAGATATAAATTCTTTATTAGCAAAATCCATATCATTGTCAACCATACAAGCTTTGTCATCACCTCCATCCTTCTTTGGGAGTACATCTCCTTCTGCAACTCTATACTCCAGCTGAGACTTGTCACCCACGGTTCCACTAATTACAGAATCAGCAGTGCTTGGTTGAGGGCTTTCTACAGTGCCATTCAGGACGTACTTAGCTGTTTCTTCCAATATGCTGGGAGCATTATCTTCCAAATTTTCTTCCTCGTCATCAATCACAAGTGAATCAAAATCAAGTTCACCAACTTGCTTTGTTAACCGCTCCAACCTTTCTTCAGTGAAAATGCTAGAAAAGGGAAAAATAACAAACAGTGTCTCAGTATGCAGTAGGCACTAAGCACTAGCAACAGAGAAATAACAAAAATGACTTGTGAAGAATCTTCCAAAGTGAAACCATACATTTATCTGTTCTGCACATATATAGAGTATAGACTAGGAATAGCAAGCACCGGAAGCTGGTATAATGCTTCTTCTTGCTCATGATATTATTACAAGCAAATGTTAAATGTACAAGCACCTAAGCATACTTCCTAATAGACTTCCTCAAGAGTTTTATTTTATTAAGTTCTCAAGACAATGTCCAAAGAGCTGAAATCGACTAACTTTGTCATGCTTCTGACTCCTTGAAGTATCTAAGTATAAAGGACAGCCCGGTGCACTAAGCTACACTATGTGTGGGCCGAGCAGGGCCGACAAGAAAGGCCTATTGTATGCAGCCTTGCCCTGCATTTCTGTAAGATGTTGTATCTAAGTAGCCAAACAACATACTATTGAACTATTTAAGATGTTGCTCAAATGTTTGATACAGCAAAGCCTGATTCCCAGATGAATTTAAGCTGAAAAATTAGCCAACATTTCATTCTGCTAGAAGGTCACCTTACTCTCCCTAGGCTCGTTGATCATCTTTGTACATGCTGGCAACCTCTAATAATATTCACAAGAAATGAAAAGGACATGAAGTTCACCATTTCTTTTAGAAAGCTGATAGCAAGTCCATCATATACGCAAGACAAACCTTGCAAGGTATCAATAAATTCAGTAGCTATCCCACTTAATAGAGACATTGATCTTGCCTATATTGCAAGGGAAAAATGGGGGTCGGGACTCTCTTCAGAACAATACTATCAATAAAATAGGTCTCTCAATGTAACCACACAATAAAGGCATCCAGTTAATTGAACATTAGGAAGCTATTATTCAGCAAGATTCCCTAAATTAGGCCCATCAAGTTTTAACAACAAAAAATGATCTGGACAACATAGAAAATTCGACCAGAAGAGAAACGAACCTATGTAATACACCAAAGTGAAGATCAAAAAATGGAAGTCTGGAAAGAATGCAATAACAGCGGCGTGTTGTCAAAATTTGGCGGCTAATACCCAAGCTGGTCTGTTGTCCATCTGAAATCATGGAAAGCAATCCAGAGGGTTTCTGAACCATTTCCTCAACTAAAACACAGCAACCGTATAGAGTTGAATTATCAGCAACCTATATCAAGAAACTTAAGTTAAAATACATACTCCAACTGGTCAGCGCCAACTCCTTCATCTTATTGTTCCTATCTTTTACATTCGGATGAGAAAAAGGGCAGAAAAAGACTTGTTAATAAAACCAAAGCTGGCACATCTATGCACAGAGTAGACATAGAAGTTGACAGCTATTTCTTACTGTTGTTTCCTTTTAGTAAGTTACTTGACGACTGACGTTATCGATCAAAAAAAGAGTCACTTAATATTGGTGATAAATATATAGGCTACAACTGATAGGGTAAGGCACTTTTTACGTATTTTCATGTACGTTGCATATTCTCTTTGCATATGCCTACAGATTACATGAACCTATTTAATTATAAAAGGGAACTCCTAAAACCAAAACAATCAAAAAGTTGTATAATTTAATAACGTTGTTGTAGATAGAAATGAAATTTAAAATTGTTCCGAGTGCAAATTAATGTTATGCTCAATAACAAAAGAAAACCAATTAGAAACTGACTGGTCAGAGATTTGAAGGGTCATATGATGTTATAATGCAGAGCAGATATCGCATACATGAAAGCAGAATGTCAAATGGGATACCTGAAGCCGGAACACAAAGGACAGATCATTTTGTTTAAGGTGTTCCTGGAAAAGTAGCAGCATATTAAAACATATATCTGAATATTCTAGACATTGTGTTGCACCACAAAAACAAATTTACACATCAAAACACTGAAGTTGGTTGATAATTATCAGATTGATGACAAAAGACTTACAAATATATAATTGTATTTCTAATGGAGAATAAACAACGGGACAGAAAAGTACTTTCTTTAATGTTATTCTCTTGGTATGGAAAGAGAACTTTTTAAACAGGCAATACACTACTCTAGCTCAGGAAACCATTGGAGTTATATGTTCATCTAAGGTTTTTTTTTTGGGAGGCGGGACAGTTACTTGATTCCATAGGCCAAAAAAGAAAGGGAGGGAGGGGGATCGTCCAGGGTATCATAGATAAAGTTACTAATAGTAGAAAATACACCAAATAGCAGATAAGAAAGTATGTCTTCATTAATTTTCACATCCTTGTGTCTAGAAGAAGCCTAAATCTGATCCAAGAACATAACACACAGAAATATGGCCAATTAATGGAACCGAGAAGATATAGCTTCTAGTTCAGAATAGCCACTGCAAAGACGCATATATGCTTAAAAAGAGTTTCTGGAAAAATATCCTTGCACCTGCATAAAGCCTTCTTGTCCTCTATGAAAATCTAGTAGTCAAATAATATATTAAGCCACTTCTTTTTGTTTGAGAGTGTATTTTAATCAGCTTCTTATTGGAAGTAAGCTTCTCTACAGTTTGGCTTTTCCTTAACGGAATTTGATTGCAATTATCAATTCGGAGGCCATTATAGAAAGGAAGCATCACTACCTGACCCAGAAGTATTTCGTTCAACTCACTCATTGATGGAGTTCTCTCAACAGCATGAACCTGTAGCCAGATGCACCGTTTTTTAACCATCAGAAAAGATGCACTGCAAGCACGGTGAATAAAAGAGGTAGAGATGCAATAGGAGAGACAGTATTTGTTTAGCCTGAGCCTAAAACACATTCCATGTTCAAGCTATAATTAATTGTATCTTTGTTTTCCTTTGATACAGAAAGGAGAATGCCACACTAAGTTGCTGTATCTTAAATCAACTAGTCCTTTTGTTTATGTTTCTTTTTCTCACCTAAGGTAGGAACAGGTAAATGTAAAAATTGCGAGATGCATGATCCATCACCTATAAAGTTTTCTTTTTTTTTTTTTTGAGAAGGATCACCTATAATATTTTGAATGCTTCAAACAATAAGTTTGTTGCTTTCAACATTAACTATTTACAGAAGTTCACCAAGTGAATCACATCTGAAGCTTGAAATACTTCAAAATGTATCTCCTCGATATCTAGACATTACATGTCAATAAAGGGAAAAGGGGGTTGATAGGGATAACCCAACCTCTACTCCTGCTGGAAAGCAAAATGAGAGAAGATCCTTGTATTTCAGTGGCAGTGGTTTCTCTGGAGGGTAAACAAATAAGACCTGAAACCCAAAGAAGTAACAACACCTTATAGTCCATAAAATTATACAATTCTAACTCCATGCAAATTAAACCCTACAATAAACAACACCTGAGGCTCAAAATTAGGTTCCACGCGTGATTGACTTTGACCACCAAGTGCGCTTCTAAATCTCCCTGGACCATCTAGCTTTTTTGAAAAATAAAGCCTTTGAAGTGCTTGAATATCGCAGTTAGGATGGAGTCCAACCACCACCATGCTCTCAAATAGCCTTGATGGCTCTTTCCAAACTCTATGATCCTACAAGCTTACAGAGTATAATTATCTAAAAACCAAAAGAACTCTGCCCTTATAGAATAAATTGAGAAGTATATTTAACCATCAAAACCAGGAGTTTAATGTCTATCATTCACCATCATCAAATTTTCAAGCTGAATAAGTAATTAATTGAGAAAAAACATAGAAACGATGTAGTATTTGAAGCAACTGCTATTAAAACCAGAATTAGATCTCGAGGGGGACTTCAAATTGATAATTTAATTTGCTGCATTTTAGCATACAGCAGAAAGCTCCAGGGTTAGTCATATAGCATACCAGGGATTGCAACTGAAACCTAGCCCACTGACGCTTTTGGCTAGTTAATATTTCCGGATTGTACGCTCCACTTTTAACTTCAGGGGGACTGGAGAAGCCCTTCATTAATCTAGTTACTTGACGCTGCAATTTCTGAAGCTGACTACCATTATCATCTTTAGATGAATATACCACAGAAGGTCGTGGCGACCTAACGGCAGCTGCAGCAGCAGCAACAGCTCTTGCAACATCTTCCGTTGTTTGAAAAAAGGATGCACCCCAACTAGGACTACCTGAATCTTCAATATTCTCCATCTTCTCTCTTCTACAATGAAAAGCAAAAACTAAACTCAGAGGATGTGATTTCAATAACAAAAACTAAAGAACGCCTGCATTTTGGTGCAGATTATGTGTTAGTGCACACTACACCAAAAACCAACTGACATAACAACCCAAACCGTGTGAATTAGTCCTCACTACATAACACATTTCAAGTTTCACCAACATCCACATCCTAACTAGGAGAATAACAACTCTTTTTCTTTTTTTTCATTTTGATAAGTAAGGAGAAGAATTGTCCACTTTTCAAAAGAAACTATAAGTCCATGCTAAAAAATTGCTAAAGAAGAAAGCAGTTGAAAATTAAATGAGTATGATATCCTTTATTATTCCTTTCAACTAAATTATAGCTATGTATCTATCAAAAACAATGGCAAATCATTTACAAATACTTCGTAGCAAGTCAGCAGTCAAAAATTACATTCCTTTACAAAAAAAAACATCTCTATCATACTATAGATCATAAAAGTTCCTCCCATCAGGACTGATCAAAAACTACTTTCGTCCAGTGCTCCTCCACACTCAAGTATCAAATCCATACAACAATTTATTATAAGTATATCCAAGCTGAAAAAGACACAAAAAGTTGGCCACTTCTGTGAACTAACTTCTTAGTTAAGATGCTAAAGATTACAACTTTTCACCAATAGCCACTAAATTTCAACATATAAAACCCCATAAACATAACCAAATCTTTCAACAACCCATATCAAACCATGAGAAAAAAATACCAAAAAAGGACAGAAGACGCCAAACATCAAATAGATCATAATCAAGAGATACCCACATGAAATAATCTCAAGAAAATGAAAAATAAATAGAAAAAAACTCACCTTTAAATTAATCGTCAAATTAGGAAAAGTCAAGAGAAAGAGTGAAATCAAATGTTTTTGGGTTTCTATCAGATAAAGGAAATAGAGATTTACAGAGATGAAAAAAAGAGTTCAATCAAGCAGCCATGAACCAAAACAGAGAGAGTATTATAATTCTTGATGTTCAGATTCTGTGGGATAAAAATGGAAGAAACCCCCAAAGAGAAAAGGTGTAACAAAGAAAGAAGCATGTAATAATTAATATGTTTTAATTAAGAATTAGAACACAAATTAAATTTTATTTTTTTATCAGATCTCGTACCTATATTGAAGCCCGATTATATTAAAAATTATGCTAAAAAATCTCGTATTGAAATAAAGCTGTCGACTTAGACAATCGAGATCTCTGATTAAGGATTGGTCAATACAAATTAATTGTACTCCTAAAATATTTTTTTTTAATTTATTATTATTTTTTTAATTTATTATTTATTTATTAAGGATTTTCTTAGGAAAATACTAAGATTATACTTTATTGGCAAAAAAAAAAAAGAGGGTTAAACCCTCGTGTATGACGAAATGATATAACGACATGAGGACCACAGTTTTTTGTTTAGGCTCTATATTAGTTTAGTAGATATTGATTAGATTTAACTATTTTGTATTGTAGACTTTTGGTCTTTTTTGACACACTAATAATTTCTTTTTTTTCTTTTTGTTGGTGGAGGGGCTTAGGGGCCTTGAGAGGGGGAAGGGGTTGGTGGGGGCTTAGAATTATTTGACTTTGGGGATATCTAATTGTGTACAAAGAATCTTATCTTTTAAGTTGTTTTCACTTTATATCTTCCCAAGTGAGGTTATAATAAGTTTATTTTTGTAATTTTTCCACTATATAGAAAATTAGAGTGTGCATTATTTAGATTAAATTAAATTTTAATTTAAATCAATTTTTAGTTTGATTTTGGATTAATAATTTATTCTTTTTAATTTTTTAGTTTCATTTCGAATTTTAAAAATAATAAAATAAAAAATGAATTTTATATATATATATATATCTAGAGAGAAGTAATAATATTGAATCTATTAAATATATTTTTTATTATATAAATCATAAGTATAATTCAAAACACAATACTTATTTCAAAGTTGAAAATATAAATTTGATTATGTTATTACCATAACCAAAAAAGCCAAATCTAATTGAGAAAAATCAAATCAAATCAAACCAAATTTATTTTGGTTTGAATTGAGTTATACTTTTTCAAATTCAAAAATTAAAAAATTCAAATCGAATAGTATAAAATCAAACCGAATGCACACCCCTAGATGGAGGGTCGGAGTGGGGGATGAAATTTTATTTTTGAAGGGAAATTGTCTTATTATATAAATTTTATTTAAATTTTAAATAATGGCATAATACATAAATGTGCCCTTTAACTTGGCTTCAAATCACATTTATGTCCTTCAAGTTTGGATATGCACAAATAGACACTTAAACTTGTATAAAGTTGAACAAATAGACACACATGTCCTACATGTCATTCGTTGTCCTACATGGTGTCCTACGTGCATTGTGACATGTAGGACTGATGTGTTTATTTATTTAAAAGTTAGATAGTTAATGTGTCTGTTTGTGCATTATGAAAGTTGAAGGTCAAAGTTAAAACTTAAAGTCAAGTTTAGGGTCTAATATATGTATTAGGTCTTATGTACCTTACAATTGATTAAGAATTTTTTATCATATATTGAGGAAGACACATCTAGATATATGTATTTTTGCTATTATTTATTTATGTATCTCATGTACATATCTATCAACTTGGATACAGTGTGTCAAAAATAAATAATTTCTTGTTTTGACTCATATATCGTATGATACATGTAGCTAAATGTATTTGAATGCACCTACATCTAATAAGAATCATAATATTACAAATTAAAATGTATTTAAGTTTATATTAGTGGATTTTTATAATTTCCTTATTATTGATCTTACAAATGGAACATATGCTTTAATTTTACTAGTAAGAAACGTTTTTTACAAGCCAAAAAAAAAAAAAAGACATCTTTATAACCAAAAATAAATAAAAACTTTAGTACTGACCCATTTAAAATTTGTTTGAAATTGTTTCTTTATTAGTTTATTACATATACATAAGCTATGTATGTGATTTTTGAAATGACTAATTTATGTGATTTTTGAAATAGTTAATGTATGTGATTTTCGAAATAATTAATTTTTAGATATGTGTGTATTGAGTTATGTGCAAGCATATCTAACGAAATACATAATTTTGTGTAGAAAATGAATATTATTATATATTTAGTATAATTTAATAAGTGAGATATAAAAAAATTGAGTGTACATAAAAATTTTAGAATCTCATGAAAATAAAAGGTTATATTTTATAAATCCTCAATAAATATAAAAGGAAATCTTTAAATTATAGAAGAAATAAGATATGTATATTGTGTTTTAAGCATCAACATAAATTATTGACCTGAAATTCTTCAAATAACTTAATGAACTCAATATTTTCTTTCTAATAAGCTTGACCTGGATATATTATTTAAATAATATTTTAAGTAAATTAAATTATATATCAAGGAATATAGTACAAGTTTTTATAAATAATTAATATGGAAATGTGGATTGACGCATGGTGACTTGTGGGGTGTGTTGGGGTTTGGGTGGGGGAGGGAATTATTGGGGAGATTATTGGATATTGGCTAAGAACATATAAAGATGAACCATCAATTCTAAGAGTACTCTCCTTGGATAAATTTATAATTGAAAAAATTATAAGTGAAAAGTCATAAGTTAAAGAATTTTATTTATTAATTTTTAATTTATTTAATATTATTTTTTAAATTTAATTAGTGTTTATAATAATATTAATTATTTTTCATAAAAATAAGCATTTAAAAACTTTAAGTTTCACTTATTTCAGAGTTGATCTTGATCTAAAGTCGTTTTTTCACTTTCTTTGTGATCTTCCATTTAAGGACTCTTAACTTGTTCATAATATACATTATCAAAATAATTATATGTATCGTAGTCAATTCTATATTTTTAGAGAAAAATATAAAGCCAAAATTAATAAGAAGTCTATTCTCTGTCAAATTAGTCAAATTCTAAAATAATTGTAGAGCTAATTTGTAATCAAGTTTAATTTTGAGCTTCTTACGTAATTGCATACGTGATACATAAAGTTTAATAAAAATGACCGTATGTATATGTAATGCATAGATATTGTATAAATAATAATGTAATGAATATATAATGCATCAATATTGTATAAATTGTGTATAACTATATAAATATGAAGTATAACCATTTATCAGAGATGCGCATAAGTTTATATATGTTTATAACAATATTTATCCTTTACAACAATTCATTTTTCTCAACACGCTACTTTTTTATGATTCTGATCAAATCAAATAATGAGTTCCTCTCGTAATGATATATTTCATTTCAAAGAACATTTTGTCACTCTTTTCTAAGAAAATTTGACTCTAGGAATATTCTACTTTGATTTCTATGCCAAATAATTCCAAATTGAAAGATATATCTAAATTTTCTATTTAGACGCATAATAATAGACATGATTCAAATATAATCAATATTAAGTAGAATTATAAATGGATGTTTGGAAAATATTATATGCTAGGAAGCATTCATGTAACACATCACAATCGTGATAAATGCATCGCGTTCGCAAATGTTTATTCTAGTTCATCATGATTATTGTGTGGTCTCCAACAACCACAATACACCAAACAACAACAAAAAAAATTGCAACTCTTGTTTTAAATAATTTAATTTGTTTTAAATCACTCACCCGCGAGCCTTTTGATCTCATCTTAAACCCTACAAACAAGTCTCAAAATATAAGTGATTTGGAGCACGAATATTCAAAATAAAGAGTAAAGTTATTATAAAAATATATTAGTCTGATATAAATATCGAGTTTATATATATATATATATATATACTAAATTTAAACATATTTCATAACAGTTGCGTGACATTCTTAACAAAAAAAAGTACTCAAATTTTTTGTTGCATCTTTATTATCTTAATGGTAGTTAATAACAAATTTCTCCAAAATAGAAACTACTTTAAGATGTGAAAATCAATAAATAGACATTGTACCTACTCCAAATATGTATCATTCATATTTTCCTCTTTGGTTTGATAACAACTTAGGCCGGCCAAACACCTAGTCTTCTGAATGCCCATCATTTTCTTCTATTTGAAGTTCTATAATGTCTTTGACTGAATTTGTCAATTATGTTGAATATGTGATAAGATGTAATCATTTGGTAAAATGTGTTTTAATTGGACCACCATATGTTATTCCTAACCATGTAGATATATGTTACTATATCTTTCTTTGAAATCTCAAGTAGGGGTCAAATGTAGCTGAATTTATATTAACATTATTTATTATTAGAAAAAAGATATAAATTTTCCTCTAAACTTATACTGAAAAATTACTATTAAAAATATAAATTATCATAGTGATCTATTACATATTTTTATCATTTAAAAGTGAATTTAATATCATCCTGAAATGTGTAACATTACTCTCAGAAGGCATCGTGTAACATACTTCCTGCCACATCAATGCTATGTCAGTGTCATGTCAACTTTTATAATTTATTTTGTTTTCATTTCTTTATTAATTACTTTTCTTGTGATAACAGTATTTTATACTAATTAATAATTAAAATTCTCTAATAATTATACCTTCTTATATTAAAATCTCAACCACTTCATCTTTTATCTCACGAAAAAAATCATATTCGACTACCTTATTCATTATTTATTCTTTGTTCTTCACCATCATCATATCACCTTCAAATTCTCCTTCTTCTTCTTCTTCTTCTTCATCATCCATCACTGAATATCAGCATCATCTTTTTAATATCAATTTTCACTCTCTTTTTTCAAAATCGTTACTCAGCGCCACCACACTCATAAAGTTGTCATCTTCACGAAATTCATGATTAGTCATTTTCATCAACTTCAATTTCCTCTCTCTTTTTTCACCCATTATCTAGAATTACCATACCCATACTGCAATTACACCAAATTCCAAAAATTGTCCTAACAATCAAAATTTCTTTAACAAAATCAAAAGAGAAAAGATAACAATCAATCAAAATCACCTAAAACATAACTTAATGATTTATTTATTTAGGTTTATTCAAAATTCTTTTTAGATTCTTTCTTTGATAAAAAATTTCAAAAATACAATTATGCACTAACAAATTTATAAAAATTAACCTAATTGTCAATCAAAAAGAAAAGTTATGCTTTGAGATTTTGATGTATAAAGAATATATGATGAAGAAGAGATGTGAAAAGAAAAAAGAGAAGGTGTGAAGAAGAAGAAGAGGTATGGGGGTAGGGGGGGGGGGTAGAGGAGGGGGCGGCTTAAAAGTTGATTCTAATTGTTATTTTGGAAAAGGGTCAAAAATATTCTTAAACTATCCGAAATAGATCATTTTTACCTTAAATTATATTTGGCTCAAAACTATCCTTCCCGTCAAACTATTGGGTTAAAAGTGTCCTTATTATTAACGGAAGTTGTTAAATGCTATGTGGATACCACATTGTACGCTAATAGGGTTTCACTGTCACATAGACTAAACAAAAAAGGATCAAAAAGTACCCTTAAACTATCTGAAATAGTTCATATTTACCTTAAACTATAATTCGGCTCAAAACTATCCTTCTTGGCAAACTATTGGGTCAAAAGTACCCTTCTTATTAACAGAAGTTGTTAAATGCAATGTGAATGAACACTGCATGCCAATAGGGTTCCATTGCCACATATACTAAATTTCTATTACTCTTTTCCCCCTTATTTCATTCTTTTTCAGAAACGATTTCACCCTTTCTCCCTCATTCGCGACTAGGGTTTCATAGTTTTCTCGATTTCAAAATGGATATTCGTGGTTGTAGGTTAGTAAGTTTTTTTCTTATTTTATTATGTTTACGCTTTTAAAGCATGATAGTTAGGATTTCACAGCTTTTCCCTCACTTCCCAACTAGGTTTTCATAGTTTTCTTTGGGGTTGAGTTTTAAAGTGGATATTCGTGATTGTAAGCATAATAAAATAAGAAAAAAAAATTACTAACCTACAACCACGAATTTCCACTTTAATACCCAGCGACGAAGACATGTAAAACCCTAGTGAAAGAGAAGGGGTGAAATCTTTTCTACAAAATAATTAAATGAGGGGGATAAAGGGGTAATTAAAATTTAGGGATTTAGTCTATGTGGCAGTGGAACCCTTTAGCGTGCAATGTGGCATCCACATGGCATTTAACAATTTTCGTTAATAAGAAGGACACTTTTGACCTAATAGTTTGACGGAAATATAATTTAAGGGTAAATATGAGCTATTTCATATAGTTTAAAGGTATTTTTGACCATTTTCCTTTTAGTCTATGTAGCAGTGAAACCCTATTGGCGTGCAATGTGACATCTTACATGACATTTAATAACTTTTGTTAATATAACGGGCACTTTTAACCCAATAGTTTGACGGAAAGGATAGCTTTGAGCTGAAATATATTTTAAGGGTAAATAAGAGCTATTTCGGATAATTTAAAGATATTTTGACCATATCCCATTATTTTTTTTATTCAGAGAAGACATCCACTGAAGTTATCTCGAATTTTTAAATAGACGCCTTAACTTTGAGGGCGTCCTATTCCGCACAAAAATATTAAATATTTCTGTAAAAGGACCATTGTTCCCATTTTCTCACCTATGAGCACGCACGTTATTCTCACGCTTTTAATTAATTTAATTTAAATTAACTTAAATCCAAAACTCTTTCTTTATTATTTTTTTCATTTCTTAGTTTGTTGTAACGACCTGTTTAGTCGTTTGAGCAGCAGATTGTAATTCTGGGAGAACTGGCGGGGACGACGGGTGTCACGACGGACCGTCGTGGTCACGACGGCCCGTCGAGGAGGTTCCGTTCCATGACACTTAGAATTCTTCAATTTGGATATTAAAATCGACTCTCTGTAATCTGTGACGGACCTGCAGGACGTGCCGTCACATCTACGACGAACCGTCGTGAGGCACCGTTTCAATATACTTAGGAATTCTGAAATTGGGTACCAAAAAACGAGTTTCTGACCGTCAGGACGGAGGTGCAGGACGGACCGTCACAGTCCACCTGAATTTTGGGGGGGGGTTGCGACGACCTGTGTGACGGACCGTCGCAGGCACGACGGGCCGTCACAGGTTGCGCAAATCCCAGGCAGATTAGGATTTCTCTACACGTTTTAAGGGTCGTCTTGGACTATTCTTTCCTTAATTATAAAGATTGAGGGTTAATATTAATAAGTCTAATTACTTGGGGGTTAAAAGAGGTAACCTTAAGTTAATTAGTGGGTTTTATTGTCCTCTTTTACACTTAATTATATTTTAATTAGGGTAAAGGAAAGAGGGTTTGAATAAAACAAAAGAGAAAGAACAAGAGAGAGAAAAGAGAAACGAATTGAGGGAGATTGAACGAGAAGAAGAAAGCTTTAGGGAAAAATCAAAGCTTGGGAATTTGCTTGTGGATTTCAATTCTTCGGTGGAGGTAGGTTATGGTTTATATTACGATATTCGTAGTGAACTCTTAATAGTGAATATTATGTGTTGATAGTATTGTAAACCCTGCTATGTGCTTAAATTGTATGCTTGCATGATTATGATTATGAAATTGTGATGAATTAACAAAGCATGATGAAGCTATTGAATCCCAAATCTTGAAAGAACCCTAATTCACTTGTTATTGATGATGCCTTAGTATAAAAGAAGGCTTGATATATTATATAATGAGATTGATGATGCCTTAGTATAAAAGAAGGCCTTATGAATTAGGGGATCGGGTGCCACGTTCCGGTACCGGGATAGAATGAATATGAGGATCGGGTGCCACGTTCCGGTACCAGGATAGAATGAATATGAGGATCGGAGTGTCACGTTCCGACACCAGGATAGAATTATGGATCGGGTGCCACGTTCCGGTACCAGGATAGAATGAGGATCGGAGTGTCACGTTCCGACACCAGGATAGTATATGGATCGGGTGCCACGTTTCGGTACCAGGATAGTATATGAGGATCGGAGTGCCACGTTCCGGCACCAGGATAGAAATAGAGGAGCGGAGTATCACGTACCGACACAAGAGGAAGAAAGATAATGAATCTTGAAATATAATGAATATACTCAATCTAATGAACTTAATTCCCAAATGAGTATGGTATTGAGGCTTGAGTCCTCATGTGTGAACTTAACGGAAATTGTTGATGAATTAATATTGTTATTGCTACATGTTGAGTATTGTAGTTGATTTACATTATTATTGATATATATTGTTCCCTATTTTGAGTTAGCCGATGATATCTACTCAGTACTTGTGGTTGTACTGACCCCCTACTTCTATGTTTTCTTCTTTGTTATTTGTGTAATGCAGCAAACGTTCCGTCAACTTCAACTCAACAGTAGATCTAGCCAGTCTTCACTACCTTCGGAAATTCAGGGTGAGCTAATGCGTCTAGCTTGGACTGGGTCTTCTTCTTCAAGTCTTGATGCCTTGAACTTCCGGCATGGACTAGCTAGTATTTGTTTTAGATTCTTAGTCAGTTTTAGTTTAGCAACTTGAGATAGATGTTCTTGTGATGATGACTTCCAGATTTTGGGGATAATAATAATAGTTTTGAGTTGTTTTTATTAATGAGTTTAAGTCTTCCGCATTACTTTTGATGATATTGTATTAAAATGTTAAGGTTTAGATGGGTTGGTTCGCTCACATAGGAGGGTGAATGTGGGTGCCAGTCGCGTCCCCGATTTGGGTCGTGACAAACTTGGTATCAGAGCATTAGGTTCGTTGGTCTCATTACACAAGAACGAGTCTAGTAGAGTCTTAAGGAACGGTAGGGGGATGCCTTTACTTTTCCTTGAGAGGCTATAAGACTTTAGGAAAATTCCATTCTTTCATTCTTTCTTTCGTGCTACTACTTGAGTCCAATTGGTATCTAGGTGATACAAATTGGTATCTGACCATCTTCACTCTATTTCGTAGATGGTTAGAACTAGAGCAACGACCGCACCAGCAGCAACAACGGCACGACAAGAAACGACTGAGCCAGCCACTGGGGCTGTGGCTCGAGGAAGAACAGCGGCAAGAGGCCGTGGAAGAGGTCGTGGGAGGACGTCCTCTAGAGGAAGAGGACGAGCACCTAGCCCATCTGATGCTAGGGCGGTGACTCCTCCACCGACTGAGGAGGTAGTAAGAGAGGGTGAGGAAGGGGAGAATGAACAAGGGCAAAATGAGGAAATGCCACCCCAACCTACCCCAGAGATGATCAACCAGGTACTTGCTTATCTTAGCGGGTTATCCGATCAGGGTCAGGCACCTCCAGTGGTTTCTGCACCAACACCTCCGGCTTCAGAGATACGACATGCGGCTACTATGGCTCCCCGCATGGATGCACCATTGGGAATAGGCACATTTCCACGTCTGACTACTGGGCCTATTATGACAAATGACCAGCATGAACTTTTCAGTAAGTTCTTGAAATTGAAACCTCCAGTCTTTAAGGGCGCAGAATCAGAGGATGCCTACGATTTTCTGGTTGATTGTCATGAGCTACTACACAAGATGGGGATAGTAGAACGGTTTGGCGTTGAGTTCGTAAGCTATCAGTTTCAAGGGAACGCCAAAATGTGGTGGCGGTCACATGTTGAGTGTCAACCAACAGAGGCACCACCTATGACTTGGGAATCATTCTCTAGTTTGTTCATGGAAAAGTATATCCCCCGGACCTTGAGAGATAGAAAAAGGGATGAGTTCTTGAGTCTCGAGCAAGGTAGGATGACAATTAACACATATGAGGCTAAGTTTCGTGCCTTATCAAGGTATGCCACCCAACTTTGTTTCAGTCCACAAGAACGGATCCGCCGTTTTGTGAAGGGGTTGAGGTCAGAATTGCGGATTTCAGCCTTACAGATAGCGGCAACAGCAACATCCTTCCAAGAGGTGGTAGACTTTGTGATAGAAGTGGAAGAAGTGAAGCCAGATGACTTCCCCACGACATCGACATCAAAAAGGTTTCGAAGGGGAGGTGAGTTTTTAATGGTTCTCACTCTAGAGGACAGAGCTCCGGAGGTTACGCAAGTCGACCAATTCAGTCTTCACTACAGACTGTAGTTGGGGGTCCACCTCAGACCGGTCAACGTTTCTCTGAGGGGCCGATGCGTGAACCCAGAGAATGTTATGGATGTGGGGAGATTGGACACATTAAGAGGTATTGTCCAAACCAGAGTTACAGAGCCCCACTAGCTAGAGGTAGAGGTGGTCATGGTAGAGGCCGTTATTCTGGAGGGCGTGGTGGTCGAGGTAATGGTGGTCACCACAACGGCAGAGGTGATGGGCAAATGGGAGCCACTACGACACAACATGGTAGGGGCAACGGACAGACTGGTGATAGGGCCCATTGTTACGCTTTCCTTGGGAGATCTGAAGCGGAGGCGTCTGATGCTGTTATCACAGGTAATCTTTTGGTTTGTGATTGCATGGCATCTGTATTATTTGACCCTGGCTCCACGTTTTCATATGTATCTTCATCATTTGCTAATGGTCTAAATTTGCATTGTGAATTACTTGACATGCCTATTCATGTTTCTACTCCGGTGGGTGAGTCTGTGGTAGTTGAAAAGGTATATAGGTCTTGTTTGGTGAATTTTGTGGGGAGCAACACTTATGTAGACTTGGTTATTCTAGAAATGGGTGACTTTGATGTAATTCTGGGTATGACTTGGCTTTCTCCGAATTTTGCGATTTTGGATTGTAATGCTAAAACTGTGACGTTAGCCAAGCCTGGGGCAGATCCGTTAGTGTGGGAGGGCGACTACACTTCCAATCCGGTGCGTATCATCTCCTTTCTTCGTGCTAAGAAAATGGTGAGTAAAGGGTGTTTAGCTTTCTTGGCACATCTCAAGGATGACTCTGCTCAAGTACCTTCGATGGAGTCAGTTTCGGTAGTCCGTGAGTTTTTGGATGTGTTCCCTGCAGATCTTCCTGGTATGCCACCAGATAGGGATATAGACTTCTGCATTGATTTGGAACCAGGTACTCGCCCCATTTCTATACCCCCTTATAGAATGGCTCCCGCAGAGTTAAGAGAGTTAAAGGCACAACTTCAAGAGTTGTTGAGCAAAGGCTTCATTAGACCAAGTGCATCTCCTTGGGGTGCTCCGGTCTTGTTTGTAAAGAAGAAGGATGGGAGCTTTCGAATGTGCATAGATTACCAACAGTTGAACAGAGTAACTATTAAGAACAAGTACCCCATTCCTCGCATTGATGACTTGTTCGATCAGTTACAAGGTGCTTGTGTCTTCTCAAAAATAGACTTGAGGTCCGGTTATCACCAATTGAAAATACGCGCAACGGATGTGCCAAAGACTGCTTTTCGAACTAGGTATGGGCATTATGAATTTGTGGTAATGTCTTTTGGTCTTACGAATGCCCCTGCTGCTTTCATGAGCTTGATGAATGGGATTTTTAAGCCATATTTGGACCTCTTTGTGATCGTATTTATAGATGATATATTGGTATACTCTAAAAGTAAGAAGGAACATGAGGAGCATTTGAGAATGGTGTTAGAGTTGTTGAGGAAGAAAAAGCTTTATGCGAAATTCTCCAAGTGTGAGTTTTGGCTAGATTCAGTGTCCTTCTTGGGGCACGTGGTTTCTAAGGATGGAGTGATGGTGGATCCATCTAAGATTGAGACGGTAAAGAATTGGGTAAGACCTACTAATGTGTCAGAAATAAGGAGTTTTGTGGGGTTAGCTAGCTACTACCGCCGATTTGTCAAGGGATTCTCTTTAATTGCTTCCCAATTGACGAACTTGACTAAGCAAAATGTTCCATTTGTATGGTCGGATGAGTGTGAGGAAAGCTTTCAGAAACTCAAGACTTTGTTGACTACCGCGCCTATCCTTACCTTGCCGGTAGAGGGTAAGAACTTCATTGTCTATTGTGATGCATCCTATTTGGGTTTGGGTGCAGTGCTAATGCAAGAAAAGAACGTGATTGCTTATGCTTCAAGACAATTAAAAGTGCATGAACGTAACTATCCAACTCATGACTTGGAATTGGCCGCGGTAGTATTTGCACTAAAGCAATGGAGACATTATTTATATGGGGTTAAGTGTGAAATCTATACGGATCATCGTAGTCTACAGTATGTCTTTACTCAGAAAGATTTAAACTTGAGACAAAGGAGATGGATGGAACTACTGAAGGACTACGATATCACTATCTTGTATCATCCGGGGAAGGCGAACGTTGTGGCAGATGCCTTGAGTAGAAAGGCCGGAAGCATGGGAAGTCTAGCTCATTTGCAAGCTTCTAGACGCCCATTGGCTAGAGAAGTGCAGATTTTGGCTAATGACCTTATGAGGTTAGAAATAAATGAGAATGGAGGATTGTTAGCTTGTGTAGAGGCAAGATCTTCTTTCCTTGACCAGATCAAGGGAAAACAGTTTGATGATGAGACACTAAGGCGAATTCGAGATAAAGTGTTGCGAGGAGAGGCTAAGGAAGCAATAATTGATGAGGAAGGTGTTCTGAGGATTAAGGGAAGGGTATGTGTACCCCGCATCGATGAGTTGATCACCACTATTCTTACAGAAGCTCATAGTTCCAGATATTCTATACATCCTGGTGCAACCAAGATATATCGTGACCTAAAGCAACACTTCTGGTGGAGTAGAATGAAACGAGATATTGTTGAGTTTGTTGCCAAATGTCCAAATTGTCAACAAGTAAAGTATGAACACAAGAGGCCCGGAGGAACACTTCAGAGAATGCCCATTCCTGAATGGAAGTGGGAGAGGATCGCAATGGACTTTGTGGTTGGTCTTCCAAAGACAATGGGTAAGTATGACTCTATTTGGGTGATTGTTGATAGGTTAACTAAGTCTGCTCATTTCATCCCGGTCAAGGTGACCTACAATGCAGAGAAGTTAGCCAAGATCTACATCTCAGAGATCGTTCGGTTGCATGGAGTTCCACTCTCCATCATATCAGATAGAGGTACGCAGTTTACTTCTAAGTTTTGGAGGACATTACATGCGGAATTAGGTACTAGGTTGGACCTTAGTACTGCGTTTCACCCTCAGACTGATAGTCAGTCTGAGCGAACGATTCAAGTATTGGAGGATATGCTTCGTGCATGTGTGATAGAGTTTGGTGGCCATTGGGATAGCTTTTTACCTTTGGCGGAGTTTTCATACAATAATAGCTATTACTCCAGTATTGATATGGCTCCATTTGAAGCATTGTATGGGAGGAGGTGTAGATCTCCCATTGGTTGGTTTGATGCCTTTGAAGTTAGACCTTGGGGGACTGATCTGTTGAGAGATTCTCTGGAGAAGGTGAAAGCTATTCAAGAAAAGCTTCTAGCGGCGCAAAGTAGACAAAAGGAGTATGCAGACCGAAAGGTTAGAGACTTGGAGTTCATGGAAGGTGAACAAGTCCTGTTGAAGGTTTCACCCATGAAAGGGGTGATGCGGTTCGGAAAAAGGGGTAAGTTAAGTCCAAGGTATATTGGACCATTTGAAGTGCTTAAGAGAATAGGGGAGGTGGCTTATGAATTAGCCTTGCCCCCAGGGCTGTCCGGAGTGCATCCGGTATTTCATGTGTCCATGTTGAAAAGATACCATGGAGATGGAAACTACATCATCCGTTGGGATTCCGTTTTGTTGGATGAGAACTTGACTTATGAAGAGGAACCGGTTGCTATATTAGATAGAGAAGTTCGCAAGTTGAGGTCGAGAGAGATTGCATCCATCAAAGTTCAATGGAAGAATCGACCGGTTGAAGAAGCTACTTGGGAGAAGGAGGCAGATATGCAAGAAAAATATCCACATCTGTTTACAGATTCAGGTACTCCTTTTCGCCATTGTTTTTCTTCTATTGATCGTTCGGGGACGAACGATGGGTAAATTGGTATCTATTGTAACGACCTGTTTAGTCGTTTGAGCAGCAGATTGTAATTCTGGGAGAACTGGCGGGGACGACGGGTGTCACGACGGACCGTCGTGGTCACGACGGCCCGTCGAGGAGGTTCCGTTCCATGACACTTAGAATTCTTCAATTTGGATATTAAAATCGACTCTCTGTAATCTGTGACGGACCTGCAGGACGTGCCGTCACATCTACGACGAACCGTCGTGAGGCACCGTTTCAATATACTTAGGAATTCTGAAATTGGGTACCGAAAAACGAGTTTCTGACCGTCAGGACGGAGGTGCAGGACGGACCGTCACAGGTGTGACGGGCCGTCACAGTCCACCTGAATTTTGGGGGGGTTGCGACGACCTGTGTGACGGACCGTCGCAGGCACGACGGGCCGTCACAGGTTACGCAAATCCCAGGCAGATTAGGATTTCTCTACACGTTTTAAGGGTCGTCTTGGACTATTCTTTCCTTAATTATAAAGATTGAGGGTTAATATTAATAAGTCTAATTACTTGGGGGTTAAAAGAGGTAACCTTAAGTTAATTAGTGGGTTTTATTGTCCTCTTTTACACTTAATTATATTTTAATTAGGGTAAAGGAAAGAGGGTTTGAATAAAACAAAAGAGAAAGAACAAGAGAGAGAAAAGAGAAACGAATTGAGGGAGATTGAACGAGAAGAAGAAAGCTTTAGGGAAAAATCAAAGCTTGGGAATTTGCTTGTGGATTTCAATTCTTCGGTGGAGGTAGGTTATGGTTTATATTACGATATTCGTAGTGAACTCTTAATAGTGAATATTATGTGTTGATAGTATTGTAAACCCTGCTATGTGCTTAAATTGTATGCTTGCATGATTATGATTATGAAATTGTGATGAATTAACAAAGCATGATGAAGCTATTGAATCCCAAATCTTGAAAGAACCCTAATTCACTTGTTATTGATGATGCCTTAGTATAAAAGAAGGCTTGATATATTATATAATGAGATTGATGATGCCTTAGTATAAAAGAAGGCCTTATGAATTAGGGGATCGGGTGCCACGTTCCGGTACCAGGATAGAATGAATATGAGGATCGGGTGCCACGTTCCGGTACCAGGATAGAATGAATATGAGGATCGGAGTGTCACGTTCCGACACCAGGATAGAATTATGGATCGGGTGCCACGTTCCGGTACCAGGATAGAATGAGGATCGGAGTGTCACGTTCCGACACCAGGATAGTATATGGATCGGGTGCCACGTTCCGGTACCAGGATAGTATATGAGGATCGGAGTGCCACGTTCCGGCACCAGGATAGAAATAGAGGAGCGGAGTATCACGTACCGACACAAGAGGAAGAAAGATAATGAATCTTGAAATATAATGAATATACTCAATCTAATGAACTTAATTCCCAAATGAGTATGGTATTGAGGCTTGAGTCCTCATGTGTGAACTTAACGGAAATTGTTGATGAATTAATATTGTTATTGCTACATGTTGAGTATTGTAGTTGATTTACATTATTATTGATATATACTGTTCCCTATTTTGAGTTAGCCGATGATATCTACTCAGTACTTGTGGTTGTACTGACCCCCTACTTCTATGTTTTCTTCTTTGTTATTTGTGTAATGCAGCAAACGTTCCGTCAACTTCAACTCAACAGTAGATCTAGCCAGTCTTCACTACCTTCGGAAATTCAGGGTGAGCTAATGCGTCTAGCTTGGACTGGGTCTTCTTCTTCAAGTCTTGATGCCTTGAACTTCCGGCATGGACTAGCTAGTATTTGTTTTAGATTCTTAGTCAGTTTTAGTTTAGCAACTTGAGATAGATGTTCTTGTGATGATGACTTCCAGATTTTGGGGATAATAATAATAGTTTTGAGTTGTTTTTATTAATGAGTTTAAGTCTTCCGCATTACTTTTGATGATATTGTATTAAAATGTTAAGGTTTATATGGGTTGGTTCGCTCACATAGGAGGGTGAATGTGGGTGCCAGTCGCGTCCCCGATTTGGGTCGTGACATTTGTCTCTTCGTTTTCTTTAATCAAAGTATTGTTGAAGATCATTTGCTTCAATTTCAATGTTTCTTTATCAAAATTCTTGGACTATCTGAGTACACAAGAAATTGAAGGTTTTGTTTTTCTTATGTGAAATGCATATTAACAACTAAGAGTTGTAAGGATGAAGAATATCCAAATCAATTATGTTTTCTACATTTGAGCATTTAGCTGAGAAAATAAGTTGAGACAATATAAAAGGTCATTGTATAAAACACCGAATGGGCATGAGAAGATGGTACTTTAGAATCTGATCTTATCGTAAAAATAAATCGCTCTTATTTTAGTATTCTCTTCAATATCGTCGACTCGTCAAGTGGTCGAGAGCTCAGAATTTGGAACAGAACTAGAAGCCGCCTAGAGAATTGTCTCCAAAATGAAGATAAAACCAAAAAATGAAGCCACCAACCAATTTGTTATCATTTTGGGGAAGACACTACAACAAGAATGACCATTAGTGACATATAATTCTTAATTGCCGCTAAATATATATTTTTAGTGGCAATTGTCACTCTTTGTATATGTCCTTAAAGCCTTTAGCGACATTGATTCTAATGACACTTTACTAATGCTGGTAAAGACTTTAACACTCTTTATTAGTGTCAATATTTAATGCCGCTAAAAGTTGTTTTTGTTGTAGTGAGATATGATGCATTTGAATGAAGTAAATAATTAATAAAGTGAATAATTGAAATGTGACCCTTTTTAATTGGTTTTTGGCAATAGCAATAGACTTTCAAGCATGTCATCTACGTGTTTCAGTGAGAAAATGAGTTAAAATAGTCCTTTTACAAAGATATTCAATATTTTAATGGGATAACAAGACGTCCACAAAGTAATGATGTCTTTTTAAAAATTTCAGACAACTTTAGTGATGACTTTATGTCTTTTTTTTATATATATTTATTTCTAATTGACGCGTTTAGTTTTTATTTTCATTTTACTTTTTTACCATGTCAGTTTTAAGGGTTAAATAAATTCACTTTTGAATAGTAAAGATATGTAATAATTTATCATGATAGTTTAAGTGTATAAACAACTTTTCAATACAAGTTTAAAGGTGAAATTTATATCTTCTCTCTTTATTATTACTATACGAACAATCTCACGTGTTAGGTCAATATATGTGCTTGTAGAAACTAAATTCTTTTGCAAGATACTTCTGTCATTTAAGGTGAAATATTTTGCACTTTCCAAATTCTACCGCGTGTCACAATTTAAAGGTTTTTGTAGTCACTGCAACTCACGCACCATAACCTCCATTCGTTTCTAGAATATAGAAAAACTTCATTTCTAATAAATAAGAATATAATATTTTATTTTTATTTATTTAATTTTAATTTAATATAAATTTTTAAAAAACAAAATAAGTATAACTAGACAACGTGACTAAAAAAGACTATAGAAGCAGACATCTCTCTGCCTACGTAACTATTAAGCGGGCGAAGTGGCTTTTATGGCATGGACTGCGCCTTGCTTCGTTTGATAGTGTGACATAACTTGTAATCCAATCACATGCCACACTCTAAAGCCTAAAAAATTGTACACTTTAAGTAAGATGTACAATTTATTTATTTTTAAAAAGAGCAAGGATTGTTCCTGGCCTCTTTACTTCAAAAGAAAAAAAAAAAACATGCCCCCAATTAAATAAATACTACATACAATTTGACTTCCACTATTTTTTTTTATAATATGAAAATTGACCTACTATGCTCTTTTGCTTTTGTAAAAGAAGTCCAATAATGCCTAATATTTGAGTTGTGGGGAAGATCATAATGCACTTACATGATCGAATATCTCAAAAATAAGAACATCGAAAATGAAGCATTAATAAAGAGAGTCGAAGTCTAGTAAAAGATATCATTCTAGCTTTTCGAATTCTAGTTAAGAATATCTCAAAAATAAAATATCAAAATTTACCTTTCATTTTTAAATGTTTTTATTAAATTTAATAAATTTTTATTTGAATAATATATTTATATTAAAAAATTCATCGTTAGATATAAAAGTCAAATGATGCTAGTACTTAAAATTATTTATCGAAAATTTATATAATTAATAGCTCTGCTTTTGGATTAAGAACCGATCTCTTGTGGACAAATGTTCAACTACGTTAGGACCACACTAAGCAACCAATCTTAGATAAAACGTATGTTATAGTTTTAAATGACATAAAAAGTCACGTTACAATAGAATAAGCAATCAAAAAATTGCTTAAATCATAAAGGCAAGAAAGAAGCTTAAAATTGACGAGAAAAGGAGGAGGGTAAGACCATATTTGGATTCATTTAAAAGTTGGTCAAATTTGTTTAAGTTATTTTTAATTTTTGAAAAAATAATAAATAATATATATATAAACTTAAAATCTGTTTTAAATGATTTTTAAAAGTTAAAAATTAAAAGTAGCTAGAGACACCCCCTACTTTTCATTTTTTAACTTATAAGTTAACTTTTTAAAACTATTTTTTTAGGTTAAGCCAAACGGGCTCTAAAACATTGGCGACGTCAGCATGAGCAAAAGAAAATATTCGTTTTTTTTAGTGTGAAATAAAAGAAAACTTTGTTTCAAAGGCAAAATGTCTTTTAAGATTATTGTGTATCATATTGAATATAAACTTTTACGTTTTACAATTTTGATATTCAAATAAAAAAATATAAGTTGAATATTAATGATATTAAATAAATATAAAAAATTGTAGGGAGTATCTTGTTCTTTCTGAATTTGAAGAGTAGTTTTCTAAAAATAGTTTATGATATTTGTTAATATAATATAGTATTGATCTTTAAATTTTAAATAAGTCATATTTCTCTCATCTAGACGTGTACTTGATGAAATGGAGGAAAAAGTGTAATGGAGGGAGCAGAACCCGTGGCTTAGTCATGTCATCTACTCTCTCTGAATTTTCATGTGATTTTCTAAAAGAAGCAACGTTTACAAGTACTAAAGTACCCGAATGTAGAACTCACATGGACTCGTAATTAACTTTTTAACTAAATCAAATTAGTTTTAATATCGAAAATTCAAATGATTGATGATGATACTACTTATTATACTAAAGCAAAAAAGTAAATATGAAAAAGTTGTTCACAGAGAGGATAAAAATTCCATCCGTAGATGAACCCCCTTTAACCTACATTCTTCACAACATTCTTGATAAGTAGGTCATGGTTTCGTCTAAGAGTTGTAACTGTTTTTTTTTTTTGCTATTTTGGTATCTAAATCTAGTCAAAATCAACGCTAGATGATATTCTGGCCCATACCATGCAATATTTTATGACAAAATTGTATATAATAGCAAATTATTAATTCAGATTAAATGATATAATCACAGTTTGATTTAATTGTACCTCGTACTAAATTGTTGTCATTCGCTTCTCTTCCTAAAATTTTCGCTCGTCAGTCGCCTCTCTCACTTTATACAAACAAAAATGTAGAAATTGTGTTTCTGTTTGTATAAAGTGAGAGAAATTGTATATACACATGCAAATACATATATCTTCGTCTTATACACTTATAATTATACAATACAAAAATTTCCAAACCCAGTTTTCTTTTGCATTTCTCTTTTTTTTTTTTTTTGCTTTATACAAATAAAGATTGTAACGAAGATAATGCATGATTATTAATTATGTTTATAAAAAGCGAGAGAGATTTGATATACAAATATTTTATTTTGATTCAATTTTATATAAATTCAAATTTTATGCAGATATACAAATACGTAAAATTAAATTGATAGAATGCCATCGATTTATACAAAAGAAAGGGTGACAATGATTTATACTAAAGTCTGCCAACGAAATTATACAAATCTGAAGAGAAATTAGCGAGTTATACAATCTAATGCTAGCTCCATAGCAAATATAAATTTTTTTATGGATTATAGTTATACAAATTAAACTATAGTTGGATTCCTAATAATCCCCCACTTGTAACTTTAGTTCAAGGACCCTCAAAATTATGATGAGAATGTAGTCAAACGTTGTAATATCTGGAATAATGGCATTTGGAACTACAATGATATTTTCACTACTAAATCTATTGGGAAACTGCATGAGACTGATTACTCTTTCCAATGAGTTTGGTCTCCATAAAATCAAGCACTTCTTATGGTTATGTTCCTACTAATTTATACACTTGAGCATTGCTTCAGCTCATGACTAGTCTAAAATAGATATTCACACCTGGTTTATTATAATTTATGGATACATTTATATAATTCACGTATATTTGTATAGTTGATAATTATCGCCCATATTTCTATGAGTAAAAGTATAGAAATATAGATTTATAATACTCTATATAGAATTATGGCTTTACACAAATATGGGTACACGTGTACGTAGATCTAAAATTGGGTCTATTTTTTAAAGTAGTACAAATTTTGAAATTATATTAATATGATAAAAATTCGAAATAACAAATTTATATAAACACGAAATCTAAACTTTAAACAATATTTATTCAAATTACATTATACAAAAGTTATACAAATTATATTATAAAAATTCCGAATACAAATTCTGAAAACTACATGTTTATAAAAACTTTGAAAAGTTATACAAAAAAATTGTATATATCTGATGATAAAACTGAAAACCAAAGGAAATCATTGTAATATACAAATACAAATAAAATTAAACGAAGAATTGTTAGTAATGAATTATACAAACTTAAATAAAAAACACCTACCTAACCCTAAACGTTAGTAATGAATTGTAAATTAACTAAACTGTAGTTATATTAAATAGGTTATGCTTGTATATTCGCATAATTTCCCCATTTTTTTTGCCAATTTAATAAAACTTATGTTATTTTTAATCAGAAAAATAATGAAGGTCATATCAAAATTATGTCTTACCGGTATATTTTGTTAGTGACTATTCTTTTATTGACAGCTTATGTAAAAGTTTCGATTCAATTGTGATAGTTATGACACACAAAGTTATTACTTCATCCGTTTCACGCAATGACCTAGTTTAATTTGATACTGGATATAAGAAAATAAAAAAGACTTTTAAATCTTGTGATCCAAAATTAAAGTTATGTCAAATGTATAAAATTACTTTTAATCTTGTGGCTTTAAATATGCCATGTGGAAAGTTGGAATTAAAATGTTATCAAAAAAAAAAGAAAAAGTTATTCTTTTTTAAACAGACTAAAAAAAAGTTATTCTCTTTAAAACGAAGGGACTAATATTTTTTAAGTGAGGACAAAAGTCAAAATAACAATGGTTTTAAATAATCTTATCTGTGCAAGTCACATAAGAATCATTATTTTTTATTCTTCATAAATATATAGTGTCACTTTATTTGGAGAAAATACCCCTTATGAACAAATTTGGATATTTCAATAACATTCATTCTTTATTTTAATAATTCGCAGTTGGTGGCCAATCAAAGGTTGCTTGTTAATGTTATATACAAGATTTGTTTTCTAGCAATCATAATCATTTTAGGAAAGAATTTTGAACACATGTGTGATGTGTCTCACGTGAATTGACATTGTAGTCATGGCTTTAAATAATAGTAATTCATTAGCTATCAACTTAATTATGTACATAAAATATAAAATCCATTCAGCTTAATAATCTCAACTAATAAAATTAAGGTAGGTGCATATGTTTTTTGGCTCTTATATATGGATTGGATGACACATTTCAACAGTCCAAAAGGGGAGATCATGCACACCGTTCGATATGTGAAATACAAAAAACATCAATTCATATAACGTCAATGTATTCTTTCATTTGATAAACAAGCATTATTACATCATTTAGTTGTTAGATTAATAGAGAAAATTAGAAAAATATCTATTGAGTCAAAATTCTTTATCCAAAATAACTTATTTTTATCACTTATTACTTAAAATTAAAATGACAATTCAATCAATGTTATTGCAGTCGAAGTGCATTCTCATAAGCTTTGCTTCAATCCCTTTCTTTGTACAAAGATAGACATGAAGTATATCAAAAGACTCAAACATCAAGAGAAATTTATGTCTAAAATTTTGGGACTGCTTAGAGGAGATTTGAGTTAGTCAGAAAATTAGTCTACAATGTATAAACTGAATATATGAAATGTATATATATATCTCTAATATGTAGTAATACATCATATATACATAATTATACACTATTTATATACTATGAATACATTATATTTATACGACATCAATACATAATATATATATATATATATATATATATATATATATATATACACAGACATCTGTTTTTGTTGATTTTTTTATCACCTATACAATTACATAAGAAGCCCTTAATAAGATCTTATGTCAGCAATAAACTAGGACACATTCAAGTCGAATAATTTAGAGATTCACAATAACACACATAATTCCTTTTAAAGCAATATAAATAAATACGGGCAATGATACTTCTTATTTTTCAAGAGATTCAAATCCTTGTGTACCAATTCAATAATATAATTCTTGACTTGTATCCTCTAGAACAATTTTATCGAATTAATTGAAGAGTCCAAATCAAAGCTCTAACAAAAGATTACCTTTCCTCGATATAAATTTCTCTTTTTTCAGTAGTAAAGAAGACCTGGATATTTTTCTTTATCTCAACTTTTTCTTTTACTATACTAACCTTCCTACGCTACAATATTTTCCTATACTTTCTCATAATTCACAATCTATTCACAAAGAAACAAACACCAATACTTATAGCTATAT
Organism: Solanum peruvianum; assembly: GCA_027705065.1. NCBI lineage: Eukaryota > Viridiplantae > Streptophyta > Magnoliopsida > Solanales > Solanaceae > Solanum > Solanum peruvianum. The sequence goes on from JAKWJD010001761.1 coordinate 57,162,148, forward strand.
AATTCTTCTTTGAATTAAAAACAAAGTAATGGAATAATATTATTGCAAAACATGGATTTATGGTGAATAATTAGTGGTAGATCATGGCAAAGAATTGTTACACCAATAAAATAATGATAAATAAATACCAACAATATATAAAGAACTTAATTCAACTATATATGTGGTAAATTTTGTAGTATTTCATTTTTAATAAGTACTCCACGTGTCTGTAATTATTTATTCATATTTTATTTGTACCCATTTTGATAATCTGAAAAAACAATTTTTTCTCTTATTATATTCTTAATTTTGAGAAATATATAAATTCTTGAATTTTTTTTAAAAATTTTAAAATTTTAATTTATATACTTTATAATTAATAGAGATAAAATAATACTTACTCACTATATTAATTATTATTTTTTTATATAAATATAATAATTTAAAAATAAATAAGTAATTAAAACAGTGGAAGAGGGAGTAACATTTAACGGTAATCTAAAAAGGTAGAAAAGCATGCGTGCTTTTTGGGTAAAGCTTAATGATGAACTCAAGCTAACGGGAGCATATGCATGGAAATACTTAATGAAATGATTAGATTCCATTTTGTGAAATTATGAATACTCGTTTTATAATTATAATAGTTGTCTATTATATTATTTTAAAATATTTAATAATGTTTGTGTAATTTATAAAATTAGTAAGAGAAAATTTATACTTTGATTATGATTATTTCTCTTATATTTTTTTTTTCAAAATATTATATTTATTAATTTAAAAGATAATATATATATATATATATATATATATATATATATATATATATATATATATATATATATATATATATAATATAATCTTTTATTTACAATTTCTTAAAAAAATATGTAAAACTAATACTCGTATCGTCCGGTATTATTTGTCATAATTTCTATTTTTAGAGTTAAACTATAAAAACTTTGACTAACATTTTAAGATGCATTTTTTATCATATTAGTATGCAAAAAATTGTAATTTTTAGTACTTTTCATATAGTTTTAGAATATCTAATTTGTTTTGTTTAAAATATCGAATTAATGTAATCTAATTTACCTTTAAAAATAATCAAATTGGCTTTCGATAAGCTCAAAATGACAAATATTTTCGAACGAAGGGAGTAACAAATAAATATTATTATAAGATGAGAGTAATTTCTGCAGAGGAAAGTAGTAGTAGATGACACTAAATTTCATTTAAATTGTTCTAATTACTACTTCATCTGTTCCTATTTATTTGTCCACTTAAGACGTGACACACATATTAAGGTATCAATTATTATAATAGGTTAGTTACAATTTTACCTTAACTTAAACGATTATGCACTCTCAAAAGTATAATAAATGTATTTCTGATTTCAAAAAGCATGCATCACAACTTAGTAGTACTAGAAATTTTCAAGAATTAAATAAGGGTACATCAAAAAAAAAATTTAATATTCTTTCTTAATTTGTTAAAATAAACAAATAAATATAAATAAATAATATAAAAAAATATGAACAAAAAATGGGGACATAGAGAGAAAATATTACTCGTTGGGATAATTGTTATTCCACAAAGGTAAGTACAAGGGAAATGTATGTTTCAATTAATTATTTACAAAATCACAATCTCGTTATGCACACTTCTACTTGCACTTCTCGAGATATTAAAACTACTAGTATGAGTTAATGATATTTTTATTATTTTTCCGTCGAATTTTATATTTTAATAATTAATTTTATTTTTGTATGTTAACCAAATATTTATGTAGTAAATACATTTAAAAGTTAACTAAATTTATATTGATTGTTTTTTTTTATTTGAACAATCATCATCTACTATTTAATTAGGTGTGTATATTTTAATACATAAAAAATTGATAGTTCAGAAAAAAAAATTAATAAGCTAGTGACACTTTAATAGGGAAAAAACACTATCTAAGTGTGAAACACAATAGTTCATATTTATCCTTAGATCGGTGGTCTAAAGATTTCGAAGAAGCTTGGTAAGTACTATGCAGTAACTAGATCGATGAATTATTCTTCTAAAATCTGTTTTTGATCAGTAATTCATTGATTACTAGATCCAGGAATACCATCCTATTGTCAACCTGATGGCTCAATTGATTGGCATCCTTGTAGGCTCATCTTAAATACAAATTTTGGAGGTTCCAAGTCGTGTATCTACCCAAGAACATTTCTTGTTACCAACTTGTGTTAGAAAAAATCAGAATTACTGATTCTAATAAATTTTGCATAAAATTTACTATACCAAAAAGAAAGAAGAATAGAAATTTAATTCACAAAAATTAAAATATGTAAAACACGTATCAGAATCTGAAAAAATTTTAAGAGGAAGAAGATCAAGTCCACTGAACTCACACTGTTCCCTTAAGGAAATTATTCTCCTCTAGTGTCAGCGAATCACTCAACAACAGTAAAATACACGAAATAATTATCGTGCAGAAGAAAAAGAAGAGATCAAAAAAATTCGTTAGAAAAAACTATGAAGAGTGAATGGTATTTGTAGGCAAGAGGAACAGATTCCGAAAGGTTGCAACCCTTTCAGAATCCACACGATTATTAATGAAAGTTTGCAACCTTTCAAATGGTACTGACTGTTTCTGAAAGTTGCAACATTTCAGAACAGTCATTTTCAAAACGGTGGAAAAGTTATATAAAACAGGAAAGTTTTTGAATCAAACGGGTCGCGCGCGGATCCGAGTCAGAACTAAAAAATTGAAACGTTTCGGTTAATTTCAACTAAAATAACTGAAAACGTTTCTGTTATCAACTAATTAATTAAAAATATTTAATTTAATTTAATTAATTAAATAATTAAAACAAACTTTGTCCAAAAATAATCTCTCGATCAATCATTTTCTGAAGCCAAGCGAGCGACGGCGACGATGGCGCAAGGGGGTCCCTCTTTCCAACCCTTTTAACAATTAATATGAATGTTTCTATATTTAAACTCTCATATTTTCTTTTCACCATCGATGAGGGACAAATGCCTTTTCATTAAAGATAAGAGGATTTTTCAAGTTTCCACCTCTTCAAGTTATGGGTTCAGATGAACCCAATAACTTTTTCATATACTCTGTATTTCTACTAAAAAATTAATTAAACATATGTATATTAATTTGTAAACCCCTAGCAGAATTGATTGATAATTCTAAAGAAAATTTAGAACTCATAAATTCTTAATTCTAACTCTTTCTCTAAACTTTCCATTACATTAGAAAAAACTGAATCGGTCTTGAAAATAGAAGTCAAAGAAGAAAGCTCATCATAACAATTAAAGAAACTCCAAAATAGCTCATTATAATTCTTTTGTAACTCGACTCAAGTAAATAATATAATAATATTTAATAATAAAAATAAAATAAATATAAAATATTAATTATGTCTTAACTTTTTAAATTAAAAAGTTATTTTTAATATAATGAAGAAAGACAAAAGAATCATATCACTTTATTTATCAGTTGGAGTTTTAAAGTGGAATAATCACACACTTTTCTACGGTGTTAGAGCTATCAACTAAGCTCATGAAGCTTTTATGGGCTATTATGCTCTCCATTCATGTCATCGCTTTATAGGCCCACTTGTTATTAGCTTATATATGCCACCTTCTATTTAATGACATGCTCTTATTGAGTCTCATATCACTCTACTTATTATATTGCATTCTCCGTTCCATTTTATATGATGTAATTGAATCGATATGAAGTTTTAAAAAGAAAGACTGATTTTTAAAATTTATAATTTAAAATGAATGATAGAAATTTATGTGGCTGTAAATTATTTTATTAAGAATAAAATAAGTTTTTTATTATTAAATTGTTATTCAACATAAAATTGCTAATTTTTTTTTAAAATGACTTAAAAAAAGTCACAGGACTTGGGACTGAGAGGATAATAAAATAAAAAATGTCAACAAAATAATTACTATATTTTTATGTAGAGAAAAGAAATCTCAATGTTCAATTCACTAGTGAACTCCTAAATTGGGTTATACGTGTAGCGTTAGAAAACACACTTATCCCTTATCGGTTGTTAAGATTCCAAAAGGATTTAGAAGTGTTGGATTAGACTCATATTGTTTTCTGGACATTCGATCTATGCTTATTTTCAACTCCCCGAAGCATTTCTCTTACCCACCCAGTGCTGTTCTGATTGAATTTCAAAGATCTCGCTCGCTGTCAAAGCGCATTTTGTGAAGTGTTCTCCTGCCCCTGTCACCTGAGATAAAGTCAACTGGAAACCGTGATCGGAGTCGTGGTTTGAAGATGATGATTTGAAGATTCATTCGTACATATTATTGTAATCCTTTAAAATTTATCAAATATAAATTTATAAATAATTAATTAAATATAATTATTTAAGTTTAATAAATATAAATTTAACTCAAGTTCAAATAAATTGATCTAAGCTATAGCAGATGAGTCAAATTTATTAAGTTTAATCTCATCTCATTTTAGATAATAAATTTGGTGGTACATGTCAAATAATGTGGCATGTCAAGTCAAATAAAGATGATTATGTATCAAATTGACAAGCCCTCTTTGTAGACCTATGCTACATCACTTAAATTTGATTGATCGAAGAGAAACTCATCCAATCACAATTCCTCGTGGATCAAAAACTGCAAATTTCTTTACAAGCTATCTATTCAAAAATTCAAACATTCAAGTTAACGATAAAGATTAATACCACCGCATCAAGAATAAGCTCGAAATCCTTTGTATTCAAGTAAAATTCAAGATCAACATAAAGTTTAAATTCAATTTCGTCAAAAATTCAAGAAGAATCTCCAAGAGTCCTAGAATTTATATCCGAAAAAATGAACCAAAGGAATAATAGAAATTATAACACTCATATTCAAAATCAATTAATGCGTTTGTTGCATTATTTTTTCAATCTTAATTACTATTATCCGAACTCAAATTTTATTATTTAGAATTACATCCAATCTAGCGTTAAAAAAACATTAACATATTGTCAATAGTTACGAGTACGGAATGAGTTCAATTTTTTCAAAGGTCAAGTCTATCTACTATTTTTGCCCCATGATCCATTTTAACAAGTATGATCGGAAGACGGGTCACAATAACGATTGTGAGATAAATCTGTATAAACTAATTTGATATTAAAAATAAAATTTAAATATATTTTTCTTCTTTTTAAGATTTAAGGCGAAAGTAAGGACCTTTTTATCTTCATTTAGAGACGAATTCGGAACTTGAAGAGAGGGCACCATTAAGAGCAACTCAAGGGTAAGATTAGGGATGAGCCAGATGAGGTGACAAAAACGAGTAGTTAGTAAAGACCTTTTTAGAAAAGGTTAATTGTTAAGAAAAATTGATTTAAAAGGCAAAAACAGAACCTATCACGAGATTTAAACCCACATTGTTGCGGTTCAAACCAAAGATTTCGACTAGGGAACCTAGAAGGCTTTTGATAATATATATATATATATATATATATATATATGAATTTTTTAAAAATTAACGGATGCGCCTGACTCACCGAACAAGTAGGTCTGCCTCTTCACACATTAATTAGACACAACTTTAGACTAATAAAAACTCAAAAGTCCCATGAAAATGGAACACTTCTAAGCTGCACTAGATTTTCAAGAAAACCATAGTATATAACAACCTAAAAAAAAAACACAAAAAAAGGTAAACATACATCAAACAACTTAGACTAATAAAAAATAAGATGTCATGGCAAAATCATTTCGCAGGAGCAATAGTTTATGAACCTCAAACGATGGATTACGTTTTAAAGAAAATATTATTAAAAATATATTAGCTTATTAGAATTACGAAATGTAATGATAAAGGTGATCACATTCAAGTTTAGCTATGAGTTTGTATTTTAATGTTGGTTCCATCGAAACAATTATTTATTTTCATTATATACATTATAAATTGATTTACTATTTCTTAAGCCCATAATCGCTCCATAACCGTTAGAATTTTATTTTTATTTTAAAAAAAATCTGAATCTGCTCCGTTGTCATCCCTAAATTCGAGGGTTTTCAGTATCTCAACCCCATTCCAACACCATAGGATTAAAGTATAGATTAGGACCCAATTGACTCAAATAAATTACTTGTATAAATTAATTAAATGGTAAAAGATAAGACAAACTTCTTGAAGGTGATAATTTATTTATGTGTTGCATAAGTCTATTTTAATGTTATAATAGGCAGTAGGCAGACCATTCTTATTCATTATTATTGTTTGTGTTTGTATATTGTTACTTTATTGGGCTGGATTAATTGTGTCCATTTATGGCTACTAACTTATCCTATAATTTGGTAGCACTTTCTAAATTTGCACTAGTCTATAGGTCCATCAACAGTTGATCCATAACCTTTTTGCACAACTTCTGTACGTTTCTATCATTCAAACATACTTTTATTAAACTTTGAAAATTAGAGTATCTTGATTTTTACATTGCATTTATAAATATACAAAAAAACATCGAAAATTAGAGTAAATATATAGTATCATAGACTGATAAACAATTTTTTTAACAAGAAACCTTAACGATATCAATATATAGTATACATATATTGATTTAGTATCAATTAAGAAAAATAATCAGTCTTAGTGATACCAATATAATATATGATACTGATTAATATCAGTTAAACGAAAGTAGTTGTGGGGGGAGTGGGAGGTATATAGTGTAATTATTTAGTGGGGTATGAATGTAAAGAGTATATGTCTATTTTTATAAGAAAAAGAGTCAAATATGCCCCTAAACTATTCGAAAAGGTCTATATATATCCTCCATTTAAAGTTTGGCTCGCTCATACCCTCGTCGTCCAAATTTTAGCCCAAATATGCCCTTATGGGCGTTAGTGGGTATATTGTACATATCCAACTCATTTTTTATTTCTTTAAATGACACATAGAATTGCCATGTCATTTCGATCTTATCACATGATATTTATATGAAAATGGAAAGAGATAAATTATGCCCCTAAAAAATTCGAACACATAATCTCCTAATCCGACCCATAAATCAACCCCCTTTCAAATAAACTATCCGACCCATTTTCAATGATTTTGTTTAATTTTTATTTTTTTGATAGATTTTGAAAATGAATAAGTGATTAATAAGAATTAGGAAAAATAAAAAAAATAAAATTAACGCAAAAAATTCACAAAGAAATATAATAACCTTAAATTCAACAATTTTAGTATTTTTTTTAAATTTTTATTTTTTCGATAAATCTTGGAAGTGAGTAATTGAATAATAAAAAATATGAAAAAAATATAAAATGAACGCCATAAATTCAAAAATAAATATAGTAACCTTAAATTCAACAATTTCAATTTTTATTTAATTTTTATTTTTTCTGAAAATCCCAAAAATGAGTAATTTATTAATAAAAAATAGGAAAAATATGAAAAAATTATGAATTTATGCAAAAAGTTCACAAATAAATATATTAACCTTAAATTCAACAATTTCAACAAATATGTTTAATTTTTTATTTTTTTGATAAATTACAAAAATGAGTAATTGATTAATAAAAAATAGAAAAATATGAAAAAAATAAAAAAACTATTGAAATTGTTGAATTTAAGGTTACTATCTTATTGTATATTTTTGGCATTAATTTTATAGCTTTATCATATTTTCATATTTTTAATTAATCAATTACTCATTTTCGAGATTTACTGAAAAATTTATATAAAAAAATTGTTGAAATTATTGAATTTAAGTTTACTATATTTATTCATGAATTTTTGGCGTAAAATTTATATTTTTATTTTCACATTTTTCCTTTTTTTAATTAATAATTTACTCATTTTCGAGATTTTGTTGAAAAAAATAAAAAATAAAAAAGATTGTAGAACTAAACTTCACTATATTTATTTTATTTGTGAACTTTTGGCGTTAATTTAATATATTTTTTATTAATCAATTACTCATTTTCAAGATTTACCAAAAAAATAAAAATTTTGAAAAATTATTGAAATTGTTGGATTTATGTAAAACTTCGAAAATTTCAGATGTGTTCTAGAGCCTAGCATAAGTATCATAAGGTCTAGACAACTTTTATAAGGTCCATTTTAATGAATACAAGTCATTTAGGAAGTCTAGAAACCAAAACGTCCATGACGTCCGAAAACTAGTTAAGGAGGTACTAGTGTGCCTTAGCCTATTTGACTAGCTTTTTGAAGTCGGAAAATGATGAAAATTAATGGAAGGGTGCCTAACATGTGTTTAAGTTTAATCATGGTCGAAACTTCCGGGTACGACTCCTCAAGGACCAACCAAGGGCCTTGAGGAGGACCCTTGCATTTTGGGGTCAAGACTGCCTGGGCATCACCTACGGAGGCAAACGACAAGGTGTAGGTTGATTGACAGAGCGTCGATGCCATGCATTGACATAAACTTAGCCAAATTATTAAAGGACCTCATTTGCATAGTCTCTGACCAAGACGACGGATGTGCAGCACGGAAGGGCACAGTGGCTGTCGATTGACCCACGATCCGTCATCGTGGTGTCGTATGTGGTAACTGTAATTTCCTGCATGTTTTTAATTTGTTCCAATTAATTAATTAAGGGGTTAGGTCGTTAGTTAGGGGATTAGGGAATCCTAATTCATTTAATTAACGCAACATATAAAGACCCCAACCCCATTAGACTAATCACAACTCACAAAACAAAACTCTCTTCCTTCTCTTTTCTTTCTCTCTCTAGTTGAGGATCTCCAGTGAAGACCAAGCTAGGGAACAATTTAGGGACTGTAAAGGGACGATTTCACCATTAATTCTTCATCAAACATTAAGGTACGATATCTAATTCACATTTGAGACCTTTTTCCTCAAAGGGTTCCATCAAATTGAATTTCAAAAGTTGGGTTTTCAAGTGGGTTTCATCCAATCTCGAAATTGATATTGTGAGTTGAATTGTTTATGATTTATTTTGGATATTATGATTAGATTAACATGTATTTCAACTCAATTATGTTATATATTGATGAATTGTTCTAGTTTGTAGAAGATGACCTTTACCCCTTAACCCTAGGTATTGTATTGGTTCAATTGACTTAGTTATTGGTTTAATTACTACTAGATGATGTTGTTACACTAATCATGAAAGAATTAGGGTGATTAATGGTCTCTTCATGCTAGTTCTTGAGAATTTGATCTAGGTTATGAAATATGTTGTGAATTGACCTAAGTATTTTATCTTAAGCTATGATCTAGTATTGAGTTGTGATGTAGTGATTCTTCTATCCTTGTTATCATATTGGTCATTGAATTATGATGATGTTATACCCAAATTGGGTTGAATTGAGGGTTTGTAGTAAGACTTTGATGATGAATTATGAAGGAGACTTGGCAAGTCTTATGATCCCTATCCTTTACTTCAAATTGTGGTTAATTGTGATCAAGTCATGATGTTGTATTGGAGTATGACGTATATTAATATTGATAGGGTTGGTAAGATGTTGAATTTAAATTTATTGGCTATGATTGGTGAGGTGTTAGCTTAAGATGTAAATGTTATAAGGATGGTGAATGATTTACCAATTTGCCTTATCATGATGTGAAAATGTTAATATGCTAATCTCATCTATGTGAATTGTAATGAAAGGACAATACTCATTTAATTCTTATTGATCTATGATGATTTTGATAATGTTTATACAAGCGTTAGACCCTACGACCTACAATAAGATATGATGATTAATAAAGACATTTGAAAAAGGGACTCTAGCTTAGCACCGAGTGAACTAGAGTGAGGAGTGTCCCTTCCCACATAGGTAAGGTAGGATCACTAATGTACTCTTGAGATTGGAGACTACAATGCATGTAGCATATAGAGGGTCCCAACTATATCTCCTAGTTCTTGGACTATATTGCCCCCATAGGAATACTAGCTAGTGGATACACGTAGTTGCTATGTTCATGTTTTAGTACTACCTTGGCAAGTAGTCCGCCTTCTTTCGGTGTAGGGTTCCCATGATACCGGATTTCACATTAGCTCATTTGGTCTATGTCGATTAGAGTAATATGTTCCCAAAAGGGTAAAATGAACTAAATGATTGAATTCTAACTAAGATGACCTAAGAGGATAGCTTAGTCTAGGTATAGGTATGGGACTTTACCTAAACATTGCACTAGTTAGCCTTAAGGGAAGTCTTAGGAGGATGTTCTTATGTATGCATATGCTTATAAATGTAAATGATATGTATATGATGATCTTACATGTTAATGATAATATATGATGTCCATTACTCATATGAACATGTATTTGGTCTACATTGTTAAAGTATGATGATATGTACTCTTAAATGCTACACTATGTAAAGTATGAGGTTGGTCATAATTCTTGTTGAGTTACTTGATTGAGTAAGTTTATGGGGATTTGCCTAGTCATTGCACTTGTTGACTTGATAAGGGTTGTGGGTAATTGTCTTACTTTATTTATGGAGAAATGTACTCTTATTCATGCTTGTTGAGGTTATGACTTGATGGTAGATTCGCTTTGACTATATGTCTAATTTCGATGATATGCATGTTGACTTGACTAAGTTGTGATGTTGTTGGTTTTGTGATGTACATGCCTATGACTTCATGAATATGTATTATTAATTTGGTATGATCTTGATTGAATGTGCATAAAGATTTTTAATGAAAAATGCATACTTATTGAAATGTCCCTTTTTCTTAGCATGATTTCAAAGTATGTGTGCATATGGTCTTATACTTAGTACAAGTGATGTACTAACCCCATTTCTCCCCTTTTCCCAACATTTTGGGTTCCGGTCATTGAAGGGCTTTTGGAGACGATATTGAAGGAGACTTGAATCTCTTATTCATCCAAGTAGGGTAGGTCCTCAATTTCCGAGGGCGATGCCACTATCTAGCTTATGGAGTTGTTTTTAGTTAAAGACTTTTATGGTTATTTCTTTCCTTTCTTTGGAGTATTAAACATTGTATGACCTATATGTGGTCTTATTTCATTGATATATGGTCTAGGCCCAATTTGATATACTCTTATTAGATGGTTATGAGATGAGACGACTATTATGACTATCTTATATTTTATATATATCTATGTGTAATAAAAATAGAAGACTAAGTAATCTTTCTATACGAAGGGTCTATATATATATATATATATATATATATATATATATATATATATATATATATATATGTATATAACGTGTATGTAGAGGTATATGAAAACCTCAATGTAGTATTAGTAAAAAATTTTAAATTTTCCGCTAAATTTGAACTATAAATGTAATGATGTAAGCTAAGGGGCTAGTCTTAGTTGTTAAAGAGGACGCCGCCGTCGGTTATGTCTAGGAGGTATTCTTGGATGTGACAAACTTGGTATCAAAGCATAATGTTAGATATGTTTGGGTCAATGTCTCTCTCAACCACATCTACATAAGTTTGTATTCATAATTGTGAAGCGCGCCACACTTATGAATAGAAATCTATGAGATGCTTAGGAAACTCTCACTTTCTTAGAAGCCCAAATATCATGCCTTCAAAGTGTTATCTCTATGTGATTTTGCATCTAATCCTTTTATTGTGATTATAGGCAATGAATACTCGAAGGAATGCAGTATGAATACTTGAAGAAGAGATTGCCAATGCGGGAGTTCCTCCCTGTGGTGATCAAGTTCCTCCTCTTGAGAAAGATAAGAATAATGACCAAGCCCGTGAATCCTCCTCCTTTTACGGATGAGAACATAAGGGCAGCTCTCCTCCAAATAGCCCAAGACATTACTACCCAAGCACAAGCTGTTACTACTCAAGCCCAAGCCACGACGGCCCAAGCTAATAAGGAGGTGCCCCGGGAAAATCAACAAGTTGCTACTGTGGCCTCTCGTCTAAGGGACTTCACTAGGATGAATCCTCATACTTTCTATGAGTCTCAGGTTGAAGAAGACCCCTATGAGTTTATTGATGAAATCTACAAGATCCTTTATGCTATGGGGTTGTCTACTAGTTAGAAGGCCGAGTTAGCCACTTACCAACTCAAAGATGTGGCCCAAACTTGGTATGTCAAATGGAGGGACAATAGGCCGTTAAGGGGTGGATCGGTGACTTGGGAAGTGTTCAATAAGGATTTTCTTGATAGGTTCTTTCCTAGGGAGAAGTGGTAAGCCAAGGTGGTGGAGTTCATCAACCTTCGCCTAGGAGGTATGAGTGTTCTTAAATACTCTTTGAAATTCACTAAATTGTCAAAATATGTTCCTTTTTTTGTTTGCAATTCTAGAGATGAAATGAACCGCTTTGTGATGGGAGTGTCAGATGACTTGCAAGAGGAGTGTCATTCGGCTATGTTTATGACAATATGACCATTTCTCATCTCATGGTTCATGCTTAAGTGGAAGAGACAAGGGCTAAGAGGAAGGGAAGAGATGCTAAGGGGGTAATATCTTTTGATAGTAGTTGTTCGAAGAAAAGGCTTAAGATTCAAGACAAGCCTAGGTTTAAGAAGAGGGTGTCTAATCAAGTTCCTTCTAAGTTTCCAAAATCTAGGGATGATAGCGTGTCTAACACTAAGCCTAAAAAGGTAAAGAGTACTAGTTCACCAACCGAGAAGCCAACTTGCGGAAAGTTTTGCAAGAAGCACTATGGTGATTGTCTTAAGGGGTCGTATAATTATTTTGGGTATGGAAAAAGTGTGCACAAGGTTAGGGATTGCCCTAATGTGAGGAGTCAAGACAAGGGTAATGGTCAAGATCAAGCAAGTGGTTCAAATGAGGCTCCTAAGAACAATCACTACTATGCTCTCTACTCTAGGAGTGAGCAAGAGACTTCTCCCGACGTGGTGACCGGTATGTTTAAAGTCTTCTCTATTGATATATATGCCTTACTTGATCCCGGTGATACTTTATCATTTGTTACTCCTCTAGTAGCTAAAAAGTTTGACATTTTGCCCGATATCTTGCATGCACCTTTTATAGTGTCTACCCCGGTGGGTGAGTCGATTGTTGCAAAAAGGGTGTATAGAAATTGTCCAATAATGTTGCCCAATAGAGTTTCTTATGTTTAACTAGTAGAACTTGATGTTCTTGATTTTGATGTCATTTTGGGTATGGATTGCTTGGATGCTTGCTTTGCCTATATTGATTGTAGAACGAGGGTGGTGAAGTTTAACTTTCAAAATGAGCTCGTTTTAGAGTGGAAGGGGGGAAATTCTATTCCTAGAGGTCGTATCATCTCTTGTTTGAAATCATGCAAAATGATCTCTAAAGGGTGTTTATACCACATATTAAGAGTCCAAGATTTAGACTCTGAAATTCCTCCCATTGAGTCGGTCCCCGTAGTGAGGGAATTATCAGAGGTATTTCCTAATGACCTTCCCGGTATCCGTCCCGAATGGAAAATTGATTTGGTATTGACTCTTACTGGTTCAAATCCCATTTCAATTCCTCCTTACCGGATGGCTCCGGCCTAATTGAAATAGTTGAAGGCTAAACTCAAGGATTTGCTAGACAAAAGCTTCATTAGACCTAGTATTTCTCCATGGGGTGATCTGATTTTATTTGTGAAGAAGAAGGATGGGTCCCTTAGAATGTGCATTGATTACCGCCAACTCAATAAAGTCACTATTAAGAACAAGTATCCTCTCTGTTTAATCAACTCCAAGGGGCAAGCTACTTTTCTAAGATTGAATTGAGATCGGGGTACCAACAACTTAAGGTGAGAGGTGAGGATATACCAAAGACGACATTTCGGACTAGATATGGTCACTATGAGTTATTAGTAATGTCCTTTGGTCTCACGAATGCCCCGACATCATTTATGGATCTCATGAATAGGGTGTTTCGAAGTTACCTAGATTCATTTGTCATTGTCTTCATTGAAGACATCTTGGTATATTTGAAAAATGAGGGTGACTACATGAACCATTTGAGCGTGGTGTTACAAGTGCTTAAGGAGAACCAATTATTTCTTAAGTATAGCAAGTGTGAGTTTTGGTTGAGGTTGGTGGCATTTCTTCGTCATATCATCTCTGTGAGGGAGTTGAGGTTGATCCAAGGAAAACCGAGGCGGTGAAAAATTGGCCTAGGCCATTGACTCCAACCAACATTAGGAGTTTCTTGGGTTTAGCGGGTTATTATTGGAGGTTTGAGGATAATTTTTCGTCCATTGCATCTCCCTTGACGACTTTGACCTAAAAGGGAAAAAAATTTGAGTGGTCGGAGGCATGTGAGAGAAACTTCCAAATTTTGAAAAATAGGCTTACTTCCGCTCTGGTGTTGACTTTATCGGAGGGTTCAAAGGGTTTCGTTGTGTATTGTGATACATTCCGAGTGGGTTTGGGGTGTGTGCTTATGCAACATGGGAAGGTAATAGCCTATGTTTCTAGGCAACTTAAGGTGCATGAGAGAAACTATCCAACTCATGATCTTGAATTGTCTTCCCTGATATTTGCCTTGAAAATATAGAGACATTACTTGTATGGTGTTCATGTTGATGTATATACCGACCACAAGACTCTCCAATATGTGTTTACCCAAAAGAAGTTGGATCTCCGACAAAGAAGGTGATCAAAACTGTTGAAAGATTACGACATAAGTGTCCTCTATTATCCCGGCAAGTACAATGTGGTTGCGGATGCTCTACGTCGTATGACCATGGGTAGTTTGTCTCACATAGATGAAGCCAATAAAGACCTCGTGAGAGATGCTCATAGGTTGGCTAGATTGTATGAGGTTGGAAGATTCTCTGAATGGTGGTTTCATGGTCCATCATAAGTCCGAGTCATCTTTAGTAGTTGAGGTGAAGTCCAAACAACACCTTGATCAATCATTGATGGAGTTGAAGGAATCGGTTCTTAGCAAGCTTAATGATTCATTCTCCTTAGGGGGGATGGTGTCTTGATGTACCAAAGAAGATTGTGTGTTCCAATATAGATGGGTTGAAGAACCGGATCCTTGAGAAAGCCCATGGGTCCCGTTACTTCCTTCATCCGGGTGCTACAAAGATGTACCATGACCTTAGGGAAGTATTTTGGTGGGAAGGTTTGAAAAAGGAGATAGCGGAATTTATCGCTAAGTGTCCAAATTTCCGAAAAATGAAAGCTGAACATCAAAAGCCGGGTGGCTTACTACAAGAAATCCAGTAAGAAAGCCAAGTTCCTACTTGGAAGTGGAAATACATCAATATGATTTTGTAGTAGGTTTGCCTCGGACTCAAAGGCAATATGACTCTATATGGGTGGTTGTGAATAGGTTGACCAAGTCCGCTCATTTTATTCCCGTCAAGTCTACTTATTCCGCAGAAGTCTATGCAAGGATCTTCATCGATGAGATTGTGTGTCGTCATGGTATTCCGTTATCTATCATATGGGATCGGGGTGCACAATTCAAATCTAGGTTTTGGAGGTCATTCCAAAAAAGGGTTGGGTACAAAGGTGAAGTTAAGTACCGCTTTTATCCCCAAACGGATGGTCAAGCGGCACGTACTATTCAAACCCTTGAAGATATGCTTAGGGTTTATATTATTGATTTCAAGGGAAATTGGGATAAGCAATTTCCCTAGGTGGTGTTTGCTTACAATAATAGTTTTCATTCATCCATATCCATGGCTCCTTATGAAGCCTTGTATTGTAGGAGGTGTAGGTCTCCTATTAGATGGTTTGAAGTAGGTGAATATTCGCTTCTTAGTTCTGATTTGATCTATAAGACTTTGAAGAATGTCCATATCATAAGAAACCGATTGCAAACAACCTATAGTTGGCAAAAGTCTTATGTCGATCATTGGAGAAGGGATTTAGAGTTTCAAGAAGGCGATAAAGTGTATTTGAAAATTTCTCCTATGAAAGGGGTGGTTAGATTTGGCAAGAAAGGGAAGTTGAGTCCTCGTTATGTGGGCCACTATGAAATCTTTCAAAGGGTTGGTAAAGTTGCCTACGAATTGAAGCTTCTTAGTGAATTGACTTTGGTTCATCCGGTTTTCCATGTTTCCATGCGTAAGAAGTGTATCGGTGATCCCGAGTCTATTATTCCTATTGAGGTTATTGGTGTGAAGGATAACCTCTCTTATGAGGAAGTTGCGGTTCAATTCCTTGATAAGCAAGTAAAGAATTGAGGAACAAAGAGGTGGCTTCCGTAAATGTGTTATAGAAGAATAACCTTATTGAGGGTGCAACATGGGAGGCCGAGGCTGACATGAAGTCCTGTTACCCTCATATATTTTATAACCAAGGTTAGTAGTCCTTACTAATAATGAGTAAAAATTGAAGTTGCTTTGACTTTTAGTGAAGTTTTGCAAAAAGTACATTTTTGATATAGATATAGTGAATTATAGTGAATATGCATTTTGACTTGAAAAATGTGCAATTTTACTTGTTTTGAGTCATGTTGTGCATTTTGTGATAGTGAGTCTTTATGAATCATATGTAGCATGTTGATAAGTTGAACTTTGGCATAATTGACTCATAAATGCTATGTTGAGCTCGTGTTGTTGTGAGAAGGATGTTCCTCATAATGTAATGTTAAGCCTTATGTGTGGTAATTGAAGTTTTTGAATTGCCTTGTGGAAGTGGTATGCATTATGTTGCAACTCATGATGTTATGTATTTTTTATTGGTTGGGATGCTATTCTTGAGTCTATCCCTTCCTTCAAAAGATTTTAGTGTCATTCGAGGATGAATGTTCCTATGGGGCGATAATGTAACACTTCAAAAAATCCAAGACGTGTTATAGAGCCTAGCATAAGTGTCATAAGGTCTATACACTGATTTAAGGTCCATTTTAATGAATACAGGTAATTTAGGAAGTTTATAAACCAAAACGTCAAAGAACGTCCATAACGTCCGGAAACTAGTTCAAGGAGGTACTAGTTTGCCTTAGCCTATTTGACTAGCTTTTTGAAGTCGGAAAATGATGAAAATTTGTGGTAGGGTGCCTAACATGTGTTTAAGTTGGTTCATGGTCGAAACTTCCGAGTACGACTCCCCAAGGACTAACCAAGGGCCCTTGAGGAGTACCCTTGCATTTTAGGGTCAAGACTGCATGGGCATTGTTCACCTACGGAGGTAAACGACGGGGCATAGGTTGATCGACGGAGCATCGATGCCATCCGTCGACCGACACTTATCCAAATTCTAAAAGGAACTCATTTCCATAGTCTCTGAACAAGACGACGGATATGCAGCACGGAAGGGCACAATGGCCATCGATTGACCCACGATCCGTCGATCGTGGTGTCGTATCTGGTCTCTATAATTTCCTGCACGTTTTAAATTTGTTCCAATTAATTAATTAAGGGGTTAGGTCGTTATTTATGGTATTAGGGAAGCCTAATCCAGTTAATTAACCCCCCATATAAAGACCCCAACTCCACTATACTAATCACAACTCACAAAACAAAACTCTCTTCCGTCTCTCTTCTTTCTCTCTCTAGTTGAAGACCTCCATTGAAGACCAAGCTAGGGAATGGTTTAGGGTATGTAAAGGGACTAATTCACCATAAATTCTTCATCAAACATTAAGGTATGAGATCTAATTCACCTTTGAGACCTCTTTCCTCAAAGGGTTCCATCAAATTGAATTTCAAAAGATGGATTTTCAAGTGGGTTTCATCCTATCTCGAAATTGATGTTATGAGTTAACATGTTTATGATTTATTTTGTATATTATGATTATATTAACATGTATTTTAACTCAATTATGTTATATCTTGATGAATTTTTCTAATTTGTAGAAGATGACCTTTACCCCTTAACCCTAGGTGATGGTCTTGATATGCAATGTATTGTATTGGTTCAATTGACTTAGTTATTGGTTGAATTACTACTAGATGATGTTGTTACACTAATCATGAAAGAATTAGGGTGATTTATGGTCTCTTCATGCTAGTTCTTGAGAATTTGATCTAGGTTATGAAGTATGCTGTGAATTGCCTAAATATCTTATCTTAAGCTATGATCTAGTATTGAATTGTGATGTAGTGATTATTCTAGCGTTGTTATCATATTGGTCATTGAATTATGATGATTTTATACCCAAGTTGGGTTGAATTGAGGGTTTTTAGTAAGACTTTGATGATGAATTAGGAAGGAGACTTGTTAAGTCTTATGATCCCTATCCTTTACTTCAAATTGTGGTTAATTGTGATTAAGTTATGTTGTTGTATTGGAGTATGCCGTATATTAAAATTAATAGGGTTGGTATGATTTTATATTGACATGTATTGACTATGCTTTGTGAGGTGTTAGTTTAAGATGTATGTAACACCCCGTATCCAAAACAGACTAAAAACCAGGTTTTCAAAAAAATCTGCAGGTGCAACCAACGGGGCCATCGACGGACCATAGATTGACCTACGGTCCATCTTGCACATCCGTCAATGGGGTCAAAAACCCCCAAAATCTCAGCCTAGGAAAATTTGGTTAAGTCATTATTGACGGTCGGACCGTAAGTCAGACTATGGTTCGTAGTTCGTGACCGTTGATGTACCGTGATTTCACGGTACTTTCAATGCTTTTTTCTTAAGTTTAGTGTGTTTGTAGGGCCTTTTTGTAGTAATTTTAATGGTTTTTATCTATGTTTTGCAGGAAAATTGGCCAAAACAGAAATGCAGAAGATTGTGAAGAAGAGGTGACCGACGAAGTCATCGACGGCCCATCGTTCCATCGACGGTCCATAGGTGGTGGTCGTCGACTGGAGGTCGAAGCATCTGGAAGCAACTTGGGGAATTCTGACCAAGTGTGGGGCTATGGAAGGATCGATGGTCTATCGACTAATGGACCGTCCTGGCAAACTGTCGATCAGATCAGAGATTTGTTCCAATACCCGATGTTGAAGAAAAACTAAGTGTGGAACGACGGAGGCATCGACAGACCATAAATGTATCGACGGACCGTGTTGTTGTTCCATCGATTGGATCAGAGAAGATGCAAGGATGAAGGTTTAAAGATGTAACAACCCTAAAAATAAATATGCTAAGTAATGCTTAATGTGTCTAGAATGCCAACGATTAGACCGGGTTCTCACGGATTGATGCGCATAAAATTAGACCTCAGAACCCTTGCTATATCCAAGTCAACTAACTTGGGGAGTTATTTGAGCTAGGAAATGTTGGGTCCAACCATGTAGGACTCTGAATACGAAGATTTACTCGAAGGAGTCTTTACCGGACGTAAAAAGAGGAAATCTTAGGTTTGGAGGGTCTAGGGGTAAAATGGTCTTTTTCCAGGATAAGGGTAGTATCATAATTACCCTAAATATATAATTAATTATTTAATTAATAAGATGGAGGGGCATTTTGGGGAGAGAGCCGAAATTGGGCTCTTGAAGTGAAGTCTTGCTCCACCCGGGTTCGAACCTAGTTGGAAGCAATGAATTACATTGTTTTTAATTTAAGTTGGTAAATTAATGTAATTAATTTATATTTATTATCTGATTTAAAATAAAAAGAAATCAGATTTTTAAAATTAAATAAAATCTTATTTGACTAAGTCCTAAACTAGACTCCTAAGCCTAAGAAAACTCTTCTCTCCCACACTCATCTCTCTCTCACATATCTATCACTCTCACTCACGTTTTTATCTGCCAAACAATGTACAAAAACAGTAGGTAAACCAAAGTTCTTCACACTTGAAGAACTCACAACGAAAATTATAAACAAACAACTAATCAAACACGTTAGGCAAAGAGAGGGTTTTTCTGTCAAGTTGGTGTTGAAGCTCTTGGATTTGGATGTGTGTTTGGAGGGGTTGTTTGGGCAGCAAGTCGAGGTTTTAACGTCAAAAAGGTATGTGTTCTCTTCTCTCTTGGTCCCTTTCCCAAGAGACCCCTTAAGGTTCAGAATATTCGTTCCGAAAACTAGGATTGTTCCCTGTTGCATATTCCTGTCACAAGCTCCCGTTGAATCATAGGTTGGTTATGTTTGCTGGTAGAAAACTAGGGATGAAATGTGTTTTCGTGATGATTATGTGTTTATATGTATGTTTGAAATTATATGACTTATGTTGATGTTTTCTAAAATGTAACTACGTGTGTATGTGTGTGTTGCCGTGGCTATTGTTCATGGTTTAGGACTTGAAATGGCATGATAGTTCTTTATATTTCATGTACACATGTTGATGTAAATGTGACATTCATATGAGTTGAAATGTGGCTGATTTTAGGGATAATCTCTTGGCTAAACTAATCCATGAAAATGCACCTAAAACGTTCTAAATGCACTACGAAGTTCCCCTAAGAACAAGGTGTATCTTGATGAAAGGATGCTGAAAAATTTTAAAAAAATTTCCAGCTTCTAGTGATGAATTCCGGTCAGCAAAAAGGGTTCAAAATATTTTTAAAAATGAATTAAAACAAGTAAGGTCATGGAGGATTGAACCCGTGACCTCACCATGTTAAAAACCATGAAAATAAAGAAGTAAAAAGAAATCTGGTTAAGGGGATTCGAACCATGGTATTGGCTGGAAAATTAACTTAAAAGAAAAAAATTAAGAAATGAGTGGGATTCGAACCCACACCTCTCAATCAGATTTAAGGAAGAGTAAAAGAAAAATAAAATAAAATGTGAGGCATGGAAATCTAACCCACGACCTATAGGCAGTGATGGAGAGTAAAGAAAATAAAAGAAAAGAAATGTGAGGGTGAGAATCGAACCCACGACATTTAGGCAGTGAAGGAGAGTTAAAGGAAATTAAAGAAAAGAGATGTGAGGCATTGGAATCGAACCCACGACCTTATAGGCAGATTTAAGGAGAAAAATTAAAAGAAATTAAAGAGGGATGTGGGGGTTTGAACCCACAACCCCTCGGCCAAAGGAGAGAAAATTTAAAGGCAATGAAAACAAAAAGTAAATGAGGTTGTGGGGTTCGATCCCACATCCTCTTAGTTCCATTAAGCAAGAAATGAAGAGAGAAATTAAGGGAAAAATAAAATGAAAGCATTGGGGCTCAAACTTGGGTCCCCAAGCCGTATGAGTCAAACCAAAATGAAAAAAAAATGTAAGTGTTGTTCAAGGGATTTGAAAACCGGGTTCCCTTGCCCAAATTCCGTATAGATGCATAAGTCATACATGAGTTAAATTTTTAAGAATAATGCTGCCCACTTAGATCGAGATAGAGATCTTGGTTTACATACAAGATACATAAGTCTTGTACTACATAATCTTAGGAAGATATGAATCACTTAAATGAACTATGAATGTAGCCTTATGACTTGTATGTATAGACCCATAAGTCTAGCATACGTTTTAAAATTAGTGAACCTAAGATGTATGTAATGAATGATGTAACCCTATAAAGGTTAAGTACGAGTGTAAAACACACTAAATGGCCAAGTGCATTGGCATACGATGAAATGATGAAACTAGAATGGTTAAGTAAGAGTGTGAAACACACAAATGGCCAAGTGCATTGACATATGATTAAATGAACATTCACGTAAAAAACGGTGTGTAATTATGACGATCAAATGTGCTAATGTTGATGAATGTGGTGGCAAAATTATATGAGGCTAATGTAAAAGTTGAGAGCGATCTGGAATGAGTCTAAGTAAATGTTACCAAAACGTACTCACCTATGAGAGTGTAAAGTTAATGAAGAGACCAGTGTCTATGAGAACACTCTATTGAAAGTATTGAGATTAACACAATTAATACTAATGATGAGATGAGAAATCATTTATTGAGCTATGATGTCCTCATACTAGAAGCCAACTTCCATGACGTATGATTCGAATAATGGAACTTTATATTGAGCACCGATAGACTAGCTATAAGCGTTGATGCCTTCTTTTGGGAAGGGCGGAGGTTCACGTAACTCACATGAGATGAGACTGTCCGGCATGCCGGGTATGGGTCTCCTTATATCTCTTAGTCTTCGAACCTATACTGCCAATATAGGGATCTGGCGGGGTTCAATTCCCATGTACGCTAGCATGTTTTGGGTCACTTTGGCCGGTGATTCCACCTCTTTTCGATGTGGGGTTTCATGACACTGGATTTCATGATGCTTACATGATATATATCGGTTAAAGTTAAAGTTCCAAATGAATGAATGAGGCCAACCTCAAATGATGCACATAATGAAACAAATGATACCAAAGGTGTTAGGATAGGATAATCAGGAGGTGAGTTAGACTTAAGAAATGACATTAGGTCATTCTTGGTCATTGCAAAACAAACCCAATGGAAGCCTTAAACTACATCCTAGGTATAACTGGTGTTTACACTGGCCCATAAATGAAATGAAATAAAGTACGTACCAATGGACGAAGCAGACTTTGTGTTTTCTAAAGCAGACTCCCTAGTTGAGGTCCCATATGTTGAGCCCTTATTTTGGGAAATCTTAATGTCAAGTCCATGATTCCAAGATCTCAAGGCATACGAATAATAATATGAACAACGTTATGTGTTTTATGAATTATGATATGTACTATGTGTACGCTGTTGTGTGCTATGTGCAAAATGTTAAATATGATGATGCATGTTACTCTAATGGCATAACTTTCCTAATCCAAATTTGGAAAGCTCATTCACTTTCCTAATCTCAATTTGGCAAGTCCACTGACTTGACCTTCTACAATGTGTTGTTAGGAAAGAGAGATTCTTAATCATGCATGTACTTGGTCTGTGCTTGCATATACCCATACTTAGTACAAGTGCGTACTAATTCCATACAAATATCTACTTTTAGGTGCAGGAACAGGTGGACGTTAGATCTTACAGTACGACGTTGCAGCTATTCAGACGTGGAGCTTTCATTTGGACTTGGTAGGCCCTCATGCTTTTGAGGCTGTCTATTGTTATTATCTAGCTTAAATGTAGGCTTTAGCTAGTGGAGCATGTTCTATTTGTGTTTCATTTCCCATTTCATTTCAGACTTTGTATTGGTGCCGTTTTGGCAAGTACACATTTAATGCAACAATGAACTATTTCTTTCATTTGATGATCTTAATGTTAGATGGTTGATGGTGAATAATTATACGTAATAAAATGTTTAGTAAGCATGTTAGGAAACAAAAAGTTTCAAATTTTCCGCTGAAATTAACCTAGATGAAGTAAGAATGACGTATGTAGGCTTGTCTGCGACCTCTGAGAGATCAACGACGCCGATCTCGTCTAGGGTCTAGACTCCGATTGTGACTAAAGAAGTTGATAAGTATGGACTGACAGAGGCAGTCGACAGTCCATCATTCCATCGACGGATTGTCTGTGGTGTTGTCTATTGAAGACACGTTTCTAGAGAGACTTTCCCTTTTGAGAACCCTTTTCAATTTAGGACTTTATTATTATAATTAAGGTTAAAAACCTCATTTTTGGGGTTATACTTTTTGTTATTTTTCATACTCTTGTTATTGGAAGTTGAAGTTGGGATTTGGGAATTACTTCAAGTTTACAGAATCGATTCTTAAGATATTTTCGTTAATTCAAGTGTTTTTTCTGGATTTTTTTCAAACTTGTCAAAGTAAGTACATGAACTCTTGTTTAACAACCATGCGTTATAACTTGCCCTATTTCTACTTGTCGGACCATGAAGGTAGTTGATAGAAAAAGAATTATCAACATAGATTTAGTATACACTATCTAATAGGCTAGTTTCGATTTGTGCAAAGTAGTAACTAAGCCATACATCGAATATGATGCTTAATATGAGGTAAAAGGTAAGGCTTAGTAAATTAAACAAACGCGGACCAAGGTACGGAGTGAAATTTTCTAGTTGCCAGACCAAGGAATTAGAGATACATAACTTACCACTTTGTATGCAAGACACTACGAAAGAATTGTTATAGCTAGGATTACCGCGTTATGAACCTATGGGGAACACTTATACCCTATTTACTCTCATCACTTGATAAACACCAAAGTTTAATCATGCTACTTGTTTTACTTAGAAATAATTGAACTTTTTTGTTTAAAAAAACCCTCTCTTTAATTAAATATTTTCGAAAAGGACTTGACTAAATAGACGTAATTGTAGACTAAAGTTAAGTCTAAATCATTTTCCTCATGGAATTGACCCCAACCTAAAAATTGGGTTCTTTACTTGATATGACCGCTTATACTTATTTAGGAAAGTATAATTTGAGCGTATCAAATTTTGGCGCGCTGCCGGGTTAAGTGGCTTTTATATTAATTTTAAGCGCAATTACCAAATTGTAGTCAATAATTTCTTAATTTTACTTTTTTTTGTGTATTTCAGGTCTAGCTCTAGTGTATGCCAAGTACACGCAGTTGAGGAGAACCAGTGCTTCCATTTGATCCTAAACTGAACCGTACACTCCGCAGAATGAACAAGCCACACAATCCTTATAATATTGGTGATAGGATCAACTGTCAACTCCCTCCGCCGGTTGATGGTCATAACTAAGTGATCGTGAAAAACCCTGATGAGGGTGCTCTGAGGAGACAATCTCCTACCCCACACCCTCAAGAGTATTATAGGGGCAATGTTCACGTCGCCGATTCGGCTGAACCTCTTGTCCTACCTCCTCTACCACAAGGTCATTCATTTGTGGCAACTAGTAGCTTGTTGCAGATGCTCACCACTAAAGGTTTGTGTTTTTTGGGGTACCATATGAGGATCCACATGCTCACATCGCCAAACTGAGGTCATTGTGCAAGAGTTATGTAGGGAGGCCGGACTTGGACATGGATATCATTGGATTAAGGGTGTTACCTCTCTCACTGACAGGAGAGGTTGCAATTTGGTTTATTGAGTTGCCTTATAATTCGATCTATACTCAGGAGCAGTTGAGGGATGTGTTCCTAGAAAGGTATTACCCGGTTTCTAAAAATCTCAACCACAAATATAGGGTTAACAACATTGTGACATTGCCTGGGGAGACGGTAAGTAGTTCTTGGGATAGGTTCACCTCATTTCAGAGAAGTGTCCCCAACCACTGCATTGATGATGAATCGTTGAAAGAGTACTTCTATAGGGGCAAAATGATAACAATATGGTGGTACTTTATACTATTGTAGGTGGTTCTTATGGTGAATTCACTTATGCAGCTTTCGCGAAAAAGTTGGAGAAAATTTTCCGAAACAACAAGGCTTGGAGAACTAGAAAGTCGGACACTGGGAGAAACACCTTTGCAGTGGAAGCTACACATAACCCGGCCACAGATGAGATTCCTAAAGAGATGGCTCAAATGAGAATTGAGCTTGGGTTAATATTGAAACATGTCACTGGGGTGCAGAGAAAGTGAATGCAGTGAATTATTTGACTAAACCACCACCGTTGGTAGATGAATTTTACTATGAGGAAAACTCTTATGTAGTGAATGAGCAGACGCGGGGTTTCCGACCAAACGTCTAGGGCTGTGATCAAGTGAATTGGCACAAAAGTCAAGGAAATTAAGGTCTGAACTATGGGAATTACAACTGAGAGGGTCACTATGTTCGAGATAGCAACTACAACCGCGACAATAACTTCAACTAGGGTAACTATGGTAACAAAAGCGATCGGAGTGGGCCGTATGTTCCACCTCAAAATCGAGAAGTTGCTCCTACGGATGGTGGATGTAGTATGGCACGAGTTGAGGATATGTTGTAGAAGATGATGAGGAGGTTTGATGATAGTAATGAGCACGCTAAAGAGTTGAGAGGCGATTTAGCGAATTTTGGGAAAAAGGTGGATACATATGCAATCTCAATCAAGCATCTTGAGTTGCAAATGGCTCAATTGTCTTCTACTGTGAACCCACGCTAATCGAGCACTCTTCCTAGAAATACCATCCAAAATCCAAAAAATGATGGACATTGTATGACAGTCACTACTCGAGGGGGTAAGCAAACCATTGACCCACCTATGCCGTCTGGTGTAGAAGATGAGATGAGAGGAGATGATGTAGTAGAGGAAGTTAAATGTGATTTGATAGACATATCGAGGAAAGAAGCTGAGATACCCCAAAAGGTGACTCCCATTCCTAGACCACCACCTCTTTTCCCGCAAAGATTGGTGAAAAAGACCAATACTATGTTAAAACAACTTCCCATCAATTTCACTTTGATAGAAGCTCTTGAACAAATGCCCGGTTACGCCAAGTTCATGAAAGATATGGTCCCTAAGAAGAGATTGGTTAGTTTTGAGGATGATGATCGGATGCAACACTGTAGTGCTATTGCTACAAGGTCTATTGTGCAAAAAAAAGAAGATCTGGGTGCTTTCATTATTACATGTACAATCGGGTTGTTACACTTTGCTAAAGCATTATGTGATCTTGGGACAAGCATAAATCTCATGCCTCTCTCTATTTACAAGAAGTTGGGTTTGGGTGACCCAAAGCCCACTGCAATGCGGCTACCTATGGCTGATCGAACGGTGAAGAGGCCTATTAAGATACTCCATGATGTGCTAGTGAAGTGGATTCATTTATTTTTAAGCCAATTTTGTGATTCTTGATTGTGAGGTGGACTTTGAGGTACCTATTATTCTTAGGAGGCCGTTCCTTGCTACCGATGTTGCCTTGGTTGATCTGGAGAAAGGGTAGATGAAGTTTCAATTGAACAATGAAGAAACAATTTTCAACATTAGTAGGTCCATGAGGCAGAGTGGTGATCTCGAAACGGTATCTACGATATTTAACAAGGTTAAGAGTTCGTCCGAGGTACAAATTGAAGAGCGTCTTGGTGTTGAGGCACTAGCGGCAGTGATCATAAAGTTTGAGAGTGATTGTATCGAAGAGTATGGGTCATTGGTTGCGGCACTTGATCGAGGTGATGTTCAGTTCAAACCAAAAAAGTTGGAGTTAGATATGAAACATCGCGAGTCGCCACCCGCGAAACCATCTATTGAGGAGGCCCAAAAATTGGAGCTTATGGCTCTACCTCCTCATCTGAGGTATGTTTTCTGTGGTAAAGGTGACACTTTGCGGGTAATCATTGCATCGGATTTTAATGTGGAGCAAGTGGAGTGTCTTATAGATGTATTGAAGATGATCAAACAAGCCATTGGTTGGACTATTGCAGACATTATTGGGATTCCACCCGGTATTTGTTCACATAAAATCCATCTCATGCCCGATCATAAGCCGAGTTAGAGCATCAAAGACGGTTAAATCCACCTATGCAAGAGGTAGTAAAGAAGGAGATTATTAAGTGGTTGGATGCCGGGGTCATATATCTGATTGCCGATAGTTGTTGGGTTTATCCTGTTAAGTGTGTGCCCTACAAGGGGGGGGGGGGTAGAATGACTGTGGTCCCTAATGAAAAGAATGAGCTTGTTCCAATGAGATCAGTGATCGAATGGAGAGTTTGTATTGATTACCGGAAGTTGAATGCATGGACTGAGAAACCATTTCAGATGCCCTTCATGGATCAGATGTTGGATAGGCTTGCAGAAAAGAGGAGGTATTGTTTTCTTGATGGGTATTAGGGTTACAATGAAATCTCTATTGCACCGGAGGGTCAAGAGAAAACCACCTTTACTTGCCTTTATGGAACTTTCGTGTTCAAGAGGATACTTTTGGGTTGTGTAATGCACCGACTACTTTTCAGAGATGTATGATGTCGATATTCTCCGATATGGTTGAAGACCCTATTGAGGTGTTTATGGATAATTTTTTAGTGGTTGGCGAACCCTTTGAGCGTTGTTTGAATCACTTGGTCGAGGTTCTCAAGAGGTGTGAAGATTACAACCTTGTGCTAAATTGGGAGAAATGTCACTTCATGGTGAAAGAGGGTATTGCATTAGCTCATCGCATCACAGAGAAGGGTATAGAGGTTGATCGAGTCAAAGTTGAAGTGATAGAGAGACTTCCTCCACCCATCTCTGTAAAAGGTGTGAGGAGTTTTCTTGGGCATGCAGGCTTCTACCAGAGGTTTATCAAGGATTATTCAAAAATTGCACGTCTTCTGTGCAAGCTACTTGAGAGAGAGTGTAAATTTTATTTTGATGAATCTTATCTGAAAGCGTTTGGTGAGTTGAAAGAGAAGTTGGTGTCTGCGCCCATTATTATTTTCCCGAATTGGAGTAAGCCATTTGAGGTGATGTGTGATGCTAGTGGGGTTTCTCTTGGTGTATTTTTGGGTCAAAGAAGGGATAAAATCCTTCACCCTTATTACACTAGTAAGGCCCTTAATGAAGCTCAAAAGAACTATACTGTGAGTGATCAAGAGCTCCTTGTGGTAGTTTTTGCTTTCGAGAAACTTTGCTCCCATTTGGTTGGCACGAGAGTCATAGTGCATACTGATCGTTCTTCTTTGATATAATTGATGGCAAATAAGGATGCAAATCTAAGGTTGATTAGATGGGTATTACTGTTGCAAGAATTTGACTTTGAAGTGAAAGATAGAAAAAGGACCAAAAATGAAGTTGCCGATCACTTGTCCCGATTAGAAGATGAAGCTATGCGAGAGTTGGGTGAAAAGGCTGAAATTGATGATACTTTCCCTGATGAGCATGTTTTGGCCGCTTCTCATGACTTGATTCCATGGTTAGCCGATTTTGCGAATTATTTGGCTAGAGATATAGTACCATCGGACTTGTCCTTTCATCAAAAAGAAAAAGTTCATGCATAATATGAAAAAGTTCTTTTGGGATGAGCTATATTTATATAAGAGTTATGCTGATGGTCTTATTTGCCGTTGTGTGTCGAAAGTTGAGATGTTAAGGGTTTTGGAGGCATGCCACTCCTTGCCTGTGGCTGGGCATCATAGTGGTATCCGGATGCCCATAAAATCTTGCAATTTGGATACTATTGGCCAACCATCCACCAAGATTCTCATGAGTTCGCCAAGGCACGTGATAGGTGCCAAAGAGAAGGAGGTATTTCTAGAAGGCAAGAGCTCTCTTTAAATCCCATTCTTGTAATTGAGTTGTTTGATGTGTGGGGCATTGACTTTATGGGCCCTTTTGTGAGTTCTTATGGGATGAAGTACATTCTTGTGGCGGTTGATTGTGTGTCAAAATGGGTGGAATCCATAGCACTTGCAAACAATGAAGGGGAGAGTGTCCATGTTCTTGAAAAAGAATATATTTTCTAGATTTGGCACCCCTAGAGCCATTATTAGTGATGGAGGATCCCACTTTTGCAATAAGTTGTTCAAAGGGTTGTTGGAGAAATATGGGGTTCGCCACAATGTAGCCACTCCTTAACATTCTCAGACTAGTGGGCAAGTTGAGGTGTCAAACAGAGAAATCAAGCGAATTCTGGCGAAAACGGTGAATGCTAGTAGAATGGATTGGTCAAGGAGGCTTGATGATGCTCTTTGGACTACCAACAACATACAAGACTCCCATAGGTATGTCTCTATATCAACTTGTATAAGGGAAGGCTTGTCACTTACCGGTTGAGTTAGAGCATAAAGCCATGTAGGCAATGAAGAAACTGAAGACGGTTTGTAATGAAGCAGTAGAACAGAGATTAAATGGGCTTAATGAGCTTGTTGAATTTCTCTTGAAGGCATATGAAAGTTTATCCCTCTACAAAAAAAAAGATGAAGAAGTACCATGACCAAAAGATCGAAAGGTGCAAATTTGCGATTGGAGATTTGGTGCTTTTGTTCAACTCTAGGTTGCGCTTGTTTTCGGACAAACTCAAGTCCAAATGGACTGGTTTATTCTTGATCACTCAAGTGTTCCCTCAAGGTGCGGTCGAGTTGGAGAACAAGGAGGGTGCAAGGTTCAAGGTCAATGGTTAAAGAATCAAAATCTACCTTGCAGCATGCAGAAAACCCGAATGAAGTGGTTGAGGCATACCATCTTGATGAAGTCTGAGTAATCAAGAGTCGTGCGCCTTTCCGGACGTTAAATCAAGAACTGATTGAGAGGCAACCCAATATGTATCCTCTAGCCAACATTAGTTTTTTCTTATCTTTATAGGAATAGTTGCGTTATTTCGATTTTTACTTAATGTTATGTGTGGATTTTTTTTATTTCTTTTAGAGTGTTGGCTAGAGAGTAGTCTAGGGTCCGTGTCTAAAAAGTGTCCAAAAAATACAAAAAGAATGGCTTATTGGGTGCTCAATGTGCAGGGATGAAACCTAAGGAAATCTGCAAAAATTGGTCTGGTGCACTGACCTATGGACCCATTGATGGACCGTAGATGGCGTCCGTGGATCCCAGGTATGATTCTTATTTTTTTCTAAGTTAGAGAATAGTCGACAGACCGTCGTTTGACTTGCTGTCCATCGACGAGAAATCGTTAGTGATATGCTCAAACTTACTTCTCAAGTAAGAAGTAAAGCAGTCGTGTCAAGTAAATAATCCAACTAATGAGGTTGAGATCGTTCCCACGAGGAAAATAGTTTAGACTTAACTTCAATATATTATTACTATTGTTCAGTCAATTACTTTCTTGGAAAGCAAAAATGATAAAAGGGGGGTTTTCTATTTCTAAATAAATGAAAATAACTAGCGAAATTAAAGGAGACATCTAACAACTTTGAATGTTGGAGTTTAATCAATTAATCAAAGTAACTAGGGTTTACATGGTCCCCACATGTTCATAACTTGATAATTCTAACTATAACAATTCTTTCATAGTATCTTTCATCCAAAGTGATAAGTTATGTATTTCTAAATCCTTGGTCCGACATCTAGAAAATTTCACTCCGCATCTTGGTCCGGCTACGTGTGTTGATGTACTAACCCTTATCTTTACCTCATATTAATCATCGTATTCGATATTTGACTAAGTTATTACCTCGTACCAATCAATACTAGCCTATTAGATAGTATACACTAAATCTATGTTGATAATACTTTTCCTATTATCTACCTTCTTGGTCCGGCAAGTAGCATTAAGGCGAGTTCTAACGTTGGCCATCCGTTAAAAAGACTTCTAAGCGAAAGAATTATCAGTACATGCAAGACACTATTCTAGAATTGTTATTTTAGTTAGGTATTACCTCATTATTTGCCTATGGTTCCCACAACCCTAGTTATTGTGTTTAGTTACCCATAGTCATAATCACAATATTCAAATATATGGTATAAGAATTCATGTACTTACTTCAATGAGAAAGAGTAAAATTCGAAAGTTTGCTTGATTAATCAACAAAAATCACCAACAATCAATTACAAGAATCTTAAAATAATCAAGAATCTCACAAAAGGTCTAAAAAATAATCCAGAGTCTAACAATAATCAAGGGCCTAACCAAATAATCCAGAGTCTAACCTCAAAAACGAGGTTTTTTGAACTATTTATAAAAAATAAAAACCTAATTACATAAGGACTCTATTTGTTGGAAATCTGTCAAAATGCGACTGGATCGACGGACATCGCGACGGATCATCGTGGTCACGACGGACCGTCATGGACTCCCATACTTGATGCAATTTCTTCTGCTGCTCTCTTCATTACCCTCGACGGCAGGTATGACGGATCTTCATAGGCACAATGGTCCGTTGAGTGTCTCCGTTCCAAAACACTTGAACTCTTGGAATATGAGTAGTGGGACTACTTCTCTGAACTTTATGACGAACCTGCAGGACGGACCGTCACGGATACGATGGTCCATCACGCTTTCCGTAACCCCACACTTGGTCAGACTTCCCCATCTTCCTTCAGCAGCTGCACTACGCTGCCACTTACGGACTGCACAAGCTCCGTAGGTGGTCTCTTCTACATTTCTTCGCTCAAAAACCTCTGCATTCATCTTTGGACAGATTTCCTGCAAATAAGGAGAAACTTATATAAAAATTAGAACAAAAAGGCTTTTGGACACACTAAACTTAAGGAAAAAGTATTAATAATACCGTGAAACCACGGTATATCAACACCCTCAACTTAAATTCGTTGTTTGTCCTCAAGCGACGCACTATGACTCAATACAAAATATTTGTACAATAGTATCCATGTTTTATCCTTCGCAATCATTTGGCTATCAATCCAGATTAATCTCATCATATTTATGCATGCTATCACTATTAGGCTTGAATTATATGGAATCAGACCATGACACAGACTCAGCATGCACTAACACCTATCCTCTTCAATTTCTCATCGAGGTGCTAATATATCTGGTACTACAACTATTGTTCTCACTTCAAAACAAAATCCTCATTTTTCACACAATAATTTCAGTTTGAGTATAAGGATTATTTTTCAACACTTACCCTCAAAACAAATTCACACTCATTCATACCTATTGCCATAAGCTTGCCCTTATTTTCACTGCTTTAAGTTCGCTATACAACTCTTAATATCACGATAGGACTTTCTTAGCTTGTAACATAGGCTCAGGGCCAGGTAGAGTATATTTAGGTATACTTTAGTGACTTTTTGCCCTCCTTGACATATCGGCTAAACATACCATTTTCTATCATTTTATTTTGCCCAGTTTCCCATATTCTTTCACATTGCTATTTTCCCTTTTTTTCTTCATTTGTGTAAGTGAATTCTTCTTTTCTTGCTTGTATTTCTTGTAATTTTTTTTCTTTCAACTAATTCTTGAGTCACTTTACTTTTGTTCTTTATCTCTCTTTGTTCTTCAACCCCAGTTTCCAGAGCATTCCTCATAATAGCCACCCTCAACTCATGGCTTTGCCATGAGTCAAAGTACACAATACCCAAAGTTGGGTCAGGGCCATAAAAAGGTTATTTTCTGCATTAGCCACCCTCAACTTATGCTTTTGGCATAAGATGAGGTGCACATGTCCAAGGAGGGACCAGGGACAACACATTATTCCCAGAAAAGATCAGTTGGGGTGAAAAAGAAAGGTCTAATTTAAGCTCAAATCATTTGGATCAAAGAAGGATAAATTTCATTTGGTTTTATTTTATTTAGGCTAAAAATGGGCTATATTGAATAAGGGCCTATGATCCTTTCCTAATTGTCTATATCAAATTACTTTTAGCAGGACTAACCAGGCAAGTTCTAGCTCAGTACAAATAGTGGACTATTCAAATCTTCCTCACACTCACTTGACATCTCATCACTCTACCAGATTATCAGACACCTAGTTTGAATTTTAGACTTAGGGTCATGCAGTGGTGTACCTCTATGTCATGCTTAGAGCCACATATTTATCAATTACTATGCCTAGTCATGCATCATTTTCCATTTTATCAGGATATCATTTTAGCCATCATGCTCCAGAATTAAACTATGTACGCAAGATATAGACATGTCAGTTCAACAGAAAAAGTAATCAGTCTCTTGGGGAAAAAGAACACAGGCAAGAAAACCCCAAAAGAGAATAGTGAATTGGGCTACTCAGACTTCACCCTATCACTCACTTCCATTTACCCCACCCCCAACAAAAAGACATGCAATTGTCCCCAATGCATAAAAAAATTGAAATACTAGAGTGGTAGG
The DNA here is from genome assembly GCA_027705065.1 of Solanum peruvianum. NCBI lineage: Eukaryota > Viridiplantae > Streptophyta > Magnoliopsida > Solanales > Solanaceae > Solanum > Solanum peruvianum. The sequence goes on from JAKWJD010001761.1 coordinate 57,195,398, forward strand.
TGAAGCAAACCTGGGGCGCAAAGCGCCGACGATCAGCAAGCTGGTGGGTCTGGTTCCCCGGAACCCACTACCTCTATAATCTGGACACCCTCAGTGGTGTCCTCAGCATCAACAACACTATCAGCAGTGCCTCCCGCTATCTCTACAGTTCTAGAGCTAGAAGCCCCAGCAGCTAACTCTCTTACTCTCATCTGACACGCCTCCTCCTCAGCAAGTGAGGCTGTCCTCGTAGCCTCCATCTCACGATGCTCCTTCTTCCATGCTCGAGCTTCATCCTCCTCTTGACCCCTACGCCTCTTGTCATGCTCTCGAGAGGGAGGTGGTGGAATATTTGAAGTGGCGAATAGGGCCGCCATCACTGTGTCTTCAGTAGGCTCTGCAGAAGGGGCCTCAGACTCAGGCACCCTAGCCTCTAAGATCATATCAATATCTGCGTGAAGACTGTCGACCGCAGCTTGAAGGGTCGACACATCCACCGGAGGGGCTGGACGGGCTAGCACTCGCAACTCAAAAGTGTCCAAGCGCTGATGAACCTCAGCGATCTTCCGCTCTGTGTGCTGGACCATTCTCCACTCCAAGCGCTCTTCTGCCTCGGCAATAGACCTCTGCATCCAAAGCTGGATATGATGCAGAAGTGTAGTCATTTGCTCCTCTAATTTCTTGACCGTAGCAAGCGAGACCAGAGCGGGTAAAGGGGCTGAGCGAGAGGAGCTCGGGGCAGTGCTACTACCTAGGATAGACTCGACCGGGGTAGTGTCACTGGAAGCCGCCTGCGTAGCCGTACGATCCTGTGCTACCATATCAACCAGATTGTCACCAAGTGGAGGAAACTCTGGATGGGGACCTCTGCGTGGATGCAACTCATTGGCCTCATCCTTGATGAGGCCGATATAAACTGTGCTCAGAGGGGTCTTGAGCTGATCAATGTGCTATATAGGCACACCTGCGGACCTGCATAGAGAAAATATCATGCACGGGAAAGGGTAAGTAGTAGTGACCTTAAAATCCCTCTCATGCATGACCGCCTGTAGAATCCATGGAAAATCCACCTCAAACCCAACTATCATCGCCGCCATCAGTACTGCTTGATCCCATGTGACGATATTATCAGCGGCTGTGGGGGAAAGGCAGTGGCGGACTATCAACCACAAAAACTTCGCCGTGAAAGTCTGGTTGCCCTTCTTGATGGCCCCCTTCGGCTCGGTCACCCAGTGGGCACCCTCTCCATCAACGGACAAGTGCAGGGTCATCCACCTCTTGGTGGTCTCTCTCAGCGATGGCTGACGCAGGAATTGACCATCTTTAACAATCTGCCATCGATAGTCAAACTCGGCAGTGAGAGGGGTCCGATTAGCATCAACATTCTCGCCGTATAGAAACCGGCAGATGGCAAGCAGGGAGATATCAACCTGAATGCCACGTACTCAGACTTGCTCCAGTAGAGCGTGTTTGGCGGGGGCAGCCTGCCTATCAATCTGTGATCGGAGAGTCGCTACGTAGGATGTGTAGAACTCTCGGACCAACTCTTCACTAAATAACTTCCCAACAGACGAGCTGTCCACTCCAGTCGATGTCTGGTGAAGAGATTGTGGATCTCAGGCATCGTCGGGAGACTTCCCGTAAGGACCCGCCACTCCAATGTAAGTGTCCGAGTCATGACTCCTTTGTCATTTAAGAACTTTGCATCGGAATAGACTTGATAGTGCCCATCGACACACCACCGGTTGGGCTGGTCGGTCACCGGGGTGAGAGCACGAATCGGTGAACCGGGTGTGGATTCCGAACTGTCATTCTCATTAGACGACGCAGACTCTGCAGCGGGGGCGGGGGCGGGAACCTCAGCAAATCTGGAGGCTTCCTCCGACCACAAAACTCCCAAGGAGCCAGACGCTCCTTCTTCATTAGTGGCTGACCCAGAAGGTGTGCCGGTCAGTGTGCGCTCCTCATCAGACTGGAGGCAGTGAACGTCAGACGCCACCTTTTTAGGTGTGGCTCTGGCAGCACGGGATGGGGTGGAAGTTCCTGGGGGCACGTACTCAGGGTCACGCTCATCATCAAAGCTAATGACCAGGCGGGCAGACGGGGCGACAAACTTCGATCGCCCGCGTGCGTAGACTCGATCTTGTTTTGGTGCCATAATAAATAGTACCTATAAAGGATCAATATTAGTACTAGAAGAAGCAAAAAAGACAAGAAAAACCACACAAAATAAAAAAAAATTAAAATAAAATGACATTGCTATAGTAACAGTGAAACACAACAGACTAGGTGACGGCTCGTCGTGAGTACACGGACCGTCATTGGGTTCGTCGTGTCTTACTTAGACTATGTTTATATGGAGAACCCTGAAGGAGAGTCTCTGATAAGTATGACAGTATGTGCAGGATGGACCGTCACAGGTACGACGGACTGTCGTAGGTGTCCGTCAGAGGATACTTAAAAAAAATATGGAGACCCTTAGGAGAGGGGTCTCTTACCATCATAACGGTAATGCAGGTCGGACTGTCGTAGGGATGACAGTCCGTCACATGTGTCCGTTGGAGGACACTTAGAAAAAGTGAGAGACCCTTAGGAATATGGTCTCTGACAACCAGAACGGTTGTGCAGGACGGACCGTCGTGAGAAAGACGGTCCGTCGCATATGGCCATTGGTGGACACTTGGAGAAAATTTGACAGTGGGGTGTTAGGGCTGTTGGAACGGACCCAATGACGGTCCGTCGTGAGTACGATAGTTCGTCATCGGGGTCTCGTTCTGTAACTCAGTGTCAGAACTGGAGATGCCCCATTCATCCCCTATGACCCAAATCGAATTGGTAGTGTTGTAACCTACATTTGTCTAACCTAAATACCTAGTAAACTAGCAATGCTAAAGCACCTATTTCTAGGGTGTTAATACGGCAATTTCGAGGATTTATTAACCTAGGTCACACAAAATTTGATAAAGAATGAACATATCAAGAAGAACTAGGATAATACTAATTGATAAACAAAAATGCAATATAAATGAGTAGAAATTAGAGACACATACCTGAGAATTTGAGAAAAACAAGAGGGAAAGGTACTTGCTGATCAAGTAGACACCCACAACAGCAGCTCCGACTAGTAGATGATGAATTTTGAGGAATTTGGAGAATTTGGGGAAAAATGATGGTTGTAAGAGAGCTTTGAAAGTTGAAAAGGGAGGGAAATGGGAAAAAGAGTGAAAGAATGGGGGTGAAATGAAGGGGTGGGGGTTTTAAATGATAAAATTTTAAAAAACCCCAACCGAATTGGGTCGGGTATGCTTCATTGATGACGCGACGATTCCACGACGACGGTCCTTCTCAGTCGTGACGGTTCATCGTTGGTTCCGTTGCGTGTGCCCAAGTTTGAAAATAATAGAAAGACGTACCTGGAACGACGGATTCATGTGACGGTCCGTCGCAGGAGCAACGGTCCGTCGCTGTATCCGTTAGTGACTGCTGCAGAGTAATTTTCTGCAAAATTTCTGTTGATGTGCCTGCAAATTTAAAACCCATTAGTAGAAAATGCTACAATTACTAGAAAGAAAAAAAACTATAAGTATTGGGTTGCCTCTCAACAAGCGCCTGATTTAACGTCGCGGCACGACTGAGGACACTTGATTACTCAGTCTTCTTCAAGATGGTATGCCTCTACCACTTCATTCACCGATGCAGTATGCCCAAAATAGAGTTTTATTCATTCTCTATTCACCTTAAACCGCAATCCCTCCTTGGTTTTTAACTCAACTGCTCCATGAGGGAATACTTGGGTAATCAAGTAAGGGACAGTCCGCTTGGAATCGAGCTTGCCCGGAAGCCAATGCAACCTTGAACTGTCTAAAAGCACCAAATCCCCAACCATAAACTCTTGTTTTTCACTTTTTTGTTCATTCTCCTTCTTCATCTTTTCTTTGTGGGATATGGCGGATACTGATTGGAGCTCACCACTCTGCCTCAAGGACCTACAAATGTTGAAGTTCGCTTCTTCATTATTCAACCAAAATTTCATTTGCCCCTTTTCCATATCAACTAAGGCTCTACCTGTAGCAACGAATGCCTCCCAAGAATAATAGACACTTCAAAATCGACTTCACAATAAAAAATTACAAAATCTGCCGGAAATGTGAATGACTCCACTTTTACTAGCACATCATGGAGTATCCCTATAGGCCTTTTCACTGTTCGATCAGCCATCAGTAGCCGCATTGCAGTGGGTTTTGGGTCACCCAAACCCAACTTCTTGTAAATCAAGAGGGGCATGAGATTTATGCTTGCCCCCAAATCACATAATGCTTTCGCAAAATGTAATGACCCGACTGTACAAGGAATAGTGACACCCGAATCTTCTTTCTTTTGTACGAGAGATCTTGTAGGAATAGCACTACAATGCTGCATTCTATCATCATCCTCGAAAGTGATCGATCTTTTCTTTGTAACCAGATCTTTCATAAACTTGGCATAACCAGGCATTTGTTCTAGAGCTTCTACCAAAGGGACATTGATAGAAAGCTTCTTCAACATTGTAATAAAACACCGATATTTACCATCATCAGTATTTTTGACTAATCTCTGAGGGAAGGGTGGTGGTGGTCTAGGCATGGGAATTACCTTCATAGGGACTTCTGCATCTTTTTCAGTGCTCTCTTCAGCTTCACCACTACCCTTTACCACCTTATCATCATCCTTTCTCACCTTTTCCTCATTAAACGGTATAGGTGAGTCAATGGTTTGCTTACCATACAGTGGCATCATTTTTCAGATTTTGGATAGTGTTGCTAGGAAGAATTCCTAGTTGCCGTGTGTTCACATTCGCAGATAATTGGGCCATTTGCAACTCGATCTGCTTCATCGATATTGCATGTGTATTGACTTTTTGCCCAATACCTGCTAAATCTCACCTTAACTCTTTAATGTGCTCATCACTAGCATCGAACCTCCTCATCATTTTTTTCAACATATCCTCAACACGCGCCATACCATCTCCACCATCCCTAGGACTAACTTCACGATTTTGAGGAGGGACATATGGCCCATTCCTATCATTTCTGTTATCGTAGTTACCTCTGTTGAATTTGTTGTCGCGGTTGTTGTTTCCATCTCGGACATAATGACCTTCACGGTTATAGTTACCATAGATCCGACCTTGGTTTCCTTGACCTTGGCGCTAATTATCCTGATTTGAGCCTTGGGCGCTCGGTCGGAAACCCCCCGTCTGCTCATTTACAGCATAGAAGTCCTCCGCATAATAGCATTCATCATTAGGAGGTGGTGGTTTAGGCAAGTAGTTAACTGCATTTATCTTTTATGCACCCCAGTGATATGTTTTAGTACCAACCCAAGTTCAGTTCTCATCTGAGCCATTTTTTCACGAATCTCATCTGTGGCTGGGTTGTGAGTGGACTGCACTGCGAAGGTATTTCTCCTGGTATCTGACTTCCTAGTACTCCAAGCTTTATTATTCCAGGAGATTTTCTCTAATTTTTCAGCAATCTCAGCATAAGGACACTCCCCATAAGATCCACCTGCTATAGTGTCCAACACCGCTTTATTATTATCATCCTGTCCCCGATAGAAGTATTCCTTCTGTGACTTATCATCTATACGGTGATTTGAGACACTTCTCAAGAACGAGGTGAATCTATCCCAAGAACTACTAATTGACTCTCTTGGTAGTGCCACAAAGTTGTTCACTCTGTCGTTGTGATTTAGTTTCTTGGAGATCCGATAGTAGCGTGCTAAGAAAACATCCCTTAGTTGGTTCCAAGTGAAAATTGAGTTGTAAGAGAGCTCAGTGAACCATATAGCAGCCTCTCCCGTCAGTGAGAGAGGAAACACTCTAAGCCCTATTACATCTAAGTCCAAGTCAGGCCTCCCTACACAGCTTTTACACACTGCCTTTACCTTAGCTATATGGGCATGTGGATCCTCAGAAGGTATCCCTGAAAAAAAACATCTGGCAGTGAGCATTTACATCAGGCTACTAGTTACCACAAAGGTGTGGCCTGGTGGTAGAGGAGGCAAGACAAGTGGCCCATCGGAGTCTGCTATTTTGTCATAGCCTCTGTAGTATGCTCGGGGCCGTGGAGCGGGATTTTGTCCCCTCTATTGGTGTTCACCCGAAGCATCGGTTAACAACTGACCATGAACATCAACTGGAGCTGGGATGTTCTGGTTTGGATCATCATCATTAATTCCCAAGTTCTATTCATGTTGCGTAGTGTACGCTCTAATTCGTGATCGTAGGGAAACATGGGTTCTCTTCCTCTCCGTGTATTTGGCATACAAGGAGGGTGGTTCTGTACGAATCAAAAACAATAAAATAAAGTAAAATCAAGAAAATATCAACTAAAGTAATAAATTTAAGTTAATCTAAAAGCTACTTTCCCCGGCATTGACGTCAAAATTTGATACGCTCAAACTTACTTCTCAAATGAGGTTGAGATGGTTCCCATGAGGAAAATAGTTTAGACTTAACTTCAATCTATTATTACTATTGTTCAGTCTATTACTTTCTTGGAAAGCAAAAATTATAAAAGGGGGTTTTCTATTTCTAAATAAATGAAAATAACTAGCGAAATTAAAGCAGACAACTAACAACTTTGAGTGTTGGAATTTAATCAATTAATCAAAGTAACTAGGGTTTACATGGTCCCCACATGTTCATAACTTGATAATTCTAACTATAACAATTCTTTCCTAGTATCTTGCATGCAAAGTGATAAGTTATGTATTTCTAAATCCTTGGTCCGGCATCTAGAAAATTTCACTCCGCACCTTGGTCCGGCTAGGTGTGTTGCTGTACTAACCCTTATCTTTACCTCATATTAAGCATCGTATTTGATATTTGACTAAGTTATTACCTCGTACCAATCAATACTAGCCTATTAGATCGTATACACTAAATCTATGTTGATAATTCTTTTCCTATTATCTACCTTCTTGGTCCGGCAAGTAGCATTTAGGCGAGTTCTAACGTTGGCCATCCGTTAAATATACTTTTAAGCGAAAGAATTATCAATACATGCTAGACACTATTCTAGAATTGTTATTTTAGTTAGGTATTACCTCATTATTTGCCTATGGTTCCCACAGCCCTAGTTATGGAGTTTAGTTACCTATAGACATAATCACAATATTCAAATATATGGTATAAGAATTCATGTACTTACTTCAATGACAACAATCAATTACAAGAATCTCAAAATAATCAAGAATCTCACAAAAGGTCTAAAAAATAATTCAGAGTCTAACAATAATCAAGGGCCTAACCAAATAATCCAGAGTCTAACCTCAAAAATGAGGTTTTTCGAACTATTTATAAAAAATAAAAACCTAATTACATAAGGACTCTATTTGCTGGAAATATGTCAAAACGCGGCTGGATAGACGGACATCGCGACGGATCGTCGTGGTCACGATGGACCGTCATGGACTCCGTCGTCCCGTACTTAATGTAATTTCTTCTGCTGCTCTCTTCATTACCCTCGACGGCAGTATGACGGATCGTCACAGGCACAACGGTCCGTTGAGGGTCTCCGTTCCAAAACACTTGAACTCTTGGAATATGGGTACTGGGACTACTTCTCTGAACTTCATGATGAACCTGCAGGAAAGACCGTCATGGATACGACGGTCCGTCACGCTTTCCGTAACCCCACACTTGGTGAGACTTCCCCAACTTCCTTCAGCAGCTGCACTACCTGCCACCTACGGACTGTCACGAGCATGACGGACCGTCACAAGCTCTGTAGGTGGTCTCTTCTGCATTTCTTCGCTCAAAAACCTCCACATTCATCTTTGGATAAATTTCCTGCAAATAAGGAGAAACTTATATAAAAATTAGCACAAAAAAGGCTTTTGAACACACTAAACTTAAGGAAAAAGTATTAATAATATCGTGAAACCACGGTATATCAGTTAGTTCCCTAGAACCCATGACCCGACCCGACCCGATTGACTGTATATTAAAATAACACCTTTTCAGTTACCCCCACCTTTTTAAATTCTCCCCAACCATTTCCCTCCCCTTACTCTCTTACTCCCCCATTCACTCCCACACTAAATCCACCATAATTCCCTTTTAATTTTCCATCTTCTCTAAAAATCCCTCAGTTTTCCAAACACTTCTCTCCCAAATTCCCATCCTTTTCTTTTATTATCCGGTCAGTGTTCGAAGGCGGGCTCGGTGTTGTTATTGCAAAGTTCATCCTCACATTCACTCCACTACAGCGTACATGTATGCCATTCTCATCCGCTCAATGAATTCTCATTCATTTGCATGCAAAAATGATGAAATTGTATGTGGGTCTTGACTTCGGGACAAAATTGCATGATTAACCTGTTAAAAATTGGGTCCTTTATCCCATAGAATGATGGAAAGTGAATGGGTTGGGGTGCTAGTGTCTAAATGAACTCTGTTATGTGTTTCGTGGTTTTTCGACTTAGGGCTTGATGGTCTCTTAGAATCTAGGATTGAAATTGGAATAATCGAAGCCCTATGAATGATGAAATAGTGTGTTGATTTCTATATGAACATGATGTGTCTTGATATGCTTGAAATTGTCCTTTGAGTGGTGCCAAAAATGGTTTAACAAAATCTGTCTCCGACCGACAATACAAGAACCTATCTACGGACCATCGGTCAATCGACAGACGATCAATGGGGTCCGTCGATAGATACACCCTATATTTGTTTAACACTGAGACGATGGAAGTGGACTACGATCTGTTGATTCATCGACGGGCCGTTCTGCACGTCCATCGATCCTAATTGAAACCGTGTTTTTTTGCTGCATTTTAAATTTTTCTAGGTGTCAACGACGGAAGTGGACTTCATCGACGGACCATTATGCACGTCCATTGTTTCTAATTGCAAGCACCGTGAACCTGTAACTTCAAAATTTTGGTAAGGTTCCACCGACGGATCCTATCGACGAGCCGTCGTTTCATCGGCAAACCGTCGATAGTGCTCGTAACCTGTTTTGCAGTTCTGCACTTCACTGTGCCTTTTGTTCCAAATTTGATTTTTGCTGCTCTTGTGTGTATAAGATGATTACAATAAATCTAATAACTCTTCCTTGCATGTACTTATGGCCCCCAAGCCAGATTTAGTCTGTTTCAGAGGACATTCTGAGTGCATGGCACCTTCACATCGGATGGTGATTGGCTCGTCGAAAGATAAGAGTGATCCCGAATGCGTGCCACTAGACACCCAGACCCGACACGTGCTTGTAGGACCACTCAAGGCATGCCCAACAAGGTGGCATCCGGCGTAGTCACTGCCTTATAGTCTGATGAGGAGCGCACACTGACCGGCATACCCTCTAGGTTTTCCTCGGATTTTGCAGGAGCGTCTGGCTCCGAGGAGACTTCCGATGCTGAGTCGGCCCACTCTAAAGGGTCAAATGAGGCCACCGCCTCAGGTTCTTGTTTAGAGGGTGCCACTGTTCCGGATGCACCTGCCCACCCTGCCTCGTCTGATGAGGCCCAGAGTTCAGAGGCTGCTCGGTCACCCCCACATAAGGATCTTTTACCGGTTGTTGATCAGCCTAACCGGTGGTGCGTAGAGGGGAAACACCAGATATACAGGGACACCAAGCTATTCAATGATAAGGGCGTCATGACTCAGACTCTAACATTTGAGCGGCGAGTTCTTACAATGAGTCTACACACGGTCCCTGCCATACATGATTGCTTCACCCGCCACCAGCTCGAGTGGATGGCTAGGAGCGTGGGACGCTATAGTGAGGAGTTGGTGCGAGAGTGCTACACTTCTTACGTAGCGAATCTCATTGATTCTTTGGATTGGCGGTCTAATCCCGCCAAACAGGCACCACTTACCTATGCTCGAGTCTGTGGTTATTGGGTGGACATCTCTTTGACCACCATTCACCGTTTCTTATACGATGCAGATACTGATTCCACCAGGGTCCCCCTCACCCCCAAGTTTGACTATAGGTGGGATGTGATTAAGCAGGGCCATTTCCAGCGAGACAAGAATCTGAGAGAGACCACAAAGAGGTGGATTACCCAATACATATCCGTAGACCATGAGGGCACAAAATTGGTGCTGAACCCCAGAGGCGTTATAAAGAAGGCCAACCTCACGTTTGCAGACAAGCACTGCCTATACCCCACAGCTGCAGACAACATACTTACATGGGATAGAGCGGTCTTGGTTGCTACTATGGTCATGGGGTTCGAGGTTGATTTTCCGAGGTTGTTGCTGGCAGTCATCCATGAGAGGGTTTTTAAGGCCTCGACCACTTGCCCATTTCCCTGTATGATTTTTGATTTGTGCAAGGCTGTTGGAGTGCCAATTTGGCACATTGATGTTCTCCGGACTCCTATAGGGACAATGGACATCAGTTTCATCAAGGATGAGGCCATGAGGCGGCACCAAATAGGGGGCTCCGAGTGGAGGTGCAGCCGTTGGGTGAAAACCTCGCAGATATGGTAGAGCAATCCCAAGGGGATGATCATGCTACTTCAGAGCCTACCAACACCATCCCGGTTGAATTTGTCCCGAGCACTAGTGGAGCACCGAGTTCCTCCCGATCTACACCATCAGCAACACTAGTCTTGATTGCTAGGGTCCCGAAGCTAGAGGCCCATATGGACACATTGCAGCATCATATCTAGCCCTGGATGCATAAATCCATTGTTGAGGATGAGGATCGGATTGAGAAGATAATTGCCCAGTAGATTGAGCGACAAATTCTGGCGGTCCACCAGTGCCTCGATGAGTTTGAGTTTAGATTCCTCGCCTGGCCAGCCCTTACTATTGATTTGACGACTCTCCAGGCTGCTTTGGCGAGTCTGAGGGATTATGTGGATGCCATTTTGAATGTGCGGGTGCCCGAGTCTGAGGCCACACCTGTGGAGCCTGCGGAGGATACGGTGCTTGCTGCACTGTTCACTACCTCTACTGAACCACTGCCCCTACCACGTGAGTGTTCCAAGAGGCACCGATCCAGAGAGAGAGAGAGTGAGGAGTCTCGGTCTAGGAAGAAGGAGCACACTGAGTTGGAGGCTGCGAGGAGAGCTTCTTTGTTAGAAGAGGAGGCCCGGCAGATGAGGCCGCGTGAGTTAGCTGATGGGGCGTCTAGCTCCAGGCTTGATGATGTTGAGAGGAGCACCAGTGAGGGTGCTGACATTGCTGCGGACACTACTGATGGTGTCCCTACTAATGATGGAGCGGTTTCCAAGAAAGCGGACTCGCCCGCTGATTGATCGTCGGCACTATGCGCCTCAGGTTTGCTTCACTTACCACCTTGTCTTATATTTCTTATGCATTGAGGAAAATTGCATGCTTTCTGTTGGGGTGGGGTAAATGGAAAGTGAGTGATAGGGTGAAGTCTGAGTAGCCCAACTAACGATCCTCTCTTGGAGTTTTCTTGCCTGTGTTCTTTTGCCCCAAGAGACAAGTTATTTAACTGTTGAACAAGCATGTTTAGTATCTTGTACAAAGTATGAATGTGAAATCTTAAGTATTATGGCTAAATACAATGACATCCCTTTCTAAGGAGAATACTTGCATGATTAGGCATAGTGAATGTTGAATGTGTTGGCTCTAAGCATGACATAGAGATACACCATTGAATGACTCTCAATCTAACACTCGAACTAGGTGTCTGATAATCTGTTCGGGTAATGAGGTTTTAAGAGAGTGTGAGGAAAGTTGAATAGTCCAATGTGGGAACATAGCTAGAACTTTCCGGTTAGTCCTACAAAAAGTAATTTGTGATAGACAATTAGGATAGGATCATAGGCCCTTGTTCAAATTAGCCAATATTTATCCTAAATAAATGAAAACCAAATGAAATTGATCCCTTTTTTATCCAAATATTTTGAGCTTATAATGGAACTTTCTTTTCTACCCTAACTCATTTTTCTGGGTATAATATGTTGGCCCTAGTCCCTCCTTGGACATGTGCACCTCAACTTAGGCCAAAAGCATAAGTTGAGAGTGGCTAATGCAGAAACCAATCTCATCTTGGACTGACCCAACCTTGGGTATTATGTACCTAGAATCATGGCAAAGCCAAGAGTTGAGGGTGACTATTTTGAGTCATGTTCCGAAAAGTGGGGTTAAAAGAATTAATGTAAAAGGAAAAAGAAAAGAAATAGTGAAAAAGAGAAATGACTCAATCAAAGTTGAAATCAAGTGAAAGAAAATTAAAAAATAATAAAATTAAACGGAGAGTAATTTGCACAAGAGGAAGAAAGGAGAAAATAAGGCAAAGAATACAAGAAAAGGAAGAATAGGGCATAATAGACAATGAAAGAGGTAGGACACTTAGCCGTAATGTCAAGGAGGGAAACAAGTCACTAAAATGCATCCATATGTACCATACACTGAGCCTACAGTTACAAGCCAAGAAAGTCCTATCGTGATCCTAAGAGTCTAATATGGTGAACTTAAAACAATGAAAATAAGGGCAAGCCTATGGCGACAAGTATCAATTAGGTGTGAAGTTGTTCTGAGAGTGAGTGTTGAATAATGATCCTCATACTCAAATTTGAAAGCACCGTGTTAAAAAGGAGGATATCTTTTGAAGTGAGAACACTAGTTGCAATATTGGAGATTCGGTGCCTTTGTGAGAGATAAAAGATTAGAGGTGTCGGCGCGGTGAGTCTATGTCATGGTTTGATCCACATGAGTCAACCTAAGAGTGATATCATGCATGAAAGCAATGAAAATAATCGGGATTGATAGTCATATGATTGCAAAATCTTAAATGAGGATACTTTTGTACACGGGTATTGTGGTAAGTCATAGTGCATCGCTTGAGGACAAACAACGAATTTAAGTTGAGGGTGTTGATGTACCGTGGTTTCACGATACTTTCAATGCTTTTTCCTTATGTTTAGTGTGTGTCTAGGGCCTTTTTATAATAATTTTGATGGTTTTATCTGTGTTTTGCAGGAAAGTCGTCCAAAATATAAATGCAGAAGATTGTGCAGAAGAGGTGATCCACGAAGCCATCGACGACCCGTCATTCCATCGACAGTCGATAGGTGTTGGTCTTCGACTGGAGGTACAAGCATCTAGAAGCAACTCGGGGAATTCTGATCAAGTGTGGGGCTACGGAAGGAACGACAGACCGTCCTGAAAAACCGTCGATCAGATTGGAGATTAGTCCCAGTACCCGAAGTTGAACAAAAACTAAATGTGAAACGACGGAGGAATCAACAGACCGTAAGTGTTACGATGGACCGTGTTGTTGGTCCGTTGATTGGATCAGAGAATATGCAAGGATGAAGGATGAAGAAGATGCTAGGTATGGACCGACGGAGGCAGTCGATGCCGTCGTTCCATCGATGGACCGTCAGTGTTGTCGTCGATTAAAGACGCGTTTCTCGAGAGACTTTTCTTATTTAGAACCCCTTTTAATTTAGGACTTTATTATTATAAATAGGGTTTAAACCTCATTTTTGGGGTTAGACTTTTTGTTATTTTTCATACTCTTGTTATTGGAAGTTGAACATGGGATTTTGGGAATTACTTCAAGTTTCAGAAATGGATTCTCAAGATATCTTCATTAATTCAAGTGTTATTTATGGATTTTCTTCAAACTTATCAAAGTAACTACATGAACTCTTGTTTAACAACCATGAATTGTGTATTTCTAGGCATGGGTAATTAAATCCACAACTAGGGTTGTGGGAACCATGGGTGATTAACAAGGTAAAGCTAGCGAAATAACAATTCTAGAATAGGTTCTTGCATGTATTGATAATTATTTTGTTTAGAAGTCTTTTTAACGAGTGCACGCATTAGAACTTTCCCTATTTCTACTTGCCGGACCAAGGAGGTAGTTTATAGGAAAAGAATTATCAAGATAGATTTAGTATACACTATAAAATAGGCTAGTTTCTATTGGTGCGATGTAGTAACTAAGCCATACATTGACTATAATGCTTAATATGAGGTAAAAGGTAAGAGTTAGTAATCTAAACACACATTTCCAGACCAAGGTACAGAATAAAATTCTCTAGTTTGTAGACCAAGGAATTAGAGATACATAACTCACCACTTTGCATGTGACACACTAGGAAAGAATTGTTATAGCTAGGATTACCGCGTTGTGAACCTAATGGAAACACTTATACCCTAGTTACTCTCATCACTTGATAAACACCAAAGTTTTAATCTTGCTACTTGTTTTACATGGAAATAATTGAATACTTGTGTTTCACAAAAAAAACCCTTTAATTAATTGTTTTCGAAAAGGACTTGACTAAATAAACGTAATCATAGACTAAAGTTAAGTTTAAACCATTATCATCGTGGGATCGACCCCAACCTAACAATTGGGTTCTTTACTTGATACGACCGCTCATACTTCTTTAGGGAAGTATAACTTGAGTGTATCAAATTTTGGTGCCGCTACCGGAGAAAGTGTCTTTTATATTAACTTTAAGCGCAATTATCGAATTTTAGTCAATAATTTTCTAATTTTACTTTTTCTTTGTTTTGTGTATTTTAGGTCTAGCTGTAGTGTATGTCAAGTACAAGAAGTCGAGGAGAACCAGTGCTTCCATTTGATCCAGAACTGAATCGTACACTCTGCAGAATGAACGAGCCACATAATCCTGATAATATTGGTGATGGGATCAACGATCAACTCCCTCCGCTAGTTGATGCTCATAACCAAGTGATTGTGGAAAACCCTGATGAGGGCGCTCTGAGGAGACAACTTCCTGCCCCACACCCTCACGAGTATTATAAGGGCAGTGTTAACATCGCCGATTCGGATGGACCTCTTGTCTTACCACCACAAGGTCATTCGTCCGTGGGAACTAGTAGCTTAATGCAGATGCTCACCACTAGAGGTTTGTTTTCGGGGCTACCATCTAAGGATCCACATGCTCACATCGCCAAACTAAGGTTGGTGTGCAAGAGTTGTGTAGGGAGGCCGGACTTGGACATAGATATCATTGGATTGAGGGTGTTCCCTCTCAATGACAGGAGAGGACACAATTCGGTTTATTGAGTTACCTTATAATTCGATCTATACTTGGGAGCAGTTGAGGGATGTGATCCTAGCAAGGTATTACTCGGTTTCTAAAAAGCTTAACCACAAAGATAGGGTGAACAACTTTGTGGCATTACCTGGAGAGTCAGTAAGTAGTTATTGGGATAGTTCACCTCATTTCTGACAAGTCTCCCAATAAGGCGGTACTTCTATAGGGGCAAGATGATAACAATAAGGCGGTACTTGATACTATTGCGGGTGAAACTTATGGTGAGTGAACTTATGCAGAGATCGCGGAAATGTTGGAGAAAATTTCCCGAAATAACAAGTCTTGGAGCAATTAGGAAGTCGGACACTGGGAGAAACACCTTTGTAATTGAAGTTACACACATTTCGGCAGCAGATGAAATTTCTGAAGAGATGACTCAAATGAGAACTGAGCTTTGGTTAGTATTGAAACATGTCACTGGAGTGCAGAGAAAGTGAATGCGGTGAATTATTTAACTAAGATACCACCACCGGTAGATGAATTTTACTATGAGGAAGACTCTTATGATGTGAAAATGTTAATGTGCTAACCTCATCTATGTGAATAGTAATGAAAGGACAATACTCATGCAATTCTTATTGACATATGATGATGATGATGATGTCGATATATGGTTAGACCCAATGACCTACTATTAGCTATGATGATTAATAAATACATTAAATACATTTGAAAAATGAACTCTAGCTTAGCACCGAGTGAACTAGAGCGAGGAGGTCCCTTCCCACATAGGGAAGGTAGGATCACTAATGTACTCTTGAGATTTTATAGTACAATGCATGTAGCATAAAGAGGTTCCCAACTATATCTCCTATTTCTTGAACTATGTTGCTCCCATAGGAATACTATCTAGTGGATCCATGTAGTTATTATGTTCATGTTTTGGTACTACCTTGGCAAGTAATCCTCCTTCTTTTAGTGTAGGGTTCCATGACACTGGATTGCACATAAGCTCACGTGATCTATGTCGGTTAGAGCAAGATTTTCCCAAAAAGGTAAAATGAACTAAAGGATTGAATTCTGAACAAGATGACCTAAGAGGTTATCTTAGTCTAGATAGGGGTATGGGACTCTACCTATACATTGCACTAGTTAGCCTTAGGGGAAGTCTTAGGAGGATGTTCTTATGTATGCATATGCTTATAAATGTAAATAATATGTATATGATGATCTTACATGTTAATGATAATATGCGATGTCCATTACTCCTATGAACAAGTATTAGGTCTTCATTGTTAAGGTATGTTGGTATGTACTCTTAAATGCTATATTATGTGAAGCAGGAGGTTGACCATAATTCTTGTTGAGTTATTTGATTGAGTAAGGTAATGAGACTTTTCTTGGTCATTGCACTTGTTGACTTGATATAAGGGTTGTGGGTAATTGTCTTACTTTGGCTATGGTGAAATGGTGAAATGTACTCTGATTCATGCTTATTCATGCTTATTGAGGTTATGACTTGACTAAGTTGTGTAGTTGTTGGTTTTGTGATATACATGCCTATGACTTGTCTTATTAATTTGTATGGTCTTGATTGAATGTGCATAAAGTTTTTTTAAGCGCGCGCGCGCGCACATACACGCACGCACGCGCGCGCGCGCGCGCAGAGAGAGAAAGAGAGAGAGTGCGCCTAGAGGGTGTGGCCCGTGCTCCAACATTTTTTATATTTTTTAAATGGTTGAGGATACACAACTGTAAACATAGGTAATACATATTTTTACATTAGCTAAAATAAAATTCCATCATCAATGCCAAAAAGATGGCTCATCCAATCCTGAGATCTTAAGCTCAAGCTCAGGCAAGAGTGTGAAACTACTTTTAAAAAAGGGCATAACTATTCAAATATGCACCATGTTGAAGATGCTGCTACAACACAAATTCATGCAACTGAAATAAGTCCATTTGCTCCAATTCCGTCGTAGTAAGGAGCATCCTCATTTGTGCAAAGAATGTTTGAAAGATCATGCATCGAACTTAAGTTCAACCTAGATTTGATGGCCTCTTATATGAATCTGCTCCAAGATTTGAATTAACAATGCAACACTACAATGTGAATTAGTCATTAAGTAAGATTAGAGATGATTATTAAGCTGGCCATATTGCCCAAAGTAAAACCGATGTATAGGAAATCTACTATGAAGTTTATCAAGTGGTCATTAAGATTGGTGCACTACTATGAAGTTGTTTCTCTCTTTCGATACAGAAACCATATATGAGCCTAAAGTTCGATACTTAAAGATTTATTTATTTATTCAAGTGAAATGGTGTTCTCTCCCATAAGTAGTGGGAACCCCACCACATAGCTCATGAAAACCTGTGTGAATGGATAAGGACTAATATAGTGAAAACTTAAATTCCTCAATATCTATAATTTTTCACTTAGAAACATCATGAAAGAAGCAAAATTGTTTGAATTGAAGTCTCACTTCTGCCATCAGTGCTATGAACAAATCCTTTCTCTAGTCAGTTTTGTATATCATAAAGCTCTAGCACAATATCGGACCATTACATAATACCATACCTATAGTTTAAAATTGTATGACAAAATAAAGAAGATCAAAAGAGATGTAATAAAAATCACACCTGAAGTTTTAGATTAAAAAAGTTAGAATACATTTATCACTTTCATAACAAGAGAAATTACTTTTATAAGCAAGTAATAATGTTGGGTTTGCTTTGGATCATGACTGCTAGCAAATCTAAAAATTAAAAATTAATTAGTGAACGCTCTTCTTGACAAAAGAAAGTGATCTAATAGAGGAACGAAATAGAGGGCATAATGTTATGCAATATAAACTCGATATTTTGAGAAATTTTCGTTGGTATAGTAGTTTCAATAATTCATTTGCTTATCTCTATAGAGCACTTACTGTTGTATGATTACTTAAATTTCCTGAGCTTCTTCAGGATTTCTTAAATGAATCGTCAAGTAGAGTTTTTGACAGGTTTCATGTATGGCATTTTATATAGTTTTGTGGAATACTAAATAATATGACAAAATTAGTTGATTGGTTAGATTTATGGGGAAGAAGCATGATATTTCGAGTTTCATTTTAAGTTGCTTGAGAACGTTGATATAGAAGTATAAAACCATGAGAACTTGCAAGAAATGATATCAAAGCAATCTGAGACCTCCCTCTCCTCCAAAACGGGCAAAAGTCTTACTATTTGATTTAAGCTAATTAAGACTTGTCATGGATGGGGTTAATGCAATACAATGATATTTTTAAAAGTTATTGTTTCTTGTATCTTTAAGTCTATGTCTGTTCATGGCTAACATGTTTTTCATTGATGCGTGATTCTTCAAACAAGTCAAGAAGAGAAGTGAAGCATAAAAAAATCCAAGCACAAAACAATGCCGACTCACATAGTTTCTAACCTACATATCTCAGTAATTTCAAAATTCGAACAAATCAGCAGCGACAATAGAACATTCATGTCCAAAAGTGGGTAACCAAATGGGGAAAATATAAACCCTAAAGAAGAAGAGACAGCCGAAATAGGAGGAAACGTTAACAACATTCATTCAGATTTCATGTAAAAGAAATAACATACATACTACAATGAATCAGGGAAAATCCCAAGCATATATCCATCACTCGGTTTAAAACTTTACATACAAGCATATCGAAGGAGGAATAGCAATATATGTTTTAAAATGATAAATAAGCAAAAAAAAAAAAAGAAGGAAGAAATCGAACTCAATATGGAACATGTATGTTATGAGCAAATTCTAGTTTCCAAAGTAATTTTGATAACCAGGCTAGGATTTAAGAGCATAGATATAGAATTTTGAAGAAAAATTAGGAGATTTTTTATTTGAAACTTTCTTTTCGGTGAAACTTGTAGTTTCTCTTCCAAGATAATAGAGAGAGACAAAGCAAGCTCTTGAAGATGAAAAAAAGGGCTAGAAAGAGGCGACACTTATAAAGTATACGCATGAGTTGTATTTGTTCCAACAAAAGTACACTTCAAAGTTCTATATAATCAAGAGCACACATTTATCACATAAATAAAACACATACTAAGGAGGACAACTTCTTTCAATAAAACCCCTTTCACGTTCTTTCTCCAAAGTGAAAAACTTCAAGAATTCTAAAGATGACATCTAATGATCCACTTTACATCTCCCTCATCATGATATTCATAAATCTCGTTGCTTCTAATACAAATTCGTTTGTTTCTTATTTTTAGTTAAATCGTCAAAATTAGAATAAACGGTATGTTGCTTGTTAGTATTAAATTAAAAAGTTTAAGGTTGCTACTTTTTCCAACTCCAATGTAGAACACAGGTAACTTGAAAGGTAACCACAATAATTGTCAGAATATAAGCTTTACTGATCTTTTTTAGAATTTTGTTGACACTTGACAGAATTTTTCTCAATATGACTAGTTGCTATATAATTGACAAAAAAACATGAGTTAACAAAGATATGAATGTAAAAATCAGTTAACAAAAGGGTTAAAGGCTCATGAAATTGCACGATAATCTTCAATAAATGAAATTCAAACTCAAGGAACCTGCTTCCATCCCTATACAAAGAGCAGTTTAACTATCTTTGCTTTATGCATTAATAAGAAATGGGTGCAAAAACAATTGAAGAAAGTAAAAACTCACATGAAGTCAGAAATATAATAAAGATATGACAGACAACCTGCACCAAAGAGGAGGATTACAAAACTACACCAAAAAGTGAAATGCTAGAAAATTGAGATTGGTAATAATATGTAAAGCAGAGAGAGGCAGAAAGTAGCTGTTCAAAATAAACAATATCATAATTTTTATATTACCATATTCACCTCATTCTCCCAATCAAATATCAAAATAAGTGAACTAACAAATATGGAAAGGAAGCAGTTGGACATTGGACAGGTAATTTACTGAATCAAATAGAGAAACAAAGAGAGAGAGAGAGAGAGAAAAGAGGAAGCCGATATAAAAAATGAACTAAAAATTGTGAAGATAATATATTAGAGACTCTGTCAGAATCTCACCCCTGAAATTAGATGTTTTTGCCTCAATTGCCACTATTCATCTGTGAGTTTCAAACCTCTCACTATCTTCTCTAAATTGAAAATTCTTCTAACATCATTTCTGCATCCTTGAGTCAATACCCTATCAAAAATTAGGTTAAAATGTCAACTTTCTAATGAAAAAATAAAATAAAAGAAGCTACCAAAGTGAAACACTTCATGTACAAATGAAGCAAGAACATAGAGAACAAAAGGAGATAAGAAAAAATTATTGAAAGAAGAAAACAAAGAGAAGAAAAAGAGAAGGGAATGAAGAAGGAAGCAAAAATAAAGTGAAAAAGCTAATATGTTGGGCTTACATGAGGACAAGTGAATTTATTTGTAATGAACATGTGTATGTATCAGTACACTATTAAAGAGCCATTATTTTTGCACTTCTTATGTTGTTGGTACAATTTTTATAGTGTTGTGTTCGTCCCACTCATTGATCTTGTGGATAGCATGTGCAAGCGGTGTATGACCAATATGAGATGCGGTCTGTAGACCTCTTTTGTTTCCCCTGCTAGCGAATGATCCTTTTCACCGCGAAAGAAATTTAGTTATTGTAAATCTTTGGAGTTAGTTTAGCTCTCTACAATGAGGTGCTTTTCAGATCAAATATTTTGTAACATGACTCGCTAATAACAAAGAACAATTCCTACAAGCATATCTCTTGAAAATCCACTTGTTTTGATGAGAAACATTTGGCTTCAACTTAACAAATAGGTGTGTTTGTATGTATATATGTGTGTGTATATATATAAAGTAATCTTAGGATAAAGCGGATATATTTCACGTGTAGGCCAACCACCCATTAATCAAAATAATTTTATTCTAGTCATTAAAGTCAGAATGCCTATACTTGAATACTATATTGATAAAGTCAGAACGTCTATACTTCTGCACTATATCGAATATATTGCCTCGTCAATCACACTAATTCATAATTGTAGACTTAATAATTCCTGAAAGTCAATGCAGAAGAATCTCCATCCAAGCAAATTGTTTATAAGGGGTGCACATCTTTTATTATCTGGAATCGTATGACTTTAGACATATAAGCAAAATCTCAAGATTTGGCGAGGGTGACAACTTTATAGGGAACATAAGATTACAATACTATTCACAAAACTGTCAAGATAAACAACAATCAAAGAATATGAACGATGTAATAATGTCCACAATGATAACATACTCAATATACCCTTACCTTTAGAGGTAGAGATTGTTTCCGATGATGTGCTAAAATATAAAAGATATAACCACTAAATTAAGCAAAACTTGGTACATAAATACAAAAAAAAAAAACAAATTACACTATATAAAGTAGGTATTTCCTACCCAGCAAAATTTTTACACTTCCAAATTGAAGCAAAAAATGAATATTAATAACATGCAGTATCGAAAAAAGTAGTTTACCTATTTAATATTGCGGAGAGGAATCTAGGACACGATTACTCTATAAAGCAAAATAATATAAGCTAATGTTTTTAAACATTTCATAGCATGAATAGATACACTGTGAATTTACCTCCAAGAGGAAAATCAATGTTTGGAATCTCCATTAAAATCCATCGAGACAAAACTCAATTTCTCTACTTTGCCAGATTTTGCGACAATTGGGTAATGAAATTTGATTATCAAATCCATACATCTCTAAATAAATTTAACTATTAAGATACCAAATTCATGAATATAGAGACCTGAAGTTGAAGAGCTAAAGAGTGTAAAAAAAATTCAATACAAGAGAATCCATGGACCTCTGAAAGCTGAAGCTCGAGAACATTCAGATCAATTAATTTTGCTATTTGGGTTTTGGTGAGAGACATGACTAAACGTGGTTTGATGGAAAAGTTAGTGCATTTACACTTGTTAAACAGAGAACAACTTGAACGTATACTTTATGTTGCCTTCTGTACAACCATTATATATATATATATAATGTGAATCGTAATTTTATAGTCACACAAATAATTCAAAAGTAAAATTAAATGAGTAACCACCTAAGAATTTTTTTAATGTCAACAAAAAGAATACAAATTTACTAAACAATTTTTTTGTCCTTTGGATTTTTGGGTGAACCATGCCATTGACATATAGTATAATCCTTCTCTTTACGTCTAGCTATGTCTACTATATTAAAAATATATTTTTACTTTTATTCCTCACTTCTTAGCATATCAAAAAAAAATTTCTCCAAATTTTATTCTTAACATTAAGAACTTATTTCAAATCATTTTCAAGATTTATGATCATATACCAATTAATATGATTATTTTTGTAGAATATTATTTTTGTGGAAAAAATTTGAGTCTATTTATAGAATGAAAAAAATCGGTAAACATTTACAGACTTGTGTCCAGGACGTGGAGGGGTCTTGCAAATTCAATTTTTATCAACTCCGCCTCCAAGCAACGTGGAGAGGATATGTGTCTTCTCCCTCGAACTCATGCATGGATAGAAATAACTAAATTAGTGTATTTTTTTCATTTTGACTTCCTCTTCCATTTGATACTATATCATTCATGCTCTCACGCTCGGACCCAATTTTCACTTCACAAGAAGTTGCGTTTATGCCCTTTTTCCTTTTTTTGGTCAACATTGGGCATTTCCCTTTATTTATTAAAATTCAAAACACAATGACCAGACCCAAGTCCAATAACAAACGTCAAAACTTAAAATCAAAAGACAAAATTGAAATGAACAAAAGATTTTCACTGCTTCTCCACGCTCAATGAGATGCCCAACCACGAGATGCTTTACTCCTAACCCCATAAGGTTTTGAGACAGAGCTTCACCCTAAGTATTGGTTAAGAAGGACGATGATACACGTTTCACACGACACACAATTCCATAAATAGTTTTATTTGAGATCATGATGGAGGACATAGATTACGATTATCGACTTTGATCATACCACTAGGCATTCGATTAAGACATTGCACAATGATTCGAACACTCTGTCACATCTTTTCAATATGAATACAATTATGATCATAACAATCTCTTCTGATACCTACAGGTATGTCACGATCCAATTGGTCATAAACATCAGAAGATGTTGAAATAATCTAGGATGAATCTTCTCGATAGGTAGAAATAAGAATGGTAAACATGATTTTCAATACTTTGATTATGTACAACTACAATGTAACAATCATTCTAACTCGATTAGATTAATATCAATGGATCCTTCACCATTCAATAAGCAGAGAAAGCAGACTGTTGATACTTGTTTTGGTCTGGGTAAATCACAGACATCAAAGCAACATCTTCTTCCTTCATCAGGTGTCCTCATCAACTTTCCTAAAAAATGGTCATGAAATCTTCGATTTCCTTTGAATAAGTTGTTAAAACTTGATATTTTGAATATGGCAAAGTTGAACTGAACAGGTAGTGCAACATGTTCCTGTGAAATATTGCAGCAAGTATGCTAGTGGCGGCGTACGTATGGAAGCTTATGTGTACAGGTTGTGTTTGTAGTAGTTTTACTTGGTTAAGGAAAACTATTAAAAACAACTTTGAGTACAATAAGGTTTCGAGAAAAAGGAGTTAGTAGAAGTCAACAAGGATTTGTAGAAGACAAATACAAAGTTGATTTCTACAAGCATTGGCAGAATTTCTGGTCTATAAATAGAAGGCTATTTCGATCAGAAAAACTTGCGCACCTACAAAGAGAGAGCTTCAAAACACGATCAAGAGAGTTGAGAGAGTTTTGTTAAAATCTTGTGAGTGCTGCGAGTTGAGTGTTAACGTTGTAAGATTGTATTCAAGAGTTTGTTTACAATCTAGGTAGTAGATTTGCTTGACAAGTTAGAGTACTTGAAAAGCATTGAAAAGATAGAAAACTAGGGAGTAGTTTTTTGTCTTGATTAGAAGGAGTTAGAGTTTATAATTCCTTAAGAGCTAAACAAGTTGTAATCTTTGTATTACTTGAGTTTTACAATTAATACAAAGTGTGGTTTAAATAATTACTGTCAAGTTCGTTAAGCAAACACAAACAAGTAGTAAATACGTGTTCCTTTGAAGAATTCAGGAGGGTAGAATTCCAACAAGTGGTATCAGAGCAAGGTTATCTTTAGAGAGTCTAACAACTCAAGATAAGATCAACATGAGTTCTGCACCTCCACTCGGACACGGTAAGGGCCAACACATCAACAGACCTCCACTATTCAATGGACAATATTACTCGTGGTGGAAGGCAAGGATGGAAGACTTCATTCAAGCTGAAGACTACGAATTATGGGTAAGGATTACTAAGGGACCACAAAATCCTACCACCACTGATAGTGAAGGAAATAAAATACCTAAACCCGCAGATACATATAATGAGGCAGATTATAAGATGCTAGGAAAGAATGCAAAAGCTAAATGTATTCTTGTATGTGGATTAGGACCTGATGAATTTAACCGTATCTCAAGTTGTACCTCTGCTAAACAAATATGGGACACCTTACAAAACGCTTATGAAGGTACTACTCAAGTCCGAAAATTCAGGATTGCTAGTTTGTGTTCAGAATATGAAGCCTTTAAGATGAAATCTGGAGAATCTCTCCAAGATATGATTACCAGATTCACCACTGTGGTAAACGAACTAATCTCACTGGGCAAAGTATATACCACTGAGGAACAGGTTGACAAAGTACTTAGGATTTTGCCTAGGTCTTGGGAAATTAAGGTCACTGCCATTAGAGAAGCCAAGGATCTAACTACTATGTCTTTAGATGAGTTAGTTGGGAATCTCAAAACCTATGAGATGAATGTTGACAAAAGAAGTGAAGGAAATAAAGAAAAAGTTCTTGGTTTTAAAGCAACTGAAAGTGACGAATCAGACATAGATGACGATGATCTAGCTTTGATAAGTAGGAACTTCAAGAAACTCTTTAAAAGGGGGTTAAACTCTACCAAGAAATCACCACCCTTGAAAGAAAAAAATCCTGAACGGTCACAAAATGGAGGTTGCTTTAAGTGTGGTAAGACAGATCATCAAATAAAGGACTGCCCAATGTGGGAAATAGAATGGAAAAAGGAAAGAGCTGAAAAAGAAAGGAAGGAACTCATCAACAAAAAGAAAACCAAGGAAAAGGAACAAGCAATGTATGCAGACTGGGGAACAGGTTCATCAGACATGTATGAGGATGTTGAAGACCTTGCCTTGATGGCAATAGAAGAATCAGATGCTGAACCTGAATCAGACTCTGAAGAAACTGAGGTAAACCTTCTTAATCTAAAGGATAAGCTAGCAAAGTTCTCCAAGAAAAAGCTTTCACTCCTATTGCTTACATCCATAGACACAATTCAAGAACTTGTGAACACCAAGAACCAACTACTTGCTTCCCTATCCAGCTTAAAGTTTGAGCATATTGATCTCAATAATAACAAACTCGACCTTCAAGAAAAAATCAAGCAACTTGAAACCCAAAATCTGGAACTAAGAACTAAGAATTCAAAACTAAAAGTTCTTGGCAAAGGAAAAGAGGGTGAGCTGCCTGACCAAAAGCTTGAGGTTGACAAACTCAAAAGAACTTTAAAGTTGGAAAAGGAAAATTGTAAAAGGATAAATCTTGAATTGACTAGAGTAAGAGGTGATTTGGAAAGAGCTAACAAATGGACAGAATCCTCTATGATAGTAACTCATCTAGGAAACAACAATAGGAACATCAAAACCGGAATAGGATATGAACAACCCATAAATGAAAATCCTATGTTTTGTATCATGTGTGGCAACTCTGGTCATTCTAAACAATTTTGTCCCAAAAACAAAATAGCCACTGAAAACTCAACTAGAACCTATAGAACTGTTCAGAGGAACAAGTACATACCCAGGAAAAACAGTCTGCCCAACTGGGCACGCAGAAATCTGATTCACCCTTTTGATCAAAAGAAAAATCCCAAGTTAATCTGGGTTCCTAAATTCAACCTCTAATTTTTCAGGAAGAAGTGAGAGAAAGCAAGCAGCAGTGGTACATGGATAGTGCTTGCTCAAGACACATGACAGGGAATAAGACATTGTTTCTCTCACTAGAAGAAGGAAAAGGAGGTATGGTTGCTTTTGGTGGTGGAAAAAAGGGTCAAATCAAAGGTTGTGGAAAGATTGGAAGAACTGATGAACATTCAATTGATAAAGTATACTATGTGGAAGGGCTTAGACACAATTTACTCAGCATATCTCAATTGTGTGATAAAGGTAATAAGGTAATCTTTCTATCCACTGGTGTTGAAGTAATCAATCTAAACACACAAAATCAGTGTTAACAGGTAAAAGAGATAAACATGTCTATACCATAGACACCTCAACTATCTCTGACACAAATCTAGTGTGTTTAAGTGTGTTGGAAAAAGATCCCTTGTTGTGGCATAAAAGGTTGGGTCATGCTAGCCAAGTTCAATTAAACAAACTTATCTCCAAGGATTTAGTTATAGGACTGCCTAAAAATAAATTCAAGGAGGATAAGGTTTGTGAAGCATGTACTCTAGGAAAACAGATAAAGTCATCATTTAAGTCCAAACAGATGGTAAGCTCAACTTGTTCCTTAGAACTCATTCACATGGATTTGTGTGGGCCAATGAGGATTCAAAGTAGAGGGGGAAAAAGATATGTGTTTGTCTTAGTAGATGATTATACTAGGTACACCTGGACACTATTCCTTGCAGCAAAAGATGATGCATTTGAAGCTTTCTGTTCATTAATGAGAAAAATTCAAAGAAAACATGGGAAACAACTAAAGGCAATCAGATCAGATCATGGAACTGAATTTGAAAATTCAAAGTTTGCACAATATTGTGACCACCATGGGGTTGATCATAATTTCTCTGCCCCTAGAACACCTCAGCAAAACGGTGTGGTGGAGAGAAAGAACAGAACTCTTCAAGAAATGGCTAGAACTATGATGATTGCAAGCAAAATTGCAAATCAATTCTGGGCAGAAGCAATAAACACTGCTTGCTACACCATAAATCGTTGCATGACCAGACCCTTGTTAGACAAAACTCCATATGAATTATTGAAAGGAAGAAAGCCCAACATCTCTCATCTTAGAGTGTTTGGATGCAAGTGCTTCATTCATAACAATGGAAAAAATTTGCTTGGGAAATTCGACGCTAGAAGTGACAATGGAATTTTTCTTGGATACTCCACACATAGTAAAGCCTATAGGGTACTCAACAAAAGAACTATGTGTGTCGAAGAGAGTGTTCATGTTATCTTCGATGAAAGCAGCACCTTGTCAAAAGAAGATGTGTTGTTCAGTAACACATCAGCTGAAGAACATGCTGTCTCTGAACAGGAACAGGTCCAAGAAACTGGTTCCTCTGACACAACAAACAGAAAAGAAATTGAAACTCAAGCAAATTCTGATGAAAGAGTTGATACAGATGAAAATCAGTCAGATGATAATGAAGAACAAGAAAGATCAACCCCTATCCTAAAAGAATACAAATACCAAGGATCACACCCATTGGAAAATCTGCTCACTGATCTTTCTTCAGGTATTACCACTCGATCAAGAATGAAGAATCACTATGCGCATAGTGCATTCCTATCCATGGTAGAACCAAAGAAAATAAGTGAAGCTCTTCAAGATGCAGATTGGATTATAGCCATGGAAGAAGAATTACATCAATTTGAAAGAAGTAAAGTATGGCATCTAGTACCCAAGCCTTCAAACAGAACTATAATTGGAACAAAATGGGTGTTTAGGAACAAGTTAGATGAACATGGTACCATAATCAGAAACAAGGCTAGGTTGGTTGTTCAAGGATATAATCAAGAAGAAGGGATAGATTATGATGAAACTTTTGCACCCGTGGCAAGAATAGAAGCAATCAGATTGCTTATAGCTTTCGCGTCTCACATGGAGTTCACATTGTATCAGATGGATGTCAAAAGTGCTTTCTTGAATGGGCTATTACAAGAAGAAGTTTTTGTTAAACAACCCCCTGGTTTCGAGAATAATGACTACCCTGATCATGTCTATAAGCTTGACAAAGCTCTCTACGGGTTAAAACAAGCTCCAAGGGCATGGTATGATAGATTGTCAAAATTCCTTTTAAGTCATGGATATTCAAGAGGAAAAAATGATAATACACTCTTCTTCAAGAATAAAGAAAAGGGTCTTCTGATTGTGCAAATATATGTTGACGACATCATATTTGGAGCTACAAATAAGAGTCTCACAAAAGAATTTGCAAATCTCATGAGCAATGAGTTTGAAATGAGTATGATGGGTGAATTAAACTACTTTCTTGGGCTTCAAATAAAACAAACACCTGGTGGTACATGGATTCATCAACAAAAATATGTCAAAGAATTGCTTAAGAGGTTCAAAATGGATGATGCTAAACAAATTGATACTCCAATAAGCCCTGCCACCAAGTTGGACCTTGAAGGAACAGGTTCTGCTGTTGAACAGAAACTGTATAGAGGCATGATTGGCTCCCTTTTGTATCTTACTGCTAGTCGACCTGACATTGTGTTTAGTGTAGGATTATGTGCTCGTTTTCAAACTAATCCTAAAGAATCACATATTCAAGCAGTCAAGAGAATTCTCAGATATTTAAAAGGAACCTCTGATTTAGGACTTTGGTACCCAAAAGGAAGCAACTTTGATTTAGTTGGGTATGCTGATGCTGACTATGCTGGATACTTGGGTGATAGAAAAAGCACTACAGGAATGGCTCACTTTCTAGGATCATGTCTTATCTCATGGGGATCAAAGAAACAAAAACTCAGTTGCACTATCCACTGCTGAGGCTGAGTACGTAGCAGCTGCGTCATGTTGTGCCCAACTTCTGTGGATTAAGCAGCAACTTAGTGATTTTGGTCTCAAAATTGAACAAGTTCTAATTTTCTGCGATAATACTAGTGCCATCAACATTGCAAAAAATCCGGTACAACATAAGAGAACTAAACACATTGACATTCGTCATCACTTTCTTAGAGATAATGTGGAAAAGGGTTTAATCTCTATGAATTTTTGTACTACGGAAGAACAAATCGCGGACATCTTTACAAAAGCATTAGCAAGGGAACACTTTGAAAGGAACAGGCTGGAGCTAGGAATGATGAAGACAAATTAAAGAAATAAAAGCTGAAGGAATCGGACACTCAAAATCATTAATACATGCTTAAAAGGTATGTCTACTTTTCTTAACTAAGATAGACAAAAATTTATGAGATAAATGCATTGGATTCCGTTCCCTCATTAAATTAAATGGAAAATAATTTTAAATCATCATCACAACTGCCAATTCAAAACCTGCAGAAAACCTTTCAAGTCATACCTGTTCCTGTTCCCAGTAAAACCCCTACACTTCCCTATAATTCCTCTTAAACACCATCCCCTTTCTCTTTCTTCTCCGATCGTCCTCATCTTTTTCAAACCCCTGAAATTCCAGAAGGCATATTGAGAAAAATGGCCATGCCTTACAACCTTTCACTTGCTATAATCCCCTTTGATACTCAAGAAAGCTTACATGCCCTACCAGCCGTTCTGTACATCGACTCGACCGGCATAACTCGATGGTCTCTTATGGAAGATACGTCTGTTCAGGGGGAAGAACAAATTCAAGGGTTAGAGGCAGAAAATTTGAGTGCACAAAGTGAGGGGGAACAAGTGTGTTTATCACCGGACCACGAAAATTGCTCCGATGATGATAATGTCACCCTACTTGAAATGCTTTCCCAAATCCGAACATGTTCCAAACGACGTTCATCTTCTTATAAGCCTAGTGTTACGTCTCCTTCAGAAGTTCAAGAAGAGTCTACCACTGTTTTACCAGCAAAGGAACCAGTACGCGTAACTAGATCTGTACAACGTACTAGGGATGCAGAAATTCGGGCTCAGACTGCTAAGAAAAGTCGCACAAGAAAACGTAAGTCTCCGTCATCCTTAACCTTTGTCACAGATAAAGTGAATAGTCACAAAAAGAGAAAAATTTCATCTAAATCAAAGTCTCATGTCTCAGATGATAGTGGTTACTCTGCAAGAATTTTAGCTTTTAAAAATAGGAGTGTGATTAGGGGGAGAGTTATTTCTGGTTTTGGGGGTGGTGAGATGGATGAGTTAGTAACCATCTTGCATGCTCAAGGATGGACAGAACTAATGCTTCAAGGATCCTTTAGGCGTAAGATGGGTAGAGTTGAAACCAGAGAATTCTATATCAATGCAACAGGAACTGTGTCTTCCATTACTAGTACTGTTTGTGGCATTACTTTTACTCTTACTGCTGAAATACTATCTTCAATACTAAAGATACCTAATAGGGGATGGGGTCACTATGTTAAGAAGGATTGGCCTCCTTTAGTAGGAAACACCTCTCAACTTGACATATGTAGGAGATTCTCAAATGATCCAACTCTATCTGTATACTCTAGTGTTGACAAGGGTTGTATGTCACCTTTACATCAGATGCTGTTTAATGTAGTGCACAAAATTCTTCTTCCAAGAAAGCAAAAAAGGACTGAAGCATGTTACTTGGATCTCACACTTATGGACTTACTACTGTCTAGGACCCAAATAAACTTGCCTATGCTAATAATGAGTCACATACATAGTTTGTCTAAGGTTGATAAGAAACAAAGGGGTTTGGCTTATGGATTTTGGTTAGGCCAAGTATTTGAACATTTTTGTGTGCCTGTAAAGAAGTGGCAGATTCAAACCATTTCTGATGTCATGGGAAAGGTGGACTACATGAACATGCCTGGTACACCAAAAAGGGTTGATGTGAAAAATCAAAGGTTGAGGGCCTCTCTTACTGCTGTAGAAAAGGAGATGGAAGCACTAAAGAGGGCTCATTCAGAAGAGATGGAACAGGTTAGGACTGCGCATAAGTTGGAACGTGAGGAACTGCTTGCTGAGAACTGCAGGATTAAAGAAGAACTTACTCAAACTCAGGCTGCATTACATCAAGAACGAGCAGTGAATTCTGGGCATCTACAAAGTATCATGGGGTTGCTAACCAAGGGATCTTCAAACTCTTCTACATCCATGGCACCCTCTGTTTAAACAATTCTTCCATATGCATTTTCTTATGATTTTTGTTTTTTAGTTAAAGACTGAAGTAGACATTACTGGTTTTTTTATGTATTTTTGTTTGATGGTGTTTTGATGCTACTACTGGTTTTGTCTAATGATCTATTCTAGTATGGATGTGTACTTTGGTTTTCAATATTTTTGGCTAATGGCAAAAGGGGGAAGCAGTTGCAAAAGTGTGCTCTGTATGTGCTGTGATCAAAGTGTTGTATGTGCTGTGATCAAAGTGTTGATTGATGTATTGTGTAGCTATTCAAAATGCAAGCTGATTGTTTGCCATAGTCAAAAAGGGGGAATTTGTTAAAACTTGATATTTTGAATATGGCAAAGTTGAACTGAACAGGTAGTGCAACATGTTCCTGTGAAATATTGCAGCAAGTATGCTAGTGGCGGCGTACGTATGGAAGCTTATGTGTACAGGTTGTGTTTGTAGTAGTTTTACTTGGTTAAGGAAAACTATTAAAAACAACTTTGAGTACAATAAGGTTTCGAGAAAAAGGAGTTAGTAGAAGTCAACAAGGATTTGTAGAAGACAAATACAAAGTTGATTTCTACAAGGATTGGCAGAATTTCTGGTCTATAAATAGAAGGCTATTTCGATCAGAAAAACTTGCGCACCTACAAAGAGAGAGCTTCAAAACACGATCAAGAGAGTTGAGAGAGTTTTGTTAAAATCTTGTGAGTGCTGCGAGTTGAGTGTTAACGTTGTAAGATTGTATTCAAGAGTTTGTTTACAATCTAGGTAGTATATTTGCTTGACAAGTTAGAGTACTTGAAAAGCATTGAAAAGATAGAAAACTAGGGAGTAGTTTTTTGTCTTGATTAGAAGGAGTTAGAGTTTATAATTCCTTAAGAGCTAAACAAGTTGTAATCTTTGTATTACTTGAGTTTTACAATTAATACAAAGTGTGGTTTAAATAATTACTGTCAAGTTCGTTAAGCAAACACAAACAAGTAGTAAATACGTGTTCCTTTGAAGAATTCAGGAGGGTAGAATTCCAACATAAGTGTTATTGAGCTTGACAGAATTTCACTTAGACACAAGTGCCATGAAATCGACCTCCTTCAAGACTTCTTCAGCTCACAAAGGGTTCTAGGGCGTTAAAGTCACGAGTCATCTATACGTTTTAACACATAGTTCAAGAGAAAAATATCCCTTGAACCTTTTCTTGGAGTAAGTTTAAGAGAACTGATACCACTGTGAGAAGATCCGCTGTCAAGAGGTATTTTCGACTCGATTGGTCTATTATATTTAATGCTTTGGGAAATGAACAACAATAAATCCACATGTGAAATTTTTATCGTTGTTGCAGTAGGTCCAGAATTGTAGTTTGGGTTTGTGTAGCGTGATTAGATGTAGGAACTCATAAGCTTGTTGTCAAAAGGAAGCTTCATCATAAGTACTGTAATGAAGAGATGTTCATTAGATTCTTATAATGAATTTGAATCTTATAATGTACAGCTTCAGGTGGTAGTCTTCTGTTACCATCAAATAGTTGTTGTTGATGTATTGTTTTTTTGCTTTTGTGAAGATAAAATTGATCCTTTTTTAATATAACTAATCATCTAGTAAAATTTTAAAAAAGAAAAGACCAAAAAAATGCAACAATATGTAAATAATAACCTTAACTTCATTAAAATAGAAAAAAGATTAAACATAAGATAGATTAAAAACCAAACATATCCAGAAAAAGACGATCAAAACACAAACAAATGAAAAGGTGTTAATTGGTCTTTTGATT
Organism: Solanum peruvianum; assembly: GCA_027705065.1. Taxonomy (NCBI): domain Eukaryota; kingdom Viridiplantae; phylum Streptophyta; class Magnoliopsida; order Solanales; family Solanaceae; genus Solanum; species Solanum peruvianum. The sequence goes on from JAKWJD010001761.1 coordinate 57,228,219, forward strand.
CACGGGTGGAATCTTTGATGCAGATGCAACAGTTCTTGGTATCACTGCTTAGAACAATGACAAAATTTCCCTTTTCATTTTTTTTCAGAAACGGCACTAACCAACTCTTCAAGAATGTCATAGAGAGTAGTGAACAAATAATTATCCATTAACATGTTGCAGTAGCTCCACATGAGTTCTAGAAAATGTTTTCCTTCATACCAAACACACTCTTAATGTCTGTACACCAAATGAAATATCAGGTCTAGTCATGTTCAAGTATAGAAGTTTTCTAATCAAATTTTAATAAGCACTAGGATCAACCAGCTTATCTCCTTGGTTTTCCTTTGTTTGATCATCATGTTGTTTTGATGTTAGCTTGACATTCACATCCATAGGAATGCCTGAACACAGAAAAGAGAAACGGAACACAAACGGGACACACAAGAATTTAACGTGGTTCGGTTTCCCTACTCCACGACTGTAACAGGAGGATTTTATTTCACTTGTGCTACCTCAGAATTACAAATACAAGGATCATATTTATAGGAAAACCAAATGGTTAACCTAGGGTTTCAGTAATGGGTCGGGCCGGCTCAAAAGCCTCCACAATCCTTTTGCAACTAACCTTGCCTTATACCTATCTACTTCACCAGTCGACTTATATTTTATTTTGTAGATCCATCTACATCTAGTTGCAGTCTTTCCTTTAGGCAACTCAGACAAATCCCAAGTATTGTTGCTTTGCTAAGAAAGTATTTCAGCCTTCATTGCTTCTATCCACTTTGGATCCTTACTAGCTTCTGCAGATGTAGCTGGTTCTTGAAGCATAGACGTTGATGCTATAAAATCCTGATAAGATTTAGACAAATACTTGTAAGCCACACAATCAGAAATGACAAACTGTATTTCCTTGTTAATGTTTAATGAAACAAAATCCTTCATCCATATTGGTGGATGAGCTCCTTTTGTAGACCCTCTTGTGACCACTAGCTCTATAGGTTTTTGACTTTCAGCACTCTCAGGATCAGGTTCTTCTAACATTTGGTCTAACATTGGATTATGCTCAGGTTCTTATGGCATATCTGTTTCTTTTTCACACTCTACCCTTATACTACCACCTCTTGTGACACTTTCACTCCATTCTAAGTTCATCAAATCCAACTTATATCATTTACAAAAGGACCTGCATCATCTGTTGACATTCCTGATATAAATGGAAACATAGACTCTTGAAACCTTACATCTCTACTTACAAAGAAATTCTTGGAAGCCCAATCTAGCAATATATATCCTTTTTGAGTTTCTGAATACCCAATAAGAACTGAAGCTTTTGACCTGGATGCTAATTTATCATTTTCTGATAGATTCTTAACATAGCACAAGCATCCTAATACCCTTAGATGTGATAACATTGGCTTATTTCCATGAGCTTTTCATATGGAGATTGTCCTTCTAGCACCTTACTAGGAATCCTATTTATCAAATAAATTGCTGCAAGAACACACTGCCCCCAATATATCAAAGGAATGTTTCCCTGAAACCTTACTGCCCGATTAACCTTTAACACATATCTATGCTTCCTTTCTGCCACTCCATTTTGTTTGTGGAGTGTAAGGACAAGACCTCTGATGAACTATTCCTCTATCTTTGAACAACTTATCACACATAGAATTAACAAACTCTGTCCCATTATCTGACCTTACCTTCTTTACTATTTTACCAAACTGAGTTTTAACAAACTGCAGAAAATGTTAAAAAGTAACACATACATCAGCCTTATTTTTCAACAGAAACAACCAAGTCATCCTTGAGTAATCATCAATCACTGTAAGAAAGAATCTATTACCATCAAAAGTAGTTTTTTTGTATGGACCCCATACATCCAAATAAACCAAATCAAAATACGCAGTATTTCTAATGCTACTACTTGGAAACACAATTCTTGTTTGTTTTGCACAAGGACAAACATTACATTTATTCAAAGCTTTGTTCACAACCTCTGGATTGACAGAAAATAACTTGCTCAAAGTATGTAAGGATATGTCTCCTAGTATTTTGTGTCATACATTCACTTCTTCTTCTGTCAACTTCTTTGCTTCTTTACTTCTCCTTTCTGCCAAACAAGATTGAAACTGCACTTGCCCTTGTAAGATTTTTCAACAGCAAATACAACCCAGCCTCTTCCTTACCAATCTTCCTCACCTTTCCATTGTAGAGTTCTTGAATCACACAGAAATGTGGAAAGAAAGTGAATAAGCATCCTAATTCCTTTGTCATCTGACTGAATGATAACAAATTATATTTGAACTCTGGAATATGAAACGCATTTGTAATCACACTCCTTGGGGATATTAAGCAAGACCCAGTGTGAGTTACATAAGCCACTTCACACACTAGGCAAACTTACAGATTTTGGATTTTTGACCTTAACTACAGATTCCTTAGCTAACATCCCAATATTAGAGGTCATATGGTTGGTGGCACCTGTGTCTATAATCCATGTCTCACTATGTTTAGAAACTAATAGAGCTTTACCTGCTGAATTAGCTTGAACTCCATGAGCTGCACTCCCTGATATATTTGTACAATCTTGATTTTGGTTAAGCATTCTTAGAATTTGACTATATTAGTCTTTGGTAAACGTACACCCTTGCAGATGATTTTATGTTTCACTTACTAAACTGGTGTTAACTTGTAACTTTTGACCTTTACCCTTAGTAGCATTCTTAGACTTGAATGAAGACTCATTTGACATCCCATTATATCCATCTCTTCATGCAGTAGTAAACTCATTTCTAGTCATGTAATCATTGTGCCCTGCTCCATTAATCACTTTTCTCTTTGACTTGAAGTCAGGAGGATATCCTATCAATTTGTAACATTGTTCTTTAGAATGTCCTTAACATCTGCAGAATTCACACACTAATCCCAAGTTTTTCTTGAACCTGTTATATCCTTGATTGTTAGACTGACCTCCAGTTCTTGAATACATTGCTAGAGGATCAACACCAGTAGAACAAATGGAGTTCAATCCTATATTAACACCACTAGAGGTCAATTTCTGACATTCATCATTCACCACCATTGCATAAGCTTGATTGACTCTAGGAACTGACCACATCAACAATATTTAACTTATTTGGCTGTCCAAACGATTCATTTAATCCCATCAGGAATTGATAGAGTTTTTGTCTATTTAGATGCTCAACAACACCACTCGACCTCTCATAGTCACACCCAGGAAATGGCATCAAGGTTTCATATTCATCCCACAATCCTTTAAGTTTTGTAAAATATATAGACACAGAATCTGTACCTTATTGCAGTGTAGCAATTTCTTTATGCAAACTGAAACTTTTTGACCCATCCAATCGATCAAATCTTTCTTTCAAATCACTCTAGACTCCTTGAGCAGATGTTGCAAACCCTACCGCTGCTAACAAACTTTTGGACATAGAATTCAAAAGCCACGAGAACACCATAGCATTTACTCTTTCCCACTGACCCCTTAATTCTGCACTAACATAATTCTTTCTACAGGATCCATCCACTAATCCAATTTTGTTTCTTCCAACCTAGGCCAATCGAATGGATCGACTCCACACAACATAGTTTTCGATCCCAAGAAGTTGAAACAAAATGAGGTTAATCCAACTAACATCAGTAGGACTTAAGTATAGAGGATGATTATAATCCATTGTTTGATTTCCAGGTATCACAAGTGTAGAACTTCCATTACCCAAAACTGCACCATTACTGATTTCAGTATCTTGGCCACCAATGTTTTCCATTAATCTTGCTATTTTCTGATTTATATTGCAGAAGCTTGATGAATTTTCAGATTTTGATCTTCAGAAATCATGGAAACTTGATGAATTTTTCAGATTCTGATCTTCAAAAATCTTATCCAAAATATGCTAGATGAATTTACAGATTCTGATCTTTAGAAATCTGATCTAAACTTTGAACTACTCAGACTTTGATTGATTCAAACTTTGATCGGTGCTCTGATGCCATGAAGATTTACTTAGTTATTTGTAGAGTAAACACAAAAGACTAATCATTCATTGATTGAGAAGAAACAGAGTATTTTTACATAAAGCTATATAACAACTATTTATACACTAAACTTTAACTCTAATTTCTGTTAGACTGTAACTAACTTTCTGACACCTTTAATTAACTACTAACTAATAAATGTAAGAGTAATTACTCGCTTAATTACTGTCACCAACACTAACACCAGTTCTTCTACCATTTCTAGCTTCAAGTCCATCACGTGGCTGTGAACTTAGAAAGTAATATTTCATTCTTCCTCGACTTTGAGTTGTATGTGGCCTTCCATGTGAACAAATGTATTGGGGATCTTATAGAATTTACCTTCAATTTGTTCTGTGTCATCCAATTGGGAATCTGCCACAATCATCCTTCGGTCCAGTTTTGAAGATCATGCACAATTCTTTTCGAATTATATTTAACATAATGAACTTTCACGTGGTACCCAATGCTATATCAAAAGCCTGGTCAAAATACATTAGCATGCTCCGATATGTCTTGTACTCAACAACATATTTGGATAACATCCTAAAAAGAATCGACTCAAATGAGGTCGAATAACCTCTCGTCTCCACCTTGTCAATATACCTTTCATCAATTTTATCGATATTCTTGTGTGACAAAATCTTGAGTATATGACAACAAAGTATACCTCTAGACTCAAACCATTTCCAACTACAATAAAAATAATTACCAACAGGCGTATATTCAATGTTGTACTCGAATGGATTGCCGCCATTTTTATGAAAAATTGAATAATCTCCAATGATATATTTTTCAACACCGGGGATAGCTTCGTGATCGGAAGGGGTGCTGACTTCACAATGATATAATTTTCTTAATTGTATCTTGAAAAATTCATGCACCGTGCGAGTGTAACACTGACTTACCTATTCCTCCCACTTGAACAGTAAGTGACTTATAATATGAAATCCCTCGGACCGATACTCTGCTTCCAACTCTTTCTCATGGTTAGCTCTTATAGCTAATTCATATTGGTGTACAAATAGCTTCAAGGTGCTATGAAGAGAGATGACTCCTTCAAAAAATGCATGCATTCCCTCACTTCTTTGTGTAGATAACATACCAGCCCAAAAGAATATATCAAGGTACGCAGTAATTCATTTCTCCTTCTCAATATAAAATCTTGTTGAAGCAGTCCCTTGTTTGCAATATATTCTGGCCATCTTATCTCAAGGTTTTTAATACTAATACTATCAAGGAACATGGACTTGAATTCTCCACGTGTAATTTTAGAATTGAGAAGATCACTTAATTAAAGAGGCAACTTTTGAGAATATATGCCAAATACAATATCTATGTACAGTATGTGACATCACTATCGCAATGGCTGCTTAATGCTCGGGCACTGATCAATTATGATAGCATTTGGGTGAACATTTCCATAGCCTCAAGCCAAGTTCTAAAAATCAATTTGTAACTAAGGATATCTTCATGAGACATGAGAGCACATCCTAGTAGTATCGATTGCATTTGCTGATTTGATGCCAACAAAGCACATGCCATATTGTAGAGATTCACAAGATGTGTCGTATCAAAGCATATCGCATCATGGAAGTGCTCATAAGAATCCTTACAATGTGAATGCACCCATACCATATTTTGCAGCTATCTACAATCCTTCAGAGTGCAACTCAAGTTTTGCGGTCCACCGCGTTGAACCTCGGTAAGCCTAATGTTCTTGGAGGGTCTAATTACAGATCGAGCATGAGCTACAATATCCCTTTTCAAAGATTGACTAATCGACCTGTGACTAACCATTAACTGAGCTATGTCAGGAAGAAATCATGATTTTGTCATTTTAAACTTTAGTGACACGCCAAAAATCATAGTTATCAACAATGGCTGTGATCATAGCTTTAAAATTGTTACTCTTTGTGGTATACTTAACTTTGCAATTCCTAGTTCGATCACAACAATAAGTTAAATACTTAAAAGTGTCACCGAACTATCTTATTGGAATTTCTTTCCACAGTAGAAAATCCTTTCAATTCTACGTGCATGCTCTTTACAGAATGTAAACAAAGAATTTTCATCTTTAAATTGCAATTCAAAGATTGTTAGAATTTGTACGTTCACTATCATTCAATGGACCAAGTCCCTTGACACATAAATAAGCATATAGCATAAAGTAAATGCATTTTAATAATAGAGGAGTTTTACGTGGAAACCTCCTTGCTCAAGGGAGTACAACTACAACCTATCTCACAGGATTTTCACAACCGTTTCAATAATCTTCACAAGCAAAAGTAAATCGGTTACACAAATGTGAGAAAATATTTTTAATCTCACCAACAAGCAATAACTCTATTGCTTGATGAGCCTCAGTAGATGTTACTCTACCCACTAAGCTATCACGCTAGACAACTTAGAATTTTCTAAGCAACACAAAGGTTACCCACTAAATTAGTTCAACTAACTAACTTAGAATTTCACACTGATTCCTTTATAGATTTAGGATCAGTTTAGAATGTAAGATCGAAAGAATATATTCTCCAACAACTACACAATGTACGCCTGAGTTTCAGTTGTTCTTGAATGATTCTTCTCCTTGATTTTCTTAAGCCTTTGCAAGAGTTCTTGAATGTGCTTTTTCAAGTTGCAAAAACTAAAGAGCAAAGTGTGGAAAGATGACATTGTATATAAAAGTCACTTTCCTTAAACCCCTGCCATTGGTTGTAAAGGTCTGGCGTTTCTGACGCAGTTGGGAACTGTGCACCAACTTTCTATACTTTCTCTAGCTGACAATCAACGAACGATTCATATTGAGAACTTGTACCTTCGCAAGGTTCCTGAGTTTGTTACATCATCAAAACTACAAATAATATTTCTCCCCTTTTTGATGATGACAAACAATACTCCAGGCTCCACTCCAGCTTCAGGACAAGTTCCCCCTGAATTGCTTGTCAACCCTCGTAAACGTAGAATCGAAAACAAAAAGGAAACACAATATACACTGCACTAGTTGTATTCCCCCTTACAAACATGTCCAGTCACAACCAGTTAAAATACCCCCTTTTGGCATCATAAAAAAGAGATACAGTAAACCAACAGTATCAATAATAATATCATAGAAGATCATAACCTTTTGCCAATCAAACATAAAAGAAAGCATTTGACAAGAGATATCAGCTTGAACACCAGGGGAATAATATAAATAGCATTCCAAAATTAACATTCAATACATTAACAGCAAACTGAAATCCAAGGACGAAAAGATAAGCCACACAAAAGAGACACGGGAAGATTATGGGACAGACTATGAAGCGGGAGGCTGATGGGAAAGAGACTGAATGATGAGAGTGAGTCTAGAATTAGCAGCATCATTATCCTTTATTGCTTTTTCTTGTAAATCAATAACTTTGGCCCTCAGTTCTGCATTTTCCCATTCCAGGGCTTGAACCGCATCAGTACCAGGTCCCTCTGTCTGCGCAGTGAGTAGCTCGACCTTAAGAATAGCAGTTTTAGCATCCTTCCCACTCAGCCTCATAGTCAGTTCTTCAACTTTATGCTTGAGTTGGCCCTGGTCTTCAATGAGTTGAGCCATTTTGCTCTTGTGATTTTCTTTCCCTTCAATGCACTCGCATTCAACCAAGGTAGTCTCTGAAAAGGCTTGCCTCACTGTACCGACTTTGCCAACACCCAGCGGAATGTTAAAGTATTTGAATACTTCAGTGAGAAAGTATCCATATCTCATACCATGTATCCCTTTCCGCTCAATGACAGTCTTGTACATACGCTCAAGAATGAGTCCCAAAAGATTTAGAGGTTCAAACTTGCACAACAATTCCATCACATACAAATCAGCAAAAGTTGGGGAGGTCCTCTTTTCAGTTCGAGGGAGGAGAATTTTGTTGATAAATTCAAAAACTAACTGATATTCACTTTTCATCACTTTCTTAAATAGCCCTGCGCATTTTGTAGTAGAAAGCTTTGAACACAGTGTCACAAATTCAACAGAACATGTTTTCCCTAACACAGACCTGGTACCATCTCAAGGTATCCTAAGAATTTTTCCCAGCAGAGTCTCCTCAAGGTGAACATAAATGTCGTTTACTCTTGTATTGACACTTCCATCTTCCTGAAATTGAATGTTATAGTAGAATTCTCGCACTTCCTCTTCATGAAGAATGAGAGATTTTTGGTTGAAAAGATGTATCCAAGACTTAATCACAACCATGTCATGAAGTGAGTCCATCCCAAGAAGATCAATTATCCCCATATCAAAAAACCTGCCAGCCAGTACAGACTGCTTCCTCAGATTGTCAACAATCTCTTGTTTGTTAACCTGCTCTTCATTTATATGCACCTGTGTACCTAGTCCCTGTGACCTTTTCATTTTTCCTTTAGCAGTCTCCTTTGTGGATTTTGTTTGCTCAGCTTTCTTAGTTCCTCTTGGCTTTGTCTTTCCTGACCTCTTCTTCCTGTATCCCTTTTCTGTCTCTTCAGCAAACACATCTATCACACCAGACTCAGGCAGTTTAAAATTGAACACTTTGAAAGTTCTAGCACTCCTGTTTCTCCTGAAGACTTAAAACTGGCTTTCATGGCATCATCCATCATCTTTTTGGCGTCAGATCTAGTAATAGGTCTCATTTTAGACACTTCTCCCACCACTTTCTCTTTTCCCTTTTTAGATGCACTTACATCTCTCTTTTCAAAATTCCACTGTATAGATTGGTCATCACCTGCTGAGTCAGAGGAATCAGAGGATGGATATCTCCCAAAATCTGGAGTTCTATCAAAGATAAGTTGGATCTCTCTAATCTCTTCATTTTGAAAAGATTCACTTTCCTTAACCCTGACTTCCTCTCGCATCTTAGCAAGACTCTCGATCACCAATTCTTCACTACCAGCAAGAATGTTTAACTCAGAAGTTTTGTTCCTTGATAAATCTCCTTCGAAAAGAGCATCTGAAAGCATTTCATGATGAGGACCAGGTCCAGTAGGAACACATGAACTGTTCAGATCTATAGAGTGAAAAGGATTTTTGGGATTATATAAGAAAGAACTTGTTGGAAGATTATATTTTGACCCTGTGGATGACGGAGAGTAGAAAGAAATTGGTTTAATATTACTAAGTGTTGTAAGCATTTGCTTAGAAGCAGAAGAAGGGTCCGACATTTTTTCAAGAAGAAAGAAGAGAGAAGCAGTAGTGAAGGATGAAAGAGGTAATGATTGAAGAGTGAAGGATTAAAACAGAGAAAAAGGGGTTTTAAAAAGAAAACGAAACGATGTCAGGTCCCTATTTATTTGACGCGTCGCTTGGAAAATAAGTGATGGTACTAACAGTCAGAATAACCGATGACTGACATGTGGCTTGATCAACAGTCACTTTATCTCAGTTTAAAATTGATGTATGAATTCTAACCTTGACTAGTACCAGGTCCCGTAATGCAATTTTATCATTATTCCTCAACTGTTTTAGCCATGTCTTTGCTTTGCTGATCCTTTATGAATGTATACCTGCAATAGGTACAACAACGATCTAACTTAGATAAGATACTATTGACAAGAAGGATACCTGCACTACAAGTTTAGCCATCAAGAAATCTAATGATTAAATGGCTTGAAATCAGTTTGAAGTCATCATGCCCAACGTCAACCTATTACTCTCAAATTGATCTTTGCTAAGAGCCTTGGTGAAAATGTCTGCGATTTGTTCTTCCGTTGGGCAATATGTAAGCACAATGTTTCCTTTTAAACATTATCTCTCAGAAAATAATGTCTAACAACAATGTGCTTGGTTCTCTTGTGGTGAACAGGATTCTTTCCCATACTGACTACACTAGTATTGTCACACATAAGAGGTATTGCCTTGATGATTACTCCAAAGTCCTCTAAGTGTTGTTTGATCCATGACAATTGTGAACAACAAGCAGCAGCTGCTACATATTCAGCTTCACAGAGCTACTGAATTCTATTTCTTCTTTCCCCATGAGATAAGCGAAGATCAAAGGAAATGAGCCATCCCTGAAGTGCTCTTCTTGTCAAATTGATAACCAGCAAAATAATCATCTGCAAAACCAATAAGATCAAAAGTGTCACCTGTTGGGTAGAAGAGGACCAGGTCCCCTGTTTTCTTCAAATATCTTAGAATCCATTTTGCAGCCTTCAAATGTGAATCACGAGGGCATGCTCGGAATCTAGCACACATTCGAACACTATATACAATGTCAGGTCCGCTAGCACTCAGATACAACAAGGATCTAATGATTCCCCTATACATGGTTTGATTCACGAGAGAATCAAATTCATCTGCTACAAGATTGGAGTTTGTACCGTTTGGAGTATCAATAGGTTTAGAATCAAACATCTCCTAAATAATTGAGATTACATCTGATTATTGCATGATTTGTAGTCCCAAAAAGAAAGTCAGTTCACCCATCGTGCTCATCTCAAACTTATTTCCCATTAATGATGAAAATTCTTCACACAAATGCTCGGATGTAGCTCCAAAGATAATGTCATCCACATACACCTGTATAATAAGCAATTCCTATTATCTTTTTAATAAGAACAAGGTATTGTCTATTTTACCCCTTTTGAACCCATTTTTCAACAGGAACTTCGACAGTCTTTCGTACCAAGCTCTGGAAGCTTGTTTTAAACCATAAAGAGCCTTATTCAACTTGAACAAATGATCTGGTAACTCAGCATCCTCAAACCCAGAAGGTTGTTTAACAAACACCTCCTCTTTTAAGTATCCATTAAGGAAGGCACTCTTGACATCCATTTGACATAGCTTGAATCCCATGAATGCCGCAAAGGCTATGAGAATTTTGATAGCCTCCATCCTTGCAACAGAAACAAAGGTTTCATCATATTCTATACCTTCGTCTTGATTGTATCCTTGAACAACTAATCTGGACTTGTTTCTAGTAATCACACCATTTCCATCAAGCTTGTTTCTGAAAATCCATCTGGTTCGTATAACAGTTATGTCCACAGGTTGAGGAACCAGGTACCACACCTTACTTCTTTCAAAGTGATGGAGTTCTTCTTGCATTGAATTAACCCAATCTGCATCACCTAATGCCTCTTTCACATTCTTAGGCTCAATAGATGATATAAACGCTTGGAATGCAACTAGATTTCTTATTTTTGATCAAGTGTGAATTCCAGAGTTCAGAGGTGAAATGAGATTATCAAGTGGATGTGATGAACTGTGTTTCCATCCTGGTCTCAAAGTCAACTGGTTCATCTGAACAGTGTGCTCTTCTTCAGTAAGGAATTCTTCATTTTCTGGAGAGTTAGAGATATTCTGACTTGAGTTCATAATAGTACCAGGTTCCTCTTCACATTTTTCAATTTCATCAGCCTTTTCAGATGAGCTTTGATCAACATTGTCGATCCCCAACTGGTCATTTATATAAGCTTCACTTCTTTTAATTTTTTGAGAATTAAACAGCTCAACTAACTATCTTCATCATTTGATGCAGCACCTTTCAGATTTCCATCTTCATCAAACACAACATGAATACTTTCTTCAATACATTGATTTCTCTTGTTGAAAACTCTGTATGCTTTACTTGATGAAGAATATCCTACAAACACTCCTTCATCACTTCTAAGATCAAACTTTCAGAGATCATCCTTCCCATAGTTCAAAATAAAACATTTGCATCCAAATGCCCTAAGGTAGCTCAACATAGGTTTTTCTGTTGTTGAGTAGTTCATAGGGATTCTTATTCAGTAAAGACCTTATGAAACACCTGTTAGTAACATGACATGCTGTGTTGATTGCTTCAGCCCAAAAATTTTAAGGAAGATTTGACTCAATAATCATGGTCCTTGCAATATTTACCAAGGTTCTGTTTTTCCTTTCCACTATCAATTTTGCTGGGGAATTCTTGGAGCAGAGAAATTGTGACTAGTGCCATGTTTCATACAGAATTGATCAAATTTTGAGTTTTCAAACTCAGTTCCATGATCAGACCTAATTCCAGCAATCACTTGATTCAATTTTGTTTGAATCATTTTGAAAAACACTATCAATTCTTCCGGTGTTTCTGCTTTTGATCTTAAGAACCTTGTCCATGTATACCTTGAGTAGTCATCAATTATCACCAGAATGTATTTCTTTCCACTTTTACTTTGAACCTTCAAAGGTCCACATAAATCCATGTGTAGCAGCTCTAATAGTCTCGATGAGGTTACTTGCTTTTTTAGCTTGAAGGATGATCTGATTTATTTTCCTTCAACACGGGCTTCACAAATTTTTCTTTCACAAAATTTCAACTTTGGCAGACCTAGGACCATGTCCTTAGAAATCAGTTTATTTAATAAAGATGAGCTCACATGCCCTAGTTTTCGATGCCACAAATCAGCATTTTCATTCTGAGCACTAAGACATGTCAGATCATCTCCATGAGATGTTTCTAAGTTAGCCATAGACATGTTTTCACTTCTATGAGCAGTAAGAATCACTTTCTTTGTAGTTAGATTAACTACAGTGCACTTCTCAGATGTAAACTTCACTTTATTTCCCTTGTCACAAAATTGAGACACACTCAAAAGACTATACTTCAACCCACTGACATAATACATGTTGTCAATTGGATTCCCCAAGATTTTCCCACTTTACCAACACCTAAAATATACCCCTTCTTTCCGTCACCAAAAGAGACACCTCTACCTTGAAGTGCCTTAAGTGAGAGGAAATTTTTGATATCACTAGTCATATGTTTAGAGCATCCACTGTCCATGTACCAACATTAACTGCTGCTTCTCTCATTCACCTGCAACAAGAATCACTTATTAGGCTTGGGAACCCATTTCAATTTCAGTTCCCAGAAAGCAGACAAAGGAGTGATCAAAGTTTTTCAGCCCAATGAGGTAATTTCAGATTCTTTTCGACGAAGGATTTTTTAGCAGAACCAAGTCCTCTCTTTGAAAACCTTTTGGTTGAGGACTGTTTTATAGGACCAGGTCTCTCTTTTTAAACCTTTTGCTTTTTCTGTATACTTTGAAAGTCTCTCATGTGACTTTCTCCAGGTAGTACACTCTTCTTTTGAATGCCCACTTTTACCACAATGAAGATACAACAAATTTTCAGACACAAATACATACTTGCTGTGAGGATTGAAAGGAGGAGTAATATTTAAACTTCCTAGGCCCTTCTTGTTGAAATTACTTTGATTGGTTACATTTGAAAGCAATTTAGAAGATTTAGTCCACTTAAGAGATTTTTCAAGTTCATCTTCAAGTTTGACAATATCTCTTTCTAAGTTGTTGCCCTTTTCCAAAGCCAAAACAAAATTAGTCTCAGAGGTTTTCACTTTTTCTTCAAGCTCAACTTGTAAACCATTAGACATTCCCTTTTGTTTTTCAGCTTTCTCATTTATCAGATGCAATTGTTTTTTAAGTTCTAGTTTTTCAGATTCCAGAGCAACCATTTGATCTTCAATTTTCAACATTTTCTCACCCATTTTATCTCTATTTTCATTTAAAATTTCAAGCTCAGCATTCATAATATCTCTTTCAGAAGTTAACTCAATCACTGAATCAATTATAACATTTGCTAATGTTACAATTTTTTAAGAGAATAGGTATTCAGATCATGTTTCAAATCAAGAAGAGTTACCTTATCTTCATCATTTTCATTCTCTGAATGAGTCATGAAAGCAAACATCTCATTGAATATGGTTTCATCCTCATGAACCACCACCATTGACACATCATTTGGTTCACCAAGATCTTCTGAGTCATTCAAAGAGTATCCCATGCAGCAAGAGCTTTCTTGACCACATAGTCAGCAGCAACATTCCGATCATTTTTATCGAGTACCAGGTCCCTTCGCTTTTCTTTATCACCTCTTAGTTTTTGATATTATTTGTTTTCATCTTTGAGTGATGGACACTCTCTTATAAAGTGTCCAGCCTTTCCACACTTGTGACAAGTATCATTTTGAGTGACAGTTCGAGGAACATTTGCTCCTTTTCTAAAACCTTTGTTTTTCCTCACAATCTTATGAAACCTCTTGATAAGGTAAGCCATATCATCATCATCACTGGAGTCCACTTCAGATCTGTATTTCAGCATAAGGACTTATCTTTCTTGACTTCCTTCTTTGAGTGATCATGACTTTGATTCATTTCATGAGTCTTTAGATTTCCAATGAGATCATCCATTGTTAACACTTTTAGGTCCTTTGCTTCAGTAATAGCATCAACCTTACTTTCCCAAGACTTGGGAAGAATTCGAAGCACTTTCTTGACCTTCTTACTCATGCTGACAGGTTCTCGAAGACTTCTCAACTAATTTGTGATTGATGACAGTTTAGTGAACATTTCATGAATAGTTTCACCTTCTCTCATTTTGAAATTTTCATACTAAGAGGTAAGCATATAAATCTTTTACTCATTTACCTGTTCAGTTCCTTCATGGGCTATTTTTAAGCAATCCCAGATCTCTTTTGCAGATTCACAAGCTGAGACACAATTGAACTCATCAGGTCTTATACCATAGACAAGAAGTTTCTTTGCTGTGTACCCTTTTTCAATCCTTCCTATCAACTTTATCATATTTTCGTCTAGGCTTTGGAACAAGCCTAGTGTTTTCACCATCTTTCTCTTCAATCATGGGAATGAAGGGTCCATCTAAGACAATGTCCCATAGTTCACTGTCTTCAGCCATAAGGAAGTCACGCATTCTCACTTTCCAACAAGTATAAAAGTGGCCATTGAAACGAGAGGGTCTAGTTGAAGACTGACCCTCTTCCAGATTAAGTGGAGCAGCCATTTTAGAACAGGAATCACTCTCTTGGTGTTAACTGGATAGAGAGTACCTGCTCTGATACCACTTGTTAGAATCTGTGCTTTCACTATCAGTCAATGGACCAGGTCCCTTGACACACAAATAAGCATATAGCAGAAAGTAATTACAGTTTAACAATAGAGGAGTTTTACATGGAAACCTCCTTGCTCAAGAGAGTAAAACAACAACCTTTCTCACAGATTTTCACAATTGTTTCACTAATCTTCACAAGCAAAAGTAAATCGGTTAGACAAATGTGAGAAAATATTTTTAATCTCACCAACAAGCAATAACTCTATTGCTTGATGAGCCTAAGTAGATGTTACTCTACCCACTAAGCTATCACTCTAGACAACATAGAATTTTCTAAGCAACACAAAGGTTACCCACTAAATTAGTTCAACTAACTAACTTAGAATTTCATATCAGACCACACTGATTCCTTCATAGATTTAGGATCAGCTTACAATGTAAGATCGAAAGAATAAATTCTTAGACAACTACACAATGTACGCCTGAGTTTAGGTTGTTCTTGAATGATTCTTCTCCTTGATTTTCTTAAGTCTTTGCAAGATTCATTGAATGTGCTTTTTCAAGTTGCAAAAACTAAAGAGCAATGTGTGGAAACATGACATTGTATAGAAAAGTCACTTTCCTTAAACCCCTGCCATTGGTTGGAAAGGTCTGACGTTTCTGACGCAGCTGGGAACTGTGCACCAACTTTCTGTACTTTCTCCAGCTGGCAGTCAACGAACGATTCATATTGAGAACCGGGTACCTTCACAAGGTCCTGAGTTTGTTAAATCATCAAAACTACAAATAAAAAAATTCGACCAACGCTCACATCTTCTTCGGTGAAAGTATCATATGGTTCACCATTAACATCGTACTCTTCCAACTCATCTCCTAAAATGTGTTCCTCATTGTTCTCAACTTCTTCATCGTCCTTATCTAAATGTACATCATTGTTCAAACTATAGTGTGAATCATCATCGACCAATTCATTTTCGTTCATCAAACTATCGTCTGAAGTCATTCCTAAAGATCTATATAACTCTTTCCTAAATTCAATTACATTCATGTTTTTCGAGAGAAGTGATCGGGTAGAGAAGAATAGGAAAAAGAATTAGCAAGATTGCTTTGCAGTACTAACGCTACTTAAGAATACGAATGTGTTGTATAACAAGTCTCTTTTACATTTTTTTCACAATAATGTTTTTCTTTTTTTCTTCTTTCATTTTTTTTCTCGATTCGTGGAATGGTTTTATTATTAAAATAGCTACTACAATTGAAGAAAAATACTGTCCCATTGGGACTTTTCATATTCTAAACTTATGAATCTATGTTCTAATTAAATTGTAATTTTAGGAAATGACAAATATTTAAATACATTATTTATTTATTTTAGACTAGAAGGTTAGTATATTCTTTGTATGTTTGGCCAAATTCTTGATTGTTTAGAATCTCCCTCTCTCTATCTATATGACGACCCATAAGTTCATTTTTGGTAATTTAAAAAAAATTATCGTTTTATTTTCTCTTGATTGTCGTCCTAGAGTAAATTTTGATTAGTCGGTGAAATTGATTTGACAAATTTGAATCATTGGATAACTACGATTATTTAATTAATACATATATATTAAATAATTTATTTATTTAGTTTATTAAATACTATTTGACCCATATTAAAAATAAGTTATTAGGGTTTATTACTTTTGACAATATAGTTAATCTAGAAAAGAAAAGAAAGAAAGGATGGACGAAAAAAAACTCACCAGCTGCACGGCGTAGGAGAAACAACTGTCAGGTAAGAATTGTACAAACCTAGTAATTTAAAAATTGTAGGCTTGGGTGAGAAAACAAACTTGTTGTTTTGATGTTAACAATGAAATATGATATTGGATTTGCAGGAAATTATTGTGCTGTATATATATATTTTATTAAATAGAATTCAATATTTTAATAATTAAATATTGGTTAATAATGTTCGGCAACACCTTAGTCTATTGATCATGTACTAATGGCCTAAATGATTAGAAGGAATATTGGCGATGAATTGAAGATTTCATATTGTAACTTCCAGGTAGCGAATGAATTGAACATTCACAAATTTTATTCGTTTTGATATTTTGTTCTTTATCCGTAGACTTATCACATTATGATTCAATTTTGCTATAATAAAAATAGATAATTAGATATAAGGGTTATTATGCCGTAATTTATCTATTTTTAGAAAAATCACTTTTTGAAATGTTTCAAGTATAAAACGATTTAGAAGAATATTTAGAAAGAGTCGCCACTTAATTTTTTAAGAAATTAAGAAAACTTGATTTAAAAAGATTTTAACAGATTAAATTTTAATAAATTTAGAGAAAACGGGTAAGAGGTTCTTATTTATGCTTCAAGAAAGTTTTTAAGGCATTTGAAGCACACGCTAACACGCGGTTATCCTATGACTTAGGTTAAATTTTTATTTTATTTTATTTAATTATCTTAGAAATATGATTAAATATAATAATTAACAATATTCGATCAACTTTTAAGAGAATATTTAAACAAAGATTAATTTTTAGTTTTTATTTTTAAGAAAATGGAGCTTTAATAAGAATTTGAAAGTGAATAGAATTTGACTAAATTAGATTATTATTTTTTTTGAATAATTTTAAAAGATAATTACTCAAACCAAATTGATCAATTTGAGCATGAAAACACATTTTCTTATTAACGGAAGAATAAAAGGTTTTGGTTAAATATATTGAATAAAAATGTAAGAGTTGATAAAAATGAATTACATCAAAATAAACCACAAAAAGAATATAGTTCATCTTTTGGGGAATTTAGTTAACAATTCTAATGTTAGAGCTAAATGATAAAATAACAAGCAGTAACTAAAGACAATTAAATAGTGAAGAGAGGAAAAGAAGAGTGTGGGCCTTTGGGCCTATAACTACCCAGAAACATTGGGCCGAAGCTGCTAATTTTTTTTTGACTTTAAATGAACTCCCGTTTTTGTAAACATAAGGTATATCGGTGTATACAGCTCGTATATCATCCCCGTTGTCTGTATCTTGGTCTGTATAGCAAATGTATGTAACAGACTTGAACTTCCAGCATCCGTATTTTGATTGTTGGACCTGTATATCAATATTCACCATGTATACCAATGTATACAACATGTATACTGCCCGTTTTCGGACTTTCAGAACACCTGTTTCAGTTTCCATTTTTCTTGAACACTGATGAGGCTGACTCAAATATGAACCAAAACTCAAGGAAATGCAAGAGATGAATCCATCATGGACTTAGAAGGGGTTCACATGCACATAAAGAAAAAATGATGATAAGCAATAGCATCCAATAATAATATCTCTCGACCTCCGATAAAAGAGGATTAACCGAACAACAAGTTATAAATATAAAGGAACACAACTCATCAACAAAGCAAAGGGGCTGGCAGTGACCATGAGTTTGGCAAATGCAAATGGAGAAAGAAAAATTAAAGGCAAGTCATAGTGATCAAAATGCTTATACTACAAGACCTCAATTTTAGCAAATGAATATGCAAATTAAAGGCAAATAAAACCATAATCAAAGAACGAGTTCATATGCCAAAATATAAGATAATAAATAAGTCAGAGAAACCATACTTGGCAACTGCAACATCGGTTTATATTTCAGATCAAGTTAATTAGCTTCTTAGCACAGGCTACACAACACTCGAATAAGCCAAACTGTATCTCTATGTGATAATAATTTCAAAAGGAAATTAATAAACTTGAACTCAACAGCCTTCCCCCCACCAATTTTAACTATAAGTCAACCCATTTAAATGAAGAAACTAATAATGTCACATAGACAGTCACTTAAAGCAAGATTTAAAGGGATAATGATACTCACTTATCATGCTTGTAAGAGAAATCATCAACAGTAAAGGAAGGAGGGAAAGCAGTGAAATCAATACTAAACATATGTGACAAACATGAGGATGATTTGAATATGATTTGCAAGAAGAAAGGAAAGAAACATCATATGGATCAGATATGTATTTTGTAGACTAAATTTCCCTTATGCATAACTGAGCTACTGGAAACCATTTCGGCTGACATCAAACACAAAGAAAAAAAATGCGATCCAAAATACGACATGTTTAAAAGTATGACATTAATAGAGTTTGATCACTGCTACTATTAGCAACAACAGGTTGCTTGAACATGAATCTCAAGGCTGCAATTTCCGACAATAGAGAGCATACACTTTATACCCAAACAAACAAATCACACACAAACTTGTGCTATAACGTCTATTAGTTATCCAACATCAACGAGAAAATAACAGGTAAGACAAACAGAGACATAGACATTGAAAAAAGGGATAAAATCAACATAAAATTCATAAGGGGCATTTGAAAACTTCATCCTATTCCTAAACGCAACATTCAGATGACAAATGAGTTAAGATCAAGAGGAAATTTACCTTTTCCGGTGCAGCGAAACTAGGACGGCGAGCTTGATCGTGAAGAACTCCACCACTATGAACTGATTTCGATGAGCTCCGCAAAATAACTTTTTTTTAGGGATAATGCACACATACCCCCTCAACCTATGCCCGAAATCTCAGAGACACACTCATACTATACTAAGGTCCTATTACCCCCCTTAACTTATTTTATAAGTAATTTTCTACCCCTTTTTAGCCTATGTGGCACTAGTTTGAAAAAAAAAGTCAACCATCTTTGGGCCCACAAGATAGTGCCAAGTAGGTCGAAAAGGGGTAAAATATTATTAATAAAATAAGTTCAGGGGGGTAATAGGACCTTAGTATAGTATAAGTGTGTCTCTGAGATTTCGGGCATAGGTTCAGGGAGTACTTGGGCATTATCCTTTTTTTTTTATGAAATTCTCTCTGTTTTAGGGCAGTAACTTAATGTTCGAAAATGTTCCCCCCCCCCTTTGACAGTGATACACGACTGGTATTTATAGGAAAAGAACTCAAACCGGTTAAAGGGGAAATCCGGTAGATTAAGGATGAATTCCAATTTCAAAATGCTCTTTTTCGAGGCAATAGCTAAGAGGCGTGGGGGAGTTGGATCTTTACTCTGAAATCCGCAAAAGGGGAAAAAGTGGATGTGAGGGTGATGGGTCTGCAAGCGATAATGACAACGATGGTACACTATAACGCCGCTTGGAGCTGGAGTCGCCCGATTTTGAGGAAAAAGAAGAAGAAGGCGTAAAATGGTACTGTTGGATGCCACTTCTCGCTGGATTTCGGCGTGCATCTGACTTGGAGTGTACGTTGCTGCGTTCCTCGCTGATTTTCAGCAGAGAAGGCGACCTACAGGGGTGGGTCAGGTATTGTTGTGGGCTACTGATGTTTAACAAATTGGGTTTGTTATTGAGAATGGGTATCTTTGGAATTGTGTATTGGTGGGGGCTGCTGATTGTATTGTTGTTGGGCTGAAAATTGAATTGAAATTGGGCCCAAAACTAAAGCTGAAAAAATGAGCTTAAAAGGGAAGTGAAAAAGATAGTCAATTCAATTGAAATTATAGCCAAATATGAATTAAGAAGTTAGCCAATTGAGTAAAAATTAGATGAATTAACATTAATTAATCAACGATCCTCTTAATCTTAAAAAGATATAAAAATTAAATTAATTATAAACTAATTAACTCAAAATTATAACTATGACGTAAAATAAAGTGAATTAATAAAGTTTGTAACTAAAACATAAAAACCTTTTGTGATGATTTTCAAATATTTATAAAATAACATGATAATAAGAATATCATATTTATTATTTAAAATTATATAAAATGACAAAAGTCCTAAAATAATTTAAAATTATAACCTACTTAATAATATATAAAATCTTTTTGAGATGATTTTTAAATATTCATAAAATATGCTAATCATATAATTATATAGAACATATAAATTTATTTAAAATTATAAATAAAATAAAAACGAAGCTATTTAAGATAACATGCAAACCATATATATATATATATGTGTATATATATATATATATATATATATATATATATATATGTGTATATATATATATATGTGTAGATATATATATATGTGTATATATATAGATATCTCTCTATAGATATAATATATCTATATATAATCTCTCTATATATCTATCTATATATCTATCTGTCTCTCTCCGTCTCTCTCTATCTATCTATCTCTCTATCTATATATATCTAATCTCTATCTCTCTACATCTAGATATATATATCTCTACATATATATACCCCCCCATCTCTATATATCTATACACCCACCACACACACACCCCACCACACCACACACACACACCCACACCACACACATATATATATTATTTTGAAATTCTTATAAAACTAATTATTTACAATCGTTTGAAATTTAAAAAGCTCGATGATTAATTTATTTATAGGAGGGCCAAAATTGGGTGTTAACAGCTGTCCCTTGTTTGACATGGATGATGAAAGAAATTCAAGGCAAATGAAATTGACGAATCCAATTTTGACCGACCACATCCTTATCTTTTGAAAAAGGATTTTCGTACGGACTTTAGCAATTATGGTCGAGCCCTGGTAGCAGGTTTACTACATTTCTCAGGCTATATGAGAAGTCAGACCGCTTGTGGTTCGATAAGCTTGATTTAACGCACGATTATGAAAGACTTCAAAAGCTATCCCGATATCGAATTATGAAGAGACGGAATGCTCGAGAATAAGATTTAAGAAAGGATGTCAGAATACAACCGAGTTTTCAACATTGAACCCGCCTACATATCCTTAAACCTAAGGAATCAGGTTGTTTGTAGTTCGACTCGATCGGTTGAAAAGGAAATCTATTATGCAAGATAACCTGTGGTTTTGGAGGAGTGAAAAATAAAACGAGTGTGGAAAATAGGCTTGCAACCTCCTAGCCATGAATGTGGAGCTCTTCACATCCATAAGTAAGAACTTACATGGACATAATTTCCAAAGTTCGTGGTGCGCTGTCACTCAGATTAGAAAGTGGCCTCTGGTGGATGCGAAATTGAAATCGATGAACTAAAAGAAAAACCCACACGCCTTTTGATAGGGGTGTGGTTTGATTGTGGTGGAAGTTGCTCCTCTGCTCGCGTCCTAAGAGTTTGACACTCCTCTTTGGACTATGTCCCAGTTCACTGCGAAGAAAAAGAAAATTCAACGATGTGCCGCATCCCTTTTGATGTAGTCCGCACCATGTTGGAACTTAATTGTTCTCTTTGAATATTTTACGTTAACTTCTATCAGTTTGTCATTATGCAAATAGAACATGTATCTCATATTTGCGACATGACTGTTCACTGTACTTTTCTTTTAGTATAACAGTGGTGAAAAATAGACTAATCTTTCTTGATGGTTGAATATGATGGCTCTTTTGGCGTTTGAATACAATGGCCTTCTTGGCATTTGAATATGAATGGCCCTCTCGGCAGTTTGAAAATGAATGGCCCTCTCAGCGTTTGAATATGATGGCCCTCTTGGCTTTTGAATATGATGGCCCTCTCAGCAATTTAATATGAATGACCTTCTCAGCAATTTAATATGAATGACCTTCTCGGCAGTTTGAAAATGATGGCCCTCTTGGCAGTTTGAATATGAATGACCCTCTCGGCGTTTGAATATGATGGCCTTCTCGGCAGTTTGAATATGAATGTCCCTCTCGGCGTTTGAATATGAATGGCCCTCTCGGCGTTTGAATATGATGGCCCTCTCGACAGTTTGAATATGAATGACCCTCTCAGCATTTGAATATGATGGCCCTCTTGGCATTTGAATATGATGGCCCTCTCAGCAATTTAATATGAATGGCCTTCTCGGCAATTTAATATGAATGGCCTTCTCGACAGTTTGATATGATGGCCCTCTTGGCAGTTTGAATATAAATGACCCTCTAGGCTTTTAAATATGATGGCCCTCCCGGCAATTTAATATGAATGGCCTTCTCGGCAGTTTGAATATGAATGGCCCTCTCGGCGTTTGAATATGATGGCCCTCTTGGCTTTTGAATGTGATGGCCCTCCCGGCAATTTAATATGAATGGCCTTCTCGGAAATTTAATATGAATGGCCTTCTCGGCAGTTTGAATATGATGGCTCTCTTGGCATTTGAAGATGAATGACCCTCTCGGCAATTTAATATGAATGGCCTTCTTGGCAGTTTGAATATGCATGACCTTCTTGGCATTTTAATATGAATGGCCTTCTCGGCAGTTTGAATATGCATGGCCTTCTTGGCATTTGAATATGATGGATTTGACTGTGAATGTTGTATCCTTTGGTCAAGTGATATGTTTCACTCATAATCAGATGTTTGCTGATAGGCTCTCCCGAAATATATTATCTTTGACGATCTTATTTAATCCTGCATCCACAAAACAATGTTAGTTTTGGAACACTGATCTGTGTTGATTTCTTCCAATCGTCTTGCTTCTTATCTTGCTATCTTTGGAAGTTTGGTTGACCCTACGAATCGCTATATACAAAAGACAAGATCATATTTAAATTAAAACACTTGTTATGTGCGAAGTTTTTAGAAACATAGTTTTAAAGAAAATCTCTGCCAATTAATTGTCACGACATGCACGACACAAACAAAACCCTTTGTCTCAGATTCTGTCATGATAGGTATCTTGTTGGAATTTCATAACTCCTTGTTGATATGTCATATTGAAGTACTTGAAGTTGACTCTGACGTTCCAAGTACCTTTGATGGAATTTTCGAGGCCTTCCTAAAAAATCTGTCCCAGTTAAATGTTTTAAAAGAAATTTGATGGTAATCACGAAGGTCATGATATCTTGTAATTTTTTGATATTTCCTTAAAATCATACTCTAATTGGATATTTTGATATGATCTTTGACCCTTGTTTGTAAGAAAGAACTCTTCGCGTAGAATTTTTGAGATCCTCTCAAAAATTCTATCCCAGATTGCATTATGAAGGGAAATGGAAATCTTATTGGGAATATGACCGAACCCTTGTGGCGCCTACGTATCCCGTTGAGGCAGGAATCAGGTCAAACGTAGTTCCCCTATCGATAGGCCACCCACGTATCTCGTTTTTGAGAATTCAAGTCAAACGTAGTGCAAGTACAAAAGGAATGTCCCAAAGATTAATGCGACAATGATTACGAACAATTTGCGATTATAAGGAAATGAAGGAAAGAAATAACATTCTTCAAATGTAATATCTCTTGACGGCATCTAAATTGATAGCTTTTCTCCATACTCTACCGTCCATCTCTCTTAGGACCAAAGCTCCTCTTGACAGTACTTTGTGGACAACATACGGTCCTTGCCAGTTAGGTGCAAATTTCCCTTTATATTCCTCTTGATGAGGGAAAATGCGCTTCAACACCAATTGACCTACCTCAAATGTTCGAACTCTTACTTTCTTGTTGAAAGCACGAATCATTCTCTGTTGATACAACTGGCCATGACAAACGACACTCATTCTTTTCTCATCAATCAATATTAACTGTTCATATCGATCACGAACCCATTCGGCATCGCTCAATCCATCTTCTTGAATAATCCTCAAAGACGGTATCTCAACTTCAGCAGGTATCACTGCCTCTGTTCCGTATACTAACAAATACGGAGTTGCTCCAGTTGAGTTCGAATTGTGGTGCGATAACCTAGCAATGCATAAGGAAAATTTTCATGCCAACATTTGTAGTTGTCAATCATCTTTCTCAATATCCTCTTGATGTTCTTATTGGCAGCTTCCACAGCTCCATTCATTTGAGGACTATATGCAGTTGAATTACGGTGGGTAATTTTGAATTGTTCACATATCTCTTTCATCAAATGAATGTTAAGATTTGCACCATTGTCCGTAATGAGAGACTCAGGAACTCCAAAACGACATATCAAATTATTGTGAACAAAATCAGTCACAACTTTCTTCGTCATAGCTTTATAGGAAGCAGCTTCGACCCACTTCGTGAAATAATCAATGGCGACCAAAATGAACCTATCACCATTGGAGGCAGCAGGCTCAATTGGTCCAACAACATCTATGCCCCATGCTACAAATGGACAAGGAGAACTCATTACATTGAGCTCGTGAGGAGGTACTTTAATCAGATCTCCATGTACCTGACATTTATGACATCTTTGGACAAATCGAACACAATCATTTTCCATAATCATCCAGAAGTATCCTGCCCTTAAGATTTTCTTTGCTAATGTAAACCCATTCATATGCGTCCCACACACTCCAGCGTGCACTTCTTCGAGCAATTTTGTGGCTTCTACAGCATCCACACATCGTAGTAATCCCAGATCAGGAGTCCTCCTATAAAGAATTTCCCCATTCAAAAAAAAGTTGTTTGTCATTCATCGAATTGTTTTATTTTGGATGCTTGTTGCTTTTTTAGGGTATTTTCCAGCTTCTAAGTACCTTTTCACATCGCTGGTTGTTCTTTTAAACCTATCTCAAGTGGGTCAATGTAACTCTTTTCTGGGTGTTGTATCATAGAGGATATGGTTGCGAGAGCATCAGCAAACTCGTTTTATATTCTCGGGGTATGTCTGAACTCGGTCTTCCTAAATCTTTTACATAACCTCCATACCAGTTGTACGTAAGGTAAGATTTTAGGATTCTTCACGCCCCATTCTCCTTGAACTTGATGAATCAACAAGTCTGAATCACCAA
The DNA here is from genome assembly GCA_027705065.1 of Solanum peruvianum. NCBI lineage: Eukaryota > Viridiplantae > Streptophyta > Magnoliopsida > Solanales > Solanaceae > Solanum > Solanum peruvianum. Next base: position 57,253,719 of record JAKWJD010001761.1, read on the forward strand.
TTATCAGTAATTCTTAAATTTTCATGTCAAGAGCCATTCTGATGCCAAGAATACAAGCTTCTTACTCAACCATGTTATTAGTGCATCAAAATCTAAGCTTCGCTGTTGCTGGAAAATGTTGTCCTGATTCAGATATCAATACTGCTCCAATACCTGATCCTCTAGAGTTAACTGCTCCATCAAAGAACATTCTCCAACTAGGATATGATTCTGATATGTCTTCCCCTACAAACAATACTTCTTCATTAAAGAAATACGTTTTAAGTTGTTCATATCATTCATCTACTGGGTTTTTCAGCAAGGTGATCGGCCAAGGCTTGGCCGTTGATTACTTTCTGAGTCATGTATACAATGTCAAACTCACTCAACAACATTTGCCATTTTGCTAGCTTTCCTGTGGGCATTGCCTTCTGAAATATGTACTTGAGTGGGTCCATTCTTGAAATAAGATGTGTTGTATAAGCCGACAAATAATGTCTCAATTTTTGAGCAACCCAAGTCAAAGCACAACAAGTTCTCTCTAAGAGGGTATAAAGAGCCTCATACGATGTGAACTTCTTGATCAAGTAGTATATAGCTCTCTCCTTTCTTCCAGTTTCATCATGTTGTCCTAACACACACACAAATGCGTTGTCAGAGATGGATAAATACAATAACAAAGGACTACACGCGCGTGGTGGCACCAATACTGGAGGATTTGAAAGGTAACTTTTGATAGTGTCAAAATCCTTCTGACAATCTTTGGTCCACTTGGTTGGCGCATTCTTTCGTAACAACTTGAATATGGGTTTACAGATCACCGTTGATTGGGCTATGAATCGACTAATGTAATTCAGTCTCCCCAAAAAACTCATTACTTCCTTCTTAGTCTTTGGAGGAGGCAAGTCTTGAATTGTCTTGATCTTGGAAGGATCAAGCTCGATACCTCTTATACTAACTATGAAACCGAGTAACTTCCCTGAAGGTACTCCAAATGCACACTTGGCTGGGTTCAACTTCAAATCATACCTACGTAACCTGTCAAAGAACTTTTCCAGGTGCGTCAGATGATCTGAACTCTCGCAGGATTTTATGATGACATTGTCCACATACACCTCAATTTCTTTGTGGATAATATCATGGAATATGGTGGTCATAGCTCTCATGTAAGTGGCTCCAGCATTCTTGAGGCCAAACGACATCACTCGATAATGGTAGACTCCCCAAGGGGTGATGAATGCTGTTTTCTCTGCATCTTCTTCATCTTTTAAGATCTGATGGTATCCCGCAAAACAATCCACGAAAGATTAGAACTCATGCTTGGCACAATTATCAATGAGTATATGGATGTTTGGCAACGAGAAATTGTCTTTTGGACTTTCTTTATTGAGGTCCCGATAATCCACGCATATCCTAATCTTTCCATCTTTCTTCGCTACTGGAACAATGTTAGACAACCAAGTGGGATACATAGTCACTTCAACGACCTTCGATTCGATCTGCTTCATGACCTTTTCCTTTATTCTTAAACTCAGATCAGGTTTGAATTTCTGGTTTTCTGCTTTACCGGACAATACTCTGAAATGATAGACAACCTATGGGAAACAATATCAGTGCTTAATCCTGGCATATCATCATAAGACCAGGCAAACACATCGATGTATTGTTTGAGCAGCTCAACCAATTTTTCCTTTTATATTGCTGTTAAATGGATACTGACTCGGGTTTCTCTAACCGACTTGTCATCTCCTAAGTTGACTATCTCTGTCTCATCCAGGTTGGGATTTTTATTATCTGCAAGGTTCCTCAAGTCGTCAGTAAGGTGTTCAGGCATCATAGTTTCCTCATCATATTTTTCACATTCATCCTCATTGAATTTACTTAGTTCGCCGTGTTCGTGACATGTCATGACATTGGCAAGTTTAGATTCATTTTTACTGAAAAGAAAATAAAGCAATCATGTTAGATAGAAAGAATTTAAATGTATATATTAGAAAGTAATTTGCAGAGGCAAGATAAAAAATAAACGAGGCTCTTCATTGAAAAAAAATGCGTACAAACTTTGATCATGACTCATGTCAATGTGAGTCATTTCCTTTTTAAACATTACGATGAAAATAAAGTGACATAAAAGGTTGTTTCGGGCCTCGTCCGAACTACACCGATTTTCAAAAGTAAAACTTCAAATCTTGTCTTTGTCTACCATGCAATTCGATGAATCATAAGTGGAGTGGCCACCCAATTCTGTAGCATCTCTTCAGGTTTGGCATCTCGGATGGTGGGTGTCGCAGTGCATTCTTCCAAGATCACAGCACAATCTCCTTCATTAAACAATTGTCCCATCCCTTCCACTAGACCATCACTCTCGGACTCTAAAGCCTTAGCAACAAATAACTGGTACAATTCTGGAATAGGCTTTGGTATATCAAGGCCATGTTTCTTCCTTGCTTCTGCTTCGAATAATTCCTCCTTTTTTGGGGTATAACCAACGCCAAAGCGGAAATTTTTAAGTGGGATAGGAAGGGGTTCGGATATGCCATCCAAATTCTTGCCCAACCCACGTCCAGGATCAAAACCGCTTCTTAGCATGGTTGTGGCAAGCACTTTATACACCGACGGCATTGCTGTTTGTGGTGTTATATCTTCGAAAGAAGAATTCATTATATCCACCATGTGAAAGTCAGTACCTTGAGATGAATCATCAATAACGGGAACAGAGAAGCCAGGGAAACTACGATTACTCCCTTCACCATGAATGACAATTTCATGGTCCACCCAGATGAACTTCAAGATTTGATGCAATGTGGATGGAACTGCTCCGGCTACATGGATCCATGGTCTTCCTAGCAACATATTATAGCTTGTGGATATACCCATCACTTGGAATTCAGTGACAAATTCTGCAGGCCCCATTTGGATACAGAAGTCTACCTCCCCCATGGTCTCTCTTTGCGAACCATCAAATGCCCTTACATACATGCGACTTTGATGGATTTTTCCAACATCATGATTTAGCTGAGTAAGGGTTGATAACGGGCAAATATTGAGTCCTGAACCATTATCAATTAAACTCGTTCTACAAACTTGTCCCTGTATTTGACAGTGATATACAAGGCACGGTTGTGCATCATTCCCTCAATTGGTAACTCCTCTTCTAGAAAAGAGATTTGGTGACTCCCAATGACATAACTAACCATAGTTGCCAGATTATCACCACTTTTTCCTGTCGGTACATATGCTTCATCGAGTACCTTTAACAATGCTTTCCGATGGTACTCAGAACTCATCAATAGAGCCCAAACAGAAATTTGAGCGGGAGTTTTCTCCAAATGCTTGAAAATGGAATACTCCTTAGGCTGCATTCTTCGCCAAAACTCTTCAGCCTCACCTTCTGTGATCGGCCTTTTTTTGTTCTCCTTTTTTCGTGTTTCTTGAGCTAACTCTTCCGGAACATAGCATCTTCCAGAACGTGTCATCCCTTGAGCTATAGCCGCCTGGACAATGAACTTTTCTTTGGGCTGCTTGTTGTTTCTTTCCTTTGCCAAAGAAAAAGCCTGATGAGGTGCAGTTATTACAACAAACTCTAGATGAGCCTTTATGGTCAAAGAGGCCAGTGTTGGTATGAGTGAGTTGACAGTTGTTTTATCGATGATCCCATTAGCGATCCAATCTTCGTCACTTTCAATCATATTGATGGTCGCTTCCCCATGATTCAGTAATGGGTTAAGATTCACATTGGGGGAAGGGGCTTGAAGAGTGATGACTCTATTATCGATCAAATATTGAATCTTATGATTTAAATTGATACACCCTTCTGTATCATGTCCTGCTCCTCCAGAATGGTAAGCGCATCGTTGATCCGCTCGAAAGAACTTTGTTGTGGGATTAATTGTCCTTGCGTCTACTGGTTGGATCAATCAAGGTGCTCTCAAACGCTCAAAGAGTTGGGTACGTGTTTCTGCCAAAGGAGTGAAAACTTTGGGAGGCTTTCTTTCTAGGTTGGGGCGGGGTAAATTATTGGTATTTGGGTTGTTTTGTCCAGGACTTTGGTAGGCTGGTACATTGGCTTGGTGATTTGGTGGTGTGTTTTGGTAGGTTTGTGGTTGATTTTGGTAGATAGGTGGTGATGGTTGGTAGTTCTGCGGCGATGAGCTTATAGAGGTGGTTGGTAATTAACGGTGGAGAATCGATTGGTGTTTCCAATGGCAGAACCAGACCCAAAATACCTTTGTGGCCTTGACCTTGGGCTAAAAGATACAACAGAGACATCCTCTTTCTTTTTCCTAGCAAATCCTACGGCCATGGATGGTGAGGATTTGTTGGCGGCCTGCAAAGCAGTGAGACTCGTAACCTTCCCAGTTTTGAGTCCATCGTCTATGGCTTCTCCCATTTTGATCAGCTCCGAAAACTTTTGTCCCATCATGGGCAACATCTTTTCATAATACTCGGGCTCTTGAGCTCAAATAAACGCAGAGGTTATTTCGCTTTCAGTCATCACAGGTTGTACCTTTGCAGCTTCTTTCCTCCAACAACACGCATATTCACCATAATCCTCCGTGGTCTTTTGTTTGTTTCCAAATAGTATCTATCGGGGACTGCTTCGACATTAAACTGGAATCTTTCCAAAAAATCTTTGGCTAAAGCCCCCCATGTAGACCACTGACGGGTTCTTGAGACGTGAACCATTCTAACGCCTCCCCACTCAGGCTTCGACTAAACAACCTGATAATTAATGCCTCATTTTTCCCAATACCCACAAGTTTGTCGCAATAAGCTCGCAGGTGAGCCATGGGATTGCCAATACCATTGAACGTTTCAATTGTAACCTTTGGGTAATTCCAAATCAGGGTGCATACAAAGGTCTTCATACTCAAGTCCTGTGATTTTTCTTGAAGTTTGAACACTTTTAGCTGCTTCAGAGATGGCCTCCTTCATGACATTCATTTCTTGTTCACGCTTTTCTTCTTTGAGCCTCCACTCCTTTTCCATCTCTTCATAGTGATCCAACTCCGGTTGAACAGGAAAGCTAGGACATGGTTCAGGGATTGTGTAGGCTGGTGAATTTGGAATGTTATGGAAGGGTATAACGGTTGGTTAGGCAAAACACGTGGATTATTGGAGACCGAGGGTGGGATTTGGTAGGTTGGCGTGAAGTTTTGGGAGTGATTAGTGTTAGGTACTTGGTTTTGATTTGGAATTGGTTGTGGTGTTTGGTAGGAAGTGCTGGCGTAAGGAGTGTTCGATACAGTTAAGTCAATGGTATGAGGATTAGAAGTGGAAGTGATGGGTCCTGTGGTATGGATCGGGAAGTAGTTGGGTAACGGAGAACTTAATGATGGAAAATGAGGAGGAGGTCTTCTAGTTTCAAGGGGTGGTTCATTCGATGCAATGGCCAGATTGACCAAATCTTTGGTTTATTGAAGCTCTTCTTGCATATCTGTAATTCGTTGCATTAATTGAGAGATCAACTCACTCTGATCAGTGAGTTCAGCATTTCTGATGGTCACATCGACTATTCCCGTTTCATCAGAAGTACCAGTCATTTTACTTTTACCTTTATCCAAAGAGTGATCAGGGAAGGATGGTATGATTGCTTTAGATCTTGTAAAGTGGGGATGGTCTACCAGTTTGACTTCAACACAGATCAGTGTTTACCTGTAGAGAAAAATCACTCGAAAGACACATATGTTATTCTTTGTTTTTAACGAGATATGCAAATAAATAAATAAATAAATAAATATATATATATATATATATATATATATATATATATATATATATATATATATATATATATATATATATATATATATATATATATATATATATATATATATATATATATATATATATAGAATGCTGTTAAATTTTTCCACTCATGAAATTTTCAGAATCTTTCACTACTAATGGAGAATAAAAATTAAAAAGATAGGGGCCTAGCCTTAAGTAGGCTGCCTACGTATCCACCAAGGAAATTAGGCCCGACATAGTTTGAATTACATAAGATAACTTAAACCTTCCCTTCTCGATATTGATAGAGAGACTAGGCTCGATAAGAGCTTCTTACGTACCCCCTTATGGGCTCAAGTCTCGCATAGTTCTTGATTACAATTAAACTTAGACATAAGAGGTACGTTACATGAACCTAAATCTACCCCACACTCCTTATTTCCCTTTCAATCGTAGGGTGACGATCCAGTTCTCTCATCATCTGCACATTCTTTTGTTTTTGTTTTTCCTTTTCCTCTCATGGAAGAAGCATTCCCGAAATTTATCTTTTTAATGGCTCGTTCAATTTTGGGAATCCTTGCAGTTGCTTTAGTGATATTAATTATCTCTGTATTGATTTTTTCAATCTTTCTTTTCACTGAGGCTGTTTCCATGTCAACCTCAATAATTCTCTCTTGTAGCGTCCATTCAGTTTGGTCAAGTATTGCAAGTCTCCTTTTGGCTGCAGCTATCCTCTCTTTAGTCTTGATAAATTTTTTGAACATTAACTCTTTAGTTTCTCTGTCACTAACCGAAGCACTGGGTGAGATTGGTGTGTTGACGTCTTTTTTGGACATTCTAGCAAATTGACCTCCCTGTGATAGATGAATAAAAATTAAGAAATTTGGAGTAAATGGGTATATATTTCTGAGAAACTCGAACAACACTTCAAGAATGATTTGGACGGACTTTATTGTTGTGAATTTTAATATATGCTTAGGGTGCTCTAAAAATAATAGTGGATTAATTCTGCTTTAGACAAAACAACACATCACAACACACAACAATTATATCAAGCAGTACACAAATAATTTATATCGTGTCCTATATTTGTGACCTTTTTATGCCAAAGGTAGGCCTAAACATCAAAGATAATGTGATTATGATAGATTGGTCCAAGCCATTAATTTGTGACAACTCGAGTTTGGAACACAAAGACAAAATAACCATTAAATACCAATAAAATGGTACAACATAAAAATGACAAAATAAGGATAATTCTAAGATTCAGCTTGAATGTTGTTATCAATCATGCCAGTGGAGGAAGTGATGATGACGCTTCCACGTTGTTAGGCCCTGCTCTAGCATTATCCAAATATTGCATTATACTTTCCAATTGATCCCACATTTCAGGGGTGACCACTTTTGCTCCGAGATGAGAATACCTTATCTTGATCGTCGTCCCAATATCCTCAAAACCTTGTTCGCCTTCTGGACTCATGCTGTTGCAATCTTCTCGAAGCCACACCTGATATTCAGGAACTTCTCTTTCGGGACCCTTTCCTATATCCATCGTGAGAATATTGTTCCATTCATGAAGTATCTCTCTGGCTCTAAGAACTTTGAACTTTGGTCCTAAGGAAACTTCAGAAACACTCATGTTGGCTCGAAGAGGGATTACTTGTGCTCGACCAAATTGTTTAAGTACACGCACCGGAGCATAAGGTTGGAGACCTTTTAACCCAATAAGCTCGATATAGTAGGACCTCTTGCATCTGATATATGCCGGGGAATGCGAAAGTAATGGATATTTCCACTGAATTTGGTCACTGGTGCAGGAGGTCAGATATTCATACCAATCATCAGTATCAACCGAGATACAAACATTTTTGTCCGGTCAAAAAAACTGTCAATATGATTTACATTGCAAAAGCATATGTCATCCATATTTTAACGCTTGTGAAAATGTTCCAGTGCCCACACTTGCAAAAGAAGGTAGCAACCTTCAAAGAAGTTTGCTTCCCCTCTCTTACATTTCCCAAGAGCTCGAAATATTTCTGCTAAAATCATAGGAACTAGAGTGAGCTCTTCGCCATTAACACCTTCAAAAAGTACACGAGCCACTAAACATATGCATGTGCTGATATGACCATGTTCTCGTGGAAACACTAAAGTTCCTAGTAAAGCCACAGTAAATGTGATAAGGCGTCTAGCTTGCCAATGAACAAGAGTGCAAGAGAATTCCTTCCAAAACACTTATAAACTATTTGAGTGTCCATACCTTGCATATAAGTAATCCAGAGAAACCCATTTATGTTCGAAGCATTGAAGTTTCTTTTCATTTTTCAGTCCTAAGTAGCGAAGAAATTTCTTCCCTGATTGACTGTGAGGAATAATTTGACCTTTTCCTCGATACTTCAAACTGATAAAATAATATATTTCCTCCAACGTAGGTGTTAGTTCAAAGTCTTTAAACGTGAACACAACACGGTCTGGATCCCAAAACTGAATCAACGCTCTAATCATATGTTTGTCTGGGTTAACATTGAATAGCATAGGGAGGCACCCCAACCTTTTTGCAATTGCTAATTTTTAACTTGGAGTAAAATTCTCCCACCAGGTTTTCAATTTATACGGAAAACCCTCGACCACCCTAATTTTGGGCAGCTTGAGGGACTGAATTCATCTACAAATTAAAAAAAATAAAATAAAATAAACATATAACATCCAAACTCACTATGTCAAATTTAGGCTTGGATCCGTCTATCATTATCATGTTGCACAAAATATGTTCGTTGCTCGTTGGGTCGTGAAACCCATTGACGTAAGGGTGGACTTCTTAAATGTTGAATCGATACCCTTGATCGATCCATCTAAGGCATATGCATGCATGACTTAAATTGAGGGGTGGTTTAGCTCTATCTTATTTTTCTAAGATTTGGCTTTCTAGACACAAGGTTCCCGAGTGGACAACTCGAGTGAGAAGGCTACGCGGTTACGCAGAAAAAGATCCGGACACCCCGCGCATATACCAACTCTCCTAACTTTAGAAACTTTGAAAGAAGTTTGCGGGTGCACAAAGCACACCTCGCTTGTACGTGTGGTAATGTGAATTTCCAATAAGTGGAGAAATATGAACGGAATGACAGTTTATAAAGCAATATAAATATACAATTGATGAAAATAATAACAGATAAACAGTTTATATCACATAAGCATAAAAAATAAGGCATTAGGCATGTAATATAAGCAAACAAATAAGCATATCCCAAAAACATTAATAATTAACCTAAGTCTATTATGGTTAGAACTTATTAAATCCCCATCAGAGTCGTCATTTCTGTTATGCCGTAATTTATCTATTTTTAGAAAAATCACTTTTTGAAATGTTCTAAGTATAAAACGATTTAGAAGAATATTTAGAAAGAGTCGCCACTTAACTTTTTAAAGAAATTAAGAAAACTTGATTTAAAAAGATTTTAACAAATTAAATCTTAATAAATTTAGAGAAAACGGGTAACAGGTTCTTATTTATGCTTCAAGAAGGTTTTTAAGGCATTCGAAGCACCCGCTAACACGCGGTTATCCTATGACTTAGGTTAAATTTTCTTCTTTTTTTTAATTTATTTATCTTAGAAATATGATTTAATATAATAATTAACAATATTCGATCAACTTTTAAGAGAATATTTAAACAAAGATTAATTTTTACTTTTTATTTTTTAGAAAATGGAACTTTAATTAGAATTTGAAAGTGAATAGAATTTAACTAAATTAGATTGTTTTTTTTTTAATCATTTTAAAAGATAATTACTCAAACCAAATTGATCAATTTGAGCATGAAAACACATTTTCTTATTAACGGAAGAATAAAAGGTTTTGGTTAAATATATTGAATAAAAATGTCAGAGTTGATAAAAATATATAGTTCATCTTTTGGGGAATTTAGTTAACAATTCTAATGTTAGAGCTAAATGATAAAATAACAAGCAGTAACTAAAGACAATTAAATAATGAAGAGAGGAAAAGAAGAGTGTGGGCCTTTGGGCCTATCACTTCCCAGAAACATTGGGCCTAAGCTGCTGATTTCTTTTTTCACTTTAAATCAATTCCCGTTTTTGTATACATAAGTTGTATATCGGTGTATACAACTCGTATATCTGCCTCGTTGTCTGTATCTTGGTATGTATAGCACATGTATAAAACCCACTTGAACTTCCAGAATCCGCATTTTGGCTGTTAGACCTGTATATCAATATTCACCATGTATACTTTTGTATACAACATGTATACTGCCCGTTTTCGGACTTTCAGAACACCTGTTTCAGTTTCCATTTTTCTTGAACAATGATGAGGCTGACTCAAAGATGAACCAAAACTCAAGGAAATGCAAGAGATGAATTCATCATGGACTCGGAAGGGGTTCACATGCACACAAAGAAAAAATGATGATAAGCAATAGCATCCAATAATAATATCTCTCGACCTCCGATAAAAGAGGATTAACCGAACAACAAGTAATAAATATAAAGGAACACAACTCATCAACAAAGCAAAGGGGCTGGCAGTGACCATGAGTTTGGCAAATGCAAATGGAGAAAGAAAAATTAAAGGCAAGTCATAGTGATCAAAATGCTTATACTACAAGACCTCAATTTTAGCAAATGAATATGCAAATTAAAGGCAAATAAAACCATAATCAAAGAACGAGTTCATATGCTAAATATAAGATAATAAATAAGTCATTGAAACCATAGTTGGCAACTGCAACATTGGATCATATTTAAGATAAAGTTAATTAGCTTCTTAGCACAGGCTACACAACACTTGAATAAGCCATAGTTATCTCTATGTGATAATAATTTCAAAAGGAAATGAATAAACTTGAACTCAACAGCCTTCCCCCCACCAATTTCAACTACAAGTCAACCCATTTAAATGAAGAAACTAATAACGTCACATAGACAGTCACTTAAAGCAAGGTTTAAAGGGATAATTATTAACAATATAATTATGATTAGCTTGTTAGTTATGTTAGTTATGTTAGTTAGAGTGTTAGTTAGATGTCACATCAAGTTAGTTAGAATTTTGAAAGTTAGTTAGTCACACATTTTACATTTCACATCTTTTGTATTTGTTGAGTACAAGACTACAATTCTCTTGTATATATATGTGAGAATCAATACAAGAAGAGAAGCATTCATCTTCTACAAATCAACATATGCGATGCCTTCTTCTTCTTCTTCTTCTTCTTAATCGATTGTTATGGTTCCATTCTGTTTTGGTGTGAATCACCATTGTTGATCAGCTTAACATGGTATCAGAGCAAGGCTATTCTTGCTGTTTTTGATTTGAATCTGCTGTTGGTTTCTTCTTGTTTAGTTGTTTTTCTTGTATCCAGTCGATCCTTCATCATGACAGAATCTGAAAGTGTTCCTTCAGCACAAGGAACCTCTGTTAATGGTGATGCACACAATACTCTCTACATACATCCTTCAGATAGCCCTGGTATGGTATTAGTTCCAGCTAAATTCGATGGAACAAGATATAGATCCTGGAGAAGGGGAGTTATGCGAGCTTTGTCAGTGAAGAACAAGCTTGGATTCATTGATGGCAGTTGTGTTAAACCAGCTGCAAGCTCAAACCAGTTGCATCAATGGCAGAGATGCGATGACATGGTGACTTCCTGGATTTTAAACTCTCTCACTAAGGAAATTGCAGATAGTGTAGAGTATGTTAGTGATTCAGTGGAACTTTGGAAGGAACTTGAAGATAGATATGACCAAACAAATGGAGCAAAGCTATATCAAATTCAAAAGGAGATTAATGATCTTACACAGGGAAATTTGGATATAACAGTCTACTACACCAGGATGAAAAAGCTTTGGGAAGAATTGAGCACTTTGAATATAATGAATCAGTGTTCTTGTGCTTGTAATTGTGGAGCCAAGGATGGATTATACAAAGCAGAACAAGACATACGTTTGATACAATTCTTAATGGGGATGAATGAAGTGTATACTGTGATAAGAGGCACAATTCTCATGATGAATCCTCTTCCAACAATGGCACAAGCCTTCTCCTTGATGATTCAAGAGGAGAAGCAAAGGGAGTTCAAACCTGCTAATCAAACTCCTATGGAATCGATTTCCTTGAATGTGAACTCATCTAATAACAATGGAAAGGGATCAACAGGAAGAAACTACAAAACATCATTCTCTAATGAAAAATACTCTGGAAATACTTCAAGTAACAACAATTATGGAGGATCCAACTACTTTCCAGCTAACAGTAGCAATAGAAGTGCTATGGTTTGTAGTTATTGCAAAAAGACAGGACATATCAGGGAGAAATGTTATAAGTTGATTGGATATCCTAGTCAGACTAATAGGAACAATGGATCTCATGCAAGGCAGAACAATAATCATGAATATAGAGGAAGGAGAGTTGTAGCTAATGTTCATGGATCTTCTGATAATGTGGTATCTGCACAAGGAGAAGATTGCATGCAGAATAATCAGATTCAAAGGGTTACATTCACTAAAGATCAATATGATAACATGATGAAACTTTTGTAGAATTTTCGAGTTGAAGGAACTGATTTAAACAACTCAAACATGGAAGTTAGTTCTGTGAACTTTGCAGGTACTGTAGTATGTTCTTCATCTATTGATTTTGGCAATCCTTCATGTGAATGTTTTAAATCAAGTGCTGATCTATGGATCATTGATTTGGGAGCATCAAACCATATAACCTTTAACAAATCCTCACTTACCAATATTCAATCATGTCTTACCCTATGCTTGTCTCTTTACCCAATGGATACAAAGTTAAGGTGATAGAATTTGGAGATGTAGTGATCACATCTGGAATTGTTCTACACAATGTGCTATATGTGCCTTCTTTTAAATACAATCTAGTTTCAATTCATTCATTGACTCTTTCAATGAGAAGTGTTATTCTATTCACTAGTGTTTCTTGTTTACTGCAGGCCCCTTCAGTGAAGAGGCCTCAGGTGCTTGGTAGTAGCAGAGAAGGACTCTATTTCCTTTGTTCAAGGTGTCTGAAAAATCCTGCTAATTTCACCACATGCTGCTGCATATCTTACAACAATCACAACTCTTCTTTGTCTAGTAATAATAGTCAAGCCACAAATAAAACTTTACATGATAATAACAAATGTACTAGTCATACTCTTTGTTCTTCTACTTCTGATGTTGTATCTACTGAACATAGTGTAGACCTATTGTGGCATAATAGACTTGGCCATGTGCCTTTTGTGAAAATGAGGAAAATATCTACCATCCCAGCAAGTTTCTCAAACAACTAACCTTTTATGTGTACAATCTGTCCTATGGCAAGACAAGAAAGATTGCCTTTTAGCCAAAGTGTCACACACTCTAATTCCATTTTTGAGCTTATTCATGTTGATATATGGGGTCCTTACCATGCACCTACCCATGACAATTACAAATATTTCATCACCATAGTAGATGATTTTAGTAGATCAACTTGGACTCATCTGTTAAGCACCAAGAGCAATGTCTTACAAGTTCTAAAAAACTTTGTAAATATGATAGAAAATCAATTCCAAACCACAATCAAAATTATTAGATCAGATAATGGACTTGAGTTTAATAACAATGAAACCAAATTCTTCTTTCAATCCAAAGGTATAATCCATCAAAAGAGCTGTCCATATACCCCTCAACAAAACAACATAGTGGAAAGAAAACATAAATATTTGTAGAGACAGCAAGAGCTCTTCTATTTCAATCAAAGCTTCCCATAAAGTACTGGGGGAAATGTATACTTACAGCAACACATCTTACAAAAAAAATTCCTTCAGTCTATTTGAAGAACAAATGTCCTTATGAAGTTCTATACAAAACAAATCCAGATTACAGCCAACTTAGATCCTTTGGTTGTTTGTGCTACCCAACATTACCCAAAGTTCAGAGGGATAAACTACAACCTAGAACCACTCCTCATGTGTTTGTAGGTTACCCTTTTGGAACAAAAGGATACAAAGTGATGAGTCTTGCCACAAAAAGGATACATGTGTCTAGGGATGTAGTGTTTCATGAACATCTGTTTCCTTTTACATTAACTTCAGATAAATGTGTTTTTCCTTCTATTCCTAGTACAAATTCTACAAATAGCAGAACTGTTCCTTCAGATGTTTTTTATGATTGTATTGATTCAATATTTGATAGCACTTTGGTAAATCAAAATACAGATGTGCTCCCTACTTCTTCAACCCTATCACCTAATCCTTCATCTCATAACAGAAATCGATCACCTTCTCCTCCTACATTACTGCACAGAAGATCACAAAGAGAAAGCAAGATTCCTTCACATTTGAAAGATTACATCTACTTAATTCCTACCCTAAAAACCCATATTCCTACCACACAATCCATTCCCATTGACAAAAGCTTCTCTTTGAATGCCATGTTCACTAAACATCATCACATTACTCCCAATGATATTGCATCTAATAGTCAAGCAATGGTTGAAAACATTTTCCATGATAGTGAGCCTTTATCTTATGAGGAAGCAACCTTAAGTCCTGCATGGCAAAATGCCATGGTGCAAGAGTTTGATGCACTTTATGCAAACAATACTTGGAATCTTGTAAAATTACCTGCAGGCAAACAAGCAATTGGATGTAGATGGGTGTATAAAGTGAAGCACAAATCAGATGGTAGCATTGAAAGGTTTAAAGCCAGACTAGTAGTTAAAGGCTACACTCAAAAGGCTGGTGTGGATTATACAGAGACCTATTCTCCAGTGGTTAAAATAACCACTGTGAGGACCTTAATTGCATGTGCTGTTAAAAAGGGTTTGGAGATGTCTCAGCTTGATGTGAACAATGCCTTTCTTCATGGTGATCTCCATGAAGAAGTATACATGAAACTACCACAAGGGCTTGTTGTGGATGATTTGAGCTTAGTGTACAAGCTAAACAAGTCTCTTTATGTCTTAAAACAGGCTAGTCGACAATGGTATGCCAAGTTGACTGAAGCTCTATCACTCAGAGGATATGTACATTCCCATCATGATTACTCACTTTTCCACAGAAAGGTTGGTGCCTTAGTTGTCTTTGTTGCAGTCTATGTTGATGATGTTATTCTCACAGGAACAAACACTGCTGAGATTACACAGTTAAAGGCCTACTTGGATGATACTTTTAAGATTAAAGATCTTGGTCGATTGCATTACTTTCTAGGGATGGAGATACTTGACATACCAGGAGGGGTACTTGTCTCCCAAATAAAGTTTGTATGGGATTTACTAAAAGAATATGATTGTTATAGTCAGAGTTCACTTACATCTCCTCTTGATCCAAATATCAAACTAAGGGCCAAAGAAGGAACTCCATTACCTGATCCTACATACTACAGAAAACTAGTGGGAAAATTGAATTTCCTTACTAACACTAGACTGGATATAGCATTCAGTGTTCAACACTTGAGCCAATTCATGCAAGATCCTAGAACTTCACATTTACAGGCAGCATTTCATCTTCTTAGGTACTTGAAACAAGATCCAACTCTAGGACTTCATCTATCCAAAGATTCTGATTGCTCAATCAAAGCATATTGTGATTCAGACTGGGCATCTTGTCCAGACTCAAGAAGATCAGTTAGTGGATACTTGGTTTTACTTGGGAACAGTCCAATCAGCTGGAAATCGAAGAAACAAAAAACCATCTCATTATCCTCTGCAGAAGCAGAATATAGATCCATCAGGAAGGTAATAGGTGAGCTGGTTTGGCTTCACAGGTTGACAAAAGAGTTAACTATATCTGATTCTTCACATATTCCTATCTTTTGTGATAGTCAGTCTGCCATCCACATAGCTCACAATCCTGTTTTCCATGAGAGAACCAAGCATATTGAAGTCGATTGTCACTTTGTACGCAACAAACTTCAGGAGGGGCTCATTTCACTACATCACATTTCTACCACTGAGCAGCTAGCAGACATACTCACAAAGGCCCTCACTGGAGTTAAACATTCAGCATTACTCAACAAGTTGGCTGTAAGATCATCACTGCCAACTTGAGAAGGGGTATTAACAATATAATTATGATTAGCTTGTTAGTTATGTTAGTTATGTTAGTTAGAGTGTTAGTTAGATGTCACATCAAGTTAGTTAGAATTTTGAAAGTTAGTTAGTCACACATTTTACATTTCACATCTTTTGTATTTTTTGAGTACAAGACTACAATTCTCTTGTATATATAAGTGAGAATCAATACAAGAAGAGAAGCATTCATCTTCTACAATTCAACATATGTGATGCCTTCTTCTTTTTCTTCTTCTTCTTCTTCTTCTTCTTCTTCTTCTTCTTCTTCTTCTTCTTCTTCTTAATCGATTGTTATGGTTCCATTCTGTTTTGGTGTGAATAACCATTATTGATCAGCTTAACAATAATGATACTCATTTGTCATGCTTGTAAGAGAAATCATCAACAGTAAAGGAAGGAGGGAAAGCAGTGAAATCAATACTACCATATGTGACAAACATGAGGATGATTTGAATATGATTTGCAAGAAGAAAGGAAAGAAACATCATATGGATCGGAGATGTATTTTGATAGACTAAATTTCCCTTATGCATAACTGAGCTACTGGAAACCATTTCGGCTGACATCAAACACAAAGAAAAAAAATGCGATGCAAAACAAGACATGTTTAAAAGTATGCCATTAATAGAGTTTGATCACTGCTACTATTAGCAACAACAGGTTGCTTGAACATGAATCTCAAGGCTGCAATTTCCGACAATAGAGAGCATACACTTTATACCCAAACAGACAAATCACACACAAACTTGTGCTATAACGTCTATTAGTTATCCAATATCAACGAGAAAATAACAGGTAAGACAAACAGAGGCATCGAAAAAAGGGATAAAATCAACATAAAATTCATTAGGGGGCATTTGAAAACTTCATCCTATTCCTAAACGCAACATTCAGCTGACAAATGAGTTAAGATCAAGAGGAAATTTACCTTTTCCGGTGCAGCGAAACTAGGACGACGAGCTTGATCGTGAAGAACTCCACCACTATGAACCGATTTCGATGAGCTCCAGAAAGCAAAACAACCTTTTTTTTTATGAAATTCCCTCTGTTTTAGGGCAGTAACTTAATGTTCGAAAATGTTCCCCCCCCCCTTTGACAGTGATAGACGACTGGTATTTATAGGAAAAGAAATCAAACCGGTTAGAGGGGAAATCCGGTAGATTAAGGATGAATTCCAATTTTAAAATGCTCTTTTTCGAGGCAATAGCTAAAATGCGTGGGGGAGTTGGATCTTTACTCTGAAAATCCACAAAAGGGGAAAAAGTGGATGTGAGGGCGATGGGTCTGCAAGCGAGAAGGTCAACGATGGTACACTATAACGCCGCTTGGAGCTGGAGTCGCCCGATTTTGAGGAAAAAGAAGAAGAAGGCGTACAATGGTACTGTTGGATGTCATTTGTCGCTGGATTTCGGCGTGCATCTGACTTGGAGTGTACGTTGCTGCGTTCCTCGCTGGTTTCTCGCTGATCTTCAGCGGAGAAGGCGACCTACAGGGGTGGGTCGGGTATTGTTGTGGGCTGCTAATGTTTAACAAATTGAGTTTGTTATTGAGTATGGGTATCTTTGGAATTGTGTATTGGTGTGGGCTGCTGATTGTATTGTTGTTGGGCTGAAAATTGAATTGAAATTGGGCCTAAAACTAAAGCTGAAAAAATGAGCTTAAAAGGGAAGTGAAAAAGATAGTCAATTCAATTGCAATTATAGCCAAATAGGAATTAAGAAGTTAGCCAATTGAGTAAAAATTTAGATGAATGAACGTTAATTAATTAACGATCCTCTTAATCTTAACAAGATATAAAAAATAAATTAATTATAAACTAATTAACTCAAAATTATAACTATAACTTAAAATAAAGTGAATTAATAAAGTTTCGAACTAAAACATAAAAATCTTTTGTGATGATTTTCAAATATTTATAAAATAACATGATAATAAGAATATACATATTTATTATTTAAAATTATATAAAATGACAAAAGTCCTAAAATAATTTTTAAGTATTTTGAATTTCATGAAAATCATTAATTCAAAATTATAACCTACTTAATAATATATAAAATCTTTTTGAGATGATTTTTAAATATTCATAAAATATGCTAATCATATAATTGTATAGAACATATAAATTTATTTAAAATTATAAATAAAATAAAAACGAAGCTATTTAAGATAACTTGCAACCATATATATATATATATATATATAATTTTGAAATTCTTATAAAACTAATTATTTAAAATCGTTTTAAATTTAAAAAGCTCGATGATTAATTTATTTATTGGAGGGCCAAAATTGGGTGTCAACAAGGGTATTAATCATAGGAATACTATTAGAGTTGTAGTGTATGGAGAAATATTAACTTAATCTTAAACTTGAAATTTAGGGAATATGGAATTTGACCTATTGGTTGGAATTAAGATTTAGAAATTTTTACCGTACATATGAGCAAGTTTTTGGGTCAATGCTACACATAATAATGTGTATGTCATTAGTTTCAAAACTTTATTCTGGTTATTTATTTGAATAGATTGGATTGATTTGGAAGCCTAACGAAAAGGGAAGACTAAAGTCCCGGAGTGACTGTTCGATAAATTGAGGCAAGTGAATTTCTAAACTCTTGTTAAGTGTATGAAATGCATGTATTTCCTTGTGGTATATGTTTGGGAGTAACGGGATTGGTGATGGATTGACTTGTCCACATTGATTAATTCTAATGATGAAAAAAAAGGATAACAAAAGGCAATGTGATCAATTGTTTATGTGTGATGTGTTAAGAAAGGGTTGAAGGCTTGTTGAATCATTGTTGATGTGACTTCATGTTTGTGTGGTTGTAAAGTGTGCGATATTATGAAAATGGTTATCTCCTCATTATTTGTGTGAACTTGTCATCTGCATTATTCTGAGGCATTAGTTGTGACAAGTGTTATGTGCATTGATAAAGAATGAGTACTTAAGAGGATGTACCTTTTCGAGGGACATATCGCGCTCCTCGATGGATACTATATTTTGAGGGACGTATCGCACGCCGCGATGGTTACTATATCGAGGGTCGTGTCGTGCGCCGCGACAGATGCATGGACAGATATGTCCCCCATGGGTCCCGGACTGAGAAACAGCGGGTGTGTATCACTAGGTCAGACATGCATCATTATACTTGATTTTGCATTCCATTCCATTGCACATACTAATCATTAGTGAACTTGATATTGTGTTTTGTTGATCTAGTGATTGCCTTTTTGCAGAACTTGTAATTTGTTGAAGTGTGTTATTGAGGATATATAAATTGTTGAAGTGTTGCTATTGAGGATATCTAATTTGTTTAAGTATTGTTGTTGAGGATATGTATTTTGTCGAAGTGTTATTGAGGGGGATATGTAATTTGTCTAAGTATTTTTGTTGAGTTACGTTCTATGTAAACTTGAGTTGTTAGGTTGGGCTGATGTTTATGCAGGTTGTAGTTGTGGAGGTTCGGTTGGGGGTAGTAAGAGTATCCGTATTTCATCCCCTTAGCTTGTGTTTAGAGGTTTACTTGCTGAGTACCGTGTGGTTCGGTACTCACCCCTTGCTTCTACAATTTTTTGTAGGTTATGAGCTTGAATTTTTGTTGTACTTGTCATTCTCTTCTTTTCTGAGGCTTCTTGGAGATTTGTGAGGTAGTTGTTTCCGTCTCAGCAGACTTTCTACTCCTTAATTATGATCTTGTTCTATTCTAGAAACAAGTTCATTTGAGACTTGAGTTTTTCTTTTGAATCAATTATAATACTTTAGAGGCTTGTACACGTGACAACCAGGTTTTGGGGGTACTTTTAAGTAACTTATAAATTTTTCGCATTTTATTGTAATGATTGAGTTTTAGGCTGACTTGTCTTAGTGGGATAAGACGAGTGCCATCACGTCCATTTTTTCATCGTGACAATCTATATCTCATATATATATATATATATATATATAGTCTTTGTTCTCATCCTCCATACTGAGATACAACATAAGACCAATAAGTTGATTCGAAAGCTCGGTACCATTCCCTTGGCCTAAAAAAAGTAATATATATATATATAGAGAGAGAGAGATTTAAGTCCCATCTTTTTCTCTTTAATCCCTTTTTTTACCCTCCCTTCATGTTTAAGGATTTTATCATTTTCTCTAAAGTATATCCATTAGAAATTAATTACAACCAGAGGTGAGCAAGAATTTATGTTAGTGGGTTCTAATTTTTTAATTTTTGTAAAAAAGAAATAACGATCTTAACTTAAAGTAGCAATCATCAAATTAACGAACAAATATAAATATTTAATTCACTAAAAACGAAGAAGGAATAAAGAAAAGGGAGAGACAAGAGTACACACCGGAGGCTAGATGTTGAATAGGAGCAATTAGATCAACAATAAAAGTTAGAACTCTAAATTTTGAAGAAAAAATTTGAGTTAAACTTTTTTAATCTAAGTAGAAATCAATAGTCAGATATTGTAGTTTCATCGTAAGATATAAAATTAAAGAAAACTTTTATACATAAAAAATTGTATGCGCCTACCGAGAATCGAACACACGCATTGCGGGAGGCGAACGATCTAGTTGGGCGCCCAACTACCACTTAGACAAACGCTTCAGTATTTTTATGGGTTCACATGGAATATATACATACATTGTATTTTATATTTTAATACAAATATAGAATCTAAGAAAAAGTCGGTGGATTCGTCGAACCCCCTTCCACTACAGTAGCTTTGCCCCTGATTACAACAATAACTCTTCACAGTTATTAACTCAAATCACATCATTTTTTTTAAAGGATTTCTACCTTTTATTTTAATCTTGTAGTAGGATGCAAGATATTTTCTTACAAATATTCGTCTTTCCTATTATATTTCAACTAGTTAAGTTATCCACACTTCGCGCGCTGGTGAACTACATCAATAATATACTCTAAACATTTGATAATATAAGTGTTCTCAAATGGGTATAGACCTACGATAAATTATCAAGAATATTTTATTCAAAGATTAAATGAAAATTTTCTTAATCTTAAAACCAAAAAAAAAAAAATTATTCTAAGTTTTTATGCATTTTTTTTATTAATTCTTCATTTTAATTTAATGATAAAAATATATTATATATAAAGCTGGATGATAAAAATAGGGGGCCTCGCTTTCACCTGGTTTATCATTTATCTTTTTTTATCAATTTTTTTATTTTTATTTATCTCTAAAATATACTAAAATAAGGGGGAAAATATAATTAAAATAACTTAATTATCTCTCCTTATCATTACTACTACCATTTATTACTCTTCATCTCTCATCAGTATATTATTATAATTTATTTTTCCATAAAAATTCTCCCATCTTACCTTTTAGGTTACTACCCGACACGTTTTTCTTTTCTATATTTTTTTATCTCATATAATTTATTGTCAGAAAAAAATTCTGAAAATTAAAAATTTAATTTTAATCATAACTTTCATCAGCTCTCATCACTATTATTTTAATATATTATTTTTCTGAAATTCTCTCATTTTACTTTTTATGCCTATATTTTTTTTTAAAAAAAAACACTTTTCTACAACTTTTTTTATCACAATAATCTCATTTACTGTTGTCATAAATATTTTTCAAAAACTTTCTTTTTAAAAAATTTCATCAAATATTATTATTTGATCTTTCCTTAAACCCTCATCTTCTTTCTCTCATATTTCTTTCATCCATAAAAAATTATAAAACAAATAAAGTTAGTGATAAAAGAATAAGACAATCGAAAAAGAAAAAATATTGACAAAAAAATTATAATATAAATATAATAATATTATGGAAAGCATAACAGTAGTTTTCCTATTTATACATATTTAAATTGAGCAATAAATGAAAACACTTATTATTATTTTTAAATTATAGAGTAATTTAATTTTTATGAAATTAATTTTAAAAGCATATAAGAATCTATTTCAGACTAAGGATTGATCTAACAATTATAAGGGAAAAGTCAAAATCAAATTCTGTAAAAAGATTGTAATTCTTGTATAGTTATAATAAGAAATTTTTAGAATTTAAAAAATAAAATAAATGAATAAGTACAAGAAAGGAAAAATAAGTAATTTAAGGAAATAATATAAACAACACTAATAATGATATTTAAGGGAAGGAGGTAAAGAAATCAATAGCATTGATGGTGATAGGAATTAATTATGGTCATCATTCATATTTTATAAGATATTAAGTTTTTTTAAATTAGAAAAAAGGCTAAAAATAAAATAAAATTCGAGGCACAATTTTTCTTTAGAAAAAATAATTCAATTTTGAGCAATTATTCTAATACAAATGTTTGAAAAATTAATAAAATTAAATAAATATGAGATTTTTGTTTATAAAACATATAATTATCAATGTTGGACTAAGAAATGATCTAAAAATTTTAAGAAAAATGTTAAAATCATATTCCGTAAAAAAATACTGCGATTCTTAAGCAGTTATAATAATTAGATTTTACGAATAAACAAATAAATTTTCACGCTTTAGAATTAAAAACATACACAAAAAACGTTAATACAAGATAAATACGAAAAAAAACTTTAATTAAAGACACAAAAAATAAAACAAAATAAAAGAAGAAAAATGTTAGTAGACCAAAGAAGAAAAAATGATGTCGTTAGAAAATTTTAAGTTAAGCTAAATAATAAAAAAAATAAAGTTTAATTAAAGATTTTATATATATATATATATATATATATATATATATATATATATATATATATATATATATATATATATATATATATATATATATATATATATATATTATATATATTATATATAAGAGGGAGTTGAAGGACTAACACAGCTTTAAAAAGCTATTCCCAAAGCAATTTAAATTGTACTTTATATATATATATATATATATATATATATATATATTATATATATATATATATATATATATATATATTACTTTATTCAAGTAAAAGGCGTACACTTGTGAGGTGGAAGAGCTCAGCTTGTGACATGCATCACTATGTAAAATGACATTATTCTCCTTGAAAATGACTATAGCAATTTGCTAGATAGTGACAGGTTTTGGATTTGTCCGTCACTTTTCTCCTCTCCCCTATTTAAATTTTACTTTATTTAACAAGGATAATTATGTAATTTTACCATTAAATTGTGGAGATTTGTAGAGGATGAACAAGGGAAGATGGGTAATTTCGCTATACCACTTTAGTTCTTTCCTTGTTTACTTCTCCTCCACATTTGCTCCTACATTGATTTCTCCTCCACAGTTCCTCTCCATTAATCTCCATGTCTCCTCAAATTTCTCCTCAATGTTGTTGTCCAGGTAATACAAATTAGAGGTTTTATTTCAAAGTAAAACGATTTGGGCAGAATTCTACAAAAGTGGACATAGTGGTCAGAATTAGAGAGAAGAAGAGGTGTAGAATACAACTCAGGTAACAATCTTTTTGAGCTTAAATTTGAACAAATTATTGTTTTGTTCTTGCATGCAGCATCAGATTTGATTCTTGTAGCCATGAGACAATTTTGGTGTGTTTTGTTTCTGAACTTATAAGCTTCATTTTGGAGTAAAACTAAAAGAAAATTGTGGGTGTATGTAAGCTTCTGTTTATCAGAGAATTAAGATGATATTTGACTCAAATATTGGTAGGGCGACAAGTAGTTATGTTTATAGAAATTACATTTGTGATTACACTGGCCATGTGCGTTTTCATTATATTATTTACTTGGTGCGACATTGCTGTTGACAAAATACATTTATGTGAAGAATTTAAAAGTACAACCCTCTGTTCTGATTATGCGACACATTAGAAGTAATGTGCTTATAATTACAAAAAACTTATATCATCTTCTTATCGTTAGCAGTAACTTAATTTTAGAGTTTTTTTTATACGTTAAGAAATGATTTATGTTTTAAGATTTTTTGTAGACAACAAATTTTAAAAGTCTTAGGTTCGGCTTAGGTATATAAACAACCTCTGTACATTTTGAACTGAACCCGAGGAGAGGATAAAGTAATGAACTAGCACTATGTCTTCACAATCCATTATGATTAAAAAAAAAAGAATGAAAACATACAATTAATGGTAGATTCTGCTACTAAAAGCTTGATCATCTCTCCTTGCCATAGTGCTGCTTCAATACATGTTGGTTCGACGTTCTCGAATGGATGCAATTGATATCTCTTCAGATGATTCCTCTGTACATTTTGAACTGAACCCGAGGAGAGGATAAAGTAATGAACTCGCACTATGTCTTCACAATCCATTATGATTAAAAAAAAATAATGAAAACATATAATTAATGGTAGATTCAACTACTAAAAGCTTGATCATCTCTCCTTGCCATAGTGCTGCTTCAATATATGTTGGTTCGACGTTCTCGAATGGATGCAATTGATATCTCTTCAGATGATTTGTCATTCGGACTTGCTTGAAATAGACTACTACATATATGATCTCTTCTCAGAGATTCTGCTACTTCTCGAAGCCTTCCAACATGTAAAGAATTGACCTTTTTCTCTTCCTGGCACAAACTTATGTTGAGTATGTCTATAACTTAGATCGTAGAACAATGTCAGATAGTCGTCCAACCTACAAGACCAAGTTATCTTAATGGAGGCTCCTCTAACTATCATAGTAATAGATCTATGAATCCTTTAACTATTACTGATGACAGTGGACCATCAAGTTCATGAGCAATCAGAGACGTGAATTTCGACTTTTCTTCTGAAAAATGGTAATAATGGTGTATTAAAGGCGGAAAAAAATTCACACAATACTGTTTATTGAAAGAAAAACCATTAATTCTGATGCAGAGGCCACATGGTAGGAAGCATTTTATGCAACATCTCTTCAGCCTTTAGATATACCTGCAAACAAAGGAAGTAGAATATTACCTCCGTCTATGATGCACAGAAAAGCCACTTCATTATACCATGGGATAGCTGATTTCAAGCTATTCTGCCCTTCCTTGTGATCTGCAAATGTTATATCTACACTGCACAATTCAGGATCTTTATATATTCAACCTTCTTTTCTAACAAAGAGAATGTCACCACTTTTATTTATAAATTGAAATTCATTGTTGTCCGTTGATTAGTTAAGGCATGGGTGCCTATAGATTTTAATTTCAAGAAAATATTTGTTTAAAGATTTCTGGATAGGATTTTAGGGAGAAGAAGAGGTGTTTGTATAATAGTCGCGCATTTTAAGGATAATTTGCTTCTTATCTTGAAATAATGTTTGAAGTTCTTCCCCTTTCATTGTTTTAGCTGTAGATAGATTTAAAGATTATCGATATTTCAATATTTGGCTGTGTAAAATTAATGTTATTAGATAAATAATTGTGCTTGTTTGTCTTATTTTCATTCTAATTTTTATTTTCGTAAACACTACATTGATATTTCTCAGTGTATGCCCTTTTTCCCAGTTATGTATGTATTTTTTCCAGATTGCATTAAATTGTAAATTAGTTTAACAAATCATGAACTAATTGAAACAGGAATGGAAGAAAATAGAGATAATGTGTCTTCCCAAGAAAGAACTTCTGAGAGAAATTTGCGTCGTCGTACCAGATATGCACAGATGTCACTAGAGAGAAAGCATTTATTTTTATCCTAGCTAAGAGAAAAAAGGGTTGAGTCAAAAAGACAAAAACACCTTCATCAATCAAACACTACTGCCTCTCTTACAATCAGTAGTTCTTCATTATCTCCTCAGGAAGGTTAGCTGAGCATATTCTTATCTTCCTTCTATCTTCTGAATATCTACAACTATAGTTAGACGCTACTACTCTTACTATAGCTATTTTCCTCATTTTGTAGTTGAAGCTGCTGAACCCACAAACCTACCAGTTACTTTAACTACAGGACAACATCAATCAAATAGTATTGGCGCCCTTACAATCAACACTTCTTCGTTATCTCCTCAACAAGGTTATCTAACCATATTTAGGTAAATCTGTTGTAAAAAAAAAAGACAGCAAAATTGTATTGAATTTTCATGTATAGGATCAAACATAATGGACGCGTATAATGTGAAACTACTAAAAGTTATTTATATGAACTATGTATACCAAAAGTCATAATCAAATTTTAAGAATGGGCAGATTAAGAACTTTATGTAGAAAAAATTGTTACCAAATTTAATGGAGAGATTCATACTGTCTTGAAGTAACTAATTTTGATCAAGTTTACCGATTTAAACTTCCAATTTATATGGGATTTCTTACCAAAGGTCATCAGAATAGGAAAGCAAATAGAAGCATAGTGCACTTATGAGAAATAATAACTGAAATTTTCCTATTGGGTTGGGGGTTATCGAATCTTCACAGTTCACATGAGTTGCTTCTCCTCTACCTTTTTTTGCTTTGATCTGCTAAGAGTTTGGTTTCTAGATTGTGCTTTCTTCTATTTTTTTATATGATTATATATGAATTATTTGTGTATATTGTTGCTAAGTGAATGGTTTGTCAATTACAAATAAACACTTCTGAGCCTTAGGAGACCCAACATTTCATTTGTGAGGAAAATATCATATCATTATAACAACATTTGCTTAGAAATAGGTATAAAAAAATTGTTCAGTTCATTACATGTCAAGTATTTATTCCAGAAGTCATTACATGTTGTGTTATTCTTCCAAGACATAACATGCTCTTTTACAAAGCTTTGATAATTCTACAGTCATATATATAATTTTATGTTGCTGCCAGAGACATTTTATTCTTACCACAGTAGTTGTAAAATGTTGTTGCCTGTTTAAATTTAGCAAAATCAAAACGAATAACTTCTGGTCACAAGCTAATTCTAACAAAAAAAGGACAAGTTGTGAAATGATTTGAGTCGTTGGGATGAATCATTAGCTGCAACTCTATGTTCTCCTCTAATATAATCATATTTCCTTAAAATATACCATCTAAAATATACATGTAGAGGACAGTTCATGTTGTATGCGCCAAGATTCAACTATGGAGACAAGCAATCATTTATTTGTTGAATGTGAATATGCTACAAAAGTAAGAGATACAGTAACTCAATGGATAAAAGTCTGTCTACCTACAAGAGGTTTCAAGGAAACAGTGGAAATGATCAAGATAAAACATTGGAAGAGTTTGAAGAAGCAAGTGATAGCATCTGTGTGGGGAGGAAGGCAAGGAATTGGTAACACTTCAAAGGAGTGCATAATGCAATATACAGAGATAGTGAACACAATTAACAGAGAAATGGGTGAAACAATATTAATGTTAAATAATACAAAAAAACCAAGTAGGTGTAGTCGTTTTTTGGCAAAATTATGTAATTACATGTATTTACTTTTCCTCAATATGTTGAGGTTTGGATGATTATAAGTATCTTTTATGGTTTTTATGTTAATAATATTCACATTGGTTGCCAAAACACTTGAAGTTTTCTTTCAACCATCAGATGAAATCATCTTGGTCACCATTTTGTAGTTGCAGCTTTGAAATGTGTCTTCTGAATATCTATAGATATAGTTTGACCCTTTATCTCACCTACTCTTACTAGAGCTTTTTCCTCATTTTGTAGTTGAAGCTTTCGAAGTTACAAACCAGCCAGTAAATTTAACTACAGCAAAACATCAATTAAATAGTAATGGCGCCCTTACAATCACCACCTCTTTGTTATCTCCTCAAGAAGGTTAGCTAACCATATTGTTACCTTCCTTTCCTTCAATCTGTCTTCTGAATATCTATAGTTATAGTTAGCTGCTTCAGCTCAACTACTCTTACTAAAGTTATTTTCTTCATTTTGTAGTTGAAGCTGCTGAAGCTATAAACCTACCAGTTACTTCAATTGGAGGAGAAAGTATAGTTAATTGCTTATCTACCTTTGAAGTAGGTCAGTTCACAAATATTACTTAAACTATTTTGACTATATTCATTTTTAATAATTGGCTAACTGTGTCTAAATACTTTTATTCCTGATACTAGGATCAATGTCGGGTGCATCTCATGCTGCAAGCAGATCAAGTTCAAGACGTACTTCAAATAGAGGTATGCTTCTCTCTACCATAGTACTAAAAAAACATTGTATGTCTTTATGTAACAAATAATTGCTTTTTATCATGCACAGGTAGAAATAAGTTAGAAGTAAATCTACAAAATGATAATTTATTGCTAAAAGATTACTTACTTTTAAAGAAAATTCCAAATTGCAAATTTTGTGCAGCAAAAAGATTTCAATATGAATCACCAGGTTTTTGTTGTAATAATGGATCAATTAGGCTAACTTCTAATGACATGCCTATTGAGTTTAGAAATTTGGTCTTAGGTGGCTCAAAAGAATCTTAACATTCTCGCACTTACAGTAGAGCCTACAATAATATGTTTGCATTCACTTCACTTGGAGTACATTATGATAGAAAATTAGCAAGGAGAAATCGTGGCATCTATACATTTAAAGTCCAAGGACAAATGTATCACTTCATTGATGATTTGATACCCTTAGGAGAAAAAGTAAAAAATTTACAATTATATTTCTATGATAATGAAAATAAGCTAACAAACCGAATGGCATTATCAGATAATCTTATTGAGATAATTGTTACAAAGCTCATAGATATACTACAAGTTAATCCTTATTCTACTTTTTTAAGATCGCTAACAGCTCTTCCAAATTTATCTAAATTTTATATTGCTCTAAACTCAAGTTCCAATTTAGACCAAAGAACACATAACTTACCAACTGCATCCGAAGTTGGGGCAATTTGGTGAAGATCAATTAAATGATAAAATTTCCACACCACATATTAGAATGTACACTCATAGTAACAGAAGTCAATTGGTAAATTACTATTATGGATGTTATGATCCATTGCAATATCCACTGTTGTTTCCTTATGGTCAAAATGGTTGGCATTGTGGTATTAAAAAAATCAAGAAATACAATTATTCCAACAGACAAATTTACTGTGACTATGAGCAGCTACCAACTATAATGAACATCACTTCTATTGATGGAGTCCTTGACATGGAATCTAAAGTTTTATCAAAAGGATTGAGAAAAAGAGAAACTGTTTCCTGTCGTGAATATTATTGTTATAAAATTCAAATAAGAGATGAAGAACCAAATGAAACTTTACAT
This sequence comes from Solanum peruvianum, assembly GCA_027705065.1. NCBI lineage: Eukaryota > Viridiplantae > Streptophyta > Magnoliopsida > Solanales > Solanaceae > Solanum > Solanum peruvianum. The sequence goes on from JAKWJD010001761.1 coordinate 57,282,609, forward strand.
TCTGGAAGGGTATTTCAACAATACATAATTGACCAATATATAAAACTAGAGACACAAAGATTAGATTTTATCTTATTTAATCAAGATCTATTTAGAATTGAAGCCTTCCAAGGAATCATTGATTTATTAAGGCAAGGAGAAAGAGATACTTCCAATATTGGGAGACAAAAATTTCTTCCTGGTAGTTTCATTGGAGGTCCAAGAGATATGCGTCGAAGATATATGGATGCCATTGCTTTGGTACAACATTTTGGAAAATCCGACATATTTTTAACGATGACTTGTAATCCTTCTTGGCCTGAAATACAAGAACATTTACAACCAATGGAAGAAGTTCAAAATAGACCTGATTTAGTTAGTAGAGTATTCAGAGCAAAAGTAGAAGAATTAAAACTGATATTCAAAAAAGAAACATATTTGGAAAGGTTGCAGCTTTTTTGTATACAGTTGAGTTTCAAAAAAGGGGTCTTCCCCATGCCCATTTTCTCATTATTCTTATGGATGGATATAAATTGTTAACACCAGAAGCATATGATAAAATTGTATGTGCTGAACTACCTGATCCCCATATTGGTCATGATCTATACAAACTTGTGACCAAACACATGATTCATGGTCCCTGTGGATATTTAAATCCTTCAAATTCATGCATGCAAAAAGAAGGAAAATGTAAATTCAAATATCCAAAAGAACTTACTGAACAAACAACCAAACGAAAGAATTCATATCCCCTTTACAAAAGACCAAAAATGATCACACCAATCAAAGTTAGAGGACACGACATTGATAATTCTTGGATTGTTCCGTACAATCCGTATTCACTAATGAAATTTGGTTGTCATATGAATGTTGAAATATGTTCTGACATTAAGGCTGTCAAATACATTTACAAATATATTTGCAAAGGACATGATAAAATTGCATTTTCTGTACATAATAATGATACTAACATAGAAGTAGATGAAATCAAAGAATACCAATCTGCTAGATGGGTTTCTCCACCGGAGGTTGCATGGCGTCTGCTTGCTTTTGCGATAAGTGAAATGACTCCAAGTGTTTGCCAGTTGCAATTGCATCTTGATGGACAACAATTTGTTTCTTTAAAAAATAGGGATAATACCCAATTACCCCCCTAGCCTATACCCAAAATCCCTACGACACACCTTATTTTTGATGAGGTCCTATTACCCCCTCCAACTATTTTTTAAGTAATATATTACCCCTTGCGTGCCTACGTGGCAAAAATCGTGATTTCACCCATGTAGGGCGCGTGAGTGCAGAGTGAGTGCAGCTTTTGGCTAACAATGGCCAATAAAAATGAGCCACGTGTCAAAGCAATTTGAAAAAAAATTCAAAAATAAATTTTATTGTTTCTCTCAAAGCATCTTCTTCCTCTTTTCAAAAAATAACCCTATGTTTATGGTTCTTCATTTTGAAGAAGCTCCATCCATTATCATTCAAGCTCCTTGATTTGAAAAGGTAAAGTAAAATTTAATATATTCTTTACATCTTTTTATGTCGATTATTAATTCTTATTTTATGTCGATTATTAATTCTGAGAGAGGAGGAGTATATTTCATTAAAGTCACTTTATCGAAAACTGAAAAAGTGGGTCTCGGCGCGTGTTCAACAAACAAATCGACCTTGTAGATTATTTTTGCCACGTAGGCACGCAAGGGGTAATATATTACTTAAAAAAAAGTTGGAGGGGGTAATAGGACCTCATCAAAGATAAGGTGTGTCGTAGGGATTTTGGGTATAGGCTAGGGGGATAATTGGGTATTATCCCTAAAAAATAACCAAACTGTGGATCAAATAATAAACAATCCAATGATTAAAAAAACGATGTTAACAGAATTCTTTCTTATGAACAAAATCAATAATGATGCTATAAATCTTAATTTACTGTATAAAGAGTTTTCCCAACACTTTGTATGGTCATCATCATACAAAATGTGGTCACGTCGAAAACAACGACTTACTATCGGGCGTATTGTCACATGTCATCCAACCGAAGGAGAAAAATATTATCTTAGGTTGCTTCTAATGAATGTAAGAGGACCAACATCATACGAAGATCTTCGTACAATGAATGAAAGATGCTACACTACATTTAGGGAAGCTGCAGAAAAAAGAGGCTTATTACGTTTTAATAACAACTTAATTGATTGTATGTCTGAAGCAGTAAGTTATCAAATGACTATTAGTTTAAGAAGATTATTTGCAACATAATTAGTTTATTGTAATCCTGGTAACCCAATAGATCATTGGAAAAAATATGAAGAATCTATGTCAGAGGATTTTAAAACAATTCCAAATGTTACAAAAAATGATATTCAACTGTTAGTTTTAAATCATATCAATGAAGTTCTACTTTCAATGGGACATAACATAAATGAATTCAAAGATATATTTGGAAATGTTCGCTCTTCTAGAACAACTAATGAGGCAACAGAAATATATTTTCAAAGAAATATAATAGTGTCTAAAGAAGATATACTTCTACAAAGAAAATTAAATATTGAACAAAAAAGAACATATAACATAATTCTTGAAAGAGTATATTCTAATATAAATCAGGATCTTTTTTCTGATGGTCCTGGGGGAACTGGAAAAACATTTCTATATCGAGCTTTGTTGGCTACTGTAAGAACAAAAGGATTCATAGCTTTGGAAACTGCAAGTTCTGGTGTGGCAACTTCAATACTTCCGGGAGGACGAACAACTCATTCATGTTTCAAAATTCCTGTTGACATCGATGACAATTTCAATTGCAATATTAGTAAAAAAAAAAGTTCGTTAGCGATTCTAATTCGAGATTCAAAACTAATTGTTTGGGATGAAGTCTCAATGGCAAAAAGAAAACATGATTGAAGCTCATGATACACTTCTAAAAGATCTTATGAATACAAAAGCACTCTTTGGTGGAAAAGTAGTAGTTTTGGGGGGAGACTTTACACAAACACTTCTTGTTGTTCGTACTGGAAAAAAAGAAGACTTTATAAATCAAAGTTTATTATACTGCTGTATTTGGAATCATCTTGAAAAGTTGTGCTTATCTGAAAACATGCGTGCGAAAAAAGATCCAGCATTTTGTGCATATTTAATGAGGATTGGAAATGAAAAAGAAAAAACTAACAATTGCAACAAAATTGAAATTCCCAATAATTTTATCATTCCCTTTACAGATGAAATAGAATCTTTAAATATTTAATTTAATGTTACTTATCCTAATTTGCGTACATTCTATTGTAATCCATCTTTTATGACTTCCCGTATTATTTTGAAAACAAAAAATGATTTTGTTGATGAAATAAACGACATGCTTATACATCGATTTGCCGATGATGCTACAGTATATACACCTATTGATAAAACTATAGAACCAAATGATCAATGCCAATTTGAAGATTTTTTGCATAAATTACATCCTGCTAACTTACCACCTTATAGATTAACTTTGAAAAAAATTGTCCAGTTATATTATTAAGAAACTTAAATCTTACTGAAGGTTTATGCAATGGTACACGATTGATATGTCATGATTTTAAGTCAAATGTTATTAGTGCTACTATTTGCAGTGTTGATTTTAAAAATAAACATGTCTTTATTCCAAAGATACCATTACTAGCATCACAAGATGAGAAACTTCCAGTTCCCTTCAAAAGAATACAATTTCCGATAAGATTATGTTTTGCTATGACTATAAACAAACCTCAAGGTCAAACATTAGATTTTGTTGGAATATATTTGCGTGAACCAGTTTTTTCACATGGAAAACTTTATGTTGCTTTATCTCGAGCAAAATGTTCAGACAATGTAAAAATATTAATACGTCCACCAACTGCACAGGACACGGATGGACATTATACATATAATGTAGTTTATGACGAAATCATTTGAAAAGCATTGTCATGATACTTTTAAAAGTAATAAGTGTAACAAGTAATCATCCTTATGCGAGATGTTGTGAAATTTTAGATTCCTTTACTTCATTTGTTTTTAAAGCTAACTAGAAGTTATATTGCAATCATATCAGTTCAACATTTGAAGTTTTAAATTTCATCTTTCAATTCAGATTGTTCCTGTCCAATTAGTCAAATTTGAAATTGTTGATTTTGACTAACCTAAATGCTAACATTGCAACAACAACTTTCCTTATAAGGGTAACTATTTTTATAGTTTTAGCTGAAGGAAATGACAGAGAAGAACTACCTCTTAATGCTTCAAATTTTCTTATTTCATATTATACAAGTGCAAATAAGTGATGATGAGGTAATCAAAATTTCAACTCATTACGTTAAACCAACTAATGCTTTTAACTTTTTTAACTGTTCAGTGAATTTTCTTGCTTATCTTCTCTGTTTGTTTGTTATTTAACTTCTCACACCTCATTTTGATGTTGAATATCTATTGTATTTTGGCCTTTTGCTGGTTCTTTTTTTGTGTTGTATTTTGAGCCGCGGTTTGTTCTATTTATTTCACCAGATTTCAGTCAATGGTTGCTATATGTTTCTTCTTCAGTGTTCCAACATTTAACCTATATGTTTTGCTGAGTTTATTTGGGATTTTGTTCTTCGCTCTTTTGGATTATTTTTATTTAATGATGTATTTAGTGTACTATATAAACTTCAAAAATCTGCGTTGTCAGCTTCTCCTTCTTCTCTTGCTTTTGCTCTGATTTTTCCTCATTTTAGTATATTTGATGCTATTTTTTAATTTGTCAAGTGTTTTAACATCTTTTTATGACGCTGAGAAAGGCAAAAGAAGTATTATACGTTATTTCTTCACTTATGTGTAGGTCGCTGGATCTATTTTCTTAGCAATTTGTTGATTACATTTTACAGTTTACACTTTAAGTTTACGTTTTACTTCAACATACCCCTCATTTTATATTACGTTTTTAGGCTTATGATTTTGATAGTTGATTCCTTTATATAACTTATAACTAAGATATAAAACTGTTTAAGTGAAATATTTCTGAAGTTAGTTCATTTGACGTTTTCCACAAGATGATTCAAAATTGGATAAAGCTTAAGTTTGATTAGGATTACAATTATTAAATTACAATGAAAATAAGTTGGTCAATGATTTTTTTGAAAAAAATTATTTCTAATTATCATGGCATTCTATAGTATAATGCAAAATTATATACCTTACTATTGTTATTTCCTGCATTGCATCACTCTGTTATACTTTCCATCTTGGTGAAGTATTAGATTAGGTATAATAATACATTACTGCTTAATTATATAGTAAATTTATCGTCTTTTATCATGATATGTTAAGTGGGCTAATATTGAGCCTCTCTACCTTGCAGTTGTAGTGATATTCTCCTAAGGGAGTAGAGAAATTTCAAGATTAAAATCTGTCATTAGAATTTTTTTCCCCGTGTTTCCATTTGTAACACTTGCCATGAGGTGACATGATTCAATAACAACTAACTCAAGTACACGTTTGAAAAATCTCATTCTTCAGATTTATAGAGTGTTTTTTCGTTATTGCCTCTCTATTTCTTAAAACTCATGATTGTGAATTTCTTATTCAAGGTCTCTTTTCTCCAACGGCTTAAAAGAATGTTAATGCTTCATTTCAAATGTTACATTCAATGATTAAGAAATCTGGATTTGTTTTTCTTATTCTTTACTCTCTTTTACATTGACATTTTTCACCTTCTATGTCTTCTTACTGCACAGTTACCCAGTGAATTCCACAGCTGAAGCATTAGATGCACTGAACACTTATGGATGTTATATAGGTGTCGTACTTGCTGAAGCCTCCCTTCTTATTTTCAATGAATTTTTAGTTTCACCAAGCTAGACAATTTAAAACACAATGTTCAGTGAGCTTTTTTCAATTTTATTTTTCTAATTGAAGTGGTAGAAATCACGTGCAAGATATCCTTTATTGCCTAATGTATATTTTCTTTTCCTCTCTGATTCTGTTTTGGATGTGAAAATCATCATTGGTTGTCTATAGTCTTAGAATTTCATGTATTTGATAATTTTGGGAAGTTATGGATTATACTCAATGTCAAAAAAAGATACATTTCTTCTGAGGATCAAAAGAGAGATGAATCATGATAAAATGATGGATAAATTAGAAACTATGTTTTGGAGGATTTCAACTTTCAACTGGAGTTCACCATATATGGAAGAATATAGTTCCTAGATTTAGGGGTTTAAGCCTCAGATGGTAGATGGCTACTCTGATTTGCCATTTTGAGAAGCAGAAATTTGAAACCTTTTGTGAATCAAGTATCAACTCCTGATTTATCTACTTTTATGTTTTGGAAAGTTGCAGGAATTATATGTTAGAGGGGAGACCATTCGGCATTGTTCAGTTTCCTTTGTGTTGCTTCTGTAATTTCTTTATTTTCTTTCCCTTGTGCAGTGAACTTGTCATCCTCTATGTAAAGAATGTTTCTTGTACTTTTAATACATCAATCACAGTCAAATTATGAGTCAAAGCTATAGTACAGTGGCTATTGTTCTTTTAGAAACTCCATTCACTTATGTAATTAACTAGGTCTATTGCAACGAGATGACAATTATCTTTATTATTATTAACTCATAGCTGTATACTTTCCTATGTAAATTATCATGTGTAACTTAGTGTTGCTTCTTACTTTACCGAAAATATGTAGCTGAGAGCCTGTTGTATGTCCAATAGCTTCTTGGCACGAGTAGCGGTTTTCAAGTGACTGCAACATATCGGCCATGCACAAAAGGTATTTCGCTGTGGAGTTCACCTTTAAGGAGAACAGCTCTTGATGGAACAGAATACAACCTGTTACTGCTGGACACAAAAGGAATTGATGCTTATGATCAAACGGTTAGTTTCCACCCTTTTAACGTTATTGGTTTTCTGAAGGAGGATACTAACCTAGCACATGCTATATGTCTTTTATATTACATTGGCATGCCTTTGTATTGCTAAAATTTTCACAAACTAAAGGAACTAGCTCTATAATTTTACAACATGCCTTGTTTTTTCCCCTGTCCTTTCTATCCTTCTTGTCACTGACTTTTGCCTTTTATAAATTTCTGTTTTATTGTTGTTTCAAAAAAAATTCTGTTTTGTTTTGCTTTTTGAAAGGGTACATATAGCACACAGATATTCTCCCTGGTAGTCCTTCTTTTAAGTATGTTTGTATATAACCAGGTTAGGAGCACACAAACTTGGATTTCGTTTGCTTCTTTTGATATGCCAAAATTCAGTGAATTTCCTTGTTGCTATAGTCAGTTTGTTTGTTAGGTGTCCTGATAATCTCTTTAATCCTGTAATTTAGCTGGGAGGTATCGATGAAGCTGCGCTTGACCGCCTCTCTCTTGTCACTGAAATGACCACGCATATTCGTGTTAAAGCCTCTGGAGGAAAGGCCAGTGCTTTTGAGCTTGGGCAGTTTTCCCCAGTCTTCGTTTTGTTGCCTAGGGTAATTCAGAATTTGTTTATTATCACTGTAGATTTTCTTCTGTTCTTGTTTGTGAAACTATTAAAATACATTTTTCGTTTCTGCAAAAGGATTTTTATTTGGATTGGATCGAGGACAACCGCAAAATAACTCCGCGGGACTACCTTCAACTTGCATTGAGTCCAGTTCAAGGTGGTGGGAAAGATGTTGCTGCTAAAAATGAGGTAACCACTTTACATGAATGTTTTGTTTGCTTTACTATGCTGTAATTATTCAATTTCTATTGTAACTACCTCTATTTTAGGAACTGGTTTCCTGAATTTGCACATGTTTTACTAAAAATAAAAAGAACTTGTACATGTTTTTATGCGATTTTGAAACCATCCTCCTTTTCCTTCTAATGAGTTAGCACTTAATGGTTGATTAACCATTGAGATTTTGACTACATAATGATTTTGATTTTTGCAGGACTCTGTCTTTTCTCAATATCACTTCCACATGTTACATTATATGTTTGCCCATACTCAGAACTTCACACTATTTACGCCCAGCAACGGTAGAGCTTAGTTTTGAAATAGTAAGTTCCTTCATAGCCGCAATAGTGCTCATCATTTGATAATTCGTGTTTTACCAAATGAAACATGTCACATTGCATTCATTGAGATGTCGTTGGCCTCTTCAAATGTGTATGTGCCACAATTCAAACTTCCAACATCTAACTTCTTAAAATGTTGTGATCTTCACTTCTTCATTAAGGTTGGGATTTGGGTCTAGAATGAATATATTCGTTCAGGAATTGTGTTCATTGTTACTGCTCTATGTCAGAGAGTAAATTTTATAGCACATTTATTGATACGTATTTTATATATTTTTATGTTTGATTCATGGTATGATCTTATGCGCTTATTATAATAATAAAAAATGGGATAATACCCAAGTACCCCCTCAACCAATGCCCGAAATCTCAGAGACACACTTATACTATACTAAGGTCCTATTACCACCCTGAACTTATTTTCTTAATAATTTTTTACCCCTTCTTAGCCTATGTGGCACTATCTTATGGGCCCAACGATGGTTGACTTTTTAAAAAAAACTAGTGCCACGTAGGCTAAAAAGGGATAGAAAATTACTTTTAAAATAAGTTGAGGGGGGTAATAGGACCTTAGTATAGTATAAATATATCTCTGGGATTTTGGGCATAGGTTGAGGGGGTACTTGTGTATTTTCCCATAAAAAATCCTTATAAGGCAACTATTGCACATAGACTATAAATTATTAGTACTTTCACATGAATGAATGTTTGGTTCTATGATGATCCAAGATTGAAATATGATCAATGTTATTTGATGGCAAAAATAGCTCATCTCTTTCTCACATGTATATGCAACTGCTCTATTCAGATTACAGAATTTACAGTGAGTTAGCTTGTGAGTTAGTTTCCAGTGAATTTGCATTCTATGTACTTAAATGAATATAAAACTATTTTTACTTTTCTCTTGGTTGCTTTTTGCTTCAACAGTTAGACCTCATACTGTTGAAGAATGATGTCACAACTTCAGTAGAACTGTCACGACCCAAAACCGAGCCGCGACTGGCACCCACACTTACCCTCCTATGTGAGCGAACCAACCAATCTAACCCTTAACATTTCAATGTATACCAACAGAAAGTAATGCGGAAGACTTAAACTCATTAATAAAAACAATTCAAAACTATTATTATCATCCCCAAAATCTGGAAGTCATCACCACAAGAACATCTACCTTCAAATTACTAAACTAAGAGTATCTAAGAAAGCAAAAACAAGTAAAAGCTAGTCCATGCCGGAAGTTTCAAGGCATCAAGACTTGAAGAAGAAGACCCAGTCCAAGCTAGAAGCATTAGCTCACCCTGAATATCCGGTATGACGAAGACTGGCTAGAATCACTGTTGAGTTGAAGACGACGGCACGTTTGCTGCACTCCACAAATAACAAAGAAGAAAACATAAAAGTAGGGGTCAGTACAAACCACGGGTACTGAGTAGATATCATCGGCCAACTCAAAATAGGGAACAATATATATCAAGTAATATTATAAAATTCAACTATAATGCTTAACATGTAGCAACAACAAGTACTATATCATTAACATTTTCCGTCAAGTTCACACATGAGGACTCAAGCCTCAATACCATACTCATTTGGGAATTGGGTTCATTAGATTGAGTATATTTATCATCTTTCAAGATTCATTATCTTTCTTCCTCTTGTGTCGGTACGTGACACTTCGATCCCCTACTACTATGTGTCGGTACATGACACTCCGATCCCCTAATTCTACGTGTCGGTTCGTGACACCAGATCCCCTAATAATATGTGTCGGTACGTGACACTCCAATCCCCTAATTCTAGGTGTCGGTTCGTGACACCCGATCCCCTAATAATATGTGTCGGTACGTGACACTACGATCCCCTAATTCTACGTGTCGGTTCGTGACACCCGATCCCCTAATAATATGTGTCGGTACGTGACACTCCGATCCCCTAATTCTACGTGTCGGTTCGTGACACCCGTCCCACTAATACTATGTGTCGGAACGTGACACTCCGATCCACTAATACTATGTGTCGGAACGTGACACTCCGATCCACTAAGGCTTCTCTATACCAAGGCATCATCAAGCCTTCTCTATACCAAGGCATCATCAATCCCATTACTTTAATTCATCAAGCCTTCTTTTATACCAAGGCATCATCATTAATAACGTAGATTAGAATTTCTTTCAAGATTGGGATTCAATAGTTTCATCATGCTTATTTTATCACAATAACATAATCATATTCATGCAAGCATACAATTAAGCATATAGACAGGTTTACAATACTACCAATACATATCATTCGCTATTAAGAGTCTACTACGAATAGCATGAAAACCATAACCTACCTCCACCGAAGATTAGTGATCAACAAGCAATTTCCCAAGCTCTTGTGTTTTCCTCTTCGTTTCTCCTCTCTCATTTAATCCTCTCTCTCTCTTTTTTCTTTCTATTTTCTTTATTCAAACCCTCTTTCTTTTACCCTAATTAACATATAATTAAGTGTAAAAGATGACAATGATACCCCACTAATTAACTTAAGGTTCCCTCTTTTAACCCCCAAGTAATTAGATTTATTAATATTAACCCTCTAACTTTATAATTAAAGAAGGAATAGTCCAAAACGACCCTTAAAACGTGTAAAGAAATCCGACCCAGACTGGGATTACGCAACCTGTGACGGGCCGTCGTGCCTGCGACGGTCCGTCCTGCAGGTCGTCGCCAAGTTCAGAGACCCAAATTTCCACCAAGGGTCTGTGACGGTCCGTCACGCATGTGACGGTCCATCCTGCAAGTTCGTCACGAAGTTCAGAGAGTCGATTTTCAGTACCCAATTTCAGAATTTCTAAGTGTTTTGAAATGAGACCCTGCGACGGTCCGTCGTGCCCATGACGGTCCGTCGTGGGGTCCGTCGCCTCAGCCAATTTTCCAGAAATAAAATCTACTGCTCAAAAAGACTAAACAGGTCGTTACAATAGATACCAATTTACCCATCGTTCGTCCTCGAACGATCACAAGAAGAAAAACAAGGGCGAAAAAGAGTACCTGAATTCGTAAACAGATGTGGGTATTTTTCTTGCATATCTGACTCCTTATCCCAAGTGGCCTCTTCAACCGGTCGATTCTTCCATTGAACTTTGATGGATGCAATCTCTCTCGACCTCAACTTGCGAACCTCTCTATCTAAAATAGCAACCGGTTCCTCCTCATAAGTCAAATTCTCATCAAGCAAGACTGAATCCCAACGGATGATGTAGTTTCCATCCCCATGGTATCTTTTCAACATGGACACATGAAATACCGGATGCACCCCGGACAGCCCTAAAGGTAAGGCTAATTCATAAGCCACCTCCCCTACTAGCTTAAGTACCTCAAATGGTCCGATATACCTTGGACTTAGTTTACCCCTTTTTCCAAACCGCATCACCCCTTTCATGGGTGAAACCTTCAACAAGACTTGTTCACCCTCCATGAACTCCAAGTCTCTAACTTTTCGATCCGCATATTCCTTTTGTCTACTTTGAGCCGCTAAAAGCTTTTCTTGAATAGCTTTCACCTTCTCCAAGGAATCCCTCAATAGATCAGTACCCCAAGGTCTAACCTCAAATGCATCAAACCAACAAATGGGAGACCTACACCTCCTCCCATACAATGCTTCAAATGGAGCCATGTCAATACTGGAGTGATAGCTATTATTGTATGAAAATTCTGCCAACGGTAAGAAGTTATCCCAATGACCACCAAATTCTATCACACATGCACGAAGCATATCCTCCAACACTTGAATCGTTCGCTCAGACTGACCATCGGTCTGAGGATGAAATGCAGTACTAAGGTCCTATCGAGTACCTAATTCAGCATGCAATGTTCTCCAAAACTTAGAAGTAAACTGCGTACTTCTATCTGATATAATGGAGAGTGGAACCCCATGTAATCGAACAATCTCTGAGATGTAGATCTTGGCTAACTTCTCTGCATTGTAGGTCACCTTGACCAGAATGAAGTGAGCAGATTTGGTTAATCTGTCCATAATTACCCAGATAGAATCAAACTTCCCCAATGTCTTTGGAAGACCAACCACGAAGTCCATTGCAATTCTCTCCCACTTCCATTCAGGAATGGGCATTCTCTGAAGTGTTCCTCCGGGCCTCTGGTGTTCATACTTTACTTGTTGACAATTTGGACATTTGGCAACAAAATCCACAATGTCACGCTTCATTCTGCTCCACCAAAAATGTTGTTTTAGGTCGCGGTACATCTTGGTTGCACCAGGATGTATAGAGTATCCGGAACTATGAGCCTCTGTAAGAATAGTGTGGATCAAGTCATCAACACGGGGCACACATACCCTTCCTTTAATCCTCAAAACACCTTTGTCATCAATTGTTGCTTCCTTAGCCTCTCCTCGCAACACTTTATCTCTAATTCTACCTAGTTTCTCATCATCAAACTGTCTTCCCTTGATCTTGTCAAGAAAAGAAGATCTTTCCTCTACACAAGCTAATAATCCTCCCTTCTCGTTTATTTCTAACCTCATAAGGTCATTAGCCAGAATCTGCACCTCTCTAGCCAATGGGCGTCTAGAAACTTGCAAATGAGCTAGACTTCCCATGCTTCCGGCCTTTCTACTTAAAGCATCCGCCACAACATTCGCTTTTCCCGGATGATACAAGATAGTGATGTCGTAGTCCTTCAGTAGTTCCATCCATCTCCTCTGTCTCAAGTTCAAATCTTTTTGAGTAAAGACGTACTGTAGGCTACGATGGTCCGTATAGACTTCACATTTAACCCCATACAAATAGTGCCTCCATTGCTTTAATGCAAACACTACCGCGGCCAATATTCCAAATCATGGGTCGGATAGTTACGTTCATGCACCTTTAATTGCCTCGAAGCATAAGCAATCACATTCTTCTCTTGCATTAGCACTGCACCCAAACCCGAATAGGATGCATCACAATAAACGATGAAGTTTTTACCCTCTACTGGCAAGGTAAGAATTGGTGCAGTAGTCAACAAAGTCTTGAGTTTCTGAAAGCTTTCCTCACACTCATCCGACCATACAAATGGAACATTCTGCTTAGTCAAGTTCGTCAATTGGGAAGCAATAGAAGAGAATCCCTTGACAAATCGGCGGTAGTAGCTAGCTAACCCCACAAAGCTCCTTATCTCTGACACATTAGTAGGTCTTACCCAATTTTTCACCGTCTCAATCTTAGATGGATCCACCATCACTCCATCCTTAGAAACCACGTGCCTCAAGAAGGACACTGAATCTAGCCAAAACTCACACTTGGAGAATTTCGCATAAAGCTTTTTCTTCCTCAACAACTCTAACACCATTCTCAACTGCTCCTCATGTTCCTTCTTAATCTTGGAGTATATCAGTATATCATCAATAAACACGATCACAAAGAGGTCCAAATATGGCTTGAAAATCCCGTTCATCAAGCTCATGAAGGCAGGAGGGGCATTCGTAAGACCAAAAGACATTACCACAAATTCATAATGCCCATACCTAGTTCGAAAAGCAGTCTTTGGCAAATCCGCTGCTCGTATTTTCAATTGGTGATAACCGGACCTCAAGTCAATTTTAGAGAAGACACAAGCACCTTGTAACTGATCGAACAAGTCATCAATGCGAGGAATGGGGTACTTGTTCTTAATAGTTACCTTGTTCAGTTGTCTGTAGTCTATGCACATCCGAAAGCTCCCATCCTTCTTCTTCACAAATAACACCGGAGCACCCCAAGGAGATGCACTTGGTCTAATGAAGCCTTTGCTCAACAACTCTTGAAGTTGGGACTTTAACTCTCTTAACTCCGCGGGAGCCATTCTATAAGGGGGTATAGAAATGGGGAGAGTACCCGGTTCCAAATCAATGCAGAAGTCAATATCCCTATCCGGTGGCATGCCAGGAAGATCTGCAGGGAACACATCCAGAAACTCACGGACTACCGAAACTGACTAAATCGAAGGTACTTGAGTAGTGTCATCCTTGAGATGTGCCAAGAAAGCTAAACAACCCTTACTAACCATTCTCTTAGCACGAAGAAAGGAGATGATACGAACCGGATTGGAAGTGTAGTCGCCCTCCCACACTAACGGATTTGTCCCAGGCTTGGCTAACGTCACAGTTTTAGCATTACAATCCAATATCGCAAAATTCGGAGAAAGCCAAGTCATACCCAAAATTACATCAAAATCCACCATCTAAGATGACCAAGTCTACATAAGTATTGCTCCCCACAAAATTCACCAAACAAGACCTATATACCTTTTCAACTATCACAGACTCACCCACCGGAGTAGAAACACGAATAGGCATGTCAAGTAATTCACAGTGTAAATTTAGACCATTAGCAAATGAGGAAGATACATAAGAAAATGTGGATCCAGGATCAAACAATACAGAAGCCATGCAATCACAAATCAAAAGATTACCTGTGATGACAGCATCTGATGTCTCCGCTTCAGATCTCCCAGGGAAAGCGTAACAATGGGCCCTATCACCAGTCTGTCCGTTGCCCCTACCATGTTGTGCCGTAGTGGCTCCAGTTTTCCCATCACCTCGGTCGTTTTGGTGACCACCATTGCCTCGACCACCACGTCCTCCAGAAAAACGGCCTCTACCATGACCACCTCTACCTCTAGCTATTGGGGGTCTGTAACTCTGTTTTGGACAATTCCTCCTAATATGTCCAGTCTCCCCACATCTATAACACTCTCTGGAGTCAAGCATAGGTCTCTCAGAGAAGTGTTGACCGGTCTGAGGTGGTCCCCCAACTACAGTCTGTAGTGAAGACTGGATTGGTCGGACTGAGTAACTTCCCAAACCTTGTCCTCTAGTGTAAGAACCATTAAACTCACCTCCCTTTCGAAACCTTTTTGATGTCGATGTCGTGGTGAAGTCGTCTGGCTTCACTCCTTCCACCTCTATCACAAAGTCTACCACCTCTTGGAAGGATTTTGCCGTAGCCGCTATCTGTAAGACCGAAATCCGCAATTCTGACCTCAACCCCTTCACAAACCGGCGAATTCGCTCTTGGGGACTGAAACAGAGTTGAGTGGCATACCTGGATAATGCACGAAACTTAGCCTCATATGCATTAACCGACATTCTACCTTGCTCTAGACTCAAGAACTCATCTCTTTTTCTATCTCTCAAAGTCCTTGGGATATACTTCTCCATAAACAAGCTGGAGAATGATGCCCAAGTCATAGGCGGTGCCTCTGTTGGTTGACACTCAACATGTGACCACCACCACATTTTGGCGTTCCCTTGAAGCTGATAACTCACGAACTCAACACCGAACCGCTCCACTATACCCATCTTGTGTAGTAGCTCATGACAATCAACCAGAAAATCGTAGGCATCCTCTGATTCTGCACCCTTAAAGACTGGAGGTTTCAATTTCAAGAACTTACTGAAAAGTTCATGCTGATCATTTGTCATTATAGGCCCAGTAGTCAGACGTGGAAATGTACCTATTTCCAATGAGGCATCCATGCGGGGAGCCATAGTAGCCGCATGTCGTATCTCTGAAACCGGAGGTGTTGGTGTAGAAACCACTGGAGGTGCCTGACCCTGATCAGATAACCCGCTAAGATAAGCAAGAACCTGGTTGATCATCTCTGGGGTAGGTTGGGGTGGCAATTCCTCATTTTGTACTTGTTCGTTCTCCCCTTCCTCACCCTCTCTTACTACCTCCTCAGTCGGTGGAGGAGTCACCGCCCTAGT
Source organism: Solanum peruvianum (assembly GCA_027705065.1). Lineage (NCBI taxonomy): Eukaryota > Viridiplantae > Streptophyta > Magnoliopsida > Solanales > Solanaceae > Solanum > Solanum peruvianum. Next base: position 57,298,346 of record JAKWJD010001761.1, read on the forward strand.
ATCAGATGGGCTAGGTGCTTGTCCTCTTCCTCTAGAGGACGTCCTTCCACGACCTCGTCCACGGCCTCTTGCCACTGCTCTTCCTCGAGCCACAGCCCAGTGGCTGGCTCAGACGTTTCTTGCCTTGCCGGGGTCGCTGCTGGTGCGGTCGTTGCTCTAGTTCTAACCATCTGCGAAATAGAGTGAAGATGGTCAGATACCAATTTGTATCACCTAGATACCAATTGGACTCAAGTAGTAGCACGAAATAAAGAATGAAAGAATAGAATTTTCCTAAAGTCTTATAGCCTCTCAAAGAAAAGTAAAGGCGTCCCCCTACCGTTCCTTAAGACTCTACTAGACTCGTTCTTGTGTGATGAGACCAATGAACCTAATGCTCTGATACCAAGTTTGTCACGACCCAAAACTGAGCTGCGACTGGCACCCACACTTACCCTCCTATGTGAGCGAACCAACCAATCTAACCCTTAACATTTCAATGTATATCAACAGAAAGTAATGCGGAAGACTTAAACTCATTAATAAAAACAATTCAAAACTATTATTATCATCCCCAAAATCTGGAAGTCATCACCACAAGAACATCTACCTTCATATTACTAAACTAAGAGTATCTAAGAAAGCAAAAACAAGTAAAAGCTAGTCCATGCCGGAAGTTTCAAGGCATCAAGACTTGAAGAAGAAGACCCAGTCCAAGCTAGAAGCATTAGCTCACCCTGAATATCCGGTATTACGAAGACTGGCTAGAATCACTGTTGAGTTGAAGACAACGGCACGTTTGCTGCACTCCACAAATAACAAAGAATAAAACATAAAAGTAGGGTTCAGTACAAACCACGGGTACTGAGTAGATATCATCGGCCAACTCAAAATAGGGAACAGTATATATCAAGTAATATTATACAATTCAACTATAATGCTTAACATGTAGCAACAACAAGTACTATATCATTAACATTTTCCATCAAGTTCACACATGAGGACTCAAGCCTCAATACCATACTCATTTGGGAATTGGGTTCATTAGATTGAGTATATTTATCATCTTTCAAGATTCATTATCTTTCTTCCTCTTGTGTCGGTACGTGACACTCCGATCCCCTACTACTATGTGTCGGTACGTGACACTCCGATCCCCTAATTCTACGTGTCGGTTCGTGACACCCGATCCCCTAATAATATGTGTCGGTATGTGACACTCCGATCCCCTAATTCTACGTGTCGGTTCGTGACACCCGATCCCCTAATAATATGTGTCGGTACGTGACACTCTGATCCCCTAATTCTACGTGTCAGTTCGTGACACCCGATCCCCTAATAATATGTGTCGGTACGTGACACTCCGATCCCCTAATTCTACATGTCGGTTCGTGACACCCGTCCCACTAATACTATGTGTCGGAACGTGACACTCCGATCCACTAATACTATGTGTCGGAACGTGACACTCCGATCCACTAAGGCTTCTCTATACCAAGGCATCATCAAGCCTTCTCTATACCAAGGCATCATCAATCCCATTACTTTAATTCATCAAGCCTTCTTTTATACCAAGGCATCATCATTAATAACGTAGATTAGAATTTCTTTCAAGATTGGGATTCAATAGTTTCATCATGCTTATTTTATCACAATCACATAATCATATTCATGCAAGCATACAATTGAGCATATAGACAGGTTTACAATACTACCAATACATATCATTCGCTATTAAGATTCTACTACGAATAGCATGAAAACCATAACCTACCTCCACCGAAGATTAGTGATCAACAAGCAATTTCCCAAGCTCTTGTGTTTTCCTCTTCGTTTCTCCTCTCTCGTTCAATCCTCTCTCTCTCTTTGTTCTTTCTATTTTCTTTATTCAAACCCTCTTTCTTTTACCCTAATTAACATATAATTAAGTGTAAAAGATGACAATAATACCCCACTAATTAACTTAAGGTTCCCTCTTTTAACCCCCAAGTAATTAGATTTATTAATATTAACCCTCTAACTTTATAATTAAAGAAGGAATAGTCCAAAACGACCCTTAAAACGTGTAAAGAAATCCGACCCAGACTGGGATTACGCAACCTGTGACGGGCCGTCGTGCCTGCGATGGTCCGTCCTGCAGGTCGTCGCCAAGTTCAGAGACCCAAATTTCCACCAAGGGTCTGTGACGGTCCGTCACGCATGTGACGGTCCGTCCTGCAAGTTCGTCACGAAGTTCAGAGAGTCGATTTTCAGTACCCAATTTCAGAATTTCTAAGTGTTTTGAAACGAGACCCTGCGACGGTCCATCATGGGGTCCGTCGCCTCAGCCAATTTTCCAGAAATAAAATCTACTGCTCAAAACGACTAAACAGGTCATTACAAAAACATTGAACAAATTCAAACATGTCAATCACCAAGTATATCTGACCTGGTTCACTAGCAAATTGTCTGGTCCTTTCTAATTTAAAGAACAAGTCTTACTAATTTTATTATGTCCAGGTAAGAAGATATCTATTATCTCAAGTAGTAATTTATTGATTTTTACAGACATGAAAGCTTTATGTATATATACATACCAACTGTAAAATTAAACTTGGACAGGAGTTAAAACTTGCTACACGACCATTTTGTTACCTCAAAAATAATATACCGGTTTTCAGTTTATTTTTATATAGTTACAATAACTCTTAATTCTCAAACAAATTCTCAAATAATCCCAAAAGGAAACTTCATAGCAATCACTCAAGATAAATACACAATACATATACTTGAACAAAGATAAGTGATTTCTGCCATTTTTATTTTCTACTCCATATTTATGAAGAATTCCTTCTGTGATCTTCCTCAATCAATTCATTTAATAATACAAGAAAGAGTAAATATAGAAAATTACACCATCTCACTCTCATACACAAACACAAATGACACAATTTCCAATATTTATATATCTAATAATAATAAAATAAAATTATGGAGCTCAAAAACAAACTTGGATCAAAGCTATTCAAATTCTACTGTCAAATGTGATAACTTCTTTTTCTGACATACATCATTAAATTTTACTATCAAATGCAATAATTTTTTCTCTTTTTGGCACGATCTCATTGGCTGCCAAATCCATCAATTTAAAAAAAGACACATGTACTTCATATAGTATAACGTGTCTACTTTGTATTGTATATATATATATATATATATATATATATATATATATATATATATATATATATATATATATATATATATATACATTATTACTCATTATTCATCATTACTCATAAAACACAAATTTGTCATCCTTTCCATTGAAGAAAAAAAATATTGCTCCCTTTCTAAGGTATTTTTTCCCCTTTTCATGTTTTCCCTCTTCCCATTTTCAATTTTTCTTTCAGATTTTAGTTGTCATCAAAGGAGAAAATCAATATGGGACAAAATTAAACTTGTTATTTTCAATTAAAATTTCAATTTTATTACTAGCAGACAGATTTGAGGATATTATATTTTCTAATGTTTCACTGAGTTAGGAATAATTGATTATGTTCTTGCATGTTCTGAATTTCATTACAAATATTCCTATTGCACTTTCATTACAAATTATATACATTCAGTATCTGGAGGACAATATGTTCTTGCATGTTCTTCATAATTCAATTGTTCATGTTCATGCAACCACATAAAAGAAAGGACTTTCACTCAATAGTGATGCTATCTTGCAGATACTACTGCTTGGTTAAATATTTCTAACAAACATGGTATTAAGACTGAACATCGATCAAATAGCATTAACAACACGAGATTGGATTTGCAAAGTTCAAATTGTGGAAATCAGACGCCAGAGAGAAAGCCCTGACAAGAATGTAGATTCCAAAATTTGATTTTGGAATATGAACAGGTGAGCTCAATACATTTAATCTCATGAATATTCTCCTTTTTTAATATTTACCTCATATGAATTTTTTTTTTGTTTTACTCTTAGTAAATAGTTTGAATTATTCTCATATCTCTACAACTCTTACTTTCAGGAATGCCAAATAAAGGCAATACTGTATGCATATGAAATTGAACAGTATGCAGAAATGCTTAAACTCATGAATACCTATCTCATCTATACCAAGAATCAAAATCTCCCAAACTTCACATGGCAAGACGATACATAAATTTTACTGGGTTCTTGACAAAGAAATAGTAATTGAACATATCACACCATCTAATGGAGTTGAGAATCCACTTCCACCACCAACCAAGCTGAATATCACAACCTTTGACCGCATTCCTCACATGATGCTTGATTCTGCTGTTGAAATCGGTATATCCACCCTATTAACTTTTACAACAATAAATATACCTGCTTACTGATACACACACTTACAATATTTCATTCTATATTATATACGCTGATATACTGGCAATCGTTCTTCGTTGTAGTCCTCAAAAATACGCAGGTCGCACTCATCATAAGTGTTGAGAAATTATCATTTGTGACAATCAGTAAGCACATTTTTCCTTATATTTTCCCATTTAATGAAAATATTTTGAATAAGTAAACACTTTTATTGTTTATTTAATCGTATCATCACTTATCATCTGGTCGTTATCATGGTACTTCAGGAAAAATCAATTTCTCCTCACTCTATGGGAGGATTTTGGAGAAATTGAAGGAAATGAAATCGAAGCAAAAATGGAAAAAGAGATGAATCTTATTGTAATCCTTGGCAGGAATATAGGAATCTCTACTTTTCAAGGTACATGCATTGAACTTTTTACCAACATAATTTATATAATAACAAAACGTTATGCAAGCTTTCTGTCGTACAGGGTTGTCACAGCAGAGTAGGTACAATTCAACAATACGCGTAGCTCCTAATTACCCACAGGCAGTAGAACTCACCAAATGGTACTAACATTCCATCACTATTCTCTAGCTTTAATTTGCATTTAAGGAACCTATTAAACAAATAATTTGTTGTAACAATAGGGCAAAAGAAAACAAATCAATGTTGTTAAGCCGTTCGTCGGACAAAACCTCAACAAGCTCATCTGCCCCTCTCATGGTATTGACTCCTGTCAGCCAACAAGTTGTCTCTATCGAACAAATTTCATCACCAACTTCTGTAAGTCATACTTCAAGCTGAAAATTTAAGAGTTTGCATATTTATTAAATAACAAAAACAAATTTTATTTATTCATCAGTAACTCAACATGTATTATGTATATGATATTTCCCAACAGATGGGACTCTTCTATGTTGAAGCAGAAATGGCCTTATCAGAAGAGTTTTGTGTACTTGAATGCTCAGGATGCAAACAAAAGAAACGCACAAAAGATAAAAAGGATTTTCATTGTCCAAAATGCAATCGGAAAACAACATTACTTCCTCGGTATTTCTCCTTCTCCTTCATCTTTGTTCAATTAATATATCTACTTAAGAATACATATTATGTGCTATTCATACCCCCGTATATATGTTAGATGTTTTATTGACCTCCTTTTTTAAATGCTCAGTGATGTGTATCATTTATAACAGAAAATACTCTTAAGTTTATACAAAATTGACTTTACATTAGTTGCTTAGTAGTTCTAAATAGTTTTAATTTAAGATAGCCTCATTTAGTACAATTATATGTTTGAAAAAATACTAATAAGACCTATATATATACAGAAGATTTAAGTTATACTTTAACTATGTAAGTGCCAAAATCGAAAACACTTTTTGGTTGAAGGTTGTCCTTCAACCTCTAAAATTAATAGATCATACACATAATAACAAACATTAGTGATATGTATTAAGAACGAATCATAAATTGTCCCTATAATAATAAAAGAGAAAAGCACCTTAAATCAAATCTCAAATAGTCAAAAAAAGGAAAAGTAACAAACACTCATATTTTTAACTTATCATGATTTCAGGTGTATCTTTCAAATTGATCTTAATGACGGTGCTACAGTCACAGCATCTATCTCTGGTGAATTGGGAGAAAAACTACTCTCCATGATAGCGGAAGACAGATTTGACATAACTTGTGCTAAGGTGATCTCTTATTCCACCCTAAACATCTATTGTCACAAAGAGTTTCTTCTAACTCGTTACATTTACAGAGGCAATCATTGCATGTTAATCATGTCCATGAGATGTTGTCCAACAAACTATTTCAAATTCAGCTAAGGAAGTCATCTTGGGGTACCTCAAACAACACACAAGAAACTTACTCCATTATTTCCTACATGGAAAAGCAACATACTCCGCCAACCACTATTGATAGGTATTCCAAAAGATAAAACCTTTGGAGATAAGTGAGATGGAGGTGACAGAAACAACTACTACAACTGGTTCTTTTTATTTTTAGTAAAACATGTGCAAGTTCAGGAAACCAATTCCTAAAATAGAGGTAGTTACAATAGAAATTGAATAATTACAGCAAAGTAAACCAAACAAAACATTCATGTAAAGTGGTTACCTCGTTTTTAGCAGCAACATCTTTCCCACCACCCTTGAACTGGCCTCAATGCAAGTTGAAGGTAGTCCCGCAGAGTTATTTTGCGATTGTCCTCGATCCAATCCAAATAAAAATCCTTTTGCAGAAACGAAAAATGTATTTTAATAGTTTCACAAACAAGAACAGAAGAAAATCTACAGTGATAATAAACAAATTCTGAATTACCCTAGGCAACCAAACGAAGACTGGGGAGAACTGCCCAAGCTCAAAAGCACTGGCCTTTCCTCCAGAGGCTCTAACACGAATATGCGTAGTCATTTCAGTGACAAGAGAGAGGCGGTCAAGCGCAGCTTCATCGATACCTCCCATCTAAATTACAGGATTAAAGAGATTATAAGGACACCTAACAAACAAACTGACTTTAGCAACAAGGAAATTCACTGAATTCTGGCATATCAAAAGAAGCAAACGAAATCCAAGTTTGTGAGCTCCTAACCTCGTTATATACAAACATACTTGAAAGAAGGACTGCCAGGGAGAATATCTGTGTGCTATATGTACCCTGTCAAAAAGCAAAACAAAACAAAAAACATTTTGAAACAACAATAAAACGGAAATTTATAAAAGGCAAAAGTCAGTGATAGGAAGGATAGAAAGGGCAGAGGAAAAAACAAGGCATGTTGTAGAGTTATAGAGCTAGTTCCTTTAGTTTGTGAAAAGTTTAGCAATACAAAGGCATGACAATATTATATAAAAGACATATAGCATGTGCTAGGTTAGTATCCTCCTTCAGGAAACCAATAACGTTAAAAGGGTGGAAATTAACCATTTGATCATAAGCATCAATTCCTTCTGTGTCCAGCAGTAACAGGTTGTATTCTGTTCCATCAAGAGTTGTTCTCCTTAAAGGTGAACTCCACAGCCAAATACCTTTTGCGCATGGCCGATGAGTTGCAGCCACATGAAAACCGCTACTCCTGCCAAGAAGCTATTGGGCATACAACAGGCTCTCAGCTACATATTTTCGGTAAAGTAAGAAGCAGCACTAAGTTACACATGATAATTTACTTGGGAAAGTACACAACTATAAGTTAATAATAATAAAGATAATTGTCATCTCGTTGCAATAGACCTAGTTAATTACATAAGTGAATGGAGTTTCTAAAAGAACAATAGCCACTGTACTATAGCTTTGACTCATAATTTGACTGTGATTGATGTATGAAAAGTACAAGAAACATTCTTTACATAGAGGATGACAAGTTCACTGCACAAGGGAAAGAAAATAAAGAAATTACAGAAGCAACACAAAGGAAACTGAACAATGCCGAATGTTCTCCCCTCTAACATACAATTCCTGCAACTTTCCAAAACATAAAAGTAGATAAATCGGGAGTTGATACTTGATTCACAAAAGGTTTCAAATTTCTGCTTCTTAAAATGGCAAAGAAGAGTAGCCATCTACCACATCTGAGGCTTAACCCCCTAAATCTAGGAACTATATGCTTCCATATATGGTGAACTCCAGTTGAAAGTTGAAATCCTCCAAAACATAGTTTCTAATTTATCCATCATTTTATCATGATTCATCTCTCTTTTGATCCTCAGAAGAAATGTATCTTTTTTTGACATTGAGTATAATCGATACCTTCCCAAAATTATCAAATACATGAAATTCTAAGACTATAGACAACCAATGATGATTTTCACATCCACAACAGAATCAGAGAGGAAAAGAAAAGATACATTAGGCAATAAAGGATATCTTGTACGTGATTTCTACTACTTCAATTAGAAAAATAAAATGGAAAAGAGCTCACTGAACATTGTGTTTTAAATTGTCCAGCTTGGTGAAACTAAAAATTCATTGAAAATAAGAAAGGAGGCTTCAGCAAGTAAGATACCTATATAACATCCATAAGTGTTCAGTGCATCTAATGCTTCAGCTGTAGAACTCACTGGGGAAACTGTGCACCAAGAAGACATGGAAGGTGAAAAATGTCAATGTAAAAGAGAGTAAAGAATAAGAAAAACAAATCCAGATTTCTTAATCATTGAGTGTAACATTTGAAATGAAGCATTAACATTGTTTTAAGCCGTTGGAGAAAGGAGACCTTGAATCAGGAATTCACAATCATGCATTTATATGGCATCTTCCTTTTAAGTTTTAAGAAATAGAGAGGCAATAACGAAAAAACACTCTATAAATCTGAAGAATGAGATTTTTCAAATGTGTACCTGAGTTAGTTGTTATTGAATCACGTCACCTCATGGCAAGTGTTACAAATGGAAACACGGGGAAAAAAATCCTAATGACAGATTTTAATCTTGAAATTTCTCTACTCCCTTAGGAGAATATCACTACAACTGCAAGGTAGAAAGGCTCAATATTAGTCCACTTAACATATCATGATAAAACACGACAAATATACTATATAATTAAGCAGTAATGTATTATTATACCTAATCTAATACTTCACCAAGATGGAAAATATAACAGAGTGATGCAATGCAGGAAATAACAATAGTAAGGTATATAATTTTGCATTATACTATAGAATGCCATGATAATTAGAAATGAATTTTTTCAAAAAAAAAAAATCATTGACCAACTTATTTTCATTGTAATTTAATAATTGTAATTCTAATCAAACTTAAGTTTTATCCAATTTTGAATCATCTTGTGGAAAACGTCAAATGAACTGGCTGCGGAAATATTTCACTTAAACAGTTTTATATCTTAGTTATAAGTTGTATAAAGGAATCAACTATGAAAATCATAAGCCTAAAAACGTAAGATAAAATGAGGGGTATGTTGAAGTAAAACGTAAACTTAAAGTGTAAACTGTAAAATGTAATCAACAAATTGCTAAGAAAATAGATCTAGCGACCTACACATAAGTGAAGAAATAACGTATAATACTTCTTTTGACTTTCTCAGCGTCATAAAAGATGTTAAAACACTTGAAAAATTAAAAACAAATAGCATCAAACATACTAAAATGAGGAAAAATCAGAGCAGAAGCAAGAGAAGAAGGAGAAGCTGACAATGCAGATTTTTGAAGTTTATATAGTACACTAATAACATCATTAAATAAAAATAATCCAAAAGAGTGAAGAACAAAAGACCAAATAAACTCAGCAAAACATACAGGTTAAATTTAAGAACACTGAAGTAGAAACATATAGCAACCATTGACTGAAATCTGGTGAAAAAAACAGAACAAATCGCGGCTCAAAATACAACACAAAAAAAAGAATCAGCAAAAGGCCAAAATACAATAGATATTCAACATCAAAATGAGGTGTGAGAAGTTAAATAACAAACAAACAGAGAAGATAAGCAAGAAAATTCACTGAACAGTGAAAAAAATTAAGAGCATTAGTTGGTTTAACGTAATGAGTGGAAATTTTGATTACCTCATCATCACTTATTTGCACTTGTATAATCTGAAATAAGAAAATTTGAAGCATTAAGAGGTACTTCTTCTCTGTCATTTCCTTCAGCTAGAACTATAAACATAGTTACCCTTATAGGGAAAGTTGTTGCTGCAATGTTAGCATTTAGGTTAGTCAAAATCAACAATTTCAAATTTGACTAATTGGACAGGAACAATCTGAATTGAAAAATGAAATTTAAAACTTCAAATGTTGAACTGATATGATTGCAATGTAACTTCCAGTTATCTTTAAAAACAAATGAAGTAAAGGAATCCAAAATTTCACAACATCTCGCATAAGGATGATTACTTGTTACACTTATTACTTTAAAAGTATCATGACAATGCTTTTCAAATGATTTCGTCATAAACTACATTATATGTAGAATGTCCATCCGTGTCCTGTGCAGTTGGTGGACGTATTAATATTTTTACATTGTCTGAACATTTTGCTCGAGATAAAGCAACATAAAGTTTTCCATGTGAAAAAATTGGTTCACGCAAATATATTCCAACAAAATCTAATGTTTGACCTTGAGCTTTGTTTATAGTCATAGCAAAACATAATCTTATCGGAAATTGTATTCTTTTGAAGGGAACTGGAAGTTTCTCATCTTTTGATGCTAGTAATGGTATCTTTGGAATAAAGACATGTTTATTTTTAAAATCACCGCTGCAAATAGTAGCACTAATAACATTTGACTTAAAATCATGACATATCAATTGTGTACCATTGCATAAACCTTCAGTAGGATTTAAGTTTCTTTATAATATAACTGGACAATTTTTTTTTCAAAGTTAATCTATAAGGTGGTAAGTTAGCAGGATGTAAGGTATGCGAAAAATCTTCAAATTGGAATTGATCATTTGCTTCTATAGTTTCATCAACAGCTGTATATACTATAGCATCATCGGGAAATCGATGAATAAGCATGTCATTTATTTCATCAACAAAATTATTTTTTGTTTCAAAATAATACGGGAAGTCATAAAAGATGGATTACAATAGAATGTACGCAAATTAGGATAAGTAACATTAAATAAAATATTTAAAGATTCTATTTCATCTGTAAAGGGAATGATAAAATTATTGGGAATTTCAATCTTGTTGCAATTGTTAGTTTTTTCTTGTTCATTTCCAATCCTCACTAAATATGCACAAAATGCTGGATCTTTTTTCGCACGCATGTTTTCAGATAAGCACAACTTTTCAAGATGATTCCAAATACGGGAGTATAATAAATTTTGATTTATAAAGTCTTCTTTTTTTCCACTACGAACAACAGGAAGTGTTTGTCTAAAGTCTCTCCCCAAAACTACTACTTTTCCACCAAAGAGTGCTTTTGCAATCATAAGATCTTTTAGAAGTGTATCAAGGGCTTCAATCATGTTTTTTTTTTTTGCAGAGACTTCATCCCAAACAATTAGTTTTGAATCTCGAATTAGAATCGCTAACGAACATTGTTTACTAATATTGCAAGTGAAATTGTCATCGATGTCAACAGGAATTTTGAAACGTGAATGAGTTGTTCGTCCTCCCGGAAGTATTGAAGCTGCCACACCAGAACTTGCAGTTGCCAAAGCTATGAATCCTTTTGTTCTTACAGTAGCCAACAAAGCTCGATATAGAAATGTTTTTCCAGTTCCCCCAGGACCATCAATGAAAAAAGCTCCTGATTTATTAGAATATACTCTTTCAAGAATTATGTTATATGTTCTTTTTTGTTCAATATTTAATTTGCTTTGTAGAAGTATATCTTCTTCAGACACTATTATATTTCTTTGAAAATATATTTCTTTTGCCTCATTAGTTGTTCTAGAAGAGCTAACATTTCCAAATATATCTTTGAATTCATTTATGTTATGTCCCATTGAAAGTAGAACTTCATTGATATGATTTAAAACTAACAGATGAATATCATTTTTTGTAACATTTGGAATTGTTTTAAAATCCTCTGACATAGATTCTTCATATTTTTTCCAAAGATCTATTGGATTACCAGGATTACAATAAACTAATAATGTTGCAAATAGTCTTCTTAAACTAATAGGCATTTGATAGCCTACTGCTTCAGACATACAATCAATTAAGTTGTTATTAGAACGTAATAAGCCTTTTTTTTCTGCAGCTTCCCTAAATGTAGTGTAGCATCTTTCATTTATTGTACCAAGATCTTCGTATGATGTTGGTCCTCTTACATTCATTAGAAGCAACCTAAGATAATATCTTTCTCCTTCGGTTGGATGACATGTGACAATACGCCCGATAGTAAGTCGTTGTTTTTGACGTGACCACATTTTGTATGATGATGTCCATACAAAGTGTTGGGAAAACTCTTTATACAATAAATTAAGATTTATAGCATCATTATTGATTTTGTTCATAAGAAAGAATTTTGTTAACATCGGTTTTTTAATCATTGGATTGTTTATTATTTGATCCACAGTTTGGTTATTTTTGAAAGAAATTGTTATCCATCAAGATGAAATTGCAACCGGCAAACTTGGAGTCATTTCACTTATCGCAAAAGCAAGCAGACGCCATGCAGCCTCCGGTGGAGAAACCCATCTAGCAGATTGGTATTCTTTGATTTCATCTACTTCAATGTTAGTATCATTATTATGTACAGAAAATGCAATTTTATCATGTCCTTTGCAAATATATTTGTAAATGTATTTGACAGCCTTAATGTCAGAACATATTTCAACAGCCTTAGTATATCTATGAGTTTTGTAACAATTATCTCATTAAGATTATCTGATAATGCCATTCGGTTTGTTAGCTCATTTTCATTATCATAGAAATATAATTGTAAATTTTTTCCTTTTCCTCCCGAGGGTATCAAATCATCAATGAAGTGATACATTTGTCCTTGGACTTTAAATGTATAGATGCCACGATTTCTCCTTGCTAATTTTCTATCATAATGTACTCCAAGTGAAGTGAACGCAAACATATTATTGTAGGCTCTACTGTAAGTGCGAAAATGTTGGCATTTTTTGGAGTCACCTAAGAACAAATTTCGCAACTCAATAGGCATGTTATGAGAAGTTAGCCTAATTGATCCATTATTACAACAAAAATCTGGTGATTCATATTGAAATCTTTTTGCTGCACAAAATTTGCAATTTGGAATTTTCTTTAAAAGTAAGTAATCTTTTAGCAATAAATTATCATTTTGTAGATTTACTTCTAACTTATTTCTACCTGTGCATGATAAAAAGCAATTATTTGTTACATAAAGGCATACAATATTTTTTTAGTACTATGGTAGAGAGAAGCATACCTCTATTTGAAGTACGTCTTGAACTTGATCTGCTTGCAGCATGAGATGCACCCGACGTTGATCCTAGTATCAGGAATAAAAATATTTAGACACAGTTAGCCAATTATTAAAAATAAATATAGTCAAAATAGTTTAAGTAATATTTGTGAACTAACCTACTTCAAAGGTAGATAGCAATTAACTATACTTTCTCCTCCAGTTGAAGTAACTGGTAGGTTTATAGCTTCAGAAGCTTCAACTACAAAATGATTGTAACAACCTGTTTAGTCGTTCTGAGCAGCAGATTTTATTTCTGGAAAATTGGCTGAGGCAACGGACCCCACGACGGACCTTCACAGGAACAACGGACCGTCGCAGGGTCTCGTTTCAATATACTTAGGAATTCTGAAACTGGGCACTGAAAATCGACTCTCTGTAATTTGTGACGGACCTGCAGGACGTGTCGTCACAACCACGACGAACCGTCGTGCTCTCCCGTTGCAAAACACTTCAACTCTTGAGAATTTGGTACGGGAAACGAGTCTCTGACCGTCATGACGGAAGTGCAGGACGGACCGTCACAGGTGTGACGGACCGTCACAGTCCACTTGAGTTCTAAGAGGCTGCGACGACCTGCGTGACGGACCATCGCAGGCACGACGGGCCATCACAGGTTGCGCAAATCCCAGGCAGAATCGAATTTCTTTGCACGTTTTAAGGGACGTTTTGGACTATTCTTTCCTTAATTAAAAGGTTAGAGGGTTAATATTAATAAGTCTAATTACTTGGGGGTTAAAAGAGGTAACCTTAAGTTAATTAGTGGGTTCTATTGTCCTCTTTTACACTTAATTATATGATAATTAGGGTAAAAGAAAGAGGGTTTGAATAAAACAAAACAGAAAGAACAAAAGAAAAGAGAGAGAGAGATTGATCGATTGAGAGAGTCGAACGAGGAAGGAGAATATCAAAGCTTGGGGAAATCGCTTGTTGATTCCAATTCTTCGGTGGAGGTAGGTTATGGTTTTTACGATATTCGTAGTGAACTCTTAATAGTGAATAATATGTATTGGTGGTATTGTAAACCTGTCTACATGCTTAATTGTATGCTTGCATGAATATGATTATGTGATTTTGATAAAACAAGCATGATGAAAACCATTGAATCCCAAATCTTGAAAGAAACTTTAATCTACGTTATTAATGATGATGCCTTGGTATAAAAGAAGGCTTGATGAATTAAAGTAATGGGATTGATGATGCCTTGGTATAGAGAAGGCTTGATGAACGGATGGAATGAAATTAGTGGATCTGAGTGTCACGTTCCGACACATAGTATTAGTGGACCGGAGTGTCACGTTCCGACACATAGTATTAGTGGATCGGAGTGTCACGTTCCGACACATAGTATTAGTGGGACGGGTGTCACGAACCGACACGTAGAATTAGGGGATCGGAGTGTCACGTACCGACACATATAGGGGATCGGAGTGTCACGTTCCGACACATATAGGGGATCGGAGTGTCACGTACCGACACATATAGGGGATCGGGTGTCACGAACCGACACGTAGAATTAAGGGATCGGAGTGTCACGTACCGACACATAGTGGTAGGGGATCGGAGTGTCACGTACCGACACAAGAGGAAGAAAGATAATGAATCTTGAAAGATGATAATATACTCAACATAATGAACTTAATCCCCAAATGAGTATGGTATTGAGGCTTGAGCCCTCAAGGATGAACTTGATGGTATTTATTGACGATTATAATACTTGTTGTTGCTACATGTTGAGTTTATAGTTGATTTATAATATTACTTGATATATATTATCTTCTATTTTGAGTTGGCCGATGATATCTACTCAGTACTTGTGGTTGTACTGACCCCCCTACTTTTCTGTTTTCTTCTTTGTTATTTGTGGAGTGCAGCAAACGTGCCATCGTCTTCAACTCAACAGTAGATCTAGACAATCTTCACTACCTTCGGAAATTCAGGGTGAGCTAATGCGTCTAGCTTGGACTGGATCTTCTTCTTCAAGTCTTGATGCCTTGAACTTCCGGCATGGACTAGCTTTTTAGTTATTTTTGTTCTTAGACATTTTAGTTTAGTAATTTGAGGATAGATGTTCTTGTGATGATGACTTCCAGATTTTGGGGATAATAATAATAGTTTGAATTGTTTTTATTAATGAGTTAAGTCTTCCGCATTATTTCTGTTGATATAAATTGAAATGTTAAGGTTTAGATTGGTTGGTTCGCTCACATAGGAGGGTGAATGTGGGTGCCAGTCGCGGCCCCGATTTGGGTCGTGACGAACTTGGTATCAAAGCATTAGGTTCATTGGTCTCATCACACAAGAACGAGTCTAGTAGAGTCTTAAGGAACGGTAGGGGGACGCCTTTACTTTTCCTTGAGAGGCTATAAGACTTTAGGAAAATTCCATTCTTTCATTCTTCTTTCGTGCTACTACTTAAGTCCAATTGGTATCTAGGTGATACAAATTGGTATCTGACCATCTTCACTCTATTTCGCAGATGGTTAGAACTAGAGCAACGACCGCACCAGCAGCAACAACGGAAAGACAAGAAATGACTGAGCCAGCCACTGGGGCTGTGGCTCGAGGAAGAACAGCGGCAAGAGGCCGTGGAAGAGGTCGTGGGAGGACGTCCTCTAGAGGAAGAGGACGAGCACCTAGCCCATCTGATACTAGGGTGGTGACTCCTCCACCGACCAAGGAAGTGATAAGAGAGGGTGAGGAAGGGGAGAACGAACAAGTGCAAAATGAGGAATTGCCACCCCAACCTACCCCAGAGATGATCAACCAGGTACTTGCTTATCTTAGCGGGTTATCTGATCAGGGTCAGGCACCTCCAGTGGTTTCTGCACCAACACCTCCGGTTTCAGAGATACGACATGCGGCTACTATGTCTCCCCGCATGGATGCATCATTGGATATAGGCACATTTCCATGTCTGACTACTGGGCCTATAATGACGAATGATCAGCATGAACTTTTCAGTAAGTTCTTGAAATTGAAACCTCCAGTCTTTAAGGGTGCAGAATCAGAGGATGCCTACGATTTTCTGGTTGATTGTCATGAGCTACTACACAAGATAGGTATAGTAGAACGGTTTGGCGTTGAGTTCGTGAGCTATCAGTTTCAAGGGAACGCCAAAATGTGGTGGCGGTCACATGTTGAGTGTCAACCAACAGAGGCACCACCTATGACTTAGGAATCATTCTCTAGCTTGTTTATGGAGAAGTATATCCCAAGGACTTTGAGAGATAGAAAAAGGGATGAGTTCTTGAGTCTAGAGCAAGGAAGGATGACAGTTAACGCATATGAGGCTAAATTTCGCGCACTATCCAGATATGCCACCCAACTTTGTTTCAGTCCACAAGAACGGATTCGCCGTTTCGTGAAGGGGTTGAGGTCAGAGTTGCGGATTTCAGCCTTACAGATAGTGGCTACGGCAAAATCCTTCCAAGAGGTGGTAGACTTTGTGGTAGAGGTGGAAGGGGTGAAGCCAGATGACTTCACCACGACATCGACATCCAAAAGGTTTCGAAAGGGAGGTGAGTTCAACGGTTCATATACTAGAGGACAGAGTTCTGGAGGCTATTCAGTTCGACCAATTCAGTCTTCACTACAAACGGTAGTTGGGGGTCCACCTCAGAACGGTCAACACTTCTCCGAGAGACCTATGCCTGACTCCATAGAGTGTTATGGATGTGGGGAGATTGGACATATTAGGAGGAATTGTCCAAAACAGAGTTACAGACCCCCAATAACTAGAGGTAGAGGTGGTCATGGTAGAGGCCGTTTTTCTGGAGGACGTGGTGGTCGAGGTAATGGTGGTCACCAAAACGGCAGAGGTGATGGGCAAAACGGAGCCACTACTACACAACATGGTAGGGGCAACGGACAGACAAATAATGGGGCCCATTGCTACGCTTTCCCTGGGAGATCTGAAGCGGAGGCATCGGATGCTGTCATCACAGGTAACCTTTTGATTTGTGATTTCATGGCATCTGTATTATTTGATCCCGGATCCACATTTTCTTATGTATCTTCCTCATTTGCTAATGGTCTAAAATTACATTGTGAATTAGTTGACATGCCTATTCGTGTTTCTACTCCGGTGGGTGAGTCGGTGATAGTTGAAAAGGTATATAGGTCTTGTTTGGTGAATTTTGTGGGGAGCAACACTTATGTAGATTTGGTTATTTTAGAAATGGGTGACTTTGATGTAATTCTGGGTATGACTTGGCTTTCTCCAAACTTTGCAATTTTGGATTGTAATGCTAAAACAGTGACGTTAGCCAAGCCTGGGGCAGATCCGTTAGTGTGGGAGGGCGACTACACTTCCAATCCGGTTCGTATCGTGTCCTATCTTCGTGCTAGGAGAATGGTTAGTAAGGGGTGTTTAGCTTTCTTGGCACATCTCAAGGATGACACTACTCAAGTACCTTCGATTGAGTCGGTTTCGGTAGTCCGTGAATTTTTTGATGTGTTCCCTGCAGATCTTCCTGGTATGCCACCGGATAGGGATATTGACTTCTGTATTGATCTTGAACCGGGTACTCGCCCCATTTCTATATCCCCTTATAGAATGGCTCCCGCGGAGTTAAGAGAGTTAAAGGCACAACTTCAAGAGTTGTTGAGCAAAGGCTTCATTAGACCAAGTGCATCTCCTTGGGGTGCTCCGGTGTTATTTGTGAAAAAGAAGGATGGGAGTTTTCGGATGTGCATAGACTACAGACAACTGAACAAGGTAACTATTAAGAACAAGTACCCCATTCCTCGCATTGATGACTTGTTCGATCAGTTACAAGGTGCTTGTGTCTTCTCTAAAATTGACTTGAGATCCGTTTATCATCAATTGAAAATACGAGCAACGGATGTGCCAAAGACTGCTTTTCGAACTAGGTATGGGCATTATGAATTTATGGTAATGTCTTTTGGTCTTACGAATGCCCCTGCTCCCTTCATGAGCTTGATGAACGGGATTTTCAAGCCATATTTGGACCTCTTTGTGATCGTGTTTATTGATGATATACTGATATACTCCAAGAGTAAGAAGGAGCATGAGAAGCATTTGAAAATGGTGTTAGAGTTGTTGAGAAAGAAAAAGCTTTATGCGAAATTCTCCAAGTGTGAGTTTTGGCTAGATTCAGTGTCCTTCTTGGGGCACGTGGTTTCTAAAGATGGGGTGATGGTGGATCCATCTAAGATAGAGACGGTGAAAAACTGGGTAAGGCCTACTAATGTGTCAGAAATAAGGAGTTTTGTGGGGTTAGCTAGCTACTACCGCCGATTCGTCAAGGGATTCTCTTCTATTGCTTCCCAATTGACGAACTTGACGAAGCAGAATGTTCCATTTGTATGGTCAGATGAATGTGAGGAAAGCTTTCAGAAGCTTAAGACCTTGTTGACTACCGCACCAATTCTTACCTTGCCAGTAGAGGGTAAAAACTTCATTGTTTATTGTGATGCATCCTATTCTGGTTTGGGTGCAGTGCTAATGCAAGAGAAGAATGTGATTGCGTATGCTTCGAGGCAATTAAAGGTGCATGAACGTAACTATCTGACCCATGATTTGGAGTTGGCCACGGTAGTATTTGCACTAAAGCAATGGAGACACTATTTGTATAGGGTTAAGTGTGAGGTCTATACGGATCATCGTAGCCTACAGTACGTCTTTACTCAAAAAGATTTGAACTTGAGACAGAGGAGATGGATGGAACTACTGAAGGACTACGACATCACGATCTTGTACCATCCGGGAAAAGCAAATGTTGTGGCGGATGCTTTGAGTAGAAAGGCCGGAAGCATGGGAAGTCTAGCTCATTTGCAAGCTTCTAGACGCCCATTAGCTAGAGAGGTGCAGATTCTGGCTAATGACCTTATGAGGTTAGAAATAAATGAGAAGGGAGGATTGTTAGCTTGTGTAGAGGCAAGATCTTCTTTTCTTGACCAGATTAAGGGGAAACAGTTTGATGATGAGAAACTAAGGCGAATTCGAGATAAAGTGTTGCAAGGAGAGGCTAAGGAAGCAACAATCGATGGGGAAGGTGTTTTGAGGATTAAGGGAAGGGTATGTGTACCCCGCATCGATGATTTGATCACCACTATTCTTACAGAGGCTCATAGTTCCGGATATTCTATACATCCTGGTGCAACCAAGATGTACCGTGACCTAAAACAACACTTTTGGTGGAGTAGAATGAAGCGCGACATTGTTGATTTTGTTGCCAAATGTCCAAATTGTCAACAAGTAAAGTATGAACACCAGAGGCCCGGAGGAACACTTCAGAGGATGCCCATTCCTGAATGGAAGTGGGAGAGAATCGCAATGGACTTTGTGGTTGGTCTTCCAAAGACCTTGGGTAAGTATGACTCTATTTGGGTGATTGTTGATAGGTTAAATAAGTCTGCCCACTTCATTCCGGTCAAGGTGACCTACAATGCAGAGAAGTTAGCCAAGATCTACATCTCAGAAATCGTTCGATTGCATGGAGTTCCACTCTCCATTATATCAGATAGAGGTACACAGTTTACTTCTAAGTTTTGGAGAACATTGCATGCTGAATTAGGTACTAGATCGGACCTTAGTACTGCATTTCATCCTCAGACCGATGGTCAGTCTGAGCGAACGATTCAAGTGTTGGAGGATATGCTTCGTGCATGTGTGATAGAGTTTGGTGGCCATTGGGATAGCTTCTTACCTTTGGCAGAGTTTTCATACAATAATAGCTATCACTCCAGTATTGACATGGCTCCATTTGAAGCATTGCATGGGAGGAGGTATAGATCTCCCATTGGGTGGTTCGATACATTTGAGGTTAGACCTTGGGGTACTGACCTCTTGAGGGATTTGTTAGATAAAGTGAAGTGCATTCAAGGAAAGCTTCTAGCGGCGCAAAGTAGGCAAAAGGAGTATGCAGACCGAAGGGTTAGAGACTTGGAGTTCATGGAGGGTGAACAAGTCTTGTTGAAGGTTTCACCCATGAAAGGGGTGATGCGGTTTGGAAAAAGGGGTAAGCTAAGTCCAAGGTATATTGGACCATTTGAAGTGCTTAAGCGAATAGGGGAGGTGGCTTATGAATTAGCCTTGCCCCTAGGGCTGTCCGGAGTGCATCCGGTATTTCACGTGTCCATGTTGAAAAGATACCACGGAGATGGAAACTACATTATCCGTTGGGATTCAGTTTTGCTTGATTTGAATTTGACTTATGAGGAGGAACCAGTTGCTATATTAGATAGAGAAGTTCGCAAATTGAGGTCGAGAGAGATTGCATCCATCAAAGTTCAATGGAAGAATCGACCGGTTGAAGAGGCTACTTGGGAGAAGGAGGCAGATATGCAAGAAAAATACCCACATCTGTTTACAGATTCAGGTACTCCTTTTCGTCATTGTTTTTCTTCTTTTGATCATTCGGGGATGAACGATGGGTAAATTGGTATCTATTGTAACGACCTGTTTAGTCGTTCTGAGCAGCAGATTTTATTTCTGGAAAATTGGCTGAGGCAACGGACCCCACGACGGACCGTCACAGGAACAACGGACCGTCGCAGGGTCTCGTTTCAATATACTTAGGAATTCTGAAACTGGGCACTGAAAATCGACTCTCTGTAATTTGTGACGGACCTGCAGGACGTGCCGTCACAGCCACGACGAACCGTCGTGATCTCCCGTTGCAAAACACTTCAACTCTTGAGAATTTGGTACGGGAAACGAGTCTCTGACCGTCATGACGGAAGTGCAGGACGGACCGTCACAGGTGTGATGGACCGTCACAGTCCACTTGAGTTCTAAGAGTCTGTGACGACCTGCGTGACGGACCGTCGCAGGCACGATGGGCCGTCACAGGTTGCGCAAATCCCAGGCAGAATCGGATTTCTTTACACGTTTTAAGGGACGTTTTGGACTATTCTTTCCTTAATTAAAAGTTTAGAGGGTTAATATTAATAAGTCTAATTACTTGGGGTTAAAAGAGGTAACCTTAAGTTAATTAGTGGGTTCTATTGTCCTCTTTTACACTTAATTATATGATAATTAGGGTAAAAGAAAGAGGGTTTGAATAAAACAAAACAGAAAGAACAAAAGAAAAGAGAGAGAGAGAGATTGATCGATTGAGAGAGTCGAACGAGGAAGGAGAATATCAAAGCTTGGGGAAATCGCTTGTTGATTCCAATTCTTCGGTGGAGGTAGGTTATGGTTTTTACGATATTCGTAGTGAACTCTTAATAGTGAATGATATGTATTGGTGGTATTGTAAACCTGTCTATATGCTTAATTGTATGCTTGCATGAATATGATTATGTGATTTTGATAAAACAAGCATGATGAAAACCATTGAATCCCAAATCTTGAAAAAAACTTTAATCTACGTTATTAATGATGATGCCTTGGTATAAAAGAAGGCTTGATGAATTAAAGTAATGGGATTGATGATGCCTTGGTATAGAGAAGGCTTGATGAACGGATGTAATGAAATTAGTGGATCGGCGTGTCACGTTCCGACACATAGTATTAGTGGATCGGAGTGTCACGTTCCGACACATAGTATTGGTGGATCGGAGTGTCACGTTCTGACACATAGTATTAGTGGAACGGGTGTCACGAATCGACACGTAGAATTAGGGGATCGGAGTGTCACGTACCGACATATATAGGGGATCGGAGTGTCACGTTCCGACACATATAGGGGATCAGAGTGTCACGTACCGACACATATAGGGGATCGGGTGTCACGAACCGACACGTAGAATTAAGGGATCGGAGTGTCACGTACCAACACATAGTGGTAGGGGATCGGAGTGTCACGTACCGACACAAGAGGAAGAAAGATAATGAATCTTGAAAGATGATAATATACTCAACATAATGAACTTAATCCCCAAATGAGTATGGTATTGAGGCTTGAGCCCTCAAGGATGAACTTGATGGTATTTATTGACGATTATAATACTTGTTGTTGCTACATGTTGAGTTTATAGTTGATTTATAATATTACTTGATATATATTATCTTCTATTTTGAGTTGGCCGATGATATCTACTCAGTACTTGTGGTTGTACTGACCCCCCTACTTTTATGTTTTCTTCTTTGTTATTTGTGGAGTGCAGCAAACGTGCCATCGTCTTCAACTCAATAGTAGATCTAGCCAGTCTTCACTACCTTCAGAAATTCAGGGTGAGCTAATGCGTCTAGCTTGGACTGGATCTTCTTCTTCAAGTCTTGATGCCTTGAACTTCCGGCATGGACTAGCTTTTTAGTTATTTTTGTTCTTAGACATTTTAGTTTAGTAATTTGAGGATAGATGTTCTAGTGATGATGACTTCCAGATTTTGGGGATAATAATAATAGTTTGAATTGTTTTTATTAATGAGTTAAGTCTTCCGCATTATTTCTGTTGATATAAATTGAAATGTTAAGGTTTAGATTGGTTGGTTCGCTCACATAGGAGGGTGAATGTGGGTGCCAGTCGCGGCCCCGATTTGGGTCGTGACGAACTTGGTATCAAAGCATTAGGTTCATTGGTCTCATCACACAAGAACGAGCACCTAGCCCATCTGATACTAGGGCGGTGACTCCTCCACCGACCGAGGAAGTGATAAGAGAGGGTGAGGAAGGGGAGAACGAACAAGTGCAAAATGAGGAATTGCCACCCCAACCTACCCCAGAGATGATCAACCAGGTACTTGCTTATCTTAGCGGGTTATCTGATCAGGGTCAGGCACCTCCAGTGGTTTCTGCACCAACACCTCCGGTTTCAGAGATACGTCATGCGGCTACTATGTCTCCCCGCATGGATGCATCATTGGATATAGGCACATTTCCACGTCTGACTACTGGGCCTATAATGACGAATGATCAGCATGAACTTTTCAGTAAGTTCTTGAAATTGAAACCTCCAGTCTTTAAGGGTGCAGAATCAGAGGATGCCTACGATTTTCTGGTTGATTGTCATGAGCTACTACACAAGATGGGTATAGTAGAACGGTTTGGCGTTGAGTTCGTGAGCTATCAGTTTCAAGGGAACGCCAAAATGTGGTGGCGGTCACATGTTGAGTGTCAACCAACAGAGGCACCACCTATGACTTGGGAATCATTCTCTAGCTTGTTTATGGAGAAGTATATCCCAAGGACTTTGAGAGATAGAAAAAGGGATGAGTTCTTGAGTCTAGAGCAAGGAAGGATGACAGTTAACGCATATGAGGCTAAATTTCGCGCACTATCCAGATATGCCACCCAACTTTGTTTCAGTCCACAAGAACGGATTCGCCGTTTCGTGAAGGGGTTGAGGTCAGAGTTGCGGATTTCAGCCTTACAGGTAGTGGCTACGGCAAAATCCTTCCAAGAGGTGGTAGACTTTGTGGTAGAGGTGGAAGGAGTGAAGCCAGATGACTTCACCACGACATCGACATCCAAAAGGTTTCGAAAGGGAGGTGAGTTCAACGGTTCGTATACTAGAGGACAGAGTTCTGGAGGCTATTCAGTTCGACCAATTCAGTCTTCACTACAGACGGTAGTTAGGGGTCCACCTCAGAACGGTCAACACTTCTCCGAGAGACCTATACCTGACTCCAGAGAGTGTTATGGATGTGGGGAGATTGGACATATTAGGAGGAATTGTCCAAAACAGAGTTACAGACCCCCAATAACTAGAGGTAGAGGTGGTCATGGTAGAGGCCGTTTTTCTGAAGGACGTGGTGGTCGAGGTAATGGTGGTCACCAAAACGGCAGAGGTGATGGGCAAAACGGAGCCACTACTACACAACATGGTAGGGGCAACGGACAGACAAATAATGTGGCCCATTGCTACGCTTTCCCTGGGAGATCTGAAGCGGAGGCATTGGATGCTGTCATCACAGGTAACCTTTTGATTTGTGATTTTATGGCATCTGTATTATTTGATCCCGGATCCACATTTTCTTATGTATCTTCCTCATTTGCTAATGGTCTAAAATTACATTGTGAATTAGTTGACATGCCTATTCGTGTTTCTACTCCGGTGGGTGAGTCGGTGATAGTTGAAAAGGTATATAGGTCTTGTTTGGTGAATTTTGTGGGGAGCAACACTTATGTAGATTTGGTTATTTTAGAAATGGGTGACTTTGATGTAATTCTGGGTATGACTTGGCTTTCTCCAAACTTTGCGATTTTGGATTGTAATGCTAAAACAGTGACGTTAGCCAAGCCTGGGGCAGATCCGTTAGTGTGGGAGGGCGACTACACTTCCAATCCGATTCGTATCGTGTCCTATCTTCGTGCTAGGAGAATGGTTAGTAAGGGGTGTTTAGCTTTCTTGGCACATCTCAAGGATGACACTACTCAAGTACCTTCGATTGAGTCGGTTTCGGTAGTCCGTGAATTTTTGGATGTGTTCCCTGCAGATCTTCCTGGTATGCCACCGGATAGGGATATTGACTTCTGTATTGATCTTGAACCGGGTACTCGCCCCATTTCTATACCCCCTTATAGAATGGCTCCCGCGGAGTTAAGAGAGTTAAAGGCACAACTTCAAGAGTTGTTGAGCAAAGGCTTCATTAGACCAAGTGCATCTCCTTGGGGTGCTCCGGTGTTATTTGTGAAGAAGAAGGATGGGAGTTTTCGGATGTGCATAGACTACAGACAACTGAACAAGGTAACTATTAAGA
Source organism: Solanum peruvianum (assembly GCA_027705065.1). Classification (NCBI taxonomy): domain Eukaryota; kingdom Viridiplantae; phylum Streptophyta; class Magnoliopsida; order Solanales; family Solanaceae; genus Solanum; species Solanum peruvianum. The sequence goes on from JAKWJD010001761.1 coordinate 57,323,135, forward strand.
ACAAGTACCCCATTCCTCGCATTGATGACTTGTTCGATCAGTTACAAGGTGCTTGTGTCTTCTCTAAAATTGACTTGAGATCCGGTTATCATCAATTGAAAATACGAGCAACGGATGTGCCAAAGACTGCTTTTCGAACTAGGTATGGGCATTATGAATTTGTGGTAATGTCTTTTGGTCTTACGAATGCCCCTGCTCCCTTCATGAGCTTGATGAACGGGATTTTCAAGCCATATTTGGACCTCTTTGTGATCGTGTTTATTGATGATATACTGATATACTCCAAGAGTAAGAAGGAGCATGAGGAGCATTTGAAAATGGTGTTAGAGTTGTTGAGAAAGAAAAAGCTTTATGCGAAATTCTCCAAGTGTGAGTTTTGGCTAGATTCAGTGTCCTTCTTGGGGCACGTGGTTTCTAAAGATGGGGTGATGGTGGATCCATCTAAGATAAGAGAGAGACGGTGAAAAACTGGGTAAGGCCTACTAATGTGTCAGAAATAAGGAGTTTTGTGGGGTTAGCTAGCTACTACCGCCGATTCGTCAAGGGATTCTCTTCTATTGCTTCCCAATTGACGAACTTGATGAAGCATAATGTTCCATTTGTATGGTCAGATGAATGTGAGGAAAGCTTTCAGAAGCTTAAGACCTTGTTGACTACCGCACCAATTCTTACCTTGCCAGTAGAGGGTAAAAACTTCATTGTTTATTGTGATGCATCCTATTCTGGTTTGGGTGCAGTGCTAATGCAAGAGAAGAATGTGATTGCGTATGCTTCGAGGCAATTAAAGGTGCATGAACGTAACTATCTGACCCATGATTTGGAGTTGGCCGCGGTAGTATTTGCACTAAAGCAATGGAGACACTATTTGTATGGGGTTAAGTGTGAGGTCTATACGGATCATCGTAGCCTACAGTACGTCTTTACTCAAAAAGATTTGAACTTGAGACAGAGGAGATGGATGGAACTACTGAAGGACTACGACATCACGATCTTGTACCATCCGGGAAAAGCAAATGTTGTGGCGGATGCTTTGAGTAGAAAGGCCGGAAGCATGGGAAGTCTAGCTCATTTGCAAGCTTCTAGACGCCCATTGGCTAGAGAGGTGCAGATTCTGGCTAATGACCTTATGAGGTTAGAAATAAATGAGAAGGGAGGATTGTTAGCTTGTGTAGAGGCAAGATCTTCTTTTCTTGACCAGATTAAGGGGAAACAGTTTGATGATGAGAAACTAAGGCGAATTCGAGATAAAGTGTTGCAAGGAGAGGCTAAGGAAGCAACAATCGATGGGGAAGGTGTTTTGAGGATTAAGGGAAGGGTATGTGTACCCCGCATCGATGATTTGATCACCACTATTCTTACAGAGGCTCATAGTTCCGGATATTCTATACATCCTGGTGCAACCAAGATGTACCGTGACCTAAAACAACACTTTTGGTGGAGTAGAATGAAGCGCGACATTGTTGATTTTGTTGCCAAATGTCCAAATTGTCAACAAGTAAAGTATGAACACGAGAGGCCCGGAGGAACACTTCAGAGGATGCCCATTCCTGAATGGAAGTGGGAGAGAATCGCAATGGACTTTGTGGTTGGTCTTCCAAAGACCTTGGGTAAGTATGACTCTATTTGGGTGATTGTTGATAGGTTAACTAAGTCTGCCCACTTCATTCCGGTCAAGGTGACCTACAATGCAGAGAAGTTAGCCAAGATCTACATCTCAGAAATCGTTCGATTGCATGGAGTTCCACTCTCCATTATATCAGATAGAGGTACACAGTTTACTTCTAAGTTTTGGAGAACATTGCATGCTGAATTAGGTACTAGATCGGACCTTAGTACTGCATTTCATCCTCAGACCGATGGTCAGTCTGAGCAAACGATTCAAGTGTTGGAGGATATGCTTCGTGCATGTGTGATAGAGTTTGGTGGCCATTGGGATAGCTTCTTACCTTTGGCAGAGTTTTCATACAATAATAGCTATCACTCCAGTATTGACATGGCTCCATTTGAAGCATTGTATGGGAGGAGGTGTAGATCTCCCATTGGGTGGTTCGATGCATTTGAGGTTAGACCTTGGGGTACTGACCTCTTGAGGGATTCGTTAGATAAAGTGAAGTGCATTCAAGGAAAGCTTCTAGCGGCGCAAAGTAGGCAAAAGGAGTATGCAGACCGAAGGGTTAGAGACTTGGAGTTCATGGAGGGTGAACAAGTCTTGTTGAAGGTTTCACCCATGAAAGGGGTGATGCGGTTTGGAAAAAGGGGTAAGCTAAGTCCAAGGTATATTGGACCATTTGAAGTGCTTAAGCGAATAGGGGAGGTGGCTTATGAATTAGCCTTGCCCCTAGGGCTGTCCGGAGTGCATCCGGTATTTCACGTGTCCATGTTGAAAAGATACCACAGAGATGGAAACTACATTATCCGTTGGGATTCAGTTTTGCTTGATGAGAATTTGACTTATGAGGAGGAACCAGTTGCTATATTAGATAGAGAAGATCGCAAATTGAGGTCGAGAGAGATTGCATCCATCAAAGTTCAATGGAAGAATCGACCGGTTGAAGAGGCTACTTGGGAGAAGGAGGCAGATATGCAAGAAAAATACCCACATCTGTTTACAGATTCAGGTACTCCTTTTCGCCATTGTTTTTCTTCTTTTGATCATTCGGGGACGAACGATGGGTAAATTGGTATCTATTGTAACGACCTGTTTAGTCGTTCTGAGCAGCAGATTTTATTTCTGGAAAATTGGCTGAGGCAACGGACCCCACGACGGACCGTCACAGGAACAACGGACCGTCGCAGGGTCTCGTTTCAATATACTTAGGAATTCTGAAACTGGGCACTGAAAATCGACTCTCTGTAATTTGTGACGGACCTGCAGGACGTGCCGTCACAGCCACGACGAACTGTCGTGATCTCCCGTTGCAAAACACTTCAACTCTTGAGAATTTGGTACGGGAAACGAGTCTCTGACCGTCATGACGGAAGTGCAGGACGGACCATCACAGGTGTGACGGACCGTCACAGTCCACTTGAGTTCTAAGAGGCTGCGACGACCTGCGTGACGGACCGTCGCAGGCACGATGGGCCGTCACAGGTTGCGCAAATCCCAGGCAGAATCGGATTTACACGTTTTAAGGGACGTTTTGGACTATTCTTTCCTTAATTAAAAGGTTAGAGGGTTAATATTAATAAGTCTAATTACTTGGGGTTAAAAGAGGTAACCTTAAGTTAATTAGTGGGTTCTATTGTCCTCTTTTACACTTAATTATATGATAATTAGGGTAAAATAAAGAGGGTTTGAATAAAACAAAATAGAAAGAACAAAAGAAAAGAGAGAGAGAGATTGATCGATTGAGAGAGTCGAACGAGGAAGGAGAATATCAAAGCTTGGGGAAATCGCTTGTTGATTCCAATTCTTCGGTGGAGGTAGGTTATGGTTTTTACGATATTCGTAGTGAACTCTTAATAGTGAATGATATGTATTGGTGGTATTGTAAACCTGTCTATATGCTTAATTGTATGCTTGCATGAATATGATTATGTGATTTTGATAAAACAAGCATGATGAAAACCATTGAATCCCAAATCTTGAAAGAAACTTTAATCTACGTTATTAATGATGATGCCTTGGTATAAAAGAAGGCTTGATGAATTAAAGTAATGGGATTGATGATGCCTTGGTATAGAGAAGGCTTGATGAACGGATGGAATGAAATTAGTGGATCGGAGTGTCACGTTCCGACACATAGTATTAGTGGATCGGAGTGTCACGTTCCGACACATAGTATTAGTGGATCGGAGTGTCACGTTCCGACACATAGTATTAGTGGGACGGGTGTCACGAACTGACACGTAGAATTAGGGGATCGGAGTGTCACGTACCGACACATATAGGGGATCGGAGTGTCACGTTCCGACACATATAGGGGATCGGAGTGTCACGTACCGACACATATGGGGGATCGGGTGTCACGAACCGACACGTAGAATTAAGGGATCGGAGTGTCACGTACCGACACATAGTGGTAGGGGATCGGAGTGTCACGTACCGACACAAGAGGAAGAAAGATAATGAATCTTGAAAGATGATAATATACTCAACATAATGAACTTAATCCCCAAATGAGTATGGTATTGAGGCTTGAGCCCTCAAGGATGAACTTGATGGTATTTATTGACGATTATAATACTTGTTGTTGCTACATGTTGAGTTTATAGTTGATTTATAATATTACTTGATATATATTATCTTCTATTTTGAGTTGGCCGATGATATCTACTCAGTACTTGTGGTTGTACTGACCCCCCTACTTTTATGTTTTCTTCTTTGTTATTTGTGGAGTGCAGCAAACGTGCCATCGTCTTCAACTCAACAGTAGATCTAGCCAGTCTTCACTACCTTCGGAAATTCAGGGTGAGCTAATGCGTCTAGCTTGGACTGGATCTTCTTCTTCAAGTCTTGATGCCTTGAACTTCAGGCATGGACTAGCTTTTTAGTTATTTTTGTTCTTAGACATTTTAGTTTAGTAATTTGAGGATAGATGTTCTTGTGATGATGACTTCCAGATTTTGGGGATAATAATAATAGTTTGAATTGTTTTTATTAATGAGTTAAGTCTTCCGCATTATTTCTGTTGATATAAATTGAAATGTTAAGGTTTAGATTGGTTGGTTCGCTCACATAGGAGGGTGAATGTGGGTGCCAGTCGCGGCCCCGATTTTGGTCGTGACAATGATGAAAATAACTTAAGTAAGAGTAGTTGATCTGAAGCAGATAACTATAGCTATAGATATTCAGAAGACAGATTGAAGGAAAGGAAGGTAACAATATGGTTAGCTAACCTTCTTGAGGAGATCACAAAGAAGTGGTAATTGTAAGGGCGCCATTACTATTTAATTGATGTTTTGCTGTAGTTAAATTAACTGGCTGGTTTGTAACTTCGAAAGCTTCAACTACAAAATGAGGAAAAAGCTCTAGTAAGAGTAGGTGAGATAAAGGGTCAAACTATATCTATAGATATTCAGAAGACACATTTCAAAGCTTCAACTACAAAATGAGGAAAAAACTCTAGTAGGAGTAGGTGAGATAAAGGGTTAAACTATATCTATTGATATTCAGAAGACACATTTCAGAGCTGCAACTACAAAATGGTTACCAAGATGATTTCATCTGATGGTTGAAAGAAAATTTCAAGTATTTTGGCAACCAATGTGAATATTATTAACATAAAAACCATAAAAGAGACTTATAATCATCCAAACCTCAACATATTGAGGAAAAGTAAAGACATGTAATACGTAATTTTGCCAAAAAACGACTACACCTACTTGGTTTTTTTGTATTATTGAACATTAATATTGTTTCACCCATTTCTCTATTAATTGTGTTCACTATCTCTGTATATTGCATATGCACTCCTTTGAAGTGTTACCAATTCCTTGCCCTCCTACCTACACAGCTGCTATAACTTGCTTCTTCAAACTCTTCCAATGTTTTATCTTGATCATTTCTACTGTTTCCTTGAAACCTCTTGTAGGTAGAAAGACTTTTATCCATTGAGTTACTGTATCTCTTACTTTTGTAGCATATTCACATTCAACAAATAAATGATTGCTTGTCTCCATAGTTGAATCTTGGCGCATACAACATGATCTGTCCTCTACATGTATATTTTAGATGGTATATTTTAAGGAAATATTGATTATATTAGACGAGAACATAGAGTTGCAGCTAATGATTCATCCCAACGACTCAAAATCATCTCACAAGTTGTCCTTTTTTTGTTAGAATTAGCTTGTGACCAGAAGTAATTCGTTTTGATTTTGCTAAATTTAAACAGACAGCAACATTTTACAACTACTGTGGTAAGAATAAAATGTCTCTGGCAGCAACATAAAATTATATATATGACTGTAGAATAATCAAAGCTTTTTAAAAGAGCATGTTATGTCTTGGAAGAATAACACAACATGTAATGACTTCTGGAATAAATACTTGACATGTAATGAACTGAACAATTTTTTTATACCTATTTCTAAGCAAATGTTGTTATAATGATATGATATTTTTCCCACAAATGAAATGTTGGGTCTCCTAGGGCTCAGAAATGTTTATTTGTAATTGACAAACCATTCACTTAGCAACAATATACACAAATAATTCATATATAATCATATAAAAAATAGAAGAAAGCACAATATCGAAACCAAACTCTTAGCAGATCAAAGCAAAAAAAGGTAGAGGAGAAGCAACTCATGTGAACTGTAAAGATTTGATAACCCCCAACCCAATAGGAAAATTTTAGTTATTATTTCTCATAAGTGCACTATGCTTCTATTTGCTTTCCTATTCTGATGACCTTTGGTAAGAAATCCCATATAAATTGGAAGTTTAAATAGGTAAACTTGATCAAAATTAGTTACTTCAAGACAGTATGAATCTCTCCATTAAATTTGGTAACAACTTTTTCTACATAAAGTTCTTAATCTGCCAATTATTAAAATTTGACTATGACTTTTGGTATACATAGTTCATATAAATAACTTTTAGTAGTTTCACATTATACGCGTCCATTATGTTTGATCCTATACGTGAAAACTACTAACACAATTTTGCTGTCTTTTTTTACAACAGATTTACCTAAATATGGTTAGCTAACCTTGTTGAGGAGATAACGAAGAAGTGTTGATTGTAAGGGCGCCAGTACTATTTGATTGATGTTGTCCTGTAGTTAAAGTAACTGGTAGGTTTGTGGGTTCAGAAGCTTCAACTACAAAATGAGGAAAATAGCTATAGTAAGAGTAGTAGCGTCTAACTATAGTTGTAGATATTCAGAAGATAGAAGGAAGATAAGAATATGCTCAGCTAACCTTCCTGGGGAGATAATGAAGAACTACTGATTGTAAGAGCGGCAGTAGTGTTTGATTGATGAAGGTGTTTTTGTCTTTTTGACTCAGCCCTTTTTTCTCTTAGCTAGGATAAAAATAATTGCTTTCTCTCCGGTGACATCTGTGCATATCTGGTACGACGACGCAAATTTCTCTCAGAAGTTCTTTCTAAGGCAGACATATTATATCTTTGCGTTTTACTCTTATTCTGCTCCATTTTTTTGATGTATTTTAGACCATGGGTTGCTGATTTTGTATCGTATTGCTGCTGAATTTTAGACTAAGGTATTTGTTACAATTCTGATCAAATTTCAGTCTATTGTTGCTATGTGTCAAGCTAAATTTTGCTACACTTTTGGCTATATTTGAGCCAATGGTTTGGCTATGTATTTGGCTAAACTTTGCTGCACTTTTAAGCTAGCCAATTGCTGCATTTTTTTCAAAAATCAGGTATATCATGCCTCTGTTTGCATCTTTCGGACTATCTGGTTAGAAAGAAAAGAGAGATGTTTTTGAAACTCCAAAAATTCATGTCTTTTGTAAACAATAGATAGATGCCTTCAGAATTAATGTTTTGATGTAGGAGACATGATAGATGATATTTCTCAATAATTACAGTTCAGCTTTTGTTAATGTATTTTATCCTGTTGTGGATGTAAGCGTTTCTCTGATTAACTTTATCTTATGAAAAACAGACCACCCAACAATGTAAATCAACTAATGAGCTTCTGCAATAGCATAACATATATCTTCCCAACATTTATTGTGTTCAAAATTTGTACCATTATCCAATTTAATTCGTGGGAACTTTACATTATTACTTACATGAGCATCTTGGTATAGTTTCACAGAACTCCCTTTCTTCACTGGAAAATACGAATTTCTCAGCCCTAAATACTGAGGATCTGAAGCAATCCCGTGTTTGTACAATGAGTTTTTCTCAAATTCTGCCAATTATCTCATGTGTTATTGCCTATTTACATACAGGACAATGACAACATCCAGCTGATATGAATTTGAATATTGTATTTTCACTTTTTAACATACCTTAATTTGTCTAATTACAGGAACTTCCTCACTTGATTTTGTGACTTTTGCTTAATGAAATTTTTGGATTCTCAGTCGATTCAAGTTTGCTCAATAGGGAGAATGAAATGAATCAATTAACTTTTTGTCAAGGAAATGAATCAGTTAACTTTTTGTGAAGCCTTCGTTATTTAGCTTCGCTGGTAATATTATATCCCACATTTTTTTGTCATATATACTTTTCAAACGGTTTCACTTTTGTCATTAACAACTCAACTTTCTAAATTTATTTATACTAACACTAACAATTTTCTCAGGAACCCCTAACAACTCCCTATGCTATGGTTTTGGGAGTGATGAAAAAGATCAGCAACTAAAAATGAACAGCAGCATCCTCTACATATGATATGATAAACAATCACATGTTGATCTCATATGTAAAAAAAAAATATTTTGATTTTATTACCTTAGTTAATATGGATCATCCTGATATACAATATCAGTTGTACATATATTTTGAATATCTCTAATAGTATATAACATATCACATTATCTATCTTCTGTGACAACTATCATCAATGATTCATTAATACTGATATTTTGACTATTGGGTCCGTGCTTGCCACGGGCCTTCCCCATCTAGTAAAAAAATAAGAAAGCTCTCCTAAATTTAATACTAATTTACTAAATAGATTGATTTTTTATCTAAATAAATCTTCTTACATATTATGAATTTTTGTTCTCAATATAAAAGAAATCAACATTCTTTCAAAAAGGTTGTATTTTGAAGACAATTTTTTGTTACATAATCTTTTTCTTTTCACCAATATCTATAGAAGGTTCATGAGATATCCTTTCTTTCTTTTTTCTTAAAAAAATCACAAGGTCTAGAATTTCGCTGGACATCTGATATCTGTATATTCATCTTCATCAATCTCTTTAGAAGTTTTATCATCACCAATATCTTTCGATCATGAGATACTCTCTTTCCCCTTTTCAAGAAATTTGATATCCGTATATTCATCACCATTAATATCTTTAGAAGTTTTATCATAACCAATATCTTTAGATCATGAGATACTCTCTTTCCCTTTTCAAAAATTTAATATCCGTATATTCATCACCATTAATATCCTTAGAAGTTTTATCATCACCAATATATTTAGATATTGAGATACTCTCTCTTTTCCTTTTCTTGAAAAAATCAAAAGGCCTAAAAATTTGTTGGACATCTCAATATCAAAATTCGGTACCCATATATTTATCATTAGAAAAAGAGAGAAAGTGAAGATTTTCACTATTGTTGATTATAATAGTCAATTTTTTACTTTAATTTATAGGCTAAATAATTATAAATTGTTATGAAAATTAAAAGGATTTGATCTTTTCATCTTCCATTTTCTTAAATGTGTATTAGTATGATGGAAGCTTTAAAGGAGCATGATGTAATGCATTAAATATTTTTTTTTTCAGTTTTTTTTTTAAAAAATTACAAATAAAAATAAAATGACAAAAAAATGATATGAAATAAAACATAAATAGAAATGCTGGTCATAGAAAGGTACCACATCAGATTTCTATATCCAGCTTTATATATAGATAGATAGATAGATTGGTAAGAGTAGTATGTAGAAAGTGAAGAAGATTGCGAAAACAGCGTGAAACCCTTCTAGGAAATGGGTGAACTGAAAAATGACGACGAGTTTGTAAATCGTCAATCATAAGTACTAATGGATAATAATTTTGATTTTCAAGATTTTTTACCTACAACGTCAATTTCCACATGTTAATTAACTCCTCAGTATTCAAATTGAATAAGTATTTCATTCTTATTTAATGTCAAACATGAATTTGTATGCATTGAGGTAGACTTTGTAACAATCTAATGTGGTACGTCTTCAAACTAAATGTATACGCAATTGATATTATGTATATGAATGTAGTTGAAAGTATTCATACAAACTTAATTTAATTTATCAAATTTTTTTCGAAAGGTAATATATCTTTACACATGAATAGTGCAAATTATACTTGTGTATACTAATAATGTATACAACCAAATAAAAAAAGTAATGTATATATTATAGCGCCAATGTGTATATACTTGATTAAATGTATACTTAATCGCATGTGCATATTTAATTGAATACATATTTATTTGTAGTAGATATCAACATTCACCACATACTAAATATATATATTAACATATCTTGGGCGCCTTATACCAAGTATATATTATGCAAGTGGATACACAAACAAAATATGAAAATAAATTGTGTATATATATATTATAATGCAAACATATATTTGTGGATACACAAACAAAATCTCCTTTGAAAGAAGAATAGTCATAATTAAGTACTTTCGCTAATTTAAGGTGAGGGATAATTCTTAATAAACATTTACTAGTTTTAGAGAAAAAAACGACTGGAAGTTAGAAGAGAGATGGTAGAAAGAACTTTTTATATTTTAAAGAAAAATAATTTGAAGCGAGATGTGTGTGAATAGGAATTTCCTTCCCATTTTTTGTGCAAAATACACGACTATTAAATACCAATTCCTTTTAGGTTTTTATTTGCTAAATATTTATTTGGCTAAAAATATGTCAATTTAATCTAAGAATTGAATATATATGCCAATTATTTCTTAAACCTATCTCAATAAGTCCACCTCCAAATTAATCCTACAGTGCGATTCAAATTTAATAGAAATTTCAATTTGATTGTCTTATTACTACGTAAGGATTACTGCAACTAAGCAATTAACCTTAGTAAAATCAAAACTCCCTACAAGATAGGGCACTTACAATAGCCACACATTTGAATAAAGGGCCACCCCTTCTTCTTCTTGTTGTTGTTTTTGTCAGAAGACTTTCAGATTCCCCTTTTTAGTTGTCAAATGTCTCTTAGTGGCTGAATAGAAATGTCTTGTTGTGCCATCCAAATTGTATTTTGTCCATCTTCTAATGGACCACACCACCCCACCATATCTAAAGATATTTTTCTCTCAAATCCTTGAATGAACGATCCTTCTTCTTTCACTATACTTTCTTGTAAAGTAGATATTTTCCCCCCTCAAACAAATGTAGTTCTCGACAAAAATATAAAAATAGGGTTAAAAATCAATTGCTTCTAACACACTCTAAAAAATTATCATACTGTATCAATGTTTTATGTATAGAGAATACAATATTTGTCTTTTAGAATTCATCTAGCACAAACCAATAATTAAATCAATGATTCGATAATACAATGTTAAAAACATAAATTTTAGAAAATCATTGTTGTCTTTTGGCCATTGAAAGGGAACCATGCATGGTTGACGGGCATCCCATCTCCTACTGAGACCACTCAACCGCTTTCATCTACTTGAAAATTCGCATAAAAGTTAATTCAACTTTCAAACAAGACTTGTAATTAGTTCTCTTCTTTTTTGCCCCAACAACAAAGCAACTTATGGATGGGGCATTTTGGGGGACTAAACCCGCTTTCCATTACTTAGAGTGGCAACTCCTCGCACACATATAATTAAGAGAGTCATTGAAAATTGACTAAAACATCATAAGCAGGGACTAACCGAGCTAATGATGTTAAAAGAACACTTTCAAAATTAGACTTGATATTAACACCAATTTGTCAGTAGCTTTGGATTTTTCACTCAATTGACTACGTACTTTATATCAAGCGAATTCCTTCTTTTAAATTTTGAGACAAATAAAAATATTAGTCAAAATTTAAAACATCAATATAATTTTCACCCAAATACTTAATTTCCAAAAGTAATTGGGATATTTTTGTTTAGCTATTGGAATAATATCCAACAAAATCTCAAAAAAAAGAGATCTCTTGTATTTTTGTTTGCCAAAAAAAAAATATCGTAAACTCACATGCAATTCACAGCCCAAAATATGTCGTTTCCTTCATACCCTAAAATCATGCACGTGAAACCCCTCTGCATGCCTTATCTCTAACAACCAATCAGAATAAAGCAAAAATAACATCCATGCAAACTCAACCCCTATAAAAACCCTATCAAGATAACACAAAATGCAACTCCTCATCAACAACAACCCCCAAAATAATTATTTTTTTTATTTAAAAAAAATGTATTTTCAAGCCTTGTTCATCTTCTCTCTTGTCATCATCTCCTCCTCTCAAGCCGCGGTCCTCGATTTCTGTGTTGGTGACTTGTCCTTACCCGATGGTCCCGGTGGCTATGCTTGCAAGAAACCATCAAAAGTAACTGCTGATGACTTTGTGTTCTCAGGGTTAGCTGCCACAGGAAAGATAATCCCTCTCATTAAAGCGGCGGTGACTCCTGCTTTTGCTCCTCAATTTCCAGGTGTCAATGGGCTTGGTATCTCAATGGCTAGGCTTGATTTAGCTCTAGGTGGTGTTATCCCAATGCACACACACCCCGGAGCATCGGAGGTGCTTTATGTTGTCCAAGGAGAAATATGCGCGGGATTTATTTCTTCCTCGGACAACAAAGTGTTTTTTAAAACCCTAAAACAAGGAGATATTATGGTATTTCCACAAGGGTTATTGCATTTTCAGATTAATTCAGGGAAAACTTCAGCTTTGGCTATTATTTCTTTCAGTAGCCCAACACCAGGGCTTCAAATTACTGATTTTGCTTTGTTTGCTAATGATTTGCCTACTGAACTTGTCGCAGCCACCACATTCCTTGATGCTGCTCTAATCAAGAAGTTGAAGGGTGTTCTTGGAGGAACCAACTAATTAATTAATTATCTTGTAATTTGCTTTGTTAATTCAAATAATTGTTTCAACAAATTATCCATTGTTATTTCTTTAGGTTTATTTTATTTTTGAAAATTTCATGTATTTGTTGTCTTGTTATGGAGTGTTAATTATTTTCAGAGTTGAATCTGGCCTTTGGATTCTACTTCTTTTTGTCATTTGTATTGCAAGGTAAAAAATTCAGTTAATGTAATTTCATTTCTTCAGTTAGTGGCAAAGTAAGTGCATGTAAAATCACTTTTGTATTTTTTTTTATGAAAAGGGAAATCCGTAGCTACTACCCTTTGGATGCACACAGGGTAAAATCTCTACTCCTATGCAATAGCTAACCCATACTAGGCAAGCCTGGTGCGACGAGTTCAATCCAGAAGGCAAACCCCTTGCCTTCGCTTGCAAGGGCTTTCAAACTTGAGACTCCAACATGGAAGTCCGAAGCTCAAACCACTGAGCCACCCCGAAAGATTGAATCACTAGTATGATAAACATTAAGCGGGGTAGCTGATATAAATGGATCATTGATATACTTTTCGAGAGTCAAAAATTAAATTTTATACGTTTCGAGAGTCAAATAAAAATTTAAATTTTATCTATTTAAAATATTTGAATCTCAAAATTTAAAAAAGATAATATAAATTGATACAGTGGAGCTGGGCCGGTAGCTAATTAATCCACTATATTACATTATAGCAAATGCACGTAATAGTGTTAATTTTACTTTATAAAAAATAAAAACTTTGTAGGTAGAGAATCACGCATATAACTTAAATTCTTTTTTTAGTTCGTACTTTTAAAAACGTTAAAACCCAATAGTGTACTGTCGGATTTTTTAGTTCGTATAGAACTACTTCATATGATAATTGTTAGTATAAATTAAGAACAGCAGAAATACTTTAGGCAAAAAACATGTACTGTTGTCAAGTGATAGAAATAATGGGTTCGATTACCAAGTTGCTACGTTTCTTATTATTTTAAATACCGACGGATGTCTCTCTATTTTATTAAAGAAAATTAAAGTAACTTGGTCGATGTTTTTTTAATATCACAAAATTAAAAGATATTTTAATACATTCTAAATATCTTTGATCCAAGATCATAAAATTCAAAAAATTTCTATTTTTTAAAAAAGTCTTTTAATTTAAGATCACAAGCTTTAAATGGTACATAAAAATATGGGGTTGAAGGACTAAAAGTGAGCAATGTTGATGGAGTGCCAAATTGAAAATTGGGGGCAAGTTATTCAACCAAAAGATAATACTCCCGTGTTTCAATTTATTTGTGGGTTGTGACTTGATTTTATGAAAATTAAAAAAATCTTTAATATTGCGGTGTTAAGTATGTCATTTAAATTAATAAATCTTCTAAACATTAAATCTATAAAACATTCCACCTGCATGAGTTAACTTATATATTTTCAAGAGTTCCGCAATTGCACATAAAACTTCTCAAGGAAACATTAATCTTCATTACTAAGACACAAAAAAAATAGAAGATAGATGACGAATATATTGGGCTAAGTCATTTGAAAGTAACTTATAAAGGTTTTGACCAAATTAAGTCATTATATAAAACATTTCATCAAAATAATATTTTTTAAAAATTTTACAAAATTAGTATAAACGTATTTCACAGTAACGTTTTAGGGTAATATTTTATTTTTTAAAAGCTGACAGCGTTAGATTGATATACATTACTCACAGTGATGTTTTACTCCTAAAACGTTACTCACAATAACGTTTTACTCCTAAAACGTTATTTATAGTAATGTTTTACTCCTAAAATGTTACTTACAGTAACATATATCAACCTAACACTGTTAGGTTTTTAAAAAAGAAATATACCCTAAAACCTTACTGTGAAATACGTTTATACTAGTTTTGTAAAATTTTAGAAAAATATATTATTTTGATAAGTTGTTTTATATAATGGTTTAATTTTGTCAAAAATTGTTTACTACTGGGTCAAATTATACTATTATTTCAAAAAGAAAAATTAAACAATTATATATATAAATGAAGTTATATATGCAATTTTTTAAAATCAAGTTCCAGTAGAAGATGTCACTTCCATACCTAACAAATTAAAGGTAAAAGGTAATTTGCGAAGCTATCTAAAACATTATCTTAATTAATGGATGTGTGGCAGAAAATAGTTTATGGCTCTAGCATATACAACTCGTTTGTTTCTTGCGGAAACTAGGATATTCTCTTTCTTATTATTAGCTAGGCTAGTAGTTAGTCTCATTTTTTTTCCGCTTGGTAATCAGTGTTCAGAGCTTATATTAGAGTTTAACTTTCAATCGCACATGATAGAAGCTATTTCGGGTGACACTTTCAATAAAATTTTCTTTATATTCAGAATTCAAATCTGAGATCTCTAATTATGAATAAATAATCCCATCACTACACCACCACTCATTTTGATAGTAATTAATTTTGATCCGACCCGACTCAACAAAGAGTGACCCAAACCGGATTTGGTGCCATGTCTGGTCAACATAAGGGGCCTGGCATGGTTTTAGTGTTGGGCTTGGGAGGGGAAAATGGTGGTCAGCTGAGCTTATCTGCTAATTAATGACCAAGTTTTTTTTTTTACATAAACTTATGAAAAGACATTTTCAATAGTATCTATTTTTGGCATAAATTATAGATGGAAAGATCTAAAATTTAAAATCTTATACCAATTTGTGAAGAATCAAATATTAGATGATTAGCATACGAAAATGAACGTCTTTATTTGATAATTTTGTAAACAAAAAATTCAGAAAGAAATTCCAAACATAAATTGATAACATTACAGATTAAAAAGTAAAAACCTAAAACAAAAATGTTTTTTCTAATTTCATAAACTTAAGAAACTAGAAACTCCATTAAAGTTAATGACACGATCCAAAAATATACGTGATGACACTTAATTATTTCCATCAAGACAAGTCATCAACATCAACCCAACGGAATGAAAAAAATGCGATAAGTAAAACAAGATTAACATAAAAGCAGAAAACTTATTTATTCTAATATAACCTTAAAATCTGTACTTGGGACCTACACAAGTGCAGAAGCAAGGAGTGAGTATTACGGTACTCAACAAGCAACCGGACAAACAAGACAAAACTAGCTAGAAAACGAGTGCTTCATTCATTCCAATTGAACCTCCTCAAACTAGATAGGAATCAGCTCAACATAACAGTTTCACATTATACAGTTCTCGAGGCTTAACAATCAAAATCCAATAGTCACAGTTCAAGAACCAACACGTATCAAGTATGACAATCACAAGTGTCAAATAAATCAATCACAATTATCAAGTAAATCAATCACAAGCATCAAACAGATCAATCTCAAGTGTCAAAATACAACAAATCACAATAGTCAAACTCTCACCAGAATCATTACCCTTCAACTTTATATCATATGATCTCTTGTTGGAATTATTTTCCTTCAACATAATATCACTAGTTGTAGACATTTTTCTTCAGCTTTATGTCACATCACTAGCTGGAATCATTTCACTTCGACATAATATCACTAGTTTTAACCATTTTCCTTCGACTTTATGTCACACCACTAGTCAGGATCACTTTTCTAAATATCATATCACTTGTCGGAATCATGTTTCTTCGACATATTCATCATATGTCTCATCATTCCAACAATCAATGCAAGTAAGAAATTTCACAACATAAGGAAGAGACAGCAATTCATGCAATTCAAATCCACAATAATCTCAACAAAGCATTTCATCAATCAACATAACAAGGTTCGCAACAAGGCAATTCACAAAGCATTATAATCAACATGTTGGCTTTTCCATTAATCTCCTTTTTATTAATTAAGGTTAGTCAAGTAGAATAATGAACTAATTACCTCATCTTCATTACTCCCCCAACACATACAATGAAGGGAAATACAAGATTCTACTAATTTTATAAGATTTAGGAAATCACTTGTCTCAATTCAATTAAAAAAAAAAAAGATAATCCAAAGACTTAAATCCTCCCCTTACGAACAATCTTCAAAGTCACACAATCTAATTCAATCAAGTAATCACAAAGATTTCAAAAATAACAACATTCAATTCATACACTTTGGAAAATGAATCAATCAACTCAAGAACTCAATTTTGAAAATAAGGTTTGAACCTAAAAATCTTTACTTGACGATTTACCAAGGTACTTCGAACTCATCAGTGAAAACCATTTTGAAAAAAGAGATAAAATCAATTCACAATCACCATTTTAGTTTAGAGATCAAGTTCTTGAAAAATCTTGTCTTTTGCTGATCAAAATCTCAAATTTTGATGTTAAAATTCATAAATCATCAAAGAAAATTGAAGTTTTAGGGTAAAAAAGCTTACTCAAATGATTTTAACACAAGAAATCTCTTCAAAATCGCCTCCGAGTTCTTTACAAAGCTTAAGATGGGGAAATGGGGGTAAAATCCTGAAAATGACAAGTTTAAAACCCTCTCTAAAGTCGCTTAAGTGAGCCCCATAAAAGTTTGCTTAAATGAGCCCCATAAAAGTTTTGGGCTTTGCTTTTGCGACCGTCGCGATCGCAAACCTTGCCCACTAGTCAAGCCATCACTTTCACGAAGATCGCGAAAGTAGAGGACCCGTCGCGATCGCGAAGAACACATACTCAGGCACTACCAAACTCAACCAAATATCATAATATTAAATGGACCCTCGAGATTCATTTAGAATTCGTTCACACAAATTATATATGAAAATTGACTAAACTCGACAGTCTGAACTCAATGGAATTGTCAAAATATGAATCTGAGGTCTCATTGAACCGACATTTGTGAAAGTCACAAGAGATGAACATAACACCTAAAAAGATTAAATCAAGTTTGGGACCTCTCAAAATTCAATCAAGACCACCTAGGCCTAAACTCATCCCCTGAATTTAACAAAATTCTGATTCGAGTATCTGAACTCCGAATGTTAACTAAAGTCAACTCAAAAGTTAAAATTTCTCGTATTTCCAACGTAGAACCTCAAATCCTCAAAAAGACTCTAAATTTGAAACTGACAATTCTCTTAGATCTATTTTCACATTTTGGACTTGATGAATCGACAAATACTCTAGAAAATGTAGTTCTGAAAATACGTACATAAAAAAACATTCTAGAATATAGAGGTAAAACCCTTAGCTAGATTATTTCATAACCACTTATAATTAAAGGTGGTTCATTTTAGTTGTAACCTACTAAGTGAATGACTAAGAGGGTGTTTGAAATGACGTAAAAGTTGGTCAAATCTACTTTTAAGTTAGTTTTTAGTTTTTGAAAATGTTTGACAAATATAAAAAATAACTTAATATAAGTAAAAAAAATATTGTACATAAGTTAGGAAGTGTTTGGCAAGGTGAAAAATGACTTAAAATAAGTCAAAAATTAAAAGTATTTTTCGCCCTACTGTTATTTTTTGAGTTAAAGATCATTTCTATTTGACTTTTTATTTTTAACTTAAAAGCTACTTTTTAAGTCAATTCAAACAGGCTTTAAAAGGAATGTGTTACTGAAACAAACAACAAATGTGTTCAAAATTATAATGCCAAAGCGGATCCTTACTTTAATATAAAAAATTCAAGCAGTGAGAAATCAATTGTGTGTGTCAACCAACAATATTCAACATGTATCTTTTCAAACAACATATACAACGTATACTTAAACATATAAATAAGATATACATGAATATGCGAATAAAGTTTTTCTGACATTGTTTATATATGTTTTAAAATATATTCTAACATTCTTTTAAAAATTGTTGTAACATTTGAATTGAAAGAATAAAATTATTCAAACTATGTGAACATATATTTCTCGTTCATGATATTTAAAATTCATTCAAACCAACACTATCATTAGTACAATAAGGAAGTTTTTTTTTTTTTTTTTTTGTAAACGGGAGCCAAAAATGATATTTTTCTTGTAGAAGTGCTTGGAAGATCAATCACAAGAATGAAAAATAAATTAAACTCTTAGTAGCTCCAAGATTTGGCCTAACAAGCTTCTTCCCAAAAAGAAAAACTATGTGGAGTTGTGGAAAATTAACTTCCTTTGGACAACTTATCGAGAAGATTCAAGATTCATAATTCTTCTATATGTAACAATAACAATTAAGAATCTATCTTTATTTTAGAAAAATAAATCAGGTTGTTGGTTGTCTCACTAAGAGGGGTGTGTTATATATGGGAAATTATTTAAAATGTCAATATTTAAGAGGGAACATTAGCAATATTTTTAATATTTAGTAGAAATGTCAAATATTAGTTTGTTATTTATTTTATTTATGTTTTTATTATTTATTTTTATTTAAAGAATATAATTATTTAATAACAATAGGGAGAAAATCAAGGGAGAGAATATTTCAAAAAAAAGAAGTAAGAATCACTTAATTTTTTCATAAGTTATATTTTCAAATACAATTTAAACTTTGTTTTTTTTTTTTCCAGAACTTTTACCTTTTTAAAATTATATACATTCCACAATATATTCTATTTATATTCATTATAGTTTTTTATTAGTTTGTATTCATTCCAATAGGTATGCCAAATGTATCTATATAGTCATTTAAGAAATATATTTGTATTCATATATTTTTTTTCGCTCTGTAGTTATTTTTTTCTTCAAAAATCTTATATGTATTCATTTTAATATTATTTTATTTGTATTTCTATTTATTCTAGTTTTTATTTAGAATTTTGTATAATAATATATAAAATACGAAAATAATATGATGAAAAAGTGAGAATGAAATATAAAATTGAAAAGAAATAATTGAATATTTGGTGTAATTATTCTTAAATAAAATACATAACTAGTTGACATACCTTTAGAATAAATACAAATTAGAAAAAAATGTCAAATTCATAAACTATGCAACATAATTTTTGAATGAATACAAATATTAATTGTATACATACGATTTTAAATACAAATCGAGAAAGGATACAAAATTCTTATATATATATATATATATATATATATATATATATATATATATATATATATATATATATATATATAAAGAAAGTAATAGGATTTTATCCTTCATGTAAATAATATACATATCTAGTTAGTATACATTTGGGATGGATTCAATTAGGAACAAATACAAAATTTATAACTATACAACATGAGATTTTGAATGAATATAAATATTAATAGAATACATACTAATTTGAATATTAATTGAGAAAGGATATAAAATTCTAAGAAAAAATTATAAATACAAATACATAAAAATTTCATAGCATACAACAAAAATTCAGCAAAAGTTCATTAATAAAATCTGAAATGTCATAGTTATGTAAAATCTATTCATAAATTATTGAATATGTACAAATGTGAAAAAATATAAAGGAATGAAAAAAAATAATACATTATCAAAATTAACAAAAACTGACCCCAAAATACAATAATAAAATAACAACTGAATACAAAATATAAACTAATAAATATTGCACAATGTACATAACAAGAAACTTACAAATATATTCAGTACACATTGTTGAACAAATTGTTATTTAACTTCAACTCAACATGCAAAAATCTAAACATGTAAAAAAATATTTAAATACCTCTTCATCAACAATTTGGTCTTCGCAGTCGTTTTCTTATAACCTACGAGTTACGTTTTCACTCTGAATTTGATGAAGACTTTATTCTTGTCATTTCTCTTCCCTAATTTTAGAAGCAGATCTTACAATATCCGCTATTTCTTGAGTGATATATAGATTAAATGATGTATAATCACTAGAAATCGTTTTAATAAGATGAATAGTGTCTCTTATAATCTTTCTTTGAAGAGTGTTTTATAGTTCTAAACGAGAATAATCCTACTTTCACCAATGATTTAAACAACAATAAAATCAAAAAATAAATCAAAAAAAAAAGATAACGATGAAAATACATTAATTAGAAGAATTTGTATGAATCCAGATTTTGAAAATAAAAAAAAATATTTCGGTAGAAGATAATAAAAAAATTGGAGTTGAAGAGAAGAAGGATATGAAGGTTGAATAGGAATATGAACATGAAAATACGGAGAGAGGGAATTTTATTTTTTTTACTTATGGGATAAATATGGAAGAGAGATATGAAAAAAAATTGCAAATTTTGATTTTTTTTAAAATTAAAATAATTTGGGAAAAATGAACTATGGATATAAAATGTAAATAAATTATTTTTTACAAGATAAAATAGGAATTTAATTAGGATACATATTTTTTTTAAAAATAATGACATTTTTGAAATTTTATCTAATATTTTTAAAATAGTGAATTTTTTATTAATTAAGTTATTGATTTTGACTAGTTTACTGATTTTTTCTTATATTAAAATAGAATTATTCAGTGAGGAAATGTCTCATTGCCTAAGGCATGTTAGGGCCCAATTGGTAATGGATTTGATGGGCTTGACAACTTTCGAGATTAAACCTAAGAACTTTTTTGGGCACATATAGACCTACTAAGGAAAAGACTCTATATCAAATATTTGCCTAGTAGAATGACTCTGTTCTTTCCATAATGCACACAAAGGCTTCATCCTCTTGTGTAATTCTTTTTACTTAAAACTATGGAAACTATGAAATCAGACATACTTTATCATCATATATGTTATTATTACTTTGTATTTTAAAAATATTACATATCTTACAATTAATTAAGAGTTTTTTTGCTATATATTGAGAAAAATATACTACGATAAATATATTTTTACCATCAAATACGCAAAAGTCGAAATAGAGGCACGAGCGAGATGGGGAGAGAGACGAGTAAGATTCGTTATGTATTTCAGATACATGTGAATCACATTAGATATAGATAGATGCATGTATTGTGTATTTGATGTGATTCACATGTATCTGAGCTACCAAATACATAGCAAAGTGGCAAGCAAGATTGAAGAGAGGCGGAGATTTGTTTTATATCTCAGATGCATGCTCATCCACTTTGATACTATGTATCTAGAAAAAATCACACATGATCTTGACCTCATGTACTCTCAAATATATGTTTCTAGATATATTTGAACATATGTGAAGACTGGACATATCAAAATCTAACAAGATACATAATATTGTAAATCATAGTGTATCTAAGTTTTTTTTTTAATTATATGGTGATTCTTGTATGCCTCTTTTGTTAAAATTAATAAAATAACTATATCCTAAATTTGTAAAATTTGTATAAATTCTCTTAAAAATATACTTATAGAGATCATTAAACCCCTCCACTACAAGGAGGGTTTGATGTCAAATCAATCCAACTAACAAAATTTATTTAAGTAGACCCTACCTACCTCCATGCTTTAGGAAGCCCATTAATTTTTGTTCTGGACTAGCTTTTCCAATCATTATAACTAAAGTTGGAGCATGTTATCTTTAAAATATTCTCATTTTGTTGATTCTCATCATTAGGCGGAAGCATGGATATGATTATAGGAATTTTTTTTAATTCCAGTAAAAACTTTACAAAACCCTGTTTCTATTTTTGCTCTATATTTATAATTTTAAAATTTCTATTTTTCAATTGTGTTAAATAGGACCAGGGTGAATTTATTCATTACACTAAATTTTCTTTTAAAAATATTATTTTTTCCATTCAATTGATTTTGCACGTCTTTGACTCGTCTTCATATATATTCAACAGAATATTACCAACTAGAAGCAACTTGTCAATTAATGTACCCATGATGCAGAGTAAAGTATAATCCACCTAGGATAAACCTTTTTTATGTAGGTATATTTGAAAGCTGATTTTAGGGTTGGTAAAGTGTATTAGAAAAATAATGTATGCGTTAGTTTAATTTATATAGTAATACTAATTTATTTGGTATACTTTTTCAGCATATGTATTAAGGTGTGTATTACATGGAAAACAATAGTATTTTAGAATTGTTTGGTAGGGTAAACTTTAAGAATAATGCTAATTAGAGCGTTTTAATATGCTTGCATTTATTATGCATAGATTATTTGTTATGCATTATTAATTTGGTGTATATATACATTGTGTTATTTATTTATTTTTTAAAAATATTTATTTACAAAGATACCTCTACAAATATGATGAAAATAATGTAAAAAAAGTTTCGAAGGGTTTGAGTCCTTAACTATAAAACAAAATAATTAATCCTTGTTTTTTTTTTCAATTTAATGGGCTCACTTTTTTTTTATCTATCATAAAAAAAATGCTACTACCTTTTTACTTTCTCGGTTCATAGGAGTGTTAAAAGAATATGAAGAATTGATCGAATTCGTATCAAGCTAATTTATAATTTTTTTTAAGAAAAAAGATGGATTTTTGTTTAAGCATATAATTGTCTCGAATTGGGATGGTCTTTTTAATTCATAAAAAAAAAATGATTTTTTTTAACCAAACCAAATAACCTTACATGTGTATAAATATATTTTTTTATATTAGGAATATGTTAAATTAATATATAAATATACGATTATAACATTTTTCAATATAAATATAAATTAGGTCTTGCTCCTCTAGTGATGGGACGAATTTGGCTCTTTACTTTTTAGTTAACCTTTAGTTAATTAGATATAAAACTAAAATATATTATAATAGATACTCCATCAAACAATACAATAAAATTTGTGGAAACATTTTTTTGTAAGTTTAAGATCAAACAATACAATTACAAAGTTTTACATTTTTGGCTTCTTGGTAAAGATTAAGGGTGCTTTCGAATTTTCTCATGTTTGGTTTGGTCAACTGTTTTTAAAAATGTTTTCTAAATCAACTCAGTTACCTCAAATTTAAGGAAAATAACTTCTCTTCAAAGCTTAAAGAAAATATTTTTCAAAACTCTCTTTCAACCTCCCCTACCGCCCCCTACCAACCCACCCTACCAGCCCCCCTACCCCAAAAAAAATTAAGTTTACTTTTAAAAAATATTTTCAACTTCAAAATTTCATTTTTCACCCATACCCTCGACCCCCCCCCCCCCAAACCCCTACCACTCCCATTCCAAAATAATAATTTAACTTTATTTTTAAAAAATATTTTTAACTTCAAAAATTTATTTTTTACCTCTACCCTCAAACCCTCGCCACCCCCTACCAGCCCCCATAAAAAAATTAAGTTTGTTTTAAAAAAATATTTTAAATTTTAAAATTTTATTTTTTTTCACTCCTACCCTCGACCCCCCCCCCCCCAATCCTACAGTTACCCTGCCCCCACACGAAAAAATTTTAAGTTTATTTTTTTAAAAAAAATCAACTTCAAAAATTATTTTCTACTCTAGTAAAAAATAAAAGGTATTTCTCAAAAATATTTTTCATTCAAAAAACAAATACTAAAATATTTTTTGAAAAATATTTTCTACTCACCAACCAAACATGACAAAAAAAAGTCAAATATCTACTTGTTTTTCAGGTTAACATTTTCCTTCATATCAAACACACCCTAAGTGTTTAAGAACACATTTGTGAATTTTTTTTTTAATAATGTTGTATTTTGATGTGATACTTTAAAAGTAATCAACAAATGAAAATTAATCGAACTGTATCGATACCAAAGAAAAATCGACATGATTGGAGTGGTTTTACAAAATATAATTTTGGTTATACATTATTAAGATATCTGAATTGTCACATTGACACCCTTATCATATCACTTTTACTTATCATATTTGAATTTGACTCATTCATTAGAAAAATAATAATTAGCTTGACTATTTATTCACCGGGTGTTTATACCAAGCCAATACATGCATGTCATGTGTTTCAATTATAGTTCATTTTACTTCATTAAATCATGTAATAAAGAAAATTGCATTGGTTTAATATAAACATTTGGTATGGATAACCTTTTTTCCTATTTATCCACTAACCATATTAATTGATGTTTAATATTAAATGTTTGAAAAATGATTTGAAAAATAAATAATTAGTGGTAAGCAAAAACACAGAAAAGTCTTTCTTTTCTCTTGATAGATTTAAAGTAACTAGTAAAAAATGAAGATCTACTTATAGAATATTGAAAAATTAAAAATGAGTAGTGAGGAATTTTTTTTTTTTTAAAAAAAATTAACTGTAAAACTTTTGTTTTACATCAATTCATATTTAAGGAACTTACGAAAAAGACTATAGTTTCGAAGTTGACAAAGTCGAGAAAATATATGTAACGACCTGTTTAGTCGTTGTGAGCAACAGATTTTAATTCTGGAAAAACTGGCGGGGACAACGGATGGAACGACGGACCGTCGTAGTCACGACGGCCCGTCGAGGGAGTGTCGTTCCAGGACACTTAGGATTCTTCAAATTAGATATTAAAATCGACTCTCTGTAAATTGTGACGGACCTGCAGGACGTGCCGTTACAGCCACGACGGACCGTCGTGAGCCCCGTTGCAAAACACTTCAACTTTTGAGAATTTGGTACGAGAAACGAGTTTCTGACCGTCAGGACGGAGGTGCAGGACGGACCGTCACAGGTGTGACGGGCCGTCACAGCCACCTGGAACCTGGGGAGGTGCGACGACCACCGTGACGGACCGTCGCAGGCACGACGGCCCGTCACAGGTCACGCAATCCCAGGCAGTTTAGGATTTCTCCACACGTTTTAAGGGTCGTTTTTGACTATTCTTTCCTTAATTATAAAGATTGAGGGGTAACATTAATAAGTCTAATTACTTAGGGGTTAAAAGGGGTAACCTTAAGTTAATTAGAGGGGTTTATTGTCCTTTTTCACACTTAATTATATGATTAATTAGGGTAAAAGAAAGAGGGTTTGAACATAAGAAAACAAAAGAGAAAGAACAGAAAGAGGGATAGAGAGATCGATCGAGAGGCTGAGGAAAATAACAAAGCTTGGGAGATTTCTTGTCGATTTCAACTCTTCGGTGGAGGTAGGTTATGGTATTTTACGATATTCGTAGTGAACTCTTAATAGTGAATAATATGTGTTGATGATATTGTAAACCTGTCTATATGCTTATTGTATGCTTGCATGAATATGATTATGTGATTTTGATAAAAACAAGCATGATGAAAACCATTGAATCCCAAATCTTGAAAGAAACTTTAATCTACGATATTAATGATGATGCCTTGGTATAAAAGAGGGCTTGATGAACTAAAGTGATGGGATTGATGATGCCTTGGTATAGAGAAGGCTTGATGAACGGATAGAATGAATTTAGTGGATCGGAGTGTCACGTTCCGACACATAGTATTAGTGGATCGGAGTGTCACGTTCCGACACATAGTATTAGTGGGACGGGTGTCACGAACCGACACGTAGATATAGGGGATCGGAGTGTCACGTACCGACACATATAGGGGATCGGAGTGTCACGTACCGACACATATAGGGGATCGGAGTGTCACGTTCCGACACATATAGGGGATCGGAGTGTCACGTTCCGACACATATAGGGGATCGGAGTGTCACGTACCGACACATAGTGATAGGGGATCGGAGTGTCACGTACCGACACAAGAGGAAGAAAGATAATGAATCTTGAAAGATGTTAATCTACTCAACATAATGAACTTAATTCCCAAATGAGTATGGTAATGAGGCTTGAGCCCTCATGAAAGAACTTGATGGTATTTATTGACGATTATAATACTTGTTGTTGCTACATGTTGAGTTTATAGTTGATTTACATTATTATTGATATATATTGTTCCCTATTTTTGAGTTAGCCGATGATATCTACTCAGTACGTGTGGTTGTACTGACCCCCTACTTTTATGTTTTTCTTCTTGTTATTTGTGTAATGCAGCAAACGTTCCGTCAACTTCAATTCAACAGTAGATCTAGCCAGTCTTCACTTCATCGGAAATTCAGGGTGAGCTAATGCGTCTAGCTTGGACTGGGTCTTCTTCTTCAAGTCTTGATGCCTTGAACTTCCGGCATGGACTAGCTTTTATGTATTTTTAGTTCGTAGACATTCTTAGTTTAGCAATTTGAGATAGATGTTCTTGTGATGATGACTTCCAGATTTTGGGAATATTAATAATAGTTTTGAATTGTTACATTAATGAGTTTAAGTCTTCCGCATTACTTTCTGTTGATATTGTATTAAAATGTTAAGGGTTATATGGGTTGGTTCGCTCACATAGGAGGGTAAATGTGGGTGCCAGTCGCGTCCCCGATTTGGGTCGTGACAGACTTGGTATCAGAGCATTAGGTTCATTGGTCTCATCACACAAGAACAGGTCTAGTAGAGTCTTAAAGAACGGTAGGGGGACGCCTTTACTTTTCTTTGAGAGGCTATAAGACTTTAGGAAAATTCCATTCTTTCATTCTTTCTTTCGTGCTACTACTTGAGTCCAATTGGTATCTAGGTGATACAAATTGGTATCTGACCATCTTCATTCTATTTCGCAGATGGTTAGAACTAGAGCAACGACCGCACCAGCAGCGACAACGGAAAGACAGGAAACTACTGAGCCAGCCACTGGGGCTGTGGCTCGAGGAAGGGTAACGGCAAGAGGCCGTGGAAGAGGTCGTGGGAGGACGTCCTCTAGAGGGAGAGGACGAGCCCCTAGCCCATCTGATACTAGGGCAGTGACTCCTCCACTGACCGAGGAGGTGATAAGAGAGGGTGAGGAAGGGGAGAATGAACAAGGGCAGAATGAGGAAATGCCACCCCAACCTACCCCAGAGATGATCAACCAAGTACTTGCTTATCTCAGCGGGTTGTCTGATCAGGGTCAAGCACCTCCAGTGGTTTCTGCACCAACACCTCCGGTTTCAGAAATACGACATGCGGCTACTATGGCTCCCCGCATGGATGCAACATTGGGAATAGGCACCTTTCCACGTCTGACTACTGGGCCTATTATGACAAACGATCAACATGAACTTTTTAGTAAGTTCTTGAAACTGAAACCTCCAGTCTTCAAGGGTGCAGACTCTGAAGATGCTTATGATTTTCTGGTTGATTGCCATGAGCTACTACACAATATGGGGATAGTAGAGAGGTTTGGTGTCGAGTTCGTGAGCTATCAGTTCCAAGGGAACGCCAAAATGTGGTGGCGTTCACATGTTGAGTGTCAACCAACGGAGGCACCACCTATGACTTGGGAATCATTCTCTAGTTTGTTCATGGAAAAGTATATCCCCCGCACTTTGAGGGATAGGAAGAGGGATGAGTTTTTGAGTCTTGAACAGGGTAGAATGACGGTTAATGCATACGAGGCTAAATTTCGCGCACTATCCAGATACGCCACCCAACTCTGTTTCAGTCCACAAGAACGGATCCGCCGTTTTGTGAAGGGGTTGAGGTCAGAATTGCGGATTTCAGCCTTACAGATAGCGGCAACAGCAACATCCTTCCAAGAGGTGGTAGACTTTGTGGTAGAGGTGGAAGGAGTGAAGCCAGATGACTTCACCACGACATCGACATCAAAGAGATTTCGAAGGGGAGGTGAGTTTAATGGTTCCTACTCTAGAGGACAGAACTCCGGAGGTCACTCAGTTCGACCAATACAGTCTTCACTACAGACGGTAGTTGGGGGTCCACCTCAGAACGATCAACACTACTCCGAGAGACCCATGCCTGACTCCAGAGAGTGCTATGGATGTGGGGAGATTGGACATATTAGGAGGAATTGTCCAAAACAGAGTTACAGAGCCCCCCTAGCTAGAGGTAGGGGTGGTCATGGTAGAGGTCGTTTTTCTGGAGGACGTGGTGGTCGAGGTAATGGCGGTCACCAAAACGGCAGAGGTGATGGGCAAAACGGAGCCACTACTACACAACATGGTAAGGGCAACGGACAGACAAATAATGGGGCCCATTGTTATGCTTTCCCTGGGAGGTCTGAAGCGGAGGCGTCTGATGCTGTTATCACAGGTAATCTCTTGGTTTGTGATTGCATGGCATCTGTATTATTTGACCCTGGCTCCACGTTTTCATATGTATCTTCCTCATTTGCTAATGGTCTAAATTTACATTGTGAATTACTTGACATGCCTATTCGTGTTTCTACTCCGGTGGGTGAGTCTGTGATAGTTGAAAAGGTCTATAGGTCTTGTTTGGTGAATTTTGTGGGGAGCAACACTTATGTAGACTAGGTTATTTTAGAAATGGGTGACTTTGATGTAATTCTGGGTATGACTTGGCTTTCTCCCAATTTTGCGATTTTGGATTGTAATGCTAAAACGGTGACGTTAGCCAAGCCTGGGGCAGATCTGTTAGTGTGGGAGGGTGACTACACTCCCAATCCGGTGCGTATCATTTCATTTATTCGTGCTCAGAAGATGGTTAGTAAGGGTTGTTTAGCTTTCTTGGCACATCTCAAGGACGACACTACCCAAGTACCTTCGATCGAGTCGGTTTCAGTGGTCTGTGAGTTTTTGGATGTGTTCCCTGCAGATCTTCCCGGTATGCCACCAGATAGGGATATAGACTTCTGCATTGATTTGGAACCCGGTACTCGCCCCATTTCTATACCCCCGTATAGAATGGCTCCCGCCGAATTAAGAGAGTTAAAGGCACAACTTCAAGAGTTGTTGAGCAAAGGCTTCATTAGACCAAGTGCATCTCCTTGGGGTGCTCCGGTGCTATTTGTGAAGAAGAAGGATGGGAGTTTCCGAATGTGCATAGATTACCGACAGTTGAACAAGGTAACTATTAAGAACAAGTACCCCATTCCTCGCATTGATGACTTGTTCGATCAGTTACAAGGTGCTTGTGTCTTCTCAAAAATTGACTTGAGATCCGGTTATCACCAATTGAAAATACGAGCAACGGATGTTCCAAAGACTGCTTTTCGAACTAGGTATGGGCATTATGAATTTGTGGTAATGTCATTTGGTCTTACGAATGCCCCCGCCGCCTTCATGAGCTTGATGAACGGGATTTTCAAGCCATACTTGGACCTCTTTGTGATTGTGTTCATTGATGATATACTGATATACTCCAAAAGTAAGAAGGAACATGAGGAGCATTTGAGAATGGTGTTAGAGTTGTTGAGGAAGAAAAAGCTTTATGCGAAATTCTCCAAGTGTGAGTTTTGGCTAGATTCAGTGTCCTTCTTGGGGCACGTGGTTTCTAAGGATGGGGTGATGGTGGATCCATCCAAGATTGAGACAGTGAAGAATTGGGTAAGACCTACAAACGTGTCAGAAATAAGGAGTTTTGTGGGTTTAGCTAGCTACTACCGCCGATTCGTCAAGGGATTCTCTTCTATTGCTTCCCAACTGACGAACTTGACTAAGCAGAATGTTCCATTTGTATGGTCAGATGAATGTGAGGAAAGCTTTCAGAAGCTTAAGACCTTGTTGACTACCGCACCTATCCTTACCTTGCCAATAGAGGGTAAAAACTTCATTGTTTATTGTGACGCATCCTATTCTGGGTTGGGTGCAGTACTAATGCAAGAGAAGAATGTGATTGCTTATGCTTCGAGGCAATTAAAGGTGCATGAACGTAACTACCCAACTCATGACTTGGAATTGGTCGCGGTAGTATTTGCACTAAAGCAATGGAGACACTACTTGTATGGGGTTAAATGTGAAGTCTACACGGACCATCGTAGCCTACAGTATGTCTTCACTCAGAAAGACTTGAATTTGAGACAGAGGAGATGGATGGAACTACTGAAGGACTACGACATCACTATCTTGTATCATCCAGGAAAAGCAAATGTTGTGGCAGATGCTTTGAGTAGGAAGGCCGGAAGCATGGGAAGTCTAGCTCATTTGCAAGTTTCTAGACGCCCATTGGCTAGAGAAGTGCAGATTTTGGCTAATGACCTTATGAGGTTAGAAATAAACGAGAAGGGAGGATTGTTAGCTTGTGTAGAGGCAAAATCTTCTTTTCTTGATCAGATTAAGGGGAAACAGTTTGATGATGAGAAGCTAAGTCGAATCCGAGACAAAGTGTTGCAAGGAGAGGCTAAAGAGGCAATAATCGATGGGGAAGGTGTTTTGAGGATTAAGGGAAGAGTATGTGTACCCCGCATCGATGATTTGATCACCACTATTCTTACATAAGCCCATAGTTCCGGATATTCTATACATCCTGGTGCAACCAAGATGTATCGCGACCTAAAGCAACACTTCTGGTGGAGTAGAATGAAGCGAGATATTGTTGAGTTTGTGGCCAAATGTCCAAATTGTCAACAAGTAAAGTATGAACACCAGAGGCCCGGAGGAACACTTCAGAGAATGCCCATTCCTGAATGGAAGTGGGAGAGAATCGCAATGGACTTTGTGGTTGGTCTTCCAAAGACCTTGGGTAAGTATGACTCTATTTGGGTGATTGTTGATAGGTTAACTAAGTCTGCTCACTTCATTCCTGTCAAGGTGACTTACAATGCAGAGAAATTAGCAAAAATCTACATCTCAGAAATCGTTCGATTGCATGGGGTTCCACTCTCAATCATATCTGATAGAGGTACCCAGTTTACTTCTAAGTTTTGGAGAACCTTACATGCTGAATTAGGTACTAGATTGGACCTTAGTACTGCATTTCATCCTCAGACCGATGGTCAGTCTGAGCGAACGATTCAAGTGTTGGAGGATATGCTTCGCGCGTGTGTGATAGAGTTTGGTGGCCATTGGGATAGCTTCTTACCCTTGGTAGAGTTTTCATACAATAATAGCTATCACTCCAGTATTGATATGGCTCCATTTGAAGCATTGTATGGGAGGAGGTGTAGATCTCCCATTGGTTGGTTTGACGCCTTTGAAGTTAGACCTTGGGGGACTGATCTGTTAAGAGATTCTATGGAGAAGGTGAAAGCTATTCAAGAAAAGCTTTTAGCGGCTCAAAGTAGACAAAAGGAGTATGCAGACCGAAAGGTTAGAGACTTGGAGTTCATGGAAGGTGAACAAGTCTTATTGAAGGTTTCACCCATGAAAGGGGTGATGCGGTTCGGAAAAAGGGGTAAGTTAAGTCCAAGGTATATTGGACCATTTGAAGTGCTTAAGAGAATAGGGGAGGTGGCTTATGAATTAGCCTTGCCCCCAGGGCTGTCCGGAGTGCATCCGGTGTTCCATGTATCCATGTTGAAGAGATACCACGGAGATGGAAACTACATTATCCGTTGGGATTCAGTTTTGTTGGATGAGAACTTGACTTATGAAGAGGAACCGGTTGCTATATTAGATAGAGAAGTTCGCAAACTGAGGTCGAGAGAGATTGCATCCATCAAAGTGCAATGGAAGAATCGATCGGTTGAAGAGGCTACATGGGAGAAGGAGGCAGGTATGCAAGAAAAATACCCACATCTGTTTACAGATTCAGGTACTCCTTTTCGCCACTGTTTTTCTTCTTTTGATCGTTCGGGGACGAACGATGGGTAAATTGGTATCTATTGTAACGACCTGTTTAGTCGTTGTGAGCAACAGATTTTAATTCTGGAAAAACTGGCGGGGACAACGGATGGAACGACGGACCGTCGTAGTCACGACGGCCCGTCGAGGGAGTGTCGTTCCAGGACACTTAGGATTCTTCAAATTAGATATTAAAATCGACTCTCTGTAAATTGTGACGGACCTGCAGGACGTGCCGTTACAGCCACGACGGACCGTCGTGAGCCCCGTTGCAAAACACTTCAACTTTTGAGAATTTGGTACGAGAAACGAGTTTCTGACCGTCAGGACGGAGGTGCAGGACGGACCGTCACAGGTGTGACGGGCCGTCACAGCCACCTGGAACCTGGGGAGGTGCGACGACCACCGTGACGGACCGTCGCAGGCACGACGGCCCGTCACAGGTCACGCAATCCCAGGCAGTTTAGGATTTCTCCACACGTTTTAAGGGTCGTTTTTGACTATTCTTTCCTTAATTATAAAGATTGAGGGGTAACATTAATAAGTCTAATTACTTAGGGGTTAAAAGGGGTAACCTTAAGTTAATTAGAGGGGTTTATTGTCCTTTTTCACACTTAATTATATGATTAATTAGGGTAAAAGAAAGAGGGTTTGAACATAAGAAAACAAAAGAGAAAGAACAGAAAGAGGGATAGAGAGATCGATCGAGAGGCTGAGGAAAATAACAAAGCTTGGGAGATTTCTTGTCGATTTCAATTCATCGGTGGAGGTAGGTTATGGTATTTTACGATATTCGTAGTGAACTCTTAATAGTGAATAATATGTGTTGATGATATTGTAAACCTGTCTATATGCTTATTGTATGCTTGCATGAATATGATTATGTGATTTTGATAAAAACAAGCATGATGAAAACCATTGAATCCCAAATCTTGAAAGAAACTTTAATCTACGATATTAATGATGATGCCTTGGTATAAAAGAGGGCTTGATGAACTAAAGTGATGGGATTGATGATGCCTTGGTATAGAGAAGGCTTGATGAACGGATAGAATGAATTTAGTGGATCGGAGTGTCACGTTCCGACACATAGTATTAGTGGATCGGAGTGTCACGTTCCGACACATAGTATTAGTGGGACGGGTGTCACGAACCGACACGTAGATATAGGGGATCGGAGTGTCACGTACCGACACATATAGGGGATCGGAGTGTCACGTACCGACACATATAGGGGATCGGAGTGTCACGTTCCGACACATATAGGGGATCGGAGTGTCACGTTCCGACACATATAGGGGATCGGAGTGTCACGTACCGACACATAGTGATAGGGGATCGGAGTGTCACGTACCGACACAAGAGGAAGAAAGATAATGAATCTTGAAAGATGTTAATCTACTCAACATAATGAACTTAATTCCCAAATGAGTATGGTAATGAGGCTTGAGCCCTCATGAAAGAACTTGATGGTATTTATTGACGATTATAATACTTGTTGTTGCTACATGTTGAGTTTATAGTTGATTTACATTATTATTGATATATATTGTTCCCTATTTTTGAGTTAGCCGATGATATCTACTCAGTACGTGTGGTTGTACTGACCCCCTACTTTTATGTTTTTCTTCTTGTTATTTGTGTAATGCAGCAAACGTTCCGTCAACTTCAATTCAACAGTAGATCTAGCCAGTCTTCACTTCATCGGAAATTCAGGGTGAGCTAATGCGTCTAGCTTGGACTGGGTCTTCTTCTTCAAGTCTTGATGCCTTGAACTTCCGGCATGGACTAGCTTTTATGTATTTTTAGTTCGTAGACATTCTTAGTTTAGCAATTTGAGATAGATGTTCTTGTGATGATGACTTCCAGATTTTGGGAATATTAATAATAGTTTTGAATTGTTACATTAATGAGCTTAAGTCTTCCGCATTACTTTCTGTTGATATTGTATTAAAATGTTAAGGGTTATATGGGTTGGTTCGCTCACATAGGAGGGTAAATGTGGGTGCCAGTCGCGTCCCCGATTTGGGTCGTGACAATATAATTATGATAATTACTATTCTTAGCTAATTTTTAATTATATTCAACTGTATTTAAATGTATTCACCGTATTTGGTAGTTGTATTCTAGTATGCATGTCATTTTTAGACCGTTATTGCAAATATAAATACATATTTTAGGCAGTGCATGAATTATACATTAGTATCTTTCTAAAAAGGAAATTTAACATATTAATCTTTCATAATTAATAAAATAAAAAAGGCATAAAGTCACTTCTAAAATTGTTTCGTATTATATAAAGCCATCTTAACTTTGAAAATGTCTTATCAACCTATGGAATAATTTGATATATTTATAAATGGGATATTTTGGCTCATTTTCTCGTCTGGGTTGTTGCCACGCCAATGAGGCGTGTGACCCAGTCTTTTCACTGTTATAACCAACTATAAAGTGTCATATGTCATTTTATTTCTTTATTATTAATTATTTAATTCATTTACATCATCTTCCCCATTATCTTCTTCATCCAAATTCAAAAATTCAATTACCTTTTCTTTATTTTCTTAAACTAAGAAAATTCATTTACTTCATCTATTTTTATCACTTTTTTTTTCTTGTCACTTGCTTTTCTTTGTTTCTTTTTCTTCTTTTATCCTTTTTTTGTCTATTGATTAGAGAGTACTATGAAACTCTATTTTTTTGGTCTCATTACCTTGCTTTAGTAACTTGAGAGTTGAATTATTTTATTTTATGATGTCTTGGTGACGGAAATAGTGTTGTAACTATGTCTGCTACTTTTGGAGGATTTACCACAAAGAACAAAGGATTTGAGTAATAAAGATTTAAGTAGAAAGAGGGGGAAAATAAAAATAAAGTTAATAAAAATAGAAAAAATAAAATGAAAATGAAACAAAATATTAAAATTAAAAGAATTTAATACGTGTCAAAACAATCATTGGTGCGTGATTGCATCTCTTTTCTTGCAATTAGAGTTGGGTGAAAAGTGAGATATTTATAACACTCTTAAATTGTTCGAAACAATTCCATTGGTGATTTTATGTTTTTTCTCTTAGGGCATGTCCAACCTATCCTTTATTTTACTCTCTAAATATGGAGTTCTCTATTTTTTTGAGACAATCAACTCCAATTCATTTCTCTATTTTACTCTCTAAAATTGATTTTTTTCTTTCTCTCCTCAATATTATATTATTGTTTTTATTTCATTCTTATTTTTTTATTTTATAGTATAAATTCCTTATTTCTTTTCCTAATAATTACGTTATACAATTTTCATGTGATATAGCATTTTATTTTTTCAAATTTTTATTTAATATAAAATGGTATTTTATCCTAAATTTTTAAATAACATAAATTTTAAGAAAATAAGCTATAATATACAAATCAATGAAAAAATTCTAATAAGATTGAAATACAATTACATAAGCACTCAATTTTTGAAATTATAACGTTACTTCTATAAATGCTCTATTAATGCATACGGAGTTCATAATGAGCATTATCGTCCTTAATTTTTTTTATGTATAGCTAAAAATTGTTCAAATCAGAGATTTTCATCTATCACCATTTCTGTAGTTGGAGTTGAACCTCTATGACATCTTGAATTGGTGTAGTAAGATCATGTTCATCATCAATTATCATGTTATGCAGGATAATACATGTAGTTATTATTCATGTAGCACTTCGTTTCCTCAAAAACGTGTCGGTCCTATAATACTTGCAAAACGTGATTGTAATACCCCTAATGCACGTTCAACATCTTTTCGGGATGATTCTTGCTTCATTCTGAATTAATTACTATGTTATGTATTGTATTTTATCTTCTATTTAAATTATAATATTATGTATTGTATAATTATATTGTATTTAAATTATCCTATTATGTATTTTATTTTTAAATTAAAATTTCATACTATCATTTTAATTGTATTTATTCTTTACTGTGAAAATTAATAATAAAATCAAATTATATCATTGATAAAAATTAGAAAAAATTAAAATACTATTAACTCGGGATGATAGTACTACATATTGAATAATATATTTTTAAAAAATATTATATTACATTTAAAATGAAGTATGAATATAAGATATTTAATTAATGACATTAAATGTAAAATAATATGTTAATTAGAAAGCAATAAAAAATAATAAAATAGTCAAAAAAACAAAATAGAGAGTGTGAATAGTAATTCTCCAAATTTGGAGAACTACTATTCACCTCTCTATATTTAAAGAATAGTGAGTGATATATAGATGGATTGAAGTTTCTATTCTCTGTTTTACTCTCCAAATATAGAGAATGGAGAATAAAATAGAGGTGGATTGGAGATGGTCTTAATAGAACTATGAAATCTCACAATATTTTTTCCGTAATAAATAAAAAAAATTACGACAAAATCTTTCCTTCTTCTTTGATTTATTATATTTCAAACTTTTACTTATATGATATTGTAGATATTTTTTTCATTATAGACTTTTATCTTTTGAATACATTGATATAAATGTATTCCAGTGATGAACACATTATAGAACTACTCAAATATGTTAATACAAATATATAATAGTAAACAAAAATACACTGAAATGCATGATAGAAATGTAAAGCAATGAGCTAACAACGTGATTATACAAATTTATAATAAGTTAAAAGATACAGAATACATTGATAAAAAATGAATATAACAAGGAATAGATACACTGATATAACTTGTAATCATTATCATATATACACAAACAAATACATTTGATGCAATAACAGTAAAACAAATACACTCAAATACATGAATACAATACAAATACAGGTAGATGGATAAAATACATATATGCACGCATTTGATTTCTTGAAAAATCCCCAAATTTGTATAGAAAAATCCTCAAATTAGAGATATGAACTCCTTGTAATATATCCTATCTTTCAAGACATCACCCATTCATTTTATAAACAATTTTATGAATCCGTAATTTGAACTTAAGCTTTAAAGCTTTCTCTCATGGACAATGAAGTTTCGGACATCATCACGAGTCAATAATGATGACGCTTTATTGTAGAAAGGAAGACGAAGCACAACATCATTAAAATTAAATTTGAAAAGAGTTAGAAAGAATCATCCACAAAAGAAAAGAAAAAGACAGATTATTGATAAATACAAGGCTTAGTATAGCTCTAGAGCAAATTATAACTTTATTTATAAATACGACCTGATTGGCCATGCGATATGATATTATGATATGAAATTATCATATGATATCATGATATAGAATCATGAGATGAAATTGAAGTTTTATTTGGACATGCGATATGGAATTTTGATGTTGTATATTTTCTCATAAACACAAAAATTCCATAAGTTCTAAAGTTATTAAAATACTCTCAATTGTTTATTCAATATTATTAAATAAACAAAAAATCATAAAATCGTATTATAAATTATTACAAAGTTATTTGTTCTTCACTCAAGTAATTGTTTCATCAATATATTTGAGTAAAAATGAAATATCTTTCACGGGCTTTTCAAGATTTTATTACTCAACAATCGTGAAGTATGAGTTAAAGTGACTATATGTTGGTGTGAATAATAAATTTTATGTCGGGAATAATAAAATTTAAAAAGTAATGATGTGATTACAAATTTTATTTATATGTGAAACAAATTGTTAGTAGATACAAATATGGGGTTGTTTTAACAAAATATGAACTCGTGGATCAATTTTTATATTAAAATAACTTAAATCATGATATGGTATTCTCATATAATTCCATATCGTGATTTTTGGAGAATATGGTATCACATCTCATGATATGGAATCAGCTTAAAATCGCATGTCCAAACAATGATTCGATCTCACGATACCATATCGTGATATGGTATTACATGACCAAACACCTACTTAGTGTAGTCTTAAGTCTTATTTTAAATAATAAAGTAAATATGCTTTCTAATTTTATGTATAATTTACAGAAATCTCATAACGTTGACCTAATTACATTATTTTCATGTTTTTTTTTTTCAAATTATAAAAAATCCTTAAAATTTATCTTAAGTTTTGTATATATCAACAAATATACGAATACAAAAGGGAGAGATGTATAAGAGAGATACATTCAAATACATAAGGGGAAGAAAGAATATATAAGTCCGAAGCCTAAAAGGCAAAAAAAATTGATAAAAATTTCAAAAAGGTATATCAAAATACTTTCTAACCAAAACAATAAAATCGCTACTGATGTAGCCATTTATTTGGCCGACGATAGCTGCTCTACGAGCGATTTGTTTTATTCTTAACTTGAAATTGCTGACTCGTAAAAAAAAAAAAAAACTTTTTAAAATGATATTTTTGTAACAAAATTATACATAGTAAAATAAGAGGCGAATTTAAATTATTTTTATTAAACACCGAATGTGTAGAGTAGAAAAATGAAAATATTGGCTGGGCAGAGCCAGGGTAAGCATGGCGATGGCAAAGAAGACGACCTGCCTGCTTGGTTGGCCTATATATGGAGAAGGGGTCCTTCATTAGTACTGATGCCAGTCTGTAATACACTCATTTCCTCTCTATTTATTTATTTATATATCCCTCAATCAATCATCATATCATGATAATAACTACAAATTAGGAGTATTTCATACCCTTGGATGATCTTCAATCATGAGTCTTTTTGGACTAACTAACAGGTATATCTATTTGAGAATTAGATATCTCAATTTTTTGTTTGTTTTGTTTTTGATTGATATGATCAATTTCAGAAACCACAAGACTTTTCGTCCTAAAAAGAGTGCTCAATCAGGAAGTAAGGTTAGAATTTTGTGTTCATCAAATAGATTTTGTTATTGTTCATGTTTTATAAGCTCTCTTGTAAAATGCAGGGTGCACAACTTAAGAAACATATTGATGCTACTTTAGGTAGTGGGAATTTGAGGGAAGCAGTACGCCTACCGCCTGGAGAAGATCTTCACGAGTGGCTTGCTGTAAATAGTATGTTATCCATTTAAGAAACAATATGTTTTGTTGCTTCTCTATACTTTGTTTGCGCGTCTATCACTTACATCCAATCAAGGTTATAAATAATTTGACATGAGGCTGCTTACAATAATTCTTTTCGTCATGACTTGTAAAAATATGTGGATTTGATTGACTTCACTTAGGACTCTTGTGGACATTCATATTGAGTTTTTGATGAATCTAAACTTTTGGTAATTGCTACAACCATAAATTTCTGCCATATAATCATGAAAATGGTATCGAGGAGTGATTTTGATTTCACTAGTTCTCGAGGCTTTGTACAATGAGAAGGCAGATGATAAATCTTGTTCGTTGGAACAACTGTTTGGAGGGACAGTATCAGAACTGGTGTCCATGATATTGCCTTAATAATAAGGATATATAGTTCTTTCGAGCAACTTTTGGTGTCCCTTTGTGACATGTATGTTGAACTATTATCCCACAATCTTCTATCTTCAATTTGTAGCATAATAGAGAATGTCTTTTGAGATTAAGTTGTGTGGTGTCTGCCCTTTATCTGTATCCAAGTAGTCAATCCGGATGTTGTGCATCCGTACATATGATAATTTTTTATTATCGTAAGCACCTTTCTGTTGATCTTAACTTTTTTTATCTTTCTCTTTTCCTACAGCTGTTGACTTTTTCAACCAAGTGAATATCTTGTATGGAACTCTCACGGAATTCTGCACCCCATCGAGCTGCCCGACAATGTCTGCAGGGCCAAAGTAGGTTTTTTAATCTGTTCACTTTGTGGTAGATCCTGTTTATTTATTTATTAAGTACATAAGTAACCATTGTAAGATATGTTACACTACTGTTATCCATCATGATTGAATCTGTTTGCTTAAAATTTAGTTAAAGCAGACTAAACCCCTCTAGCTATAATTATCATCAAAAGAGAAGGTTATTACCATTAACATTGCAAAACATTGGTCTTATTAAGCATGACACTATTGGTGAAAGAAGCTTCATCGTTCCCTGTCTATATAGCTAAACCCTCCAAGAAAATATGAGTTAAATGAAACTCTTCAAGTGGCAGAGGGTTACATATTCTTAGATCTAAGTACCATAAACATCCTCTTGAACAAAATATAAAGTAACGAGAGACTAAATTGTCGTTACCCTGTTGATTTGCTACTTTAAAAGTGCCCCCCATTTAGAGATGCATTCAGATGTGAGAAAGGGATGAGAGATGTTTTAAGAATTTTACTACCAACTTCGGAACTACTAGAAGAATTGCATGATAGCCACGATGTCAAGAAAAATTCCAACTTGTGTGCCACATGCTTTGGTGATACCAGTCTCAGTAGCTGTTGAACAACCTCTTTCATATTTTGTGTTTTTGAGTCCTAAATCAATACTCAATTGCACTTTGTCTGCAGTTGCTCTTCCCAGGTCTTTGCAACCTAGTGACAAGCATCTCGGAACATTTTTTTATGTAGTTCAACAAATCAGGGGGTGATGGTGGTTCACAAGTTTAGGACAACCAAAGTAAATGTGCATTAGTAGTGTATTTAGCTAACCGATTTTCGTTTTTGGAGAAATCAGAGTAGTTCATGATTTGAAAACAGTCAAACACCAACTGTGTACAAGAACGCAAGAAGTGAGTGAGTGGCTTAACCACCATTATGGTTCAAATGGAAATTTCCTCCTTACGCCAAAAAGTTCATCAAACAAAAGGAATATTTTGGACTATCTGTATCTCTCACTATCTTCTATTTTATTTATTGCGAACTGTCACAATATGCATAATGGTTTAACTCTTCAGATTGCCTTTCTTTCTGTATTGATCTTATGCATCCTCCTATTCATAATTGTCTCTTCCAGTCTTCTTAGTATTTCCACTGTAATATTCTAGTGGAAATGCAAGATTCATTACATGTGTAGTGAATTTGCAATGAAACTAGACGGTTGTCTTCTCAATTGTCTACTCCGAAAACACCCAACTCATTACCATTATTATTCTCTTCCTTAAGTCATTTGTCATCAATATTGCATCCCTCACAGCACACCAAGTGGAAAAAGCTACCTTCTTCAGTTCTTTTGTATCTCATATCTTCTTCCACATCTTCTGCCTACATCATTCTCCAGATAACCCTGTGAAATGACTTAATAACTCAAAACGACTTCACCCCGCTTCCCCTCCCCTCATCCTATTCTCTTCTTCATTCCCTACATGCCACTCTATATTTCTATGGAAAAAATTCTGTGGCTTTTGCCACATTAAGATCCACGCGAACACCCCTACAAGAGAATGGGCAATGAAGCCATAACTAGATTGTCTCACTGGAATAACTTGTGGTGCTGCAGTCTGTGGAAATTGGCATGGCTGATACATTTTTTGCATATAACTTTTGGCAGGTACGAGTATCGTTGGGCCGACGGCGTTAATATAAAGAAACCCATAGAAGTTTCTGCACCAAAATATGTGGATTATTTGATGGGTTGGATAGAAACTCAGCTAGATGATGAATCAATTTTTCCCCAAAATTTGGGTGGGTAATCTCTCTTTATGCTGTGCATATTACTCTGATAAAAAATTCCAAATTCAATGTCTGATTGCTCTACAGGTGCGCCATTTCCGTCTAACTTCCAGGATGTTGTGAAGACAATATTTAAGCGATTATTTCGTGTATATGCTCATATCTATCATTCACATTTCCAAAAGATTATCAGTCTAAAAGAAGAAGCTCATATGAACACTTGCTTTAAACACTTTGTTCTGTTCACATGGGTAAGTTTATACTAAGTACATTTGATGTTATTGATTTAATGCATTTCATAAATTGTAGTGCATGATATATCTATACAAGTAGAATGTGGTTAGTGTAGATTGAGGAAAACTGATGCATGCTCTTGCTTGATACAGGAGTTCCGCTTAATTGACAAGGCAGAGCTTGCACCTCTCTATGAGCTCGTTGAGTCTATTCTGCAGCGTTAGTGATGTTGTAATTCAATTCATTTTCTACAATTATTCTTCTTTCTTTCATCATTCATTGATTTAGTTTGTGTGAGGAGAAGATGGTTTTGATAATGGACAGGGAAAGCCCAAAAAGTGTGGGAACTTGTCCGACCCTTCGAGAATTTACCCATTTATATGAACTTGCATGATTTTTTATTATTGAATTGTACTACCTTATGCTAGCATTCTCTGTAATTGAAGAAACTTCTTTACAAGTTTGCCTCCTTTAGTGTGTGTTACTGTAAAGAAAATGTCAGACTATATTTGAGGAGAAGTAATGGTAGTTTTATTTGGAATTGGAGGTAACTAAGCCTTCCCCAGCTTGGGATGATGCAGTTTGAGTTCCTTTTACTGCACTTGTATTCTTTTTTAAAGTAAAAAATAAAATTAAGCCAATTGGGGGGAGGGGAGGGGGGGTTAGGCTTGACCCCTACCATGTCTATAAAATCCAAAAAGTTACAAAAGTAGAGGGGACATGCACCTAACCTCTGATAGAGATAAACTAAACAATCTACATAAAGGCAAAAGTGACATAAACTTTCATACTATAAGCAAAAGAAACAATGGTTCAACTAACAAAAGAATATCTTCTCCTTATGCTAAGTTGCCACTTATCTAGTAGAACGAGTCCATTCACC
This sequence comes from Solanum peruvianum, assembly GCA_027705065.1. NCBI lineage: Eukaryota > Viridiplantae > Streptophyta > Magnoliopsida > Solanales > Solanaceae > Solanum > Solanum peruvianum. Next base: position 57,365,683 of record JAKWJD010001761.1, read on the forward strand.
TATTTAGGAAATTGATGAAAAGAATAATTGAAGATACGACTTCCACTTGAAGAGGCCTGTTTAGCCAAAAAAATCAATTATTTGGTTGGCTTCTCTATAGCAGTGGGAAATATTTATTGTTGCCCCATTCATGGCCTGGTCAATATCGCGAATAATTCCTCTAGCTTCAAGGTTTTGATATCTTTGGTTATGATCATGTTGGCAACTACCATAGAATCAAGTTCCAAAGTCATATTTGTTATAGCCAGCTTGTTTGCACCATCTGGTAACATATAATGTTGTCATAACTTCAGCTTGATTGTTGGTCTTGCATTGAGCAGGGACTGAGAATGCCATGATAGTGTTACCAGTAGCATCCTTAATGATTACTCCTACGCCAGCTCGAGAGTTTTCATAGATGAAGCTCCCATCTGTGTTGGCTTGTATCTTACCTATCTCGGATTCCGTTCACCTGACTTGATTTTGTACCTTCGAATTCTTGAACAAAGTTCACCCCATGTACCTGTAGTGTCACAGTTTGAAAAAGGCAGTGCAAATGGATGCCTTGATACTCCACAGGATATGCACCTCCACACTTGAAGTCACAATTTTTTTTATGATCGGCATATTTATAAGTTGTCCAGTTTTTTTCCAGATGACCTAAGAAATACAAATAGGGATATACTATGTACACTGTTGGTGGTGCTTAAGTTCCACCAAGTATTGAAAATTCTTTCAACATCTCCCCTTGGATTAATTCCAAGGGAGTGACCCAAAGTATTCCATATGTATTTGGCAGTATCACTATCACTGAAAACATGTTGCAAGAATTCACATACAACTGGAGTAGTATAACACATTTCAGAGTGAAAAAATCATAAAGACTGTCAAAAGAATCAAGTTTTGCAGCAATGAAAGAGTGAAAAAACATCAAGACAGTCAAAAGAATTTCAATCTGATAACTTTTACAAGTATGGCTATTCAACAGAAACAATTCAGTCTCAGTCTCACTCTCACACAAGTTAAGAGTCAGCTAAGTGAAGATGAATCTTCAATGACAATGTCACTGCATTTAAGCTCATCTCAAGCAATTCAATAGAAAGGAGGCAGAAAAAAATGTGATTAACAATGTAATTTTGGTCATATGTATCTCAAGAAACAATACATTCATATCAACCACCAAAAAACTTATCATTTGGCTCTGCAGGGTGCATACACTGCCGTATGTAGATATTGGCAGCACCATCCTCCTTGCCAATAAATTATCGTGTAAAATGTCCAATTAACAAAAGGACTAATGTCTTTGTATGGATGAACGTATACTTGACTCTGCACCAGCAGCAAAATGCTGAATTTGACCTTGATGGTCTGCATATATACAAGTCACCTGTTTCTAAACAGGGAGAAGTCCCAATGAGATGAATTCTTTAGTAGAGACTCGATCAACATGCTCTTAGAACATATGCATGGCAATACCTCCCATAATGTCCCAAGCTGAACTCCAATGGGATCAAGAGACTACGTACTTCGTGTTCAAGCTTTGCTATCTGTGGGTTTTCTCACATATACAGCCAGGAAGGGAATTAGCATAAAAGCTCTCTTCCAGCTTCGGGAATTCACCTGGCTCTCTCATATAAGGAGACCCAGAACGAGTCTCATGAAGCTTTTTTACTTTGGAGCTGAATTTCTTCCACGAGATCATACCATCATCTAGTTCATCAACTAGCTTCACAAAATTCATCCTGCAAAAGGATGGTTAGATTCCAAAAGTTAGGCTGACGGAAGTGCTTTGATTTGGGAATATTGCATTCTCATAGTTTAACAGAAAATCTGACTAGCCAGAGAACAATGGAATAGGCAGATGGCAAGAATAATTACCTGTCCGGATTAATAGTCTTCTTGAAGTTCTCAAAGCGCCTATGACCTTGCACTGCCTTGGCCATATTTCCATCATATGTGTAAACGAAAACATTACTCTGAAGAGCAACAACATAGTCCAAACCAGCCAACATGTTTTGGTGATTCTTGAAAGGGTTCAATTCCTCCTCTGTTGAAAGAGTTGAATGGGAAAAGATGTTTGGGAAATTCTCCAAGAGAGGTTGCATGCTTCCATTCCCATATGCTTCACCAGCCACCAAGTAAATCCTTGTACTGGGTGGAAATCCAAGCCCCTTAAGCAGAAGGGCAGTTTCTCTGGGGGTCAACGGGCAACCACCAAGCTTTCTTCTTTCTGCACCATCGATCTCCTTTTCCTTCCAATGGCCAACCTCATAACGCATGCTACGGAGTTCTTCATCCTCTTCTGCTGTCAAATTATGACTGCAGCCTGTAAAAGCAAGCATATCCTTCTCGTATCTGCAAGTAGCATCATAAACTGCTTATGTGAAAAGGATTCAGAACAACAGTTTTAACAGACTGCTAAGATAAGACATCAGCATTATAATTTGTGCAATGTATCATCCACATGACTTTATATCCATCAAAATAATTGAGAAACAAACTGAACTACATTTATCTGATATTACAACTCTGCAGCTACAAAAAGAAGTTCAGTCAAAGCCATTGCTTTAAGAGTGCAATGGTCCTATTTAAGATTAGAAGTAAAACTAAGATAACTGTGACCAATTAAAGCATCAAAGTATGAATACTAATCCTGCAAAAATAATGACCTCAAAGTTACATAACTTTCTTAGATAATTTTATCACCTAGTTCAACTACAGTGATATACAGAGAGCTAACATAAGCGTAATGATGCAGGCATGACGTGGTCTAGTAGCCATTTCTTAATGTATTTTGATTCAAATGAAGAATCAAACTAAGCTAACATAATGAATGGCATGTCTGGTACATCAACTGGCCTGATCCTTCAAATGAAAAGTGGCATCCAGAATTTTTCCTCCTCTTTTTTATCCTTAGAGATGTTTGACTCGCACTGTTTAATTTTATAATCCTAGCATCAATCAAAAGCAATGACACAAACAACAATAGAGTTGTATGTCACTATAGCTCTAACAGCTATGAGAGAAAGAGGCTGCGACTGACCTTAAATGCAAAGCAAGATAAGGATTGCCATCTTGTCGCATCCTCGAAACCAAAATTCTTCCCAAAGTTTCAATGGGGGCCGAGTATTTCAACGCTTGGTAATTTACACGGCATCTCAGCTTCTGAATAGAATTGGGTATCCCATTGTTGGCTATCCGAGAATCAGTGTGAGTAATATACATTACTTTGTGCTGCTTCAGCAGAGGGAGGACCTCTGATTTATAGTAACTAACCTGATCAAATAAGAATCATGTAAGTATGGCAGGATACTCATCACCAGGCCAAAACATTTGGAATCTGTAGTTAGTTTCATACTTCACTCAAAGGAGTACTCACAATCAATATAAAAAATACCCATATAAATCAGTTAAGTACTTCACCTTAGACCAGGATATAGGTGTTTTGTTAAAAGGCTCAATTCCAGCAAATTCTGGTGGTAATGTCTCGACAATGTGGATGTCATCCTTTAGAGTTTCAATAAAATGCTGCCAATCGAAAAGATCTTTGAAGCCACTGCATTTAGGAAACAAAGGTAGAGATCAAGGGGAGCCAAGTCAATGAAAAAAACATCTAGAGCTATCACTTAAATCGAACAAGAGTATATAGATGCAAAGCATTCCTGAATAAAACAATCACCAGCCCCTTGCTTATTCAATTGTTGCTGATTGGCATTGGGGAGGGGTGGGGAGGATGATGTTTGCATAAATAGATAAATCAAATTCTGTCGCATCTACCCGTTTGTGTTTTTAGATGAGGTGATAAACGGTTAGATGGAAGTAAAAGTTCTTGGTTCAAGTCTCAGTGGGAACCCCAGAACAAAATATTTCACATGCTTTACACAAAGAAAGGAAAGATGAAAAGAAGATAAAAGCAATCTTCAAGAAGATAAAAAATGGCCCAATCTTTGACTGCAAACACTGTCATTTGGATTTATTAATATCTAGTAAATCAATAGCTGCATGTTTTCATTACCACTGATTCGGTTTAGAACACTATACCCAAGCCTTTAATATTTTTTTAGCTACTTTGGCCACTCCAATGAGGGTTGAAGTAGGCTGCAGATGGTTGTTATGCTTCATAAGTTAAGATGACCAATGTGTACGGCACTGGCACCTCTCTACCTCTGCTGCAACTCTGTTATTCATGTATGGTGGTGGCAAATGGGCGGGTAGAAAACAGGTTGAGCAAAAACAGTCATAATCCAACCCACCCATATTTAAGCGGGATAAAATTAGGTTTATAAATGGTTGGGTAAGATTGACCCATTTTATATAGGGGTTGTGAAACTTCTGTTGTTCGATTTTATACATCACCAGATATGAATTTGAGCATTATTTTTGTTAATACCGAAACCTTGATAATAAACTTATCCTAAAAGTAGCACGTTTGCAACAACTAAAATATATCCGATGAAGGTACATCAGTGTAATGCTACTATCAAATTAGTAATATTATAACCTTGAAGAGTCACCAAATAGCTAAACGTTTTAAATAATATATATTGTTAGTATTTCTATACAATTTTCAAACTTGATGCTAGTTTTTTGATGAACTATTTAACTTTTGTACAGTTCAAATTATGATTTTAGACATTGTTACACTACAATAAATATAATTATTTATTCAATTAGGATTAGAAAAATAGGGTCTATGTTTTAGGATGCAGATAGCAAAAAGCTACAGGTAATTGCTTCAGAAGGTGGAGTACGGCACGTGAACATGTATGTATCCTCAAAGAGCTAATAATGACATATATTTCCTACAATATGCCAGTGCAAACTATTTTTGAAGTTAAAGAAAAGACTTCTCAAAAAGTACTGACTGAATCAAACTCGGGAAAAACAACTAACGCAAAGGCCTCAAAAATCTCAAGAGTGACACACATTAATTAAATCTTAACTAGTTACATAGGCAGCCATGAGTGATTTAGCCGTAGACAACCCAAATCAGACCCATGAGTGACCAATTTTGCGCAGTTTGAATATGGGTTGAACCCAAATTTCACCCATTATCATTATCACTCACTCAACCTATTTAAATATGGGCAGGCAAGTGAAAATGGGCTTCATTTTGGCGTCACTATTTCTCTCACATAACTTTTTAAGAAGTCTCCATGTGGCTAAAGATGCCTCCACAATCTTAAGAGATGATTGGATGTGCTCGTTGTACCTAAGACTCAAAATTCTGGAGGGACCCACCAGTTCTTTTGAAGAAGAACATCATATATTTCCCCATCTTATGAGTCTTCCTTTTCTTTTCTTTTTTGAGAAGGTGACTCTTCCTCTTTTCTTTCCCTTTCTTTTCTGCTTTTCTTCAATATTTGTTATATTCTCATTTTTCTGTTTCCTGATCTTATTTCTTCCGTAAAATTGACCTTACTCTATCTTTCTTTCTTTTTTATTTGATACCCAAACATCTGTTTGGAGCCAAAATCCTAGGATCAACGCAAACTTCGAAACTCGAGAATGATGGGTCTGCCCCTCTACCCTTTTAAACTCAAATACTAGGCTTAGTTTGCGTAGGTACGAACTTGTGACTAAGATTCAAAACCTCTACCTTTCCCGAAGTGAGTTAAACCCTGAGCTACGCCATACAATAACTACACCTCAGTTAAAAATATGTTGGGACTGGCTGGTAGTCTTGAGAGGTAACTTTGGTGGGCATCGAGGGGATTGGTGGTGGAATGGGGACATCCAAGGAAAAGTGGAAGTCAAGAAGGTGGCATATGCGAAGTTGGTGGAGAGTAAGGATGAGGAGGAGAAGAAGAATAGGAAGGGTATAAGATGGTGTGGAAGGAGGAAAAGGTAGCACTTACGGTGAAAAAGTAGCAACTTCTGAACGTTTATGTGTAGAACTAGAGGAGAAAAGCGGAGATAAGAAGCTTTATAGGATAGCTAAGATGAGAGACAGGAGGAATCGAGACCTAAACCAAGTGAAGTGCATCAAGATGAAGATGGAAAAGTATTACTAGATGAGGCACTTATTAGACGAAGATGACACTTTTATTCCATAAACTATTGAATGAAAAAGGGGAAGAGATTGGAGCACTTCGGAAGGTGTTGTGGTTTTGGGTATTGTAAGTGTATAAAGATTGAGGAGGTTAAAGATGTTATTCATTTGGATGCGTAGAGGGAGAGAGGTTGGGCCTGACGAGATTCCGATGGAATTTTGGATGAGCACAAACACGACAAGTATGGAATGGTTGACTAGTTGTTTAAAATCACTTGCTGAGTATGATGATCCCGTTGTACAATAACAGAAGTGACATTCAGAATTGCAACAACCATAAGGGCATCAAGTTGTTACGAAAGTTAGGGAGAGGGGGAGAGATGAGGGTGAAGAGGAGTGTGTCTATTTTCGAAAACCGGTTCGGATTCATGTCGGAGTGTTCAACTACAGAAGTTATTCATCTGGTTAGGAGGCTAGTATAGAATATAGCGAGAGGAAGAGGGCCCTTCACATGGTGTTCATCTATCTAGAAAAGGTTTATGACAAAGTTCTAAGGGGAGTTTTTTTTTAAGTAACGGTAACTTTGTATTCACAAAAAAACTCATCAACAATTAATGATGAGGATAATTTTACAATCCACACATGGCGTGTGCACTTTGTCCCTTGAAGTCAACTATGTCTATTATATCCCCTACCCTATCCTGTTTACACCAAAAATAAAGTAAACTAAGTCATTGGATTCTAGTCCCCTGGCTGTTGGTCCCTTTGTCTTCAAAACATCTTGAATTTCTCTCCTTCCACAATGTCCATCACTCACAAGCTGGCATGAATCTCCAACAATCTTCATTGGCTTCTCTGCTGCCAATATCATTCCAGCAGTTGAGCAAATCCATAATAGACTTAGGCCTTACCCAACTGACTCCTACGATACAGAGGAACATGTTCCATAGATTTGTAGTGGCTTTGTAATGAAGAAATAGATGATTATTTACCTTTGCTTATTGATTGCACATATAACACCTTGAGCAAATCTGGAAACCTCTCCCTTGTAACACTTCATGTGTTAGGCATGCTAGTCTTACCACGAACCAATTAAAATAAGCTACTTTTAATGGACTTTTAACCTTCCAAATTAGTTTCTGAACCTATAATTCTGTGTTGACTTGACTATTATCCCTCCACCAATAGCATGACTTCACTGTGAAGGCTCCTTTATTGTGTAGTGACCGAATAGGATTGTCTACATTAGTCGCAATACCTGAGAAACTACTCAAAACATGGAGAAGTCTAACAATCTTTGTCACTTCCCAATCTTCCAGTGCTCTTCTAAAGATCAAATTCCAACTCTGGGGACTCCACACCTGAGACTGAGGTATTCCTTTGTGAGACCAGAATGCAAAGATGGGGGAAAAGACTTTTCAAGTTATCTTCCCCCACCCAATGCTCACTCCAGAAATCAACTCTCATTCCATTACCCACTTGGAAGGAAATGCTGTTGTAAAATTAATGCAACAACCTCCTGATGGTCTTCCCAACACTGAATCCAAAGGTGCCCATGACCTTCTCAGTGGTCCACTAGCTTTGCAAACCATATTTATCTTCAATAAACCTTCTCCACAAAGCCATATCATTGTCCAAAACCTCCAAAGCGATTTTTGAAGTAAGCATTCACTCTGTATGCTGAGATATTTCATGCCCAAGCCCTCTTGATTTCTCTTTAGTGTCTAGTGAATCCCACTTAATCAGATTATAAACTTTTTTCTCCTTATTTCCTTGCCATAAGAAGGACCTCCTTAATCTGTTAATCTTCTTCTGAATGCTTTTGCGTATTAGAAACAAGCTCATCATGTATGTAGGAAAAGCATCCATCACATATTTGACAAGGGTCAACCTACCAACCCCCCCCCCCTCCCCACCACCACCACTGTGATAGGTATTGGCTCTTCCATCTCGCTAGTTTCTTATCACACTTTCCCAGTATTTCACTCCATATTTCAAGCTCTTTATTTTATGCACCCAATGGCATCCCAAGCTATTTGGTAGGTAGTGATGCTATCTGACATCCCAGAGTCTCAGCAAAGAGTTCTGAATTATTCACTTGGTTAACAGGGAAGATAAAACTCTTGTGACAGTTGACATGTAACTCTAGAAATGCCTTCGAAAATTGCTAACATAACCCTTACATGTCTGACTTGATCTACGTATGCATCACAGAAGGCAAGTGAGTCATCTACATAAAAAAGGGGAATGATCTCCATAGCACTGCCCTTATTAGTCTGAGAACCAAAGCCTCTGATCCACCTATTTCTTTTGGCTATTTTAAGCATGTGATTAAAACCTTCAATAGCCAAGATGAATAGGAATGGTGACATGGGATCACCTTGTCTACGCCCGGAGGCTAAAGGGATCCCTATGGAGATTAAGGGCATGTGCTGGAGCCACGACCTAGATATGAACAGTAGGTGTGGACTTAGAACACTTTCTAGTTGTGATGGAGTTGCACGAGGGATCATCTCTTAGACCATTTTTATTTCTTGGTGATGGATGAATTGACTCACCGAATGCAAGGTGAGGTGACATGATGTATGTCATTTGCAAATGACATAGTTCTAATCAACAAGACTAGTGGCGGAGAAAATGCTAAGCTTAAGGTTGGAACTTGGAAACAAAAAATTAAATCTAATGGAGTCTTGTGTGATAAGAATGTGTCACCAAAGCTCAAAGAATCTAAAAAGCGGTGGTTAGACTGGCTATACTGTATGGAGCGAACTGTTGGTCAGTGAAGAACTCTCGTGTCTAGAAGATGAAAATTGTGGAAATGGAAGGTTGAGAAGGATGTATGGGCATACTAGGAGAGGGACAGGGTAGGAGTGGTGTCGATGAAGGACAATATGTGGGAAGTGAGGCTGAGATGGTTCGGTCATGTGAAGATGAGAAGCATGAATGCCCCAATATGGAGGTGTGAGAGATTAGCTAGGAATGGTCACGTATGAAGTATAGTTAAGCCAAAAAAGTTTTAGGGAGAGGTGATTTGACAGGACATGACACGCCCCGAGAACATGATCTTAGGAGAACACGGATTAGGGTAGAGGGTTAGTTAGGCAGTTGAGAGTTTGTTATTATTACTAGCATGTTCTTGTCTCTATCTAATTGGGGGTTCGGAGCTCTGTGTCGATTAGTAGTATTAGCATATTCATGTAGTCTTTGATTTTGGATTTTTGATCATTATCTGTAGTTTGTTACAGTTCCTTGCAAATACGCTCTGCACTACTTTTGCGATTAGCTATCATGTTTTCTTTTTAATTACTACTTTGATTTGCTTGAAATGAAGATTATTTGGAAATAGTCTCTCTCCCTTAGAGAGGTAGTGGTAAGGTCTGCTGCATATACTCTTACCATCTCCGTACCACTTTATGAGATTTCATTGGGTTTGTTGTTGTTGTTGTAGGGACGATTCCTTCTTAAGGATGCTTTGTCATGCGTTTTTTAGCATTTTTTATGGGCTTCTTCACTCCCACTGATTTAGTCATTTGAACTGCTATGTAAATGTGTTTACTTGAGCCGAAGGTCTATCAAAAACAAACCTCTCTATCTTCCAAGGTAGGGGGTAAAGTTTGCATACACACAACTCTCCCAAGACCCCACTGGTGGGATAACAGTGTTTGTTGTTGTGATAATAATAATGTTAGAAGTTATCTTACAAGTTTATAACCTATCCTCAAATAGTAGCTATCCCATATATGGACCGTTTTTCCCATTATCCCCTATTTTAGCAAATTCTGCATTAGTAGGACGCATTTGTAGGTTTTTCTAGACAAGTTGCTCCCATGGGGCTAAATCTTACTCTATCTATTTTATCCACAATCAGACTTCTCATCTATTAGGTTATATTTTTTTCATACATTGTGTTCTGCGCCATTCTTTTTGTGTAGAACAAACAATCTGTCATTTAAAATTTTTCCATGGAGGAATCGGAATTGCTTCAAGAAGAATATAGAACGCAATATATAATGCATGTAGAAGAGAATGTGGGAAAGAGAAGTATTTGAGTACTGGTAAGTTTGGTTTGTTATATTGTAATTTTTATTTGAGTACTGGTAACTTCGGTTTGTTATATTGTAATTTTTATTTGAATGGGGTTGTTTTGATAACAAACCCCATTCAAATACTTAATGAAGAGTCAAAAATTGGGGAACGTACGTCCTTTCGATTTTTTTTGTGTGAAATATTTAAGAGATATAGGGAAACTGGGTTTGAATTTAACCGATTTTGTTGCGAGTAAAGTTTTTTTATGAGTAGAGAGAAATTGATGGTATAAATGGTAGAAATTGGACCTGAGGGTATAATTAAAACAAAATCCCTTTAAAAAGGTAGGAATTAGCGTTTTTCCTATGATGGTGGTATGCAATGGAATTTCAATTTAAAAATTGGATATAAAAACCTAATATGGGCAGCAGGGTGGAATTTAAATACACGACTGTCATATTGTGTTAACTGGCTTCCCATATGGTATACTGGGAAGATTTCTCAAAAGCATATTGCACACACAATTGTTACCCAACAAAAAGAGAAAAGTAGCAGCCCAATGACGAGACTCTTTCAACTGCCTCAACGTCTTGTACCTTAAAGGAGATCCTCCAAAATCGAAATTGTGATGCCTAAGTTAACATTTCTTTTTTACAACTTCTGTTTAAGTTTCCCGAACCTGAAGTGGCATCACTACTAGCCAACTGATTTCTAGGCTAATAAACCTGTAAGAAAATTGAGTATTAGGCTCGTTCTTCACCATCATCCTTTGAGGGAGGATATTTCCATCATTGCATCCTTCATAAATCATGCCATCTAACGCTAGATTCTCAACATGCATCCTAAACTGATTTATCAGTCTCAGCCCTGGGGACATGCTTCCATTCATCAAGTAACAAGACACTCTTTCTCTTATCGTGAGCATAATTGTGTAACGTATATCAAGATCCATAAAGAATAGCATCCGCAGTCAATAATTGGTAATGTAACTGCAAACTCAGATAACATTGTGGCCTTGAGCCTTGAAGAACATAAACCTCGCTTGTTTATTGGTCATAAAATCACAGAAAAGAATGACTACCGCTTTGTCTTTAACATAACATGACTCTCTTAAAGACCATCAGACGGTGGATTCACCCATTCTACCTCATTTCACCTTCAATGATTACTTTGAGAACAGTGGAACAAACTTCAAGTCTTTTTGACAAACTTCAAGTCTTTTTGACAAACTTCAAGTCTTATGTAATGACTCTCCTAAATACACCCTTTATACTTTCGATAGATTTTTTTCCTTCACTTAATTGTTTTTCTTCTCTTCTCCCAGGTATATCATGAAAGTTTCTCTCGAAGCTAGAAGCATGAACTTGTTAGCACTTAAGTGCTTCAACACGGGACCACCATCAACCATGTATACGACAAACTAAGAATCATCTAAAGACTAAAGCTTCCCCTTCAACATCAACTAATGCACTTGCCAAAGGTCATCTACTTACGGTAGAATCCCAGGATTCTCATTCTGCTCCAGACATATGAGACTGTGAACTTCATAAGTAGAAGCACCCGTAAACACAGTCCAAAACTTAGGACTCTATGTTGTTCATTGATGCTAGACTTCTTGTCCATTCACAAGGGCGCCATATCTTATAGTTTTGAGCTCTACATATGGCTAATGATCTTTATAATTTTTATATCAGAATGGGTCAGCTAAGTAGGGTGCAGTCAGTACACATTACACAAAAGGATCAACAACAAACCACTAGGGTGAGAAACAATCCAACACACATGATACATGTAATTTTGGTTATTCAAACTAACTAAAGTATGTGCTGTGGGTGGTGGGTATCTTCCATAACGTTTGCCTATCAAAATAACCATTTCATAATGAATATGATTTCAATGAAGTGGTAAAAGCAGAGCACCTTTCATCTGCCCAGTAGGATGTATGATCAAGGGAAGGAAGTACAAGTGTTGCCTTCATGATTTTAGCAACAGCTACCATATCACAGATCTGCATTCTAGAATTATTTGTTTATCAGATGGAGATAATAGGAATCTTTAATAAAAGGAACTGAAGCATGAAACCTATAACAACCAGACCCCAAATCTCATCTGATTTAAGCCACCATTTGCATTTATCAGAAGGTAACCATTTGTCTTTGCATCTACAACTGCCAGAGAAAGCAAAACGGATGAGGATAAGGCAAAAACAGTTAATAGGCTGAATAAAAATGAATTTCAGCTGTTCAGGTGTTTACGTTTCTGACTCTTTGTCCGCTCAATGCACTGAGTGAAATTTTCACTATTAGGATGCAACCATATTTCTGAATACTGAAAAGGGAAAAAGAGAACAACATTTAGATGTGATACTTCCTTTAGTTAACAAGCTGGAAGATTTGTGATAGAACTTACATCTAGCATGTTATTCTGGTTACCAACAACACCCGATGCAACCATACTTAGAGTCTGTTCCAAATGATTCCGTTCTCCACTATGTTTGGTATCTCCATCCATATGTCTATAGGTATGAGTGCTCTGATCCCTTAGACTGACCAGTGAGTCATATGAATCCTGTTGGGCAATGTCGAACATTTGAAGAAACATAACTTTACTGATGCAACTAGTCTTGATATTAGTAGAAAGCAGAACAGCAAAATCATTAGTTTGCATTTTCAAAACAGAGACCTGGCTAACAAAGAAACTCGTGATTAAAATCTAACACAACCCAAGGCTATCTATCTGCCTATCTCATCATTTTCCTTCGTTCTCTATTTAACATATGTTTTAGTTTACATGCTTCACCTATAGCCTGATAGTTGCATCAAAGACAATACACACTGTTGTGCCGCATCCCCACTGTCTTTGTTGCGAAAATCAGTAGAAATCATTTAATGGATATATTCAGGACCATATCATGTGAACAACCAACTAGATTGAAGGTTTACTACAGGCAAGCATACTATTAATAGCAAAAAAAAAACCACTACTGAGAAGCAAATACCTCCGAAGAACAGAAAGTGTTACAGTTAATATTTAATCATTCAAAACTACGTCTTAAATATTGAGCTCCAATTGATCTTGGAAAACAACCAAAAACAAACCAAATTTTGAAGGAAAAACAAATGAGGAGTGAAAAAATCCATTTCCAGAACTAAAAAATAACCTGACTGTACGCAACTCTTTCAATAGCAGATCCAAACCATCCATATGCACAAAACTTGAGAACACCCATAAACAAGCAGAACCCACAAAACACCAAGAACATCCAGTGCCCCAACTTCTTCCTTCCTTTCAATTCCAATCCAAACCCAAAATCGACAGTCAAAGATTCCAACTTTTTCCTCAAATGCACCCTTTGGATAACATTACTCAAATGGGTGTGCTTCTTTTCTCCTAAAATCTCATACTCATCAGCAATATTGGCATTAGTTTCAGATCTGGGTGAGTTAAGCGGTACATCAATCTCATGATGAGTATTCAAAGTAGCAGTACTATTACTACTACCACCACCAGTATTTTGGGCGTTTTGGTTAGTATTATTGGTTCTCTTAAAAGAATGAGCTCTTCGAGTCATTGGTCCAGAAAATCGTGGACTATTGACCCTCTGTGGAACGCCATCAGTGGCGGTGGAGTGGTGATGGCTATGATGGTTGTTATGATGATGACCCATTTCGTATTAATTAACAAGAATTCGAATACATTAGCTATAGTTGTACGTGGTAATTGGTATAGATTGGTCAGGATGGTGAAGTGATATTATTGAAGATGATTAGGCATTAATGGAGAGAAAGTGGAAGAGATGGAGCATAGAGTAAAAAGGAAGGGAGAGTTCAATCATTGTTACAAGTTTTAAATTGTTCAGCCCATGGAAAGTTGCCTACCGGAGCCGCCATTTTCAACTACCTGTACACGCGGATGAATGAATACATCATCATCCCCTCACTCGTTTTCTTACACCTTGTTTGGACGATTCTTTATCTCTCTTTTTTTGACTAATTCAAATTCACAGCATTCGTGTTAGGATAGCATCCCTACCAATGTTTTTTTTTTACTATACTTCACTTATTCTGTTGTAAAAAACTTATTGCATATCCTAGGGGTTAATTGGTACAAAAATATAATAATGTAGAAATTAATAATATAGGATTTATTTTTATTAAGGATTTGATTCATTATTTTTTTGTGTTTGGATTAAAATTTTATAAAAAATTTCTTTTTCAATTATATCTCTTAATTACTATGTAATTAGATTAAGGTAAATAATTGTCCAATAATATTATTTCCTATGGTCTTCTAACTAAATATGAAAAGAACAATTTCTTTTGTCATGTTTACTCTTTTTTCACTTAATTTACTTTAGAACAAATAATTATCATCTTAGTAAATTGATCACTTACAAGATGTTAATTTTTAATTTTTTTTAAAAAGAACAGATAAATTGATGACTTTTAAAATTGAAAAGACGGTAAATAATAGTAAAATTAAATAAAGTATATACATTTACACATAAAAATTGTAAGTTGTAATTGTAATATGTATGCAATTTTATAAATTGTTCAGATTACAAATAATTAGAACAAACAATTTTTTAATATTAAACAACTCACGTTTCAAATATTGTATTAATTGTGTTGGATTTATTTAGTAACACGCAACTCTCTCTAAATAATTTGTCAGATAATTTATTTAAATAATTTACTAGTACAAATATAAAAACATATATCAAGAAAATAAATAAAATAATTAAAATTTGAGGGATATTTTGTCTTTACGTAGACTTATCTCATGGTACTATATCATATGTATTATTAATACCTTGAGAAAAGACATAAATTCACCACTGAAGTTGTCCCGTATATTCATAAAGACGCCTTAATTTTGGAAGTGTCCTATCACCCCACAAATTTTTTTAATATCTTTGTAAATGGGCCATTTTGACCCATTCTCTATTCTGCGTTGTGACCACGCACATGAGGAGCGTGATGTAATGTTTTAAATGTCATTAACCAGTTTAAAAGTGTCACGTGTCACTTTATTTCTCTATCATTAATTAATTTATTAATTTACATCATCTTCCCCAAATTAAAACTCAAAAGAGCCATTGATAGCCCACTTTTCATAATCGCATCTTCTTTATTTTTTCCAAAACAAAATCAATATTGGTACTCTCTTTGACGAATTTATCATCTTCCCGAAACGCAATATGATAAGAATTCGTTTTCTATTTTAATTTTCAGTAGAAAGATATTTTTTTCCTTCTGGATCACTTAAAGTTTCAAATTCAATTTCGTTACAGAAAATAATGAAGGATAAAAGAGTCGGAGAAACAATGCTAAACTGAAAATACACTACTCAGAAAGACAATGTAACAAAGAAAAAGGTCAAGATTAAGATGATTCATCGATCTTCTTTCTCCTATCGTATGCTACCTGAGCTCTCTCCTTCCTCTTCCTCTTGTTCTCGAGTTCCTTGATTTTATCGAAAATAACTCTATCCAATCTCTGATGAAAGCTTCCCAAGAGAAGCCTGGCTCTCTTCTTCCTCTTACTTGTGTGCAGCTTGGAGCCTCAATACTTTTTAAGCATCAAGAATAACCATTCTCTTAATCTTGACATATTGGGGTGGGACACCCTCATAAATCTTGTGATTAGATTTTGATCGAAAATATCAAATTCAATTTCTTGTTTTTCCAAGAATCTTGACAGAGAGAGAAGAAAATATTAAGAATTTGGAAAGTTGAAAAATAACAAAGAAAAAGA
The DNA here is from genome assembly GCA_027705065.1 of Solanum peruvianum. Taxonomy (NCBI): domain Eukaryota; kingdom Viridiplantae; phylum Streptophyta; class Magnoliopsida; order Solanales; family Solanaceae; genus Solanum; species Solanum peruvianum. The sequence goes on from JAKWJD010001761.1 coordinate 57,381,436, forward strand.
GATTTTTCTACTTAGTAAAGAATCGGGTCGGACTAAACGGGTTGAAAAGAGTGAGCATCACGCGCGTCAACCCAAATGAAGGAATGAGTCAAATTGACCAATTTACAAATATATTAAAAAGTTTTGTGGGGTGATAGGACACTTTCAAAGTTAAGGTGTCTTTATAAAAATACGTAACAACTTCAATGGTGACTTTATGTATTTTCTCTTAAAACCTTCAAATGAAGGTATTAATAATAGGTATTAATAATACATTCTGTAATACCATGTATGAGGTATAACTAAGTCATGTATTAATTATACATAGACCAAAAATTCTACTAATCATAGTACTAAACATAATATATGGACCAAATATTTTAATGTAGCGTACTAGACGAGCCCTTAGGGATTGTTTGCAGGGATGAAGCAATGATTTTTGATAAAGATATTCAAAATTTGAAGAATTAAATACTCAAACTAAATGATGGGGTTCGAATCTAATATATATATATATATATAAATAAAATTTTAACTATGTATAAATAGTAATATTTTCTGCCGAGGGAATCGGATGAACCCTCTAACATAAGGTTGGCTCAGACCCTAGTCGTTTGGTTGGAAAAAGTTATCTCAGAATTAATTATCTTGAATAACTTATTCCACCATGTATGTGAGATAACTTATCTCATCACTATCATATAAATGATGGGATAGATCCCAAACATAACAACCAGACAAAACACCAAATTTTATTTCACGATTATTCTTTTATCCAAAACTATTTATTCTTATAGTCAGACGACCCGTTAATACACTTAAAAGAATTATCCTCCTCACTTTAAGTAAAATTAAATATCATTTAGGGGATTTATTCATTCAAAAAATAATTATCACTATATAAATATATCGTTTAACTTAATTTATTTTATATTTATATCCTTCAATTTTGAGTGTGCATAGATAGATACTTAAATTTATATTAAATTAAACAAATAGATTCACACATCTTATATGACATCCTACATGACAATTTGTATCATACGTAGTGTCTTATATGGCTTATGTCACACAAAACTCATGTGTCTACATTTAAATAAAATCACTTTATTTTATAGTACATGTATTATTTTTATGATAAAGTGTCAAATTCATTCCTGAAATTAGTTAAGCTCTTAAAATTGGACCATGGGAGTGAAAATGAAAATGCCCCTCCGATGCTATCCCTCCAAAAACACAAGGCATTCATGCCAACATACTGACGTTTTCAAGTTTTTCACTGAAAACTCAAAAGTCAGTAATAATGAAACATTAGGGAGAAACTACAATAAAGAACAAGAACAAATAATATATATTGCAACGCAACTTTAATACATATTATTTTTTAAAATATTTATTTTAATTATATTTGAGATGTCCGAATGAATTTTCATAAACTATATTGTAAAATTTCTCTAAATTAGCATATGAAAATATTAATTTTTTAGAGGTATTATTTAATCGATAATATTTTATTAATTTACAGAGTATTTAGATGCCAAAAAATTATTCAGAGATGAAATTTCAAAGAATTTGAAAGAATCCACTTGCGAGAACGTCATTCATGAACTTGAGGTCATTATTAATGATCTAGGTTACCGCAATAACATTAATGTTAGTAACCTATTGAATGAGCGAAAATGATACATATTCAGGTTCAGAGCTTAGAACAAATTGTAGACATCATTGGAAAAATAATATTGATGATAAAGTTAAAAATGATACAATATATCTGGAATCAGTTACGCGTAAGGAAACACTTGAATCTAGAATTCTTCACAATTTTATATTACAATAAGAAAAGATAACATGGAAACTTTTACATGCAATGAGAAAAATTAGAGATGAACTTCAACTAAATTTAAATTTTAACAAAAAACAGTACATAATAAAATCTTATTTCACTGAATTTTCTTAGATATATTTATACTTTTAAAGTATTATTAATTTATAATATTAATGAGAGCATAATTATTATCTTAGAAAAATTATTAACTAACTAAGTATTAATTTAGTGAGATTTTACGGTAAAGATCAAAATGACAAATTAAACTTTTGATTCATAAGTTATAACACCCATCTCACCGAACATGAGATGTTTTTTTTGGGACCCCAATATTGAGTGGGATGGACTCTACTGATACTATATATGTGAAATTAATTCTTAATCCTAACTCAATTACACAAGTCTTATAAGGAATCAAATAATCTACTCATTACATTAACAATCAACATAATACTTTTGTCATTCTTTTAACTTATTAATAATCCCTAAATTAAACACTGAATTGAATACTGTAAAGGATTGAAGGAAGGAGAAGTTACAATTTGATATATAACACTTGACATAAAACAACTATTAAAATTTTATTTTATTTTTTTATTGGTATTTAATATTAGCATTAAATTAATTAAAATACATACAGAATAAGATTCATTCGATAAAAATTGTTCTCGATCAAAAGAAATCATTAAAATATTAGAAGTTTATGAAATATATATTAGTGACTACAATAATATAAACATACAAATTATAAAAACTTATAGAAGCATTTTAAGAGTAAATAAATACTTATTAAAACGAACAAGTTCAATTCAAAGATAACTACCAAAACTAGAAGAGTTATCAAGGTCACTATCCTAGTATTTTCTATCATTGTGTAGCTGTTTACAGCAAATGACAAGTAATCTAAAGCTAAATACAATCTTATGTGTTCATATGAACACCGTTAATTGTTTTCCAACTAACGGTATGAAGGGAAATTTGATGTTGAAAATAAGTGGGGTCGGATTAAAAATATTTATATATAATTTAAATGAATATTATAAAAAATGAAATTAAGATAGTGATATAGATGATTGAGATAAATTAGGACAAAAGTAAAATAAAATATATTAAAGAATGAAAAAAAATATAGCTGACTAAAATAGATATCATAACTTATTTTTTTCTCCTTTTACTAAAGAAATCATTTTCTCATTTTGATTATTTTATTATTTTATGTTAACTCCAAAAATGAGACTTAATTAGATTTATAACGAAAAATTTAAAATAGTTCATTTTGAACCTATTTATTGTGTGTGAAAGTCTTATTTTCCTACCCATGTGTTACGCCGCATGGCCTGCAAATGAGTGCATGTGACACAATCATAATTATTTTGTCTATTTTATAAAAACTACAATTTTTAATTATCTAAAAAGAGACAAGTAATCAATTAACCATGTGGTATCTACATTGACCTACTCGTTAAATGGGGACCCAAGTGTCATAAGAGAGAATGGTGCTCATTATTTAATTCTAATCTAATTTATATTTTATTTGCCGTAAGAGAATATAAATTTAATTTCTTTTATCAATTAAATAATCAATTAATGGGACTTTATTCTGTCAACAAATACTAAAAGATTGAAGATTTGCTAGCTGATCAATTATTATTACCGTTCATGGTTTACCATTGGTATTCTTCTAGGCTAAGTGAACTATAAATTCATATAAAATTTTGATTTTTTTTTTATATATATATATATATATATATATATATATATTTTATTTTTTTTGAATCTCAAAATGTAAAATTTATTTTAGTTTGAACTTAATTCATGTCATTTGTCAATATTATTTGGCGTCCTTATCAATTTCGAGACCAACAAATTAATGTCAATGTATTCTGACAATTCCAATTAAATCAAAAACCAGTAAAACATCTCAAGTTTTCAAAATGGAAGATATATTTTAGCACACAAGGGACTTTACTTATTTGATATAATAGCTATAACGCGAAGGGCCCAAGTTATCCTTTAACTATTTAAATTGATATAAAATTATTTTTTATTCACCTTTCAACCTTTATATATATTTGACGTTTTATATTTTAACTTTAAAATATCTTTGATATTAATCTATACCATGTGTTATGCCGCATGGCCTGCAAATGAGAACATGTGATACAATTATAATTATTTTGTCTATTTTTATAATCCAATTTTTTAATCTTCTAATCAATTGATCATGTGGTATTAGAAGGGAATGGTGCTCAGTGTTTTAGTATCAGTATACTGATATTTAGCTATTTATATAAGCTGTAAGAGAATCAAAATATTGAATTATTTATCAGTTAAATAATTAATGTGACTTTATTTTGTCTCCAAATACTAATAAATTAAAGAATCAAAAAAAGAATTGTTATAAAATTTTTATTCGGTATCCTTGGTAATTTTGTTGGATATATTATATATAATTAAATAAATAAATTATGAATGTTTGAATTTAAAATTTAATGTTTCAATATAGAATCAAAATGTTATATGTTAATTATGAAGAAAGGATATTCATGTATTTTGTTAAGGAAGAGTTAATAACTTTGATGGTTACTCAAATATTAGTTATTTTTATAGAAAGTCACTCAACTTTTATTTTCAACTTAAAAGTCATTCAGCTATGACTTATTTACATAGAATGTCAGTCAATTTTCATTTTCAATTCAAAAATCACTCGACTATGACTTCTTTGCACAGAAAGTCATTCAACTTTCATTTTCAACTTAAAAATCACTCAACTATGACTTCTTTGCACATAAAGTTACTCAGCCTATTTAATTGTTTTTCATTAAAATTTAGTGACATGAAATCTTAATTATTAACCAAAATTTTAAGAATCAAATATATATCCATTTAAACTATTTAATGACCCGCCCATTTAATCCAACCCGCTTAAAAATATAATATTAAACATTTTATTTAACCATTAATTTCCTAAATCATTTCCCATTGAACATTGAACATTTTATTTTATCATTATTTCGCAAAGAATGTGGGAGACAAGGGAGAATAATTTGGGAAATTAATGGTAAAATAAAATGTTCAATATTATATTTTTAGCGGGTCGGGTTAAATAGAGCGGGTGATTAAATGGGTATATATTCTATTCTTATAATTTTGGTTAATAATTAAAATTTTATGTCACTAAATTTTAATGAAAAAAATAATTACATAGTTGAGTGACTTTCTTTGCAAAGAAGTCATTGTTGAGTGACTTTTGAGTTGATAATGAAAGTTGAGTGACTTTCTGTGCAAAGAAGTCATTGTTGAGTGACTTTTGAGTTTAAAAATGAAAGTTGAGTGACTTTCTGTGCAAAGAAGTTACAATTGAGTGATTTTTGAGTTAAAAATAAAAGTTGAGTGACTTTTTGTGAGAACAATTGATAATTGAGTGACCATCAAAGTTATTAACTCGGATAAGGAGGGGTATTGTAGGCATTATACAAGGAAATTTAGCAAAGAGTTCTATGGTCTATGGCTATGCATACTCAAATCATAATTCATCAAGGTCAAATCCATCGGTGGCCCCCTAAAGTTGGCACTAAATTTCACATAGACACTTCAACTGTGTGATATTCATTTTAGACACTTCATGTAAGGTTCCGTCATATTTTTTGACACTTTTTTTACAATAAGAAAAAAGTTGAAGGAGAGTGTAATACACTCGTCGATGACATGGCAAACGATGAATTAAATGATTACATGTGTTATTTTAAGTTAGAAATTTTTTTAAAATCTATTTAGTAAATAAATCAAAATATTATTCTAAAACTAATCAATTTAACCCTTCCCCTCTCCTCTCCACCCCCACCCTCCCCCCCGCCGCCCATGATGGTTATCTTCTCTGCTATACTCAATAATTTTCTTAATTTGCTTTTTAATTGTTTTAGATTCTTTTTTTCTTTCAATATTAGTGTCTTTTTTGAGAGAAAAGAGAGGAGGAGGGAGACAAGGAGAAGGAAGAAAGAAAAATTATAAAATATGAGTGTTCATATTCAATTTTTTTCTGAAAAAGGTGGAATCGAAAATCGTCTATTTTCATATACTCTATATGTTTTTTTCTTTTCTTTTACTAGTTTTATTTCTTTTAATTGTTGTTTTGTGGAATCAAATATGAAATATGGGTGTTGGTATCCATTGATTTGGCAAAAAAGGTAAAGGGAGACGATGATAAATTTAATTAGAAAAGTAATACACTGAAGAAGAAGAAAAATGACTCAAAAACAGATTTGATAAACTAATTGACCTCCATTGAAGAGTTTAAGCATGAAAAAATGGTGGGAGGTGGTGACTTGAAAATTGGAGAAGAAAAAGAGAAAAATAAAATCAAAAATTGGCTAAATTAAGTCTTTCACGCGCTAGTATTGAGTGTATCACACTCACTTTGATATGTCAGCAAAAAGTGTCTAAATGACACAACAGAACTCTACACGAGGTGTCTAAAATGAACATCGCTCAGTTAAAGTGTTTTAGTGAAATTTGGTGCCAATTTTAAGGACCTATCGATGAGTTGGACAATATCTCTTACTCCCTCCATTTCACAAAGAATAGACTAGTTTTATTTGACACGAAGTTAAAGAAAATAAAGAAGACTTTTGATCATGTAATTCTAAATTAAAGTTATGTCAAATGTACAAAATTGCCTTTTAATCTTGTGGTTTTAAACATGTCACGTGAAAAGTTATTACCAAAAGAAGAAAGATGTCATTCTTTTTCAAACAGATTAAAAGAAAGGAGATCATTCTTTTTAAAACGGAAATAATATTTCTTCTCTTTCTAAATTCTTGTGTACCTGTTTCTTTATTTTATATATTATTGTTAAGAAGTTATTCTTCAAATTTTTGACATAAATTTTCAAATTTAATGATGTGTATGATCTGAATGAATGGATTTACACATAAACGGGTACTTCTTTAATGTGGGTGGATATCACACGAGACAAAAATAACGTATATAATATCTTTGCATGGTCACTTAACTAGTAACTATTCTCATAGAAAGTCACTCTACTATGAATTATTTCCATAAGAACTTAGTCAATTTTGACTTTAACTCAAAAGTCATTAACTATAAACTCTTCTTATAGAAAGTCACTTAACTATATACTTTTTTTTTAACATAAAATTACTCAATTTTAATTTTCAACTAAAAGGTCACTCAATTACGAACTGTTGTAACAAAAATCACTCACTCTAATTAATTGATCTTTTAAAATAAAATTTATTGACATGCATTTTTTATTTAAAACTAAAACTTAAAAAAAACATCATTTAAATCATTTAATAACCTTTTTACTTTATGCGGTCATTTAAAAGATATTATTTAAATTAATAGTATGTTCACTATTTATTTATTGGTTAAAAAGAGGGGATATTTTACCAAAATATTATGCATCATTACAAACAAAGGTAGTTGCATTACTAGCATTACTGCTAGCGCACGAATGATCCGACCACTTAATGGGGTTACAATCCAAATTACATTGAGGCTTATCCATTTTTTCTTCTTTTAGTACCTTTCGAACAAATAAAGGTGAAATTTTTTATTCCTCAAAATATTTATCTAATTTCATCTTCTGGCCTTCTTTGGCTAGGAGGTCTGTCACTTTATTTTTTCCTCGAGACTCATGCCTGATTGGGGGTTCCCCATTCTATTAATCAAATCCCTGCATTCATTTAAAACATTTGTATGAGTATCTCTTTTGTTTTGAAGAAACTTAATTACCTCGAGTGAGTCAGTGTTTATCTCTAAGTGTTGAACCAACAATTTTTCAGTTAAAAGAAATCCGTATAATAGAGATGATAGTTTAGCACTGATTGATGAGTTTACATTAGTTTTTGCACTGTAACCAGCTAACCAATTTCCACCAGTGTCAGGCAAACACTCCTACTCCCCCTATTTTGTATTGTGGACTTGTGGTTAAAGGGCCTATCAGTATTTAATTTATATTTGTAGTTCGGTGGATCCCTTTTAGAACAAATGACAAGAATGATAAAATTGCAAGGACTCCAAAATAAAACTTGCTTGACTTAGAGGCATATTAATACTTTTCTTGAAGATAGTTGGAGTCTCTCCCACGAGCAATCGGAAGAATAAATAACAACTCTATCTTGGGGATTCAACTAAGTCACAAAACAAGTAGCATTCAAGAATGTTTCTCTTCTATTCTTAAATTGGTGATTTCACCTTTTGATTAATGTCTTACAAATGTTTATTTTCGTTTGAATGCTTATCTTTTTCAATTAAAATAAACTCAATTTATAGGATAAATGTTTTGCAAGAAAAGGACTTTTAATTAATAGAATTTATTATAGGTTCATGAATTTGAAAGAAAAAACTTATCTTTCAAAAACCCATAATGTAGAATTAAAAAGCTTCTTGCAAAAGTTTATAACGTAGAATTAAAATAATTGAATGTTACAACTCACATTCATGTATTTTGTTATTTCAAAACTTTTTCAATGGATAACTGTTTCAAAATTAATTGAAACACTAACTCTTACGATCCCAACTAATAACATCCTTATCTTTTGTATTACCTTTTCCCCTTGTGTCCTTCCCAATTATATATATATATATATATATATATATATATATATATATATATATATATATATATATATATATATATATATATATATTTCATGGTTCTCGTGTAAAAAGTGGACATGACATATCATCTCTAGTATTTCATTTAATGCGATCACATTGAATAAAACGTATTTTCTTAATACATTTTACTTTTTCTGTTTTGTTATTTAAACTAGTGAACTTGTCGCGCTTCGCGCGATTATAAAACATATTAGTTATAAATAATTTTATTAAGTATCATATAAATGATTATGTATTTGCAATATAATTGTTAGACCTTGATTTTTTAAAATGGAAAATAATATATAAATTCAATGCATAATTAATCTTTAGAGTTTTACTGACATCCACTTCATAGTTGATCATAATTCAATAGTTTGCATCTTATTATTTTTTAAATCAAAACTAAAATATGCAAATAATAAACATAAATAATATAACAACAAAAAAATTATGTATGATATTTCTACATAATCTAACAATACCTCTCAAAAAAATAACAATAAAAAAAATTAATATAATGATTTCTATAAAATTTGACAATATCTTATTTATGCTACTATAATATCTAATATCAATATGATTATTAATTACTTTAAAAATTAGAAAAATAAAAAGTTATTAATGTAATAAAAATAAATATCACTAAAACTTATACTAAAGAAATGACTTTTTAGTTTCTTAACATTGTATTTAATATAATTAATACAATTAAAGAATTGAGTTTTAAATGAAGAAAAAACTAAAGAAACAAAAAGAAAGAAGAAAAGATCAATTATTAATTAATAATCAGTTATACTTTTCCAAAAATAAGAAATTCAAAAGCTACCATTTTGCCTACACATAAAAATATATTTCTTAAATATTTCTCTTCCTTATATTCCTCTTTTTACCTTTTATTTTCTTATAGATTCACAAAAAAAAAAAAACTAAGCTCCTAGGACTCAAAAAAAGATGAAGTTTAAAATTAAAAAGAATTAAGTTACAATAAATTTTTGACAAAAAATGACAAATTACAAAAAATATAAAAATCTTTGAAAATGATTATGATAGAGATTTATGATAATTTAAGAAGTGTTTTATATTTTTAATAAATAAAAGAAAATTTAGGAAAAGGAAAAGAAAAGATTTAGGAAAATTAATTAATAGTATTTTATTAATGATGAAAAATAAGATATTTTAATTTTCTTCAACATTTTACAACAAATTAAATTAGATTAATTGAAAGAAAATTAATGGGGAGAACATATGTATGGTAAAAAAAGGAGACATAAATAAAATATAGATATATTTTTAAAAAATCATGGAAATAGATAATGTAAAATTATGGTAAAAAGAATTGGAGCTAAATACGTTTCTTTTAGAAAATTATAAAAATAGAAGGTAGAAATAAAAATAAAAATAATTAATTATAGTAATAACAAAGAAAGATGAGAATTAATAAATTATAATAATGATGAGAAGTTTAATATTTTTTTTTAGATTTCACAGATTAGAGAAAATAATAAATTAAAACATATAACAAAATAAATGAGTTACCAATTGCAAATCAAACTAAAATTTTAATTATATTTCATGAAATCTCTTCTTTCCTTTTTTTTTTTTTTAAAAAAAACAAATGCCCATTAGGGTTTATTAATAAACAAAATTAAAAATAATACAACTACTAATTACCAAAGTGGAACGGTTCCCAATAATCAAAAAAAAAAAAAACTATAACACTAACTAAAATTAAAAAAAAAAAGAAAAAAGAAGAAATACACAAATGTAGTAGAATGCAAGGGCTTTAGTCGTCTTTTTCGATTAGCCGCTCAGAAATCCATGGGTATTTCGACACCGTCATATCCATCTGACCTTCATCTTTTGCAATATACAAACAATTTTATGTCCAGCATGTAATCAATCTAAATGTATGTGTTTACATAGTATTCAAAAGTAAAGGTTAAAAACTTTTCAAATTCTGTAATTAAGTGTAAAGAATAAATATTCTTAAATTTTTACAATTAAGAAAAATGTTTTTAAGCTATAACATTGATAAGGGAAGCTTTTATGAGTACGATTTAATGAGGAAATGATTAAATATTATGCTTTAATATTCTGCAAAAACATTAAATAATATTTTATGTTTTAAAATGAAAAGAAGTGAAAAAAATCCACAAAAGAATAAATAAAAATCCAGCCCTTAGAGGCATCAACAATTTCTAGATTCAGATTTTATATAGGACAACTTTCACATATACCAAATAAAAAATTTATATTTATATGCTATAACAAAGTTTACATAATTGCGCTTCATAGCAAACATAGAAACTGTATAATTCCCTATACATATACAATTGAAGCAAATTTGTCACGACCCAATTCGGGGACGCGACTGGCACCCACATTTACCCTCCTATGTGAGCGAACCAACCAATTTAACCCTTAACATTTTAATACAATATCAACAAAAGAAATGCGGAAGACTTAACTCATTAATAAAACAACTCAAAACTATTATTAATATCCCCAAAATCTGGAAGTCATCATCACAAGAACATCTATCTCAAATTACTAAACTAGGACTGTCTAAGAACAAAATATAACTAAAAAGCTAGTCCATGCCGGAAGTTCAAGGCATCAAGACTTGAAGAAGAAGACCCAGTCCAAGCTAGACGCATTAGCTCACCCTGAATTTCCGATGGAGTGAAGACTGGCTTGATCTACTGCTGAGTCGAAGTTGACGGAACGTTTGCTGCATTACACAATAACAAAAAGGAAAACATAAAAGTAGGGGGTCAGTACAACCACACGTACTGAGTAGATATCATCGGCTAACTCGAAATAGGGAACAATATATATCAATATTAATGTAATTCAACTACAATACTCAACATGTAGCAACAACAATTTCTTTATCATTAACAATTTCCGTCAAGTTCATACATGAGGTCTCAAGCCTCAATACCATACTCATTTGGGAATTAAGTTCATTAGATTGAGTATATTCATTATCTTTCAAGATTCATTATCTTTCTTCCTCTTGTGTCGGTACGTGACACTCCGCTCCTCTATTTCTATCCTGGTGCCGGAACGTGGCACTCCGATCCTCATATACTATCCTGGTACCGGAACGTGGCACCCGATCCTCATATTCTATCCTGGTGTCGGAACGTGACACTCCGATCCTCATATTCATTCTATCCTGGTACCGGAACGTGGCACCCGATCCCCTAATTCGTCAAGCCTTCTTTTACACTAAGGCATCCTCATTATCATTATATAATTTATCAAGCCTTCTTTCATACTAAGGCATTATCAATCTTATTATATAATATATCAAGCGAATTAGGGTTCTTTCAAGATTTGGGATTCAATAGCTTCATCATGCTTGTTAATTCATCACAATTTCATAATCATAAACATGCAAGCATACAATTTAAGCACATAGACAGGTTCACAATACTATCAACACATAATATTCACTATTAAGAGTTCACTACGATTATCGTAATATAAAAACCATAACCTACCTCCACCGAAGAATTGAAATCAACAAGAAATTCCCAAGCTTGTTATTCCTCTTTGCTTCTCCTCTCTCGTTTGATTTCCCCTTTCTTTCTCTCTTGTTCTTTCTGTTTTGTTTCCTTATGTTCAAACCCTCTTTCTTTTACCCTAATTAATCATATAATTAGGTGTGAAAAAGGACAATAAACCCCTCTAATTAACTTAAGGTTACCCCTTTTAACCCCTAAGTAATTAGACTTATTAATGTTACCCCTAAATCTTTATAATTAAGGAAAGAATAGTCAAAAACGACCCTTAAAACGTGTGGAGAAATCCTAAACTGCCTGGGATTGCGTGACCTGTGACGGGCCGTCGTGCCTGCGACGGTCCGTCACGGTGGTCGTCGCACCTCCCCAGGTTCCCATCGTCACCACGGACACTATGACGGTCCGTCACGCCTGTGACGGTCCGTCCTGCACGTCCGTCATGGCGGTCAGAAACTCGTTTCTCGAACCAAATTCTCAAACGTTGAAGTGTTTTGCAACGGAAACTCACGACGGTTCGTCGTGGATGTGACGGCACGTCCTGCAGGTCCGTCACAATTTACAGAGAGTCGATTTTAATATCCAAATTCAGAATCTCTAAGTATCATGGGACGAAACATCCATGACGGGCCGTCGTGACTACGATGGTCCGTCACTACTTCCGTCGTCCCAGCCAGTTTTTCCAGAAATGCACTCTGTTGCTCAAAACGACTAAACAGGTCGTTACAATAGATACCAATTTACCCATCGTTCGTCCCCGAACGATCAAAAGAAGGAAAACAATGGCGACAAGGAGTACCTGAATCTGTAAACAGATGTGGGTATTTTTCTTGCATATCTGCCTCCTTCTCCCAAGTAGCCTCTTCAACCGGTCGATTCTTCCATTGCACTTTGATGGATGCAATCTCCCTCGACCTCAGTTTGCGAACTTCTCTATCTAATATAGCAACCGGTTCCTCTTCATAAGTCAAGTTCTCATTCAACAAAACTGAATCCCAACGGATAATGTAGTTTCCATCTCCGTGGTATCTCTTCAACATAGATACATGAAACACCGGATGTACTCCGGACAGCCCTGGGGGTAAGGCTAATTCATAAGCCACCTCCCCTATTCTCTTAAGCACTTCAAATGGTCCAATATACCTTGGACTTAACTTACCTCTTTTTCCAAACCGCATCACCCCTTTCATGGGCGAAACCTTCAACAAGACTTGTTCACCTTCCATGAACTCCAAGTCTCTAACCTTTCGGTCTGCATACTCCTTTTGTCTACTTTGAGCCGCCAAAAGCTTTTCTTGAATAGCTTTCACCTTCTCCATAGAATCTCTCAACAGATCAGTCCCCCAAGGTCTAACTTCAAAGGCATCAAACCAACCAATGGGAGATCTACACCTCCTCCCATACAATGCTTCAAATGGAGCCATGTCAATACTGGAGTGATAGCTATTATTGTATGAAAACTCTGCCAAAGGTAAAAAGCTATCCCAATGGCCACCAAACTCTATCACACAGGCGCGAAGCATATCCTCCAAAACTTGAATCGTTCGCTCAGACTGACCATCTGTCTGAGGATGAAATGCAGTACTAAGGTCTAACCTAGTACCTAATTCAGCATGCAACGTTCTCCAAAACTTAGAAGTAAACTGCGTACCTCTATCTGATATAATGGAGAGTGGAACTCCATGCAACCGAACGATCTCTGAGATGTAGATCTTGGCTAACTTCTCTGCATTGTAGGTCACCTTGACAGGAATGAAGTGAGCGGACTTAGTTAACCTATCAACAATCACCCAAATGGAGTCATACTTACCCAATGTCTTTGGAAGACCAACCACGAAGTCCATCGCGATTTTCTCCCACTTCCATTCAGGAATGGGCATCCTCTGAAGTGTTCCTCCGGGCCTCTGGTGTTCATACTTTACTTGTTGACAATTTGGACACTTGGCAACAAACTCAACAATATCTCGCTTAATTCTACTCCACCAGAAGTGTTGCTTTAGGTCGCGATACATCTTGGTTGCACCAGGATGTATAGAATATCTGGAACTATGGGCCTCTGTCAGAATAGTGGTGATCAAATCATCGATGCGGGGTACACATACTCTTCCCTTAATCCTCAAAACACCTTCCCCATCGATTATTGCTTCCTTAGCCTCTCCTTGCAACACTTTATCTCGAATTCACCTTAGTTTCTCATCGTCAAACTGTTTCCCCTTAATCTGATCAAGGAAAGAGGATTTTGCCTCTACACAAGCTAACAATCCTCCCTTCTCATTTGTTTCTAACCTCATAAGGTCATTAGCCAAAATCTGCACTTCTCTAGCCAATGGGCGTCTAGAAGCTTGCAAATGAGCTAGACTTCCCATGCTTCCGGCCTTTCTACTCAAGGCATCTGCCACAACATTCGCCTTCCCCGGATGATACAAGATAGTGATGTCGTAGTCCTTTAGTAGTTCCATCCATCTCCTCTGTCTCAAGTTCAAGTCCTTCTGAGTGAAGACATACTGTAGGCTACGATGGTCCGTATAGACTTCACACTTAACCCCATACAAATAGTGTCTCCATTGCTTTAGTGCAAATACTACCGCGGCCAACTCCAAATCATGGGTCGGATAGTTACGTTCATGCATTTTTAATTGCCTCGAAGCATAAGCAATCACATTCTTCTCTTGCATTAGCACTGCACCCAACCCAGAATAGGATGCATCACAATAAACAATGAAGTTTTTGCCCTCTACCGGCAAGGTGAGGATAGGCGCGGTAGTCAACAAAGTCTTAAGCTTCTGAAAGCTTTCCTCACATTCATCTGACCATACAAATGGAACATTCTGCTTAGTCAAGTTCGTCAATTGGGAAGCAATGGAAGAGAATCCCTTGACGAATCGGCGGTAGTAGCTAGCTAACCCCACAAAACTCCTTATTTCTGACACGTTTGTAGGTCTTACCCAATTCTTTACCGTCTCAATCTTAGATGGATCTACCATCACTCCATCCTTAGAAACCACGTGCCCCAAGAAGGACACTGAATCTAGCCAAAACTCACACTTGGAGAATTTCGCATAAAGCTTTTTCTTTCTCAACAACTCTAACACCAATTTCAAATGCTCCTCATGTTCTTTCTTACTTTTGGAGTATATCAGTATATCATCAATAAACACAATCACAAAGAGATCCAAATATGGCTTGAAAATCCCGTTCATCAAGCTCATGAAGGCAGCAGGGGCATTAGTAAGACCAAACGACATTACCACAAACTCATAATGCCCATACCTAGTTCGAAAAGCAGTCTTTGGCACATCCGTTGCTCGTATTTTCAGTTGGTGATAACCGGACCTCAAGTCAATTTTAGAGAAGACACAAGCACCTTGTAACTGATCGAACAAGTCATCAATGCGAGGAATGGGGTACTTGTTCTTAATAGTTACCTTGTTCAACTGTCGGTAATCTATGCACATTCGGAAACTCCCATCTTTCTTCTTCACAAACAAAACCGGAGCACCCCAAGAAGATGCACTTGGTCTAATGAAGCCTTTGCTCAACAACTCTTGAAGTTGAGCCTTTAATTCTCTTAACTCCGCGGGAGCCATTCTATACGGGGGTATAGAAATGGGGCGAGTACCGGGTTCCAAATCAATGCAGAAGTCTATATCCCTATCTGGTGGCATACCGGGAAGATCTGCAGGGAACACATCCGAAAACTCACAGACTACCGAAACTGACTCAATCGATGGTACTTGAGTAGTGTCATCCTTAAGATGTGCCAAGAAAGCTAGACAACCCTTACTAACCATCTTCTGAGCACGAATAAAGGAGATGATACGCACCGGATTGGGAGTGTAGTCACCCTCCCATACTAACTGATCTGCCCCAGGCTTGGCTAACGTCACTGTTTTAGCATTACAATCCAAAATCGCAAAGTTTGGAGAAAGCCAAGTCATACCCAGAATTACATCAAAGTCACCCATTTCTAAAATAACCAAATCTACATAAGTGTTGCTCCCCACAAAATTCACCAATCAAGACCTATACACTTTTTCGACTATCACAGACTCACCCACCGGAGTAGAAACACGAATAGGCATGTCAAGTAATTCACAATGCAATTTTAGACCATTAGCAAATGATGAAGATACATATGAAAACGTGGAGCCAGGGTCAAATAATACAGATGCCATGCAATCACAAACCAAAAGATTACCTGTGATAACAGCATCAGACGCCTCCGCTTCAGATCTCCCAGGGAAAGCATAACAATGGGCCCCATTATTCGTCTGTCCGTTGCCCCTACCATGTTGTGTAGTAGTGGCTCCGTTTTGCCCTTCACCTCTGCCGTTTTGGTGACCACCATTACCTCGGCCACCACGCCCTCCAGAATAACGACCTCTACCATTACCACCCCTACCTCTAGCCAATGGGGTTCTGTAACTCTGGTTTGGACAATACCTCTTAATGTGTCCAATCTCTCCACATCCATAACATTCTCTGGGTTCACGCATCGGCCTCTCAGAGAAGTGTTGACCGTTCTGAGGTGGACCCCCAACTACAGTCTGTAGTGAAGACTGAATTGGTCGACTTGCGTAACCTCCGGAGCTCTGTCCTCTAGAGTGAGAACCATTAAACTCACCTCCCCTTCGAAACCTCTTTGATGTAGACGTTGTGGTGAAGTCATCCGGTTTCACTCCTTCCACCTCTATCACAAAGTCTACCACCTCTTGGAAGGATGTTGCCGTTGCCGCTATCTGTAAGGCTGAAATCCGCAATTCTGACCTCAACTCCTTCACAAAACGGCGGATCCGTTCTTGTGGACTGAAACAAAGTTGGGTGGCATATCTGGATAGTGCGCGAAATTTAGCCTCATACGCGTTTACTGTCATCCTTCCCTGTTCAAGACTCAAGAACTCATCCCTCTTCCTATCTCTCAAAGTCCTTGGGATATACTTCTCCATGAACAAACTAGAGAATGATTCCCAAGTCATAGGTGGTGCCTCTGTTGGTTGACACTCAACATGTGAACGCCACCACATTTTGGCGTTACCTTGGAACTGATAACTCACGAACTCGACACCAAACCTCTCTACTATCCCCATCTTGTGTAGTAGCTCATGACAATCAACCAGAAAATCATAAGCATCTTCAGATTCTGCACCCTTGAAGACTGGAGGTTTCAGTTTCAAGAACTTACTAAAAAGTTCATGTTGATCGTTTGTCATAATAGGCCCAGTAGTCAGACGTGGAAATGTGCCTATTCCCAATGGTGCATCCATGCGGGGAGCCATAGTAGCCGCATGTCGTATCTCTGAAACCGGAGGTGTTGGTGCAGAAACCATTGGAGGTGCTTGACCCTGATCGGACAACCCGCTAAGATAAGCAAGTACTTGGTTGATCATCTCTGGGGTAGGTTGGGGTGGCATTTCCTCATTCTGCCCCTGTTCGGTTTCCCCTTCCTCACCCTCTCTTACTACATCCTCAGTCGGTGGAGGGGTCACCGCCCTAGTATCAGATGGGCTAGGGGCTCGTCCTCTTCCTCTAGAGGACGTCCTCCCACGACCTCTTCCACGGCCTCTTGCCGTTGTTCTTCCTCGAGCCACAGCCCCAGTGGCTGGCTCTGTCGTTTCATGTCTTTCCGTTGTCGCTGCTTGTGCGGTCGTTGCTCTAGTTCTAACCATCTGCGAAATAGAGTGAAGATGGTCAGATACCAATTTGTATCACCTAGATACCAATTGGACTCAAGTAGTAGCACGAAAGAAAGAATGAAAGAATGGAATTTTCCTAAAGTCTTATAGCCTCTCAAGGAAAAGTAAAGGCGTCCCCCTACCGTTCCTTAAGACTCTACTAGACCTGTTCTTGTGTGATGAGACCAACGAACCTAATGCTCTGATACCAAGTCTGTCACGACCCAATTCGGGGACGCGACTGGCACCCACATTTACCCTCCTATGTGAGCAAACCAACCAATTTAACCCTTAACATTTTAATACAATATCAACAAAAGAAATGCGGAAGACTTAACTCATTAATAAAACAACTCAAAACTATTATTAATATCCCCAAAATCTGGAAGTCATCATCACAAGAACATCTATCTCAAATTACTAAACTAGGACTGTCTAAGAACAAAATATAACTAAAAAGCTAGTCCATGCCGGAAGTTCAAGGCATCAAGACTTGAAGAAGAAGACCCAGTCCAAGCTAGACGCATTAGCTCACCCTGAATTTCCGATGGAGTGAAGACTGGCTTGATAAACTGCTGAGTCGAAGTTGACGGAACGTTTGCTGCATTACACAATAACAAAAAGGAAAACATAAAAGTAGGGGGTCAGTACAACCACACGTACTGAGTAGATATCATCGGCTAACTCGAAATAGGGAATAATATATATCAATATTAATGTAATTCAACTACAATACTCAACATGTAGCAACAACAATTTCTTTATCATTAACAATTTCCGTCAAGTTCATACATGAGGTCTCAAGCCTCAATACCATACTCATTTGGGAATTAAGTTCATTAGATTGAGTATATTCATTATCTTTCAAGATTCATTATCTTTCTTCCTCTTGTGTCGGTACGTGACACTCCGCTCCTCTATTTCTATCCTGGTGCCGGAACGTGGCACTCCGATCCTCATATACTATCCTGGTACCGGAACGTGGCACCCGATCCTCATATTCTATCCTGGTGTCGGAACGTGACACTCCGATCCTCATATTCATTCTATCCTGGTACCGGAACGTGGCACCCGATCCCCTAATTCGTCAAGCCTTCTTTTACGCTAAGGCATCCTCATTATCATTATATAATTTATCAAGCCTTCTTTCATACTAAGGCATTATCAATCTTATTATATAATATATCAAGCGAATTAGGGTTCTTTCAAGATTTGGGATTCAATAGCTTCATCATGCTTGTTAATTCATCACAATTTCATAATCATAAACATGCAAGCATACAATTTAAGCACATAGACAGGTTCACAATACTATCAACACATAATATTCACTATTAAGAGTTCACTACGATTATCGTAATATAAAAACCATAACCTACCTCCACCGAAGAATTGAAATCAACAAGAAATTCCCAAGCTTGTTATTCCTCTTTGCTTCTCCTCTCTCGTTTGATTTCCCCTTTCTTTCTCTCTTGTTCTTTCTGTTTTGTTTCCTTATGTTCAAACCCTCTTTCTTTTACCCTAATTAATCATATAATTAGGTGTGAAAAAGGACAATAAACCCCTCTAATTAACTTAAGGTTACCCCTTTTAACCCCTAAGTAATTAGACTTATTAATGTTACCCCTAAATCTTTATAATTAAGGAAAGAATAGTCAAAAACGACCCTTAAAACGTGTGGAGAAATCCTAAACTGCCTGGGATTGCGTGACCTGTGACGGGCCGTCGTGCCTGCGACGGTCCGTCACGGTGGTCGTCGCACCTCCCCAGGTTCCCATCGTCACCACGGACACTATGACGGTCCGTCACGCCTGTGACGGTCCGTCCTGCACGTCCGTCATGGCGGTCAGAAACTCGTTTCTCGAACCAAATTCTCAAACGTTGAAGTGTTTTGCAACGGAAACTCACGACGGTTCGTCGTGGATGTGACGGCACGTCCTGCAGGTCCGTCACAATTTACAGAGAGTCGATTTTAATATCCAAATTCAGAATCTCTAAGTATCATGGGACGAAACATCCATGACGGGCCGTCGTGACTACGACGGTCCGTCACTACTTCCGTCGTCCCAGCCAGTTTTTCCAGAAATGCACTCTGTTGCTCAAAACGACTAAACAGGTCGTTACAAAATTGTATAAAACGAAGTGTATAAAACAAGAAAAAGAAAGACACTTGGGCAGAGAATTGTATAAAAACGAAGTGTATAGAATGAATTGTATTATTATAAGTGTATAGAACGATTATATACAATTTGAATTTGTATATAATGAGAAAGAGAGAAAGACAAAAGAGACTTGACAAGGAATATACAATTGAATCGAATTGTATAAAACGAGATAGAGAGAAATTAGATATAATTTGAAAATTGTATAAAACGAGAAAGAGAGAAAGGCAAAAGAAAATGGGCAGGGTAGTATTTTTATTGTATAATTATAAGTGTATAGGACGATATATATGTACTTGAATGTGTATATACAATTTTCTCACGCTTTATACAAATAGAAACACAATTTATACATTTCGCTTCATTTTGTATTAGTGAGAAAAGCGAGGGTGGCGAGCGAGATTTGGGAGAGTGGCGAGCGAGATCTGGAAGAGGGGATAGAGGGGAACAAAAATATATGTATTTATACAATTTTCTCTGTTTTATACAATTAGAAACAATTTTTGTGAGGAAGCGAGCGAGAGATTGAAGGAGAGTGGCGAGCGAGATACTTGGGAGAGAGGCGCCTGACAATTTTTTGCAAGCGTTTGTTATGGAGTACAATTAAATCAAACCCTAACTATTACATTTATTTTATGTTATTAGTTTGCTATTATATACAATTTTCCCGTATATATATATATATATATATATATATATATATATATATATATATATATATATCTTGGCGTTACATATCTTTTAAGAAAATTTTAATTATAAATATATTTTCTTAAATTAAAATTTTACTATCTAGATAGAGGTAGAAAAAGAAAGATATGCTAAAGTTCTAATAATTTTATAAACTTATACAATTATGTTGGTTTGCAAGCATTTTAATATAAATATTTTTATATTATTAATTTGGTTAGTTTTGGAGTCAAAATGTTGCATTTCCAAGTTGTTGTCATTCTACTGTTGGTGAAGGTTTTATTTGGCATTGTATCATTAATGTTGGTGCATTACTCTTAGGAGTCGTTTGGTACAATAGGGATTAATGCAGGGATTAGTAATGCAGGGATTAGCAATGCAGGGATTAGCAATGCAGAGATTATTTCTTATCCAATGTTTGGTTTATTGCTTATTCAAATCTTGTGTTTGACTTAAAACTCCTAAAAAATAACTTTTTTCCAATTTTACCCTTGAATTATTATGTTATCTATTTCATGTAATTACCATATCTATTACGTTTACAACTTGAATATGAAGTGCTTAACAAACTTAATTCACTTGAGGAAACCTCAAGTCATAAATGAGAAGGCGTTATTTTAAGTATCCCGACCAATGCGTACCTCCCTCTTCTCTTAAGAAAACAAGAAAATATAAAATAAAACTAAAGTTCAAGTAGGGTGGACCACAACATAATTTTCTAATGCTAAAAGAAATATAGTTTGATCACAACTTTATATAAAGTTAGCAAAATGAAGCAACCAGAACAAGCCACCTGAAGCTTTCCTGCTACATTGTCATGTCTCTAACTCAAATATTGAACACTGTAAAACTTCATTTGTCATAAACCAAATCAGCCTTTAGAATTTGATGGATAACAAATATGCAACGTCCAAATTCTTCTCATAGTTCTTAAGTTGCATCGAAATAACATCTTAAATATGCAACGTCCCAATTCTTCTCCTAGTTCTTAAGTTGCATCGAAATAACATCTTGCAAGTGCCAGTAATAACTAACTTTAAGCAAATTTGGACAACTTTGTAATGAAATTCAAGCTTATGCCTAGAATAGACCATAATCATCATACAATAGTAAGGAAGGAAGCCTACTGCTATGCCTTCTCCATACCCAAAGACAAGAAAAGACCGCGAAAGAAAAAGGAAAGGCGCCAAAAAGTAGACTAGCGTGAATTATTTACCAATTCTAAAGGATATATAGAGAAATTGAGGGGCAATTCAGTCATTTCGTTTCCTTGTACAAGTATTAGTAAACCTTGGATTAGTAATCCCTAGGTATCCTTGGAATTAGATAAGACCACATATGATGTATTAAGTTATCCATGTATTAGGTATGTTTGAGTTGAGTTGGGTAACCAAACATTGTATTAGGGGGGTTAAATTTTAATCCAAGGACTATTTTAATTAATACATCCTACCAAACGGCTCCTTAGAGTTAGTGCATATATGTTACTAACGTTTATCTCTGACAACATTGGCAACTTCTTTTTGGCCGTTGTGAATTGTTGTGGCCGTTGTAAAACTCCTTTATCTGCACGTTAGTGGATTGATTGCCCTCGATCATTATCTCATTATTTACTCCTTTATTATTCTTTGTAATCTATATAACATATATAACCTCTAGGCTATTTATTTTCACTATTTACTACGTCATTATCGTTCTATTCATCATTTGAAAGATTACTTGCAATATAAATAGTGATGGTCTTTATTTGGTTTGGAACACACAACACACAAGAAAATATAGAATACATAAAATTTGTCTAAAAGATAGTTCTTATTAGTTAAAGAGAGATGGTCTTTTTTGTGGAGCTTTGGACTCAACTCTTATCCAGAGTTGTTCAGTTATATATTGTAAAGGTTGTTGTATCCTGCAGGGGACAAGTCAAAGAGGACCACTGCTGGACCGGTGAAAATATTTATTTTAATGGGCTTGAATCTCCTTAAAGAGAGCGACATATTCGTGTCTCAACCTGAAGAGTTTATTTCTTCATTTGATTTTTAGTTGTTATCTTGTATTTTTGTTATCTTGTAAGTTTTCACTAACATTAAATTGAAATAATTATTTTTAGCATGACTACTATGAAATGGATGAAGTACATTTTATTGATATTATAAATGAAACACATTACTCTTGTATATCCATTTTTCAATTGTACAAAGTTTAAAAATTCAGTTCTAAGTAGTTGAACTGTGGACTTGGTAGAGATGTAGTTGGTGTATGCGAGCAAAAGATATTGTATCACTTTCGATATTGTTTCTTCTTTTCTTCCACACTACTATATTACTTGAGATCACTACAACAAAGGTTAACACTACTATATTACTTGAGATCACTGCAACAAAGGTTAAGGAACAAACACAAATGACATGTTATTAATCCTATTGAAGCATAATATATTTATTAAATTCCATTAAGAATCAAGTTTAATTTCAAATTTTTACTAAGGTTCAAACAAACACAAATGATATGTTAATCCAACTCAAAATGCAGCAAAAATATATGAATGTTGGAAAGTTTAGGCCTTCAAGTTCCTTACTCAGTTATCAGTCTCCATCGAAGTGTAATGTTTTCAAAGAGTCAAAGTGTAAGTGATACTGTATTGCTTGTAGTAGTTATAACCAGCCATGACCGAAAAAAGAGTGAAAATATGTCATCCAACAAACGATGAGTCAATAGTGATAGTGTCTTTTGGTAGTCATTGAGTAATTTGGACCTAACAAAGAAATAATAAAAATTTGATTGACAAATAAAAGTTTTAGTGGCTATATAACGTAACATTTCTTAATAGCCACCACATCATTACTCATGAGTTGCTTGGAAAAATCCTCTTGAACCTCAAAACTTCACAGAAATAAATAGATCAAAGGCAAAATCATAAGAATACAAAAAATATGAAAGGCCATTTCAATTGCAATTTTCTTGTTACTTGAAAAATAATATAAAGTGCACCCAAATTGTAAATAAATCATAGAATGAGATTACTTTATTCGAAATTATATGTGAATAAGAATATTTAAAAAGAATTGTCAATTGTTACCTTGTGCAAAATTTAAACTTCAACAACAATTTAGTTTGCTGCGAGTGTGGCAAACATGAGTAATTCGTTCTAGCAAATCAAATTAAATGAAGGATAAAATAAATTTTTACTTCTCCTATAAACTAATAATATTATGGAGGAAATAGAAAAAAATAAAACTTTAACTATAAATTGAAGGCAACAATGAACAACCTACTTATATTTAAAAATAATAACAATGAAAATAAAAAATATAAGGAAAAGTAATCAAAACATAAATAATACAAAGTAAAAATGCAACATAGAACACTCGAGAAAAAACTATATCAAAATAGGAATCGAGTTTAATATGATTAGATCTGTATTTAGAGACATCTAAGCTACTCTGCAAAGAAAATGAAAAATATGAAGATAACTTGAAAAGAAAAAATAGCAGAAGACGAAATAGAAAGAAAAAATGAAAAATAGTGATGGCTGGCATACATAAACTTGTAACTTGGCAGGATGAAAGAAACTGTAGAAACAGAAAGACATGAGTTAGAGTATGTTCTATATACTTCCTCCATCCAGAAATATTTGTTATATTACGCTTATCGAAAATCAATTTGACTAATTTTTAAAGCTAAATTAGATTACATTAATTCGATATTTTAAACAAAAAAATTAAATATTCTAAAACTATATGAAAAGTACTATAAATTATAATTTTTTCATATTAATATGATGAAAAAATGCATCTTAAAATGTTAATCAAAACTTTTATAGTTTGACTCTAAAAATAAAAACAATACGTACCGAGAGAATATGAGATAAGGAGAAGAGTTTCCTAGAAAACTGTTGTGGTGACCATTTCATTTTAAAATAGTAAGACACGTTCATTAATTATTAATTGAAGAGATGAAAATAACCTTACCTAAAAATAAAATGACACTTAACAAACGTGTTGATATATGTTGACACTCAATTTTGATCCTACACAATATAAATTAATTAATTCGAGCTTTTTCAATTTCAAACGATTTAAGACAATTAGTTTTTATAAAATTTTAAAGAAAATATAAAGTTTGCACGTTATTTTAAATAGTTTTGTTACTTTTTATAGTTTTTTTAGATAAGATATATGGTTTATATATATATATAATTCGCATATTTTATAAATATTCAAAAATCATCTCAAAAAAAGATTTTATTTTAATTAAATATTTGATTGAATAGTTTAGTTATATAATAATTTATATCTTAAATCATTTATGTTATAAAATCAAGCTCATAAGAGATATAATCATAAAGAGAAGAAGACAAGAAATGTAGATAGAAGAAGAGGAATTTTCTTCTTATTCAAGTGTATTCAAGTCTCATATGTATATATTACAATAGTGAATGAACAACCCTATTTATAGAGTGAGAAATCACTCCAAAGGTCACCATATTAAGTATCATAATAAATAGATACATTCTTATCCAAAAAGGTTCACGTAACCTAGTGAATATGAATGGTTGTTCATGTACCAACCTTATGGACTATCCACTCATTCAATGAATTTATAACACTCCCCCTTGGATGTCCATAGATAATGTGCCTCGTTAAAACCTTACTAGGAAAAATCTTGTGGGAAAAAATTCTAGTAAAGGAAAAAGAGTACACATATCTTTTGATATGCACTATTTGTTGCCTCGTTAAAAACCTTGCTAGGAAAACCCAGTGGGAAAAAACCTCGGTCAAGGGAAAAAGAGTGCAACGCGTATTATACTCCCCCTGATTAAAACATCACTTAATTTCTTGTGATGATGTCTCCAATCTTCGTACATTGTGGTTAGTATATTCTTTTTCAAAGAAAAACCACACATTTCTTGAATATGGTGTGTCATTTATCTCAACCAGACGCACTTTCGACTTGCTTCATGGAGGACTTTTATTTCTGTATAGCAACATTTGCTTCATTGATCTCCAAGATATTATTGTGCCTCCACATGCAAACACATAGCGTGCTTGAGATAGAGCTTTATGCGGATCAGATAAATATTCTGCATCTGCGTAATCAATCTTTGTCTTGGATTCCTCGGGATAGAATAAACCCATAACTATGGTCCTTCGAGGATATTCAATCATGTGCTCAACACCATTTCAATGTCCTTTTATCGGGGAGAAACTGAATCTTGCCAGTAAATTTACTGCAAAACAAATATCTGGTCAAATATTGTTAGTAAGATGCACTAGTGCCCTGATTGACACCAAGATAGAGTTTCATCACCAAGAAACTCTTCATCCTTCTTTTGAGATCAAACTGAATCATCATTTATGTCAAGTGATCTCATAATCATTGGGGTACTCAATGAATGCGATATATCCACATAAAATTGCATCAAAATTTTTCAGTGTATGTGCACTGTTAGACAATTATTTTATTTGTCAAATTAACAATCTGTAGGTCCAGACAAAATTTTGTCTTACCAAGACCTTTTCATAAAAATACAAGGACAATTAGGGTCATTCTTTTGTACCCTTTTTCTTCCTTGACTATTTCAATCCATATAAGGATTCTTGAAGCTTTATTGGAAAAGTTTCATTCAAACTCTTATATGCTTCAGACACCTCGATTGTTTCAAGGATTTTCATATAACCTTCATTGTCTAGCTAGACATTACAATTATTCATTTACATGCATTCAAGTTTTCATATGTTGCCAGATCAAAACAAACCTCATTTCATCCACCAAAGGAGAAAACATTTCCACTAATGTCAGGATTTTTGCGATAAACCTTTATGCCCCAAGGCACAAACCGTATTTGATATCTTACGGTTATACTATCGCATAATAATTTATTTGTACCCCACTGACATTATACCTTGATTTATGGACTACCAGTCCAAAATGTCACTTTTTTAAGTGAAACAAAATATACTTGAATCATTCATTTTACTTTGCCAACTATTTATCTGTCCACACAATATGACAGATTTGAATTCAAGATCCTCGTCACAATTTATATCATTGAGCGCTACCTCATATCAAAGATACCGTCGACGGTTATTTGATATCGATTCCAACAAGACATAACTTATCGAGATCTCTTCATTTTTATTATTTCAGGTACCTGAACCTTTTTCAAGATTTTATGAAGTGTTATGTCAATGTGCTCTTTTATAGCACTTGCCTCATTATCATGACCATATTGATCATTTGCTCCTTCCTTCTTCAAGGAATTTTAAATTTGGAATCAACTGGTCTATTACGCTTCCGGCGTATCATAGACTCTGTCCTTCAAGGACTTCACATTGGAGCATTTGCAGCTGAATTATATCATAGGGTCAGTGCATTCATCTGGCAACTGATTTGCAACATTATGCAACCGAATTATCCCTTGAACTTTAAGTTCACATATTTATTTAACGAGGATCTAGATAATTCGTAATTAACCTCACACATAATTTTCAGCTGTCAATCATCTCTCCCCCTAATGTTAGAAAATCTAACATTCATCCCAACCTTATTTGGGAATTCATCTTTGTGCGTGGTGGAGCAATTAAAATCATAACCGCACATTCAACATTTTAGATGAAAATTATATGGTTCCTGACCCTGAACCAATTTTAATGGGGAAACCTTGTTGGTTTGATGCATACATGTGTTGCTACATGTTAAATAAAATTATCTCATACCAAATCTTATTTGGGAGTTTTGTTCTCATAACCATGATTTAGCTATAATTGGAGGCATACAATTTCTGCTAAATCAACCAGCATTATCAATATAATTTCATAGTTTGGAACTGTGCTCTTAATTTTAACAATTCGAGCAAACAACCTTACAAAAACCAATTTGTAAGTTGACAACAAAATACATGTGACCATCGCATAGATGCATTAATCATATAGTTGCAAATGATCCACATGACAGGTGAACGGGCTCATATTCACCCTTTTATATGTTCCAAAAAATTTAGGGGATTACAGTCCCAACCTTAGCTGGTACAATGATCACTTTATCAAGAGAACAAGCAGCACAAGAGAATTTTTGAAGAATCTTTATTTCTTCATCATATAAATCACCTGAATTCTCAATCACGTTTGCATCACATTAATCGGAATGGTCAACCAGTCATGCCAACTGATCTTTATTTTTAGTACACTTATAATTTACTTTTACATGTGATTTCATCAGCATGTACATGTTTGTATGGAACAAACAAGAGGAAAAGTGAGATAATCTTTTACATAAACATTTATACCCTCTTCGGTTGTAGTGATTTATAGTCTCAATATTTATTTTCAATTCATCCGAAACTTAAAAAAGTTTCTTTTGAGACTTACTACAACCCCAATATTATTCCTCTGATAATAGCATAACTCGTTAGACCTTGCAATTAATTTTGTGTACTATCACATATTGCATGACACCATCCCTATGGTGAGCATCTCCTTCAAGGAGGAAATTATATTATTATTGTCATGGTCAAAATCATTACGAGCAAGCAGTCTTTCTTGCTTTACTTTTGTTGTACCATAGGTACACAACCAATGACAAACCTGTATTGCCACACAATAATGACCACAACCCTTATAGGCAAGAAGTATTTCTTTCTTTTGCCCTTTCGGTAGTTCATACCATAGTGACGTATAAAACGTACAATACAATTAGCCTTTTCTGCCAAATAAAATTTATTTCCTCTCAAATCTCCCGTAGAGATGAGAAGTGACATGTATCATTTTTTTTTTCAAACCTCCCATAAAGGTGAGTTGTGGCATATATCCAACCCATAATGATTTTATCACATCTGGACCCATTCTCTTATAGAATGGTCGAGCATTCACGATACTCATCACAAGTCACATTCTCGTCAAGGAATGGACCAATTATTTATATGTACTTCATAAATTTGCATTATAAGCACATTGTCATGGCTTTAAAATTCATGATATTTCCATGACACACCTCAACATCACTTTGAAAGATCAAGTGTACCATCACTTTATCTTCTTGTATCATGATAGAGGATTTATAAACTTGTAAAATTATTGGGTTGACAACATTCACAAGTCCAATGAACTTTCATACCATTTTATGATAAAAATTGCCTTCACATTTTGAAGGACTATTTGGAGAACCCGTAGTGTTCTTCTTTTTATATTTACCACAATGATGACTATTATAATTCCGTCATTTCATGCTCCTTTTCATATCGTTAATCATTTGTCATCTTTCAGACTAACTATTTACTGCTACCACATTCATACGATAGAATGGAGCAAGTGAACATGCGATTTCAAAATTATCATATGTTGCTACTACATTCTTTTCGAGGAATGGAGCAAATTCAATAGGACGAATTTCAAGACTTTTCATCAAAGCCTTAGTCATCATTATATCATCACTATGGTGCATTGTCCCAAACTCAATGTCTTATCCATATAAAGCGTGTTACGCCATAATTCTATGGGACTTGAACCCAAATCACGGTGCATCAAAACTCTAATTGATGTCTTACCCTTTTGGTGCGATAGAACTTGAATCTATCTTCTTATCCTCAAATATTTTTTCATTATGGTGCATCCGGACTTTAACCTGATGTCTTACCCTTTTGGTGCGATGAAACTTGAATCCATCGTCTTACCCTTAACCAACGGTATAATAGACCAAAGTACAACATGACTCACCCTTTGAGTCTTTCAAAACAATCAAAATAATATTTAAACTCATGCTATTAAAATTTTACACCTTCTTCTATTTAAGAAATTTTGTATGGCCTGTCATATTCAACCAATAGTAGTATATGTCTTCGGTTCTTGATAATTGTTAGTGACTGAACACTATTTTATTCTAAATCATAAAATATATTAGAAAATACATACCTGATTTTATGCATACAATACTTTGATCTTCATAACGAGATCAACAAAAATATGAGCTAAAGAAAAACAAGAACTCACTCTCAATTGGATAGAGACTTGTGCTGATAACGTATTATAAAATCAAGCTCATAAGAGATAAAAACATAAAGAGAAGAAGACAAGAAATGTAGATAGAAGAAGAGGAATTTTCTTCTTATTCAAGTGTATTCAAGTCTCATATGTATATATTACAATAGTGAATGAACAACCCTATTTATAGAGTGAGAAATCACTCCAAAGGTCACCATATTAAGTATCATAATAAATAGATACATTCTTATCCAAAAAGGTTCACGTAACCTAGTGAATATGAATGGTTGTTCATGTACCAACCTTATGGACTATCCACTCATTCAACGAATTTATAACAATTTAGCTTATATTTGAGTTGATTGTTTTTATCTGGGATAATATCCAAGTACCCCCTCAACCTATGCCCGAAATCTCAGAGACACACTTATACTATACTAAGGTCCTATTACCCCCCTGAACTTATTTTATTAATAATTTTTTACCCCTTTTTAGCTTACGTGGCACTATCTTGTGGGCCCAACGATGGTTGACTTTTTTTTTCGAACTAGTGCCACGTAGGCTAAAAAGGGATAGAAAATTACATATAAAATAAGTTCAGGGGGGTAATAGGACCTTAGTATAGTATAAATGTGTCTCTGGGATTTCGGACATAGATTGAGGGGGTACTTGGGTATTTTCCCTTTTTATCTCATTAAAATTAAGAAACTCATTGATTGATTTGTATAAGTTCGTCGTATTTTAGTTTCGGCCGAATTTGTCGATTAAGTTCATTTTGGCTACAATTGAAATTCATATGATCATTTTCTTAATTGCAATTTTAGTGATCCTCCGACTAAATTGCAAGACCCAAATTTTGAGACTTTCTTTGAATTCTTTTCAGCAGCCTAAACTTTTCAAACCCCAAATCCAATTCCCTATTGTGCTTTCTAATTTCAGCCCATAAAAATGACCCAAACCGACCCAACTCCAACTTCAACAAAAGGTGACCCAGGCGCGCGTTTGAATGCCCGCGTCTTCTTCTTCAATGGTGCTCGACTAAATTGTACACTCGCACAGTGTTTTCGGCTAAAGCAGTCTAAGAATTCGTACTATTCAACAGCTCCTTCAACCTTATCCTCCAAGGAATTCAAATTTTTTGAATTTGAAATGCAACTTTCAACCCGATTTCCCTCTCTTTTTGCCCTAAAATTCCTCTATAAATAGGTCCTTCTTCTTCATTATCGAGGTTGGTCTTTAGTTGGAGAAAAGGTGGGAAGATTTGGTGGGAAGAAAAGAAAAAGTAGAGCATATTCTATAGAAATACTGGAAAAAAGATTCTTGGAGTTTGGAAAATAGAGTAGTGAAATAGAGGATTTGAGTCTAGAGAAGAAGCAAAATTTTGATATTGCGATAGTCAACTAAGTTTGGTTTCCTTTTTCTTTTCTCATTTTTCTCTCTGGGAGTTGGTTTTCAGAGCTTTACTTGAGTTCATCTGTGTTTTCAATCGTTCTCAAGCTCGTCTGTTCTCGCTCGCTGCCAACAACAAGGTAAACAGCTCGTGACTCTTTCATTTGTTTTGAGTTCACTGCGTAGAATCGTAATTTTTTCTCTATCGATTTGAAAAAGATTTCGTTTGATATGTTACAACCTTCGTTTTTATTTCCATGTTGATCTGGCTGAAATTGATGTGTATATGTTTTGTTTTCAAGATGATCTGTCGTCCGTTTAGGCTTTCTTTTGTGTTTATTTATGGCTATTCTCGAGTTTTCTCAGATATTGCGCCCATTTCGCTTGTGGTTTGTTTATATGTTAATCACATTTAATACTATTCTGTTTATATTCCATCGAGATGCTATTCTTAATTCACCACTTGTTTTGATAAGGCCAAAGGATCTGTTATTTTCTTCTCGCCCTTATTTTTGAGTTTGGATCAACTATCTTGCTCAGATCAGCGGAGTCTAGCTTTCTTGTGATCGATTCTTCCATCTCTGACTTTCTATCATGATTCCTGTGGTATAGATATTGTTTAGGATCGATTTGAATGCATTGTTCTCTAGAAAATATGACTGTTGTTTCTATTTTCACCATCTTGCTTGCTGAAGGAATTTACTTCAATCATTGTACACAAAATTCATCCTATTCATGTCTGAAAATCATGTGAATGCATGTTAAATTTTAATCGCTTTTTTTTTCCTGCTGGTTTGTTTAATAGAATCTGACTTTATTTGTCTGCAATGTACATTAGGCTTTAGTTAACCATCTGATTAGGAATTCTCTAGCTTAGTTTAAATCGAACCTAGCGTGTCACTTGCTTTACATCGTTCATATGTAGCTGATTAGTTTCTCGGTAGTCTTATATGAATCATATGTATTACTTAGAGCATATCTTCATGGACCGGACCCATGAGTCGTCTAGGGTGTTCACCCGGACACCCTCGATAAAAAACATACACTGTATACCTAAGGTGAATTTTCTAGATTTGTGTGGATATATATATTTTGTACATCCTCAATCACAACTGAATGAGATAGCCCAGCGACAGCTACGCTCGAAATTATGCGCAACTTCCAGGGTTCGAATCTCTGAGTTGGCGTTTTATTTTTTACATTTTTAGTTTTAGGTTCTTTTTTAGTTCCATTTCGGATATTCATGTTTTTTATAGTTTTTTTTTAATAAAACGTGTTAAAATGTGGTGCTAAATCCAAAAGAACTTTTTCACTTCTCATTTTAACTTTTTCACTTTTCAAATCCCTATATCACTTCTTTAGTTTTTCTTCCCCAATCCCCAACACTCTAAAGTTAAATACTAAAATCACCCCCCATAATATTCTATAGTTGATTTGTTTCATACTTGATACTTCATGCTTGAATCTCATATCAAATTTGTTATGAAGTGCTAATTTTTTTGTTCTAGTTAGCTCTATTTTTTGCTCTACTTAACATCCTAGTTCTAGATTGACATATTGTAAAGGGCTAACTTTTTGTTTCAACTGTAATCACTTATATTAGTTTCGGGTTTCTTGTAATGAAACTAACTTTATGTACTTATAAACTATACACTACTACTTTCTTGAAATTTTATTTTGTTGATTTATTTACATGTTAATACTTTTTATTTTCGAACCCCCTGAACGAAAATCTTGGGTCCGCCACTGTATCTTATTGAAATTCTCTTGCTCTTATTTTGGAAATATGTGCGTAGTTGGTGCATTTGTGTTTGTTTTGTTATCCTTCAACTGCATAGAGTCTGGATTTTAGTAATCATTATAGTTATATTTCATCTCTGTATCTGTCTTGGGATAGAGAACTATCTTCGCGATCGGTAATTCTCCGGCTTCATGTAAGTTTAGCTTCTAGTATTGGTTCGGGCTAGCATATGCTTGTTATTTCTCAATTTCATTTATGTAGGAGCCTCAAAACCAATCAATATGGTATGTTTGTGTCACAATATATAGTTCGTTTCCAGTAACTCACTGAATTGCCTTTATAATGCATCTTTCTGTTTATCTCAGTAGCTTTGGTGGGTATTTACATTCGAATCTATATGTGTGCGTCCTAAATTATTTTGTGTTGACTCCTTGTTTGACTGTATAAAATTTGAGGCTCCAAATCTTAACATTAATTGTAAAAACTCTCTTTTTCGAATTAGCACATGCTTGTTCCCCCTGCTAGCTAAGTCTTCACTTTGCTTTATTTCATTGTCTTTGGCTTAATTTGGGAATTTCTCTTTGGTCTCCCGAGGTGAAAATTTAATCCCTACCATGATGTAAAATTCTCTATTGAAGTAATTATAGTCACCCAATTTCTGCCTAAGCCATTGGCAGCTTCCTAAAATTCTCTATGTTTTGTTGAATTTGAGAAAAAAAATATTATAAAAAGGCCTAAGCCATTGGCAGCTTCCTAAAATTGGCACTAACTTTCACTTAGACACTCTAAGTAGATTTTGTTCATTTTAGACACCTTATGTAGGCTCTCGCTATACTATTTTGACACTTTTTTCGTAAATGAAATAGTGAGTGTTGTACACACACTTACTGCGCGTGAAAGCCTTATTTCACAATATTTTTTTAAAAAAATTCTCTTCTTCTTCTCCATTTTCTAGCTACCATGTCCGAAACATAAACAAAAATCTATGGTAAAATTGATTTGGTGATGTCACAAATAAAAAAGTAAATTTCGGCCCATAAGATTTTCCAAAAGTTTAAATTTCAACGTTATGAAATAATAATCTATTTCTTTTTCACGTATTTGAATCACAAGATTTGAAAAAAATCTTCCACTGTTAATAACTTAGAAGTAACGAAGAAAACATCATACTTTTGTAAGATAAATTTTTCAAACTAAGTTTTTTTGGAAGTATCTCTTGAAAATTTGATGTGGGTGGAAAAGGGGTTGAAGTTGGAGTGGGTGGGGGAAAAGAGGACGATCTGGTGGCTGGTGGGGTGGAGGAATGGTTGCGGTTGGGGTGGAGAGGAAGATCTGGTGGCTGGTAGGGGTGGAGGAGTTGTAGGGGTTGGGGTTGGGGTGGGTGAGGGTGTAGAGGGAAACTGAGCGGGTTGTGTATGGGGTAATTATTTTTTTCTTATTGTTTGACAGTTTGAGTTTAAAATGACACATGTCATTAAATTATATATATATACCACGTGTCTTTATTTTATTCGTCACCTTGACACATCATCAACAAGTGTATTACACACACTTGTAAATTTGGGTGATCGTAAAAAAAGTGTCAAAATGATACAATAGAACCTTACATAAAATATCTAAAATGAACAAAGTCTAGTTAGAGAGTGTCTAAGTGAAAGTTAGTGCCAATTTTAGGGGGTCACCGATGGGTTACCCCTTATAAAAAAGGTACTAAGTGTCTGCCTAGTTAGTAGATTTGCTTTTATTAAAAAAGAAAAAGAAGTAAGGGAACGTTTTTTAGAAACTCATATCATAAAATAGAGTTGTAACAATGGCTGCGATGATTTTTTTGGTACCATATTATTGCACTATCAGAATAGGTTATTATCAGTCAATTGATGGAAGTTCTATGTGTAGTAAATCCTGAAGAAGAACAAATGAAGATCGGATTTGATCAAATTTAGACTATTCTAAAAATGTTACGACATGATTGAAAGATCGAATATCTCAACTATACCAAGGTGATTGTTATGTCCTTATCCAAACTCTCCAAGAGATCATGACATGATAGCACACCAGTCAATTACTGGTGAAAGGACGCTGGACATCAAAATTTAGATGTATCTGAGCACATGTCCCTCTTGATAAAATATTTTCCCTTATTGACCATCAACAGTTATAGTTTTGATACGTATATCACATCAACTGTTTGAGATGTTATGTTAAGGGAAAAGAACTTTTTTTGAGGTGTTAGGCATATTCGCTATTTTCCTATAAACATTTATATCTAGATATTTTTTGGCTGGAGATTTCAGTTTATTCTAATTTATCTGCTAGCAGTCTTTTATCTAGATTTTCTGTTATTTTCATCGTCCTTTATCTTAACTTTATTTCTTTCTATTTTTTCTTAATTTTCAAATTTCATTGTTATGATTAAAATTTTATATTTTTCTAACAAAAGAAAGAGAACCAAGTGATCATGATTTTTATTTTCTGAAGAACAAGATAACAATTGTTGTAATAAATGGATTTAAGGAATAAAAAGAATGAAATAATAATGGTGGCCATTTTCAAATTTGAAAAAATAATAATTAATACAGTTGTCATGACATTAATGACAATTATGGTGTGTGGTAGAGAAATAATAATAAAGAGAATTTAAATGATAATATATATATATATATATATATATATATATATATATATATATATATATATATATATTGAAAAATGAATCGATCAATTTTAAATCTTTACATATTGACTTTAAATGTGTTGTACTCATCTCTGCTATATCAACGAAAAATATTTAATAATACAAATTTTGAATAGTTTAAATGTACAAGAAATATAAGACTTAGTTGTTTAATTGAAAAATTGTCAATTTTTAATATTTCCCCTAGACTAAACTAATTTCTTATTTTCTATAAATGATGAATTGGGCATCAATGTTTATACATAATAAAATAGAGGCTTAGTTGACTAGTTTTCTAGTGTTTATAATGAGTTGAACATCGGAGTTTAATTTATAATGAATTGAACCTAGAAGTTTAACGGATACAAAGCTTAATTGACGTGTCTAACACAAAAGTCGTGCTAATAATTTTGTTAGGTTTTATACCATGTATAAATGAGTTGGGCCTGAATTTATTGAAAGCCCAACCCATACTTCTGGCGGGAAAGTCGAAGTGAACCGAACAGGCGTGTCGTGTGCGTGTCCGGTAAGCTTCTCAATAGTCATAATAGTAAGTACTCAAACCTGAAAAACCTCCCGCCGTCTTCAACTGCTCCAGTACTCCTTTCACTACTCTACTCATTTTCCGGTGGAGTGTAACTTCACTTCATTGAACCGCCATTGCTGTCTCCTCGCTCGTCACTGGTAATTGGTAACTTACTCTATCCGTCAATACAGATAAAAGCTTCCTTTATTAGTTTCTGAATTTGAATTTTGATTTTTTGTTGCGTGCACTTTTATATAGTAGTTAGATACATAGATACTTGTGTTTAGATTGTGATTATTCGTTTGTTTTTGTCTCATATTGGTTTCATTAACTTAAGAGGATTAAGAGATAATGACGCTATTGAGGTCTCGCGAGGTGACTCCGGCGGCATCTAAGGCTAAAGTTTCTTCTAAAACCCTACAAAATCATGTATTGGAACCGGCAACTCCGTCGAAATCTGTTGAGACTTCTGTTCAGCCTTTATGTGTTGTGACTCCTACTTCTCCTTCTTTGGCTAGTGATGACTTTCCTCCTGTTGCTAGAAGGAGGAGTTTGAGATTGGCTTCTAAAAATGCTTTGAGTGATGTTGGTGAAATTTTGAGTAATGAAGGGAAGAGTAAGGATTTCGAAATTGATAATGGGGATACTGGCAAGAGTTTGAAGAGTGACGTTAGTGTAGAAAGTGCGGATTTGGATGAAGGTGATCAAGATATGGGGTTTTTAGATAGTGAAGCAGTTGATGAAATAGGTATGAATGAATCTGATGATATAGGAAATTTAGTCTGCAGTGAGGGAAGAATTGAATGTGTTAAAGAGGATAAAGGGGATAAAAGTACAAGTATGGAAGTGCAGGGTGAAGGGTATACTAAGTTTTTGAGTTTGCGGTCGGGCAAGAAGATCTCTAAGAGAGCTGTTGAAGAATGCAGTGGTGGTGCTGTTGGTGATGCTGGGAGTGTTAATCAGAATGATTGTGATGAGAAGTTGTCTCATGGAAAGCTAAGTGAAGGAATTTCAAACAGTTGCGGTTCAGATGGCTCCAGCGATAAGTTACAGACAAGTTCAGTTGACCCTTCTAGTGTTAAGAGGAGGAGATTCAGCAGAGAAGAGAAATCTAAAGGTATAGTTTCTGAACAGGGTTTACCAGTGGTTTATTCAGTGAAATTGGAATCAGAGGTAGCATTTGGGATGTCAATTGAGAACACAATACCTCAGTCTGTCTGTTTGTCCGAAACCATAGGTCTGTCTGTTCAGGGTGATGGACTAGCTGCCACTTTGCAAAATCGTGATTCAAAGACAAGGAGGATTAGTAGAGAGGAAAAGGGAAAACAAGTTATGGCTGGTGATGATTTGTGTCATGGTGTTGATACATTGGAAGGAAAATCCAAGAATGGGGCTGAGAAACCCGCTGATGAAATTGTTTCAAGAGCTATTAATTTGACAATTCAAGATGGAGAACAAGTTGCAGATGCTGATGGCAGTGCAACTGCTACAAGAAGAGTTCATAGAGAAAGGTTTAGGGATGTTGCTAGACGGAATGCTTCCAGGTTTGCTCATTTTTCTTCCCAAGCTGAACATGAGAACGATGTAGCTGATGAGGCTGCTGAGGAATTTCCACAGGAGGTAGCAGAGACTGAAGAAATAAAAGACTGGCCTGGTCCATTTTCAACTGCTAAGAAGATTATTAGAGATCGTGAAATGAACATCAAGCATCAGCAGCAGAATAAATCTGAGAATAGTAAGATTGAAGTGGTATGGGTTCCCAAAACGGACCAGCAGGGCCAATCTAGAAAGATGGTTGTTCCCTCATTACATGACTTGTGCATGGACATTTTAGTGAAGAATGCTGATGCAATCACTTCACTTGATGGTTTACCTGATGCACTTAGGCACAAGATTTGCCAGTCACTGTGTGACTCTCGGGAAATGACATATCAATTTTTGCAACTTCTTATCAGTGGATCTCCTACAGAGATACGCATAAGGGATTGTTCATGGTTGAATGAGGAGAATTTCACACAGAGCTTTAAAGGATGTGACACCAACAACTTTGAGAGCTTTAAAGGATGCGACACCAACAACTTGGTGGTGAGTTTTAATTTATTCTTTTTTACTTTTGCTATGGTTGATTGGAGTAAAAAAAAGGAACTGTTGGAGGACCAAGTAAAAGCTAAAGTGTATGTGTTCCTCATCGTTTGGTTAGGAAATTTTAGAAAACATGAAGTAAAAGTGGATGGGTTGCATTACTCTGCACCATCATTCTCAATCTCTCCAAAGTTGGATGGAAGTGATGAATTATATTACAATCATACCAAATGATTGGAAGTAAATCATCAATACTCAACATAGGGAAGTAGATTGTTGGTTTCTCTTTTCTTCCTCTTCACTTCTCAGTCAAAGAACCCAACATAGTTTTGATCTTTATGAAAACTACTTTTTAGTATTATTCATCTAGTCAGTCTCTCTAGTCAAATTTTGCTTGCATATGTAGTAATAGTTCAATGATATGTTAGTTCTGATACGTGAACTTCAAAATGTTTTCTTTGTGGAGCCAGGTGCTTCAACTGGATCAGTGTGGTCGCTGTATGCCAGATTATATCCTATTGGTTACATTAGCTCGTCGTCCAAACAATCTTCCTGCATTGACGACCTTATCCTTGAAAGGTGCATGTCGTCTTTCGGATGTTGGGCTGGAGGCGATCATCTCTGCAGCACCTAATTTAAGGTCAATTAATCTTAGCCAGTGCTCTTTGCTGACATGTGATGGAATTAGCTCTTTATCTAATTCATTGGGATCAGTTCTGAGAGAGTTATATCTAGACAATTGCGAAGCAGTACATCCCATGCTAATTCTGCCAGCATTGCTAAAGCTACAACATTTGGAAGTTCTATCAGTAGCTGGAATCCAGACTGTGTGTGATGCTTTTATTAAAGAATTTGTCACTAATCGAGGTCAGAGTCTGAGAGAGATTATTCTGAAAGGATGCATGTAAGTGGTTTTCGTCATGTTTCAAGTGATGCTCCACAGAGAAATTTGACTGATACTGATTGTCTTTGTGCCTTGAATCTGACACAGGGAATTGACTGATCGTTCTCTGAAAGATATTTCACAAAACTGTCCCAGATTGCGCGCTATAGACCTGAGCGACTTGTGTAAATTGACCGATTCTGCAATTGAACATCTTGCCACTGGTTGTAGAGAAGTTGACAATCTAAAACTCTGTCGAAATCCATTCAGGTTTCCAAAATATAGCAATAGACCAGATAATCTTTTCCTTAGTGTATCATATGTGGTGTCTTTAGCCGTGATCTTTTGCTTGCAGTCTTTATCATCATTTTGTGTAGTGCTTTATTCCGTTCTTGAATGCCAATTGCTAATTTCTTAAGAACAATTTGTCAAAAATATCAATATTCTTGGTTTTAGATTTATTTCACAGGTACTTCATGCTTGAAGGCTTAGAATAGATGCTACATATAAGTGTTCTCAGTAGGCATTTTTTGTTTTAAGCTATATATAGGATTTTCACAGTATGCATTCTCAAAATATGAAAAAAGAACTACAATCTTTTTGATAGAATGTTTGGCATTCCTTGAATTCATTAATAGAAAAATGGAAGTGGCATATCTTAGTCTTATCTTTCTAATGGCAGTGATGAAGCTGTTGCTGCTTATGTGGAAACTAGTGGGGTATCTTTGAAGGAACTATCTCTCAATCGTATCAAAAAGGTACTTGACAGCGGGCAAGGTTCACTGCCTCTCTTATTTTGTGTGTGGACATAGGAAAATGTGTTATGGGTTCTGATTGTGTACTTCTCTTTGCTGAATTTAGTTGATCAAGCTAGCAAATATCTGCTTATTCCACACTGTTTGTAGAATCAACGTTAACTTATAAAACAAATATATATTTTGAGAAAACTAGCAAAGGAAACCTTTAGTTTGTAATCTGAACCAGCAAATTTTCCTTTTTATTTGTAGATCTTCCACTTTTTCCAGGGTATCTAGAACTTGCTATTCAAAAGGTCAATGAATTATTGCCAAGACTAGAAGTTGAGGAATCTTAGTTTTTCAACGTCTTTATATGGTTTTTACAGGTTTCACACAACACTGCAATGTCTCTAGCCAAATGTTCAAAAAATTTGATTAGTCTGGATTTGTCTTGGTGTCGCAACTTGACAAACGAAGCCCTGGGATTGATTGTTGATAGCTGCTTATCGTTGGAAGTACTAAAATTGTTTGGCTGTTCTCAGGTATGCCTCTGTTTACTTTGGTAAATGAGAAACTTACTTTGCTCATCTCCCTATAGTTTGCATGATCATTCAAAGAAGCAGTAATGTCCTACATAGTTTCATAATGTCCTACATAGTTTCATGTACCTCGACTGACAACAGGGAGTGTTGAAAGGCACATGCTCGTATCAGAGTCAGACAAATGACAACTTTCTCAAATATGTAGAATTATAGGAATTCCTTGTCCTTGTACAATTTTTACTTAGTGTTTTTGTAACCTTGAGTACTTTCAAACCCTCTAGTTTACTATTGTCAACTGAAAGTAAATAGGTCATTTAATTGAGGTGGGTCCATACATCTTAAGGTTTCGTTTGAACTGGCTTGGCTTTGGTCTAGTGGGAAGAGTGCAACACATGATGTGTGTATTAGGCGCACATTACTTGTCTGAACATTTGCGCGGACAAAAACTTGGTATTTAAGTGGAGAATGGTAGAGGGGCCGCCCCATTAATGACAGAGTTTCAAACCGCGCACACAGCCTTTAGGGTGTATCTCGGTTCAAAAATCAAGGTTTCTTATGATCTGAAGAAAGGATCACAAGATTTTGCTTCTATGCCCCAGATTGATCAGAAAATTTTGGAGAATAAAATCTAATGGTTGTGAAATATCCAAAATGCTTATGCTTTTGAGGTTACTAAAGAATAGTCAAGCTGATTCCATATTTTCTCCTATCTCGTGGTCCACTGCTTATCATCACTGTTGCTGTGTAAATTTTGAATTTCTCAAAGGGAAGTGTGCTTGCTGGTTCATCAAAGTATGCAATGCTTAGCCCCTATTGGTTGCCACTATTTCTTTTGGTGTGTGTGCATTTGTTATGAATCTTTAGGGAAGGCTCGATTCACAGGGCAATATAAATTCAGCTCGTTAAAGACTGTAACCTTAGAGTTCAATGGAAGAGAGGGAAGCTGAAACTTTAGAGTTCAATGGAAGAGATATCTATGTTCTCTTGCTTTTACTGAAATATGACTTAATGATTTATTCATTAGAAACTCCTTTAAATAGGAGTCTTATTACATTAATAATAGGAAGTCAAACCCTTGTGAAAATAGGGAAACCTAAATCCTATTTAAAGGAGTTTCTAGGGAAACCTAAATCCTATTTAAAGGAGTTTCTAGGGAACCTAAATCCTATTCCAAGCTAATGCTAACTATAGCTTAGCATAATCTTTGTGAAGTTATAAAACATAAATCCTATTCTAGAATAATAAAATAAGCTACTTAAAAATATAATTAAGTACTTAATTATTTGACTTCACCACATCCACAACAACATTTGATTTGGTGAGAAGGACATTTGTTGGGGTGCTTGGTTTGTGAGTACTATCAACTTCTTTTTTTTTTCTTTTTTTTTTTTTGTGGCGGGCATTGGTGTTGGCAAAGAGATCGATGAAGATGGTGGCATTCTTGGTAAATATCAACCTTGAATCTTGAAACTTTGTTCTAATGCAACTGTCAAGGTAGGTTTTAGGATCTCTGCATGACCTTTCCTACTATCATTGAAAGATGATGGATCCAACTTCATTAGATTCAGATGTCCTTAGATATTGCCTATGCAAGATTTTCTCGGGAGAAAATAATATCTATTGGTGGCAAGTAGGTAGCAACGGGCACCATCCTGCGCAGGAATTACAGTGTAGATAGGTAAAACAAATAATTATGTATATATACACTATAAAAGTGAAATCTTCTTGTGCTAGTTTTGATTCGACTTGGTGAAAATCTGGACTCTTCCATAGGTGGCACGATTCATGAGCTATAGTTCTATGACTCTTTTTAAAAAAAAAGAAGAATCAGTTGTGGTATTTTGTTTGATGCCACTTGTTTCTTCTGTGCCACAGTTGTTGTTTTACTTATTCTGATGATTTTGTGTCTATAATTGTTACTAGTGCATTTCCCTTGCATAGAATCTGTTTAACATGTTGGAGTTGTGAAGATATACAATGCGAATAAGTTTGGCATGTGCAATATGCAGGTTACTAGTGTTTTTCTGGATGGACACTCAAATCCCCAAGTTAAGATCATTGGATTGAAGATGACTCCTATACTAGAGCACATTGAGGCACCAGATTCTCTGCAGCAGGGGCCGCTACGATATTCAGCAGTGCCATCTATAGTGTGACAGATGATTTTATTGGAAGTATTAAAACTGGAGTTAGTCAACTATCCTCTGTGAATGCCAGAAGTCATAATGTCTCCCCCTCTTTCCTTTTGAAAATAGATAAGCTTTTTTGTGGTAATGCTCATGGACAATAGTTTTCCATATCTGAACTAGTGAAAAAAAATATTTTTTTCCTAGCTGCCAACATTATCTTTTGTATTGATTTGTGAAGTATCATGTTTTAGTTTTCTGGTGACGGAATTGGATGACCTATTAGATATTGCTTGTATAACTCGCTTCCAAATCAATTATGAAACACGATCTTGAGCCATAAAAACTCTTATGCGTCTTAATGTTTTACATGATACGGAAGAACATCCCAGCCAAAAGAAATAATTAAGCGTTGGGTTAGCTGTTTCAGATTGTATGAAGAACGGCATCATTTTAATTCTTCTTGTACTGAAGTTACTAACAGTTGGTATCCTCTTATATAACATGAATATTTGCAGCTAAAGGATTTTAATAGGCTTAAAAATACCCTTAAACTATGTGAAAGGAACAAAAATGCCGTTAAAAATGCCCTTATAGTTACAAAATGGGTTAAAAATACGGGGAAAAGGACAAATATATCCTTGAACTATCAAAAATGGTATATGAATACCCTTCGTTATACTACGAGGATGATAGTACCCCTGCCGTCTAAAAAGTGAGACATTTATACCCTTCACTTTAACGGAAGGATACGTGTCATCATCCTGTGCATCTACTCTTATTATTAACCATATTCTAAACCCACAAAAAGAACTCGCCCGAATTAAAAGAAAATCCACCCAAATAACCCTTTTTTTTTAAGTAACCCAAACAATTTCTTTAATTAGCAAAACAAAATTAAAGTGATTCTTGGATCAATATTTCACATTGTATAAGCGCACCTATGGGAAACACCACTACATCGCCACCACGACGGCATAGTCATCATCATTCTCATCAGATCATCGCAACTTTCATACGCATAATCAAATCCTTCGATTTCCGGTAACAACTGCACAAGTCGATGCGTGGTTCGTCGGAGCTGAAAGTGATGAGTGTATGAGGTGAGAATGTTGTGTATGAAGTTTTCTGGAAGATGAGTATTGTTGCGCCGGTGGACCAGAAAACTATTCCATAAGAATAGTCATGTGCCGGCGGTACGTTTGTTACACGAATTGGGCGAGTGAAATTTTTCACCGACAGATTCCGAAAAAATAATCTTCATCGGCGGCGGCAGCGGTTGCGGAGGAGGAAACGGTGGTGAATGAGATTTTTTAGTGAAGTTTTATTGGTTAAGCTTTGAAGCCTGGCTAAAACAGCCATGGTTGCTAAGATTGTTTAGCTCTAAAACCTTAGCTTCTCTCATCCTCTAATTCGTCCTCAACTTCTTGCTCAATCATGTAATCTTCTTCTTCTCCACTCAAATCTGAGTTACTAACCCACTCCATCACGAGATTCTCTCGTGTATATCATTTTCTTTTTCATGTTTGAACTTGAATGCAAAATCAAATGCATACCACTCCTTTCAATACCAATTTTTGGTTGATTGAGTTTTTAGGTGTTTTTGAGAAAATAAAACGAGTAATTGGTAAAATTGCATGAGATTTTTGAAGAACAAAACAGAGGATCAAGGTGAGTATTCACCGCTTTGAAGTGGGTAGAGAGAACTTACAGTATTTTTGGTTAGTTTGGGTATATTATTAAGTGTTAGTAATGGTTGGGTTAGGGGCTATTTGGGTGGATCTTTTTAATTTGGATCATGGGTTTATAATTGGGTGAATAATAAGGGTAGACACATAGGATGACGATAGTGCATTCCGTTTGAGTAAAGGGTATAAATGTCTCACTTTTTGGACGGCAGGGGTATTAGCGTCTCCATAGCATAACAAAGGGTATTCGTATACCATTTTCGATAGTTCGAGGAAATATTTACCCTTTTTCCCTAAATATATATTTTTTTTCTTTTAAACACGTCTTGTTTCTAATTACAATATTATTAAGGAACAATTATTTTTTGTTTTCTTTCTTCTAAAATCACTTTAACAAATAATTTTAGATAACATCTTTTTCTTCTTAATCTCATTTTATCAATTAAAATAAAATATTTTCATGTATCCTTTCGATAGATAATATATGGCATATATATAAGATCATAGTATATATATCATTAATTTATATTTATATAACGATAAAAAATATTGATTTTAAAATAAAAAACATTTTCATTTTTTGTTTTTTTTTTTCTGAATTAAAGTAATATAAACATTTGCTAATTTTTTCTAAAAATATTAATTGAAAATAATGTGTCAAAAAGAAAATAATAATATATTTATTTGGAAAATGAACTTTTTTGACCCATTAAATAACACTAAGTGCTTTGTTGGACCAAAGTATTAATGGCAAAAGCATTTTTGTACCAAACTCCAAATGGGTGCATTTTTTTTTTCTTACGCATGGTTTAAGGACATTTTTGAATCAAAGTATTGACGGTAAGAATAT
Organism: Solanum peruvianum; assembly: GCA_027705065.1. NCBI lineage: Eukaryota > Viridiplantae > Streptophyta > Magnoliopsida > Solanales > Solanaceae > Solanum > Solanum peruvianum. Next base: position 57,426,131 of record JAKWJD010001761.1, read on the forward strand.
TTTTGAGTGAAACTATAAATGGAAGACATTTTTGTTACTTTCATATAATTTAAGGACATTTTTGAACCAAGGTATTGACGGTAAGAATATTTTTGAGTGAAACTATAAATGAAAGTCATTTTTGTTACTTTCATATAATTTAAGGACATTTTTTACCTTTTTTCCTATTTGTTTTTATTGACAGTAAAAATAAAAAAGAGGATATATATAAATAAATAACGCTGCCGGAACAAGAAGTGTGTGAATGGTTAAAAATTAAAAAATAAAATGAAACGCCGTTGCCGGAGATCGAACCCGGGTCACCCGCGTGACAGGCGGGAATACTTACCACTATACTACAACGACTTGCTTGTCTTACAATTATTGATTAAATTATTTGTCAAAAATTGACAAAAATTTGTTCAATATTTTTATTAACTTAATCAAGTTTAATAACCACATTACTTGACAGTTTATACTTGATATATGGATTCAGGCATAACAACACTTGTTTAAAACAGATTATATATAGAAAAAGACTATTATTATAAGATCTTGGATGCAATAATTATTGATATTCTGATTTCCCTAAAATAAAGATACTTCATAGAGTAGCTGCTAAATCAAGAGGTAAATAATTTAGAATGTATTATAGACTGAAATTTGATAAGAACAACCAAAGTGCATAATCAAATGAGACACTTTTACATCAAAAATAAAAAGAAGTTGTAACAAGGCTTTACACTAACAAAAAATAAAATACAATCACAAAATCGCAAATATAGTCAGTCACCTAGTAGTAGTGACTAAGAAATTTCATATTTAGCCTTCATAATCATTTTTGACACACTGTCCATATTTATTCTTAATCTTATCATCAAATTCCTTATCTTTCATTTCACATATCTTATTTGCATTTTGCATACATTCTTGTTGAACCTTAGCAATCCTTTGATTCCTCTTCCTCGACCATGCTTCTCTCTCTGCTTCAACACTTTGATAATCTCTAACCCAACAACTCTGCACAGCACAAGTCACAACCAACACTCCTATTTGCATCACAAACATACACATCAAAACGCCACATTCCAATCTCACTAAAACCTTTGCTTCTCTAGGATCCCTTGGTGATTTCAACATCAATAGACTAGATTTTTCCTTAGTGAACAAGGCTAATATGCCAAGTAATTGACCGATACACGATGCCATGAGGAGGGAGAGGTGAGTTATGAAACAACAATGAGTTAGTTGAGAGTAGAAACCAATGAAACATGAAACAAGTGAAATGGAAGAGACTATGAGGAATGACCAACCAAGTGAAGTTGGTGGAGTTTTGAGGAAAACAATAGGAGCTATAGACGCCGCGGAGAGGATAAAGAGGATGAAATTAAGAGAGGATAGTAGAAGAATTGGAAAGGAACAAGAATGCCTTAGCTTTGAAGAAGTCATTTTTTTTATTACTTGAATTATATGATAATTTTAACAAGTTGTTTATCTACTATATATATATGTGCAGTATGAATATGGCCGTTGAGGTTTAACGGCTAAATTTGACAATCAGTTTCCCTCCTTTGGGTTTTGAAAGATTTACTAACATATTGTGGCTTTTAATGACGACAATGTCATCAAAGGGCCCTTGAGATGTTCAAACTTTCATTCAAATTACTACTAATGATGAATTAGCACCGTTTGATCACATGAGATGAAATAATGACACGAAATTATTTGAGAAGTTTGATGTTTTTTTTTTTTTGGGATATGTAAATTGAATTTTTAATTTGTATTTTTTGTTCATGAACATAAAAGCTACATAAATTGTGTAAACTATCACCAACTTTTTAATATAATCGAAATTAAAAAGTTTATTATTACAACTTTAGTTAAATTAAAAAGTGAAATTGAACATGAGTGGTAGTGTATTACTTTTTAATAAAATTGAACATGCTCAATACCATTAGTAATTATATCGTTATGTTCATATTTTGTAATATTTTATCACTCTTTTGTTATTTAAATAAATAAAAAATTATTTCAACTGTTCTTAATTTCTTGTTCACTTTTAAATTGACACACCTATTAAGAAAACAATCAATGATATAGAGAAATTTACCATTTTACCCTTATTAATTATGAAGTGAATGAAAAGTTTTACATTTTTCAAAATAATTAATTATGTAATTAAGGGTATAATAGATAAAAAGAAATTGTCCTTTCTTGATTTGTCAAAATGGAAAAATAGTTAGGAATAACTATAAAAGGAAAAGTGGACAAGTAATTAGGAATAGAGAAAGTATATAGAATAAAATGGTGGTTTTTTAAAAAAAATAAAATATAAACTTATGGGTCAATTTTTGTATTTGAAAAACGTGAAATCATGATACGAAATTTTCAAATCAAACTTAAGAATTTGATTTCATTCAAATCATGAGAAAATCGCATGTTTAAACGCTAATTTCATTTTTTTCTCATGATTTCAAATTACGAAATAAAATTATGTCTAAACACCAACTTTATGTCATAATTTCAAATAATGAGATGAGATAACATGTCAAACACTTAGCATCACCATGGTCTTGGAAGTTAGTGCTTATCTCTCATAGAATAAGATATATATTGAAAATAGAGTGAACACATGGACAATCACCTTAAATTGCAAATAAATTTTATTTAGACACATAAATTATTAAAAAAATATCAAATACGAATATTTTATCTCGTGAAATAATGAAAAACAAAACTTACAAATCCTATTTTTTGTACATCAAACAACTAAGAAAATGTGAAATTAAAGAACCTAGAAACTGCAATCTATACCACAGGATTTGGGATAAGTTGCCGTTTTCACCATTTCACAAGAGATATTCTACCCTCGAAAAGCACATTGTGTGCTGTTGGCTGTATAAGCTCCCAACTCCTTTTCTTCCTGCATATTCTACTTCAATACTTTCAGTGAGAAGCAGTATTATGAGAATCAAACTTGAATAATTGGAAAATAAGAAGATTGAAGAAGAAGAAAACTTGAATACTCAACAATCCATGAGTAGATTAAGCACTCAATTGCTACGCGGCACCATGGAAACGGTGCATGAGTACTACTGCTAGCAACTATGCTAGAGTAGTTAGTAAAATAGGTCTAAAAAGGTTGAAGAAACAAACAACTTGGCTTGAACCATGTCTAAGAAGTGGCAGCTAGGCATCTCCTAATCGTGAAAAATGAAGGTTCAGTATAAGTGATTACGTGAGAAATTGGATTATCGATCGAGCTGAAACAAATTGAACACCTTAAGGATCATCTCTCTTTAAAGAAATAGGTAATATTGATGTCGCCAATTCTCACAAAAAAAGAAGAAGGTAATAATGATTTTAGCATTGCAAATTTTGAACAAACAAAACATTCTAACAGTCAACCGAAGTCAATAAAACATTGATGTTTATAGAACTCCCTCCTTCAACTTCCCACCCTGACATAACAAAGTATAGAAATATGCAAAGATGCTTTTTTCTTTTAATGCAAAGATGTTTACACGATGAAAAAGAACGTAGATTCAGCATCTTATCCATGGAATGAAATTATTAGTTAGCCACAACTTAAAAGAACTTTGGGTGGCACAACATGCTGTTGTTAATCAAAGGAAGCACTACCTAATACCAACTTAGTTGATGAAGTCCTACTAGTCTTTAAAACTTAATAACGATATCAGTTTTCTTAGGCCGACAGACCCTCTATAACCGATAAAAAGACAACCAAGCCTTTTATAGACCAATCACGGACTCATACAAAGAATAAAAAACCAATAAACAGATCACAATGTAACAGGAAAGAGGGGAGGTTGGGATGCCCTATACTCCAAGATAAATTAGGCAGCATAAACTAGTAACATACCAAGTGATCATTATGCTTATTGGCTAAAAATGGCCTCAACTCTATCCAGTGATGCTTGTAATCGTCCAGAGTTCATATTGAACAATGGTTCACCAGTGCCCACTGCCCTGCAAATGGAAAATCCAAAATCCGGACCATCAATCTCTAGAGCAGCACGCACCATCAAGTTTAAGTCACTTTTATTAATTTCAAAGTACCATGGGTACAAAGTCTAGTGATCTCTTACAAAGAAAAAGGCATATCAAGATGAAAAAGCTTACCCAGTAATTTCAGGAAGAACATAGTCTGCTCTCCACCCAAAACGAAAATCCACACCAGGACATAATCCAAGTGACGTCTTATTCCGGATCCTGGAGACGCCATCTCCACCCCAACAAGTCGTAAGCTTCCATTTCCAACCAGTTGCTTGCAACTGAAAATTGTGTCCTATCCCTACCTGATAATACTCGATGTTAGAACCAACACAATTTGGACAGATAATGGCAAACAAATTAGTTGGTGGAAGAGAAAAGAAAGGTAAACCTGAAGATTCAGAAATTTTGTAACTGGGATCTTCTTTGATAGAAGGCGTACTTCATGATGCAACGGCTCACATATGAATTTCCATCGACGTTCAGGAGCTAAAGGCTTCAAAACCAATTTTGCTAGATATTCATTGCTTGGATTGTTGTAAAACTGTTGAAATGGTGTCCAAATGTTCAGAAAACTAGTGAAAACTGAAAATGCTAATATTGACACTTGTTTTAATGCCGTGAGAACTATATCATTTATGGTGATTCCATAATTAACCACAGTACTGTTGCAGAAAAATCACATGCAGAATTTACATTTCACAATTGTGATCGTTTTTAACATCCAGCCCCAGGAATATGGCACTGCTCTAATGCTAGAACCCTTCACCTTCAACTATGATCCTAGGGGTTCATGTAACCAAGCAGAGCAGTGAGAGAAACCACTGCTGACCCCTAAAGTTTCAGAGGGATGATTTTTTTTACTATAGTGTCCAGGCCAACTTGAGTGCGCCTCAGCTAATTCCACTGGATAACTACACCTCCACCAACAAAAAGTACTAGATAACTTTATCCATCAAAACTAGGACCAATGGGAAAGAAATCACGATGTGTTTTGTCTCTACATGGATTTCAATCTTAGACCTCCTGGTTCTCAACCCCTTCATTGATTACTAGGCCACACCGTCGGATGCAAAGGGATGGTATCTATTGAAAAGAAAAAAACACATATATTATTTGCCTGTGATCTATACTCTACTATCACCTCAGTGGATTTTTTTCATTCAAAATACTAAAGAAGAAGAATTCCCGATGCTCTACTGAAACAATCAAGCCAGCTATCACAAAATTATATTCCTTAAAATGAGTAATTTGGACAATATCAACAACATTACAGGTATACTTCAATCAAGATTTCATGAAGATCACATAAATCCGCTGAAGTGCGATTTTCAAAATGATCCAAAAATTGATAATCCACTCATTTTTTAGAACTACTTAAGTAACAAAACTAAACAAGAAAAAGTTAGTCAAGAAATTACACCTCCAAGTTAACGCCAACTCGAAAACCCTCAATTTCTTTTCTGAACTTGAGAAAAAGCTCTGAAGGCATCAAATTGACGTTGTAAAGGTCCTCCAATGATGTGGGTTCTTCTCTACTTGGGCCACCACCCTCCATTTTCAGACCTAAAAGATGAATTCAAACTGCAATACACCAAACATTGTTCAAAATCAAGAAATTACAAATTTGAATAGTCCGTTTATGTCTAAATTCATATATAATTATGCAAGGGTGCTTGAAATCAAGCAACTTCATACCTTGTGATTGTGAGGGATGAAGAAAATTGCTGAATAGTGTTTCAGAGATACTAGCAGCTTCTCTCTGTCAACGAAGATACTACATTGTAGTTAGGGAAAAGGGGAAAAAAATAATCTCAACTTTGATTTATGGTTTAATTTTACTTTCGTACTTTAAATAAAGTTGTATTATTCGTCTCGTTATTAATTTCATTAAAATTATCTCTCATTAGATGAAATTTCTAAAATTGACCCGATTTTTTTAAAAAAAATATATATTCCCAATTCTTAACCAAATGCCCCGCCCCATTCAGAATAACCCGATTAACCCAATGTCCTGTTACCATTCCCATTTACCCATTCTCTCTTTGAGTAGATAATTTTCTTTTCTCCCGAAATGTTCATGGAGACTATTGAGAAGGTGATTGCAAATCTTGGTGCATCTGATATTGATTCTCGACTAGAAGAGTTGTTAATTGATGGTATCCTTTAATCCTTCCAAGAGCATATCATGAGTGACGATGTCAATGTGATGCTTAACGAATTTGGCATTGTTGTAAATGCCCTTGGCCAAAGAGTTGAGCCATACCTTCCTCATATTTGTGGTACTATAAAATGACGACTGAATAACAAGATTATCGTGGTGAGACAATAAGCTACATATTTGATATTCAGAATTGCAATAGTTATGAAGCAGTGTGGGAAAGAACAACTAATGGAGCATCCTGGTGTTAGTCTTGTACGAGTACTTGGGAGAAGAATACACAGGGATTTAGGATGTGTACTGGGGACTCTGAAGTCTATTGTGAATGTTATTGGTATGACTAAAATGACTCCTCCAATTAAGGATTTGCTTCCTCGGTTGAACTCTATTCTGAAGAATCGTCATAAAAAAGTCCAGGAGAATTGTATTGACCGTGTTGGTCTTATTGCAGATCGTACTGCTAAATTTGTCACTGCAAAAATGAGAATTTGTTATTGAGCTTCTTGAGATGCTCAAAGCGCACAAGAAAGGTCTCCACTGAGCAACAGTGAACACGTTTAGTATATTGCTAAATCTATTGGACCTCAAAATGTTCTCGCAACATTGTTGAACAATCTTAAGGTGCAAAAATGTCATAATCGTGTCTGTACGATTGTCACAATTGTTATTGTTGCAGAAACATGTTCTCCCTTCACAGTCTTGCCTGCCTTGATGAACAAAGATCGCGTGCATGAGCCTAATGTCCAGAATGGTGTCTTGAAATCATTATCTATCCAAAGAGACATAATGGGTAAAAAAAATGGGTTACAGGGCATTGGGTTACTTAGGTTAATCCTAAATGGGGCAGGGCACTAGGTTCAAAAAAGGAAATAACTTTTTTTTAAAAAATAGAATAATTTTGGTCAATTTTGGAAATTTCGTCTAATGAGGAGTAATTTTGATAAAATTAGTAGCGAAAGGTGTAAAATTAATTTCATTTTAGCGACAAGGGTAAAAATAACAATAAACCAAAGTTAAGAGATATTTTTGACCATTTTCCCTAGATTTTAATTGGGGGCACATTACACTATAACAATAAAAAAGGGATCATATTACTAAAAAGGGTACTTTTACTAAAAGATAAAAATAATTTGCATATACTCTTATATATCTTTATAAAAGTTATTCACGAAAAAAAATCCAAATATGCTATCAAATTTTGAGAATTTTTTTTTTATATCATTGTTAAAAGCTAGGTTTATTTTTGTTAGTTTCGTTTTAAAATATGCTCATTAATGCCATGATTGTTAACTGAAACAATTTTGATTTGAAAAATCATTTACACACGTTCAATTATGATTCGAGCATTTCATTAATTATATTATTTTTTAAAAGGGAAAGAACAATCCTAATTTGTCATCACATTTCAAAAAAAAATTCATCTATGTCGATTAAAAATTTAATCATTTATGTCATTTTAGTTAACAAATAATATTGGCATAGATAAATATTTTCTCAAAGAAAAATAACATAAATGAAAAAAGCTTTTAATGGACAATGTAAATGAGTATTTCTCCAAAGTTAATGGCATATTCAAACATTTTCCCTTTTTATTAGTACAACTGACTTAATATATATATACACACTCTTTTCATGTAATGACAATGAAATCATTAATACTAAATTTATTTTTAAATTTTTTATCCTAAACTAATTCATGTAAAGGTATATATGATCCCTCTATAAATGTTCTAACGTATATTTGATCATTCTCAGATGTAATCATTTTATATTTCTTTGATTCAATGTCTAATTTGAGTTTAAATAACTCCTTATAAATCTATTTATTTATCATTATTTGAGTTTATTTACACTTATTTAATTTTATTCTTTCATTTTTTTCAAGTAAATATATGAGAATTAAAAAGAAAAAAAATTGACTTTTTACGCCTTATTGTAATTGAATTTTTGTATCAATGGCCATTAAAATAATAAATGTAATGAATATTATTTTTATAAAGAGAATAACTATTTTTTGTTGGGTTTAGCAAGTGTGAATGAAAAAAAAAATATGAAAAGAGAGAATACGAAAAGTGAGAGAACTATTTTGGAGGGAAAATGAAAAATCATTGCAAAGTGCAAATGAAAAGTCATTTCTCTCATATCGGCAAAAGAAAGGGAAATTGTTGTCCTTATATAAGGAAACACTTCCTTAACTTCTTGAAGAGCTAAGAAGAAGGTGTGCCCCGTCACGCCATTGTGGTCGCTCGACCTCGGATTTGAATGTGATAATTTTTACGGACAAAATTTATTTAATCAATTTTTGTTAATCAAATAAACTCTATTAATATTATCTCTTATAAATTAATTCAGAACGTTATTTAATTAATAATTGACAGAATTAATTCGCGGATAACGGTAACATTTTGAAAAGTTGTTACTCTTTCAGAAAAATCGTTACTTTCCGAAAAGCCGTTATTTTTCTAACAGACACATTACATTTCTCGAAAAGTTGATATTTTTTTCAAAAGACACAACTTTCTAGATAAAACGGGTCTGAACAGATTTTTCTGAATAGACACGTTTCTTGCTGAAAAATGCTATAAAAAAGGAAGTCATTTTTCGTTTTTTCAAACAATGAGATTTTCCTTCTCTGCATATATATATTTCTCTCTCAAAATCAAAGTGTCGATCGACTGAGTCTGTGTGACTTATTGTTGTTCTTAAGTTCGCTGAAGTTGAAGAAGTTTGAGGTATTGTTATTTCTTTAATAGTATTATTTTGTTTTATCTTGGGAGAAATTAATCCATAACCTCGGATACAGTGAGGGGATTAAATTTCTTAAGAAGACATAGTAATTTCTGTGAACTCAAATTATTTTATATTTTTTCTGCTTCTTCTTATTTCTGTTTCTGTTTATCGGCTAACCTTATAATTACAGGTTGTTAACATTTTCACTCTCATAAGATCAAAAGGGCATATATGGACAATTTTTGTAACAGTAAATGTAAATATGATTATTTTGTAATGAGATATATAAATCACAAAATTAAGAGGTATATCAAATCCTTTTCCAATTTTAAAAATTACTTTGGGCCACTAAGCTTGAAATTTTTCAATACCCCTCTCCCCCCGCAACCAAAAAAAAATTACTAAATAAAACACCTGAGAGTTATTAGTATTGATTTTCTACTTTTCAACACACGATAAATTTTTATCCAAACCTACCAAAACAATGAATCAATTAAAAAAGATAGAAAACATAATTGATAATTTTTAATCTCATTAATATCTCAATTTTGTTTTCCTTGAAAAAAGTTTTAAAACTAATAGCATATAATCCTCTAATTTTCTCCTAATTAGTTGATATTCATTCCATAAATTTCTCCTATATTTTTGTCTCATCCTATTCTCTCCTTTTAAAATTCATAAATACTATTATAAGTACCCTTATTTTCTCTCTTATTTCTTCAAACTTCAGTACTTCATTGAATCCACTTCATTAACATAATCAATTTGTATATTATCTCAATTTTGTTTTCCTTGAAAAAGGAGTTTTAAAACTAATAGATATAAACCTCTAATTTTGTCCTAATTAGTTGGTATTCTCCTAAGAGTTTTAAGTTTTTGTATGGTGTATAAAATTTTTTACACTATCGGGTAATTTTTAAGATAAACATGGTAATTTAATTGAGTAATTATTAAATATCTTTTTAAATATAATTATAATTACTATAAAATATAGTAAAGGTAAGTATTCTTTTTTATCTAACCAAAATTAATTTATAATTATCTTACAAAGTTTATTTCTTTTTCTACATCGTATTTTTTTTGTTAGAAGTAATTTTTTAATGCCACAAATATTTTCTTATTTTTCATTGTTTTTTCTTTTGAAATTTTGGCAAAGTCATGATCTCTAAATATAAGAAGAAGAATTTTTGAAAAGTAGCAATATTACGATATTCCAAATATCCTAAAGATCAAAAAGTTGATAACAATATAATCACTAATACAAATATAATTATTATCCCTTAGAAAATTTATAAACAACTTGAAAACATGATTTAATTGAAAATAATTGAAAAATAAATACAAGAATATAAGACACAAATGCTAAAAAATAGAACAAAAACATAAAGAGATGGAACCAAATAAAATCAGATTTAGAAAATCAAATAAACTTGGTTATTTAAGATGATAACTATGAATTAATTTTGGTTAGAGAATAAAAGGAGATTCAACTTTTCTTTGGTATATTTTACAGTAATTATAATTTTATTCAAAAACATATTTTATTAATTATTTATTAAGTTACCTTGTTTATCACAAAAATTATCCGATAGTGTAGAAAATCTTATACACTAACAATGCACTAAACTTAAACTCTACCTTATTTTCTCTCTTATTTTTTCAAACGTCATTGCTGAATTGAATCCACTCCATTAACTTAATCAATTTGTATCTACCATATATTTATACACAAATCATACACCAAAACATTTTACTATAAATAATTTGGTAATTGCTTTTTATGTAAATCAATTTGTATATCATATTTAAATACAATTCATACACAAACAATATTTTCAAAAACGTTTTTGGAGCGAGTCCCTGGGCGAGTTTCGCGGCGGGGCATTTCAAAAACGTTTTGGGGGGTAAATTAAAAACGTAGATCCATAAGGCGTAAGTCCTAAAATTTGAGGCATAAGCCCTGAACATAAAAATGTAAGTCTTGGGCGTAAAAATGTACGCCCGAGCGTTTTTTTTTTTGCTTTAATCATATTTTTATTATTGGTGGTAATGATATTTCTCAAATAATAATGATAATCCTTTTTTCTTCATTATTGAATATTAATACTTATTTCACATAAAAATCATAATTCATTGAAAAGTTTAGTTTTGCTTATTTTATTAGTAATAAAACTACAAAATTGAATATACATGCGACTAGGCCCCGTAGATCCATGGGACTCAAGCCTCGTGTCTCCAGACTTACGCCTCGCCCCATGCTGTATAAAATGTCTCGCCTCACGCTTCTACCATTTAAAATACTATACACAAACATATGTTAGTATATAATGAGAAATGAATTAGTTTGTATATCATATTATATACCAATTTCATAAACTAATACATTTTATATATGAGATGGTATTAAAAAGGAGCAAATAACATAAATTTTACTAGTTTAAGTGTTAATTAGTAATATTCAAGATAGTTTCAAATATTACTATGTATATCATATTTCGTTGATTGATATACATATCTTAATACAAAGAAGGATACATGTTTAATTAAGTATCGTAGCTAAAATTCTTAATTTAAGGAGGAAATCACTCCTTTAACAACTTTTAGTATACCTAGTTTAACGACTTCTAAAAGAATTAATAAAAAAATCAATTTCTTCCATTTATTTTCGAGCAACAACAAAATGAACAATTTCTCTTTTCAGAAATTGAAATTTGTTTCTCTAAATTTCAAGTCTATTTGTGTAGCACAACAGAATGGATAAACTACATAAATGAGCCATAAAATTCAAAATAAAAAACTATATAATATGGCAAACTTTAATGTACATTTAAATAATATAGCTATAATTTAATTTTTTTTTTGTTATATGACTATAACTATACAATAAATAGCAAATTTAATTATATATCAATAATCAGATTTTTTTTATATTGAATATATATAAATAATAAATAGGAAAATTATTATTAAACTCATAATTAATTATGTATTCATACCTTCTCTTTCATCAATATCCTTATATTACAGATTTTTTTTTATTTTCGCACCAATTCCTTCCAATTCAAGATCCTTTTATATGACTGTAGGAGTGATTTTTGTGGTTCAATTCATTATACTTATCTTTATACTTATATTTGTGGTTCAACCAAATGAATGTTTATATTTAATAATACTTATATACATAGATAATTGTATTGTAGTATTGATAAAATGTTGATTTGTGAATACAAATATATTTGGATACATAAGTAATTTATCCAATTTAATTAGGCAATACAAGTATAGTTGGACACGTCAATACTATATTTTTATAAATAAATACTTAAGTTAACGTCAAGCCTCAAGTATTACAGGAAACTTCACAAAAAATAGATCGACTTTTTTTTGATTTTTTTAATATTTTATATAGTCGAATACTTACACGCTTTGATACATACACATTCTATTATTTTTCCATTTTCTTATTTAACAACAGTGTATTCATATTATAGTATATTAGTGTATTCAATTTTTTGGTTAACAATAATGTATCTATTTTTCAAATTGTTGTATCCATATGCTAAAATTATACTACTTTACCTTGTTTGATATATTAATACATTAAATTTTTATAAATATTTGTATCCTTGATATATTAATACTTTAACTTTTATAAATAGAAACACCAATTTGAATTCAAAGTATTCATATGCTAATTGTACAAGTAACACATTTTCCTTATTTAGTTATTGTAATTATAACTGTATTAATGTATAAATTAATAAAAAATAAAAAACATATACAAAAATACAACGAGAAAAGACATGAATAAACTTTTATATTAAAAATTTTATGAATACCTTTATGATTAGTATTTACTGAATAAATTGTATTTAGGAATATAAAGACAACCTTTTGTATTATGTAAATCAATCATATTTGCATGCAATATTAATTATTAGTTGACAATTTAATAATGGAAATTTCAGTTATTTAGGAACATAATAAATGGTTGGTACTTGAAAGTTATTATAACATATCACACCTTATTTAGTGCATTGTATAAATAATAATATTAACAATAAAATAAAATAAAATAAAATTTAATATAAACATGCAGCTAGAAATTGACATAAAGTGTAGTCATTTCTAGTAAATAACATATTTATAGCTATTAAACTTCAATAACCCTATAAATGTAGTCATTTTTGTAAGTTGCTCATAAGTTCATACCCAAATACAATAAACTACATAAATGGGCCATAAAATTCAAAATAATTATAAGTTAATATTCAAATCCAATGCAATCCCTAGAATACCAATATCTCATAAATAATTACAACCCATATCTTCCATTGTTAATAATTTTCGCTTAACTGATACTAAATCAGTATCATATAATGTATTGATATCATTAAAGCTGATTATTTTCGCTTATATGATACTAAATCAGTATCATATATTGTATTAATATCATTATGTCTGATAATTTTGTTTAGCTTGATATATATATATATATATATATATATATATATATATATATATATATATATATATATATATATATATATATATATATTGTTAAAAAATTACTCATTAGTCAATTATGGTATAAGAGTATATGTATATTGTTGTGGTATCATTAAAATTTCTTATTCAGAAATTAGTCATTAATCAATGATACTATAAGAGTATATGTGTATTTTATGGTATCATTAAGAATTTTTGTATAGAAATTACTTATTAGTCAATGATACTGTAAAAATATATATACAGACATACTCTTATATATGTTGACGAAGTTGGAGAGTGTGGGAGGTTGATGAGAGAGAAAAATATTTGATTGTTATTAGAACGTTAATTGTTAATTTTATATGTAAAAATAGCTAATCAATCCCAATTTTAGGGATGCATTATTTGAATGTAACTTCAATAATATATGGTATAAATATTAAAAGTGGTAATCTATCTAATTGTTTGATGATATATATAAGGTTAGTATATATATAGTAGGAATGTATATCTAATAAGATAATTTATCCATTAGAAAGTTAAGTAAATCAGTTTGTATATGATGCTATATTTCCTTATCAAAGAATTTATTTTAAATTAAGTAAAGAGAATTCTTGTATTTCAACGGTGTGGTTAGAGCCGTCAATATGGGCTAGGCCCGTTGGGCTGGCCTGGCCTAACCCAGAATTTAATAGGGCTGTGCTAAGATTTTTGGAGCCCATTTAAGAAAAGGTCTTTTTAGCCCGGCCTGAATAAGTCTGCTCATTTGGGGGGCTTGAGAATTTCGGTAGGGCCAGCCCGTGGGCCAACAAAAATTAATTAAAAAATATAATATAATATTAAAATTTGAAAATAAAGAGAGTCCAAAATCAAAATAATTAGTTTAATATTTCTATTTAGATATTTATACTTTTAGTTGAAAATAAATAAATAAATATTCAGGAAAATACACAAGTACCCCCTAGACTATGACCAAAATTCCAGAGACACACCTTAACTAAACTAAGGTCCTATACCCTCTGAATTTTTTATTTTTTTGGTAATTTTATACACTTTTTGTCTTATGTGGCACTCTATGTGACTCCACACAATTGAGGCGCGTCAAAGAAATTTGGATGCCACGTAAGCCAAAGAGGTACACAAAATTACAAAAAAAAAAAAGTTCAGGGGGGTAAACGACCTTAGTAAGGTGTGTCTTTGGGATTTCGGTCATAGTCTTGGGGGTACTTGTGCATTTTCTCTAAATATTATAAAGATAATTTTATTTGTGAATTTGATTAACAAGTAGTGACATTAAGGTCTCATTTGTTTCCATTAAGATTAAGACGTCTGAATTTGAATACGCATTTAAATATTAAAATGTGCATTAAGATCTAGATGTGTAAATCTAAATAAAAATCTGAATATTAAAATATTGTCTCTGAATCTGAACACTAAACTACTGGGACATTTTGTTTTCAATATATGAATGCACATATGAAATTAAACGTTATATCAATAAAATATTATCAAAACCTTGTTAGTAAAATAATATTTTTCATATAAAATAATATTTTTCATATAAAATAATATTTTGAATATTTTTTACCGTAACAAGGTAATATGATTTATCTTTTAAGAACTCAACATTAAGTTACATCATTAATGTGACTATTTTTTGCACTCAAAATACTTTGAGAATCTGATATAATGCAATTTAAAATAGTTTATATAGAGTAAGTAGCAAATATATGATTTAGAAAATTATTTTATTTTATTTTATTATAGAAATTTATTATTGTTATCGATCAAATAACTAATATTTTCTTATTTTTTGAAATCGTACTAAATATTATTTCATGGGAGTGCTTATGGATTAATTTATGAAAGTAAAAGATGTATACTAAGTTAATATGAATAAAGGAAATTATAATGACAAGCATGTAATTAAATATTAATTAAATAAAAAAACAACTTTTATGAGTTGTTGTGATTTAGTTGAATTAAGATAAGAGGTTTTTTTTAGACTGAATAGTGTTAAGGGCGTGTTACAGATCTGATTCATTCAGATATATCCACACCCATTAAAAAGCTTATAATAAAATAAAACAAACGAACTTAATGAACTAAATCTAAATAATTAAGATTCAGTTCTTAAAAACAAATACATGAGGCAAATATGAATGATTAAGATTCAAACCTCATTAAGTGCAAACAAATGAGACCTAACATAATGTAATATTGTTTTGTCGATATTTATGATAATATTTTTAAATTATAATTTGTAATTTAATTTAATAATTATAAAAAAATATAATTTTTAAAAAGTGAGCTGGCCCGACAAGCCTGTAGCCCACGTACTTGTGGGCTGGGCCGATCATTTTTTGGCCCACACAAAAAATGGGCTAGCTCGGCCTGACCCGTAAAATGTCGAAGTCTGTATGGGTTAGCCCGGATGGGGTGGGCTAGCCCATATTGACAACTTTAGGTGTGGTAGTTTATATGTTGTTCACTTCCATATTTAATGTCCCATCTTGAGAATAAAGTTATCTTATCTAGACGTTAGAATAGGTGGACGCGCAACTCGACCGGTGGGTTGAATCATGACATTATTAAGTAAAAAATTTTAATCCATTCACCGATCATTAATTCAATAACCTTATATCAATAAGTTAGGAAAATATTTTAATTAATGATGTAGGGAAAATGGTCAAAATGCCCACAAACTATGTGAAAGGAATAAAAATATTCTTGGTTTATAATTTAGCTCACAAATGCTCTTGCCATTAATATTTTGGTTAAAAAATGCCCACAAACTATGTGAAAGGAACAAAAATGTTCTTGGTTTATAGTTTAGCTCACAAATGCCCTATCCATCAATACTTTGGTTCAGAAATGCTCTTGCAGTTAATACTTTGGTCCAAAAATGACCCTATAGTTACTAAAATGGGTCAAAAATGCCCTTTTCCAAATAAGTATATTTTTTTTCTTTTTAACCAAATTTTCTTCTTACTTAAATTATTAAAGAACTATGATCTTGTTTTCTTTCTTATAAATCACTTTAACAAATTAAAATGTAGAAAATAATCTTTATAATCTCATCTTATCAATTGAAATAAAAATAATTTCATGTACCATTTCGACAGATAACATATGTTACATGAGATCATAGTATATCCATCATTAAAATTTATATTTATATAGCGATAGAAAATAGTTATAATAAAATAAGAAATATTTACATCTTTTCTGAATTGAAGATAAAAATTTTCTAAATAAAAAAATATATTAGAAAAAGAATGTGTTAAAAAGAAAATAAATTATATATTTATTTGAAAAAAACAAGCATCTTTATCCAAAATAACAATAGAATTTTTTTTTACCAAAATATTAATAAAAAGACATTTTAAAACCAAATTATGCTTTCACATAGTTTCAGGCATTTTGACCCTTTTCCTAATGATGTATTTTAGAATGAATATTACTAATCTTAAAGTGAGTTTTTATATTTCAATACATAACATTAATTTTCTATTGATACTAACAAATAAAAAAATTTAATTATAAAACAGAAAACAAAAATGAATTAAAATAATTCATAATCATATAATTAACGATATCCTTTCCTTAAATATAGTGTTTAATTGACATGATTGTATCTATCACTTGATTTTCTCCCAAATAATTGGTCACTATTTTAGTTGTTATCGATTCCCTAATCAAGAATTACAATATCCATCTCCTATTTTGATTCTTCCTTATCCTTCCTTTTAAAGGATAATTTTTACTACTTTGAGAGTTAATATCATTTTTTATTTTTTATATTTGAAAGTCATATTATAAAAGAAACAATAAGCATTCTTATTTCTTGATTCTACTTTGTTTTTAGAATATTTTTTTTTAATATATAGTTAACAATGAATTTCTATTTGAAAAGGTTTCATAATTTACAAGTAGCATCTTATACATATAAATTTCATAGATCAATAATTTTTCTTTTAATTTAAAAATTATATTTATTTTTAAATTTTTTTTCTTATATATATAATTATTTTTGTTGTAAACTATAATTGTTTTCTAATACATTATCAAAATATTAAATATATTCAATAAATAATGTAACAAAATTATAATTTTATAAAGAAATATGTGCAATTCAAAGTTGGAATCTAAAAATAAAAAAAAATGAAATTCCAAATTTTGTTTTTTTCCTTATATTTTTATTTAAAATTTTAAATTCCAACTTGGAAATTGTAGTGGATGGATAACGTCTTCCGTATCCCATATTCAACGTCTCAAAAAATGAACGGTTCAGATAGAATCTAAATTGTTGAGCAGTCGGTTTCACTTAAAAAAACGGATGCACTATAACAAATCACAAATTTTAGAGAAATAAAATATATTATCTCTGTCTGGATAAAGATAAGGCTTTCATCTACCTTTGGTATATTCCCTTTCTCTCTCTAGACTCTTTCTTCCTCATTGTATCTACACTCTTTCTCTCTCTTCTTTCTGGTTTATTATTATATATACATAAACTCTCTAGGTTTCTTCATATGTATCTGCTTTTTCTCAGCACAAGTGAAAGCGAAAGTGCAAGCTATGTCGATTGCGTTTGAGAGGAATAGTACACCTGATCATCAGATCGAACGGCCAGGATTTGTGCACGGAATGACTTTTGTTCCGATCTATAACTCGCCAGATCTAGGCGTCGGAGAAAGTATGGTTCAGGTGAAGCGGGAAGATGAGGATGATCGGACTTCTTCTTCGTCTTCTTCTTCTATTGGTAGGAATAGTGATGACTCACCGCTGGCGGGAGGGTCTTCATCGAATGGAGGCCCTGGAGAAGGTGATGGAGAGGAGGTTCAGAGTCCGTTTAAACCTGGTGCTCTCGATAATTTGGAGTCTTTGGAGGAGGTTTTGCCGATCAAGTATGTGGTTTTACTTTTTTAAAAAATTTCTCTGTTGATTTTAGGTTAATTTGTTTAACTTAGTCTTTTATTTTGAATTTTAGTTGATGACTTAAGTTTCTTAATATTCCAGATTAGGTTTTGATTTTGTGGATATTTGTTGATTGATTTGTTGTAGCAACAAATTAACTCTGCCATATCTCGGTAATATTTATGACTTGCGAGGGAAATGGACAAGGAGTCATTTGCTTAAGTTAATAAAGTTACCTTAGTATAAACCACACTAGGCAAGTCTCATTCAACGAGCTCGACCCATAAAGTCAACCCAAGGGGTTCAAAATTGAGACCTCCATTGTGGAAGTGCCGAGCCAAACCATATGAGCTACCCAAAGGGTTAAAGCAATCCATGCATTATAATTGTTTTGGATCACAAACCAAAACAATCCAATAGAACTCTGTAGGTAACTTTTAATGTTGTGTATGTATCTATATGTGGTTTTTTGCATGCTTGTGATGGTTCTGTATAAAGAACCAAGGAGTGGTTACATGTTTCCTTGGGCTTGTCTTTTGTCTTGAGGAGTGAGCTATCTAACTAAGCTTTGTTTTTCATTTTGAGGTAATGTATGTGGTACCTTGGGGTGGGACTTGTTTGTCTGTGTGTGTGTGTGTTTGATTTGAGCAGTAAAAGAAAAATCTGAAAGTTTACTTAGGTAATTATATTTCAAGTAGCATGGTGCAGGTACCTGAAAAGTAGTTTGGAACTAATTTTAGAGTGTGACCTGACCTGTATTTGCAATCTTACTGGAGAACTTGTTTTGAATGTGATTGATGTTTCATATTATCTTGTTTCTGAATATTGATTACCAAGAATTTGTACAAAAATTGTATACAGTTTATAACAAAACCATTATCAATGCACTCAAGTGTGTCGCCTAGTATCATTGAAGTGGATTGAGCCCTATGAGGTTTTAGGTTCAATTAATTACCTAGAGAGAAAACACTAGGTGATTTTTTCTCGTCTATTCTAGCCTTGGTGGATAGAGTTGCGTGATACCTGCTGTAGATGGGAGGTGACAAGTATTCCATGGAATAAGTCGAGCTGCATACAAGCTGGTCAAGACACTAAGGTTGTTCAAAAAGATCCATTATAAAAAGAAATTGATAAGTTCTTAACCTTAATCAATGAGTTTGGTATCGAAACAAAATTGAGTTCAACTTCTAAAAACCTCACGAATAATCTGATTACCTTCTTGAATGGGATCTTGTCCTTCATTACAACCTTTTAAACATGCTTCTAGAGCTACTTGATTCGCTACGACACCTATCCAATTACCCCAAGGTTGTCTTAATCTTCCCCCACTGAATTTGTCCATAGTTCTTGTAGTACCTTTAACAGTGGGGACTAGTACGTAGTACCGGGAACCACAGTGTTTTGGGAGGCGAGAAGCGGAAAAAAGCGACGAGGGCTTGCTTCAGAGAAGCGAGAAGCGAAGCGCACACTTTCTTTTTAAAAAGCGACATTTAGTATAAAAATAAAAAAATATTAAATAACTAAATAGAGGTAATATAGTCTTGGATAAAAAGAGAATAGATAGTCAATAATACTCATAAGTCATTACATATAAAGCAAAAATAAAAAACATAATTAAATCACAAAGACTCAAACTCCTATTCATCAACAAGATCCTCAAACTCTTCAAGTGCCATAACCAAGGGTTATAATTGGTCGTCATCTTCTTCATCATCAAAAGTGTAAAAAAATTAAAAAAAAAGAGCTGCTAGCATACACATTGATCACAAAATAAAAACGAAAAAAAGCAAAATAATTGAAAAAAACAGAGGAGGCAGTCAGTAATTGTGAACAGAAACAGAGCTGATCGCAGCAGAGATGAAGAGAAGAAGAGAAGAAGAAGAAAAAACTACAGTAGTCGCATTGTGAAGAGAAAAGAAACTCACAGAGATGAAGCAAAGGCGAAGATTGTATATTTCAGATGAAAATGAACTCATAGAGATGAACTAATAAACATCGGTTAAAACTTACCTGCAGTCGCGATCGAGGTGTGAAGAGAGAGACAGTCTCAGGCGCGGTCGTGAAGAAGAGAGAAGAAGCGAAAGAGGAGTTGTGAAAGAAAAATTAAGTTATATTGTATATTTTAGATTTTTTTAAAAAAATAAACCTGATTTTTTTTAAAAAAACCTAATTGTCTCTTTTTTTTTTTATATAAAAGCGCTCTTTATTGCGCTTTTGCCTTAGTGTCGCTTCTCGCTTCTTTATCTGAAGCGAGCACCTTTTTCAGATCGCATGCCTCAGGAGAAAGAAGCGCACTAGTGTCGCGTCGCTTTGAAACGCGCTTTTTTGCGCTTTTCACAACACTGAGGAATCATGGTTCCATCATGGGTGCACTGTGCATATCTGTTCATAGTATGGATCAAATACTGTCTGGATAGAGGTTGGGGGACCACTACACCAGAAAGCAGCCTGATATTCTCTTCTGAGATGCTTCTGGAAGTTTGGAGCATCACTTCAGCATATTCTATTCTGACCATTTTATTATTTATTATTTTTCTAAAAAGGACCACCAACAGAGGCGGAACCAGGATTTTCAATAAGGGGTTCCAAAATCGGAGAAATAGGTAGCCGAAGGGGGTTCGACATCTATTATATATACATATAAACTTATTTTAACCATGTATAAGTAATATAATTTTCCGCCGAAGGGGGTTCACATTGAGGGTAGCTCCGCCCTTGACCACCAATGTGGTATCTTGAAAGTTCAACCCACGTGGATGTATTAGCCATGAAAAAGAGAACAGTTGAATATTTTGAGTTTATAAGTCACCCACCATTGGGTGTGCTAGCATTTCAAAAAAAGGAGGAAGATAAGCAGTAAATAAGTGTATATTAGTTTACCTATTATTATTGAAGTTTAGATGTATCCTTTTTTTTGGTGTGAACGGAAGTCTTAAATAGTTAAAGAAATGCAGAACTTCGTTTAGTTTTGTTAATATTTAAGTTTTAATCAAGTCACTTAAGAACGTGGATCTTTTTGGAGAATGAATTGAGCAGTGCAGGAGACAAAGTAGACAGATTTCTAGCTTCTTAGAGATATTTAATGAGCAGTGAGTCTGGTAGTCTTATTCTTCTCATTGTTCTAATTGTGCTTGACTGCCATGTTTCAGGAGGGGCATTTCAAGTTTTTATGCTGGTAAATCGAAATCTTATACTAGTCTAGCAGATGCAGTATCATGTTCCTCACTTAAAGATATGGTCAAGGCGGAGAATGCATACTCTAGAAAACGCAAGAACCTGCTTGCTCATAGCAATTTCTTTGGCAAGAATCGGAATCACTTCCCAAGAAATAATAGCTGTGGGTTATACAAGAGACCAATAAGCTCTAGAAGCTCATTAGCTCTTGGTGCAACCTCCAGCTGCTCTGAGAGCAATAATAGTTCGGAGTCCTTGAACTCAAATGCATCGTCACCTCATTTCTCTCTTCCCCCTCTGCCGCCACAACCAAGAAGATATAGCATTGAGCCCTCATCATCACCTCCTGACCAGAAGCTTAGTCCATGGAGGTCTTTCTCCTTATCAGATCTGCAAGGGGCTGCTGCTGGAACTCCCAGCCTAATGGGCATAAAGGAATAGAAAAGATGTCTTAATGATAACATAATTTTGTGTCGCCCTATGAACCTAACTTCAGATAGGTTTCAATGGAGGTTGGCTTATTTTAGAAGTTATAGGGTTCAGTTTCTCGCCCCACCTCTGTATTTATCCCCCAAAGCATAATACCATCGTCTTTGGCATCTGTAGAATGTAATTGCTTCTGCTTACTTCTTAACCTTTGGGTTTCCTCCGTAACCTGTTGTATATTTCAATTGTGGTGTATGTCTAATTTAGAGATTCTATTGCAGTTTTTTTTTCCTTTATAATCAATCATATATGTAGTTATGTTTTTGGTGTAGTCCTCAATTTACGCTTCCAACTTTATGTGCTGTGCACATATATTATTACTAGATAGAGCATGAGTCGTGCTTACATCAAAGGATCATCATTTCAGAAAAAATGGTGTAATATATAAAAGACATAATTTTTACAATAGCAAGTTAAAAGTGGTACAATGTCATTGCAATGGAGGAGATGATAATATTGCATATACGTGGGAAAACAAAAGCATCTGCTTTTGTGTATTAAACAAATTTCTTTTTGCACTTAAAATGTTTCTCCAGATAAATGTAAGACACAAATGTTCTTCAAATTGGTCACAGTGGCCCTGCAACCACAACAATAGCTGCACATGATTTTGTTGGAATTATGTATCTTAAAATTTCAATTTTGAAATAAAACATAGCAACTCCAGCAGAAGCTTATATAGACATAGCCAAAATTGAACTATGATTGCAAAATCCTCATGCATGGAAAACCAAAAACTGAAAAACAACATCAGATGTCGTTTCTTTTGTGAGTTTGTTACTGTAAAATCAGGAAGAACAATGATGTCTTACATAAAAGAGAGTACAATTTGGCTAAAGCTTCTCAATTACCGGACTTGGAAAATTTTTGGGTACTACTAGATTGGCGTCTTCTTCTTACCAATCATAAAATATTTCAAGTGATAACTTTTACTTAGTAGGGTCAGATGCTAAATCTTAGTATCATGATCTCTAACATAGAAATTATGTCGTAGATTAATTTTTTTTCATATATAACTTGTCTTATCATTTCAGCCTTCAGGAACCTTTCATGACCGTCTGGTCACCTCAATTCAACAGCTTCAAAGTAATCTTCAATGTTAGTGATATCCTCAGAAACTCCTAAAGCTCCTTCAATGTGCTTCCCAGGTTATAGTTAAAACGCAAGAAGAAAATATCTCTGCTACCACATAAAATATATTAAGAAAGAAACACTTCCTAACAGATTTTTTATCCCAATCAAAAAGTTGATCGGTCCTTTTTCTTCGTCATAATCATTCGATATTTGAAATATACTGACCCAATCAATTTAGATGTGTGTGCAGATAGAGCACATTAAGGAAGCTGCCAACAACTTGTTCAAACATGTCGGGCACTTCCCATGCTAATGCGATGAGCCTCAAGAGTCAAGTCCATCTCTTGCAATAACAGATGGTAGAATAACTACAAAATTCATAATTTAAAGAGTTTGAGGACATCTTGGAAGCATTTGACAAAGAAGCAACCAGTAATCATGTTAGCTTCAATTAATATGTATGAGAAATAATTACCGATAAATAAAAAGATGATTTAGGAACAGTAAATTACATCAGGTGACTAATAATGTGAAATTTCTATTTTACTTTCGTAGTTTTGTTGCATCTCCATTTTTCATTTTTTTTGTATTTGATTATCCTACAATAAGAGTTTAATAAGCTTGCTACACAGAGTATTATAATTATATCTTTTATATGTGTTCTCTATATTGATTTATTTCAAGGCTTAAGCTAAGAGTTAAAGCACTGATAAATATTCTAATAGCATAAGTTGTATGCTCTGTTATGTTGTGTCCCTAAATTACTGTATTTTTACTAAATTGAACCTGCCGAGGTTTGTGAGAGTACTTAGACTTAGAGTTTGTTTGAATTGACTTATTTAAAGTGTTTTTAAGTCAATATATTTTAAGCACTTTTGGAGTGTTTGGATGATTTAAAAGAGTGCTTATAAGCTAAACTTATAAAAATAAATCAAAAGCCAAAAGCCAATTCAAACAGGCTCTTGGTTCATTTGGAAATTACCCGACAAGTTAATCATAGATTCTTAGGTCATTTCATTCTTCTATCCTAAAACTTCAAAATTTCCATTTATGACAAGTGCTTATTGTCTTGCTTCTTTATTTGTTGACAATTGCTCAGTACTTCATAGCTTCACTATTTTCTTGGCAAAAGTTTTAAGGAGGAGACCACACCACATGAAAGACCCATGATTGTTTCTAATACTTTAATGGTTCTCGTATATATAATCTAATAGGGTGCCTATTGTAATTAGTTTTATGGACGTAAAAAATGGTTTACTTGTCACCAGGAGTAAGTAAGTAAATATTTTGTTCTAATTTGTATGTAATGAACACTCATCAATTAGCATGTGTTGTTATTTGATTTAACTTGCATACTCAATTTTTTCTGTGCAATTTACATCAAAACCAAGTTAAATAGAAATAGTTCCAACAAACTACAAAGCAAACATAAAAGATGGTTACTATGACAAATTTCAAAACCACAAACAAATAGAATGAGTGATATTTCTTGACTTTAATGAATAAAAAAACCATTATGCCTGGTGAAAAAAACAAATTAACTCAAAGACGGGAAGGAGAACTGCCAGAAATTTAGGATTCAAATAGAAAAACACCTCCATTGTCAGTAGTCAAATGTGAAATTTCATCACCAAATTATTGCATTAATTCAGAACTTGAAGTACTCTCGACTAATCTCTTCAATTTGCTGTCCTCCCATTTCTGATTCTCTTTTAGATTGAACACTCAATAAGTGTATCAACTCGGGAATGCAGAAAAACTAACAGAGACCCAACAAAGTGAGTTAACAAAGAAAGAATAGTAGAAAACTCACGATTGATAGCAAAGAAGGCAGTAAGCAGAAGAGACGTCGGTGAACTGCACATGTCTTGAATAAAGTGAATCATCAGACTGACTACCTAGAAATGGTAATATTTAACCCTATTTAGTTGTACGTAGAGAAACAAAGACTATTGAAAAAAATATAATTGAACTAATTACAACAAATTCCACGAATATCTGCAATATGAATGACAGACAATGTATTGAAGCAAACAACAAGAAAGTTCTTAAAACGTACTCCACGTAGAGGGAGTCGTTTTAATACTTTGGCAAATTACCATCTAGCTATATCTTATATTTTTTTTTTAAAAATCAAATTAAGGGAACTCTACTACTCCATACACAATTTTCTGAAATCATTCCTACCGCACGACATATGACAAAATATTAAAGAAAAACTACTTCTTGAAAATCTATATTTACAAGCTCTCTTATGGAGAGTAATAAAGAATTATCTGTTGTCCTATTCCATTAATTCTCACAACCAAAAATATGCATAAGTTCATTATCTGTCCATTTTCTAATAACAAAAATCATGTGCTTTATGCCGTCACTCTTCTTTATTATAGATATTGTTACAGTTTATTGTAGATATAAATTGCATTCAACACTTGACACTTCCCATAAAGATAAATATTCCTCCTTCAAAATAGTTGAAACTACGACTCAGCCATAAAAGTTGGAGGTTGAAGCCTGCTAACTAAGAATCCTGATACTCCACTGCAATTCAAGGCACAACATTAGCCTTTTCCTTTTTTTTCTTTTTAACCCAGATGATCAGAATTAGGTAAATAAAACTGAAGGTAGTATTTGCAGCATCAGAGGGTTGATTACTGATAAGACACAAACATAAATAATATTTTTGCTCCATGATTTTAACCTTCAATCACTTCAATTAATCAAGTCATTCTCCAAAGGTAGATAAAGCTAATGCTGGTTCAATAGTCACACCTGCAACTAAATTCTGAAAGGGAATATAGCTTCAAACATGAGAAAAGCTTCGATTTAGTATGATCTCCTAACCAAAAACAACATCAACAACAAATTAAAATAATAATTTTCTAAAAAACTATAAAGACAATGAGATCAAAGTTCATCAACTGAAGATAAAAGGAAGAATGAGAAGATAGACCAAGCACATAATAACGATTACATATACAAGAAGGAATAAACAACCATCAAAGTTTTGGGGAAATTCAAATATTAGAGGAAATCGAAGAAACAATTAGAAAGTAGCCTTACCTGAGATGAATGGGGGAAAACAAAAAGAGATTTGCAGCGATCAAAGTAGAGAACGATGAAGGGAGAAAGTTGAAAGAACAAACAAATGATATGTCAGGTAACCTATAATGAAGCATTGAAAAGACTATAATACCCTCAAATTTAAATTAGATGACATCAAGCACACATGTTGAAACTAGCCCTTTATATATAAGTAGTAATGAGACCCAATTATTGTTCTTTGATACTTCTCTTGTCGGTTAGTGTGGCTTAGTTATGGCGTCATGTTGTGGTAGGCGAGTAGACCTAATGGATTGCCATCTTGAGATGTTCAAAGGTATAATTTAGGCCTAACCCATCGATGACCCCTAAAGTTGGCACTAATTCACTTAGACACCTTCACTAAGTTTTGTTCATTTTAGACACCTCATTATGTCTCGTTGTGTTATTTTGATACTTTTTAATGACATGACATAGTGAGTGCAATACATCCAATATCAGCACGTGAAAGACTCATTTGATCAAATTTTATTTTATTTTTTTCATTTTCGTCCTCATTTCTCAGCCACCATCTCTCAAAATTTGAACTCCTTCAATGGAGAAATTGTCACGCCCCGAGCCTACACCCTGGGCGTGACTGATACTCGAAGACCATTGTTGGCCTCAAGCGAACCCATGACCTGACTTACTTACCTAGAGGAGGACGTAAACATAAGAGACATAACTCAACAAAGATAAGTTCATGTAATAATTTGGAATGTTATAAAAGAACATTCAACTTTCCATCAAGGCAAACTCAGGTCTCAACATAAAATAATGATAATGAAAAAGACTAAGAAGTAACATCTGACTGTCTACGAAGCCTCTAGAACAAAGAGGGAAGTCGGGACAAAGCTCACAACATCCAAATGAACTAAAATTATAAAGCAATGAAAAATGGATCTTCCAAAAGTAAGGATACTCACAAACTGACTCTGAACTGCTTAGTGGATCAACGGTGCGCTGGATGCCGATTGTAACACCCTAAAACGAACTAAGGTGAACTAGAGCTTCGAGATTGTTTCTTGAGTTAATTTTAATATAAAAAGAGTTATATTAGTGACCTTAGGCAGTGTGTGATGTTTGGTTAAGTTTGGAGGTCAAACGTCCTCGAACATCCATGACGTTCGGAAGGTGTGTCTTAGAAAAGTGCTTGTATGTCTTTATGTGTTTGAGTGAGTTTTACGTGTTTATTTTGCTTGAAATTGGTGTTGGATGTTCCTAAGACATATACGATTATGTTTAGGGGTTTAACATCCGGGAACGATCCTACCTAGGACCCACAAGGGGCCCTAGAGAAGGGCCTAAGACTTAAGTCCAAAACGGCCTGGCAGTGTCCACCAACGGGACCAGTCGACGGCCAGTTGATCAATTGACGACTCGTCAACTTGGTCTGTCGATTGGACCTGAAGGTCTGCTGGTATTGAGGGTTGAAGACCCAACCAAAAAACCCTCACCAACGGGGCGTCATTTGACACACGGTCCGTTGGTTGAGAGTCGTTGATGCTGCCTGCAAAAGCTGTCTCGCCTGCTGCCTTGACTTGGGGTATTTTTTAAATTCACCCCAAGTATTTTATAACTACAGTATGATATTTTTAGGGTTTTAAAGTTATATTAGATTAGTTTTAAGTCCTAGACCTAGACAAGATCCCTCAATTCAAATATTCAAACTCCCCCTCTAAAGAAAACTCTCTCAAAGTCACCATTGGAGCTAAGACTCAAGGAGGGCAAGGAGGTCTGGTTTGGACGTGTTTCTTCATCAAATTAATTGGGTTTTTCTTATATTTGAGGTATGGTATCCATCCTTGAACCCTTTTCTATTCAAGGAGTCCTTTCTAAAAGATTGCAAAAAGGGTTTTTAAACTCTACTTTGTTCTATCTTTGACTCTAAGCATGGGTATTTTTGTAAATGTGTTAATGATTAAAATGTGTTTATTCTAGTATTAATTGATGATTTTAATTTCAAACTCTAATGAACTCATGCTTATGCATATTTTAAACTTTTAGCTTAAGAAATGGGTTAAATGAACATGTTTGTGTAGGGTATGAACTTTGGTTTTCTTGCTTTGTTATTATGATTTAGCTACTGACCTAAGGGCCTTATTATGATGAAATATTGAGAAATTGGTTATGGGTGGTGATGGGTTCGTTAAATGGTGAGTTGCTTATATTGTATAATTCTTATTATAAATTGCTCTTGAATGGTATGGTCCACCTTCTTGGTGGCGATGTTTACTCGATGAATTTTATTATACTTTAGTATTGTAAGTGTGATTTTGAAGGCCTAATATGTGAAATAAAGTAATAATGAAGATGGTTCTTGTATTGTGTATTGTGGAGCTTGAATTACTTAGTATTGTAAGTGTGATTTTGAAGGCCTAAATGATGTACATGATTATGTGAAGCATGTACAATGTGTGATTTGATGAATGAAGATCTAAATCATGTATAGAAGTTAATATAAATGAAATGATGCCTATATGCAAGCCGTGCTCACATGTACACACACACACACACACTTAAATGAATGAATGAACAAGCTAAGAGAATTCTAAGATAGATTGGGGGATGAATGCCCTTCGTCAGTTGAGATGTAGTGTTCACTAGTTATCCTTAACCTATAGTTAATAATGTTTAGAATCCATGGGGAGTTAATCCTAGCACTGAGAGGATATGAAGAAGAGGTGGTTACACTTCATGAGTTGAGATGTTGTATTCCAATGTACCTCTTGAGATGAGTACTCCTCGTGAGTAGAGAATGAGTTACTTAGTAACAATATCCTTATCCCTTAACTATGCGCCCGCATAGATATAGCTATTGGGCAAGCCATGTTAAAGCTAAAAGAATGACATTACTCTAGGCAAGTGAGGATCCCTCATCCGATAGGGGTTAATCTCGGGATTCCATGTCTAGCTCTCATGGTCTATGTCGGTTAAGCTAACTCCCACAAAAGTATGAAAATGCTAAGTCTCCTAAAAGAGTGTACTACTTAGGGTAGGTAGTGGAATGGGACGGTATTTTTCCATTGCACTAGGAAGGCATTTCGAAAGGAAGTCTTGGTGAGTGTTATATGAATTGAATGAACTAAGTCTCCTAAAAGAACATACTACTTAGGGTAGGTAGTGGAATGGGATACTATCTATCCATTGCACTAAGTAGACCTTTCGAAAGGGGAGTCTTGGTGTTAAGTCTTCTAAAAGAGCGTACTACTTAGGATAGGTGGTGGTATGGGACGTATCCACTCATTGAACTAACTTGGCACTTCAAAATGGAAGTCTTGGTGTGTTTCTTGGGTGTTCTTCTAATGTCTTGTCATTGAGTGGGGGCTTGTTCTCCTGAGGTGAGTAAGCCGAAAAAGGGGTAGTCTTGAGGATCACTTTAGTGTGTATTGAAGGAGACATATGCGTACTTCCTTCATGTATTACCTTGGAGAGTCTTAGGATAACCTTAGTTAGGGAAACTCCTACGGAAATTAGTTCACTTCCTCTTTGCTTGGCCTTGGAAGTTCACTATTTTAGGAATATGATAGTTTATTGTAAAGGTTGTAGAAGCCTACTGTAATATTTTGGAAGTTTATTGTAAATGTTCCTTTTTGTTATGGTAATTATTATCTAAGTGTTAAATGATAATTCTTATATTGTTTTACTTCTGCATTCATGAATGATTTACTCAATTGGCATGAAAATGTGTTTTTACTAACATGTCTCTTTTTGCATGTTTATGCATATGCCATACTTAGTACCTTATTTGAACTAACCCCATACTTTTCTATTCTCTATAAGTATGAGTCTTTTGAAGATTTGAAGGTGAACCTTGGGAAATCTACTCTCTCAAGATTTGATATGTCCTCATATATTCGAGGACATAGTGTATGTTTCTTTGTTTTATTATTAAGAATTATTATGTATTTTTCTTTAAATGTAAAGGGTCGTGTCCCTAAGATATTATGTCGTGTCTTTAAGTTGGCTTGTGACGATGAAATTCTCTAAGTATTTATGAAAGACTTCCTTTTTATCAGATGTTGTTAAAAGTTTTAAATTTCGCACTACTTTTCATGTCTTATGTAATGAACGATAGTTAAGGGCTTGTACAAGATATCAAAGGGTCAAGTACTTCCGGTCATGACCCAAGGGTTCTCCTTAACTTCCAGGGGGTGCTTTCAAGTCGTGACAGACTTAGTATCAGAGCATAAGGTTATACGAAATAGTTTAGGGTCTAAAAGTCTCACAAGCCACGTCTAGTAGTATATTGTCCATTGGTGTGAGTCGCGATATATCCATGGATAAGAGTCTATAATATGATAGACGTTTCACATTCTTCTCTATTCTAATGTCGTGCCTTAGAGTTGAGTTCTATAAGTTGTCTTCTCTCTACCTTTTCTTTTTGTGTTTATAGGGCATGAATACGAGGATATCAACTACTAGAAGGGAAGAGGGAGGTGTAACTAATGATAGGATCCCTCCCCCTGTTGACCAAGTTCCTATTGTTGGCCTAGAGGAAGAGAATGATGAGGTTCCCCTTTGAGAACCTCAAGTGCCACCGGAACCTCAAGTGCCCCTATGCCGCAAGCTGCTTTTGTTGAAGGAGATTCGACTAATGCGGAGTTGGGGGCTGCCCTAATGAATTTGACCCAACTCATGATGGCTCAAGCTCATGTCTTCAATAATCACTTTGTTGCTCAAGCTAATTAAGAGGGTGTACCCCAACCTAATGCTAGTACTCCCGTTTCTACAATTCGGGATTTTATGAGGTTGAACCCTTGTACTTTTCATGGAACTAAGGTAAATGAAGATCCACAAGGTTTCATAGATGAGGTATTCAAAGTGGTAGATGCTATGGGTGTGATCCCTAGGGAAAAAGCAAAGTAAGCCGCTTACCAACTCAAGGATGTGGCTCAAGTGTGGTTTGAACAATGGAGGGGTGAGAGACCCTTAGAAAGAGGTCTAGTTGATTGAGAGGAATCCAAAGAGGCTTTCCTAGATAGGTTCGTTCCCTTAGAGTGGAGGGAGAAGAAGATGGTTGAATTCATAAACCTTGTCAAGGGGGAATAAGTGTACAAGAGTTCTCTGTTAAATTCACCCTACTCTCTAAGTATGCCCCAATCATGGTAGCCAACCCTAAGGGCTAGGATGAACAAATTTGTGATAGGAGTGTCTAGATTAGTGGTGAAAGAGTGCCGCACGACAATGCTTCTTAATGACATGGATATTTCTAGGCTCATGGTGTATGCACTACAAATTGAGGAGTCCAAAATTAGGGAGATAAGGCAAGAGGGTAAGAGACCTAGGTCATATGATTTTAGTCACCAAAAACCTAAGAAGAGGTTCTTTCACCCAAATTCTTCCATGGGAAACAAGGATGGGGCTCCAAACCAACATTCCTAAGGTGGTGGACACACTTTTGAGAGGACTAGGTGTGCTTCTTGTGGAAAGCAACATATGGGTAGGTGTCTTGCCGGTACGGATGGTTGTTTTAGTTGTGGTAAGAAGGGACAAAGAAGAGGGACTTCCCTAGCATCAAAGCGATAGGGAAAGAGGTAAATCAAGCTTCCCTAGATCCTAATGCTCCAAAGAATAACCCTTCCTATTGGATAGTAGCTTGGAAGGATAACTAATCCGGATTTGAAGTCCCGGTAAGTCTTAACTCTTTATGATTGTTTTTTATGTTATGAGATGCGTTTATATGGTTTTATACTTCATATGATCATGCCATCTTGATGAATTTCTCAAATAATGAAAATCTGTATTTTTGACGTGCTTAACAGTGATGCAGTGAATGCTCACTGTAAAGTTTCTCATTTTTGAAGAAAATTGTTTTATCTTGAATTGTAGTTATAATGTCTGTGTGAAAGTGTTATATATGAGCATGTTTAATGTTGGAGAATGTATTTCCTCCATAAAATAAGGATAAGGATGAATTTTAAGTTTGTTAAGTTTTGCAAAAAGTTGCATGTGTTATAAGAGTTTGGAAATATGAAATGGTGCTCCTTGTTAGTTTATGCTTTGATTATGAGTATTTTGATCAGGATCGTAATGTGTTGTGTGTTGCTAATTGAGTCCTTGATGGTCTTAATGTTTTAGTATCATTCGAAGACGAATGTTATTCCACGTGGGCGAGAATGTAACACACTAAAACAAACTAAGGTAAACTAGAGCTTTAAGATTGTTTTTTGAGTTGATTTATTTTATAAAGTGAGTTATATTAGTTTCCTTAGGCAGTGTGTGAAGTTTGGTTGAGTTTGGAGGTGAAACGTCCTAGAAAGTCCATGATGTTTGGAAGGTGTGTCTTAGAAAGGTGCTTGTGTGTCTTCATGTGTTTGAGTGAGTTTTACGTGTTCGTTTTGCTTAAAATTGGTGTGGGATGTTCCTAAGACCTATACGGCTATGTTTAGGGGTTTAACGTCCGGGAACAATCCTACCTAGGACCCACAAGGGGCTTAATAGAAGGGCCCAAGACTTAAGTGCAAACTGCCTTGAAGTGTCCACCAACGGAACTAGTCGATGACCAATTGACCAATCGATGGCTCGTCGACTTAGTCCATCGATTGGACCTGCAGGTATGCAGGTGTTGAGGTTTGCAGACCCAACCAACGAACCCTCACAAACGGGGCATCGTTTGAAACACGGTCCGTTGGTTGAGAGTCGTTGATGCTGCCTGCAAAAGCTGTCTCGCCTGCTGCCTTGACTTGGGTTATTTTGTAAATTCACCCCAAGTCTTTTATGACCCTAGGATGATATTTAGGGTTTTTAAGTTATATTAGATTAGTTTTAAGTCCGAGACCTAGACAAGACCCCTCACTTCAAATATTCAAACTCCCTCTCTAAAGAAAACTCTCATAAAGTCACTATTGAAGCTAGGACTTAAGGAGGGCTAGTTTGGACGTGTTTATTCATCAAAATTATTGGGTTTTTCTTATACTTATGATATATAATGTAAAAATATAATAAAGGTTTTCAGTGAAGGGAACGTAGCTTAGCACCGAGTGAACTTTAATATGAGTGTGTGTCCCTTCCCATGGTAGGAAGGTAGGTCACCATAAATATCATGAGGTGGATAACCAGAATTCCTCAATGGGCATAAATAAGGTTTCCATAAGTGAATAATTACAATGCCTAATCTTGGAATAAAGAGGGTTTTCACATGTACCTCCAAGTTCCATAACTATGTTGCCACCATAGGATACTAGCTAGTGAATTCGACCTAAAAAGCTATGTCATATTTGGTTCTACTTTGGCCGGTACACCACCCTTTATCAGTGTGGGGTTTTATGACACCAGATTCCATATTTAGCATTACATGGTCTATGTCAGTTAAGGCTATAGTTTCCCTAATGTAAAATCGAAAATGGAAGTAAATGACTAGGAACCTAAATAGAATGACTTAAGGGAGGTTACTTACGATAGGTGGAAGTAATGAACCCATCTAGACATTGCACAAGTATCTCCTTAGGAAGTTCTAGGAAGGTGTTCTAATGCATGTCACTATGTATGTGTTCCTTATGCATGACATTTTAGTATTTGTCTACTTGTTATGAAGATGTGCATGATATGAGTCTTTATGCATGATGTTGATCTTGTTGACTATATGATGAAGGTCTTGACTTGACTATGTCTATGTGATATTATACTTCTATGATGGTATGTGTGTTTCTATGATTTTTTACCTTTGATTGTGTTTCTATGAAGTATCAAAATGATATATATACTATTGATAAAGGTTTTATGATGATTTACTCAAAAAGGCATGAAGTATGATTTCAAAGAAAATGTCTCTTTTAAATGCATGTTTTTGCATGATTGTCATACTTAGTACATTCTTGTGCTAATATCATTTTTCTCTACTTTTACACAAGGTGTAGGTTATGGATGCTTAAAGGATGTCTTGAATGATGAAAAGCTTGATAGGTGATTCCTAAGCTCAAGGAAAGGAATCCTTAAGTCCAAGGATGTCCTAATGTGTACTTATTGTAAAGTCTATTAAATATTGTATAGTTTGTATTATGTCATAAGGGCCATGTCCCTAATGTACTCCAAAGTTATTGAGTCTAAGATGTCAAAGAGACTTAGAGTCTATATATGTATTATGACATATATTTTATATGCATATGAAGTAAAGTTTTTTGCATATGAGGTGCTATAAGAAAAATTAAACTTTCCGCTAAATTTACTATATTGATGTGATGAATGATAACTATGGGCTTGTATAAGACCTCCGAGAGGTCAAGTACGCCATGTTACTTCTAGGATTTGCTCCCCGATCGTGACAAAAAGAGGCCTGCTATTTCTGATGAATATTTGGTATATGTACAGTAGTCAGAAATTGACTTAGGAATTGATAATGATCCAGTTTCATTTTCACAATCTATTGAAAGTTGTAATTTTGATAGCTGGATAAATGCCATGAAAGATGACTTGAAATATATTGAATAAAATAAAGTATGGGACCTTGTTGAATTACTAGAAGGTTGCAAAACCATTGGGTATAAATGAATCTTTAAGACCAAACATGAATCAACTGGCAACATAAAATGTCACATGGCCAGACTTGTTGTTAAAGGTTTCACTCAAAAAGATGGCATCGACTATAAAGAAACATTTTCACCTGTCTCTAGAAAAGATTCACTCAGAATTATAATGGCTTTAGTATCTCATTATGACTTAGAACTACGTCAAACGGATGTGAAACAACCTTTCCAAATGGAAATTTGGAGGAAGAAGTTTATATGAATCAACCTAAAGGGTTCTTTTGTAAAGGAAAGGAACACATGGTGTGTAAACTTAAGAAGTCACTATACAGACTTAAACAAGCTTCTCAACAATGGTATCTTAAGTTTAATGAAACTATGTGATTTATGGATTTAAGGAAAACACTGTTGATCGTGTATATATCTGAAGGTTAGTGGGAGTAAGTTATTATGTTAGTTTTATATGTTGATGACATCTTGCTTGCTACTAATGATCTTGGTTTGTTGCATGATACCAAGAGATATTAATCTAACAATTTTGAAATTAAAGATATGGGAGAGGCATCCTATGTGATTGGAATAAAAATATTTTGAAATATATCACAAGGATTATTAGGTTTGTCTCAGAAAGCCTATATTAATGAAGTGTTATAGAGATTTAGAATGGAAAAAAGCTCATCAAGTCTCGTTCCAATTCAAAAAGGAGATAAATTTAGTCTCAGTCAATGTCTAAAGAATAAATTGGAACGTAAGCAAATGAATGTTATTTCTTATGCATCAATAGTTGGGAGTCTAATGTATGCCTAAACATGTACTAGACCAGACATCAGTTTCGTTGTTGGAATGTTGGGCTGTTATTAAAGTAATCCAGGAACGGATCACTGGAAAGCTGCGAAGGAAGTGTTGCGATACTTGCAAGGAACTAAACATCATATGCTCACTTATACAAAATCTGATCATCTTGTTGTGATTGGATATTCAGATTCAGATTATGCTGGTTGTGTGGATACTCGAATATCCACATTTGGGTATATTTTCCTATTAATAGGAGAATCAATATCATGGAAGAGTGAGAAACAGTCTCTTATAGCTGCATCCACTATGGAAGCTGAGTTTCCATGCTTTAAGGCCACACTTCAGGCTAATTGGCTGCGGAACTTTATTTCAGAACTTGGACTACTAGACAGTATTTCCAAGCCGCTGAGAATTTATTGTGAGAATACTGCAGCAGTCTTCTTCTCTAAAAATGAT
This sequence comes from Solanum peruvianum, assembly GCA_027705065.1. NCBI lineage: Eukaryota > Viridiplantae > Streptophyta > Magnoliopsida > Solanales > Solanaceae > Solanum > Solanum peruvianum. The sequence continues at coordinate 57,461,957 of JAKWJD010001761.1, forward strand.
AAGTATTCTAAGGGGGCCAAACATATGGAACTGAAACACTTTTCAGTTAAGGAAGAAGTCCAGAAACATAAAGGGACAATTGAACATATTAGCACCAAACTTATGATTGCTGATCCTTTGACAAAAGGATTACCACCCAAAATATTTGTTGAACATGTTGAAAGAATGGGTCTTATTAATAGCAATGAATGACCTTTATGTAAAGATTATATTATTTTTATGCAATTGACACTTTGAGTTCAAATATATATATATATATATATATATATATATATATATATATATATATATATATATATATATAGGGATAATGCCAAGTACCCCCTCAACCTATGCCCGAAATCTCAGAGACACACTTATACTATACTAAGGTCCTATTACCCCCCTGAACTTATTTTATTAATAATTTTTTACCCCTTTTTAGCTTACGTGGCACTATCTTGTGGGCCCAACGATGGTTGACTTTTTTTTTGAACTAGTGCCACGTAGGCTAAAAAGGGGTAGAAAATTACATATAAAATAAGTTCAGGGGGGTAATAGGACATTAGTATAGTATAAGTGTGTCTCTGGGATTTCGGGCATAGGTTGAGGGGGTACTTGGGTATTTTCCCTATATATATATATATATATATATATATATATATATATATATATATATATATATATATATATATATATACGTTATGTTGAGAATGATCATGACATGTTTTGTTTTAGATAAAGATAATCTAAGCATTATGGTGGACCCATTATGTATTTGAAATGTTGTGTTAGGCAATAGACTAATATTGTAGTGTATGGAAGGGACTATGCCAATAAAGTGGTGGACAACCGCCATCACTCATATTAATTGATTAATTAATAACAACAAATAATATTGAATTTAGTATATGCGCACATTGTAATTGAAATGTTTATTAAATCATTAAGTACATGATGTTACGTGTGTAAAGTGGGAGAATGTTAGTTTTATGACCCACTCACATTAATATTATCATGGTTTAATATTTAATTACTAACTAAATTCTAATTCTAATTGGATAAGTGGAGAAGCGGAGAAGTGGAAAAGTGGGGAAGTGGAGAAGTTACTTCAACTACCTATTAAGTCTTCCACTTTACCCATTACATCTTCCAACTATCCATTATATCTACTACTCACCATGATGGAAAGGTGAGAATGATGTTAAAACACAACACTCTATTTAAAGGGTCCCCTCTCAGCCATAAATATATAGTATTATCCATCAAAGCAATACATAAAGTATAAGGCAAGAGAGAGAAACAACTTCTAAAGAACCAAAAGAAAAGACTTACGCTCAATCAAGTCAATGATTAAAATTGTAGGTTCGGATATGTATTCTTGAGTGAAACATTATAGTATTAAATACATGTGAAAATCATATAGCCCTGCGATCCTGAATAATTTATAGGATTTCTAAATGTTAGACTGTTTATGTTTTCACAATCATTAAAATCATTTATAAAAGAATCTTGATATCTAGTTCCAAATAAAATGATTTAGCCAATTAATTAAAATAAGAATAATTCTGAATCACATAAAACTACATTAATTTCCCTAAACAATGATTCAAAAAAGTAAATACATGTTTTAATTAATCTTAGAAAACTGGTCACTCAAGTGTGAATGCAGTTATTGTAGTCAAGAAAATTGTAACTGTCTCAAATATTTTATCGTATGCAATTATTGTAGTCAACATAATTATAATTCCATTGTCTCAAATATTTTGACATAAGACAACAAGAAATTATACCAAGCATAAAATTATTGTTTGAAATTAAATATATATTAAATGCGAACAAGAAAAATAATCACCTCCATTTCAAATTAAGTTTTTTTTTTTTTTAAAATATATGTAGATTTTCACCATCAATGAAAAATTGAAAATTTTCTTATAAATTTATCGTTATTAAAAATAATGAATTTTACATAAACGACAAACCATTAAGGAGATACTTTTTTAAGAAAATTGATTAATAGTTTGTAATGAACACCACTTTGCTTTCTTAGAGTAATTAATTTTCTTAGGGAGTCTACTCAAACTAAAAACATCAGATATTGTTAAATAGAGGGAGTAGAAGTATTATATGCAATTATTTGAGGTGCGCCTATTTTGGAAACAAATTTGACATGTGATGGCTATATACTCTAGTTTACTGGTGAGCTTTTTTTTTCTCATTGGGAAGAGAACATTCCTCAAACTGACCTGATCACAAAAATAACAAAAGGTTAATGCCATAAACACTATATTTTTTTTAGATATGACGACATGTTTTACGCATCTGTTTCCTACTTACACATTTCTTATTTAGGTCCTCATAATTATTATCAATTTGTTCATCAAGTTTATTGCCATTGCCATTGTATTTATTGTTTGATTCGTCATCCATAAGCAGATTAAATATTTCATTTTACGATTTTGTCTTAAATCTATATATAGTTTGTAAATTAAATCGACTATTCAATATGCTACTTGAGTGACATATACAAATGGTAAAATGTTCGTAAGATATAATTGACATATTAAAATAGGACATCCCCATAAGGAATTTCTAAACTTTTAGGACTCGAAATAGACATTTTAATCAACAGTAGAAGAATTTTAAAAATCTACTTCCAAATTAAATGATTTAGCCAATTATTTTCATTAAGAATAATTCTGACTCACAGAATACAATATTAATTGCCCTAAACAGTGATTTAAAAAAAGTAAATAAATATTTGAATTGATCTTAGAAAACTGGTCACTCAAGTGTGAATGCAATTATTATAGTCATGAAAATTATAACTGTCTCAATTATTTTATCGTATGCTGTTATTGTAGTAAACATAATTATAATTGTCTCAAATATTTTGACATACGACAACAAGAAATTATATCAAGAGTAGAAATTATTGTTTGACATTAAATATTTAATAAATGCACACAAGAAATATAATCACCTACATTTCAAAATAAGTTAATTTTTTTTTAATGATATGTAGATTTTCACCCATCAATAAACAATTGAAAATTTTCTTCCAAATTTATCTTTATTAAAATAATGAATTTTATATAAACAACAAACCATCAAAGAGATACTTTTTTAAGACATTTGATTACAAGTTTGTAATGAAGAACTCTTTTTGCTCTCTTAGTGTAAGTAATTTTCTTAAGGAGTCAACTCAAACAAAAAACATCAAATATTGTTAAAATAGAGGGAGTACAAGTATTATATGCCATTATTTAAGGTACACCTATTTTGGAACGAAAATTTGACATACAATATTTTTTATAACTCTAGTTTACTAGTGAGCTTCTTCCTTTTTTCCCTCATTTGGCTGAGAACATTCCTCAAAATGGCTTGATCACAAAAACGACAAAAGTTTAATGCCATAAGCATTATATTTTTTTAGACATGATGATATATTTACGCATCTATTTCCTTCTTGTGCATTTCTTATTCATGTGCTCATAATTATTATCAACTTGTTCATCCAGTTGATTGTCATTGTAATTGTATTTGCAGTTTGATTCGTCATCCATAAGCCGATAAATTATTTCATTTTACATAAAATTTTTGTAAGATATAATTAACATATCAAAATCAGACATCCCTATATGGATTTTCTAAATTTTTAGGACTCGAAATAGACATTTTAATCAACAGTAGAATAATCATAACCATCCTACAAAACCCTTGATAGGAACATTAGAAAGATTAACTGAAAAATGGGGCATGTTTAAACCTCCAGAGATGACTGACACACAAAAAACTTCTGAATAGTTTTTTTAAAAAAATATTTGTAGTATTACCTAACTGAGGTGGAGTTTAGATGAAGAAGCAACAAATACAGGATCATTTGCGGTCACCGATTTGCGAATTCTATTTTTTTGGTTAAAGACGAGGAGATTTTAGCAAGAGTAACTAATTGATCAACCAGAAAATCAACTGGAACTCTTTCTTGTTTCTTTTCTAGACTAGAAACTAAAAAACACAAATTCCTAACAAGCATTTATTAGATTTGCGAACATATAAATGGAACATAGAAAACTTTAAAAAATTAAAGGTAAAGAAAAATCTAGAATTTGGACTTGGCACATCGGGAATTCTGATGAGGAAGGATGTCATGATCCAAACATGTCGTAATTGGCACCCACACTTACAAGCCGGTGGGAGAACCACTATTACTATCCAACTAAAGCAATTATTGTAAAACTAAGACATTTAATTTACAGAAGCAAGTTAAATGTCTAAGACGAAGTTCCATTACTAAACAAAAAACAATCTAACAACTAACATTTGCGGAAGATAAACCTAGAAGCTGAAAGTCAATGTACCAAAATTACTAACGAACAACCAAACCTAAACAAGGAATTACTAACAAACTATTCAACTAACTAAATATAATGGTCCATGTCCAAAATTGGTGGTCTTGGAAAAAATAAAACTCCATGGCAGCCCGGAAGAAGCCACTCACCCTTGAGGTCGATGCAATAGTCTCTAATCTTCTAGGCGAGGTCTGTCAATAGCGTCTTGAAGATGCCCTGTACTCAACAAAAATAATAGTAAGTGCAGAATAACTACACAACCAGCGTGTACTGGTAGGATTACACGGCTATCCCACTAGTGCAATATAAACAAGTCGAACAAACATTATAATCACAAGCATATAAATCAACACAAACAACATTATCAACTTGAAAATTCAACAACACATTTAACATGCTTAACACATCATTGGTCCTCTCACGGAACCCAAACTCAAACTATTAGTGCACAAGCGCGATACTCGATCCCTGTTAGCTTTCCAAAACGTGGCAACCCGATCCAATATTTATGTTGGAATATGCAAATCCAATCCAAGTTAGCTTGCCAAAATGTGGCAATCTGATCCCCAATCACACACCACAATCACAATCACAAGTACATCAAGATCATACATTTACATCATGATTTCATGGATATATCTTTCATCTATTTCAATTACAATGACATGATAAAAAATGCAACATTCACATACATATAGATATCATAATGAAGAAAGAACATACATACATAACATAATCATGAAATCACAACCATCACCTACATTGAAACAAGCTTGAAACCCTAAGAAACTTTGTGCTTCCCTTTTCGGATTCGTTCCGCTTGTTCATGGTATTTAGCTTCAAGAATGGTGGAAAACAAATTGGAAAATCCCATGGATTATTCTTTACATCTAAAAGTCAAAAAGTGCCAAATAAGGTTGTTTTTGGGTATCATTTACAGTTTTATTCGCGACTGTGCTGCTACAACGTCACCCATTCCCAGTAGCGGTGTTGCTGAAGCAGCACCAATCCCACTAAAGTAGCACTTTTGGAACCAATTTGAGCTCCTATCTGAAAAAATCCCAAAAATACTATAATTTCATTCCCTGCCTCGTCCGCTATAGCGATGCCCATCTTGCTCAAGCGGCGTCACTGCAGCGACAATAATTCCACTGTAGTGGCATGAACCGTGGTAGTGAGATTTTTAGAGAATTTTGATTCTCCATTATTACAACACACTCTTAATCACTACGCTCAGAAAATACCCTTAACACTAAGATCAATTATCTGAGATATACTTATCCAAATCAAATTCCGTAAAATCGTACTGATTCCTTAACGAGTTGTCTAACTAGTTATGTAGTCAAATTCATATTTACTCCACCCAATTGCTTTCATATTTCCCTACACCTTGATGACTCTAATTTCCTCTAAATCCGGACAAGGTTGTAAAAATCCTAACACTACAATAAAGATTTACAAGCCTCAATTGTTTCCTAGTTCACATTTTTATAATGACAGATCTCACTTGTCCCAAATAGATACTGATTTACCCATCACTTGTCCCTGAGTTATAAAACTTAAGAAAAGAGGGCTAAGAGAAGAGAGAATTAGCACCTGAACCAGTGACAAATTGCAAATACTTGTCTCGCATGTCCTTTTCAATCTTTCAAGTAGCTTCCTCGACTGGAGGATGCTTCCATTTAACTTTTACGGACTTCATTTATTTGTTCCTAAACTTATAAAAATGATGATCAAGAGCAATGATCGGTTCCTTCTCGTATTAAAGGTATTAGTCCAACATAATCGAATCACACTTAATGATATAGTCACTGTCTATGTGTTATCTCTTCAACATAGACACCTGAAATATAGGATGTACTCCAGAAAAATTACGGGGTAGAACCAATCTATACGCCACTGATCCTACGCTTTCAAGAACCTCAAAGGGACTAATATATCGCAGACTCAACTTACCCTTCTTACCGATTCTCATCACCTCTTTCATGGGTGATACTTTAAAAAGGACATTCTCGCCATCTTGTAACTCCATGTCCTTCATCTTATGATCGACATACTTTCTTTGTTTACTTTGAGTGGCTAGAAGCTTAGCTTGAATTTCCCTCACCTTATCTTGAGCATCCTTTACTAAGTCGACCCCTAAAAGTTTTACATCTCAAGCCTCAAACCAACCTCTGGGTGATCTACATACCCTCTTATATAACGCCTCAAATGGTGCCATGTCAATGCTTAAGTGATAAATATTATTGTGAGAGAACTCACATAGTGGAAAGAACTTATCCCAATGCCCTCAAATGTCAATCACACAAGCTCTCAACATCTCTTCCAACACTTGAATAGTCCTTTTTGATTGTCCATTCGTCTAGGGAAGAAAGATTGTACTAAAAGTGAGTTGCATACCCAATTCATCATGCAACCTCTTTAAAAACTTGGAAGTGAAACGGGTACCACGATCTGAGATGATAGAAAGAGGCACCATGCAACTTTAGTATCTCCTTAACATGGATTTGATCTAGTTGTTCCGCATTGAAATCCACCCTAACCGGAATAAAATGGACTGACTTAGTCAATTTATCAACCACAACCCAAATAGAATTAGACTTTCCCAAGGTCTTGGGCCGACCAACCACAAAATCCATGGCTATTCTTTCCCACTTCCATTCCGGAATTTGCATTCTTTGGAGTAAACCCTACAGGACTTTGATGATCATACTTCATTTGTTGACAATTCAAGTACTTTGCCATTAACTTTTCGATGCCTTTCTTCATTTTCTACCACCAGTAAATTTGCTTCAGATCTCTATATATCTTGGTCACACCCGGATTAAGGGAACACCACGAACCATGAGACTCTGTCAATAATATATGAATCAAGTCATCTACTCAAGGAACACAAATCCTACCCTTATGGTTGAGTACCCCATCTACATCAAGAGTGGTCTGTTGAGATTTATCAATTCCAATCTTCATTCTAAGCTCTTTCAAATTCCCATCTTCAAATTATTTGGCTTAATCTCCTTAATGAACATGGGTTTAGTTTAAATACTAGCTACCACCCCACCTCTTTCAGAGATTCCCAAATGCATAAACTTAGATTTTAAGGCCCAATTTCCTTTCCAAAAAGGTCTCTTGGATTCACTCAAGTAAGATTAACTACCCATACTTATCACCTTTCTACTCAAGGCGTCTACCACCATATTGTCACGACCCAAAACCGAGCCGCGACTGACACCCACACTTACCCTTCTATGTGAGCGAACTAACCCATGCGAAACCCAACATTTCAAACATAATTAACAAATACATTGCGGAAGACTTAAACTCATTAATGAAAATCAAATTCAATAACTTCTAAAAATTCAACAACTATTATTATCCCCAAAATGTGGAAGTCATCATCACAAGAACATCTATGATCAATTACTAAACTAAGAGTATTCTAAGAAGCTAAAACAAATAAAAGCTAGTCCATGCCAGAACTTCAAGGCATCAAGACATGAAGAAGAAGATCCAGTCCAAGCTAGAAGCATTAGCTCACCCTGAAATCCGGTGTAATGAAGACCGGCTAGAATTACTGTTGATTTGAAGACGACGGCACGTTTGCTGCACTCCACAAATACAAAGAAAGAAACATACAAGTAGGGGTCAGTACAAAACACAAGTACTGAGAAGGTATCATCGGCCAACTCAAAATAGAAAACAGTATATATCAGTTCATATCATAAATCAACTACAATACTCAACATGCAGCAACAATAAGTACGAAAATCATCAATAAGTACCACCAAGTTCATCCATGAGGGCTCAAGCCTCAATACCATACTCATTTGGGAATTAGGTTCATTAGATTGAGTATATTTACATCTTTCAAGACTCATTATCTTTCTTCCTCTTGTGTCGGTACGTGACACTCCGATCCCTACTACTATGTGTCGGTACGTGACACTCCGATCCCCTACTACTATGTGTCGGTACGTGACACTCCGATCCCCTAATTCTACGTGTCGGTTCGTGACACCCGATGCCTTAATATTATGTGTCGGAACGTGACTCTCCGATCCCCTAATTCTACGTGTCGGTTCGTGACACCCGATCCCTTAATACTATGTGTCGGAACGTGACACTCCGATACCCTAATTCTACGTGTCGGTTCGTGACACCCGATCCCTTAATACTATGTGTCGGAACGTGACACTCCGATCCACTAATCTCATTCTATCAATTCATCAAGCCTTCTCTTATACCAAGGCATCATCAATCTCATTACTTTAGTTCATCAAGCCTTCTTTTATACCAAGGCATCATCATTAACATAGTAGATTAGGGTTTCTTTCAAGATTTAGGATTCAATAGCTTCATCATGCTTATTTTATCACAATTACATAATCACAATCATGCAAGCATACAATTAAGCATATAGAAGGGTTTACAATACTACCAATACATATCATTCGCTATTAAGAGTTTACTACGAATAGTATCAAAACCATAACCTACCTCCACCGAAGAATTTTGATCAAGCAACCAATTTCCCAAAGCTTTGTTCTTCTTCTCGTTTGTCTCTCTCGATTCGTTTCTCTTTCCCTCTCTTTGTTCTTTCTATTTTTCTTATTCAAACCTCTTTATTTTACCCTAATTAGCATATAATTAAGTATAAAAGATGGCAATAATAACCCACTAATTAACTCAAGGTTACCTCTTTTAACCCCCAAGTAATTAGACTTATTAACATTAACCCACTAACTTTATAATTAAAGCAGGAATAGTCAAAAACGTCCCTTTAAACATTTAAGGAAATCCGACCCAGACTAGGATTACGCAACCTGTGACGGCCCGTCGTGCCTGCGACGGTCCGTCCTGCAGGTCGTCGCAAAGTTCAGAGACTCAATTTCCACTAAAGAATCTGTGACGGTTTGTCACGCCTATGACGGTCCGTCCTGCCATTCCGCTACGAAGTTCAGAGAGTCGATTTCAGCATCCAAATTTCAGAATTCTAAGTGTTTTGGAACGAGACCCCCTCGACGGTCCGTTGCGCCCATGACGGTCCATCGTGGGGTCTGTCGCATCAGCCAATTTTTCCAGAAATAAAATCTGCTGCTCAAAACGACTAACCAGGTCATTACAATAGATACCAATTTACCCATCGTTCGTCCTCGAACGATCACAAGAAAAGAAACAAGGGCGAAAGGGAGTACATGAATCTGTAAACAGATATGGGTATTTTTCTCGCATATCAGCCTCCTTCTCCCAAGTGGCCTCTTCAACTGGTCGATTCTTCCATTGAACTTTGATGGATGCAATCTCCCTCGACCTCAACTTGCGAACTTCTCTATCTAAAATAGCAACAGGTTCCTCCTCATAAGTCAAATTCTCATCAAGCAGAACTGAATCCCAACGAATGATGTAGTTTCCATCCCCATGGTATCTTTTCAACATAGACACGTGAAATACCGGATGCACTCCTGACAGCCCTGGAGGCAAGGCTAATTCATAAGCCACCTCCCCTACTCGCTTAAGTACTTCAAATGGTCCAATATACCTTGGACTTAGCTTACCCTTTTTTCCAAACCGCATCACCCCTTTCATGGGCGAAACCTTCAACAAGATTTGTTCACCCTCCATGAACTCCAAGTCTCTCACCTTTCGATCTGCATATTCCTTTTGTCTACTTTGAGCCGCTAAAAGCTTTTCTAGAATAGCTTTCACCTTCTCCAAGGAATCCCTCAACAGATCAGTACCCCAAGGTCTGACCTCAAATGCATCAAACCAACCAATGGGAGACCTACATCTCCTCCCATACAATGCTTCGAATGGAGCCATATCAATACTTAAGTGATAGCTATTATTGTATGAAAACTCCGCTAAGGGTAAGAAGTTATCCCAATGACCACCAAATTCTATCACACATGCACGAAGCATACCCTCCAACACTTGAATCGTTCGCTCAGACTGACCATCGGTCTGAGGGTGAAATGCAGTACTAAGGTCCAACCTAGTACCTAGTTCGGCATGCAATGTTCTCCAAAACTTAGAAGTAAACTGCGTACCTCTATCTGATATGATGGAGAGTGGAACTCCATGCAATCGAACAATTTCTGAGATATAGATTTTGGCTAACTTCTCTGCATTGTCGGTCACCTTGACCGGAATGAAGTGAGCAGACTTAGTTAACCTATCAACAATCACCCAAATAGAGTCATACTTACCCATGGTCTTTGGAAGACCAACCACGAAGTCCATTGCGATTCTCTCCCACTTCCATTCAGGAATGGGCATTCTCCGAAGTGTTCCTCCGAGCCTCTGGTGCTCATACTTTACTTGTTGGCAATTTGGACATTTGGCAATAAAATCAACAATGTCACGCTTCATTCTACTCCACCAAAAGTGTTGTTTTAGGTCGCGGTACATCTTGGTTGCACCAGGATGTATAGAATATCCGGAACTATGCGCCTCGGTAAGAATAGTGTGGATCAACTCATCAACACGGGGTACACATACCCTTCCCTTAATCCTCAAAACACCTTCTGCATCAATTATTGCCTCTTTAGCCTCTTCTCGCAACACCATATCCCAAATTCGACTTAGTTTCTCATCATCAAACTGTTTTCCCTTGATCTTGTCAAGAAAAGAAGATCTCGCCTCCACACAAGCTAAAAATCCTCCCTTCTCATTTACTTCTAGCCTCATAAAGTCATTAGCCAGGTTTTGGATTTCTCTAGCCAATGGGCGTCTAGAAACTTGCAAATGAGCTAGACTTCCCATGCTTCCTGCCTTTCTACTTAAGGCGTCTGCCACAACATTAGCCTTTCCCGGATGATACAGAATAGTGATATCGTAGCCCTTCAGTAGTTCCATCCATCTCCTCTGTCTCAAATTCAAATCCTTCTGAGTGAAGACATACTGTAGGCTACGATGGTCCGTATAGACTTCACATTTAACCCCATACAAATAGTGTCTCCATTGCTTTAGTGCAAATACTACCGCGGCCAACTCCAAATCATGGGTCGGATAGTTATGTTCATGCACCTTTAATTGCCTCGAAGCATAAGCAATCACATTCTTATCTTGCATTAGCACTGCACCCAACCCAGAATAGGATGCATCACAATAAACAATGAAGTTCTTACCCTCTATTGACAAGGTAAGAATTGGTGCAGTAGTCAACAAGGTCTTGAGTTTCTGAAAGCTTTCCTCACACTCATCCGACCATACAAATGGAACATTCTGCTTAGTCAATTTCGTTAATTGGGAAGCAATAGAAGAGAATCCCTTGACAAATCGGCGGTAGTAGCTAGCCAAACCAACAAAACTCCTTATTTCTGACACGTTTGTGGGTCTCACCCAATTCTTCACTGTCTCAATCTTAGATGGATCCACCATCACTCCATCCTTAGAAACTACGTGTCCCAAGAAGGACACTGAATCTAGCCAAAACTCACACTTGGAGAATTTGGCATAAAGCTTCTTCTTCCTCAACAACTCTAACACCATTCTCAAATGCTCCTCATGTTCCTTCTTACTCTTTGAGTATATCAGTATATCATGAATAAATACGATCACAAAGAGATCCAGATATGGCTTAAAAATCCCGTTCATCAAGCTCATGAAAGCAGCAGGGGCATTCGTAAGACCAAAAGACATTACAACAAATTCGTAGTGCCCATACCTAGTTCGAAAAGCAGTCTTTGGCACATCCGTTGCCCGTATTTTCAATTGATGATAACCGGATCTCAAGTCAATTTTAGAGAAGACACAAGCACCTTGTAACTGATCGAATAAGTCATCAATGCGAGGAATGGGATATTTGTTCTTAATAGTGGCCTTGTTCAACTGCCGGTAGTCTATGCACATCCGAAAACTCCCATCCTTCTTCTTCACAAATAACACCGGAGCACCCCAAGGAGATGCACTTGGTCTAATGAAGCCTTTGCTCAACTCTTGAAGTTGGGCCTTTAAAGCTCTTAACTCCGCGGGAGCCATTCTATAAGGGGGTATAGAAATGGGGCGAGTACCCGGTTCCAGATCAATGCAAAAATTGATATCTCTATCCGGTGGCATACTAGGAAGATCTACAGGGAACACATCCAGAAACTCACGGACTACCGAAACCGACTCAATTGAAGGTACTTGGGTAATGTCATCCCTGAGATGTGCCAAGAAAGCTAAACACCCCTTACTAACCATTCTCTTAGCACGAAGGAAGGAGATGATACGAACCGGAGTGGAAGTGTAGTCGCCCTCCCACACTAATGGATCTGTCCCAGGCTTGGCTAACGTCACAGTTTTAGCATTACAATCCAAGATCGCAAAATTCAGAGAAAGCCAAGTCATACCCAGAATTACATCAAAATCAACCATTTCTAAGATAACCAAGTCGACATAAGTATTGCTCCCCACAAAAGTCACCAAGCAAGACCTATATACTTTTTCAACTATCACAGACTCACCCACCGGAGTAGACACACGAATAGTTATGTCAAGCAATTCACAAGGTAAATTAAGACCAGTAGCTAATGAAGAAGATACATAAGAAAATGTGGATCCGGGATCAAACAATACAGAAGCCATGCAATCACAAACCAAGATATTACCTGTGATGACAGCATCAGATATCTCCGCTTCAGATCTCCCAGGGAAAGCGTAACAATGGGCCCTATCGCCTGTCTGCCCGTTGCCCCTACCATGTTGTGCTGTAGTGGCCCCGGTTTGCCCATCACCCCGGCCGTTTTGGTGACCACCATTACCTCGACCACCACATCCTCCAGAATAACGGCCTCTACCATGACCACCTCTACCTCTAGCTATTGGGGTTCTATAACTCTGTTTCGGACAATTCCTCCTAATATGTCCAATCTCCCCACATCCATAACTCTCTGGAGTCAAGCATAGGTCTCTCAGAGAAGTGTTGACCGGTCTGAGGTGGACCCCCAACTACAGTCTGTAGTGAAGACTGAATTTGTCGGACCGAGTAACCTCCTGAGCCTTGCCCTCTGGAGTAAGAACCATTAAACTCACCTCCCTTTCGAAACCTTTTTGATGTCGATGCCATGGTGAAGTCATCTGGCTTCACTCCTTCCACCTCTATCACGAAGTCTACCACTTCTTGAAAGGATTTTGCCGTAGCCGCTACCTGTAAGGCTGAAATCCGTAATTCTGACCTCAACCCTTTCACAAAACGGCAAATCCGCTCTTGTGGACTGAAACAAAGTTGGGTGGCATATCTGGATAATGCACGAAACTTAGCCTCATATGCATTAACCGACATCCTACCTTGCTCTAGGCTCAAGAACTCATCCCTTTTCCTATCCCTCAAAGTCCGGGGATATACTTCTCCATAAACAAGCTAGAGAATGAGGCCCAAGTCATAGGTGGTGCCTCTGTTGGTTGACACTCAACATGTGACCGCCACCACATTTTGGCGTTCCCTTGAAACTGATAACTCATGAACTCAACACCAAATCGTTCTACGATACCCATCTTGTGTAGTAGCTCATGACAGTCAACTAGAAAATCGTAAGCATCCTCAGATTCAGCACCCTTGAAGACTGGAGGTTTCAATTTCAAGAACTTACTGAAAAGTTCATGCTGATCATTTGTCATTATAGGCCCTGTAGTCAGACGAGGAAATGTGCCTATTTCCAATGAGGCATCCATGCGGGGAGCCATAGTAGCCGCATGTTGTACCTCCGGAACCTGAGGTGCTGGTGCAGAAAACACTGGAGGTGTCTGGACCTGATCAGATAACCCGCTAAGATAAGCAAGAACCTGATTGATCATCTCTGGGGTAGGTTGGGGTGGCAGTTCCTCGTTCTGCACTTGTTCATTCTCCCCTTCCTCACCCTCTCTTATCACTTCCTTAGTCGGTGGGGGAGTCACCGCCCTAGTACTAGATGGGCTAGGTGCTTGTCCTCTTCCTCTAGAGGACGTTTGCCCACGACCTCTACCACGGCCTCTTGCCACTGTTCCTCTCCAAGCTACAACCCCAGTGGCTGGCTCAGACGCATCCTGTCTTGCCGGTGTTGGTGTTGGCGCAGTCGTTGCTCTAGTTCTAACCATCTGCGAAATAGAGTGAAGATGGTCAGATACCAATTTGTATCACCTAGATACCAATTGGATCCAAGTAATAGCACGAAAGAAAGAATGAAAGAATGGAATTTTCCTAAAGTCTTATAGCCTCTCAAAGAAAAGTAAAGGCGTCCCCCTACCGTTCTCTAAGACTCTACTAGACTCGTTCTTGTGTGATGAGACCAACGAACCTAATGCTCTGATACCAAGTTTTGTCACGACCCAAAACCGAGCCGCGATTGGAACCCACACTTACCCTCCTATGTGAGCGAACCAACCCATGCGAAACCCAACATTTCAAACATAATTAACAAATACATTGCGGAAGACTTAAACTTATTAATGAAAATCAAATTCAATAACTTCTAAAAATTCAACAACTATTATAATCCCCAAAATCAGGAAGTCATCATCACAAGAACATCTATGATCAATTACTAAACTAAGAGTATTCTAAGAAGCTAAAACAAATAAAAGCTAGTCCATGCCGGAACTTCAAGGCATCAAGACATGAAGAAGAAGATCCAGTCCAAGCTAGAAGCATTAGCTCACCCTGAAATCCGGTGTAATGAAGACCGGCTCGAATTACTGTTGAGTTGAAGACGATGGCACGTTTGCTGCACTCCACAAATACAAAGAAAGAAACATACAAGTAGGGGTCAGTACAAAACACAAGTACTGAGTAGGTATCATCGGCCAACTCAAAATAGAAAACAGTATATATCAGTTCATATCATAAATCAACTACAATACTCAACATGTAGCAACAATAAGTACTAAAATCATCAATAAGTACCACCAAGTTCATCCATGAGGGCTCAAGCCTCAATACCATACTCGTTTGGGAATTAGGTTCAGTAGATTGAGTATATTTACATCTTTCAAGATTCATTATCTTTCTTCCTCTTGTGTCGGTACGTGAAACTCCGATCCCCTACTACTATGTGTCGGTACGTGACACTCCGATCCCCTACTACTATGTGTCGGTACGTGACACTCCGATCCCCTAATTCTACGTGTCAGTTCGTGACACCCGATGCCTTAATACTATGTGTCGGAACGTGACTCTCCGATCCCCTAATTCTACGTGTCGGTTCGTGACACCCTATCCCTTAATACTATGTGTCGAAACGTGACACTCCGATCCCCTAATTCTACGTGTCGGTTCGTGACACCCGATCCCTTAATACTATGTGTTGGAACGTGACACTCCGATCCACTAATCTCATTCTATCAATTCATCAAGCCTTCTCTTATACCAAGGCATCATCAATCTCATTACTTTAGTTCATCAAGCCTTCTTTTATACCAAGGCATCATCATTAACATAGTAGATTAGGGTTTCTTTCAAGATTTAGGATTCAATAGCTTCATCATGCTTATTTTATCACAATTTCGTAATCACAATCATGCAAGCATACAATTAAGCATATAGAAGGGTTTACAATACTACCAATACATATCATTCGCTATTAAGAGTTTACTACGAATAGTATCAAAACCATAACCTACCTCCACCGAAGAATTTTGACCAAGCAAGCAATTTCCCAAAGCTTTGTTCTTCTTCTCGTTTCTCTCTCTCGATTCGTTTCTCTTTCCCTCTCTTTGTTCTTTCTATTTTTCTTATTCAAACCTCTTTCTTTTACCCTAATTAGCATATAATTAAGTATAAAAGATGGCAATAATAACCCACTAATTAACTCAAGGTTACCTCTTTTAACCCCCAAGTAATTAGACTTATTAACATTAACCCACTAACTTTATAATTAAAGCAGGAATAGTCAAAAACGTACCTTTAAACATTTAAGGAAATCCGACCCAGACTGGGATTACACAACCTGTGACGGCCCGTCGTGCCTGCGACGGTCCGTCTTGCAGGTCGTCGCAAAGTTCAAAGACTCAATTTCCACTAAAGAATCTGTGGCGGTCCGTCACGATTGTGACGGTCCGTCCTGCCATTCCGTCACGAAGTTCAGAGAGTCGATTTCAGCACCCAAATTTCAGAATTCTAAGTGTTTTGGAACGAGACCCCCTCGACGGTCCGTCGCGCCCATGACGGTCCGTCGCATCAGCCAGTTTTTCCTGAAATAAAATCTGCTGCTCAAAATGACTAACCAGGTCGTTACACATATAAGCCTTTCATTGACTATATTGGATGGTCACATCATAATCCTTGAGTAACTCCATTAATTTCCGCTGTCTCAAATTCAAATCTTTGTTAGTGAATATATGCTACAAACTACGATGATCAGTGAATACCTCAAACTTAACACCATAAAGATAATGTCACCAGATCATGACAACAAATACCACAACCTCTAACTCTAAGTCATAAGTGGGATAATTCTTCTCGTGCACCTTCAATTGACGTGAGGCATAAGCTATGAAATTCTTATCCTACATTAGTACATCACCAAAACCATAATGTGAAGCATCACAATAAACAATGAAGTCCTTACCCTTAACTGATAATACTAGGATGAGTACGGTGGTCAATAGAGTCTTAACATTTTGGAAGCTGACCTCACATTTCTCAATCCATTCAAAAAGTACCTCCTTTTTGGTCAGATTAGTCAAGTCGGTAGCAATTGAAGAAAAATTCTTAACAAAGCAGCGATAATAACTACTGAGTCCCACAAAACTTTGAATTTTCGTAACCGTACCAGGTCTTATCTAATTCTTAAAAGCTTAAATCTTTTGGGGCTCTAATATTGTTCCTTCTGTTGACACTACATATCCCAAAAAATCCACTGATTCCAACCAAAATTCACACTTGGAGAAGTTTGCATAAAAGTTTTGCTTCCAAAGGACACCCAAAAGAGTATGGAGATGGTTAGCATGCTCTTCTTCACTTCTCGAATACACCAAAATAACATCAATAAATAATATCACAAAGGAATCAAGAAACAACTTGAACACCCCATTCATCAAACTCATAAATACTGCAAGCACATTAGTCAACCCATACGACATCGCCAAAAATTCATAATGCCCATAACGAGTTCTAAACTTCGTATTGGGTACGTCTTTTGGCATAATTTTTAATTCTTGATACCCAAATCTTAAATCAATTTTAGAAAAGATCGCTGCACCTTTCAATTGATCAAAAAGATCATCTATTGTAGACAAGGGGTACCTATTCTGAATAATGACTCTATTAAATTGTCGGTAGCGTATCAACCTTGATTTACTAACTTCAACCCAATAGGAGATCTACATCTTCTCCCATAAAGAGATTTAGATGGATCTATTTTGATACTTGAATGGTACCTGTTGTTGTAAGCAAACTAAATTAGAGGTAGGTGATCATCCTAATTATCCTTTAAATCAATCACATAAGCCCTAAACATATCTTCTAAGGTCTATATAGAATGTTCCGCTTTCCCATCCTTTAGAGGATGAAAAATAATTCTTATGTTCACCTTTGAACCCGATCTTTTCATGAATAATTTCCAAAACTGTGTAGTTAATTGTGCACCCCTAACTGAAATTATCGAAGATGGGACTCCCTAAAGTCTCACCACATCCTGAATGTATAACTTTGCATAATCCTCTGCCAAATGATCAGTATTTACTGGTAATAAGTTGGTTGATTTTTTCATTCTATCGACAATCACCCAAATTTAATCATGTTGTTTGCGTTACCTTGGCAAGCATGTAATGAAGTCCATATTCTCCCACTTCCGTTCGAGAAGTTTTATGTTCTTAGCCAACCCTCTAGGCCTTTGGTTTTCTACTTTTACTTTTTGGAAATTCAGGCACTTGGCAACAAACTCGGCAATGCCCTTTTTCATACCTTCCCACCAATATACCTCTCTCAAATCGTGGTACATCTTTGTGGAACCTGGATGAATGGATTATTTGGAGCTATGAGTTTCATCCACGATTCTCTCTTGGATTTCATCCACCCTAGGTACACACAATCTACCTTATTCAAATGCTAACACTCTTTGCTTATGAACATTCGCCTTAAGATCAAGCCAAATGGGGTCTTGGTTTTTTTTGTTTATCACCTCTGACACTAGTGATGATTAAGTCCAATTTGTCACAACTATACCTACTTCTGTGGAATCCATAAGTCTAACTCCCAGACGTGCAAGTCTGTGCATATCTTTGGCTAACTCTCTCTTTTCTTCCTCAACATGGGTGGTACTCCCCACAGGTAACCTGCTTAGAGAATTATCAACCACATTAGCCTTACTTCGGTGGTAAAGAATACCCATGTCATAATCCTTGTGTTAGAAGGCTTGGGTGGTAAAAAAATACCCATGTCATAAACCTCGGGTAATTCTAACACCTCTTCTAACTGAGATTGAACTCTTTCTGGGTAAACATATATTGCAGGCTCTTGTGATCAGTGAATATGTAACCATGAACACCATATAAGTAGTGACACCATATTTTCAAGGCAAAAACTACCGTAGAAAACTCTAAGTCATAGGTTGGATTATTCTTCTCATAAAATTTCAACTGTCTGGAGCATAAGCTATAACCTTGCCATTTTGGATTAACACACAGGTAGATGCATCAAAATACACCACAAAACCTTGAATACCCTTTAGTAATGTCAAAACCGAGGCAATAACCAACCTCTTTTGAATTCTTTAAATCTTTTCTCACAAGCTTCAGACCACTAGAATTCAACTATCTTTTGTGTCAACTTGGTCAAGGGAGATAAGATAGACGAAAACCCCTCAACAAACGTTCTATAGTATCTATCTGAATCCAAGAAGCTCCTTATATCAGTTGGAGACGTGGGTCTAGGCCAACTCTGAACTGCTTCTATCTTTTGGGTATTAACTCTAATCCCTTAAAACTATGTGACCCAAGAATGCCACAAACTTAAGCCAAAACTTACACTTGGAGAACTAGACATACAAGTCCTTATATTTCAACTTTAGAAATAATCTTCTAGATTGGATTTTTTATTGCTTTTGCTGTCAAATCGCCCATTATCCCCTACACACATGGTTACCAGATACCCATGGAGAAGCACATTACAGTACTTGTATGCTTCTAGCCGGAATCTAATTAAAAATGGGAGCGTATGGATTAATTCGAATCAATATGGAATTATTACATCATGACCTTTCTATATTTTCTCCTTGGTTGATGATAATAGGTACAATACAAATAATCTATGCAGCTTCAACATCTCTTGGCCAATGGAATTTAAAAAAAAGAATAGCCTATTCCTGTGTCTCTCATATGGGTTTCCTAATTATAGGAATTAGTTCTCTAACCGATACGGGACAAAATGAAGCCCTTTTACAAATAATCTCTCATGGATTTATTGGTACTGCACTTTTTTTCTTGGCGGGAACGACTTATGATAGAATCTGCCTTGTTTATCTTGACGAAATGGGCAGAATAACTATTCCAATGCCAAAAATGTTCACGATGTTCAGTGGAGTAGATCTCCACTAAACAAAGAAAAAGAAGAAACACACTACTTTACATCTACAGACACTTATTTTAACCTTTTTAAACTCCAAAGAGTCGACTGACTCGTAGTTGTTTCCTCCGCGGATGCGGAAGGCCATCCTAAAAATAAGGTCTTCCCTGTCTCGGGAAAGGGTCCTCCCCTCTTCTTTCAGGGTTTGAATTTGGTTAAGGAGCTGTTGAATGCGTTGTTCCACCAGCTCTGGAAAAACAGCAGGCACCTGCTCTAAAAAAGCATGAAACGTGTGCTGATGTTCGCGCCTTTCATTTTCAACATTTAGAATTATTTGATAAATTTGAGAAAGTCCCATACCGCAAATCTCTTGTCTTCTGGTAAAGGGTCGGAATCAGTCCACAAATGACTTCCTTCTTCAAATTAGATACCTTCCATCGGTCGCATCTTTCCTGTCTCAATTGGTCGAGCTCTATCGGTCAACTATAGGAAACTGACTAATAGCCCTTCTTTCTTTTGGTAAAGGTTAACGGTCCTCTTCAAACATTGGTGCATAACAGGAGGCTAGCTCAGTATATTACCTTTCTTGTAGTTCTTTTATTTAGGAGTTTCTTATTTTAGGATATTAGCTTCGGTCGATAGGGTAAGCGCTCATTTCGTTCTTGCTTGCTTTCATTCTGTTATGAGAGAGAGCTACTATACGTCTATTCTCTTTAGACAAATGACTGTTCTCTGGGAAATACAGAGTAGGATTTATCCGTGTGGTGAATGAAAGAACATTCATTGAATAAGTTGACGCTAAACAGGATGAAGGACTATCCTGAGGTGACTAGCATGATCTTCTTCATTCCTTGAATAGATCAATATGTCATCAATGAAAACGATGATAAACATATCTAGATAAGGTTTGAAGACTCTATTCATAAGATCCATGAAATCTTCTAGTGCATTGGTCAACCCAAAAGACATGACCAAAAACTCATAATGCCCATATTTGGTTCTAAAATCTATCCTCAGAATGTCACATTCCCTAACCTTTAACTGATGGTATCCAGATCTGAGATTAATTTTTGAGAAACAGGAGACCCCCTGAAGTTTATCAAAAAGATCATCTATCCTTGGAAGAGGATACTTATTCTTGATGGTAACCTTATTCAATACAGGATAGTCAATACACATCTTAAGGGAACCATCTTTATTTCTCACGAACAAGATCGAAGCACCCCAAGATGAGACACTTGGTAAATGAAACCTTTATCTAACAAATCTTTTAAATGTTCTTTCAACTCTTTTAACTCTGCTGGTGCCATTCTATATGATTGAATAGGGATATGACGAGTATCTGGAGTGATGTATATGCTGAAGTCTATTTTTCTCTTAGGAGGGACTCCGGGTTGATCCTTAGGAAAGACTTGTGGAAACCCTTTACTATATACAGTAATAGAAGGGAAGGTATCTCAGATCTTGAGTCATTAACTCAGATTAAGTGATATATACATCCCTTGAAATTAACATTCTCACCTTAAGGTACGAAATGAAACGACCCTTAGGCACTATTGAACTACTACTCCTCTCTATAACTGGCTCATTAGGAATGTGAAACTTGACAACTCAAGTTCTACAATCTCTTGATGCATAATAGGCACGAAGCTAATCCATACCTAGAAAGACATCAAAATCTACCATTTCTAACTCCACTAGGTCAACCATGGTATTTTTGTAATTGTTAGACAACCATGATAAATTCTTTCCACTAGAATAAAATCACCAATAGGTATAGAAACATAGACGGGTTCACAAAGTTTCTCAGGAAAAATTTCAAAATTATTTAAAACATAAGGAGTTACAAAAGAGAAACTTGATCCTGGGTCTAGAAAAACATAAACATCAAAATTAAAGACTTTGATCATACCAGTTTTAACATTTGATGAGTTCTCTTGCTCTTGAAGCTTAGTGATTCCATAGAAGTGATTTTCCCCTCTGTCAGTACCCGAAATGGCTCCTCTAAGTCAGCCCTTTCTGGTGGAGTAGATGATGAATATTGGGCTCTATCGCCCAAATTTCACTATCCTCCCTGTTCTTAGGGAACTCTCTCATGAAATGACCCTCTTGACCACATTCGAAGCAACCTGTCTGGCCATCATGACATTTTTATGGATAGGTTTACCACACTTAGCATATGATGGAGCCCAGCCACCTCATTTGTCACACTTTCTTGAGACTATGCTGGTCTAGCTTTGAAGTTCTGCGGATTCTGACCATGATGGTTACTTTTATTTCTGGGTGCAGGAGAACTAGCAGATGATTGTGCAAACCACTTTTGTTTATGAAATTGTGGATGATTAATACGACCTTTTTGATTCCTAGAGTCATTCCCACTCTTAGCTTCTTGATTCTATACTCTTCTCTGTCCCTCAACTTCTCCTGTTTAATCTGCTGCACATAAACCATCAACATGGATATCTCCATGTTGCCTATCAGTACCACAACTCTACCCTCTTTTCTTGACGACCCAAGCGAACGACAAACAAACTTATTCTGCTTCTCATGTCGTTAACCATTTTAAAAGCATAGTGGGACAACTAGGTGAACTTCATCCCATACTCATGCACACTCAAAGAGTCGTGTTTTAGAGTAAGGAACTCTCTTACCTTGGTCTCTTTTTGTTCTAGGGGAAAGAAACTTAACAAGAAAGCTTCTTCAACGCAAGCCCAATTCGAAGGTGGTGCATCCTCAACTCTGCCCTCCTTCCACTGATCGAACAAGGTCCTAGACACATTCTTCAGTTGGTATGTATCTAGATCAACTCTTTCAGCATTAATGACATCCATCACATAAAAAACCTTCTTTGGATCCTCAACGAAATTATCCGGATCCTCAGTAGTGCTCAAACTAGTGAAACTGGGAGGACTCATTCTCAGGAATTCACAGAACCTCAAGGTGTCGGCCACTTCTTGTCGAGCCTCCGTTGTTCCCCTACTTGGTTAGTCACCGCTTGGCTTAACATCCGGATAGCCTCACAAAATTTAGCATTTGTGACTTCTCCTTGAGGTTGAACGTTTGGTGCATTAGATACCTCTAGCTCCTCGACATTCCTTCTAATTATACAACCTCTTATTCATCTTCATGGAGGCATGATGATCTGAAGCACGCGCAAACACAAATTAAAGAGAAACTTTTTAGAGATAAACTCTAATGCACAAAAAGGAATATGAGTGAGGAATTCCTAACTGTTGCAACCTCCTAATTATATATGTTGGGAGCTTCACACCAATAACTAGGACTATACAAAAACGACTTCATAGACTCCCTAGGAATGTTGAACTCTGTGCTCTGATACCAAGTTTGTCACGTCCTGAGCCTACACCCTAGATGTGGTTGGCACCTTATGATCATTACTGGCAATGTGCGGACCCTTGTCCTGGCTTACTTAAATTAGTGGAAGACTTAACTCACTAAAAGAAACATTCTCATAAAAATAACTTTAAATAAATATCTTGGACAAAATGACACTTAAGTCTCATAACGAAACATCTGCAATATAAAGAAGAGACTCAATACTAAACTATCTTATTGTCTATAAAGCCTCTATAATAATAAGATGAATGTTGGTACAGACCCCGCAACATCCTATAAAAGAAAAGACTACAAACAGTAAATATGTGTCCTCCAAAAAGCAAGGAGGCTCACCAGTGACTCAAAATGCATAGCTGGATCAACGAGGCACTAGGTGATGCTGATCCTGGTTACCTACCTTTGCATCATGATACGATGCAGGGTAACTGGTATCACTACATTGAATGTACGAGTATGTGGGTTCGAATGCTAAAAAAACTTAAGATTGAAAAGAGTAAGAAGAAACACTTACCTTGGCTATACTCGACTTATGAATAACTTGACTTAATATAAAGAAATAAGACACATACAACATATAAAAGCTTATTAAACTATGTAAACACTTAGTTCGTTACAGAAAATGCAACAACAAACTCAACTTTATTTATATATGAAGTAAGACTGGCGGCAGTACTGGAACCGAGTGAACCAGACCGGTAAGTTTCGAAATCGGGACGGAACCGGTACTGTGCAAACCGGTACCGTTTTGAAATCGAGACCAAACCAGACCGGTAAATCGGTAAATTTTGTCGTGTTCCATCCTGGTCTGGAAGGGAACCGGTAGTATACTGGACCAGACCAGACTGGTAACCGGGACGGAGTGGTATTAAAAAAAATTAAATTATTTAAAACTTAAAGATTTATTTTTTTTAATTCAATATAATTTTTATTATAATAATTAAAAAATTAAAAATTTAAACTTTAAAAGTTATTTTTTTTTAATTTTCAAACTTTAATGTTATAAAATTTAAATTTTAAACTCTTAAAGTTTGAAAATTTTAAATTCAAACTGTAAAGTTTAAATTTAAAATTTTCAAACTTTTAAAGTTTAAAGTTTAAATTTTATAAACTTTAATGTTTGGAAATTTTAAATTCAAACTTTAAAGTTATAAAATTTAAATTACAAACTTTTAAAGTTTGAAAATTTTAAATTCAAACTTTTAAAGTTTGGAAATTTTAAA
The DNA here is from genome assembly GCA_027705065.1 of Solanum peruvianum. NCBI lineage: Eukaryota > Viridiplantae > Streptophyta > Magnoliopsida > Solanales > Solanaceae > Solanum > Solanum peruvianum. Next base: position 57,486,325 of record JAKWJD010001761.1, read on the forward strand.
TCCAAATTTTTAAGTTATAAAATTTAAAAATTGACAATACTAAAAAATAAATTTAATATAAAAATATTAAAAAACAAATTAAGGCGAATAGCCTATATTTTTATTAATATTTATTTGATATTGTAGTTACATTTACAAAAATATTAGTAGATTATTAGAAGATTTAATTTACACAGCCAACTTCTATGAAGGTTTCTGTTTGATTCAAATCTCGAATTATCATACTTTTACTAATAGTTGGTGCCACCATATAAATCCCTTCGTAAATCATTCAACATTTCTTTAGTAACATGTTCGGGAATTGGTTGAATAGAAAGATATTCCATTGCTTCAATCTGTTCGTCACTATAATCCTGCATTACTTCATCAACATCACCTTGAAATTTGGTCGGTAGTTGTTCACGACCCAAATTTCTTCTCTCGACATTAATCCAATCTCGAAATAATACCGATATCTCCAAGCTGTCGTCTGCTAGTGAATGCCTATGTTCTCCAAGTTGAAACCTTGCTGCACTAAATACGCCTTCCGATGATACTGACGACGCTTGCATTGCTAATATATCTTGAGCCATCGGTTGTAGTTTTGGAAATCCTTTGCCGCGATATCTCCACCATGCTAGAATATCTTCAGTAGGTTCTGTATTTTGATTAACATAGGCATCAAAATCATTTCTATTATCGTGAGAAAGTTCAAGATAATCATGTAAATAAGCATCAATATTATCTTCATCAAATCTACTCCTAGAGCTTTGAGGTTCCTTTTCACTTGATAAATTTATATTAGCATTATATAAATCATACAATTTTCTAGCTTGTTTTTATGCTATCTTTAACTTGTTGACAACTAGGAATTTCTTCTAAGACATCATTAATATCTAAGTTAAAATACATTTTCAACCATTTTTTATGCACCTACATCTTTATACCGAGGGTTTAACAAACATGCAGTTAAATAAATTTGAGGAATAGAAATATAATATTTTTTAAATTTTAGAATCATTTTTTCAATGGTTTATTAAAATCTTGTTTTTTTTTTTAAATTTATATAATTTAGAAGAAATCGTACAAATATCAGGCAAAACAGTACAAATTGATGGACTATAAAGTACAAATATTCTTTTTGTAGTTAAGTAAAAAACTTTTAGGAAATCTACAAGTTCATTTATATCACGCCAATCGCTATCATCTAGTCTACATGTCATATCAGAATTATGAGCAATCCAAATCATTTGTAAGGGTATTCTGTATTCATAAGCGACTACAAGCATTTCATATAAAGTATTCCATCTAGTAGCCATTGTTTTTGGAATTTTTCAAGGTAGAAGATTATTTTCAAAACAACGATTTTTCCTAGACTTAACTTGACATTTAAATATAAAATGACATGCATTTTCAATTTTTGTACATTCGTTATCATACATATGTACATCATCTCTAACCATCAAATTATATATATGTGCAGTACACCTAATATGATAATTATCACCATAGAAAGGACAAAGAGTAGGTTTTAAATATTCAACAACAACATTATTACTTGAAGCATTATCTAAGGTTATACTACTTATTTTATCACATATTTCATAACTTTGTAAAATATCTAAAATAGGTAGAGCAATATAACTACCGGTTTTTCGCATTTGACAACATTTATAACCTAAAATTCTTTTTTGCATATACCAATTTTCATCAATCCAATTTGCAATAACAGTCAAACAATCGTTACTGTTTACACTATGAACCATATCAGAAGTAATAACTATTTTACAAATATTATAATAAAATAAACAACAAAGATATTGAAAATGTTATGCATGGTAATCAAATACAACCTTTTTATTGTATTTGTAGCAAAACCTTTTAAATTTGGATTATATACAATTTGAATATAATGTATAAAACCGGGATTTCAGCAAAACTAAATGGCAAACCCATAACACATATCATTTTAGCTAGTTCTTTAAGATCTTTTTCTCTACTATATGAAAGTGGTAAACTAGAGCCAGAAACGTTAGACGGATTTAATTGTGTTTGTACCATGTTAGAGCCGTCTACTCCTACATTTTCAGGAAGGGGGGGGGGTACCTTTTTTTTTAGCTTCCGCTACCGCTTTAGCATGCAAAAATTTATTTTTACATTAAGACATTAAATGACTACTCAAATGTCCCGTCCCGCTAGATTTACCAACAGTTTTATGATTTAATATATGTCTACATTTATTACAAATAGCTTGTGTTATATCTTCGTTTTGTTTCATAAATTGCCAAACAACCTATTTTTAGCACGTTCTACCTTACGCCTAGGATGTCCGAGGGGAACAGGGGCTGGACAAAGAAAGGGGGTGGGACTGGGAGTATTAGTAGCCGTAGGTGGATCAGTTTCATCATCATCATCATCAAAAGTAGGCGTATCATTATAATTATCAATATCATTATCATTATCACTAGGCAAATCTGCATCAAAATTCAACGTTGTAAATGTTCATGATAAGGATCTAATCCTGAATTACTACCAACATTAAAAACCGTATCATCAACAAGTGTATAATCATCCGTATTTATTCTTAATAAATTAGATTTTTTAGTTTTTGATTTAGAAGAACTATCGATTTTTGCATTATCGGAGGATGTAAAGTTACACATATTTTTTACACGCTCTAATGCACTTTTTTTACCCTTTCTTTTTTGAACACTATTTTTACCTAAATCCATATTAAAATAATGTAATGCAAATAATAAATCATAAATAAATAAATAGTTATTTAAATATAAATGAAATATAAAATAAAAGTTGGAACGAATGTACCGAACATCTACTTAAAAAAGTAGACGTTTATGACCGCCGAAAGCCGAACATGGAAAGTTGAAAGTTGAATTTTGAAGCTCCAAATCCGATTTTCAAAGACCAAATAAGGCAACACCGGAATTTAAGATATTATATATTAGAGAATTAGATATTAGAGAGTAGAGAGTTGAGAGAGTAGAAGATGAATAGATGATTTTATGATTTAAAAGAATGAAATTTAGAGGTATTTATAAGTAAAAAAATGGGTTAAAGTATAATTTTTAAAACTTTAGGGTATTAAAAAAGTTTTGGGGGGGGGGATAGGAGTGTAAGTGGCTGAAATTTGGGTCAAATAGCCGTTGGAGGGCCCTTTAGCTGTTACCCAACGACTATAAATGGATAGATTTTTTTTCAAAATAAAAAGTAAAAATTGACCGGACCGGTAATTCCGGAACCGGTAAATACCAATTTCCGTCCTGTTACCTATCCCAGAACTGGACCGAATTGGTCTATACCGGGACTACCCGGTACCAAACCAGACCCGAATCGGACCGGGACGGACTGAACCGGTAGCCGGGACTTACCGGTTCCGCTGCCAGACTTAATATGAAGTAATATTGTTTCTATGGGAGATTCTCTAACTGACAACAACCACTATAATCCTAAGTGGTGATACAACATCTTGCATACGCTTCCATAATTGTTCTATACCTTACCGTTGCATAGAACTACTTAACTTAATGGATCCACTAACTTAACTAACGTGATCATATAAAAAGTATGACCCGTTAATACCTATGATGGACACATGGTTTTCATGGAGGCTTGAGTTAATATGAACTCTCATACCCACATTGGTGCTCAATACTACTCCCAAAATGTACTTTAGCTCATTCTTTTAAAAACAACTTCCTTTTTTGGGTTGAGATAATTTTTCTAACACTTAGCTTTAGAAACCTCTCTTGGAATCACTATTCCTTTTTCTTGTTCAGAACTCTTTAGGTAAATCTTAGTTTACTCTTCTCTTAAATGTTAAAACATTTATAAACTCTTAGGGGAAAGTTAGTTCTCTTATAACTTTTGAGAAATGAACTCAACTCTTTAATATTACTTAGCTTGATACTTGAGTCTTTGAATAGAATATTAGGGAATAATTAGTTCCCTTATATTTCTTTGGGAGAAATATTTCAAAGGTTTATCCTTTACTTAACTTCAAACTTGAGTCTTTAAGTCAACTCTTAGGGCATACTTAGTTCCCTGATATTTGTTTGAAGGAAAAACTTCATCTCTTTATCCTTTACTTAACTTGAAACTTGAGTCTTAAAACAAAGTTAAACTTTTATTAAAGACTCTTGAAAACCTTTAAAAACTTGGCTTTGGACTTTCTTCTTAACTTTAGACTTGAGTCTTAACTTCTTTGACCTTAATCTTAGCTTTCATTGAATGAAATTAAGAATTCAAGGTTATGAATCATTTTTTTGGTGATTCCTAGGTGTTTAGAATCATTTGAAGTAATAGAATCATTGGAAGGTATTGATATACCTTTGAAAGACTTAAAAAGTCTAAACTACAAAACCTGGGTGAAAACCGCCAATTCACGCGCATACGGGGTGGGCTGCCCCAGGCCCTCTGGCGCAGGTGAGGCACACCGCGCCTTGTGCATATCAGGAGCGGCTAACTAATTTTTCCTCTTCATTTTTCAATGCTAAACCCCTTAAACCTCAATATTTCTTTTCCGCAACCGTAGGATAGTCAAAACCTTGAAGATCCAATGGTATAACTCAAATGAAAAACTCGAAAATTACAAATCAAACATCAATGGGCATTCAAACAACTCAACCAATAGGAATTTGACAAGATTTATGAAGAACTCATTTCTTAACCTGTAAACATTTCTAAAACAACTGAACTGAAACAAGGTTGGTGTGTTGATGAACTAACCCAAAACAAAAGGTCTCATATACCTTGTTAAGGATCACCCCCGACAAATTTTACTCGCAAATCCTTGGCGTTTTTGGCAAATTCATGACTTTTCTCCTTTTCCTTATTCTCTTCTCTCTTATCCAACCCGTAAGCAAAAGTTAAATTTTCTAATCTGACTAAAACTGTCTTTTACCTCAAATAAATCCCTAAAATGAAATAGGAAATAAGTTAGTTAAGAGGCTAGTTTGCCTTCCTTAAATCCAGATTAGGACCTTCCTCAATTTAACAACCTAACTTTCGATAGACATATCTCCCTCATACGATGTCAAAATGCACAAACTTGGCGGAATTAGAAAGATCTCTTTAAGGGATTTTCAACTATATCAAGAACTAACCCTAACTCAAATTGATCTCAGAGTTATGGCCGTTTGAATATGAGCAAAAATCATTTCCTTAACGTAGGAAATTTTCCAAATTTTCCCCTTTCTTTCCAAAAGTGATTATTTTCAGTTTCTTAGCTTATTCCTAGCCATTTCGAGTTAAGAGATGTTACAATGGGTACTTTGTATTCCCAAATAAATTTAAAATATTTTCACATTTAAATAAGAACAAAATGAGATTTTTCAAAGAGCATTCGGGCTAGTTTTTAGAAAAGAGTAATAGCTTTCTAAATGAAATAAGAAGGTAAAATGAGATTTTTAAGATAGCATTTGAGCTAAGTTTTTGAGCACTAATCTCAAATCACAGATGATGTATGTTTTTAAAGCATATGAGCTATTATATTTTGTGAGTAGTACAAACCACCGAATTGGGACGAGCATAAGTTCTGATAACTCACGTCTCCGTAAAACCATGTAGCCACCATGGGTAGAAAATTTTCATATTCTTTTCACGATAGATTAGTGAATACACTTATTATTTAAGGTCCTATACCTTTGGCCATGTATAGGATGCAGTGACAGCATGAGGTAGATCGATGTATTATCACTATAGGTCTTATGTTATTATTGTCGTTTAGAGTAACTCACATAAAGTAACGTATTTTCACATAAATTTCAGAGTTATGTTGTATCATTGGTATATACACAAGGTTGACATCATGTTCTTAAACAAACTTTTCTTTATATTGCACTTGTTTTAAACTTCTTTATATTGAAATAAGTTCAGTTAAATGTTCATAAGTTGAGAAAAGACAAGATATATGTTTCTTTTAGAATCTCTTTCAAGCCTATGTTGTTTTAGCATTCCAACTCGTATACTCGTACGTTTAATGTACTTATGCAAGTTGGTTTGCATCGTCTTATGATAAATGCACATGTAACTAGGATCGACATTTCAGTGCACTGCTGATCCAATGAGCATTTCAGAGTTTGTTGGTGAGACTCCTTTCATTCTAGAGGATCTATTTTTATTGCTTTCTAGTTAGCTCATTAGGATCTTGTGGAGTTTGTCCCAACATCCATATCAATTGTTTTAGAGGCTTCATAGGCAGTCATATGTTAATCCTTTGAGTCTTTTCATTATCATTTCTTATTGTTAAGATTTAGGTTGCCACTTTTTGCTAAGTTGAATGTTTAACCTTCAAGGATTCTCTGTTATTTTAGTATTCAGTCAGTTAAGTGCTATTAATTTTTATTAATATGCATATTGTCTTCCGCTGAGTTATGTAAGCTACACCAAGGGTTCGCTTAGGGCCAACAATGGTCTTCGAGTGCCAGTCCCACCTAGGGTGTAAGCCGGGGCATGCCAATTACGTAATTGAGATGGAGTCTTGATGAAGAATACACAAAGACATGACCATTTTCGGTCACAACATAGTTCTAATTAGTGATTTCAAATATCGTTTTTGTTAAAAACAAGGAGATTTTAGAAAGATTAACTGATCGATCAATTACAAATCAAGTGGAACTCTTTTCTTGTTTCTTTTCTTGATTACAAATTAAACAAAAAACCGAAATTCCTAAAAATCATTTATTAGACTTGAAAACTTATAAATGAAACATAGAAAAGTTGAAAAAATGATGGAATAACAAATATCTAGAATTTTGACCTTACCAAGAAGGAATCCAGATGAGGAAGGATCATTTTCGATCATTCGAAGAATTCATATTAGTAGAATTAATAATTTTTTCCATTGGTCATCCGAAAAACCTTAGCTAGTTCAACATGTTAGTTAAGTTATGATTTCCATCACATTTACTTTGGTTTTGCAAGAAAATAGAAGTTTAAATCCACAAAATAGTAAAAGCTAGATAAGGACTCAGTAGCTAGTTCTAAATTAAATTATTTAGACAACTAGTTATATTAATAATAATAATATTGACTTAGAAAAGAATGTCACGCCCCGAGCCTACACCCTGGGCGGGATTAGGACTCCAAGACCATTGTTGGCCTTGAGCGGACCCTTGGCTTGTCTTACTTACCTAGCGGAAGACTTAAACATAATAGAAATAAATCAAGGAATAACTAAAATATAATCACTTAGCTAAAATAGAAACTCAAGTCTTAATCATTTATGACTGAAATGAAAAGAGTAAAGAGCTAATATTATCTTTCTATGAAGCCTCTAAACAAATAGGGATATTGGGACAGGACCCCCAATCATCCTAACAATTGAAAATTAAAAAAATAAATTAACGAGTGATAAAGATGTCCTCCAAAACGTAGGGAGGCTCACCAACTGAATCTGAGTTGCTCACTAAATCAATGGTACACCAGATGCTGATCCTAGTTACCTGCTCTTACATAATAAAACGATGCAAGCAACCTGACATCAATACATAAAATGTACGAGTATGTGATTTGAAATGTAAACAAATTTATTCTTGAAGAGAGTAAGAAGGAAAACTTACCTTGGCTCAGCTTAACTTATGAATAACTTAACTCATTATAAAGAAACAAGACACATGCAATACATATAAATCTTGTAAAATAGTGGAAAAACTTAGTTTGTTAAAAAAATGCAATAAAAAACTCAAATTTACTTTTAAGATAGATTAATATAGTTTGTGCGGGAGATTGTGTAACTGACAACCACTACTATGAGCCTAAGTGGTTCTATAGCGACTTGCCCACTCTGACAGAACTGTCTTATACTTTGTTTTTGAACATAACTACTTAACTTAGTGGATCCACTAGCTTAACTAATGCGATCTTCTAAAAATTATGACCCATTAACCCATGATGGATACATGGTTTATGGAGACTTGAGTTATTATGAACCCGCTTCCCCATATCGGTGCTTAATAATACTGTCAAAAATATATGTAGGTCATGTGTTTTTAAAACAACTTCTTTCTTTGGGTTGAGATAATTGCTCAACACATACTTTAAAAGCTCTTTTGGAATCAATGTTCCCTTTTCTTGCTCAAAACTCTTTAAGAAATCTTTGTTTCCTCTTATCTTAAATGTGATACTTAGTTCCCTTATAACTTTTGAGAAATGAACTCAACTATTTAATTTTTACTTAAATTGAAACTTGAGTCTTTAAAACAAAGTTAAAAATAGTTAAAGAATCTTGAAAACTTTTAAGAACTTTGCTTTGACTTGTTTCTTAGCTTGTAGACTTGACTCTTGCTTCTTTGACTTCTAACTTAGCTTTCCTTAAATTGGATTATGGATTTAAGTTTCATAATATAATATTTATGGATGATTTAATGATGTTTAGATGTACCTTTATGTGTTGGAATCAACTAAGAAATATAGGTACATCATTTAGGAACTAGTAATAAATTTTGGGGGAAGAATGGGGAGAACTGGCGTCTCTGGCACTCTGAGAGGCGTGGGGAGCCAGACCTCATCTTATAGCGAGAAGGTTGGGGTGCTCTAGCTGTCATGTCTCCCCAAGTCCCTACCGACACAGTTTGTCCTTTGGGGCTTTTAGAGGCGCGATGCCCTAATCCCTATACCCAGGTGTTCTCGACTTTTCTCCTTCGTTTTTCATCTTCAAACCATCGAAACATCCATGGTTCTTTCCCCAAAACCTTAGGATAATTATTACTATAAATATTCATTAGATTCAATCGGAAAGTACACCCAGAAAAATGAATCAAAACTTCAACAACACAACCATCAAGAATTCAACGAAAACTTCAACAATATTCTTCAAGAACACACTTTCTTAACATGCAAATAACTTAGATTCGCTGAAATTTAAACAATATTGGCGTGTGGGTGAACTAACCCAACACTATGTGATTTCACATACCTTTTTAAAGATCATCCCGACGAATTCCACACGCAAATCTTGAAAGTTCTTGGAAATTCTTAATTTCTCTCATATTTTCTCTTCTTTTCTCTCTTCTCCAAGACCTCGCATGAATTCTCTTTTTTCCCAAACTTAACAAAGGTCTATTTTACCCCCAATTAATTCCTAAAAGCAAATAATATAATTAGGAAAGAAAAATACAACTTTGCCCTTCCCGAATTTGCATTGTACTTTTATAAATCCAACAACCAAACTTCCAAAAGATATAAGTCATTCATATGATATCGAAACAGCGCAAACTCAGCGGCGTTGGAAAGATTATTCTAACTGCTTTCCAACAAGATCTGGAAATATATCTAACTCATCATGAGTTAGAAGTTATGGTCATTGAAAATATATCTAAATAAGTATTTTTAGATTTTAAACTCTCTGTAGATCTTTCTAGTTGTAAGATGTTACAAAAAACTACATTAATTTCCCTAATCAAGGATTCAATACAAGGTGAATATGTATTAATTGATCGTAAAAAGTTGATCAGTGAAGTGTGAATGCAATTATTATAATAGTAAAAAAAAGTCTAACTAATTAAATAATTTGATTAACAAGAACCAGAATTTACACCAAGTGTAAAGATTATTGTTGGGATAAGGCACAAGTACCCCATAGATTATGACCGAAATCTCACAGACACACTTATACTTAACTAGGGTCTTATCTCCCCCCCCCAAACTCATTTTTTTTGTATTTTTGTACACCTTTTGTGTTGACGTGACAACTTCAACCACCCATGTTGGTTGTGTTTGTACATATTCGACTGACACATGTATAAATGTTATTTCTTAAATTTATTTTTTAGTATTTATTTTTTTCAAAAATAATAATATTAATTGAGCACCAATATGGGGACAAATTTAGACAACTCAAAGTCTTCATAAACCATGTATGCGAATGTGGGTAAATGGTTATACTTTTTAGATGATTCCTTATCAATTCTAAGCATAATTTAGTGGATCCACTCACCTGAGAATGTCTTATACTCCGTCAAGGTAAAGCAGTTGTGGCAGCGTGGGAGAAACATCATATAACTCATAGTGATGGTTGCCGGTTATAAAAGCTGTCAAATAAGAGCAAAAGAGTTACTATTTTATTTTAAATATATTGAGTTATTATCTACTGTTTTAAAAGCTTTCTTTATAATGAACCCTTATTGTTTCTTTTATATTGAATTAAGTTGAGTATTCTTGAGTTGAGATAAGGTGAGTATATTTTTCCTTTTTATCAAGTTTGTGCTTATGTATGCATTTTAGTGTTCCCCTTCCATGATCGTATATTCCATTTATTGACCCATTTTGCCTACATCTTTTATCAGGCAGATACAGGAGTTCAGGTTCATTAATAGGCGCACCGTCTATACCACTTCCAGTTTTAGAGTTTCTTTGGTGAGCCTTTTTTCTTCAAGAGGATTCCTATTTTTTTTAGTTTTATTAGGATGTTCTGGGTTTTGTCTTGATTTCCATGGTCCAGGGTCATAGGTCGGAACCCCAAAATCCAACTCCAGTCGTGACTGATGCTTGAACAGCACAGACCATCAGTCGATCGATGATCCATTAGTCCCGTCCATCAATGACCTCGTCAATAGTTAAGTAAGGGGTCTTTTCATAATTTCCCATTTGTTGGGAACCTAAATTACGTCGTTTAACCCCTAAATTACATGGTTTTGGTAATTTTTATAATAGAAACATAATTAAAACTTAGCTAGTCAACTAATTCATGAAAACTTCGAAACTTAGGGCATAAAGAGAAAAAAGAGTGACAAAACCCTAGTTCAAGAATGCAAGTGTCACGACCTAAAAATGGATATGATGGAACTCGTCTTATACCACTAAGACAAGTCAGCAAAAAAAAAATAGTATAAGACGCTAATGAAGTCCATTAAACCATTGTTAATATAATCATTTATTTATCATCAAAGTGAATCATCAAACCATAACCTCATATAATTTCTTCGAATCATTGAATATTCTAAATATAAGCATACATCATCTTAATTGTATACAAATTCAACCTTAGTGCCACATCTAACATCCAATCCAAACATGAAACAAACTACTGACATGAGAAACTATGCACGAGTCATCACATAAGTAATAGACAATGGAAGATTGCGATAAGAATCAGACAGGACAAAGGATGCACGATATAGATTTATGTAGTGAAGATTTTTCCTAAAAGTCACTACAGCTTCTCAAAGATAACTCTTACCGATCCTCGAGTCTATACTTAGACTCAGCTTGTATGTACATGAGGCCGATGAACTTGACTCTCATACCATATCCTCAAGTATAGTGATGCATATCTTATCTAATGATACACACCCGTTGTCTCTTAGTTCGGGACTCATGTGGGAAATAGCTGTCTATGCATCCATCACAGAGTGTGATATGATCCTATATAATAGTAACCATCGAGGTGTGTGATACGTCCCTTAAAATATAGTATCCATCGTGACGCGTGAAATATCCCTTGAAATGGTACATCCTCTTTAACTTCTTATTCTTTGTCAATGCACATACCACTTGTCACAACCATGTCTCAGAACAATGTATATGGCATTCCATTTTCATAACATTTCACAATTCACAACACTGCAATCATGATACAACATCAACAAATAAGAAATGTCTTCAAATCATTCTCAAACATCACACACCAATAATTTATCACATTAATTTTTGTATTACCCTTTTTACATCATTAGGATTACTCAATAATGAAAATTTAACCCATCATGAATTCTCATTACTCCTAAAAAAATATTATAAGGAAATACAGGACTTCCATACACTTAACAAAGGTTTAGAAATCCACTTGGCTCAAATAGTCAAACAATCACTGTGGAACTTGAGCCTTACTCTTTCGTTAGGCTTCCAAATCAGTGTAACTATTCAAATAATTAATCACAATAAGTTTTCAAAGCCAAAAACACCTATATTACAATAGGTCTAGCCTAGACCAAAAACTCACTCAAATTTATAATCAATTTTCTTATCTTGCTAACATGTCATTTTCTCATATTTCCCATATTTCAAGTCTAGATTTAGTCTGAATATCTCCAAATAATATAATTTTAATGATCTTTATGTATTACAACACCCCCACATTTTAACTACATATCTCAATATATCCAAACATAAGTGATAGTATGATAATTAAATGAAAATAATTGCTCAATATACCAGTGATGCACTACAAAACTACCTGTTGAAATAACTATTGTCAATGTTTAGTACGTATTCCTTGTCCCTCTACCAATAATCCAAATCATGGTCCAATGATTAGGAGTAATAATTATCCAATGTTTGGACCACAAATACAAATATACACTATACAAGATTTAGGTTTGATTAGATGATTTGCGTGAGAAGAAGGGCGCCTTTTGTTATCGCCACATCGTAGCCTTTTTTTTAATGAAAATTACTTTTGTTCCTCACTAATTTATGATTTACAAATATTAAGTCCTTTTTACTGAAATTCTGTTTTTGAATAAATTATGGTCATAGCCAATTAGCTACCAAATAAATTTATTATATTAACATCACCCATTCAATCATAATTAACAAATAACTCCAAAATTTTCAAATATGATTTTTTGGTCATTATAACAACAAGGTTCCATCAGTTCCAACCTTGAAATCGAAGGATTTCTTAGTGGAATTCGTCACCAAGTATGTGGGATTTCACTAATGGATTCCTTTCACCCATTAGGTTCCTAAATTTCGGTCACAATCTTTATTCCCTTAACGATTATTTAGACCTAGGGTTTCTTAAATGTTAAAATTGTTGTTTTAGTTGAAATCATACTATCATAAATTCAGTATCGTTACTGCCCAGTTTCATGCATAAACTCAGAACCCTAGTTATGCAACTCTTCTAGTTCATGTTGTACACAATGCCAAGTCTGTTAATTGAGTTAGATATGAACATGCCTCATATTTCAAATGTATTATTATTAGTATATAAATATTGTATTCTCAGTTGGCATGTCAGTTTTGAGCTATTTAGTACTACAACACTTCACTCATAAAATATTAATCACTTAATTATATGGGAAACTTAATACCAAGTGGAATAAGATCAGTCACCCATAAGTCCCAGAACTATATGTACCATAGGTTGTAAGTCCTCTTTGTAAGCATCATTTTAGTGATCACACCAACATGCCTCTATATCTATGGCGGGGTATATTGAGTCCTTTCTATAGGGCATATACATTAGACTCCACATTTAGCTTATGTGTTTTTATGTCGCCTATTAGTACCTCCCTTACAGTTTAGTTTGATTTTATTACATTTACCATATTATCAATATCATTCATTATTCTGTCTCAACATGTTATAAACTTGGTCACTATATTCAGTATTGCCATGTACAATATTTTCAATATCCTTATTATGTTCAGATCATGTTATTTTTTAGAGTTTTGATTAGTTATGTTATTGTTCAGGATTACTATATCATTCATGCTCAGAACTTTTCAAGTACTGATGCATACGCTGCGCTACATCTTCTCGTGATGTAAGTTTAGTTCCTCAACATACCGATCGTGGATAGATCGGTTCCTCTTCTATATTTCAGCAACATCAGTGGTGAGTCCTCATTATTCGAGGACTAGGGACCTTACTATCTTTATCGTTTTTAGCTTTGGTTTCACTTTTACTAGATCTAGTTGGGGCATGTCCAAATATTTCTAGTCAGTTTAGAGGCTTATTTCAGACATAGTTAGTTCCTGCTTTAGTCTTTGAATTAGACTTTTATTTTATATTCAATCTCTTAGTTATCTATATTCATATGTTTGTGTATGTGTATTCCCCAATATTTTAGTTTTATCATGATTTAGCTTTTACACATTAATTATTGTTTCAATTTATCTCTAGTATGCTTATGATTATGCGAGCAGGGTTAGCTTGAGGGCACTCATAATCCTAGTTCTCATGTTGCGCCCACAGGGTAGCCTCGGGGCATGATAAACTTAGTATCTGAGCATTATGTTAGAGAGACGAAGGTTTAATTGTCTTAGGATGTCCAAAAAGCCCCACTAAGTAGATTTTTTTGTCATAGGTGTGAAGTGCACCACATCTAATGATAAGGAGGCTGAAAGGTGTCTTAGGAAAACTTTAATTTATTTGTTACTCTTATCGTGCATGAGGTGTGATATAAGAGTGCAACAAAAAAGAATAATCAGCAAGCACAACTCCTCCAGTCCCAGATCACTCCTTCTCATAGAGCTATCCCCACGATTGTCTTTGTTAAGAATGAATGTAGATCTCTAGTACCAGATCATAAAGTTTCGAATGCTGAATTTTGGAACACTATCTAGTTTTTGTATCAGAGTTGACTAACAAGAATAACAAGCAAGCTCCCGTTCATACATATGGTAATGTGAGGTCAGCTGCCACTAGAGTGAGATATTTTGTAAGGATGAATCCGCCTGAGTTCTAGGATTGCAGATTAGTGAGGATCTCCAAAACTTTATAGATGAGGTCAAGATGATCTTTGAAGTGACGCAGATAACTGGGAATGGTTAAGTTGAATTTAAGGCATGGTTCTATACATTCCAAGAGTATGGAATCAAGTTCCCCAAAATCTCCAGGTATGCTTCATATGGTTGATGATTCCAAGGCTCAAATAAACAAGTTTATGTATGGGGTATCTGATGTTGTGAAAACAGAGCGTAGAAATGCCATGCTACTTGAGATTATGAACATCTCTAGGATCATGACTCATACTTAGTAGATTGAGGGTGATAAGCTTAGGGAGCATTCCAAGTATAATAAGATGGCTAGAACAGGTAGCTATTACTATTATCAATAAAAATCAGGTGTTAGTAACGCTCGCAGTTTTAGCAAACAACTTCAATTCCTACACCTTCATAAACTAGTGTTCCATCCTCCAAGTTTTGAAATGATTAGAAGGATAGGGCATTAGGCTATAAGACTTACGGTAGTGTTTAATGTACTAGTTACTACCCAACTTTCCCCAAGTATGGTCAGAACCATCGGGACAAGTGTTTGTAGGGAAGGAAGGATGATTTGGGTATGGTTAGTATAGTCACAGGCTAAAATATTGTCCTCTTAATTAAGGTCAAGGAGGTAACAGTAGTAGAGCTCAATCCACAACTTTAGTAGTGTCAGCAGGTCACCCGACTCAGTAAGGTAACTCATCTGGTACATCTCTCAGACAATGCATGTACTCTCCAAGCTCAACAAGGTGAGGAAGATTTTCCTGATGGAGTCACTAGTACATAGGAGTCTTTCACTTAGATGTCTATGCTTTGTTAGAAACAGGGGCTACACTTTTTCTAACACCTAAAAAATTAGACCATATTTTTTTCACAGAAAACTACCTGAAGCAGTTAGCCACTGCAGGGTTTATGGACATTGATAAGGTCCATGGTCCATTGTTGTGTATGTGGTTATGACAAAAAAGTCACCAGGTTTAGGAATCAAACCGCGGGCACCTTCATGGTTCGTTATCTTAATGACGTATCGTGGTGATGCCTGTATAATCGAGGTTGTAGACCCCCCTTGCTAGCCCTTATACTTTCTGGACTAAGTGAACACCATGGGGACCTTCACTGTTTTGTATGCCTATTTTGTATGTCTCAATGTTTTGTAATCCTTCACACGGCTCATGGGAGGGTCCGTGAAGATTATGCGGTATGCCTCCCACACTTGAGCCTTTAGACCTAGCCCAATTGATGACCACAGGGACCTTCACAGTCGATGGTCCTCCATATAGGCTGTGGTAAGGACTCGTGGAGTAGACACTCTAGTTTCTAGACTTAGTACGGACAACAACCGACTTCACGAATCTATGGCCCCTTTCACAATCTGCGAGGATGGGCGTGGTTAGCCCCTGCCACAGCTTTAAGACATGGGTATTTTTGCCCTTTTATTTTTTTTGATGGACCCCAAATCGACATCGTTTTAACCCTAAACTACATGTTTCAGATCATTTTTAGCCTAGAAACATAACTAGAACTTGCCTAAGTCATATCGTTCATCAAAAACACAAAATATTCGAAGCGAAAGAGGTATAATTGTCGAGCAACCTGTTAAAGAATGCAACAAGATTCCATCAGCTCCAGCCCCAAAATCAAAAGATTTTTCCTGTGGAATTAGTCACCAGATATGTGGGATTTCACTAGTAGGTTCCTTTTTTCCATTAGGTCTTTGGATTTAAGCCAGATTATTAATTCCTTTATCATAACTAGACTTAGGGTTTCTAGAACTTCAACAAATTATCATGAATTAACTATTTACATATCCATATAAGATTATCAAGTTATTACCTCATTTATTACAAAACTTTTAAAGCCCAATATATGTATTTCTTTAGTTATTAGATTGCACATGGTAGGTCACATATTCCAGTATTTGGTTATACATGACTCATTAATGAATGCATTATCCTTAGATTAAATATTGTATTCTTAGTTTGCATGCTAGTTATGAGCTATTCAGTATATTATAGAAAGTCAATCATAATATGATAATCATTTAATTTATTTAGAGTAGCATAATACCTAGTTGAACTAGAGTTAGTTACCCATATTATCCCAGAACTACGAAGCCACATAATTTAAAAGTCACCTCTGCGGGGATCATTTTAGTGATATCACTATCATGCCTCTACACCTTTGGTCGAGTGTATTGGGTTTTCTCGATGGGGTGTATACATCGGACACCACATTTAACTCGTGTGGCTTAATTATCAGTTATTAGCAGTTCCAATAGTTTATTCAGAATCCATTGCATTGACCATATGTCAGTATAGTAATTGTTTAGTCTCAGTATGTTATCATTTGGTCATTGCATTTAGTTAGCTTAGTATTCAGTATTTATATCATGTAAATATTGTACTCTTGTTTTGTTGCTTGTTCAGTTTTATGTTTATTTCAGTTTTACTATATTTTACATGCTTAGTACCTTTAAAGTACTGACACATACTCTGTGCTTCATCTTCTCATGATGTAGGTTTAGGTTCTTAACATCCAAATCACGCTTAGATTGGTTCCCAATCATATGTTTAGTTTCTTTAGTGGTGAGTCCTCATTCTTCAAGGATTAGTAACATTTTTATCTTGATCACTTTTAATCTTTAGTTTCAATTTGTCTAGATTTAGGTAGGGCGTGTCCCAACACTTCTAGTCCGTTAGAGGCTTATTTTAAGACATAGTTAGAATCAACTTATTATTCGAGTTTGATATTTCTCTTGTATTAAACTCTAGAATTTGATATTAAATTTTAAGTATATGTGTATTCCCCTACATTTCAGACTTACTTTATGATTTAGCTTCTGCACAGTTTATTGCTCAATTTATCTTTAGTTTGCTCATCATTATGCTAACAGGGTTAGCTTAAGGTTACTCGTGATCCTAGGTCGCATGTTCGAGTCTTGGGGGTAGATCGGGGTTTGACACTTTATTTTGTAACTCCTTATATATAATTCAAATCCGATGTTAGTACAAAAAATCTCTAAGAATTTCTAAGTCTCTACTCCAGTTGGTGAACCAGTTATAGTTAGGCGGGTATACATAAATTTCCATGTCATAGTCTATCAGATTGTCATCTCAGCAGATCTTGTAGAGTTAGAAATAGTAGACATCGATGTTATTCTAGGCATAGATTGGTTAAATTCCTGTCATACCTCAGTCGATTGTAGAACCACTAATGTTCATTTCAGTTTCCAAATGAACCAATATTAGAATTGATGTGTTATAGCTTAGTGCCTATGGGTCGATGCAATTTTTACCTTTTGACCAGAAAGATGATTTCTAAGGGTTATATCTATCATATAGTTCGGGTTAAGGATTAATGTTTTGAAACTCCAACTGTTGAGTTAGTTCTTGTAGTGAATGATTTCCCAAAAGTGTTTTACAGAAGATCTTCTCGGAGTTCCTCTCAAAAGGGAAATCAACTTTAGAATTGATGTCCTTTCAGATACTCAACCTATCTTTATTACCACTTAAAATATGGCTCCAACAGAGCTTAACAAATTGAAAAATCAATTTAAAGACCTTCTAGATAAGGTTTTCATCAAACCTAGTGTTTCACCATGGAGTGCACCAGTTTTGTTCGTGAAGAAAAAAGTTGTTTGTCTCAGAATATGCATTGACTATAGAAAGTTAAACAAGGTCGCAATAAAGAATATGTATCCCATCCGGTAGATTGAGGACTCGTTTGACCAACTTCATGGTGCTAGTCATTTCTTAATGATAGAGCTCAAATCGGGTTATCATTAGCTCAATGCCAGAGATAGTGACATTATAAAAAAAAACTTCAGAACTCAGGTATGGTCATTATGAATTCGTAGTTATGTCATTTGCACTAACCAATGTTTTCGCAGCTTCATGGACTTGATGAACACAATGTTCAAGTAGTACATGGTCTTGTTCATTATCGTCTTTTTTGATGATATCCTCATTTACTCTATGAATGAATTCCAACATGTGAATCACTTAAGAGTTGTTCTGCAAACTCTCAAATATTTCCAGTTATTTGCTAAGTTTAGCAAATGTGAGTTTTGGTTGCAATCTATTTCTTTCCTAGGTCGTATTATGCCTAGCAGAAGGACCCGAGTGGATTCTCCGGATATAAAAGCAGCGAAACAATGGCTAAACCTACCTCTTCTATTGATATTAAAAGTTTCTTGGGTCTAGTGGGTTATTATGGAAGGTTTGTGGAAGGACTTTTTATCCATAGCCTCTCCGTTGACTAAGTTGACTAAAAAAAAGTTCATGTTTTTGAGGTTAGATGATTGTGAGAAGAGCTTTACAAAACTGAAAACTAGTTTCACTATAACTTTTGTTTTGACTCTACCAGAGCGTTCGAATGGCTATGTTATCTACTCTGATTCCTCTAGAGTTTCCTTGTGTGTGTGTTGATGCAGCAAGGTAAGGTTATAGCTTATGCTTCTAGACAACTTACGGTGTATGAGAAGAACTATTTGACTCATGACCTCAGTAATGGAGCAATGGTGTTTTCACTCAAGATTTGGTGATATTACTTGTATAGTGTTCACATGCCATAAGAGCCTTCAGTATGTGTTCACCCATAAAGAGTTGGATTTTCGCTAGAGGTGATGGATTGAGTTCCTTAAGGACTATGATATAAGTGTGCATTACCATCCTGGTAAGGCCAATGTAGTACCAGATACTATTAGTTGACTATATATGGGTAGTGTAGCACACGTTGAGGAAGAAAGAAAGGAGCTAGTAAAAGATGTTCACATAATTGATCGCCTAGGAGTTCATCTTATGAGCATATCAGATGGTGGTGTAAGAGTTTGGAATGGTTCAAAATCTTCTTTGGTAGTGGATGTTAAGGAAAATCAAGATTGTAATTTGATATTGCTTGAACTAAAAGATGCAATCCATCGGTAGAGGGTTGTGATTTTCTCCTAAGAGGGAGATGGCGTGCTTCACTATCAGGGTCATTTATATGTTCCTAATGTGGGCAAGTTGATACAATATATTCTTGCAGAAGCCTGTAACTCCTGATTTTCTATTCATCCGGGCACCACTAAGATATACGGTGATTTGTGGGAAGTCTATTGGTGGAATTATATGAAAAATGATATAGCGGATTTTGTGGCTAAGTGCCCCAATTATTATCAAGTCTATCTAGAACATCAGAAACCACGAGGTATGACTCAAGAGATCAACATTCCTTCTTGGAAGTAGGAATAAATAAAAATGGATTTCATCACAGTTTTACCTCATACTTGCAGACAACATGACTTCATTTGGGTGATAGTGGACAAAGTTACTTAGTCTTCACGCTTTTTGGTGGTTAAGACTACAAATTTGGTGGAGGACTACACCAATCTTTTAATCAATAAGATAATCAGGTTGCACAGGATTCCTTTTTCTATAATCTCAAATAGAGGCTCTTAGTGTACCTCTCATTTCTAGAAGTCATTTAAGAAGGGTCTTGGTACTCAGGTTAACCTTAGAATATCATTTTATTTGTAAACGGATGGTCACGCGAGCGTATAATTCAAACTTTAGAGGACATGTTGAGAGCTTGTATGATTGATTTGAAGGGTAGTTGTGATGGTCACCTTCCTCTTATAGAGTTCTCCCATAATAATAGTTATCATTCCAGTATTCATATGATACCTTATGAGGAATTGTATAGGCGTAGATGTAGGTCCATAGTTGGTTGGTTTGAAGTAAGAAAATCAGCCTTGATAGGATATGATTCATTTCATGATGATATGGAGAAACTCCCACTAATTAGAGATAGAATTAATACACCACAGAGTCGCCAGAAGTCCTATGCAGATGTTAGGAGAAGGGAACTAGAGTTGTAAGTTGATGATTGGGTTTTCCTGAAAGTGTCACCTATGAAAGGGGTGATGAGATTCGTAAAGATGAGGAAGCTTTGTCCTAGATAGTTAGGCCCTTAAAAGAACTTGAAAAGGGTTGGTAAAGTGGCATATAAGTTATAGTTGCCAACAGAATTAGCAACACTGCACCTAGTTTTCACATTTCGTTGCAAAAGAAGTGTGTGGGTGATTTAGCATCTATTGTACCTTTATAAAGTGAGGTTATGAAGGATAGTATCATCTAAGAAGAGGTACCAATTTAAATCCTTGATCATCAAATTCGAAGGTTGATAAACAAAGAAGTCGCTTCAGTCAAGGTTTTGTGGAGGATTCTGTAAGACCCCCAAAATGAGTTAGGGTGTCTAGAGACTCACTTGTGATTGTAAGCCTTTTAACATGTTAATTAATTGTTTCAAAGTATGCATGGGTTATTTGAAGTCATTTGGAAGTCAAACGTCAAGGGACAACCAAGACGTTTAACGACTAGACACCAAGAGTCCTTATGTGTTTTTATGAAATTTCATGTGTTTCATTGGCTTATTAAGTACTTATATGAATAATAATGATGTTTATATGAAGTATTTAGAGTTTCATGAAGTTTATTGGTCAAACATCCAAGAACGTCCAAGACGTTCGAAAGTGAGCCCTTGAGACATGCATGTGCGTGTCTTGAGTGTGCCTAGCATTTTTGAAGGTATTGCGTGTAATTTCTTTGGGTGAAGCTGATGTGGATGTTCCTTGATTTGTAATGTTCATATTTACATTGGAAACGTTCAGGTATAACTCCCCAAGGGCCCTGCAAGAAGCCCTCAAGGAAGACCAAAGGTTATCGAGAGACTGCCTTGTCAGTGTCAATGATGAAGCCAAAGGACGGGTACTTAGTCCACCAGTGGCATGTCGAGGGTGAGGAGTTGATGGAAAGTTATACTGGTGAAGGCTTAAGGATGTTGTCAAGCGTCAGTTCCAAATGACGGCCGACTGTTGTCAAGCGTCAGTTCCATACGACGGCCTACTATAGGGTCCATTGATGGAGATATTGGGCGTCATTTGTGCCCGTCAATGGTGACTGCAACTACAGCCATGCACACTGTTTCATTAAAGGGGTGAATTGGAAATTCACCCCCACGTGTTAACCTGACCCTACATGGTTTATTTGGTTATTTATGGGTGTATTTAAGTGAATAAAAACGAGACAACCCATTCCCAATTCAATTAACTCAAATTAGACTTTCCCTCCAAAAATGTTCTCTCTAGAACCTCTGTTGAAGGTGAAGCTCAAGAACACATTGGAGCTTGGATTTCTATGGGTTCTTCACCAAGTTTTAGATCTTTTCTTCTACATTAAGGTATGGTGATCCTTCATCTCTAGTTAATCTTACGTCTAGAAAGTTCATTTCAATGTTTTTCAATGCAAGTTCATGATAGAACTTCTCTTTCTCCAATCTAGCCATGGGTTCTTTCTCAAAACGTTTTCAATGTCTTAATCATGATAAATTGATGTTAATATGAGGATTGTAACATGTATTCCAATCCAATTGCATGATGAATCCATTCTCCCTTCCAACTCTCGTTTTAAGATATGTATTGGCTAATATGATCTTGATGTTAGGAGGATTGAAATTTGATTTAAGTATGTTAAATTGATTTTTATCTACTGCCTATCTTGTATATAGATTATGAATTATATTTAATGTATATAATGTGGATCAAGGCTTAAAGATTTGGTTGTATTGATTTATGATCTCCTATCTTCTATAAATTGCTAATGTAGTTCAATGTATCTTGACTCTATGGTAATTAACTTATGATTTCATATAGTGTTAACTGTACTTTAGCTACTGCCTATAATGTGTTATAATTACAAATTATGTGTTGTTTTCTCAATGTGGATAGATACTTGAAAAACTTGATTTCTACTTCTTGTAGATTGGTATTAACTGTAATATAGTCTCTATAGGGCATGAATGTATGATTTTGTCTATGAAGATATACTTGTATCTACTTCCCTAGATATGAATTGTTGATTAATTATAGGTATTAGTAAATGATGACCAAAGTTTGAGAAATTGGTAAGATTCCTAATCCTTCTGCTTTTCCTATAGTATTAATAGTTGATGAAGCCTTGTATGGCATTGTGTGGTATGATCCACTTATGGTGGCGGTTCTTAATTTATTGTAAATATATATGTGATGCTATCATGTCCTTGAAGGCAATTATACTATGAATGTGTGTTAGTGATTATCACTCTATGTGAAGCCTATGCCTAATTTCCTATTCTAGCTATGATCTAGCTTGTATGACTAATGTTATGATCATGCAAATGGCTATGTTAAGTTTACGTATACTTTCTGCCTATGATGAGGCCCTATAATGTTATATGAGATGTAAAGTGAGTATAGGTACATAATCATTAGAGCATACGGTAATGACCTTGTAAGTCTTGAATAAATGAGTCTTATGCTATGCTAACCATTCTATGATGTTGTGTGATGTATCAATCACTAGGATGACTTGATAGGTGTACTAGTATGGGACCTTGTTTATGCATTGCACATGTGTACATTGATAGGATAGTTCCTAGGTTGGTCTTCTAAGTATATGCATAGGAATGTATGAACATGTTATGAATATATCTTATATGCTAAGATTTTAAGTATATGATATGACGAAATATGAATGTGCATAGTGTCTTAAAGTGTTGATATGAAAGGATTGCTCATATAGCTACACCTATAGACTTATTCATTGATATGTAAACATGTGTGACATTAATGTGTTATGTGAAATGTTTGCTCAAATAAAAGTATACACGCACACATGTATGATAATCTAGTCAATGGAGGAGCCTTGAAACGTGTGCTCAAGTGTACCCTAAACTATATAGGTGCTTACATATGCTATGTCCATGTGAAAGAGTTTCTCACGTGATTTAGGTTGATGAAATTTCATCTATGACCTATGAGCTAAGCATATGAGGAGTCAATCTCTTAAAGCCTACATTTTATAAGTAATGTTAATAAAAGCTTTTCAATAAAAAGGGAACATAACTTAGCACCAAGTGAACTTGACAATGAGAGGTGTTGGCTTTCCTTGGAGGAAGATTGACCATTGGGTTCTCATAAGGTGTTCACTTCCCTTGGACGAACATTCACATATGGTTCCATATGAGGTATTTACTTTCCTTGAGGAAGATTCACCCATGGTTTCTCATGAGATGAGGCTCCAATGCTAATAACCATGTATAGGGTTTTGTATATCTTTAGTTCCATAAACTATGCTTGCCACATAGGATCTAGCAAGTGATTTACTTAGTATGCTAGCATGTTTTAATGTTCTACCTTGGCTAGGTAAGAACACCTTCCCTTGGTTTAAGGCTCTACAACACCAAATTCCATGTAGCACCCATGGTCTTAGTGTCGGTTAAGGCTATAGTTTCCCTAAAGTAAAATGGACAATGGAAGTAAAGTAAGGACCCTAACTAGGATAACCTAAGGGTAGTTGCTTAGTGTAGGTGAGGGTATGTTATTTCACCGATGCATTGCACAAGTGACTCTTGAGGGAAGTCATAGGAAGGTGTTCTAATGCACGTGATTATATTTATGTTCCTTATGCATGACTTTGTAGTATTTGTCTGTTTGTTGTGAATATGTGCATGGTATGAGTCCTAGTGGATCTATATGATATGGTCTTGTTCTTACATGCACTATATTGTTCTTAATGACTATATGATGAAGGTATTGCTTGACATGAAAGAAGTTTTCTATGTTTCCATAGTGATGTGTCAAGTGAAGGATAAGGCTTGTGGTCTCATGATAGGTTTACTAAGTATGAATAAGGTTATGGGGCTTCACATTTACATTGCACTAGTAGACTTAGATTCGGATTGTGAGTAAAGTCTCATAACGTTCTATGTGAAGTGACATTAGTATATGTGCAAAGTGAATAGAGTTCACTGTAATGTCCTTATGGTCATGACCTAAATGTGTCTATGATGTATTATACCTCCATGATAGTATGTGTTGGCTTGTGTAGGTTGTATGTATGGTTTCCTTGTGGCCTTAATGTGATGCATTGCACCAAGTTTCACTAGAGGGTTACTTGGGAGGCTAATGGGTTAAAGGAAAGAAGTTCACTTTTAAGGGAAAAATGCTCACTGTAAAGCATGAGGAGCTTACTGTAAAATAATTCAGAAATGTCTTAAATGCATTGTATGATTTTATATTAGGTTTGACCATGAAATATGACTATATGATGTATGTAAATTATATAATGTATCAAAGTTTTATTAAGATTTATCAAAAAGGACTAAAACATGATTTTAAGTAAGAATGTCCCTTTTAAACATATGTTTTTGCATGGTTGCCATAGTTAGTGCATTCTTGTACTAACTCCATTGTTCTCTACGTTTTACACAGTGTAGTTTATGGATGCTTAAAAGGATGTCTCTATGTTGAGAAGTTCGTTATGTGTTTCCCAAGCTAAAACAAAGGAATCCTTAAGATTCAAGGATATATTATGCAAGTTATGTTTAAAGTCTTATAATTATATACTTATGATTATGTTGTAAGGGTCGTGTCCCTAATTTAATCTTAGGATGTCGAGTTTAGGATGGCAAAAAGTGACCAGAGTCTAAATATCTACTTATGATATTCTATATATATGAAGTGAAGCTTCTAGCATATGATGTGCTATGAAAAGTTTCAAATTTTCTGCTAATTTACATTTGACAATGCGATGACTGATAACTATGGTCTTGTATAAGACCTCTGAGAGGTTAAGTACACCATGTTACTTCTATGGGGTGCTCCCCAATCGTGACTGATTCAGACCATAAAGGGAGCTACTGAGGAAACAAAAGTTTCATGAAGGCCACGTTTCCTCACCTCTGTCCTGCTGATTCCATTCCATCTTGAATTAATAGTTCCTCTTAAAATTTTCAGTCATTCATGCATAAATTCAATCTTAGTTTTATGTTCCTTCAGTTTGTACTTGCATTTTTAGCGTATTTGCATGTTTGTGGAACTTAGTTCAATCAGATTCCGGTCTTAGTAATTTTGTGGCAGGGTTGCTCTTATCCCCATTTCATCTAGTTTAGTCTTCATTCCAGGACGGACATTTCCAAAGGAGAGATAATGTAACACCTCGAATCCGAGAATAGACCTTACTCCAGATTTCCAAAAGTTACAAGTGCAACCAACAATTGCCACTCAAGGACTGTAGGGTGACACATAGCCTGTGTTGGTAGTTTGTTGTTGACAACTGCGACCCTTCCACATAACCATCAAGAAAAATTGGTTGAGTCCTGACCCACGTGGGTACCTACAGACTGTAGGTCAGACAACGGTCCGTGACAGGGTCGTAGGTCGGAACCCATGACAGGGTCGTAGGTCGGAACCCATGAAAGGGTCGTAGGTCAGAACCCATGACAGGGTCGTAGGTCGGAACCCATGAATCCATCTCCAGTCACCCCTGATGGTTGACCAGCATAGACCGTCTGTTGATCGAAGGTCAGTATTCGTCGGGCACCTAAACTACGTCGTTTAACCCCTAAACTACATTATTTTTGTAAGTTTTAGCCTATAAACATAACTAGAACTTATCAAAGTCAAATTATTCATCAAACCTTAGAAACTTAGAGTGTAAAGAGAAAAAACAGGTGACAAAACCCTAGTTTAAGAAAGCAACAAGGTTTCATCAGTTCTACCTTGAAATTGAAGGATTTCTTCATGGTATTGTTTAATTGGTGTGTGGGATATTTCATTGTGGTTAGATTTGTTGTTTGCTTCTTCATCTGTAAGAAGTTGCATTATCTTATTTTCCTTTATTTTATTGGACTCTTTGACAAGTGGATTAAGCTAACTTTCCAACATGCTACTTGACTGACATATACAAATGGTAAACTCTTTGTAACATATAATTAATATATCAAGAAAGAAAATTCCTATAAGAAATTTTAAAATTTTTAAGACTCAAATCCATTTTTTTTCAAGAGCATAGGAATCTTTACCATTTTACCCAAAACCTTGATAATAACATGGGCTAGATTTCCAAAAACAAACCTTAGTGCAGATTTCCAGAAGTTGCAGTTGCAACTCACAACTACCATCCACGGACCATAGCGTGACCTATAGCATGTGTTGGTGGCCAATGATTCGCAACTGCGACCCTTCCCCAGAACCCTCAGGAAAAGTTGGCTAAGTCCTGACCCACACCAGGACCTATGCACCGTCAATAAGACTACAATCCGTGGTCCAAGGTCGTAGGTCAAAACCCTCAAATTCAACTCTAGTTGCAACTGAAGGTTGACTAGAACGAACCGTCAGTCGATCGATGGTCTCTAAGTCTCGTCCATCAGTGACACCGACAATAGCTAATTTAGGGGTATT
Organism: Solanum peruvianum; assembly: GCA_027705065.1. Lineage (NCBI taxonomy): Eukaryota > Viridiplantae > Streptophyta > Magnoliopsida > Solanales > Solanaceae > Solanum > Solanum peruvianum. The sequence goes on from JAKWJD010001761.1 coordinate 57,513,016, forward strand.
TTGGTCTTTTTCTTATTCCTTGGGAACCTTAACTATGTTGTTTAAACCCTAATCTATGTGGTTTCTGGTAATTTTTAGCCTAGAAACATAATTAGAACTTACCTTAGTCAAATAATTCATGAAAAATAGAAACTTGGAGCGTAAAGAGAAGAAAGAGATCACCAAACCCTAGTTTGAGAACACAACGGTGAAATCAAAGGATTTCAATGAGGAATTCATCACTAGGTATGTGGGATTTCACTAGTGGGCTCCTTTCACCCATTAGGTCCCTAGATTTCAATCAAAATCTTGATTCCTTTAACGATTATTTAAACCCAGGGTTTCTTGAATGTTAGAATTGTTGGGTTTTACCTTTTAGAAATATCCAAATTGTACTATCATAAATTCAGTATCATTATTGCTTAGTTTCAACATAAATTAAGAACACTAATTATGTAGTTCTTTTATTTGATGAATTATACATGCTAGGCCAGTTAATATAGTTACATATGAACATGCCTCAGAGTTTTAATGCATTATTATTAGTATATGAATGTTGCATTCTCAAATTGTACGTAAATTTTGAGATATCCAATACTACAACACTTCAGTCATAAAATGTTAATTACTTAATCATATGAGAAGCTTAATACCGAGTGGAATAGGGTAAGTCACCCACAAGCCCAAGAAATACGTGCACCATAGGTTGTAAGTCCCCTCTACAAGCATCATTTAGGTGATTACACTGACATATCTGTATACCTGTGGTAGGGTATATTGGATCCTCTCGACGGGGCATCTTTATCGGACTCCACATTTTGGCTCATGTGGCTTTATGTCTATTATTAGTAGCTCCCTTTCACTACAGTCATATTTTGTTGCATTGACCATGTTAGCAATATTGTTCAGTATTTAGTCTCATATATTATCAACTTTGTCATTACATTCAGTTTAGCCATGTACAATACTTTCAGTATCCTAATTATGTTCAGATGATGGTATTTATTAGATACTTTGATTCAGTTAAGTTACTGTTCAGTATCACTCTATCCTTCATGATCAGTACATTTCAAGTACTGATACATACTCTGTGCTATATCTTTTCATGATTTAGGTTTAGGTCCTCAACATTCAGATCATATATAGGTTCGTGATCTTCAGTTCAACAACATTTATGGTGAGTCTTCATTCTTGGAGGACTAGGGACATAATTATCTTTATTGTTTTTAGATTTAGTTTCAGTTTTCCTAGATCTACCTGTGTTATGTCCAATATTTCTAGTCAAGAGGCTTATTTCATACATAATTAGTTCCACATTTAGTCTTTGAGTTTGACTTTTCTTTTATATTCAAACTCTCAGTTATGCATATTCAGATTTTAGTGTATAGGTATTCCCCATCACTTTAGTTTTATCATGATTTAGCTTCCACACAGTATTTATTGTTTTATTTTATCTCGAGTATGCTTATGGTTATACCAATAGGGTTAGCTTGGGGTCACTGTGATCCTAGGCCCCGTATTGCATATAGGGGGTAGCCTCGGGGAGTGACAAAATAACTAAAACTGAAAGACTCTCCAGGATTTTCTATCTATAAGGCCTCTACTATACAAATATAAGTGTCGGGACAATACCCACGACTCCTCAAAAGAACAACTACAAACAATCAAAACCAGAGTACTCTGAAAGCAAGAAGGTGCCACTCATAAGCACGTAACCAGATGAAGTAACCTTAAAAGAATATTGTTGAGGATCCTAATAACATGTATATGAATCATTAAAAGATGTAAGTCGAATGTCATCAATACATTGAATGTACGAGTTTATAATATAGCTGAATAACAACTAACTTAAAGAAAGGATTGGAATAGATAACAATGTACTCAAGTTGAATGTAAAGAAATAAGTGAATTAAATCATTTAAAGCTTGACAAAATACTTTCTCATATCTAAACTCGACATAATAAGTGATATATAAAAATAACTTCTTTTAATCCATTGGAAGATTCTCTAACCGAAAACCATCACTATGAGCTACAGGATGATACAACGTCTTGGCCACGCTGTCAGAATTGTCATACACATTCTTATGGTAAAGAAAACCTTAACTAAGTGGATATAATAAGTAATAAGGATTCATCTAAAAAGTATTATCATGTTTTCATGACCGGAGTCTAGACCCTAGCCGAAACCGGCGTCGTTGACCTCTCAGAGGTCACAGACAAGCCTACATACGTCATCGTTACTTCATCTAGGTTAATTTTAGCGGAAAATTTGAAATTTTTATTTACTTATTTCATATGAAACATATTTTACTTAACATCATAGTCTTTCACCATCAACCATCTAATATTAAGATCATCGAATGAAAGGAATAGTTCAATATTGCATTAAACGTAAACTTGCCAAAATGGCACCTATACAATGTCTGAAATAATATGGGAAAGAAACGCTGGTGGAACGTACTCCACTAACTCAAACCTATATCTAAGCTAGAATATAATGGGCAAGCTTCCTCGAAATCATGAGGGCTTACCAAGTCCGGATGAATGCTCCACTTCTGGATAGCTTCAGTGTCGACCTGTAAGCTCTACTGTCCACCTGTGCCTGCACCTAAAAATGTAGAGTTGTATTGGATTAGTACACAATTGTAATAATTATGGGTATATGCAAGCACACACCAAGAACATGCATGATTAAGAAGATCTCTTTCCTAATGATATGGATTATGGAAAGTCAAGTCAGTGGACTTGCTAAATTTGAATTAGGAAAGTCATGACATGAGAGTAACATGCATCATCATACTTATGATTTTGCAAACAACACATATCATATTGCACATATCATATTACATAGTTCATATCATTCTTTCATATGCCATGAGACCTTGGAATCATGGACTTGACATTAGGACTTCTCAAAATGAGGGCTCAACATATGAGACCTCAACTACGGAGCCTTCTTTAGAAAACACAGAGTCTGCTTCATTCATTCATACGTACTTCATTTTTTATTTTTTCATATACTAGTGCAACCACCAGTCATACCTAGGATGTAGTTTAACACTCTTATCGGGTTTGCTATGCAATGACCAAGAATAACATAATTTCATTACTTAAGTCTAGCTCACCTCCTGATTATCCTATCCTAAGACCTTTACTATCGTTCATTTCATTATATGCATTCGTTTAGGCTGGCCTCATTCTTTTTTTGGAACTTTAACCTTAACCGACATATATCATGTGAGCATCACAAAATCTGTTGTCTGCCCCACACCAAAAAGAGGTGGAATCACCGACCAGACTGATGCTAGTGTATATAGGGAGTCTAACCCTGCTAGATCCTTATATTGACTGTATAGGTTCAAATACTAGGAGATGTAAGGAGACCCATACCCGGCATGCCGGACAATCTCATCTCATGATATTTACGTGAATCTCCGCCCTTCCCGAAAGAAGGCATCACCACTCGTAGCTAGCCTGTTGGTGCTTAGTATATAGTTCCATTACATTCAACTCATATATCATGGAAGCTGGCTTTTAGAATTAGGACATCATACCTCATTAGATGATTTCTCATATCATCATTAGTATTCAGTATGCATTAGCTTTAATACTTTCATTAGAGTGTTCATAGAGACTGATCTCTTCATTAACTTTACACTCTCATAGATGAGTACGTTTTGGTAACATTTACTTAGACTCATTTGAGATTGCTCTCATCTTTCACATCAGCCTCTTATCATGTTGTCACCACATTAATTAGCTTTAGCACATTTGCTCTTCATAATTACTCACTACTTTACGTGAATGTTCATTTCATAGTATGACAATGCACTTGGCCCTTTAGTGTGTGTAACACTCTTACTTAACCCCTCTAGGGTTTCATTATCTCATCATATAACATCTTAGGTTCACTTACTTTTAAATGCATGTTAGACTTATAAGTCCACACATACAAGCAATGAGGCTTCATTCATAGTTTGTCTAAGTGATTCATATTTACCCAAGATTATATGGTACAAGACTTATGCATCTTATAGATATGCCAAGATATTGATTTAGATCTTTAGATGAAGCATTCATTAAATATTTGCTTACGTATGGCTTATTAGTCAATATGAAATTGGGCAAGGGAACCCAATTTCGCATCCCTTGAGTAACATTAAGCTAATAGTAAACTTGATAATTGCAATGTTCAGATTTGAGGGACCCTAGTTCGATCCACATCACTCCGATAATATTTTCCTTTCTTTTTCTCCTCTTTTTTTGTTTAAGGCAAGAAGGTTGTGGAATCAATCCCCCACAAGCTCATTCTTTTTCTGTTAATTTATCTCTTAATTTTCTCACCTATCCAAGAGGTTGTGGGTTCAATCCCCACTCACCACATTTATTTCTCCTCCTTTATTTTTCTCCAAACTCTCTCATCTATTCAAGAGGTTGTGGGTTCGAATCCCCACAGCCTCACCTTATTTTAATTTACATTTTCTCCTTGTATTCTCATTCTGCCAAGAGGTTGTGAGTTTGAATCCCACATACCTCATTTTTATTATTTCTTTATTTCATTCTTCTCCTCTCTCCCTCATCCGTCCAATAAGTTGTGGGTTCGAATCCCCATAGCCTCAACTTATTTTTATTTACATTTTCTCCTTACCTTCTCATTCTGCCAAGAGGTTGTGGGTTCGAATTCTACATACCTCAGTTTTATTATTTAATTTTTTAGGATATGTATATGGTGAGGTCTAGGGTTCAATCCCCACTGACCTCAAGCATTTCAAAAAATATTTTAGAACGTGATTTTTTTACAATAAGCTACCCAAAAAAAAAATGTCCAGAATGCTTAAAATTTGTTCACCCTATTTGCATTCCTTTTTCTCAACTTTTAGATGTTAGATTTAGGATAAATTTTTGTGTAACATCTAGTGTATCTTTAGGTGAGTTTTCATGGTTATTTTTGAGAATTTAATCACCTTTTTGCAGTCCATTTTCTCACCCTCTTTCACGTTTAACATCAAGACAGTTCGAGTAGCTTTTTGGGAAATCCTTAGGTGCATTTCCAAGGTTTCTTTCAACCAAGAATCATCTTTCAATTCAGCAACTTTGAACTCATATGAACATCACGTTTTAACATATTCATATACATAAAATACAACATTTTTACATGTAAAAATCCAGGCTTCAAACCATGGCTAGCTCACGGTACACACATGCACAATCAAGTTAACATAATTCACTTTTTCAGAACATATTTTTCATGAATATATTAATCACAAACATCACATTACACGCCCAATCTACCAGCAGACATACCAACCTAAGATCATTCGGAGATAGTGACAGGGAACATGTAATGGGGAACAACCCTAGTTTTTGGAGTAGATTCATGTGAGACTTAAGGTCTCTTGGGAAAAGTACCAAGTCGAAGAAAACCTATACATGATTTCATGGTATTCAACACTTCAACTTGCTTCTAAATCCACCCCAAACCAAAAGTCCACCTACGAATCTCACACCTTACCCCACGAGAATATAAAATTTTGCTTTACGTTTTCGGATTGCTTTGTCGTTTGTAATTTGCGTGTAAGTTTTTCAAGTATGAAGAACTTTTGTTTCGTTATTATTCCGATTTTTGGTTTCTGTTTTGTTAAGTAGAGAGAACGTGAAAGAGAATGTTGAAGAGAGGAATATAAATGTGAGAGTGGATAGATGTGAGAGAGAGTGTTTCCTTAGGGCTAGGACTTTAGGCAAGACTTAGTCAAATAAGGTTAAATAATTAATAAATAATAATTAATAGTAAAAATCTGATTTTTCCTTTTTATTAAATCAGCCATTAATTATTAATATATTCACCATATTAAATAATCAAATTAAATCATTGCTCCCACCTAGGTTCGAGCACGGGTAGAGCAAGATTTTTGTCAAAAACCAATTTCGGTCCCTTTCTCCCAAAAATACCCCTCCACTATATTAATTAAACAATTAATTAAATATATATGGTAATTATGATACTACCCTTATCCTGGAAAAAGACCATTTTACCCCTAGAGCCTCTAAACATAAGATTTCCCCTTTTAAGTCCGGTAAAGACTCATCCGGGTAATTTTTCATAATCGAGTGCCCTACATGGATGGACCTAACATTTCCTAGCTCAACTAACTCACCAAGTTAATTTTCTTGGCTGTTGCAGAGGTTCAGAGGTCTGGTTCTACGCGCATTAATCCGTGTGAACTCGGTCTAATCGTAGGCATTCTAGACACATTAAGCATTACTTAGCATAGCCAATTTAGGGTTGTTACACATGTACCCATGTTGGCAAGACATTTTTTATGAGGATTTTGAGTTGTATGAGCTCATACTCATATGGTAATGAATACTACTCTCAATAATATATATATTCATGCTCAAATGTATAAAACATATTGTTTCTCTGGTTTGAGATAATCGCTCAAACTTAAATCTAAATTTGTGAACTCATACACTCATTTGGAAATCAATGTTTCTCTTTTTTCAAAATAATATTCTTGTTCTTCTTGTGAATGAATCGTTTGATAATTACACAGTTCCCTTAGACTCTTTCTCAAACTCCTTTTTTACTTCCTTAAAAACTGAGTTTCAAACTCAAATAGTGGCTTTAAAAGATTCTCAAGATTTATAACTAAAAAATAGGGTTCATGCTGAATTATAGACATGAACGAATCAACTTAAGGACCTCAAAAATAGTATGACAACTCTATACTCATGACTCAAGAACTAAGAACTTAGCGAATTTTCTTACCTCAAGAATACTCAGTTCATAGGGTTCATGCAGAAAATATAGATATAAGTGAATTAACTCAAGCATCTCCATAATAATGCAAAAATAAACACTTAAACTCAAGGACTTGGTTCAAATTCTTATTTAATTGCAAAAGGATTCTTAAATTTAACTCAAAAGGACCTCTTGAACTTTACTTCATTTTGAAATATAAATTTAGACATTTGATTAGGATATGTAGGATCTCTCAAGTGTTAATGAAGATTTTAAGATTTAATATCAAGAAGAGAGCAAAGACATGATTTGAAAGAACTTATACGAGACGAAGAGTGGGGAAGAAAAGGGTCAGGTGACCGTGACGCACTAAGTGGTTCGGGGAGCCAACCCTAAAACTACTAGAAAGTGTTTGGGCCATAGTAGTGGCGTGCTACGCTAGGCACTTTCTTTAGCTCTATAGTGATGCGCCGCCCCACCCTTATATAGATAAATTTTATTCTCTATTATGGGTCATAACTCATCTAGAATCAATTGGTTTCCTTCAAATATCTTTTGATTCAAAACCCAACATGAATTATCAAAAACCGAAATCTATCAATAAACGTCACACATTCACAAGAGCCTCACCTCAAGAACTCAAAACTTCTATTGTTTTAGAATGGGGCAAAACTCAAGAACTTTACATAAACAAATTCATGGAATAATTGATGGAAAAATTATATGATTGGCGGGAGGAAGAACAATTCTATCACTATGAGAATCTTACATACCTCGAAATAACGCTTGTTTTTGGCGAAATTCCCTAACCCTTGAATGAACGCTCGAAAACCCTTTTTTCCTCTTCTTGAAACTTTTCTCTAGAACCCTAAATATTTTGAAAGTGAATAATGGGTATTTTAGAATATGATTAAACCCTTAAATTGTTTCAGGAAAATGTGTCAAAACAAGTGACAAAAAAGAAAAGATCAAAATACCCTTTACTAAAACGAGTGGAATGCCTTAAATGAGAGGATTCACTTAAACAACAATAACACTTTACTCGAAGTTCAAAATTTAGCAAAATTGGAGGCACTGAAAAAGGACTCATAGACCTTCAATTTATGTGTTAAAAGATATGGTTTGTTAAAGTTCAACCAAGTAATCTCATAGTGAAAGTCAATTGATAAGAAAACTTTCAACTCCACTTTATTCTAGGGGATTCTAGTGACCTTAGCGCCTAAGAAAATTTAGAATCACTCGGTATAATCTTCTTCACAAATGAAGAATGATTTGTGTTTTTACTTAGAAATTATTAGGGTGTTACATGAAGAGTTTCTACTTGAATGATATTTGACGGAAATGCCTTGGTTTGTAAAAAGGAATTAACCTTAAAGAGTTGGAAGTCTTTGTGAGGTGATTCAAACCAATAGTGGTAAAAAGCTTTTTCTTGATTCAAGGTGCGTGTGAACTTGAACAAGACATGTGGTTCTAAGTCAACACATACATAGGTGTGACTACTTATAATAGAAAAGACATTGGATACTCATTTATTATTTAGTTTTCTTACTAATATTTGTATTTGGTTCTAGTAATATCAGTTATCTATCGGCTAACAATGTGACAAGTCATAAATTTTTTGGGGAAACTCTATGTTCAGTACTATTAGAGCTGTCAAAATGAGTTGATTCAATAATTATTGACAGAGTAAGCTTACCATTTTACCCCTATTAATTATGAAGTTGACGAATTAAAAATTTAATATTTTCAAAAAGTTCTATCTTTTTCAAATTAATTAATTGAGGGTATAATAAATTTTTTTTATCGTTTCTTGATTCGTCAAAATAGATAAGTAATTAGGGACGACTGTAAAAGGACAAGTGGACATGTAATTAGGGACAGAGGGAATTAAAGATATGCAAAAAATATAGTCTTGATTTTATGTTGATATTTTAAAAATATTTATTGACAAAATCTTAACAAGTAAAACACTACTTAAAATATATATTATTATTTTTTAAATTTTTTTTACAGCCAGCGGGCTAACATCTGAGGCTTGAGGGTTGGGCCTACGAGAGCAGCGGGCCAAATGATGATGGGCGAAAAAGACTCTTTCTTAGATGGGCTGAAAAATTTAGTCCAACCCCATTTAATTCAAGGGTTAGGTTGGGCCGTCCTAGCAGGCCAAACCCATTTTGATAGCTCTAAATACTATGTACTATCTTAACATATAATTTACCTTTTAGTTATATATAATCTCGTTAAAACTTCTCACCTCATCAACGCTCATGTCACCCAGATGAGAATTGTTTTGTCGCCAAATATCCTTGTAGATTTATTGACAAAACCCTTAAATCCCGCGAGTTCACAACAAATTTGATTATCAAAATGAAGAGTTTAACTTGTCGCTTATTAACCAATTTGCCACCAAAAGATATTTTGGCATGAAAATAAATTCGTCAATCAGTCATCCCCAAAGCATGGGTCACTAAAAGTGTATTACGACAAATTTAATGCATGGTAACTAAAATAAAGTTTATTCACTACGAATACTTGTCCTGCCTTTGTCAACTTCTTCTCTACTGCTCCCTCCCATACACAACTGCAACCAAAGAGAAAAAACAGCAAACAGAAAAATATTATTAAAAAAACATAATTGATTTTAGATCTTTATTCAAAACAATAAATTATAAACTCATATTTATAATTTTAAATGAAATTTATACTTACCCTCTGAGAAGAATTAAAAATTGAGAAAGAGAGCGTTCTTGATCTTGTTGATGGTGCAAAACATGAGTTTATCGACCGCAGCAACAGATTGAGGAGAAATATTTGCAGTTGGTACATTATCTACCAAAATCTGGAATGCAATAGTGAGGAATGATCCACTATAATCAGAAATTTCGTGGCTTGTACTACCTGATGGACCATCAGGGAGTATAGCAAATCCAGAAGGTAATAGCCGAACAACATCGGGATTCCCACCGCATAATATCATGTCTATTGCACGAATATCTATAGGTGCATAAACAATAAATGACCCTGTTGGATCACTGATGCTCTCTTGAATTATCAACATACCGTTTGGTGCTTGATTTGGACGCTGCAATTCAGGAGCCAATTAGTTAATGTAATTATTAAAAATTAGTATTCAAAATAAGTGGATTTTAATAGCTTGCTATAAATTTCCTTACATTGACTCTCAATATGGAGATAGAATTGCCTATTTCCATTCCATTTGCAATATGAGTAACTTCTTGAGTAGTACCCCCATTTATTAGAATGTCCCACTGCAATAATTCAATGACATTACTATTTTTTAAATATTCAAAATAATTGGCTGATCTTAATGAATAAAAAGTTGATACAATCAGAGAAATTGTGGCAAAGATGTGAGTGGTACCTTTCCCCTTGTGTTTTCATTCCGAAGGAAATCAAACAAAAGTTTTGGAAGAACGGGCAGCCAGATGGAAGTTGAAGCGCACAATACAAGGCCCCGTGGTCTCCCTGGATCGTTTATGCTCCGTCTAGTCTTGACTTGAAGATCATTAGTATTATAGCCACTTCCTGTGAAAGTTGTCCATTTGTGTGTTTTGGTTCCACTCACTCCTGAAATATAGCTTATTATCATTCTCTCTCCAAGCTTCAACACACTTGTTCTTCTCTCTTTATCGATTGACACTGTAAATGCGACAATTGTATTATAATGTGAGTTTAAGCATTTGAATTCAAGAACTGATTGAAAATGGAGTATTTCACATCATTGAAAAAGGATAGTTATGTACTTACGCGCATGAGTAATGTTATTTTGGGGTAAATTTGTGGCTTCTACACTTGCTAATCGTTCACATTGTCTATCCAAGATAGAAATCCAACGCTTTGCCCCAAATGCAAGGCTGGAATTCACAAAGGTCTTGTAAAAGGTGTGAATTAATGTGTCATGGGCCTCGATATGCTCAATCCATGTGACCTAGAACATTGTAAAAGGTTAGATTTAAGATCATCCAACTTAATGATTTCAGGACAATATATGTACAAATGATTAATTTTTAATTTTTTTGCAGACAATTAACTTAGGTGCATTTCTTTTGAAAAATGTTGATAGAAAGAATCAAGACTTCACGTGTAATCATCTTTCTCCTTAATCATTGTTAGACATACTATATGTTTATTAAAATCTTTTACCTTTGAGATATCATTTGAGATTTGTTGAATCACGCACCCTGAGGGCCTTTTCCAGCACCAAGTAATCGGGGTATGGTCCAGGGAAACATCAACAATTACCCATAGTCCATCAACAATTTTATTGCAAGACCTTACAAAGTAGCAATGTCGATTTGGAATTTGTGGAGAGGGAACTTGAAACTCTGCATATATCTGCCCAAGGAATAACTAAAAATAAGGAATAAAATGACACAAAAGGATAGTGTAAATTATTTATAAAATTATAGGCATTCAAGTGCAACCTATATAGAGTAATAAAGAGAAACATTTAATGACAAAGTACATCATGAATAATTACCATTTTTGTTGATCCATCCAACACATCCATCTCCCGAGCTGTCAACACAATACTTGAAAAAAAACTTGCCCAATGATTCTGGTGATCATAAAAGATATCCTCATTATAATTCCAAAATTGTCTAGATAATTCTTTTATATCCAATTACAATTCTATAAGTAGTTAACTAGTTTATATAGAGTGGTGTAGTGAGCTGAATTTAGATTAGATCTCTTCATTCTTAATCAGAAGTTTCAAATTTAAGTTATAGAAATAGAAAAAAAAAACCTTATTGCAAATTCAAATTAGTCGATCAGTAAATATCAAATACTAAATGTTTAATTTCAAAAATATATTTAGAAATAAAATGAGTGTACCGTATCCATGAAAATCTTCACCAAGTTGATGTGATTCATGGTTACAAGAGAACTTTCTCGTGAAGCACTAGTCTTAATTCCATTAGGCTTAGGCTCATTTCTCCTGGGGAATTTCCTCTTATATTCTTCTATATTTAAGTCATTGTTTGGAAGCCAAAGTGGCTCTCCCATTTGAGCCATTTGAAGAAGCTCGTACATAGCTGCCCTAATTACTTCAGCAATATCTTGTCTTGAAATGTGAACAACCTAGTTGGAAACAAAAATAATCAATTGAGTTTGAGTTTGATATATTAATAACGGTACAAGAAAATATATTAGAAAGTTAGATCAATTAAATGCAAAATAATTCGGCATCAACACATTCAACTTAAAAAATTTAAATTATGATGAAATATATCAATCTAATGAGTCGAAATTTTTTTTTAAACTTTTTTCGATTACCTCTTCTTCTTGGCGAGCATTTTTGAGCCTTAAACATTGGTCATTATCTGGAGTTTCACCTAAACGGAAACCATGGTCGCTACAATTAGGGCAACCATTCTTGACAACTTCACTTAACAACGCATATTCAGTCCTAAGCTGGTCATATTCATTTCGAAGTGATAAATTCTCACTGTGTTGATCTTGATTCTGTAAAGATATAATATTTCAAAACCATAAAATAATAAAAGTTAGTACAAAGACTTGCTAGCTAGAGTTAAATTAATTATAAATTAGCTAATTAATTGAATTTGCAATAATCTTAATTTCAACAAACTACATTAATTACCATGAGTAATGATTAATAAATGAAATTTATACCAAGTGTGAGTACATTTATATACCAGTCAATTGTATTCTAACTGCTTCAAATATTTTGACATACAAGAACAAGAAGTTATATCAAGTGTACATATTATTGTCCTATTATATATCTTCAATTAATGTAAACAATAAAAATTACAATCTCCCTTTCAAAACAAGTTGTATTTTTATCGATTTAGTTTGTTTTTTAATAAGGAGTTTTTTAAAATAATCAAGAAGCAACCAAAAATTTTCTTCCAGTTATGAATGAAGTTTTACATAATAAAAGAACAATTAAGATTAGAACTTTGTAACTAAACACATTTTTTACTTTTTTAGAAGTGAGTAATTTAAGGGGCCTGCTAGAAGTAATAACACCATGTGTTACTAAACAGAGGGAGTATTAGTATCATATACCTTTAATTGGGTACGCCTATTTTGGAGCCAAAACACGATCTGCGAAGGTTCTAGCTCTATCTTATCACTGAGCTCCTTAATTTTCTTCTTATCTGGCTTCGGACACTCCTTAAACAAACTTAATCACAAAAACTACAAAAGATTAAAAACATAAACACTTTTTAAAAAAGAATTTAGATAGGATAAGATATTTTACGCTTCCATTTCCGCGATCTGTTGCTTGGTGTGACGACGATTGCACATTTTCTTATTTGTATGCTCATCACCCTTACCATCTTGTTCATCAACTTTATTGTCATTGTATTCGGATTTGCTATTTACTTCGTCATCTGTAAGCAGCTGCATTATCTCCTTTATCGATTTTGTCTCAGACTCTATGGAAATTGGATTAGGTTTGCTTTTCGACATGCTACTTGACTGAAAAATACAAATGTATAAAAACTTTGTAACATATAATTAAAATATCATCATAGAAAAATCCTATAAGAAATTTTAAAATTTTCAAGACTCGAAACCAAAATTTTAATGAAGAGCATAGGAATCTTAACTATCCAACAAGAAACCTTGATAATAACATGGCTTAGATACCATACCTCCATAAATGCCTAAAGAAGTACTTTAATAAAATCTTTTTAATCTGATCTGGCCAAGCTGGAGTCCAGATGAAGAGGGAACAAACCCAACATCATTTTCGGTTACCAAAGAATTTTTATTGGCGAATTCAAACAAAAAAACATTGGTTAAAAGCAAGTAAATTTTAGCAAAGATGAACTGATTAGTAAACTAGAAATCAAGCGAAATTCTTTGTTGTTTCTTTTCCAAACTAGAAACTAGAAACTAGAAACAACAAAAATATCTAAAAATTATTCAGTAAATTCACAGACATATAAATGGAACATAGAAAACTTTAATAATAAAATAAGAAAAAATCTAGAATTTTGACCTGACCAAACGGGAGTCGAGATGAGGAAGGAACATTTTCAATCATTGAAGAATTTTTATCTGCCGAATTCATAATACTATCCATTGATCATCCAAAACCCTTTAACAGTGCAACATGTTAGTATAAGTGATGATTTCTCATCTCGTTTACTTTAGTTCTACAAGGGAATAATAGGTTGAATGCATAAAAGCTAGAGAAATACTCTTATGCAACTCCCAAAATAAATTATTTAGCCAATTAATTACAGTAACAATAAGTTTGACTCAGATAAAATTACATTATTTCCCTAAACAATGATTTAAAAAAAGTAAATACATTTTTGAAGCGTAGAAATTATTGTTCGACATTAAATAATCAATAAATGTTGACAAGAAAAATTATCACCTCCATTCAAAATAAGTTATTTTTATCTTTTTTGTTTTTTATTAAAATATGTAGATTTTCACCATCAATTACAAATTGAAACTTTCTTCTGATTTTATCCTTATTAAAATAATAAATTTTACATAAACAACAAACCATTAAAGAAAAACTTTTTTAAGACATTTGATTAAAAGTTTGTTATGAAGAGTACTTTTTGATTTCTTCGAGTATGTAAGTTTCTTAAGGAGTCTATTCAAACTAAAAATATCCGATATTGTTAAATAAAGGGAGTACAAGTATTATATGTCATTATTTGAGCTAGACCTATTTTGGAATAAAAATTTGACATGCAATGGCTCTATAGCTTCAGTTTATTAGTGAGTTTTTTCCTTTTTTCTCATTTGGATGAGAACACTGCTCAAAATGTCTCGATCACAAAAATAACAAAAGGTTAATGCCATAAACACTATAATTTTTTTTTGGATATAATGATATATTTTGCGCATCTATTTTCTACTTGCGCATTTCTTATTCAGGTCCTCCTAATTATTATCACCTTGTTCATCTAGTTGACTGTCCTTGTAATTGTATTTGTAGTTTGATTCGTTATCCATAAGTAGATGAATTATTTCATTTTACGATTTTGTCATTAAATCTATATATAGTTGGTGGATTAAACCGACTTTTCAATATGCTACTTGAGTGACATATAAGTAAAATGTTTGTAAGATACAATTAACATATCAAAATAGGACATGCCTATATGGAATTTCTAAATTTTTAGGACTCGAAATAGACAACTTAATCAAGAGTAGAAGAATCTTAAACATCCTACAAAACCCCTTAATTATAACATTAGCAAGATTAATTGAAAAATGGGGCATATTAAAACCTCCAGTGACACCTAAAACACAAAAAAACTTCTAAAATTTTTTGTAAAATTTCTAGTATTACCTAACTGAAGTGGAGTCTGGATGAAGAGGAAACGAACACAGGATTATTTGTGGTCATCAATACGAATTTAATTTTTTTTGGTTAATGATAAGGAGAATTTAGCAAGATTAACTAATCAATCAATTAGAAATCAGTGGAACTCTTTCTTGTTTCTTTTCTAGGAGAGAATCTAAAAAAACTACACAAATTAGTAACAAGTATCCATTAGATTCGAGAACATATAAATGGAACATAGAAAACTTGAAAAAATTAAAGGAAAAGAGAAATCTAGAATTTTGACCTGGCCAAGAGCGAATCAAGAGGAGGAAAATCATTGTCGATCATTCAACGAATTCATATTAGCCGAATTCATAGTTTTGTACATTGATCATGAAAAACTGTTACACAATGCAACATGCTACTATAAGTGATGATTTGTCATCTCGTTTACTTTGTTTCTGTAAGGGAATAATAGTTTGAATGCACAAAATAGTACAGGCTAGAGAAAGACTCGTAAGATAGTTCCAAATTAAGTGATTTAGCCAATTAATTACAGTAATAATAATCTCAACTTACAACCAACTACAGTAATTGATCTAAACAAAGATTTAAAATAAGTGAAGATATATTAATTAATCGTAAAAAACTGATTAGTCAAGTATGAATGCAGTTATTTTAGTCAAGAAAATTATAAATGTCTCAAATATTTTGTCTTAAGCAGTTATTGTAGTCAACACAATTATATTTGTCTCAAATATTTTGATGTAACAACAAGAAAATAGACCAAGCGTAGAAATTATTGTTCGACATTAAAATTTTAATATATGATGACATGAAAATTATTACCTCCATTTCAAAAAATATTATTGTTATCTTGTTTGTTTCTTTTATGATATGTAGTTTTTCACCCATCAATAAGGAATTGAAAATTTCTTCTAAACTTATCCTTATTAAAATAGTGGATTTTACATAAATAATAAACCACTAAAAAGATACTTTTTTTAGGACATTTGATTAAAAGTTTGTAATGAAGAACATTTCCTGCTTTCTTAGAGTAAGTAATTTTTTTTTTAAAGGATTGTATTCAAACTAAAAACATAAGATATTGTTGAATAGAGGGAGTACAATTATATGCCATTATTTGAGGTTCACCTATTTTGGAACGAAAAATTTGACATGCCAAGTGTCACATCCCGCCACATGACAATTAAATTTTGCGTCCAGATGGTGGTGGAAGGGTCTAGAGTTTTTGAGAGGTTTGTGGAGAACTCTAGAACCTTCTATATTAATGAAGAAGGCTAAAGTATTCATTCTCTAGAATAACTTAGATATTTTCTTGGAAACTTTTAGAAATTCCTAGAATGTATAGACTTTTCTAGAGAGGGACTAAAGTGTAAATAACTTAGGGACTTGTAAGTAATTTTAAATTACACTTTAGCTCCCTAGGAAGTAGTAGAAATAGGGGGAGAGAAGGGAGGGGGGCGGGGGGCTCTCATTTGTAAATTACTCAACTTGTAAAACATTCTTCCAAGTAATATAAAACCTTCTTCCAAAATTCTCTAAGTCTTTCCTTTCATTCTCTTAGTGATCTTAGTTTTAAGGGCTTACTTGAACTTACAAGATCGTGAAAGATTCGTGAGTAAGTTTTCAAGTGCCGCACAGAACTTTAGTAAGACTCTAAGTCCGTAACAAAGTGGTATCAGAGGACGTAAATGTCGCTAGAACCACCAACATTAGGCTGGATAATGGGGAGGAGTGGATCGCAAGGGTTGAAACGGCGAGGCAGGCCGTGGAGATATAGGTCGGCGTTTGAACGTGGCTAATGGAAAGTTCAAGACCCTTGAAGACTTCACCCTCGAGGAGACCGAATCCATCATTAAAGAGTTGGAGGGGCGCCAGCGAGCTGAATTTGAGATGAAGGAGGTTATCACTTCCTTGGAGTGTCGGCTTATGGAGGCGTTAAGCACGATTAAGTCCATGAAGGCCGAGATAAATGCACTCAAGGAAGGTGTGGAAGTTGGAGGATCATCGTCGCTTGAACGATATAGGGAGGCCAAGGTCGAGGATCCCAAGCCAACTATGTTTAGAGGCGTCCGTGATGCGCAAGAGGTGGAGAATTTCCTACGGCACTTGGAGAATTACTTCAAGTGCAACTGACTGAAAAGCGACGAGAGTAAGATCAACACTGTCGTGTTGTACCTTTCGGAGTTGGCCATGCTATGGTGGAGGCTATAGAGCCCGAAACAGGGAAGGGGACGTGCACTATCAACACTAGGGAGCAATTCCGCAAAGAGTTAAAGAAAGACTTCTTCACAAACAACGTTATCTATGAGGTCAAGTGCAAGTTTAGGGAATTGAATCAAACGGGAAGCATTCGAGCATATGTGAATGAGTTCACCACCGCCACGCTCTAGATTCCTAACCTCATGGATGAAGATATGTTGTTACACTTCATAAATGGGCTTCGAAATTAGGCCATGACGGAGTTGGAACATCGGATAGGTAAGAACTATTGATGAAGACATCATGCAGGCCGAAACTTTGACAGACTTCAGGCATGAGAAGCCCGACAGAGCTAGAGGAGAGAAGAGGAGAGGTAGTCATGACCATGGTGGGGGAGATCATAGCAAAAGCGAGGAGCAGCGGCCACATCCTAAAAAGCATGATACATATAAGTCCGATGCTAGAAGTCTATACGTCATGGCCACACGGAGAGAAAGACAAAGGTTAGCAAAAGAGGTTGTTGCTACATATGCGGTGGGCCGCATGGCTATGCAAGGTTCCCTGAATTGAAGAGCCTTGGTGCTATCTTGCAAGAGAGGAAGGAGAAGGATGCACAAGATCAAGGACAAGGCGTAGAGACGACTCAGTTGGGCTTGACATGACTATGTGGAGCTATCACCAAGCAATCAGGAAAGCCTAAAGAATATGGATCGCTGTATGTCGACATCACGATCAATGGAACACTCGCTCGTGCTATGGTCAACACAGGTGCAGAGGTCAATATCATAACCGAAACGACAACGACAAGGTTGGGGCTGTGTTACAGTCCATGTACCCAACTCAGGACAGCCAATGTACCACCGAATCTCGTGTGTGGAGTCATGCATGGAGTAAGCATCACGCTAGGCTAGTGGCAATGTAAGACCAATTTCACTTTCGCTCCTTTAGACCTGTTTGATATAATTCTTGGGCGAGAGTTCTTCCAGCAGTGCCACACTATGATCGATCCTTACCTCTAACTAATCCTTGTCATGGATCAAGGAGGAACATGCATGGTTCCTATGGTTAAGGCACCGAAGAAAGAAAGACAGGTCCGACTAACGGTCATGCAGCTCATGAAAAATCCTAAGAAGTAGAAGTCAGAATTTTTAGCCACCATTACAAGTTCAAAAAAGCAAAGGTGCTAAGAAGTACTTACCATCATGTACGAAGAAGGTTCCAAGAGGGAAAATTGTCGTGATGCCGAAGAAGACTCCGAGGAGCTTGCCTCCTAGGAAGAAGGTAGATCATGATGTCAAGTTAGAAGAGATAAAGAAGCAACAGAAAGAGTTGCGCGAGGGCATTGATTGAGTTAATGGATTATTGGTTGGAAGTACAAGAAGACAAGACTCGGTCGTCGATAAAGTGACGATGCAATGCAGTCATCGCATCAATATGTGGGGGAGAGTGTCACGTCTCGCCACATGACAATTAAATTTTGCGTTCGGATGGGGCGGAAGGGTATAGAGTTGCGGAGAGTCTTTCATAGAACTCTAGAATCTTCTAGATTAACCAAGAAGGCTAGAGAATTCCTTAGAATAACTTCGATATTCTTGGAAAGGTTAAGGAATTCCTAGAATGTGTGGACTTTTCTAGAGAGGGACTAAAGTGTAAATAACATAGGGACTTGTAAATAATTTTAAATTACACTTTAGCCCCCTAGGAAATAGTATAAATAGGGGGCTCTCATTTGTAAATTACTCAACTTGTAAAGCATTCTTCAAATGAGCTAAGTATACTTTTAGGAGTAGTATTGAGCACTGATATGGGGATGCGAGTTCATAATAAATCAAGTCTACATAAACCATATGCAATCATTGTTATTAGTGGGTCAAACATTTTAGATGATCATATAAGTTAAACTAGTGGATCCAATAGGTTAAGTAAGGTCCTATACATATGGAAAGGTATGTGATGATCCTCGGTAGCGTGAGGTAAAACTTTGTAGCATCACTTAGGCTCATAGTGATGGTTGTCGGTTAGACAATCTCCCGAAGAAGTTATACTACTTTAAATGAGTAAAGCTAAGTTTATTATTGCTTTATCTTTAATGTACTAAGATTATTTTCAGTTGCTCTAAAGTTATATAAATTGCATGTGTTTTACTGCTTTATATTGAGTTGAGCAGCGCCAAAGGTAAGTGTTTCCTTCTTACTCCTTTTCAATCTTAAGTTGTTCTAGCATTCCAACTCGCGTACTTGTATTATGATGCATATCCAATTAACTAGGATCAACATCCAGCATACCGTTGATCGAGTGAGAAACTCTGAGTCAATTGGTCAGCCTTCCTTAATTCCGAAAAACATCTTTATCATTCAGTTATTGTTTTTAGTTTTCAGTTTTTAGGATGATTAGGGGTCCTGTCCCAACATCACTCTTTAACTTTTTCATAGACATATAGTATTAGTTCATTAGTCTATTCATTTCACTTGTAAATGATTAATACTTGAATTTCCATTTTGGCGTCGTATTACTTTTTCGTTATTCCTTGAGTTATATTCTCTTGTGATTAAGTCTTCGCTGAGTATGTAACCATGTAAAGGGTCCGCTCGAGGCCAGCAATTACCTTCGTGTGTCGGCCACGTCCATTGTGTAGGCTTAAGACGTGACATTTCTACGACACAAAATATAGAAATTTAATCAAGAGTAGAAAAATCTTAACCATCTTACAAAAATCCTTGATAATAACATTAGCAAGCGTGGGCAGATTAAAACCTCCATGGACGCCTGACACTTAGAAAACTTCTAAATAATTTTTACAAAATATTTGTAATATTACCTAATTGAGTTGTAGTCTAGTTGAAAAAGAAACAAACACATAATCGTTTGCGATCACTAAAGAGTTTCTGATTAGCTAATTCAATTATTTTTTGGTTAGAGACATGGAGATTTTCGCAAGATTAACTGATTGATCAATTAAATTTCAAGTGGAACTCTTTCTTGTTTCCTTTTTAGACTAGAAACAAAAAAACCACAAATTATTAACAACATTTACTACATTTCCGAACATCCAATGGAACCCAGAAAACTTGTAAAAACTAAAGGAAAAAAAATCTAGAATGTCAACCTGGCCAAGCGGGAATTAAGAGTGTGTTTGGTATGAAGGAAAACATTTTTCTGGAATTTTTTTTCCAATTTTCTTATGTTTGGTTGGGACAAAAGTTTTTGAAAATGTTTTCTAAATCAACTCATTTTCCTCAAAATGAAGGAAAATGACTCCCCTTAAAAAATTAACGAAAATATTTTCCAAAACTCTCTTCCAATTTTAAATTCAATTTTTTTTGGGAAAAACAACAATTTTTAAAAAATATTTTCAATTTTAAAATTTTATTTTTTACCCGATCCCTGACCCTCACCCACCCACCACCGTCCAGGCCCCCTCCACCTGCCCCCCGCCCCCACCAGGAAAAATAATTTTGTCTTTTAAAAATATTTTCAACTTCAAATTTTTATTTTAAACTCCTACCCCATCCCTCCCCCGGTCAGCCCCCCCTACCAGCCCCCAACCCACTCCCAACTCCCCAAAATATTAATTTTATTTTCAACGAAATTCTATAAACTTCAAATTATTATTTTTTCACTCCTACCCCTCCCCCTTGCCCCCTACCCCACCCCCACTCCCAAAAAAATTGTTTTAAAAACTATTTTCAATTTCATAAATTTATTTTCTACTCTAGTAAAAATAAAAGATGTCTCTCAAAAACATTTTCCATTCATAAATCAAATACTAAAAATCATTTCCGAAAAATATTTTCTGCTCACCAACTAAACATGAGAAAATAAGTCCAAAATCTACTCGATTTCCAGCAAAACATTTTGCAAGAAAACATTTTCTAGGAAAACATTTTCCATTGAAAATATTTTCCTTCATACCAAACACACCCTAAGATGAGGAAGGATCATTTTCGATCATTTGAAGAACTCTTATTAGCCAAAATTCATAATTCTGTCAATTGATCATCAAAAACCCTTAAACACTACAACATGTTAGTATAAGTAATGATTTCTCATCTTATTTACTTCAGTTTTGCAAGGGAATAATAGTTTGAAAACACAAAATAGTAAAGGCTTGAGAAAGACTCTTAAGATAGGAGTTTAATATGGGTAAAATCAGATTTTAGTAAGTTTTAGTATTTCGGATTTCACGCTAGGGCTAAGGAGAAAGGAGAAGAGAAAAGAAGGAGAAAAGGGCAAATTCAACGAGACTGATCAAGAAAGTTGATATTTTTGCCAAGGTTTTATTTCTACCAAGTATGTGAGACTCTCATAACGTTGGGATTGTTCTCCCACGTGCCAAGCATATTAATTTCAGTTTGGGTTCCTCCTAAAAGAGTTTGAATATTGATGATCTTCATATCAATTATTTAATTCATATATTTTTCTTAAATTTGATTGAGTTGGGAAGTTTGTGAGTGTGTTACGTCCTAAAGACGTTTTTACAAACCAAAATTTAATTATTCCTTTGCATCGCGGACCCAACTTCGTATTTGGACTTTTGGTCCTTTCTCATGTTTATCTATCTAAAATCATTCCTCTACATCATGAGATCTTTCTAAACACAAATATTAGTCCTTGAATCTCTAATTCAATTCAATGATTAGTTAGGAGTCAATCAAAGATCAATTAGGAGACAAGTCAAGATCAGTTAAGAGTCAAGTTAGGATAAGTTCTTAAAGTTTTCAAATGTCTGTCACAAACATTTTAACTTTCTTTTAAGACTTAAGTTTTGAGTTCAGTAAAGAGTAAAGTTGATGTTTCTTTCTTCAAAGAAGTATATGGGGACTATGTAATCCCAAAGAAATTTAAAATGTTTTCACATTTAAATAAGAATGGAAGCTGAGATTTCCAAAGAGCCTTCGGGTTAGTCTTCAAAAAAGATTAATAACTTTCTAAATAAAGCAAGAAGAAAAACTGAGATTTCCAAGATAGCCTTTGAACTATGTTTTTGAGAACTAATCTCAAATCACAGAAGAAGTATATTTTTAAAATATAAGAGCTAGTATATTTTGGGAGTAGTATTGAGCACCGAAGTGGGGACGAGGATTATTTGAGATAACTCCCGTTTCCAAAAAAATATAATGTAGCCGCCATGGTTAAAAAAGAGTCATACTTTTTTAGATTTATCATTCTCACAATAGACTAGTGGATCCATTCAGTAGTTCAGGTCCTACACCTTTGGCCGGATGTTGGATGCGCTGGCAGCGTGAGGTAGATTGTTGTATAATCGCTATAACTCTTATGTGAGGGTTGAAGGTTAGAGAATCTCCCACAGAAGTTAATGTATTTTTATATGCATCAATTTATTGTATTTTCACATACATTTCAGAGTTATGTTGTATCCTTGTTATATATACAGAGTTGACATCATGTTTTTTTAAACAACTATTTATATTTAACTTGTTTTATATTGCTTTATATTGAAATGAGTTTAATTAAGTATTCATGAGTTGAGAAGAGCCAAGGTTAGTGTTTCTTTTAGAATCTCTTTCAAGACTATGTTGTATTGAAATTTAACTGACAGGATCTAATAATAATAATAATAATAATAATAATAATAATAATAATAATAATAATAATAATAATAATAATAATAATAATAATAATATAATAATAATAATAATAATAATAATAATAATAATATTTAGAGTAGTATTGAAAACCAATATGTGGACAAGTTCAGATAACTCAAAGTCCTCATAAACCATATATGCAAATGTGGTTAAACGGGTCACACTTTTTAGATGATTCCTTATTGATTTTAAGCATGACTTAGTGGATCCTGTCAGTTGAGAATGTATTATACTCTGCCAAGGCAAAGGACGGTTCTGGCAGCGTGGGCGAAACATCACATAACTCATAGTGATGATTGTTGGTTATAAAATCTACCAAACAAGAAAATTTTAAATATATTGAGTTATTATCTACTATTTTAAAAGCTTTCTTTATGATACATCTTTATTGTTGCTTTTAATTGAACTTAGTTGAGTATCTTTGAGTATCCTTGAGTTGAGATAAGGATAGTATATTGTTCCTTTTTATCAAGTTCAAGCTTATGTATGTGCTTTAGTGTTCCCCTTCTATGCTCCTACATTCCATTTAAAGACACCATTTTCCTACATCTTTTATCATGTACTCATTAATAGGTGCACCGTTGATATGACTTGCAGTTCCAAAGTTTCTTTTGTGAGCCTTCTTTCTTCAAGAGGATTCCTAATTTTTAGTTTTGTTAGGATGTAATGGACCTTGTCCTGATTTCCATGGTCCAAGGTCGTTGGTTGGATCCCCATAATTTCTCAGTCGTGACTGACGGTTGACCAAGATGGTCCATCAGTCAATTGATGATCCATCAGTCTCATCCATTAGTGACCATGACAGTAGTTAAGTCAGTGGTCTTTCGGTCTTTTCCCTATTCGTGAGCACCTAAACTACATTGTTTAACCCCTAAAATACGTGGTTTTTGTCAATTTTACCCTAGAAACAGAATTAAAACTTACCTAAGTCAAATATTTCATGAAAACATAGAAACTTAGGGCGTAAAAAAAGAGAGAAAGAGGTGACCAAACCCTAGTTAAAGAACACAACTGTTACGACCCAAAAATGAACGTGATGGTACTCTTCTTGTCTGACCAAGATACTTCAGCTTAAAAATAGTATAAGACGCTGATAAAGTCCATTAAGCCATTGTTAAATCTAATAAATTATTTATCGTCAAATTGAATCATCAAACAAAAACCTCACGTAGTTCCTTCGAATCATTGAACATTCTAAATATGAAAACACATCATCTCCAAATGCATATCACTTCAATCTTAGTACCAAATCTAACATCCAAGACATACATAACACCAACTAGTGACATGAGAAAATACACACGAGTCATCACATAAGTGAGAGAGAATGGAATATTGTGATAACAATCTGATTGGACAAAGAATACATGATAGATATTCAAGTAGTGAAGATATTCCCTAAAAGTCACTATAGCCTTACATACGTCTCTTACCGATCCTCGAGTCTCAACTTAGAATCGACTTATATACACGTGAGACCTATGAACCTAGGCTCTCATACCATTTCATCAAGTATAGTGATGCATGTATGATCTAATGATATACACCTCTTGTCTCTTAGTCTGGGACCTATGGGGCACAAATCTGTCCATGCATCCATTGCAACGTGCAATACAACCCTCCATAATAGTAACCATTGCGGTGCGCGCTATGTCCCTCGAAATGGTACATCCTCTTTAATCTCTTATTATTTATCAATGCACATAACACTTGACACAATCATGTCTTACAACAATGAAAATAACATTTTATCACAAATAGTGAGGAGATGCCCATTTCCGAAACATTGGACGATTTACAACAATGCAAGTGTGATTAAGATCAACAAATATGCAATAAGCCTTCAAATAATTCTCAAACATCACACACTAAAAAATTATCACATTACTTTTTCACTACCTTTTTTCCATCATTAGAAATGCTCAAGATGGACAAGTCAACCCATCTCAATTTATATTACTACCAAACACATATTACAAGGAAATACACGAATATCATACACTTAACAAGGGCTTAGAAATCCACTTGTCTCAAATAGTCGAAGAATCACTCTGGGACTTGAGCCTTCCTCTTTCATTAGGCTTCTAAATTAGTTCTTATGTTCAAATAATTAATCACAATAAGTTCTCGAAACTAACAACATCCATATAACTATAGGTCTAGCCTAGACAAAAAATACACTCAAATTCATAATCAATTTCTTTATCTTGCTAACATGTAAAGTCTTATATTTTCCAAATTTCAAGTCTGGGTATAGTCTCAATATCTCTAAATAACATAATTTTAATGATCTTTATATATTACAATACCTCCACTATTTAACTATGCATCACAATATATCCAAACTTAAATGATAATATAATAATTAAATGAAAATAATTAAAGTTGAAACTAATTGCTCTGCACACAGTGACATACTACAAAACTACTTTTTGTAACAAACTATTTTCAATGTTTTAATCCATATTCCTTGTCCCACTACGAATAATCCTAATCATGGTCAAATGATTAGTAGTAGTCATTATCCAATGATTGGACCATGAATACAAATATAAACTATAAAACATTTGGTGTGATTATATGATTTACGTGATGAAGAGGGTGCCTTTTGTTATCGCCATAGTGCTGTCTTTTTTCCGAAATTTACTTTTGTTACTCACTAATTTATAATTTACATATATTAAATCCTTTCTACTTAAAGTCAATCTTTTTGTTATGACTTATGGACTTAGACCATTAGCCACCAACTAAAATTAATTATATTAAAATCACCCATCAACTAAACAATTGTAATTAACAAATAACTCAAAAATTTCAAAAAAGGATTTTTTGGGTCATTACATTATCCTTCTTTAAAAATAATTTTCATCCACGAACATAAGGAAGAAGAAGTAAGAATAACCGACATTATCAAAATTGTAAGTTATGACCTACCATTCGGTGTTGATCTTTCTAAGCGAGCTCCTCTTTAAGGCTAGTGGGCCATGAAGTCCTTAAAACAATTGTTAAATCTAATCATTTAATTTCTCATCAAAGTGAACCATCAAATCATAACCACACATATTCCTTTGAATCATTGAAAATTCGAAATCTCACAACACATCATTTCAAAATGTATACCGCTTCAACCTTAGTACCATATCTAACATCAAATCCATACACGAAACCAACTACTAACTT
This sequence comes from Solanum peruvianum, assembly GCA_027705065.1. Classification (NCBI taxonomy): domain Eukaryota; kingdom Viridiplantae; phylum Streptophyta; class Magnoliopsida; order Solanales; family Solanaceae; genus Solanum; species Solanum peruvianum. The sequence continues at coordinate 57,539,048 of JAKWJD010001761.1, forward strand.
GATAAACCATGCATGAGTAATAATATAAGTGAGCGAGAATGGAAGATTACGATAAGAATTATACCGTACAAAGGATGCACGATACTTGTTCAAGCAGTGAAGATTTTTCCTAAAAGTCAGTATAGCCTCTGAAAGATAAGAACAAACGTTTCTATACCTATCCTTGACACTCTACTTAGACTCGACTGGTATACACGTAGACCTATGAACTTGGGAACTAATACCATTTCATCAAGTATTGTGATGCTTTTTTGACCTAATGATACACACATGTTGTCTCTTAGTCTGGGATCCATGGATAACATATCTTACATGCATCCATCGCAGCATACGATACGATCCTTGATAATAGTAACCATTGCAGCGCGCGATACGTCCCTTGAAATGGTACATCCTCTTTAATTTCTCATTCTTTCTCAATGCACATAACACTTCTTATAACCATGTCGGAAAATAATGAAAATGACATGTTCACACAAATAATGGGGAGGTGAAAATTTTCATAGCATTGCACAATTCTTAATAATGCAACTATGATACAACATCAACAAATAAACAATAAGCCTTCAAATCATTCTCAAACATCACACACCAATAATTTATCAAATTACTTTTTTATTACCCTTTTTCCATCATTAGAATTACTCAACATGGACAAGTCAACCCATAATCAATTCTCATTACTCACAAATACATATTATAAGAAAATACATGAATTCCATATAGTTAACAAGTGTTTCGAAATTCACTTGCCTCAAATAGTCGAACAATTACTTAGGGACTTGAGTCTTCCCATTTCGTTAAGCTTCCGAATTAGTTTAACTATTCAAATAATTAATCACAAAATTTTTTCAAAACTAAACAACACCCATTTTATAATAGGTCTAGCCTTGAGCAAAAATTCATTCAATTTTATAATCAATTACCTTATCTTGCTAACATGTCAACTATCATACTTTTCAAATTTCAAGTATAGGTTTAGTCTTAATATGTCCAAATAACATAATTTTAATGATCTTCATATATTACAATAGCCCCCACTATTTAACTACATAACTCAATATATCAAAACTTAAATGATAATATGATAATTAAATGAATATAATTAAAGTTAAAACTAATTGCTCTGCGCACCAACGACGCACTACAAAACTACCTGTTGAAACAACCTATTTTCAATGTTTTAATCCATAGTCCTTGTCCCACTACTAATAATCCTAATCATGGTCCAATGATTATGATTAATAATTATCCAATGATTAGACCATGAATACAAATATACACTACACAAGATTTAGGTGTGATGAGATGATTTACCTAATGAAGAAGGGAGCCTTTTGTTATTGCCATACCACAATCTTCATTTCTGAAATTTACATTTTTTTCGCACTAATTTATGATTTACAAGTTGATCTTGGGCAAATTTACATGCCTATAATGCTATTTATGTCTACGTGAGAGCTTGTTTTGAAGTCTGTGAGTATAGATTAAGTGTCTTATTCAATAAATTCTGGATTTCCAAACTAACCAACATGATTATATGTGCAAGAAGGAGAGGTCCAAGAGACCTGTATCAAAAAGAGCAAAAAGAGGCAACGAGAAAATCTGAGAATCAAATAAAGCAAAGTGAAGTGGAGAAATGCAGCAAAGGAATGTTCGTGATAGCCTTGCGACGCACAGAATGGAATAATATCTCGGGCATGAAGTAAAATTCCAAACGGAGGACTTTGTGTTAGCTCCGCATCGCGCTCTTGAGCGCCAAAGTTTAATTGAGAAATAAATCGCAAGACAGAACACTTCGTACTAGATCCGTGTCGCGCTCTGCGGGGTTCTAAGCTGGAGATTCGGAATTTTAGTATAAATAAGACCTTAATGTAATTATATAGGGATTGTTTTTATAATTTTTAAATCGAGGCATCCAGGATGAGACTTGGAAGTTTTTAGGGTTCCTTTCTATTTCTTTTTTTCTGGTAATTGTTTGGAATGATTTCAAGAATTTTGAGTATTGTTCTGAGAATTATGAGTAGCTAAATATTCTAGTTCTAGGGTTATGGCTATAGGATGAATGAAGTTTCCTTAATTTATTAAGGGTTTATCAAGAGTTACCATTGATTTATTCTTACTTTCTTGCTTTTTTTTTTTTTTGTATTTCATGACTAGCCACCATAGAAATGAATTCATTTTCCAAATTTAACTCGAGAGAGGAATAAGAGGATAGAACTTGGAAAGTAACTAGTCTGGTTGACTCTAAATAGTTAGCATTGATTCATTTTAAGATAGATATATGCCTTGACACTTCACTTGGACCATCATACAGGAAGATATTATCCCCTCATAACGATGTAGTTAAGCTTGTAATAGTTGTAGGCGATTAGAGGTCGAGATACCATGATCATATATTTAACTTTGTGGTTCATCAATGAGATAACGTCATAAAACCTTTTTTAGATGATGGAAACATCATAAGTCCTGATAAAAGCTGCAATCCCGGATCTCTCTATTTATAATCGTTACAAGTTAGGAATTTGAATCAAAGTAGTCAATTTTAGTTAAACATAAATTTTAGTATAGTTCTTTATACAGTTTAGACATTGCACTTGTTTAAAGATTAGGAATTGGAAAAGTTAATAGAGTCTAGTTTGTAGTCCCTGTGGGTACGATACCCGACTCCTTAACAAGAGCCATTATATTTCTTGTATAATCATGTGCACTTGTGTGTGCGTTTAGACCGCAACAAGTTTTTGGCGCCGCTGTCGGGGACTGCAGTAATTACAAGACATTTAATTTTTGCTATTTCTAAAAGCCTATCACAAGTGTTGAAAACTTGATCTTAGCGTTTCATTATTACAGGCGCTTAGATACTCTAAAAACCTGACGACGATAGTGACCTGCTATCAGCGCTTTTAGAACCTGAAAAATTCATACATATAAAACTGAGACAAGCAGAGTATTTAATTCCTCTAGAATTTGGGGAATCATCAACTCCAGTCCACAAAATTGAAGAAAGAGAGTTAACACTTGAAAATGTCTACTAATGAAATAAAAAGTTAGAGGTGTGGAATCCTACGACCCACCAATGTTATTTCTTGTATTTAGGAACATGAGGTTTGTGGAAGATTTGAAATGAAACAGAGTATGGTGCAGATCTTACACTCAAATTGGTAGTTTACTGGTCTCTCTCATGAGGATCCTACAGTTCACATTTAGAACTTTTTAGAGATCAGTGACACATATAATCCAACTGGAGTAAATAAGCATTATGTGAGGCTCACCTTATTGCCCTTTTCTCTTTTAGGGGAAGCAAATAGATGGTTGAATTAAGAGCTCGCTATCTTAATCACCACTTGGGATGATCTTTCCCACAAATTCATCATTAGATTCTTCCCTTCTGGAAAGACCACCAAGTTAAGAAGTGATATTCTTAACTTTAGGTAGAAAGGTGACGAAAACTTATACCAAATCTTATTGAGGGTTTAGAGCCTAACACCAAGATATTTCTAGATTAAGCTGTAGGTGGACACGCATTCGAGAAGACTTATGCATAGCTGTACACCTTGCTGAATAGGATATCTCAAGGTAATCAGGAATGGAATGGTAGTGTGTTAAAGTCAGTGGTACAGAAAACCGCATGGGTATTAGAGATTGATATTGTAACAACATTAACTGCTCAAATTTCAGCCATGCATAATATGATGAATACCCACTTTAGTAAAATGGCATTGCGGCAAAAAACTTCTCAAGTTAATGTAGTCCAGCAAACAACAACGTGGTGTGATATTTGTGGTGGAAGTGATCATATTGGGAATACTTGTGGTGCGAATCCAGGTTCGGTAAACTTTGTATGTAATGCGCAAAAAGGGGGAGGCCAACAAAACTATTGGAACACCCACAAACCGAGTTGGAGAAATCACCTAAACTTCTCTTGGGGCAGAAATCAAAGTAAAGTTCAAAATAAGAATCAGTACAGATCTCAGGGTAACATTCAAGGATATCAAGGGCAGATTCAAATAGAGCAACCTAAGCCACAATAAGGTGATATGAGTGTCGAAGTGATGTTAAATAAAATCATGGCAGATCAAACTCTGTTAGCGGCTGATATGAGAAATAATCAGTTAGCTACCCAACATTTGGTAAAGCAATTTGGGCAATTTGCTAGTTCCCTAAATTCTAGACCACAAGGAGGGTAACCTGGTAACACAGATCCAAATCCTAAATAGGTCTATGCTATGAGTACTCGTAGTGGGCTATAATAGAAGGAATTGTCTTCAAATAAAAAGTCATCGAAGCGGTGAGTAGAAATGGTGAACTAAAAGAGGGTGTGCCCTAGATTAAAGAAAAAGCGTCACCTGTAGAAAAGGTGCAACCAATAGTAAGACCACCTCCTCCATTCCCTCAGAAGTTTAAGAAGAAAAATGAGGATGAATGCTTTGGTAAGTTTCTATTGCTAAAACAAGTTCAGATTTACATGCCTTTGGTAGATTTTTTGCAAGGTATACCTAGATATGCGAAGTATGTGAAAGAAATTGTACCAAATAAAAGGAGAACGAAAAATACGAGACAATTTCACTTATTGAATCGTGTAGCTCTAGGATTCAGAATAGGTTTCCCATAAGCTAAAAGATTCGGGTAGCTTCACGGTACAAATTACCATCGTCCAGAGTATACATGCGTGAGGTTTGTGCGATTTAGGGTCTAACATTAATTTAATGCCAACTTTGTTGTATAGAAACTGGGTTGGGCAGTCATAAGCCAACCACTGTAATTACAATTGACTGATAGATATGTAGCCAAATCTAAAGGAGTGGTAGAAGTTGTACTTGTACAAGTAGGATCTTCGATTCTCTTAGTGGATTTTGTTGTATTGAATTTTGAGACATATCCTGGGGTTCCATTAATCTCAGGGTGCCCATTTTTTGGCCAATGTGAAAGAAATGATTGATGTAGCTGCTGGTCAACTTACAATGAGAGCTTACAATAAGGTAGAGGTTTTTGACATATATAGAACCTTAAAAATGCCACCAGTGTATGAGGAGTTATGTGCCATCACTGTGGTAGATTTAGAGGTAGATGGTAAGCACATCTTGGCCAAAGACCCTCTTGATTGTTTAATGAGGGGTGATGAGATATATGGAGATGCTGAGTCACATGAAATTGTGCAGATGTTAGACTTGGCAGTGATCGAAGAATTAGGGAGAAAATAGGAACCATTTAACAGAGTATTAGGGCCTCCACCTAAGCTCTCCACTGAAGAATCTCCTAAATTAGAATTGAAAGACCTTCCAGCACATCTAAGGTATTCATTTTTATGTGTAAATGATACTTTACATTTTATTTTGTCTTCAGCTTTATTTGATGAACAGGTGGAAGAAGCATTGTTGATTTATAAGATGCGCAAAGCAGCAATAGGATTGCAGATGTAAGATATCCAAGTTATAAGTCCTGCTTTGTCTATACATAATGTCTACATAAAGGAAGGATATAAAGCAAGTGCTCAATTGCAGCGAAGATTAAATCCTTTGATGAAGGATTTGGTTCGAAAAGAGTTAATCAAGTAATTCAATGCAGGGATAGTGTATCCAATATCGGACATCAAATGGGTAAGTCCAGTGCAGTATGTGCCCAAGAAAGGTGGGATGACTGTAGCGACCAATGACAAGAACGAATTGATCCCCACAAGAATAGTAACAACGTGGAGAATATGTATGGACTATAGGAAGTTAAATGAAGCCACCAGAAAAGATCATTATCCGGTTCCCTTCATTGACCATGTGTTGGACAGATTAGCAGGCAGGAATACTATTGCTTCCTTGACGGATACTCAAGGTATAACAATATTGTAATTGCACCTGAGGATCATGAGAAGACAACATTCACATTCCCTTATGGTACCTATGCCTTCAAACACATTATTTTAAGGTTATATAATGATCCATCTACTTTTCAGAGATGCATGATGACAATCATTCACGATATGGTGGAAGATTTTGTAGAAGTATTTATGGATGACTTCTCAGTATTTGGTGAATCCTTTAAGCTGTGCTGGTTAAATCTTGACATAGTCTTAGCAAGATATAAAGAAACCAATTTAGTTTTAAATTGGTAAAAACGTCACTTCTTTGTAAGAGAAGGAATTGTGTTGGGTCACAAGGTGTCGAAGAATGTGCTAGAAGTAACTGAGAAATTACCACTTCAAGTATCGGTTTAAGGGGTTAGAAGATTTTTGGGCCATGCAGATTTCTATAGAAAATTCATTAAAGATTTCTCCAACACTGCAAAACCTATGTGCACTCTTTTAGAAACAAGTTTGACAAGAATTGTTTAGACGCCTTCGAAGTGTTGAAACAAAAGTTAATAGAAGCCCTATCCTTGTAACTCCAAATTGGGAGTTGTCGTTTGAATTAATGTGTGACGCAAATGATATTGTAGTTGGATCAGTGTTAGAACAAAAATGAAATGAAGTGTTTCACTCCATATACTTTGCGATTAAGACACTAGATGCAACCCAAGAAAATTACACCATAACTAACAAAGAAATGTTGGCCTTAGTGTTTGCGTTTGACAATTTAGGTCATATCTAGTGGGAACGAAGGTGATAATCTACACTGACCATGCATCCATTAAATATTTTTCAATAAGAAAGATGCAAAACCATAATTGATCAGATGGGTCTTACTCCTCCATAAATTTGATTTAGAGAGTAAAGATAGAAAAGGTTCAGAGAATCAGATAGAGGATCATCTGTCTAGATTCAAAGATTCATTCATGTGCCAAAGGAAGTAAAACTCCGAGAAGAATTCCCTGATGAACAACTTCTAGCGATGGAAATTACACATGTACCTTGGTATGCAGACATTGTGAATTATTTGGTGAGTGGTTTATTCCCACCTGGGGCATGAATACATCAGAGGTAGAGATTGAGGTACTGTGGTAAATTCTATATATGTGATGAGTCGTATCTGTTTAAGCAGGGTCCGGATCAAATGCTGAGAAAATGTATAGTTGAGGGAGAGACCCCAAAAGTGTTAGAAAGTTGTCTCTCTTGACCATACGGGGAACATCGTGGGGGTGAACAAATTGCACATAATGTATTACAATCTGGATTCTTTTGGCCTACCTTATTCAAAGATGTTGTGTTGTTTGTAAGAAGCTGTGACCATTGCCAACGAAAGAGCACCATTTCAAGAAGGCACGAGATGAATTTACGTAACATTCATGATGTGGAAATCTTTGATATTTGGGGGATCAATTTCATGGGAATATTTCCATTATCTAGAGGGATATTAGTATATTCTTGAAGCGGTAGACTATGTGTCCAAGAGGGTTGAAGCATAGTGTTACAAACTAATGACTCCAAAGTGTTTGTGAAGTTTATAAGTACACACTTTTACCAGGTTTGGCACTCCTAGGTCAATATCAGTGATGGAGCTAAGCATTTCATAAATAACTCCATTTATAAGTTATTGGCTAAGTTTGGGGTAATTCACAAAGTGGCAACTGCATACCATCCTCAAATAAGTGGATATGTTGAAGTACCTAACAGTGAAATTAAGCAGATCCTGCAGAAAACTATAAATGCTCAACGGAAGGATTGTTCAGATAAGCTAGATGATGCATTATGGGCATATAGAACTACGTACAAGATACCAATAGGAACTTTTCCCTATCGGATCGTGTTTTGAAAAGCATGCCACTTGCCTGCCGAGTCAGAACATAAAGCATATTGGGAAATAAAGAAGCTAAATCTGGATGCTGAGTTAGCTGTGTGAAAAAGAGTAACCCAAGTGCATGAGTTGGAGGAGTTCATACTGCATGCATATCAGAATGCAAAGTTGTAAAAGGAAAAAACTAAAAAGTGTCATGACAAGCACATAGTGTCACACACTTTTGAGTCAGGCCAGCTAGTGTTGTCTTTCAATTTCAGGTTGAAATTGTTTCTAGGAAAGCTCCAGTTGAAATGTAGTGGTCCGTTTGAGGTTGTGCGAATGACTCAACATGGAGTAGTTGAGTTACGAAACAAAGGCGATAGTTTTACGTTCTTCGTGAATGGAAAAAAGGGTCAAATACTATGTGGGAAAAGATGTGGATCGTGAGGTTGAAGTGATCACTCTGGACGAAGAATGAAGTTCTGAGATGGGTCGTGCCACGATGTTTAATCAGGACCTCCACGAGAGGCAGCCCATCACTTATTGTAATAGTTAGGTTTAATTTGCTTTAGTAAATATATATATATATATATATATATATATATATATATATATATATATATATATATATATATACATATATATATATATATATATATATATACACACCACACACATACATACATACATACATGAATCCTGCCTTGACCATAAATACAGCGCTAGATGGGAGGCACCCATCAAGGTTTCCACTAACGGGGTGTTTATCTAGGACTTGGAATTAAGGGAGAAGAGGCAGTGGACCATGTGATAGTTGCGCGTCGCAAGGTGAAGTGCTAATTATTCAAGGAAGAATACCTCGTGTCAGGCGCGTCTCGCGAGATTAGAGTACAATTTAGACTCACCTAAAAAATTTGAGGCAAAAATTCTCGTGTCAAGCACACGTTGCGGAAAATAGGTATGAAATTGATTTCAACAGGAAAAGTAATTTACCTCACACAAATACATTATCCCATGTCAGCTCCGCGTCGCGCAATAGATAACATTTTTTGGTGCAACTTGAATAAAAATTCTACTACACCTCGTGTCACTCGCCCGTCGCAAGGTCCAGGTGAGTTTTTTAAATTTAATTAACTAGAAACAGGCTTTACCCATTTCTAAATCAATAAAAACAACACCCGACACATCCCCTAATTCTCACTTTCTAAAACAAAAACCGACCTAATGTCCTAATACTTTCCCCCATCGCGCCTCTCTCCCCCGTTTCTCACAGAGTTTGTACAAATCATCCCTCTTCTCACTTCGCCGAGGCCTCAAATTGCTTTCTTCTTTCTCTTGCACATTAGAACGGTCTACTCTCAAGGTATGTCCTTCGTCTTTGTTCTTGATGGGAAAGTACTAAGTTTAAATTGCATATTAGGGGTAGATAAAACTTCGGGAAGTTTTTTATGCTTGGAGTTGTTGTGGTTTCGAAGTCTTGAGTAGAAATTAGTATTCATACAAGCATGGGGCAGCAAATAACCAAATTAGGGGGGTTTGGGGGTCGTCATCACGAGATATTTTGAATTGTTGTTTTTCATGTGTGGTTGTTATAAATTGAGAAATATGTTTTCAATGGTTGATGAATTCTTGAGTATCTAATAATCTTGCTGAGTACATGGCACTATGTTGTGCCATTTTATGAAGGTGAAATTGTTGTTCCTAAAAATTGGTTGTTTCTTGGTCAAATTAGTGACCATTCCCTGTTATGTTAAATGTGGTACTGATGTTATTGTAATATCGGGGATACTATGTATACCCAAGTTGGACGTTGTTGGTTATTAAGTGTGGGGTGGACTATTCCTCAATTAGGCATGAACTAAACTTGATTAAAGCTTGTTTCCTTTAGCAGGTACTATGCCTTCGTCACAAAGGTAAGGACACGCAGCTGCTCATGGGTCTCTGAAGACATGCCTCGAAGTGGGAATGTTACACTCATACCACCTGCTCGCAGAGGGTAGACCCTCATTTATGGGTCAAAAGCAGTCGCCAAGTAGGGCAAGACGTGGTATAAGAAGCACACTAAGTCATCATATTGCTCGGATGTGTGTGTTGATAGGGACAGTTTACTCTGGGAGTTCCGCTGAATTGTGAGGCAGATACAAGAGTTACAAATGGGGTATATATTTCAGGAACCAAATCGGTGCAACCTTAGCATGGTTAGTGAATTCTATGCTAATTGAATTCCCGACACTCGCTCTCAGTTTGTCACGGTACGTAGTCGAAACGTGCATATAACCTCAACCATTATAAATGATATTATGGGAACAACAGATGGCACCAACCGTTTGGTGTTAACACCAGTTGAAAATCTGACCACCATATCATGAAATATGCCATTTAATGTGTAGACCTCAATCCATGGCTCAGTGGACTCATCATAGTAAGAAGTGGTATCACAAGACGCTCTTGTATGCTCACATACTACGCGAGGCTCGTGTTTGGTTGAAAATTGTGATAAATTGTTTGATACCCAGGATGCACTACACTGATATTACACATGATGAGGTATGTCTGATATACACATTGATGATATACACTGATATATATATATTCCATGGCGTGAGAGGTACTTGTTTCATAAGGTAAAGAGACACAAGAATGTACATAGAGAATTACGAGGACGAGTGCATGAAGTTCTCTTAGCATGATCTAATCAGTAGAAGGTCATATACGGAAGCATGGAGAAAATGATGATAGAATAAGGATCTAAGTCGAGTCCATGTATAGGAGTCAGTAAAAATTGTTCAAGGACGAACAAAGCTTTTAAGTGTTGGGTGGTGATCTTGGTAAAATTTACATGCCCATAATGTTATTTATGCCTACATGAGAGCTTGTTTTGAAGTCGATAAGTATAGATTAAGAGTCTTATTCAGTAAATTTTTAATTTCCAAACTAATCAACATGATGTGCAGGAAGGCGAGGTGCAAGAGAACTGAATCAAGAAAGGCAAAAAGAGGCAACGAGGAAATCTGAGAATGAAAGAAAGCAAAGTGAAGTGGAGAAATGTTGCCAAGGCATGTTCGTGATAGCCTTGCGACGCACGGAATGGAATAATATCTTGGGCATGAAGTAAAATTCCAAACAGAGGACTTCGTTTCACCTCCGCATCGCGCGCTGCAATGCCCTAAATTGGAGATTCCGAATTTTGTATGAATAAGACCTCAATGTAATTTTATAGGGAATATTTTTTTAATTTTCAAACGGGAGGCATCCAGTATGAGACTGGAAGTTTTTAGTGTTCCTTTCTATTTCTTCTTTTCTGGTAATTCTTTAGAATTATTTCTAGAAGTTTTAGTATTGTTCTGAGAATCATGAGTAGCTAAATACCATAGTTATAGGGTTGTGGATACAGGATGAATGAAGTTTGCTTAATTTATTAAGGGTTTATCAAGAGTTATCAATGATTCGTTCTTACTTTCTTGCTTTTTTTGTATTTCATGACTGGCCACCACAGAAATAAATTCATTGCCCAAGTTGAACTCGAGCGAGGAATAAGAGGATAGAACATGGAAAGTAAGAAGTCTTGTTGACTCTTAATAGTTAGGGTTGATTTGTTTCTAAAATAGAGATATTCTTGGAAACCTTACTTGGACCGTCATACAAGAAGATAACTTAATGCTCAACTTTTATTCATCTTATCCCCACTCAACAATGTAGTTAAGGTTGTAATAGTTGTAGGAGATTAGAGGCCGAGAGACCATGATCATATATTTAACCCTGTGGTTCATCAATGAGATAACTTTAGAAAACCTTTATTAGATGATGGAAACTTCACAAATCCTGATAAAAGCTGCAATCCTTGATCTCTCTGTTAATAATCGTTACGAGTTAAGAATTTGAATCACCATATTCAATTTTAGTTAAACACAAATTTATGTATAGTTATTTTACAATTTAGACATTGCACTGGTTTTAATATTAGGATTTGGAAAAGTTAATAGATTCTAGTTTGTAGTCTCTGTGGGTACGATAGTCGGCTCCTTAACAAGAGCCATTATATTGCTTGTACGATCACGTGCACTTACGTGTGCGTTTAGACTACAACACAAGTATTATGTTTTTTACTTATATTAAATTCTTTTTATAAATTATGGGCTTAGCCCATTAGCCACAAAGTAAAATTAATTATATATGAATCACCCCTAAACTAAACAATTGTAATTAACAAAAACTACAATATTTCCAAATATGTTTTGTTGGGTCATTACAACTACAAGGTTCCATTAGTTCTAGCGCTGAAATCGAAGGATTTCTCCATGAAATTCGTCACCAAATATGTGGGATTTCACTAGTGGGTTCCTTTCACCCATTAGATGCCTAAATTGCAGTCACAATCTTGATTCCCTTAATGATTATTTAGACCTAGGGTTTCTTGAATGTTATAATTGTTAGCTTTTAGTTGTTAGAACGATTATCATAAGTTAAATATCATTTTTGCTTAGTTTCATGCATAAAATCACAACCCTAATTATGTAGTTCTTCTAGTTCATGAATTAACACGCGTTAGGTCAGTTAATTCATTCATATATAAACATGCCTCACTTTTCGAATGCCTTATTTTAGTAAATAAATGTTGTATTCTCATTTTGCATGTCAGTTTTGAGCTATCTAGTACTACAACACTTCATTCATAAAATGTTAATTACTTAATTATATGAGAAGTTTAATTTTAAGTGGACTCGGGTCAGTAACCCATCAGTCCCAAAACTACTTTCCCTATAGGTTATAATTCCTCTTTGTAAGCATCGTTTTAGTGATCACGACAGCATACCTCTATACCTATTTCGAGGTATATTGGGTCCTCTCGATTGGGCATATACATCAGACTCCACATTTTGATTTTGTGGTTTTATGTCGGTTATTAGTAGCTCGCTTACAGTTCAGTTAGATTTTATTACATTGAAGATGTTATTAGTATCGTCCAATATTCATTCTCAGCTTGTTATAAATTTGGTTATTATATTTAGTTTAGCCATTTACAGTACTTTTAGTGTCCTTATTATATTAAGATCATGTTATTACTTAGATGCTTTGATTGAATTATGTTATTGTTTGATATTAATTTATCATTTATGCTCAGTATCTTTCAAGTACTCACATATATTCTGCGCTACGTTATCTCGTGATGTAGGTTCAGGTTCACAGAATCAGGCATAGATCGATTCTCGATCTTTATTTCAGAAACATCGGTGGTGAGTCTCCAAGGACTATGGACATGCCCATCTTTATAGTTTTATTCTTTAGCTTCAATGTTTCTATATCTATCTGGGGCATCTCCCCATATATCTAGTCAGTTTAGAGGCTTATTTTAGACATAGTTAGTTTCATCTCTACTCTTTTAGTTTGACTTTTCTTTTGTATTCAAACTCTTAGTTTTCTGTATTCAGATTTTAGTATATGTGTATTCCCCAATATTTCACGTTTATCATTATTTAGCTTGTGCACAATATTTATTAGTTTATCTCTAGTATGCTTATGATCATTCCAGCAGGGTTAGCTTGAGGTTACTCGTTGTCCGAGTTCCTATGCTACTTTTAAGGGCTACACTTAGGGCATGATAAACTTAGTACCAGAGCTTTAGGTTTAGAATCATAGACTTAAGTTCTTAGGATGTTTGAAAAGTCGCATTAAGTAGAGTCTTTGTCATGAGCGTGAAGTGCCCATATCTAATGAGAAGGAGGTTGCAAGGTGTCTGAGGAAATGTTTTATTTCCTTTTTACTCAAATCGTGCGTAAGATGTGATCTAATTTCTCACCCTGACTAGTTATTTTGTGTTTCAGATCATGCCTCCTCGTAGAATTATCCCCGAGAATGTGAATTCCAGGATGCGAACACATCTTCTCCAATCCAGATCAAGAGGTATTGAATGTTGAATTTTTGAACGCTCTCCAGTTGTTAGTTAAGAGTGTGACCAACATGAATAACCAACAATCTCAAGTTTTGACAAATGGTAATATTGGGTCAGCTATATCTAGAGTGTGAGATTTTGTAAAGATGAATCTGTGTGAGTTATTAGGATTGTAGATTGGTAAGGATCCCCAAAACTTCATAGATGAGGTCAAGAAGATCTTTGCAGTGATGGAGGGAATGGTCGGTTTGAGTAAGCATCTTATTAACTTATGAATGTAGCTTATACCTTGTACACTCAGTATAAGAGAACAGGGGTACATATGCTTGTTCAATCATTTCAAAATATTTTAGTGAGAGCTTTGTAGAAAGGTTCTTCCGAAGAGATTCAAGGAAGACAAAATCTCGGGAGTTAAGAATTTTAAGCAGGGTTATATGACGATCCAAAAGTATGGAATAAAGTTTACCCAAATCTCCAGGCATGATCCTCACATGGTTGCTCATTCTAGGTCTTAAATGAACAAATTCATGTATGGGGTATCTGATCTTGTGAAAATATAGTGTAGAAAAGCCATGTTACTTGAGGATATGAAGATCTTTAGGCTCATGACTCATGCTCAGCAGGTTGAGGGTGATAAGCTTATGGAACGCGCCAAGGATAATAATAAGGCTAGAACAGGAAATATGAATATTCTCAATTGAAATCATGTCTTAGTAATCGCTCGCAGTTTCAGTAAAAATCATCAACTCCAACACCTTTATCAACTAGTGTTCCATCCTCCAACTTTTGAAATTATCATAAGGATTGGGCATTAGGATCTAAGACTCAAGGTAGTGTTTCAGGCACCAGAACCTACCCAACTTGCCCCAAGTGTGGTAAGAATTATCTGGGCGAGTGTTTTGTAGGGAAGGAATGATGCTTTGGGTATGGTCAGTCTGTTCATAGGTTGAAATATTTTCCTTCTAAAGAATGTTAAGGAGGTAACAATAGTAGAACTCAATCTATAACTTTATCAGAGCCAGTAGATTGCCCGAATGAGTAGGGTAACTAATCTGGTACAGCTAGCGGACAGCGCCAGAACATGTTATATGGTCTCCAGGCTCCGTGGATCACGAAGATTCTCCTGATGTAGTAACTGGTATGTTAGGAGTCTTTGAGTTATATGTTTATTCTTTGTTAGATCCAAGGGCTACTCTTTATATAACACCTCAAAAAATCGACCCAAAATAGTTTTTGCAGGAAACTACATAAAGAACTGAACCACTATAGGTTTCACAAGATGTTATAGGTTCCACAATCCATTGATTTGCCCGTGGTCATGAATTATAAGTAACTAGGCCTAGGCATCATAACACGGGTACCTTCATGGTCCGTGGTCTTTTGACGGGCCGTGGTGAAGCCTGTAGAGTCGAGGTAGTAGACCTCTTCCCCCGCCAACCCTTCGAATCAAGGCCTTAGTGAAGACCACAGACACCTCTACATTTTGTGGTCCTTCACACAGCCCGTGGGAGGGTCCATTAAGACTATGCAGTATGTCTTCCACACTTGAACCTTCAGAACTTAGCCCAAGTGAGGACCACGGGGACCTTCACGGTCCGTGGTTGTCCATATGGGTTGTGTAAGGACTTGTGAAACAAAGGCCCCAGTTCCTAGACTAAGTGCAGTCCACGACCTATTTTACGATCCATGGCCCCCTTTAATATCCGTGAGGATGGTCGTGGTCAAGTTTTTCATATCTTTAAGACATGGGTATTTTGGTCATTTTCTTTTTTGTTGGACCCCTAAAATACGTCTTTTTAACCCTAAACTACGTGATTTTTATTAATTCTATCCTTGAAAAAGAACTAGAGCTTCACTTAGTCAAATTATTCATCAAAAACATGGAAAATTAGAAGCGAAAAAGGAGAAAAGGTCGAGCGATCCTGGTTCAAGAACGCAACAAGATTCCATAAGTTCCATCCCCAAAATCAAAAGATTTCTCCATGGAATTTTTCACCAGGTTTATGGTATTTTACTAATAAGTTCCTTTCTCCCATTAGCTCCCAAGATTTAAGCCAACTTCTTAATTACATTATCATGACTAAACTTAAGGTTTCCAGAACTTCAGTAGATTATCATGAATTATCTATTTACATTTTCCAAATAACATTATCAAGTTATTAATTCATTTCTTGCATGAATTTCAGAACCCTAGCTATGTATTTTCTTTGTTCTTTAATTACACATGCTAGGTTAGATATCTCAATATTATGTTATAAATGTCTGCATCATGATTGAATTGTCCTCATATTAGTTGTTGCATTCTCTGTTTGCATGTCATTTTTTATTTATCCAGTGTATGAGATATCCAGTGTATCATAGATATTCGGTCTTAATATGTGAATCATTTAATTTATTGAGAGTAGCATAATATATAGTTAGACTAGGGTCAGTCACTCATATAGTTCCTGAATTACGAAGCCACGTAGATTGTAAGTCCCCTCAGTGGGCATCATTTTAGTGATCACACCACCATGCCTCTACATCTTTGGTCGAGTGTATTGGGTCCTTTGGATGGGCGTATACATCACAAATCACATTTAACTCATGTGGTTTTATTATCATTTAATAGTATCTCCCACGGTTCTGTCAGAATCCATTGCATTGACCACATGTCAGTATAGTAAGTATTTAGTCTCAACATGTTATCATTTGGTCATTGCATTCTAATAGCTCAATATTCAATATCTATATTATGTTCAGATTCTACTCTTGGTTTATTGCTTGTTTAGTTATATTTTTATATATACTTTACTTTATCCTACATGCCGAGTATCTTTATATTACGGACGCATATTATATGCTACATATTCTCGTGATATAGGTTTAGGTTCTCAGCATCTAGATCACAGTTAGATAGGTTCTTGATCATCAATTATTATCATCAGTAGTGAGTCCTAATTCTTCGAGGACTAGTAATATGTTTATTTTTATCGCTTTTAGTCTTTAGTTTAATTTTTGCTAGACTTAACTTGAACATGTACCAATACTTCTAGTCAGTTAGAGGCTTATTTTTAGACATAGTTAGATTCAACTTAGTATTCTAGTTTGATATTTCTCTTGAATGAAACTCTCAGATTTAATATTAATTTGAAAATATATGGGTATTCCCTTATATTTCATACTTACATTATGATATAGCTTCCGCACAATTTTGTTGCTCAACTTATCTTTAGTGTGCTCGTGATTATGCTAGTATGTTTACCTTAGGTTTACTCGTGATCCTACGTCACGTGTCCGCATCTTGGGGTAGCTCGAGGGGTGACACTTTATTTTGTAACTCCTTATATAAAAGTCAAATTCGATGTTACTCCAAAAAATCTCTCGGAACCTTTCTCAGTATCTACTCTAGTCGGTGACCCAATTATAACTAGACGGTTATAGAGAAATTGTCTTGTCATTGTCTCCCAAATTGTCACCTCAGCAGATCTTGTAGAGTTTGAAAAGGTAGACTTCGATGTTATTCTAGGCTTGGATTAGTTACATTCCTATCATGCCTCATTCAATTGTAGAACTAGGATTGTTCATTTCTATTTCCAAATGAACCAATCTTGGAATCGAGGGGTAGTAGTTTAATGCTTATGGGTCGATTCATTTTTTAGCTTATGGCCCGAAAGATGATCTCTAATTTTTATCTTTATCATCTCTTTTGGGTTAAGGATTCAAGTTCCGAAACCCCAACTCTTGTTTCAGTCTCTAGTAAATGACCTCCCAAAAGTGTTTCAATAAGATCTTCCCAATGTTCCAATCGAAAGGAAAATCAGCTTTGGAATTGATCTCTATTCAAATGCCTAGACTATATCTATTCATCCTTATAGTATGGCTCCAACTGAGCTTAAGTAATTGAAAAGGGAATGGAAAGACCTTATAGATAAGGGGTTCATCAAACCTAGTAATTTCACCATAGGGTGAACTAGTGTTGTTCATGAAGAATAAAGATGTCTCTCTCACATTGTGAGTTTACTATAGGAAGTTGAACAAGGTCACAATCCAGAATAAGTATCCCATCCCCAAGATTGATGACTTTTATGACCAAGTTCAGAGTGTTAGTCATTTCTAAAAGATAGACCTTAGATCGGGTTACCATCAACTTAATGTCTGAGATAGTTACATTATAAACAAAATATTCAAAAGTTGGTATGGTCATTATGAATTCATAGTTATGTCATTTGGACTAACCAATTCTCTTGCATTTTTCGTGGAGTTAATAAACAAAGTGTTCAAGCAGTACTTGGACTTTTTCGTTGTCGTCTTTATTGATATAATATTATTTAATCTAGGAATGAGAAAGAACATGCAAATCATTTCAGGGTTGTTCTACAAACTCCCAAAGTCAGCCAGTTATTCTCTAAGTTTAACAAATGTGAATTTTGGTTGTAATATATTGCTTTCCTTGGACAGATTATATCTAGCGAAGGGGTCCGAATGGATTCTGTAAATATAAAAGCACTGAACAATTTTGCTGGATGTATGTCTTCTACAGATACTAGAAGTTTATTGGGTCTAGCGGGTTATTATAAAAGGTTCATGGAAGTATTTTCATCCATAGACTCTTCATTAACTAATTTGAATCAGAAAAAGGTCAATTTTTAGAGGTCATATGATTGTGAGAAGAGATTTATTGAACTGAAAATGAGGTTGACTACAACTCCTCTTTTGACTCTACCAGAGAGTTCAGATGGTTATGTTATCTATTACAATTCCTCTAGACAACTTAAGGTGCATTAGATAAACAATCTGACTCATGACATCGATCTTAGAGCAATGGTGTCTGCACTCTAGATTTGGAGACATTACATTATGGTGTTCATGTTGATGTGTTCATAGACCATAAGAGCCTTTAGTATGTGTTCACCCAGAAAGATTTTAATCTCTTCCAGAGTAAATGGCTTGAGTTCCTCAAGGACTATGATATGAGTATTGCATTACGATCCTGGTAAGGCCAATAGCACATACTCATAGTAAACTATCTCTGGGTAGTGTAGCACATGTTTCGGAAGAAAGAAAAGAGCTAGAAAAAGGTGTTAAAAGACTTACTCAACTAGGAATTCCTCTTATGAGCATATCATATGGTGGTGTAACAGTTTAGAATAGGTCAGAATCTTCTTTGATAGCGCATCTTAAGGAAAAGCAAGAGAGTGCTTTAATATTGCTTGAATTAAAGGATGTAACCTATCGACAGACGGTTGAGGTTTTCACCCAAGTGGAAATGGTGTGCTTCGCTATTAGGGTTGTTTATTGTAATACTCCGAAAGTCCAAAGCCTAATCTAGAGCCTAACATGAGATTTAAAGGTTTGTAACGCTATTTTAGTGTTAAATATAATGTATATAAGTCATTTAGGAGGTTTTTATAATCAATGCGTCAAGAAACGTCCATGAACTCCGAAAAATAGTTCAAGAGGTGCTAGTGTGCCTTAGCCTATTTAACAAGGTTTTAGGAGTCGGTGTAATCATTTAAAATTTATTAAATATAAATTTATAAAATGATTCGGATTATATTGAATTCATAAATATATTAATCCAAATAAATATTGTGGATTGATATAATTGAGTTAAATATTTAAGTCCAATAAATATGGATTTAATTAAAGTCTAAATTAATTGATTTGGGCTACATTGGATGAACCAAATTTGTTAAACCGAATCTCATCTCATTCTAGAGCCCATCTTTGGGCCATGTGTGCAGATGATGTGGCATGCCAAGTCAAGTAAGAAAACCAATAAAATCATGACATGTGTCAAAGATCACAAGCCCGCTCCACAAAGCCCAAATGCCATGTCACTTCAATCTGATTGGCTGAACGGAATCTTATTCAAATCGCAACTCCTCTATTCTAAAACTATAAATAGGGGTCCTCATAATTCAGAAAAAGAGAAAGAAAATTCTAAACAAGAAGCTAGAGAAACTCTGTGGTACTAACGCCATTTAATTCTCTACAAAGCTACAAGTTTAAGAATTCAAGCATTCAAGTTCAAGAACGATCAAGATCAAGACCACCGAATTCAAGAACAAGATCGAAGCCCTTGAGTTCAAATAAAAGTGAAGATCAAGATAAAGTTCAAGTTCAAGTTCATCATAGATTCAAGAACAAGCTTTAAAGCCGTTGAATTTATATTTGAAAAGGCGAATTCAGAGGAATTATAGAGATTCTAACACTCGCATTTGAAATAATAAAACGATTGTTGCTATAATTTTCCGTTCTTGATTATTGTTTTCTCGACGCGAATTTTATTGTCTACAGTCATAATTCGATGGAATTTTGTATTAAGGTGTCTAATACGTATTAGAGTTTTCTATATAAGAAAATTCTTGGTAAGACTCCCCATGGAATAACCAAGGGTACTTGAGGAGGACATTTGCTTTTTGGCTAAAAGTTGTTTTGAGACAGTAGCCATCGACAGATGGCAGGCTACGAGGCCTGTTCGAATCAACGGGGCATCAATATCCACCATCGATGGACACTTAGACAATTTCTTTAAGAGGTAATTTCGCGTGTCTCTTACCAAAACGATAGGCCTATAGGATGGTTGTCCATGGTCCGTTGACTAACCTACGGCCCGTAGGTTAGGGTTACTCTTTTGCTGCCAAATTTTATGTTAGTTCAATTAATTAATTAGGTTGTTATTTTATTATTTAGGGGTTAATGGAGGTCTAATTAAGTTAGTTAAGGACTTATATAAAGACCCAATCCTCTTTAAAATAACCCAACTCTCATAATTCCCAAAACCCAGTTGCTCTTCCTTCTCTCTACTTTTTCTCTCCCAAAGGAACTACATGGAAGAACAAGGTCAAGGTGGGTTTTAGGGAAGCAAGAATTCAAGTTTCCTCCGTCAATATTCATCAATTAACAAGTTAGGAGATCCTTCACATTTGGGATTCCTTTGCTCAAGGGGTTCTTCAAAAATTACTTTCAAAAATATAAGTTTCAAGTGGGTTTTCTTCTATGAATTTGATCTTATAAATTGATTTGTGTATGGTTTATTTAGATGATTATGATTAGATTATGATTTATTATGATCCAATTATGCTAGTTCTTGATGAGTTAACCTTGTTTGTAAAATATGTCATGAAATCGACCCTAGTCCCTAACCCTAAGCTATGAACTAGTGATGAATTATTGTTTAGTGATTCGATTGTCTTTATTATTGTTTTGATTACTATCGTGTGATGATATTAAACCCATTGTTAGGTTTAATTGGATGGTTGATGGTAAAACCTTGGATGATGGCTTTTGAAAGAGATGGGGTAAGTATCGTGATCTCAAACCTTTACTTCAATCATGATTACTTATGTTTAGTGATGAAGTTATATTGAAGTATACCTTATGATTAGATTGATTAGGTTTGGTATGATTTTCAATCAAAATGTCTTGATTTATAGATTGTGAGATTTTGCTTAAGATGTAATGATATAAGGTTGATTATGAGGTACCTATGTGCCTTACTATGATGTAATGATGTTAATGTTCTAATCTCACATATGAAGGATGTAAAGAAAGGTGTTGTCATTGAATTCCTATTGAGATAATGACTATGACTATACAATGATCTATTATCCTATGACCTAAAACTAAGTTATGATTATTAATGAAAGACAATTCAAAAGGGACTCTAGCTTAGCATTGAGTGAACTAGTAGTAAGGAGTTCCCCTTCACACACAAGGAATGTAGGTTTACTATTGTACTCATGAGATTGGAGACAATAATGCATGTAGCATAAAAAGGGCCCCAACTAGATCTCCTAGTTCTTGAACTATGTGAATACTAGCTAGCGGATCCACCTAGATGCTATGTTCATGTTTTTGTACTACCTTGGCAAGTAGTCCACCTTCTTTTGGTGTTGGGTTCCATGACACCGTATTCCACATTAGCTCATGTGGTCTATGTCGGTGACGTAAGATGTTCCCAAAGTTAAAACAAAGTGATAATGTGAACTCTCACTAGAATGACCTAAAGGGTTTGACTAGTCAAGGTAGTGGTATGGGACTCTACCTATACATTGCACTAGTTATCCTTGAGGGAAGTTTTGGAAAGAAATTCTTATGTGCTTATATGCTTATAAATGTGAATGATATGTATATGTTGATTTTACATGACAATGACACTATGTGATATTGGTTTCACTTATAAACATGTGGTTGGTCTCTATTGCTAAAGCATGATGATGTTTACACTGAATGATATAGTATTTTAAGTTGGACATTTCTTATATTTTTTGTTGGGTTTACTTGGTTTAGTGAGTTTATGGAGTCTTACTTAGTCATTGCACTAGTGTACTTAATAAGGGTGTATGAGTAATGGTCTTGCTTAGGTTATGATGTTATGAACTATTATGCATGCTTGTTGATATTATAACTTGATGATAGAGTTATTTCGATTATGTGCTCAATTATGTTGATATACATGTTTATTTGACTAGACTGGTATTGTTGGTCCTGTGATGTACAGGGTCTTGACTTAAAGAATATGTGCTTAATTATTGGTATTGGTTTTTGAATGTGCATAAGTTCCTTCCAAAGTAAATTAGCATGCTTTAAAGAAATGTCCCCTTTTAGCATGATTTCTATGTTGTATGTGCATATGATTCCATACTTGGTACAAGTGATGTGCTAACCCCATCTCTCCCTTTTTGCCTAACATTTTATGTTCCGATCATCGAAAGGTTCGTGACTATTTTTAAGGAAGGCTTGGATCATTTCTTCAAGTGTGGGTATGTCCTCATGTTCCGAGGATGATGCCTTGTTATTACTCTAGCTTTGGTTCTTTGTTCTAGTATAAAGACAATCATTTCATTTGTGCTGTTTCAAGATATTATTGTAAGACCTAAGTGGCATTTCAACATTGTGTAAGGGTTCATGCCCATGTTGATTTGACTCTGTTTTGATGGTTAATATGAGACATCCCTATTAAGACTATGGTATGTACCTTATATATATGTTCCCTAAAAGTAGAATACTATTTAATCATCTTATACGAAGGTTAAATGTATACTCGATATGAATATATTATGTGTAAGCGAGAGGTCAAAGTAAACCTCATGAAGCAGTGTAGATGAAAATTTTAAATTTTCTGCATTTTCAACCTATGATTGTAATTATGAATGCTAAGAGGCTAGTCTTAGTCCTCTCAGAGGACGATGACGCCAGTTACGTCTACGGGGTACTTCTCGGATGTAACATTTGTGTGTTCTTAAGGTGGTTGAGTTGATACAAAAGATTTTTGAGAAGCCCATAAATCCAGATGTTTTATTCATCCATGTGCCATTAATATGTACTGTGATCTGCGAAAAGTCTATTGGTGGAGTTGTATGAAAAATGATATAGTATATTTCCTGGCTAATACCCAATTATCAAAAAGTCAATGTAGAACATCAGAAACTAGGAGGTATGACTCAAGAGATACGTATTCCTACTTGGAACTGGGATGTGATAAACATGGATTTCATCACATGTTTACCTTGTACTCAAAGACAACATGACTTCATTTGGGTGATAGTGGACAAAAATAAATAGTCTTCACGTGTTTTGATGGTTAAGACTACAAATTTGAGGAAGGACTACACTAAGCTCTACATTAATGAGATAGTCATTTTACATGGGGTTCCTTTGGCTATCATCTCAAATAGAGGTCCTCAGTTTATCTCTCATTTCTAGAAGTTATTTTAGAAGGATCTCGGTATGCAAGTTAAGATTAGCACATCATTTCATCCGTAGAAGGATGGTTAGGCAGAGCGTACCATTTATACCTTGAAGGACATGTTCAGATCTTATGTGATTGATTTCAAGGGTAGAAGGGATGGTAACCTTCCATTTATAGAAGTGGTAAACGTGGATTTCATCAGAGGTTTACCTTTTACTCACAGACAACATGACTTTATTTGGGTGATAGTGGACAAAAATACTCAGTCTTCAGGCTTTTTAGTGGTTAAGACACAGATTCGGCGAAGGACTACGCCATGCTCTATATTAATGAGATAGTCATGTTACACGGGCTTCCTTTGGCTATCAAATCAAATATAGGTCCTAAGTTTACTTCTCATTTCTAGAAGTCATTTTAGAAGTATCTCGGTACTCAGTTTAACCTTAGCATATCATTTTATACGTAGATGGATGGTTAGGCGGAGCATACCATTCACACCTTAGGGGACACGTTGAGAACTTGTGTGATTGATTTCAAGGGTATTTGGGATAATAACCTTCCATTTATAGAGTTTTCCTATAATAATAGCTACCATTCCAGTATTTAGCTGAATCCTTATGAGACATTGTAAAGGCGTTGATGTAGGTCCCTAGGTTGTTGGTTTGATGTAAGCAAAGCAACATTGATAGGGGAAGATTCCGTTTATGATGCTATGGTGATATTTCCACTCATTAGAGATAGACTTAGACATCCTAGAGTCACCAGAAGTCCTACGTAAATGTAAGGAGAAGGGGAACTAGAGTTCCAAGTTGATGATTGAGTTTTCCTGAAATGTCACCTATGAAAGGGGTGATGAGACTTGGAAAGATGGGTAAGTTGAGTCCTAGATAGTTAGGCCCTTACAAGATCTAGAAAAGGGTTGGTAAAGTGGCATATGATAGAGTTGCCAACAACTTTTTACATTTCGTTATTGATGAAGTGTGTGGGTGATCCAACATCTATTTTATGTTTATAAAGTGCGACTCTAAAGGACAGTCGCACCTATGAAGAGGTTGAGAAAGGAAGATTATCTGGAATGATGTCTATGCCGAAGTATATTTCTCTCTGAAGAGGGACTCTTGGTAGATGAACATGAAAGACTCTTGGAAACTCCATTACTATTGACACTGACTGAAATGAAGGTACCTCAGTACTTGAATCATTAACTCAGATTAAGTGATAGGTACATCCCGTTGAAACTGGGTTTCTCGTCTGAAGGTACGAAGCGGAACAACCCTTAGGAACTGCTAAACTACCACTCCATCCATAAATGGGTCATTATGAATTTAAAACTTGAAAGCACAATTTCTATTATCTATTGATGCATAACGGGCATGAAGTTAGTCCATATGTAGAATGATATCAAAATCTACCATGTCTAACTCCACTAGGTCAGCCATGGTGATCTTATGATTTATGGATACATGACAATCACGATAGACTCCCTCCTCTAGAATAGACTCCCCAATTGGCATAGAAACACAGAAGGGTTCACACAGTTTCTCAAGAAGAATTTATAGCTTATTTGGAACATAAGGATTTACAAAAGACAAACTCGTTCATGGGTCTAGTAAAACATAAACATCAAAAGTAAAGTCTTTGATCATACCATTGACAAAATCTAGAGATTTATCTTGTTCTTGGCGGCTACTGATTGTATAGAGGCGGTTTATCCCTCTTGCAGTACCATAAGTGGATCATCTTGGTACAGACCTGTCAAGTGGATCAAATGATGAAGATTGGGTTCTAGTACCCGAAGTTCCACTACCCTGCCTATTCTTGGGGAACTACCTTATGAGGTGACCCACTTGAACATATTTAAAGCAACCTATCTAACCATCATGACATTTACCTGGGTTTGTTCTACCAGACTTAGTAAATAAAAAAGCCCAACCACCTCCCTGTGCCACACTTCCTTGAGACTTTGCTGGTCTAACTTTGATGTTTTGTGAATTCTCGCCATGATTCTCATTTTTTTTTGGGTGAAGGAGAACTAGTAGATGATGGTGCATGCCTCTTTTGTTTCTAAAATTATGGCCGATTTGAAACATCTTTCTGCTGCCCAGACTCATTCCAAATCTTAGTTTTCTTTCTTATATAATCTTCTCTATCCTCTCAGCTTCTCCTTTTTGACGTATTTCACATAAATTATCAAACAAGATATGTCCATGTATCACGTTATTATCGCAACTCTGTCCTCTTTTCTTGATGCACGACCCAAGCTAGTGAAAAATAAGTTCATTCTGCTCCTCATATCCTTAATCATTTCAAGAGCATAGCGGGATAGCTGGGTGAACTTCAGAGCATACTCATGTACATTCAAAGAGTCATGTTTCAGTGTAAGAAACTCTTGTACCTTAGCATATTTCAATTCTCAGGGAATAAAATGTCCCAAGAAAGAGTCTTTAAAACACGCCCAACTCAAATGTGATGCATCCTCATCTCTAGTATCCTTTCACTGGTCGAACCAAGTCCCAGAAACATTTTTCAATTAATATGCAGCTAGTTCAACTCTTTCAACATCAATGACATACATCATATCAAAAACCTTGTTCAGATCCTCAATGAAATTCTCTGGAACCTCAGCAGTGCTTGAACCAATGAAACTGGGAGGATTCATCTTCAGAATTCACGAATCTTCGATGTGTCAATCTTTTCTTGCCTAGATCCCCTTTGTTGTCGAACATGATTTGTTACCACTTGGATTAACATAATGATAGCCTCACGGAACTCCGTTGGTAACTTCGCCTTGAGGTTGCACTTCAGGTGCATTACACTACTCTAGTTCCTCTAATTCCTCCTAGCTAGACGACCCCTTACTCGTGGAGGCGTGGTTATAAGAAACACGAGCAAGAATGAATTAGAGAGAGAGAGAGAGAGAGACTATAATGGATAAGTTCTAACGCACAAAAAGGCATATGAAATAAGTGAGGAATTCTACAATATTGTCGCCTTCTAATTATAGATGTGGCACGCTTCACACCTATAACTAGGACTCTATAGACACAACTTCACAAACTTTCTAGGACTCTTGAACTCTGTACTCTGATACCAAGTTTGTCATACCCCGATCTACACCCTGGACGTGGCCAGCACTCAATGACAATTGCTAGCCTTGATCATACCCTTTGCCTGAATTATCTAACTCAACGGAAGACTTAACTAAATAAAATAACACATTCACATAATATTACTTATAGTAAATAATATTGCCAAAATGGCACTTAAGTATCATAGAGACACAAAACTAAACTGTATGACTGTCTATGAAGCCTCTATAATACTATGATAGATTGGGAAAGACCCTACAACATCCTATTAAGAAAGACTGAAACAAGAATAAATGTGTCCTCCAAAATGCAATGATGCTCACCACTGACTCCGAGTGCTAAGCCTGATCAATGAGGCGCTAGATGATGCTGATCTTGGTTACCTGCGTCTGCATCATGATACGATGCAGGCCAAGTGGCATCAATATTTTCCATCCTATAGAACTACTTAACTTAGTGGATCCACTAGCTAAATTACGTGATCATCTCAAAAGTATTACCCATGAAAACCTATGATGGAACATGGTTTTCATAGAGATTTGAGTTAATATGAATTCTCACCTACACATCAGTCTCAATATTGCTCCCAAAAAATACTTTAGCTCATGATTTTAAAAACAACTTCCTTCTCTAGGTTGAGCTAATTTCTCAACACTTAGCTTTAGAAAGCTTTCTTGGAATCAATGTTCCCTTTTCTTGTTCAAAACTCTTTAAATCTTAGTTAACTCTTATCTTAAATTTGAAAATGTTTATAAATTCTTAGGAAATACTTGGGTCGCTTATAGGTTTTGAGAAATTAACTCAACTCTTTACTATTTACTTAGCTTGAAACCTGAGTCTTAAATCAACTTTGGTGAATACTAAGTTCCCTTATATTTCTTTGAAGGAAGGACTTCAAATATTTACTCCTTCATTAACTTGAAACTTAAGTCCTAAAACAAATTTGAAACGTTTATTAAAGATTCTTGAAACTTTAACAAAATTTGGTTTCACTTATTTCTTAATTTCTAGACTTAACTCTTAACTTCTTTTACTTTATTATTAACTTTCCTTAAGTTTGATTATGGATTGAGGGATCATGATATCATGTTTATGGATGATTTCATGATGTTTATATGTACCTTAGGGTGTTACAATAAACTAATAAAAATGGTTACATCACTTAGAAACAAGTACGAAATAGTGGGGAATAAATGGGGTGCATTGGCGTCCTTAGCACTTTGAGAGTCGTATGGAGCCAGGCCCCAAACTTCAGAAGACAAGTTGGGTTGCTCTGGCTGGCGCGGCTCCCCAAGGCCCTATGGACATAGATTGTCCAATGGCGCTATGCGAGGCGCGGTGCCCCATGGCCTTATGAGCAAGCGTTTCGACTTTTATCCTCCGTGTTTCATCTCTAAACCCTCTAAACTTTCATGGTTATTTCCCCAAACACTTAGGATAATTATTACCCAAAATACCCTATATATTTGACTCGAAAAACAACCCGAAGACACGAATCAAATCAACACTAAGCATGCAACAACTCAACCAACATGAATTCAACAACGTTCTTCAAGAACGTCACTTTTTATAATTAAACCAAATCAAAATCGCTCAATTAAAATCAGTTGGTGCCTGGGTTAACTAACCCAACATGAAAATATGTCATGTACCTTGATAGGGATCACCCCGACGAAATCCTCTCGCTAACCTTGACGTTCTTGGTTAATTCTTGACTTTTCTCCCTTTCCTTTTTCTTTTCTCTCTTCTCCAAGACCTGAGCGTTTTTTTCATCTTCCAATCTGAATTAAAACTTGATTTTACCCCAAATAAACCCCTAAAAAATAGGAAATTAATTGGTGAAAAGACTAGTTTGCCCTTTCTTAAATCTGGATTGGGATTTTCCTTCCTTCGACAACCCAATTTTTATAGGCATATCTCCCTCATACGATATCGAAAATGTGCAAACTCGGAGGCGGTGGAAATATCCAAGGTATTTCCAACCATATCAAGTACTACCCATAACTCATCCTAAGCTAAAATTAATGTCGATTTGAAAATGACGAAAACTCACTTTTTTAGATTAGGAAATTTTCCAGATTTTTCCTTTTCTTTTAATAAATAAATATTTTTAGTTTATTAGCTCATTCTTAGCTAATTAAAATAGTGAGATGTTACACAAGGTTAGCTTGGGGTCACTTGTGATCCTAGGTCCCGTGTTGCATCCAGAGGTAGCCTCAAGACATGGCAGAGTATCTGAAACTGAAAGACTCGGACATTATATCTATGCAGCCTCTACTATACAAAGATGAGTGTCGGGATAAGACCCATGACTCTTCATAAGAACTACTACTAACAACTCAAAAACTAGAGTACTCCGAAAGCAATAAGGTCTCATTCGTAAGCAGACGATCCGATGAAGTGATCTCAAAAGACTCTTGTTGACGATCTTAATAACATGTATTTGCATCATCAAAAGATGCAGGCGGAATGATATCAATACATTGAATGTACAAGTATATAACATATTTGAATAACAAATAACAGAAAGGATGGATCGGAATAGATGACAATGTACTCAAGCTGAATGTAATAAATTAAATGAGTTAAATCATTTAAAGCTTTTTACCAAATAGTTTCTCATCTTTAAACTCAACATAATAAATGATATATAAAAATACACTTAACTCTATTGGGAGATTCTCTAACCAAAAACCATCACTATGAGTTAAATGATGATAAAGTGTCTCGCCCACGCTGCCAAAATTATCATTCACCTTGTCAGGGTATAAAACACTTCAACTATGTTGATCCACTAAGTAATAAGAATTCATCTAAACAGTATGATCATGTACCCATGTGGGCAAGTCATGGTTTTTTCAGAGCTCATCCTAATCTCTTTGCTCAAAACTACTCCCAATAATATATATACTCATGCTCAAAAGTATAAAACATAGTGTTTCTCTTGATTGAGAAAATCACTCAAACTATCCTATTAAAAGAGGTAACTACTTAGAAATCTTGTTGAACTCATAAACTCATTTGGAAATCAAAGTTTCTCTTTTTCTCAAAATAATATTCGTTTTCCTCTTGTAAAAATGAATCATTTTAGAAATACATAGTTCCCTCAATACTCTATCTCAAAGTCCTCGTTTACTTCCTTGAAAGCTCATCCAAAGTCAAATAGTTTCTTTGAAAGATTCTTAATATTTGAAACTCAAAAAATATGGTTCATGCTGAATTATAGACATGAACGAATCAACTTAAGGACCTCAATAACAATATGAAAACTCTGTACTCATAACATAGAACTTAGCGATACTACTCATCTCAAGAATACACACTTTATAGGGTTCATATAAAAATATGAATATGAGCAAATCAAATCAAGGATCTCAGTAATAATACAAACAATTCAACACTTATACTGAAGGACTTAGTTCAACTTTTAAGTAATTGTAAAAGGATTCAAAAATTTGATTCAAAAGGACCTCTTGAACATCCCTTTGAACTTTACTTCAATTTGAAATGTAAATTTTGACATTATATTAGGAAATCTGGGATCTCTCAAGGATTAATGAAGACTTTAAGATTTATATAAAAAAGAGAGCGAAGAAACGATTTGAAAGAAAATATACGAGACAAAGAGTGGGGAAAAAATGGGCCTGGCTACCCCGATGCACTAGGTGGTATGGGGCACAAACACAAAGGATACTGGACAGTGTTTGGTGTGCAGTGCTGGTGCACTGTGCCGGGCCCCAAACTACTTAATGATTGCTTTAGCGCTATGGTGGTGCGCCGCCCCACCCCTATTTCGATTAATTTTTCTTCTTTATTTTGGGTAATAACACATATAGAATTGATTGGTTTCCAAACACCTTTTGTTCACAAACCCAAGATGAAATTATCAAAATTCCACCGAAGAAATAATGGGGCAAAACTCAAGAACTTCACATAAAAAATTCATTAGAAAATTACATGATTTGTGTGAGGAAGAAAATTCTACCACTATGAGAAGCTTACATAACACTAAAGAACGTTTGTTTTTGGTGAAATTCTCTAACCCTTGGATGATCGGTGGAAAACCCTTTTCTCCTCATCTCGAAACTTCGCTCTAAAAAACTAAGTGTTTTGAGTGAATAATGGGTATATTAGAATCTTATTAAAATATTAAATTGGTTTAGGAAAATGTATTAAGACAAGTGAGAAAAAGTAAAATGTCAAAAGATCCTTTCCTAAAACGAGTGGAATGCCTTAAATGAGAGGCTTCACTCAAGCAACCATAATGTTTTATTTGAAGCTCAAAATTTAGCAAACTTGGTGTCATTGAAAAGAGGGCTCAAAGACCTTAAATTTTGTAGTTCATGGCCACCTAATTTTTTATGTATTAAAATATATGGTTGATTGAAGTTCAACCACGTAAAAATCTCTTAGTGAAACTCAATCAATAAGAAAACTTTCAACTCCATTTTATTCTAGGGATTTCTAGTGACATTAAAACCTAAGAAAATTTAGAATCACTCGGTGTAATATTATTCACTAATGAAGAATGATTCAAGTCTTTACTTAGAAAATTTTCAGAGTGTTACATGAGGAGTTTCTACTAGAATGAGTATGGAGGGAAATGACTTGGTTTGTAAAAAGGAATTAACCTTAAAGAGTTGGAAGTCTTTGAGAGATGAGTTCAACAAAAAGTGGAAAAATCCCTTTTCTTGATTCGAGAGTGCGTCTAAAGTTGAACACACCCATGTGGTTCCAAAGCAGCACAAGCAATAGGTGTGCCTCCTTATCATATAAAAAAACATTGGGTACTCATTTACTATTAAGTTTTCTTACTAATATTTATATTTGGTTCTTGTAATATCTGTAATCTGTCGGTTAACAATGTAAAAAGTTATCAAATTTTGCAGAAAATTTATGTTCATAACTATTAGAGCTGTCAAAATGAGTTGATTCAACCCAACCTAACTCAACCCTAATGGGCTAGAGAGTTAAATGGGTTGGGAAGGGTTGACCCTTATAACTAAATACCCTATAAAATAGAAACCTGACCCATCCCTAAGTGGGCCATTGGTTGGGACGGGTTGACCCTTTAACCAAAAAAGGGAGAATATTCTCCTCTTACAAAGGATGCAAATGTTGATGTCTGATGAACACAACATCAGTACATACATAAGTTCATACATAAATTACATATACTTCAGTGAATAATTACAAAACAAATACATAAAGCCAAGATACAATATTCATAAGATTCATCCAAGCAAAAAAAAAACATTAAATGATCATTATATTCATAAACAAGAGAATAAAGGAGAAGTAAAAAATTAGGCATAAAAACAAAAGTAAAAGAGGTCAATGATTCATGGTTATAATGGAGTAATGTACTTGGGCTAATAAGAAAATTTAGTGGGCTAGTGACCCTTAAATGTACCCCTTATGTCTCTAATTACTTGTTCACTTTTGAATTGACATACCTAGTAAGAAAATATTTAATGATATAGTAAGTTTACTATTTTACCCCTATTAGTTGTGAAGTTGATAAACTCAAAATTTGATATTTTCAAAAAATTTGATCTTTTTCAAAGTAATAAATTGAGGGTATAATAGGAATTTTTTTACATCCTTTCTTTATTTGTCAAAATGGACAAATAATTGGGTTCAATTATAAAAGAAAAAGTGAACAAGTAAATAGGGACAGAGGGAGTAAAAAATAGTCTTGATTTTATATTGATATTTTAAAAATATTTATTGACAAAATCTTCACTAGTAAAGTACTTCTTAAACTATATACAATAAATATTTTTAAAAGTCACCGCCCGCGGGCTGGCCTTTTAGGCTTGAAGGTTGGGCCTACGAGGCAAGCGGGCCAAATGAGGTTGTGTTAAAAAAGATTTGTTTCTAAATAGGCTGAGAAATTGAGTCCAACCCCATTTAATTCAATGGTTGGGTTGGGCCAGCCTAGCGGGTCAATCCCATTTTGCCAGCTCTAAGTACTATGCACTATCTCAACATATAATTTACCTTTTAGTTATATATAATCTCATTATAACTTCTCACCTCATTGACGAATTGAATTTGTTGCTTATAAACCAAATTTCATTACAAAATATATTTTCGGTTGAAAATAAACTTGTCAATGGGTCATCCCAAAGCATAGGTCACTAAAAGTGTATAACAACAAATTCAGTACATGGTAACTAAAATAAAGTTATATTCGCTACGAACATTTTTTACGCGCTTTGTAAACTTCTTTTCTACTGCTCCCTCCCCTAAACAACTTCAACAAACAAAGAAAAATAACAAAACAAAAAAATAGTAATAAAAAACATAATTCATTTTAGATCTTTATTCAAAATCATAAACTAGGGGTGTCAAATATGAACCCAAACATAGGTCACCCGCCCAAAATTTTAAGGGTTGGGCTCAAGATAATTTGGATTGGGTTCAATCTCAAACCATTCAAGCTTAACTCATTTGAAGAGAATTCTCAATTGAGCCCAAGTCAATCTCCAATTTCAACCCATTTTAAAACTTTTTATTCACATTTATTTTTATATTGAATGAATAAATTATTGTCTATTTAACATCTTTTAGGATTAATCTATCCATTTGTTACATTTTTAATAAAAATTCTTGAGCAAAAATTTAAATTTTGATTATAAAATGTAAATATCAATATGTTAAATTGTTGAGATTAATCGGGTAAAATTGTGCGGGTCAAGATCCAACCTGCTTTTTAGCCCATTTGAGCCCAAAGTAAACTTGGGAGGGTCAAGACCCAACCCGATCTCTATTCAACCCATTATAATATTTCCAATTTCAACTCAACCCGCCCATTAGATACCCCTACAAGAAACCATAAACTCTTTTTATAATTTTAAATGAAGTAGATACTTACCACCTGAAAATAATTAAAAATTGAGAAAGAGAGCATTCTTAATATTGTCGATGGTGCAAACATGAGTTTATCAACAGTAGCAACAAATTGGGGAGAAATATTTGCATTGGGTACATTATATACCTAAATATGGAATGTGATAGTAAGTAATGATCCACTATAATCTGTCCAACCTAACTGCTCACAGTTTACATAGCACATAGCTCAACAACAACACTTGGACAAATTATATATCCTCAACAAACAATACTTTAACAAATTACATATCCTCAACAATAACACTTTGACAATTTACATATCCTCAACAACAACACTTTGAAAAATTACATATCCTCAACAACAACACTGACAAATTATATATCCTTAACAACAAGCTTAGTGTTCATCAATCACAAGTTCCACAGAAAGAAATTCATAAGATCAACAAAGCACAATATCAAGTTCTTTTATGATAAGTATGTGTAATGTAGTGGAATGCAATGTCAAGTATAATGATGCATGTTTGACTAGTAATACACACCCGCTGTCACTCAGCCCGGGATCCATGGGGGACATATCTGTCCATGCATCCATCGCAGCGTGCAATACGACCCTCGACAATAGTAATCATTGCGGTGCGCAACATGTTCCTCGATATATATTATCCATCACAGCGTGCAATACGTCCCTCGAAATATAGTATTCATCACAGCGCGCGATACGACCCTCGAAATGCTACATCTTCTTTAAATTCTTATTCTTTTTCAATGCACATAACATTTGTCACAACTATATCTCAGAACAATGCAAATGACATGTTCACAAAAAACAAGGAGATGACCATTTTCATAACATTGCACAATACACAACAAGATCAACAATGATTCAACAAGCCTTCCAAACCATTCCCATTATCAACACAACACACACAAGCAATTAATCATATTGCCTTTTATTACTATTTTTCATCATAAGAATTAATCATTGTGGACAATTCAACCTATCACCAAGTCATATTACTCCCAGACATATACCACAAGGAAATACACACATTTCATATACTTAACAAGGGTTTAGAAATCCATTTTCGGGTTGCGACAATTTCTCATCTGGTTTACTTTGTTTCTTCAAGGGAATAATAGTTTGAATGCACAAAATAGTAAAAGCTAGAGGACTTGTAAGATTGTTTTAAATTAAATTATTTATCCAATTAAATAAATTAAAAGATTTATCTAATTAATTACGGTTATAATAATCTTGACTCACAACAAACTACATTAATTTCCCTAAACAATGATTTTTAAAAAGTGAATACATATTAATTAATCTTAGAAAAATAATCAATCAAGTTTGAATGTAGTTGTTGTAATCAAGAAAATTATAACTGCCTCAAATATTTTATCGTATGAAGTGACTGTAGTCAACACAAGTATAATTATCTCAAATATTTTACATACAACAACAAGAAATCATACAAAGCGTAGAAATTATTGTTGGACATTAAATTTTTAATAAATTCAAACAAGAAAAAAAAATCACCTCCGTTTAAAAATAAGTAGTTTTAATTTTTTTTTCTTTTAATATAATTAGTTTTTCACCTATCAATAACAAATTGAAAATTTTCTTCCAAATTTATCCTTATTAAAATGATGAATTTTACTTAAACAACAAACCATTAAAGAGATATTTTTGTAAAGAAAATTTATCAAAAGTTTGTAATGAAGAACACTTTTTTCTTTCTTAGAGTAAGTAATTTTCTTAAGAATTCTACTCAAAGTAAAAGTATCAGATATTGTTAAATTAAGGGAGTACAAGTATTATATGCCATTATTTGAGGTACGCCTATTTCGTAATGAAAATTTAACATGCGAAGGCTCTATAAATCTAGTTTACGAGTGAGCTTCTTTTTTTCCCATCATTTGGCTGTAAACACTCCTCAAAATGACACAACCACCAAAAAAACAAAAGGTTAATGCCATAAATAGCACAATAAAAATACTTACATATGATGAGATATTTTACGAATCTAGTTTAAGGTCTTTTTCCAAGTAAAAAACCCCAACACTCATAAAGAAATCAAAATCCCAAATCTCCATTCTCTTTCAAAATTCACTCAAACCTCCATTAGAGAGAAAACTCAAGTTCAAGATAGAAGTTGGATTTTGATGGTTTATTCTTTAATTTCTTGTGGGCTTCTCATGTAGAAAGGTATGGTGATCCTTCATCTCTAGATAACCTTTCACTTAGAGAGTTCCTTTCAAAGTTTTCAATTAGAATTCATGATCAAAATTCATCTTCCTTAATCTACCCATGGATTTTTTTCTCAAAACGTTTTGAAAGGCTTAATAATGATAAATTGGTGATAATGTTCTGAATCTATTGTGAATTTCAATCCAATTTCATGATGAACCTATGTTCCCTCCAATTCTCAAATTAGCCTGTATTATGGAAATTTTGATCTTGACTTTATGTTGATTGAATTATGATCCTCGCATATTGAATTACTTATATCTACTGCCAATTATAAATATTGATGGTGAATTATGTATAATTGATCAATGAAAATCAAGGTGTGAAGACTTGGTAAGTGTCACATCCCGAAACCACACCCTAGAAGTTAGGGTCAATCTCGGATTGCAACCGGCGTACTTGACCTCTCTAAGGTATTGTACAAGCCCTTACATATCATTCATCGCATATACATAATGAAAAGAAGTGCGGAATTAAAACTTTTCACAAAACATTTCATAGTTTTTTTTTTAATTTCTTTCATATAAAATCATAGGAAATACTAAGTCTCAATCTCATCAAATTTAAGACACGAGAATACTTGGGACACAACCCATACTTCATAATATTGAAATACTTAGTCTATTACAATACTTTGAAACAAAAGACATAAAAGACATCCACATATGTCCTCGAGTCAATTAAGGACATACTTCGACTTCACTTAAATGATACTAAGATCCAAGTCTTGCTTCCCAAATTCTCCTCACCTACAAAAAACTATAGAGATAGATAACAACATGAAATTAGTACAACCACATGATTAAGTATGACATTATGCATAAAAATCATGAAAATGGACATTTATTAGAAATATACATCTTTTCATTTAAAAATAATATCATAATCATAAGAATAACATTTAACACCTTAGAAATACATAAGATAACATTTAATCAATTTAAAGCACTTGTAAGAGTAACCTTATAGTGTGCTATATTCACTGTACAGTGAATTGCTTCACTGTTACACTGAAGTGCTTTATTATTCCTTTTAACATTATCTAGCATGTAGTCTTCTCACTAAAAGCAACCCTAAGACTCACTTAAGCAACACAAAGAGAGACCGCTTATACAACCTTCCTAGGCATACCTAAATGACCCTCAACACTACTTATAATAAGATATATACACACTTAAAAGATCCTATAGACTACCTAATATAAAATCACTCTCACCCAATACACCAACACATAGGTAATATGATATTTCCTTACCAAGGCTATCAAAAGACTTACTTAACTAAATCAAGAAGATAACGTCCATGATTGAACTCCTCAAGACTACCTAAATAATATTTAAGACTACTTAAGGCTTAGATCATGTCCACATTATTAACATTTTCCCTAACTAGATTCATTCTTTAGACTTATCTAGGTAATATACAAAATGACCATTCCTATGCCCCATTCACACCTTAACTAGACAACCCTTAACTACTCTCTAGATAAGTAGTTATTCATTTAACATACTTCCTTAATTAAGTCATTATATCCACTAGTTCATTTAGGATTCACTCATCACATAAAGGACATTCAAGTAATGGTCTTGGACAAGACCTAAGAACTCCAACTAACACCTTCAAAGACTATTGTGCAATGTCTAGATAGTGTCTCATACCACCACCTAAACTTCATAGAACTTCTCTTATGATAGTAGGTATCCCTATGATGAGAATAGGCAATAACTGACATAGACGTAATAGAAAAGCATGAAATCCGAAGTTCTAACCTACTTCGATGAGGGTGTTTTACTTGCCAATGGTGTAACTTGGACACATCCCATGTAGGCACATCGTTAAGGAATATGAACGACATGATTTGTAATCTAGCCTCATTTTTAAACTAGAAATACTTCCCTTACCATACTCACTCGGTGCTAGACTTTGTTCTCATAGAGTAATTCACACCTAAGGTTCATATAAAGGTGTTCCATATCAAGTTCATAACTCAATCACATTTACCCTACAAAAGGAAGGTCCACTAGGGCTACCTTACAATGGCGACAAGACACATCATGACTTTTCTAAGATTTGATATGATGCCTTCAAAGCCAATCAACCTTAAGACTATCATTCCTTTACTCTGAAGGATATCATTACGACTTTCGACTTAAACATTCATAACCTTACCTCTAGGTCCAAGCTTTAGCACAAAGTATCCTCTTAACATCATTTAAGGTCTCATGTCATTCATAATTACTAGACTAAGAGTCTTTAACATCCTAAATCAAGACATCACATATTCACATTCATACATGCATCAAGTAGCGGGCACAAGTCAACCAAGACAAGACACAACATACTTCACTTTAGCACATATTACATGTCATTCTAGAAACACATAGACATAACCATATCCTCCTTAAGTCGTCCTATACACTATCATATCGTCATCAATATCACCATCATAGACTCATATAATCAAGTAGGGATAAGCATACACCAATCCTAAAACTATACACACAAAGCCAAAATCAGTCTAACATGATCATCTAAGTAACATCAATCGAAGAAACCACATATACTTTCACATAACTTATCCTATAGGTAGATATTATCATAATTAACATAAGAAACTACACAAATAACCACATTACATTAAGTAGTTGCCGACAAGGTCACATCAATTGCAAGTAAAGAACATACACCGCCACTATAAGTTGACCATACAAATCACAATATAATACAAGTATAATTAGCATAAAATAAAAGGAAATAGGGAAGCCTACCACCACTCCATCCTCAATACCTCAAATCGATGCTAAATAAATCAATTAAACACCATAAGGCCCTTACCAATGACCATGAACATCAGTTCATTGTATATATAACAATACTCAATGAAACGAGGTCAATTCACTACATATTCATCAATAAAATACAACCTAGATATAAATTGAACACAATTCTTACATCATTAGATAACCCATAAGAATTTACACTAGAATTCATAAATAGTAAGTCAATATCAAGTAACCCATAACTTAGTCAAAAACTAGGGTTCATCAAACTCATGGTTTCATACGTTTAGTAATTTAAAATTATCAAATTTATAATAATTAAATAACTAATCAATGCTTAAAAACCATTAGTACAAGAGCCCATGCATAGATCAGGAAATTGGACAATTTAACTTTGAAAACTTTAGAAAACATCTTTGAGAGTTGGGCTCCTTGATGACTAGAGATTCAAGTATCAAAAATCATACCTCAATAAAGATGATTATTCAATATTATGAAGAAATTCCACTCAAACCTCCAATTACAATCCCTTCATTGAGTTTTGGCTCCAATGGAGTTCTAAGGAATTTCTAAAGGAATTTGGGGTTTTTATTTTGAAGAATGAAATATTCTAAGTGTTTTAGGCCTATAAACACTTTTAAAATACCCAAAATACCCTTAAGGAACCTCCAATACTCTTATTTGGACGTGGGGTGAAATTAAAAGTTCATCCTCAATTAACAGTGAACTACTCGCAGGGACAGTACCATCGACGGATGGACCATCGATGACCTATCACTTGACCAATGGACCGTCCTGCTAGTGTGTGGTATGGGACTGAGGCTTTTCTTTTGTACCTCCTCTTCCACGACTAAGTCCTAACGACGAGACCCTACCAACGGGGTGTCGACTGACCACAAGGCGTTGATTGCCTCCGTGCTTTTGGCTGTCTTGGACAGTCTTGGCACCAACTTTGGGTCCTTCTCAAGGACTTTTCGGTGGTCCTTGGGGATATTTTTTCCATACCAAACATGCTCATATAGAATTTTAGAACCTACCACATGAATTTCACCCAAAATGAACGCATAAAACTCGACGAAACATGCCTAGACACACGAGATTATTTCAAGGCAAACCTTTCGAATATCATGAACGTTCTTGGACGTTCGACCTCCACACATCACCAAAATTGAGACACTGCCTATATATAGTATAATAACTCATTTATAGACCTTATAACCTCATTACTAACCCTTAAACACATGAAACCACATATGAGGCACATAGGTGACTTAGTCGTCGAACGTCTTAGTCGTTCCTTGACGTTTGACATCCAAATCACCTAAGCTCTTAGACACTGCCTGAATACCGCATTATACACATATTTAGGACCTTAGACCATCATGACCAACATGTTCGTCTCTAGTTCACCAAGGTTATTTTTGAGATCTTACATTCTCTCCCACTTGGACAACATTTGTCCTTGAATGACCCTTGCCACTCTCCGAACACTTCCAAGACTAGATATTCAAGTAGAAAATCATTACCAGACCATTTAATACATTATTAAATTCAAACCTCTATGAAAGCATCAAATTCACTAAATCAAGAGAATCGCAACACAACAAGAAACTAGAAACAAACCTATAATTCATCATGCTACAAAACCCACATGCTTCATTCCAAATAACAAAAACTAATTTTTTTTCAATACTATACTCATATATATCATTTCTAACTACATTACAACAATTTTAGACCGAATGAAAAGTCATTTTTTGAAAAATTTAATAGTGAGCAGTTTCCAAGCTACAATGATTTTGGATTTTTTTTTCTCAAAAATCAAACTTTTACGCAATTTATGATAGAAACATGCTAATATGCAAGTTAAAGTCATATAAGCAAATGCTACAACATAATCATGGCTTCATAAAATACACAATGCAAGAAGTTAATGAAATTCAATTTCACCAAAACTCCTAAACATCATGAAACATGCAACATATTTCTATGAGTTTCTATCTGATATACTAACCATACTCTCTCACTTAGAAGGAAATCATATATCTTAAAAGAATAAACTATTACTTACCAACATCATCATCATCATTCTCATTCGGCTTGGATCCTCTTGCCCGGAGTGCACAGAAACAAGCCTTTGCCTTTGAACATCCTCCATTGAAACATTAGGAGCATCTTTCTTACCCTCTCTTCCTCTAGATTAAATGTTAGGACAATCTCTCACTTCATGTACTTCCTTACAACAACCATATCATATCTCGGTACCCCTTCGAAACTCACCACAATTCCTTTTTCACAAGTTAAACAAGTAGGTTTTCCATTCTGACAACCACGTCGTTTCTCCAATTTTACCTTAGCACTCCTAGGTTCTTCTTGAGTTTGAGATCTCTTTTAGAACCTAGATCGCCCTTTGTCACTAGAATCACCCCTTTTCAAGTTTCTAGAAATCCTCCTAAGTTTAGACTTTTCAATTGATTGGGCATACACCATGAGTCTAGCTAAGGTCATATCATCAAGTAACATCGTTGTACGACATTCATCCCTCACTAGATCGGTGACACTCGTCACAAAACAACTCATTTCATCCCTTGGATTAGACACAAGGGATGGGTCATATATAGATAACATAGAGAACTACAAAGAGTGTTCCTCAACACTCATATTGCCTTTCTTGAGATTGATAAACTCCACTACCTTAAATTCCCACCTCTCACGGGCAAAGTATCCCAAGAAAAGCTTCCTTAAATTCTTCCCACTCAATAGTATCCGACTCCACCATCCTATTGTCCTTCCTTTGAGTGTACCAAACTTGAGCAACCTCTCTCAATTAGTATGAAGCCAACTCCGCCTTCTAACTAGATGTAACCCCCATAGCACACTAAACACCATATACAGTCTATCTAGGAATTCTTGGGGATCATCTCCCTCCTTAGAGCCAAGAAATATAGGAGGATTCACCCTTACAAAATCTCTCAATCTAGACGCCATAGTGCTCGGAACAACATTCACCCTTGGCACCATACTCAAATTCGCTTGAGTAGTCAAGGCTCGGGCTAAAGCAAGCAAAGCCTCTCTAATATCACGATTACTCAACTCCGGAGGAGCCACCAAAACATCATTACCTCCTTCCACAATAGGGACTTGGTGAACTTTAGAACCTAGAGGAACCTGCTCAACTTGAGGAGGAATCTCCTTATGCACATCATTCTTCACAACTCTCCTAAAAGATGTCCTCCTCGTATTCATCTTTCTAGAAACTCAAGGAAAACCATAAGAAAAGACTATTCATAACTTTTATTCGACGACACACATAGGAGTAGAAAAGAAGGGAAACTTTATCATCCTATAATCTCTCGTCCATAGACGTGTCGCTACTCACACCGATGGTCATA
Source organism: Solanum peruvianum (assembly GCA_027705065.1). Lineage (NCBI taxonomy): Eukaryota > Viridiplantae > Streptophyta > Magnoliopsida > Solanales > Solanaceae > Solanum > Solanum peruvianum. Next base: position 57,580,630 of record JAKWJD010001761.1, read on the forward strand.
CTCTACTAGACTTGAATTGATGAGACTTTTCGATTCATAATACTACTTTCATAACCTATGCTCTAATACCAAGTTTATCACATCCCGAAACCACACCGTCGAAGTTAGGGTAATTTCAGATTGCAAACGACGTACTTGACCTCTCGGAGGTCTTGTACATGCCCTTACATATCAATCATTGCATATACATAGTGAAAAGTAGTGCGAAATAAAAACTTTTCACAAAACAATTCATAGTTTTTTTAAAAAAATCTCTTTCATATAAAATCATAGGAAATACTAAACCTCAATCTCATCAAACATAAGGCACGAGAATACTTTAGACACGACCCATACTTCACAATATAGAAATACTTAGTATATTACAATACTTGGAAATAAAAGACATACAAGGTTATAAGTCCTCGCGTAAATTGAGGACATACTTTGACTTCACTTGAATGATGCGAAGATCAAAATTTTGCTTCCCAAATGCTCTTCACTTACCAAACAACTATAGAGATAGATAAAAGCATGGAAGTAGTACAATTACATGTACTAAGTATGGCATTATGCATTAAAATCATGAAAACAGACATTCATTAAAAATATGCATCTCTTCATTTAAAAATCATATCATAATCATAAAAATAACATTTAACATATTAGAAACACGTAAGATAACATTTAATCAATTTAAATCATTTTTAAGAGTAACCTTACTATGAGCTTTATTCATTGTACAGTGAATTCCTTCACTATTACAGTGAAGTGCTTTCTTATTCCTTTTAACATTTTCAAGTGTATAGTCTTCTCACTAAAAGTTATCGTAAGACTCACTTAAGTAACACAAAGAGAGAAAGTCCATACAACCTCCCTAAGAAAACCTAAATGACCCTCAACACTACTTATTATAAGACACATACACACTTAAGAGATCCTATAGAATACCTGCGATAGAAACATTCTCACTCAATTCACCAACACATAGGTAATATGACATTTTCCTTGCCAAGGCTATCAAAAGACTTACTTAAGTAAATCAAAAATATAACGTCCACGATTGACCTCTTCAAGACTACCTAAATAATCCTTAAGACTACTAAAGGCTTAGATCATGTCCACATAATTAACATTTTACCTAACCGGAGTCATTCTTAAACTTATCTAGGTAAGATACGAAGTGACCATTCCAATGCCCCCTTCACACCTTAAATGGACAACCCTAAACTACTCTAGATAAGTATTATTCATTTAACATACTTTCTTAATTAAGTCATTATATCCACCAGTTCATTTAGGATTCATTCATCAAATAAAGGACAATCAGGTAATGGTCGTGGACAAGACCTAGGAACTCGAACTAACACATGCAAAGCTTATGGTGCAATGTCTAGATAGCGTCTCATACCACCACCTAAACTTCATAGAACTTCTATAATGCTAGTGGGTATCCCATATGATGAGAATAGGCAATAACCGACGTAGATCATGATAGTAAAGCATGGAATCCAAAGTCCTAACCTACTTTGATGAGGGTGTTCTACTTGTCAATGGTAGAACCTCGACGCATCCCATGTAAGCACATGGTTCAGGAATGTCAAGGTCATGCTTTGTAATCTAGTCTCATTTTTTAACTAGAACTACTTCCCTTACCATACTCACTCAGTGCTAGCCTTTGTTCTCATAGAGTAATTCGCACTTAAGGTTCATATAAAGGGGTTCCATATCAAGTTCATAATCCAATCACATTTACCCTACCAAACCGATCGATGAACACTCAAATCAAACTTGCCCATCCTTTTGGAGGGATGCGAGAACAAATCCGAGTAATCAACCGCTTTTTTTTGAATCTGCCTCAAGCACCCCAACCCTACCGCCAAAAAGCCGTCCGTATAGTGCAGGAGCACTCACATGTTTTTGCTTACTATTTCACTTTCATTTCTCAATCCGGCTCACTCCCGGCTACGGTTTGGAAAAATTCCATTTGGGCTACCTTAGAATGGCGACAAGAAGCTCATCATGATTTTCCTAAGGTTTGATATGATTCTGTTACAGACAATCAACCTTAAGTCTATCATTCCTTTACTTTGTAGGACAAAACCGTTACGGCTTTCGACTTCAACATTTATAACCTTAGCACTAGGTTCAAGGTTTCACGTAAAGGACCCTCTTAACATAATATAAGGTCTCATGTTATTCATGCTTACTAGACTAAGAGGCGTTAACATCCCAAGTCAAGACATCACATATTCACATTCATACATGCATCAAGTAAGGGACATAAGTCAACTAAGACAAGACACAACATACTTCACTTTAGCACATATTACATGTCATTCTAGAAACACTTAGACATAACCATATCCACTTTAAGTTATCCTATACACTATCATATCATCATCAATATGACCATCATAGACTCATATAGGCAAGTAGTGATAAGCATACACCAACCCTAAGACTATACACACAAAGCCAAAGTCATAGTCTAACATTATCACCTAAGTAACATCAATAGAACAAACCACATATACTTTCACATTAATTATCCTATACGTTGTATATGATCATACTTCACATAATAAAATACACAAATAACCACATTACTTCAAGTAGTTGCCGACGAGGCCACATCAATTGCAACTAAAGCACATAACACCTCCACTATTAGTGGTCCATACAAATCACAGTATCATTGAAGTGTAATGGGCATATAATAAAAGGAACTAGGACTGCTAACCACCACTCCATCATCAACACCTCAATTCGCTGCTAAATTAACCAATTCAACACCCATAAGACCCTTAACAATAGCAATGAACATCAATTCAATGCATTTATAACAATACTCAATGAAATTAGGTAAATTAACTACATATTCACCAATCTAATACAAATAGATATAAATTGAACAGAATTCCTACATCATTAGATAGACCATAGGAATTTACACTAGAATTCATTAACATTAAGTCAATAGCAAGTAACCTATAACTTAGTCAAAAACTAGGGTTCATAAAACACATGAGTTCATTGGTAAGTAATTTAAAATCTTAAAATTATTAATTAAATCACAAATCAATGCTTAATAACCATTACTATAAGAACCCATGCATAGATCATGGAATTGGATAATTAAACTTAAAAACTTTAGAAAACATCTTTAAGAGTTGGGATCCTTGATGACTAGAGCTTCAAGGATAAAAAAACATACCTCAATGAAGATAATTCTTCAATTTGATGAAGAAATTCCACTAAAACCTCCAATTACAAGCCCTTCCTTAAGTTTTGGCTCCAATGGAGTTCTAGGGAATTTCTAAAGGAATTTGGGATTTTGATTTTGAAGAATGAAATCTTCTAAGTGTTTTAGGCTTATAAACACATTTAAAATACCCAAAATACCCTTAAGGAACCTCCAATACTCTTATTTGGACGTGGGGTGTATTTACAAGTTCACCCTCACTTAACAGTGAACTGCACGATAGGACAATACGATCAACGGATGGACCATCGATGGCCCGTCCCTTGATCAACGGACCATCCTGCTGGTCCGTGGTCTGGGAGTGAGGGTTGTCTTTGGTCCCTCCTCTTCCACGACTAGGTCCTAACGACGAGACCCTACCAACGGGGCGTCGAGTGATCCATTGGGCGTGCCTCCATGGTTTGGGATGTCTTGGACAGTCCTTGTACCAACTTTGGGTCCTTCATCAAGCACCCTTCGTGGTCCTTGGGGATATTTCCCAATACGTTTTAACCCAAAAATACTCGTATATGAGTTTACAACCTACCATATGAATTTCACCCAATACGAACACGTAAAGGTCAACGAAACATTCCTAGACACACAAGGTAATTTCAAGGAAAACCTTTCGAACGTCATGAATGTTCTTTGACGTTTGACCTCCAAACATCACCAAACTTGACACACTGCATATACACACTATAATAACTCATTTAAGGACCTTATAACCTCATGAATAACCCATAAAAACCTTAAACTACCTATTAAACACATAGGTGACTTAGTCGTTGAAAGTCTTAGTCGTCCCTTGACGTTTGACTTCCAAATCACCTAAGGTCTTACATACTTCCTCAATACCACATTATATACCTATTTAGGAACTTATACCATCATGACCAACATATTCGGCTCTAGTTCACCTAGTTTATTTTGAAGATCCTACAGTAAGATTGGTCTATGTTATGCTACTTCTATAGTTTCATGTAGCGAATTCAATGTTATCTCGATTCTAGTGTAGTTGAAGCATGATTTCGTTTAGTTTATGATCTTTTTAGCTACTGACCTATATTGTATTATTAATGAATAATTATTATCATCTTGTTAATCAAGTTGATTTTCATTGTAATCGTATTTTGAGTTTGATTCGTCATCCATAGTCGGATGAATTATTTTATTTTACGATTTTGTCCTTATATCTATATATACAGCAAAACCTCTATAAATAATATAGTTGAGACCATGAAATTTTATTATTCTGTAAAGATATTATTTAATCGATAAATTAATATTTATTAATTTAAAGAATGATTTGAGATTTAATAAAGGTTAAATTTTAATATATCAAAATAATTGTCTCTTACTAATTTATGAATCATATTTATTGATTTCACATAAAATAATATTATAAATAAAGTTCAACAAATATATCAAAATCATTGTATGTTACTAATTTCAACCTTGTGATGTTGGAATAATAAGAGTTCTCAAGATATATTATCGAACGTATATTACTATAGGGTATTAGAAGATTATGAAGTGGGACAAATTGATCAAGTAAAGATTAATATTTTTGAGATAATAGCAAATTGTATTCGACACTTTAAAATTCGTATGGATGATGCAATCTCAGAGAATTCGAATTAACTTACAGGAAAACATCATTAATTAACTCGAGGTCATTGATAATGATATCGGTTACCATAGTAAAATGGATGTGAATAACCTGTTGGATTATCCGGGAGAAAGTGAGACATGTCAAGAGGTCCACAACATAGAATAAATTGTGGATACCGCCGAAAAAAGTTTTGTTGATGATAAAATTGAAAAACGTACTAAACCTTTGGAATCAGTTACACGTAAAAAACACTTATCGCATCTAGAACTCTTCACAATTTTATGATACAGTTTGAAATGACAACACCGGAGCTCTTAGATGCAATAGTAAAAGTTAGAGATGAGCTTCATCTAGATTCTAATTCTAACAAAAACAGAACACAATAGAATCATATTTCACTAAATTATCTTTGATATATTTGTAATTTAAAAAAAATAAATTAAATTATGATATTAATGGGACCATATATTTATATAGGGGTCTTCTGAAAATATATTATCTTATTATCATATTGAAATTGATGATTTTTTTCATTGACCCAAGTCGGGACCAGAGGAAAATATTATTTTTGAGAGATTATTAATTTACCAAGCACTAATTTATAGAGGTTTTACTTTAGTTGGTGAATGAAGCCGACTCTTCAATTCGCTACTTGAGTGACATATACAGATGGTAAAATGTTTCTAACATATAATTAACATATGAAAATATGACATCCCCATATAGAATTTCTAAATTTGTAGGACTTAAAATAGACATTTAATCAAGAGTAGAAGAATCTTAACTATCTTACAGAAACCCTTGATAATAACATTGGCAAGATTCGGTATATTCGGACATCGAGAGATGCCTGACACTCAGAAAACTTCTAAATAATTTTTTATAAAAATATTTGTAATTTTACCTAACTAAGTTGGAATCTAGATGAAGAAGAAAAAACCACATGATTGTTTCCAGTCACCAAAGAGTTTTGGTTAGCTAATTCAGTTTCTTTTGTTAAAGACATGGATATTTTAGCAAGATTAACTGATCGATCAATTAGAAAATCAAGTGGAACTCTTTCTTGTTTCTTTTCTATACTAGAAACTAAAAAAAACAATTTCCTTACAATCATTCATTAGATATGCCAACATAGAATTGGAACATAGAAAACATTAGAAAATTAAAGAAAAAGAAAAATCTAGAATTTTAACTTGGCCAAGTGGGAATTCAGATGAGGAAGGATCATTTTCGATCATTTGCCAAATTCTTATAAGCCGAATTCATAATTCTGTCCATTGATGTCCAAAACCCTTCAACACCGTAAATATTAGTATAAGTGATTATTTCTCATCTCGTTTACTGTAGTCTTACAAGGGAATAATAGTCTGATTGCACAAAATAGTAAAAGCTAGAGGACTCGTAAGATAGTTACAAATTAAAGGATTTAGCCAATTAATTTCATAATAATAATTTCGAATCACAAAAAATTACATTAGTTGCCCTAAACAATGGTTTTAAAAAAAAAGGGCTTGCATATTAATTAATCGTAGAAACTGATCACTCAAGTGTGAATACTGTTATTGTAGTCAACAAAAGTACAATTGCCGCAAATATTTTGTCGTATGCAGTTATTGTAGTCAACATAATTACAATTTCTCAAATATTTTGACATTTGACAACGAGAAATTATACCAAGCGTAGACATTATTGTTTTATATTAAGTTTTTAATAAATGAAGACAAGAAAAATTATCACCCCTATTTCAAAATAAGTTATTTTTATCTTTTTTGTTTCTTCTAAGATATGTTGTTTTTCACCAACCAATAAATAAATTTTAATAAATTCCGACAAGAAAAGTTATCACCCACTTTCCAAATTTATTCTTACTAAAATAATGAATTTTACATAAACAACAAACCATTAAAGATATACTTTAATTTGATTATAAGTTTGTAATGAAGAACACTTTATGCTTTCTTAGAGTAAGTAATTTTCTTAAGGTGTCTACTCATACTAAAAACATTAGGAATTGTTAAATAAAGGTAGTACAAGTATTATACGTCATTATTTGAGGTACTCCTAGTTTGGAACGAAAATTTTTATATGTGATGGCTCTAAAAATTTAGTTTAATTAGTGATCCCTTTCCTTTTCTGCTCATCTGGCTGAGAACACTCCTTAAAATAACTTGATGAAAAAAATAACAAAAGATTAATGCAATAAACTCTATAAAATATTTATATATGATGAGATATTTTCACGCTTCTATATTCTATTTTCACATCACTTAGGCTCATAGTGATGGTTGTTGGTTAGACAATCTCCCACTAAAGTTATACTACTTTAAATGGGTAAAGCAAGTTTGTTACTGCTTTATATTTAATGTACTAAGATTGATTTTAGTGAGTAAAGCAAGCATGTGTTTTACTGCTTTATCTTGACTTGAGCAGCGCCAAGGTAATTGTTTCCTTCTTACTCGTTTTCAAGTTTAAGTTGTTTTAGTATTCCAACTCGCATACTTAAAATTCAATGTACTGGTGGAAGTTGGCGTCCATCGTCCTCTGATGCAAACCCAATTAACTAGGATCAGCATCAGGCTTATCGTTGATCCAGTGAACAACTCTGAGTCAATTGGTGAGCCTCCCTTTATTTCAAAAGACATCTTTATCATTCAGTTATTGTTTTTAGTTTTCAGTTGTTAGGATGATTGGGGGTCCTGTCCCAACATCACTTTTTAACTTAAAGGCTTCATAGATATATAGTATTAGTTCTCTAGTCTTTTCCTTTCCCTTGTAAATGATTAATACTTGAATTTCCATTTTGCCTAAGTATTACTTTTTAATTATTCCTTGATTTATATTATCTTGTGTTTAAGTCTTCGCTGAGTATGTAAGCCATGTCAAGGGTCCGCTCGAGGCCAACAATGACCTTCGAGTGTCGGCCACGTCCAAGGTGTAGTCTTGGAACGTGACATTTGTATGGCTCAAAATAGACATTTTAATCAAGAGTAGAAGAATCTTAACCATCTTTCAAAAATCGATAATAACATTAGGAAGCATGGGCAGATTAAAACCTCCATAATGCCTGACACTTAGAAAACTTCTAAATAATTCTTTAAATATATTTGTAATATTACCTAATTGAGCTGGAGTCTAGATGAAAAAGAAACAGGCACATGATCGTTTGCAATCACCAAAGAGTTCTTATTAGTTAATTCAATTATTTTTTTGTTAAAGAAATGCTGATTTCGCAAGATTAACTGATTGGTCAATTAGATTTCAAGTGGAAGTATTTCTTATTTCCTTTTTATACTATAAACTAAAAAAAACACAAATTATTAACAAGCATTTACTAGATTTGGGAACATAAAAATGGAACATAGAAAACTTGAAAAAATTAAAGGAAAAGAAAAATCTAGAATTTTAACCTGGCCAAACGGGAATTCAAATGAGGAAGGATCATTTTCGATCATTTGAAGAATTATTATTAGCCAAATTCAGGATTCCGTAATTGATAATTAGAAACCCTTAAACACTACAACATATAAGTATAAGTGATGATTTCTCATCTCGTTTACATTTTTTTTGCAATGGAATAATAGTGTGAATCCTCGACATAGTAAAAGCTAGAGAAAGACTCTTAAGATAGTTACGAATTAAATTATCCAATTCATTACATTAATACTAATCTCGACTCATAATAAAATATAATAATTTCCCTAAACAATGACTTTAAAAAAGTGAATACATATTAATTAATCGTAGAAAATTGATCAATCAAGTGTGAATATAGTTATGTAGTCAAAAAATTATAACTGCCTCAAATATTTTGTCGTATGCAGTTATTGTAATCAACATAATTATAATTGTGTAAAATGTTTTGACATATGACAACAAGAAATTATACCAAGCATAGAAATTATTGTTCGACATTAACTTTTTAATAAATGCAAACAAGAAAAATTATCACCTTTGTTTCAAAATAAGTCACTGTTATCTTGTTTGTTTCTTTTAAGAAATATAATTTTTCGCTAATCAATAAAAAATTGAAAATTTTCTGCCAAATTTATTCTTATTAATAGAGGACTGACCAGCCCGTGTTTTCACGAGCGTTGGCCTGTTCTGGTCTGCCTGTCAAGGGCGCTAGCATGCATATACCAGAAGGATCATCACCACCTGCACTTTACATCTCGTCATAGTGGAATGTGTAACCCGCCTGCTGTTCCATTCAACTACATTTGATCCTTTAATCAATAGCTTAAAAGAATGCAGCAGCGAGGTACAACCCACCCATACTGCCAGCGGGGAGGATGGCACTACAGGCAAACACCATCTGTCAAAAACACCACAGGCGCAAATCATGGTAGGCTTGCGTCATGGGAGCATATCATAGGGAGGAAACGGAGCTCGGACAGCGGAAGATCCAAGGGAGGCCAGGTCATTTGACGGAAATGGAAGTTTTTTCCCTATTAGATAAGGCCCTACTAATTAAGAGGAAGTGGATGAGTTATTGGAAAAAATGGAAGTGAGCCTATATAAAATAGAAAATGAAATAAAGAAAATTCCATGCATAGAAAGGGTCAATGGTACGAAAGACAGCGCTGCCTACATGTGAATTAGCTTCCGAGGTTGAGCAGTCTCAATCTCACTACAGGATTTGTGAAAGAATGCTGGGCTAGGCCACCACGAATGGCGTGAGCCGCATGCACGGAGATCCACACATCCGGATTTTAGGGGGATCTGGTAAAAAAACTAGTTGGCCCCCACTCGACTTGAGGTACTAAGAAATTAATTGAGTACAAAACTTATTTTCAAGCTTTACCTTATTCTGATCGTTCAAAGGGAGATCGCGGGGTCACAGAATGAAGTCCTCCATTTCATTTGGAGGTGGTGACCCGTAGCGAGGCAGAGATGACTAAGTGATATAAACAACAATCCATTAAATATATACCTTTTTTAAGACATTTGATTATAAGTTTGTAATCAAGAACACTCTTTTTCTTTCTTAGAGTAAGTATTTTTCTTTTAGGAGTCTAATCAAACTAAAAACATTAGATATTGTTAAATAGAGGGAGTACAAGTATTATATGCAATTATTTGCGGTACGCCTAGTTTGAAACTAAAATTTTACATGTGATGGATATATAACTATAGTATAATTAGTGAGCTTCTTACTTTTCTTCTCATCCGACTGAGAAATTTCCATAAAACAACTTGATCACAAAAATAACAAAAGGTTAATGCAATAAACATTATAAAAATATTTAGATGTGATGAGATATTTTACGCTTCAAGTTCCTACTTGCGCATTTCTTATTCAGTTCCTCATAATTATTATCATCTTGTTCATCCAATTGATTGTCATCGTAAAGTATTTGTACTTTGATTAGTCATCCATAAGCAGATAAATTCTTTTTTTTACGATATTTTCTTTAAATCTACACATAGTTGGTGGATTAAACTGATTAACATATAAAAATAGGACATTCCTATATGGAATTTCTAAATTCTATGGACTTGGAATGGACATTTTAATCAAGAGTAGGAGAATCTTAACAGTATTACAAGAACCCTTGATAATAACATTAGCGAGATTAACTGAAAAATGGGGAAATTCAAACCTCCATAGACGCTTAAAATGCAAAGAAATTCTAAATAAATTTTCAAAATATTATTTGTAATATTACTGTAACCTCTCGCAATTTGAAATAACTAGGAGGAAATATAAATCTTAAATAGTTTATTTTTTGAAGTATTTGTTTAAATCTAAAAAAATTGTAAGTTAAAGTTGACTTTTTTGGTCACCTTTAATCCATGACTCCTACATCATGATGTGTTAGGTGTAGTTCCAAATATGTTTGGAAAGTTCTTGGAATGATGTTTCCAAAGCTACCAAGTATGCGCAATTTTGAGTATGTATGACTGAGTTATGACTTTTGAAAGTTAGGTTGTTGGATTAAGGAAATATCCAATCCAAAATTTTAAGGGGTATTTTAGTCTATTCATTGTCATATTATTTTGATCAGTTTTTAGGAGTTTAGTATGGGTAAAATCATATTTTAGTAAGTTTTAGAATTTTGGGTTTCACGCTAGGGCTAAGGAGAAAGGAGAAGAGAAAATAAGGAGAAAAGGGAAAATTCATCGAGACTGATCAAGAAAGTTGATGTTTTCTCCAAGGGTTTACTTCTATCATATAAGTTAGACTCTCATAATGTTGGGATTGTTCTCCTACGTGCCAAGCGTATTATTAGTTTAAGTTTGGATTCGTTGTAAAAGAGTTTGAATATGGATGATATTCACATCTATTATTGAATTCATATATTTTTTTTGAATTTGACTGAGTTGGGAAGTTTGTGAGTTCGTTACATCCTAAAAGATGTTTTTATAAACAAAAATTTAATTATTCCTCCGCATCGCGAGCCCAACTTCGTAATTGGACTTTTGGTCTTTTCTCATGTTTAGTTATCTAAAATCATTCCTAAACATCATGAGATCTTTCTAAACACAAATCTTAATCCTTCAATCCCTAATTTAATTCAATGATTAGTTAGGAGTCAAGTCAAGATCAATTAAGAGTCAAGCCAAGATCATTTAAGAGTCAAGTTAGGATAAGTTCTTAAAGATTTCAAATGTTTGTCACAAATGTTTTAACTTTGTTTTTAAGACTTAAGTTTTGAGTTCAATAAAGAGTAAAGTTGATGCTTTTTTCTTCAAAGAAGTATATGAGGACTATGTATTCCCAAAGAAATTTAAAATGTTTTCATATATAAATAAGAACGGAAGCTGAGATTTCCAAAGAGCCTTCGGACTATTTTTCAAAAAGAGTAATATCTTTCTAAATGAAGCAAGAAAGGAAACTGAGATTTCCAAGATAGCCTTTGAACTATGTTTTTGAGCACTAATCTCAAATCACAGAAGAAGTATATGTTTAAAATATAAGAGTTAGTATATTTTGGGAATAGTATTGAGCACCGAATTGGGGGCGAGCATTAGTTGAGATAACTCACGTCTCCATAAAATTCAATGTAGCCACCATGCGTAAAAAGAGTCATACTTTGTAGATTAATCATTTTCACAATATACTAGTGGATCCACTCAGTAGTTCAGGTCCTATACCTTTGACCGGATGTTGGATGCACTAGCAGCGTGAGGTAGATTGGTGTATCATCACTATAACTCTTTGTGAGGGTTGCTGGTTAGAAAATCTCCCACATAAGTTATTGTATTTTTATATACATCAATTTATTATATTTTCACATACATTTAAGAGTTATATTGTATCCTTGTTATATACATAGAGTTGACATCATGTTTTTAACAACTTTTCTTTATATATAACTTGTTATATATATCTTTATAGTGAAGTTCACTTAAGAATTCATGAGTTTAGAAGAGCCAATATAAGTGTTTCTTTTAGAATCTCTTTCAAGACTATGTTGTTTTAGTATTTCAACTCGCATACTTATACATTTAATGTATTGATTCCAGTTTGCCTGCATTGTCTTGTGATGTAGACAGAGGTAACTAGGATAGACATTCCAGCACACCATCGATCCAATAAGTAGTTCAGCGTTAGTTGGTGGACCTCCTTGCATTCAGGAGGATCTATTTTCATTACTTTCTAGTTAGTTTAGGATATTGTGGGGTTTGTCTCAACATCCATATCACTTATTTTAGGATCTTATAGACATTCAAATGTTAGTCCAGTCACTCTTTTTCATTATCATTTCTTATTGTTAAGACTTGGGTTGCCACTTTTGGCTAAGTTGAATGTTGAACCTTTAAGGATTCTTAGTTATTTTATTTCAGAATTAAGTTAGTTAAGTGCTATTTATCTTTATTAATATGCGTATTTCTTCTGATGAGTTAAGTAAGTCAGGTCAAGGGTTCGTTTGGGGACAACAATGGTCTTTGAGTGACAGTCCCTCCCAGGATGTAGGCTCGGGCGTGACAATTACCTAATTGAGTTTGAGTCTAGATGAAAAAGAAACAAACACTTGATCATTTACGGTCACCACAGAGTTCTGATTAGAGATTTCAAAAAATAGTTGTAGGAAAGGTACTGAGACTGTCCCTACTACTACCCTTTATCAAGCTGGTTTACAAGAGTTCTGGCTTTCCCAACTGGACAAACTTCAAGGGAATATAATGGCTTTCCCCTATTATATTTATATGCGGTCCTAGCCTTGCTACTCTTACTTCCACTAGCAAGATTTTAGAAAGATTAACTGATCGATCAATTACAAATCAAGTGGAACTCTTTGCTATTTCTTTGCTTGATTAGAAACAAAAAGAACAACACCAATTTCTAACAAGCATTTATTAGATTTGCGAACATTAAAATGGAATATAGACAACTTGAAAAGATTATAGAATAAGAATAATCTATAATTTTGACATGGCCAAGCAGGAATCCATACGAGGAAGGATCGTTTTCGATCATTCAAAGAATTCATATAGGTAGAATTCCTAATTTTTTCCATTGGTCATCCAAAAACATAAGACAACTGAAAATTCTAGTTAAGTTATGATTTATCAACACTTTTACTTTATTTTTTCAAGAAAATAGATGTTTGAACCCACAAAATAGTAAAATCTAAAGGACTCGCTAGCTAGTTCTAAATTAAATTATTTACCCGACTAATTACATTAATAATAATAATAATGACTCACAACAAAGTACATTAATTGCCATGAAAATTACTCAAAAAAGGTGAATATCTATTACTTGATAGTAGAAAACGTATCGCTCAAATATGAATGCATTTATTATAATAGTAAAAAAAGTTTAACTGCCGCTACTATTATGACAGACAAGAACAAGAATTTATACCAAGTGTAGAGATTATTGTAAGGATAAGGAACAAGTACCCTATAGACTATATACATAATTTGAAAGGCACACATAAGCTTAATTAGGGTCTTATCCCCCCCCCCCAACTCTTTTTTTTTTTGTATTTTTAAACACCTTTTATGCTGGCGTGACAACTTCAACTAGCCATGTTAGTTGTGTTTGTACAGACTTGCCTGCCACATGTATAAATGTTATTTTTCAAAATTTATTTTTTAGTATTTATGTTTTTTTTAAAAAAAATAATATTATTGAGAATAGTATTGAAAACCACCATGTGGACGAGTTTAAACAACTCAAAGTCCTCATAAACCACGTATGCTAATGTGGGTAAATGAGTCATAAATTTTAGATGATTTCTTATTGATTTTAAGCATACCTTAGTGGAACCACTCAGTTGAGAATGTCTTATAATCTGGCAAGGCAAAGGACAGTTCTAATAGCATGAGCGAAACACCACATAATTCATAGTGATGGTTGCCGGTTATAAATTCTTTCAAATAAGAGTAAAAGAGTTATTTATGTATTTTAAATATATTGAGTTATTATCTACTATTTTAATAGCTTTCTTTATAATGCATCTTCATTGTTGCTTTTAATTAAACTGAGTAGAGTATCATTGAGTATCCTTGAGTTGAGATAAGGAGAGTATATTGGTCATTTTTATCAAGTTCAAGCTTATGTATGTGCTTTAGAGTTCCCCTTCCATGCTTGTACATTCCATTTACTCGCTCTAGTTTTTCTACATCTTTTATCATGTACTCATTAACAGGCGCACTGTTGATATGACTTGCAATTCCACAGTTGCTTTGGTGAATCTTCTTTCTTCAAGAGAATTCCTATTTTTTAATTTTGTTAGGATGTCATTGGTCTTGTCCTGATTTTCAAGGTCCAATGCCATAGGTTGGATCCCCAGAATTGCTTCAGTAGTGACTGATGGTTGACCAACACGGGCCATTAGTCGATCGACAATAAATCAGTCTCGTCCGTCGGTGACCCTGACAGTACTTAAGTCAGAGTTCTTTCCATCTTTCTTCTGTTCAATTTGCACTTAAACTTCGTTTTTAACCCCTAAAATACGTGATTCTGTTAGTTTTAGCCTAGAAACATAAGTAAATCGTACCTAAGTCAAATACTTTATGAAAACTTAGAACTTAGAGCGTAAAGTAAAAAAAGAGGAGACCAAACCCTAGTTGAAGAACACAATTGCTACGACCCAAAATGGACGTGATAGTAGTCGTCTTATCTGAACAAGATAATTCAGCTTTAAAATATAGAATAAGACGCTGATAGAGTCCCTTAAGCCATTTTAAAGTCTAATACCTTATTTATCGTCAAATTGAATCATTAAACCAAAACATCACGTATTTCCATCGAATCATTGAACATTCTAAATATGACCACACATCATCTCCAAATGCATATCACTTCAACCTTACTACCAAATCTAACATTCAAGACATACACAACACCAATTACTGACATGAGAAAATGCACACGAGTCATCACATAAGTGAGAGAGAATGGAATATTGTGATAACAATCAAAAGAATATACGATAGATATTCAAGTAGTGTAAAATTTTTCTAAAAGTCACTATATCCTCTCAGAGATAAGTACATACATCTCTTATCGATCCTCGAGTCTCTACTTAGAATCAACCTATATACACGTGAGACCTATAAACCCAAGCTCTGATACCATTTTGTCAAATATAGTGATGCATGTATTACCTAATGATACACACCTACTGTCTCTTAGTCCGGGACCCATAGGGCACAAATCTGGTCGTGCATCCATCGCAACGTTCAATACGACCCTCCATAATAGTAACCATTGCGGCGCGAGATAACTCCCTCGAAATGGTACATCCTCTTTAATATCTTATTATTTCTCAATTCACATAACATTTGTCACAACCATGTCTCAGAAAAATGCAAATGACATATTCACACAAATGATGAGGAGATGCTCATTTTCATAACATTGAACGATTTACAACAATGCAACTGTGTTAACATTAACAAATAAACAATAAGCCTTCAAATGATTCTCAAACATCACACACCAACAATTTATCACATCACTTTTTTACTACCCTTTTTCCATCATTAGAATTACTCAACAAGGACAAGTCAACTCATCATCAATTTCCATTACTACCAAACACATATTACAAGGAAATACACGAATTCCATAAAGTTAACATGGGCTTAGAAATCCACTTGCCTCAAATAGACGAACAATCACTTTGGGACTTGAGCCTTCCTCTTTCATTAGGCTTTCAAATCAGTTCTAATATTCAAATAATTAATCACATTAAGTTTTCAAAACTAACAACACTCATATTACTATAGGTCTAGCCTAGACCAAAAATTCACTCAAATTTATAATCACTTTCTTTATCTTGCTTACATGTCAAGTCTCATATTTTCCAAATTTCAAGTCTGGATATAGTCTCTATATCTCTAAATAACATAATTTTAATGATCTTTATGTATTACAATGCATCCACTACTTAACTATGTACCACATATATCCAAACTTAAATGATAATATAATAATTAATTGCTCTGCACACCAGTGATGTACTACAGAATTCTTGTTGTAACAACTTATTTTCAATGTTTTAATCCATATTCCTTGTCCCACTACTAATAATCAAAATCATGGACAAATGATTAGGAGTAATCATTATCCCATGATTGGACCATGAAGACAAATATACACTACAAAATATTTAGGTGTGATTAAATGATTTACGTGATGAAGAAGAGCACCTTCTGTTATCATCACAGCACAGTCTTCTTTTTCGAAATTTACATTTGTTCCTCATAATTTTATGATTTACAAATATTAAATCCTTTATACTTAAAATCAATTTTTTTGTTATGAATTATAGGCTTATCCTATTAGCCACTAACTAAAATTAATTATATTAAAATCAGCCGCCAACTAAATAATTTTAATTAACAAAGAACTCCAAAATTTCCAAAATTGATTTTTTGGGTCATTGCATTATCCTCCTTTAAAAATCGTGTTTATCCTCAAACATAAGGAAGAAGAAGGAAGAATAACAGACATTATCAAAATTGTAAGTTATGACCTACCATTCGGTGTTCATCTTTCTAAGCGAGCTCATCTTTAAGGCCAGTAGGTCATGAAATCCCTTAAATAATTGTAAATCTAATCATTTATTTCTCGTCAAAGTGAATCTTCAAATCATAACCTCGTGTAATCCTTTGAATCATTGAAAATTCTAAATCTCACGACACATCATCTCCAATTGTATATCACTTCAACCTAAGTACAATATCTATCATCCAAGCCATACACGAAACCAACTACTGACCTGAGAAACTATGCATGAGTCATCATATAAGTAAGAGAGAATGGAAGATTCGGATACAAGTTAAAGTAGTGAAGATTTTTCCTAAAAGTCATTATAGCCTTTGAAAGATAAGAAAGACGTCTCTATACCTATCCTCGACACTCTACTTAGACTCGACTGTATACACGTGAGACCTATGAACCTGGGCACTAATACCATTTCGTCAAGTATAGTGAAGCATGTCTGACCTTATGATATACACATGTTGTCTCTAAGTCCGGGACCCATGGAGGACGTATTTTTTCATGTATCCATCGCAGCGTGTGATATGAACCTCGATAATATTATCCATCATGGCATGTGATAAGTCGTTCTAAATGGTACATCCTCTTTAATTGCTTATTCTTTGTAAATGCACATAACACTTCTTACAACCATGCCAGAAAATTAAGAAAATGACATGTTCACACAAATAATGAGGAGATGAACACTTTCATAACATTGCACAATTCACAAGAATGCAATCGTGATACAATATCAACCAATAAACAATAAACCTTCAAAGTTATCTCAAACATCACACACCAACAATTTATCACATTACTTTTTTATTATCCTTTTCCATCATTAGAATTACTCAACATGGACAAGTCAACCCATAATCAATTCTCATTACTCCCAAACACATATAAGAAAATACATGAATTGCATATAGTTAACAAGGGTTTCAAAATTCACTTGCCTCAAATAGTCGAACAATCACTTAGGGACTTGAGTCTTCCCATTTCGTTAAGCTTCCGAATTAGTTTAACTATTCAAATTATTAATCACAAATTTTTTTCAAAACTAACAACACCCATTTTATAATAGGTTTAGCCTTGAGCAAAAAATCATTCAACTTTATAATCAATTACCTTATCTTTCTAACATATCAACTCTCATATTTTCCAAATTTCATGTCTAGGTTTATCTTAATATGTCCAAATAACATAATTTCAATGATCTTCATATATTACAATATCCCCTACTATTTAAGTACGTAACTCAATATATTCAAACTTAAATGATAATATGATAATTAAATGAATATAATTAAACTTAAAACTAATTTCTCTGCGCACCAACGACACACTACAAAACTACCTATTGAAACAACCTATTTTCAATGTTTTAATCCATAGTCCGTGTCCCACTACTAATAATCCTAATCATGGTCCAATGATTAGGAGTAATCATTATCCAATGATTGGACCATGAATACAAATATACACTACACAAGTTTTAGGTGTGATTAGATTATTTACCTAATAAAGAAGGGAGCCTTTTCTTATTGCCACACCGCAATCTTCATTTCCGAAATTTACTTTTGTTCCTCATTAATTTATAATATAGAAATATTACATTCATTTTACTTATATTCAATTTGTTTTTATTAATTATGGTCTTAGCCCATTAGCCACAAACTAAAATTAATTATATCTAACTCACTCGTCAACTAAACAATTAACAAAAACCTCCAATATTTCAAAATATGATTTTCTGGGTCATTACAATAACATGGTTCCATCAATTCCATCCCTTAAATAAAAAATTCGTCACCAAATATGTGGGATTTTACGAGTGGTTTCCTTTCACCCATTAGCTCCCTAGATTTCACTCAAAATCTTGATTCCCTTAACGATTATTTAGACCTAGGGTTTCTTTAATATTTGAATTGTTAGGTTTTAGTTGATAGAACGATCCAATCATACTATCATAAATTCAATATCGTTTTTTGTGCAGTTTCATTCATAAACTCAGAGCCCTATTTATTAGTTCTTCTAGTTCATGAATTACACGTGCTAGTTAGTTAACTAAGTTACATATAAACATGCCTCACATTTCAAATGCATTATTATTAGTAAGTAAATGTTGTATTTTTAGTTTGCATGTCGATTTTAAGTTATCTAGTACTACAACACTTCAGTCATAAAATGTTAATTACTTAATTATATGAGAAGTTTAATTTTGAGTGGACTAGGGTCAGTAACCCATCAGTCCCAAAACTAAGTTCCCTATAGGTTATAAGTCCTCTTTGTCGGCATCATTTTAGTGATCACGCCAGCATGCCTCTATACCTGTTGCGAGGTATATTGGGTCCATTAGATGGGGCATATACATCAGACTCCACATTTTAATTTTGTGGTTATATGTCGGTTATTAATAGCTTCCTTACAGTTTAGTCAGATTCTATTGCATTGAACATGTTATTAGTATCGTTCAGTATTCATTCTCAGCTTGTTATAAATTTGGTTATTACATTCAGTTTATCCATTTAAGTACTTTCAATATCCTTATTATGTTCAGATCATGTTCTTACTTAGATACTTTGATTCAATTATGTTATTGTTTTAATATTACTCTATCATTCCTGCTCAGTACCTTTCAAAAACTGACCCACACTCTACACTACGTCTTCTCGTGATGTAGGTTCAGGTTCACAGAATCCAGATCAGCATAGATCAGTTCCTCGACCTTTATTTCAGAAGCATCAGTGGCGAGTCCTCATTCTTCGAGGACTAGAGACATGACTATATTTATTGTTTTAAGCTTTAGTTTCAATTATTCTAGATCTAGCTGGGCATGTGCTAGCATTACTAGTCATTTTAGAGGCTTATTTCACACATACTTAGTTCCATCATAGTCTTTGAGTTTAACTTTTATTTTGTAGTCAATCTCTTAATTGTATGTATTCAGATTTTAGGGTATGTGTACTTCCCGATATTTCAGTTTTATCATTATTTAGCTTATGCACAATATTTATTGTTTCAGTTTATCTCTAGTATGCTTATGATCATACTAGCAGGGTTAACTTGAGGTTATTCGTTATCATAGTTCCTATGCTGCATCTAGTGGCTAGCCTTAGGGCATGATAAACTTAGTATCAAATCATTATTTTTTAGAGTCGTAGGCTTAAGTGTGTTAGGATGTTTGAAAAGCCACAGTAGAGTCCTTATCATGATCGTGAAGTGCACCACATCTAATGAGAAGGAGGATCTAAGATGTCTTAAGAAAACTTTAATTTCTTTTCACTGTAATTGTGTGTAAGGTGTGATCTAATTACTAACTCAGACTAGTCATTTTGTGTTTCAGATCATGCTTCCTCGTAGATCTATCCCTGAGAATGCAAATAAGAGGAATGCGAACATATCTCCTCCAATCCCTGATCAAGAAGTATTGAATGTTGAATTTTGGAACGCTCTCCAATTGTTGGTTCAGAATGTGACCACCTAGAATAACCAGCAATCTCTAGTTTCGAAAAATTGTAATGTTGGGTCTGCTGAGCTAGAGAGCGAGATTTTGTAAGAATGAATCCGTGTGAGTTCTTAGGATTGCAGATTGGTAAGGATCCCCAAAACATCATAGATGAGGTTAAGAATATCTTTGCAGTGATGGGGAGAATGGTCGGGTTGAGTTAGCATCTTACCAAAATAGGGATGTCGCTTATATCTTGTACACTTAGTATAAATAGAACAGGGGTACATATGCTAATCCAATCATTTGAAAATGTTTCAGTGAGGATTTTGTAGATAGGTTCTTCCCAAGAGAGTCGAGGAAGGTAAAATCTAGGGAGTTTATGAATTTTAAGTAGGGTTCTATGACGGTCCAAAAGTGTGGAATAAAGTTTTCCCATATCTCCAGGCATGATCCTCACATGGTTGTTGATTCTAGGGATTAAATGAACAAATTCATGTATGGGGTATCGGATCTTGTGAAAATATAGTGTAGAAATTCCATGTTACTTGAGGATATGAACATCTTAAGGCTCATGCCGCATGCTCATCAGGTTGAGTCCTAGGGTGATAAGATTATGAAACATGACAAGGAAAAAAATAAGTCTATAACAGGCAATGTGAATATTCTCAAATGCAATTATGTGTTAGTAATCGCTCGCAGTTTCAGCAAAATCATCAACTCCAATACCTTCATCAACTAGGGTTCCATCCTTCAAGTTTTGAAATGATAATAAGGGTTGGCATTAGTCTCTAAGACTCAAGGTAGTGTTTCAGGCACCAGAACCTACCTAACTTGCCCCAAGTGTGGTAAGAACTATCCAAGAGAGTATTTTGCAGGGAAGGAAGGATGCTTGGATATGATTAGTCTTGTCATAGGTTGAAAGATTTTACTTTTAAAAAAATTTAAGGAGGTAGCAATAGTAGACCTCAATCTACAAGTTTTGCAGAGCCGGTAGGTAGCCCAAATAAGTAGGGTAACTAGTTAGGTACAGCTGGCGGACAACGCCAGAACATATTCTATGCTCTCCAGGCTCCAGAAGATCATGAAGATTCACCTGATGTAGTCACTGGTATGTTAGAAGTCTTTAAATTAGATGTTTATGCTTTGTAAGATCCAAGGTCTACTCTTTCAATAACACCTCAAAAAATCGAGCCAAAATTTTTTTTGGAGGAAAATACCTGCCACTATAGGGTTCAAAGACCGTGATATGGTTCATGGTCCATTGATTTTCCCATGGTCATGACTTATAAGTAACAAGGCCAAGGCATCATATCACGGGTACCTTTATGGTCCGTGGTCTTATAACGGGCTTTGGTAACTCCTGTAGAGTCGAGGCAGTAGACCCCTTCGCCAGCCCTTCGAATCCAAGGCTTAAGTGAAGACCATAGAAACCTCCACATTTTGTTGTCCTTCACACAACCTATGGGAGGGTCCGTGAAGACTTGACAGTATGTCTCCCACACTAGAACCTTCAGAACATAGCCCAAGTGAGGACCACGGGGACCTTTATGGTCCGTGGTCATCCATACTGGCTGTGGTAAGGACTCGTGAAACAGGGGCCCCAGTTCCTAGATTAAGTGCAGTCAACACCGACTTCACGATCCGTGGCCCCTTTCACAATCCATGAGGATGGTATGATCAACCCGTTCATAGCTTCAAGACATGGGTATTTCGGTCATTTTCTTTTTTTGTTGGACCCCTAAAATACGTCTTTTTAACCCTAAACTACGTGCTTTTTTAATCAATTTTAGCAAAAAAGCACAACTAAAGCTTAACTAAGTCAAGTCATTCATCAAAAACTCTAAAAATTAGAAGCAAAAGAGGAGAAAAGGTCAGGCGATCCTAGTTCAAGAAAGCAACAAGATTCAATCAGTTCGTGCCCCAAAATCAAAAGATTTCTCCATGGAATTTGTCACACCAGGTATGTATTATTTTACTAGTGGGTTCGTTTCGTCCATTAGCTCCCTAGATTTTAGTCAAACTCTTTATTCATTTATCATGACTAAACTTAGGGTTTCTAGAACTTCAACAGATTCTGATGAATTATCTATTTACATTTTCCAAATAAGATTATCAAGTTATTACTTCATTTCTTCCATGAATTTCAGAACCCTAGCTATGTATTTCCTTAGTTCTTTAATTACGCATGCTAGGTAAGATATCTCAGTATTCGATTATAAATGTCTCCATCATTAATGCATTGTCCTCATATTAGTTGTTGCATTCTCTGTATGCATGTCAGTTTTGAGTTATCCAGTGTATTATAGAAATTAAGTCATAATATGTTAATCATTTAATTTATTAAAGTATCATACTATCGAGTTGGACTAGGGTCAATCCCTCATATAGTCCTGAATTACGAAGCCACGTAGATTGTAAGTCCCCTCGGTGGGCATCATTATAGTGATCACACCACCATGCCTCTACACCTCTGGTCGAGTGTATTGGGTCTTTTCAATGGGTGTATACATCGGACACCATATTTAAATCATGTGGTTTTATTATCACTTAATAGTAGCTCCCACAGTTCACTCAAACTCCATTGCATTTACCATATGTCAGTATAGTAAGTATTCAGTCTCAAAATGTTATCATTTGGTCATTGCATTCTAATAGCTCAATATTAAGTATCTATATCATGTTCATATTACACTCTTGGTTTATTGCTTGTTCAGTTATATATTTATTTCGGCTTTATTCTATCCTACATGCCTAGTATCTTTATATAACTGACTATTCTATGCTACATATTCTCGTGATATAGATTTAGGTTCTCAATATCTAGATCATAATTAGATTGGTTCACGATCATCAGTTTAGTAGCATCCTTGGTGAGTCCAGATTCATCGAGGATTATTAATATGTTTAATTTTATCGCTTTTAGTCTCTACTTTAATTTCTGCTGGAGTTAACTTGATCATGTCCAATCACTTCTAGTCAGTTAAAGGCTTATTTTCAAACATAGTCATATTCAACTTAGTATTCTAGTTTCATATGTCTCTTGAATTAAACTCTCATATATGATATTAATTTTTAAGTCTATGGGTATTCCCCAACATTTCAGACTTACATTATGACTTAGCTTCTGCACAATTTTATTTCTCAACTTATCTGTAGTGTGCTCATGATTATGCTAGCAGGGTTAGCTTGGCGTTACTCTTGATCCTATGTCCCATATCAGCGTCTTGGGGGTAGCTCAAGGCATGACACTTTATTTTATAACTTCTTATGTAAAAGTAAAATACGATGTTAGTCAACAAAAATCTCTCAGAACCTCTCAGTCTCTACTCCATTAGGTGACCGAGTTATAGGCAAATGACTATACAGAAATTGGCTCCTTACAGTCTCCAAGATTGTCACCTCAGCAGATCTTGTAGGGTTAGAAATGGTAGACTTCGATGTTATTCTAGGCGTGAATTAGTACATTCCTCTCACACCTTATTCGATTGTAGAACTAGGATTGTTTATTTTGTGTTTCCATATGAACCAATCTTAGAATCGAGGGCTAGTAGCTTAATGCTTATGGGTCGATTAATTTTTTAGCTTAAGGCTAGAAAGATGATATCTAAGGGTTATATTTATCATCTCATTAGGGTTAAGGATTCAAGTTTTGAAATCCCAACTCTTGTGTTAGATTCTCTAGTAAATTAGCTCCCAAAAGTGTTTCGAGAAGATCTTCCCGAATTCAAATCGAAAGGAAAATCGACTTTGGAATTGATCTCCTTTTCATACCTAGACTATATTTATTCTTCTTTATAGTATGGCTCCAACTGAGCTTAAGGAAATTAAAAGGAAATTGAAAGACCTTCTAGATATGGGCTTCATCAAACCTGTTATTTCTCCATAGAGTGCACTACTGTTGTTCATGAAGAAGTAAGATGGTTCTCTCACAATGTGCATTTACTTTAGGAAGTTGAACAAGGTCACAATCCAGAATAAGTATCTTATACCCTGGATTGATTAGTTTTGTGACCAAGTTCAGTGTGCTAGTCATTTCTAAAAGATAAACCTTAGATCAGGTTATTATCAGCTTAATGTATAAGGTAGGGACATTGTAAACACAATATTCAAAACTCGGTATGGTCATTACCAATTCATAGTTATGTCGTATGGACTAACCAATGCTCCTGCGGTTTTCATAGACTTGATGAACATAGTGTTTAAGTAGTACATGGACTTTTTTGTTGTCTTCTTTATTTATGATATTATTATTTACTTTAGGATTGAGGAAGAACATGCGAATCATTTCAGGGTTGTTCTAAAAACACTCAAAGATAGCCTATTATTCGCTAAGTTTAGAAAATGTGAATTTTGGTTGTAATCAGTTGCTTTCCTTGGTCAGATTATATCTAGCCAACGGGTCTAAGTGGATTCTCAAAATATAAAAGAAGTGAAACAATGGCCTATATCTATATCTTCTACAGATATTAGAAGTTTCTTGGGTCTAGTGGGTTATTATAGAAGGTTCATGGAAGTATTGTCATCCATAGACTCTTTATTGACTAAGTTGACTTAGAAAAAGGTCAAGTTTTAGCGGTCAAATGATTGTGAGAAGATCTTTAGTGAGCTGAAAACTAGGTTAACTATAACTTTTGTTTTGACTCTACCTGAGAGTTCAAATGTTTATGTTATCTATTATGATTCCTCTACATTTGACCTAGGTAGTGTGTTGATTCAACGAGGTAAGGTTATAGTTTATGCTTCTAGACAACTTAAGGTGCATTAGAAGAACTATCTGACTCATGACCTTGAGCTTAGATCAATGGTGTTTGCAATCAAGATTTGGAGACATTACGCTATAGTGTTCACGTAGATGTGTTCATAGACCATAAGAGCCTTCAGTATTTGTTCACCCAGAAAGAGTTGAATCTTTGTCAGAGGAGATGGCTTGAGTTCCTCAAGGACTATGATATGAGTGTGCATTACAATCCTGGTAAGGCCAATGTAGTAGCACATACTCTTAGTAGACTATCTATGGGTAGTGTAGCACATGTTTAGGAAGAAAGAAACGAGCTAGCAAAAGGTGTTCACAGACTTACTCGACTAGGATTTCGTCTTATGAGCATATCATATGGTGGTGTAACAGTTCAAAATATGTAAGAATCTTCTTTGATATCGGAGGTTAAGGAAAATCAAGAAAGTTTTCATATATTTCTTTAAATAAAGGATTTAACCTATCGACAGACGGTTGAGGTTTTCACCCAAGTGGGGGATGGTGTGCTTCGCTATTAAGGTTGATTATTGTAATATTGTGAAGTCGAAAGCCTAATATAGAGCCTAGCACGATTTTTGAAGGTTTGTAAAACTATTTTAAGGATGTATTTAAGTCATTTAGGAGGTTTTAGAAACAATGTGTCATAATACGTCCATGACTTCCGGAAAATAGTTCAAGAGGTGTTAGTGTGCCTTAGTCTATTTGACAAGGTTTTGGGAGTCGCAATTCGATGGAATTTGGTATTAAGGTGTTTAATAATTATTAGAGTTGGTTTATTGTAGAAACATTTGGGTAAAACTCCCCAAGGACCAACCAAGGTTCCTTGACGAGGACAATTACTTTTTGGCTAAAAGTTGAGTTGAGACAGCAGCTATCGATGAATGGTAGGCTACGAGGTGTGTTTCTATTGATGGGGATTCGATTGCCACCGTCGATGGACACTTATAAAATTTATTGAAGAGGTCATTTGGCAATCCTCTAACCAAAATGACACACCAGCAGGATGGTTGGTCCCAAGGTCCGTTGACTGACCTTGGTCGTAGGTCGGGGTCTCGTACGTCAGGGTCACTTTTTTGCTGCAAGTTTTTAAGTTAGTTCAATTAATTAATTAGGTGGTCATTTAATAATTAAGGGGTGAGGTATGATTAAGTTAGTTAAGGACTTATATAAGGACCTTATCCTCATTAGACTAACGCAACTCTCATAATTCCCAAAACTCAGTTGCTCTTCCTTCTTTCTACTGTCTCTCT
The DNA here is from genome assembly GCA_027705065.1 of Solanum peruvianum. Lineage (NCBI taxonomy): Eukaryota > Viridiplantae > Streptophyta > Magnoliopsida > Solanales > Solanaceae > Solanum > Solanum peruvianum. The sequence continues at coordinate 57,606,869 of JAKWJD010001761.1, forward strand.
CCCAAAGAAACTCCATGGAAGACCAAGATCAAGGTGGATTATAGGGAATAAAGTATTAAAGTTTCCTCCATCAATCTTCATCAATTAACAAGGTATGGTATCCTTTCACCTTTGGGATTTATTTCCCCAAAGGGTTCTTCTAAATTTGATTTCAAAAAGATGAGTTTCAAGTGGGTTTTCTTTTATTAAGAATTTGATCTTCTAAATAGCTTTGTTTATGATTTCTTTAGATTATTATTATTATATTATGATGTAATATGATCCAATTATGCTAGTTCATGATGAATTAACTATTTTGTGGAATAGATCAAGAAATTGACCAAAGTCCCAACCCTAAGCTATGAATTAGTGATGAATTGTTGTGTAGTGATTCAATTGACTTCATTATTCTTTTTATTACTATTGTGTGATCATATTAAACCCATTTTTAGGTTTAATCGGATGGTTGATGGTAAAATCATGGATGATGTCTTGTGAAGGAGATGGGGTAAGTCTTGTGATTTCAAACCTTTACTTCAATTATGATTACTTGTGTTTAGTGATGAAGTTCTACTGAAGTATACCTTATGATTATATTTATTAGGGTTGGTATGAAGTTTAATTCAAATGTCTTGATTTATGTATTGTGAGGCTTTGCTTAAGATGTAATGATATAAGGTTGATTAGGGTTTTAATGTTTCATGTTCACATGGACTTCCTATTGAGACAATGACTATAACAATAAAAGGAACTATTCTCCTATGAACTAAAACTAAGTTATGATTATTAATGAACGACATTTCACAAGGAACTCTAGTTTAGCACCGAGTGAACTAGTAGTGAGGAGTGTCCCTTCCTATATAGAGAAGGTAGGTTCACTATTGTACTCATTATATTGGAGACTATAATGCATGTAGCATAAAGAGGGTCCCAACTACATCTCCTAGTTCTTGAACTATGTTGCCCCCATAAGAATACTAGTTAGTGGATTCACCTAGATGCTATGTACATGTTTTGGTACTACCTTGGCAAGTATTCCACCTTCTTTCGGTGTAGGGTTCCATGACACCGGATTCAAAATTAGCTCATATGGTCTATGTCGGATAAGGAAAGATGTCCCCAAAGTTAAAACGAAGTAATAAAGTGAAGTCTAAATAGGATGACCTAAGGGGTTTAGCTTAGTATAGGTAGGGGTATGGGACTCTACCTATACATTGCTTTACCTAGCCTTGAGGGAAGTTTTGTAAGGATGTTCTTATGTGCCTATATGCTTATAAATGTAAACAATATGTATATCTTGATCTTACATGACAATGACACTATGTGATATTGGTTTCGCTTATGAAAATGTGGTTGGTCTCTATTGCTAGAGTATGATGTTGTTTTATCTTAATGATATAGTATGTAAAGTTGGACATGTCTTATAGTTCTTGTTGGGTTTACTTGATTTTGTGTGGTTATGAGGCCTTACTTAGTGATTGCACTAGTGGACTTAATGAGGGTGTATGAGTAATGGTCTTGCTTAGGTTATGATGTCATGAACTCTTATGCATCATTGTTGATATTATAACGTTATCATAGAGTTGTCTTGATTATGTGCTTAATTATGTTGATATTCATATTGACTTGACTAGACTTGGTATTATTGGTCTTTTGATGTACATGGTATTGACTTAAGGAATATGCGTTTATTGATTGGTATTGGTTCTTGAATGTGCATAAGATGTTCCCAAAGTAAACTAGCATGCTTTAATGAAATGTCCCTTTTTAGCATGATTTATATGTTGTATGTGCATATGATTCCATACTTATTACAAGTGATGTGCTAACCCCATTATTCCCTTTTCCCCCAACATTTTATGTTTCGGTGGTTGAAGGGTTCGTTACAATTTTTAAGGAAGTCTTGGATCATTTCTCCAAGTATGGGTACGTCCTCATGTTTCAAGGATGATGTCTTGTTATTACTCTAGATTTGTCTCTTTGTTATAGTCTAAAGACAATAATTTCATTTATGTTGTTACAAGATATTATTGTAAGCCTTAAGTGGCATCTCTTCAATGTGTAAGGGCTTATGCCCAAGTTTATTTGACTCAGTTTCGATGGTTAATATGATACATCCCTTTTAAGACTATGTTATGTATCTTATGTATATATATATATATATATATCATAAAAGTAGAATACTATGTGATCTTCTTATACAAAGGGTCTATGTATACTTTATATGAATATATTATGTGTAAGCAAGAGGTCTAAGTAAACCTCATGAAGCAGTGTAGATGTAAAAATTTAAATTTTCCGAATTTTCAACCTATGAATGTAATGATGAATGCTAAGAGGCTAGTCTTAGTCCTCTCTGAGGACGATGATGCGGTTACATTTGGGGGTACTTCTCGGATATGACATTTTATATGTTCCTAAGGTAGGTGAGTTGATACAAAAGATTCCTGCAGAAGCCCATAAATCAAGATTTTTTATTCATCCAGGTGCCATTAAGATTTACCGTGATCTGCGGAAAGTCTATTGGTGGAATGGTATGAAAAAAGATATAGCATATTTCCTGGCTAAGTGCCCCAATTGTCAGCAAGTCAATAGAGAACATCAGAAACAGAAGGTATGACTCAAGATAGTTGCATTCCTACTTGGAAGTGGGAAGTGATAAGCATGGATTTCATCACAGGTTTACCATGTACTCGCAGACAACATGACTTTATTTGGATGATAGTGGACAAAATTACTTAATCTTCACACTTTTTTTGTGGTTAAGACTTGGCAAAGGACTACACCAAGTTCTACATTAATGAGATAGGATTCCTTTGGCTATCATCTCAAATTGAGGTCCTCAATTTACCTCTCATTTCTAGAAGTCAATTTAGAAGGATCTCGGCACTCAAGTTAACCTTAGAACATCATTTCATCCGTAGATGGATGGTTAGGCAAAGCGTATCATTTAGACCTTAGAGGACATGTTGAGAGCTTGTGTGATTGATTTTAAGGGTAGTAGGGGTCATGACCTTTCATTTATAGATCTTTCCTATAATAATAGATACCATTCCAGTATTTAGATGACCACTTATGAGACATTGTAAAGGCGTAGATGTAGGTCTCTAGTTTGTTGGTTTGATGTAAGCAAAGTAGCCTTGACAGGGGAAGGTTCAGTTCATGATGTTATGGAGATATTTCCACACATTAGATAAAGACTTAAGACATCCTAGAGTTGCTATAACTCCTACGCAGATGTAAGCAGAAGGGAACTAGAGTTTCAAGTTGATGATTTGGTTTTCCTAAAAGTATCAACTATGAAAGGGGTGATGAGATTTGGAATGATGGGTAAGCTCGGCCCTAGATAGTTAGGCCTTTACAAGATCTGGAAAAGGGTTGGTAAAGTGGCATATGAGTTAGAGTTGCCAACAGTTTTTCACATTTCGTTGCTGATGAAGTGTGTGGGTCATCAAACATCTATTATACCTTTATAAAGTGTGACTGTGAAGGATAGTATCACCTACTAATAAGTTGAGAAAGGAAGATTATCTGGAATGATGTCTATGCCAAAGTCTATTTCTCTCTCAAGAGGGACTTCGGGTAGATAAACGTGAAAGACTTCTGGAAACTCCTTTACTATAGAAACTGATTGAAGGTAAGGTACCTGAGCACGTGAGTTATTAGCTCAGACTAAGTGACATATAAATCCCATTAAAACTATATTTCTCGCTTCAAGGTACGAAATGAAACAACCCTTAGGCAGAGTTGAACTACTACTCCATCCATAAATGGCTCATTATGTATTTGAAACTTGAAAACACGAGTGCTACAATCTATTGATGCATAACAAGCATGAATTAAGTTCATAACAAGAATGACATCAAAATCTAGCATGTCTAACTCCACTAGGTCAGCCATGGTGTTCTTATGATTGACGGATACAGCACAATCACGATAGACTACCTCTGCTAGAATAGACTCCCCAACTAGCGTAGAAACACAGAAGGTTTCACAAAGTTTCTCAAGAAGAATTGATAAATTATTTTCAGCATAAGTAATTACAAAAGATAAACTTGTTCATGGATCTAGTAAAACATAAATATCAAAAGTAAAGGCTTTGATCATACCAATGACTACATCTAGAGAGTTCTCTTGTTTATGGAGGTTACTAATTGCATATAGGTGGTTTTACTCTTTGCCAATACAAGAAGTGGATCATCTAGGTGAAGCCTTGTCTGGTAGATCAAATGATGAAGATTGGGTTCTGTTACCCGAAGTTCCACTACCCTAACTGTTCTTGGGGCACTCCCATATGAACTGACCCTCTTAGCCACACCTAAAGCAACCTATATGGCCATCATGAAATTTACCTGGGTGAGTTCTACCACACATAGTACGTGCGTAAACCCAACTATCTCCCTATGCCATACTTCATTGACACTGTATTGGTCAAGTGCTGAAGTTCTGTGATATCTCGCCATGATGCTCACCTTTGTTTCTGGGTGGATGCGCACTAGCGGATGATGGTGCATGCCCCTTTTTTTTCTTAAATTTTGGACGATTTGAACCATCTTTTTGCTCCCCAGATTCCTTCCATATATTAGATTTCTTGGTTCTATACTTTTCTCTATCCCTTAGCTTCTCCTCTTCGACGTGATGCACATAAACTACCAACCTTGATATTACCATGTCGCCTATTAGCATCGTAACTCTGCCCTCTTTTCTTGATGCACCACCCAAGCCAGCAATAAACGAGCTCATTCCGCTCCTCATATCCTTAACCATTTCAAGAGCATAGAGGGACAGCAGGGTGAACTTCAGACCATAATCATGCACACTCAATGAGTCATGTTTCAGTGTAAGAAACTCTCGTACCTTAGCATCTTTAAATTCTCAGGGAAAGAAATACTCTAAAAAAGAGTCTTCACAATAGGCCCAACTTAAATGTGATGCATCCTCATCTCTACCCTCCTTTCACTGGTCGAACCAAGTCCTAGACATTTTTTTCAATTGATATGCAGCTAGCTCAACTCTTTCAATATCAATGAGAAGCATCACATCAAAAACCTTCTTCAGCTCCGTAACATAATTCTCCGAAACCTCAGTAGTGCTTGAACCGATGAAACTGGGAGGATTCATCCTGAAGAATTCATGAATCTTCGAAGTAACAATATTTTCTTGCCTATATCCCTTTTGTTGTCCAAATTGATTTGTTACCACTTGGATTAACATCCTCATAGCCTCACAGATATCCCCATTGGTAACTTCCCCTTGAGGTTGCACTTCATGTGCATTGGGCAACTCTAGTTCCTCTACATTCCTCCTTGGTAGACGACCCCTTACTTGTGGAGCGGTGGTTATCAGAAACACGAGCAAGAACGAATTAGACAGAGACTTTTAGAGATAAGTTCTAACGTGCAAAAAAGGAATATAAAATAAGTGAGGAATTCCTAAATATTGCAGCTTCTTAATTATAGATGTGGCACGCTTAACACCGATAACTAGTACCTATAGACACGACTTCACAGACTTTCTAGTACTCTTAAACACTGTGCTCTGATACCAAGTTTTTCACGCGCCGATCCTACACCTTAGACATAACCAACACTCAATGACCATTTCTAGCCTTGATCATACCCTTGACTTACTTAACGCAGCGGAAACTTAACTAAATAAAATAAGACATTCACATAATATAACTTAAAGTAAATAACTTGGCAAAATGGCACTTAAGGATGCTCACCACTGACTCCGAGTGCTAAGGTTGATTAATGTTGGATGATGTTGATCTTGGTTACCGCCAACTGGCATCAGTATTTGCCATCGTATAGAACTACTTAACTTAGTGGATCCACTAACTTCAATTACGTGATCATCTCATAAGTATGACCCACGAATACCTATGATGGAACATTGTCTTCATGGATATTTGAGTTAGTATGAACTTTCATGTACACATAAGTCTCAATATTGCTACCAAAATATACTTTATCTCATGATTTTAAAGAGAACTTCCTTCTCTAGGTTGAGATAATTTTTCAACACTTAGATTTAGAAAGCTTTCTTAAAATCAATGTTCCCTTTTCTTGTTCAAAACTTTTTTGGAAATCTTAGTTTCCTCTTATCTTAAATGCGAAAAAATTTATAAACTCTTAGAGAATACTTAGGTCCTTTATAGCTTTTGAGAAATGAAATCAAACTCTTTACTATTTACTAAGCTTGAAACCTAAGTATTAAATCAACTATAGAGAATAATTAGTACTCTTAAGAAACTTTGCTTTCACTTATTTCTTAACTTCTAGACTTAACTCTTAACTTCTTTGACTTTAATCTTAACTTTCCTTAAGTTTGATTATTGATTCAAGGTTCATGATATCATGTTTATGGATTATTTCATGATGTTTATTTGTATCTTAGAGTGTTGGAATCAACTAAGAAACATGAGTACATCACTTAGGAACAAGTACGAAAGAGTGGGGAATGAATAGGGTGCACTGGCGTCCTTGGTGCTCTGAGAGGTGTAGAGAGCCAGGCCCCAAACTTTAGAGGCCAAGTTAGGTTGCTCTGGCTTGCATGGCTCCCCAAGGCCCTATGGACAGAGATTGTCCAGCGCGGCTATGGGAGGCGTGGCGCCCCATGGCCTAATGAACAGGCGTTTCATCTTTTCTCCTATTCTTTTCATCTCTAAACCCTATAAACTTCCATGGTTATTTCCACAAACACTTAGTATCATCATTACCCTCAACCCAATGTGTTTAACTGGCAAAACAACTCGGAAACACGAATCAAATCAACACTAGGCATGCAACAACTCAACTAAGAAGAATTCAACAATGATCTTCAAGAACATCACTTTTTATAATTCAACCAAACTCAAGATCACTCAATTAAAACAAGTCGTTGTATGGGTTAACTAACCCAAGACGAAAAGATCGCACATACCTTGATAGGGATCAACCCGACAAAATCCTCTCACAAACCTTGACGTTCTTGCTGAATTCTTGACTTTTCTCCCTTTCCTACTTCTTTTACTCCAAGTCCTAAGCGTGATTTTGATTTTATAATCTGAACTAGAACTTGAGTTTACCCCAAATAAACCCCAAAAACAAAATAGGAAATTAATTAGTAAAAAGACTAGTTTGCCCTTCCTTAAATCCGGATTGGGATTTTCATTCCTTCAATAACCCAATTTTTTATAGGCATATCTCTCTCATACGATATAAAAAATGTGCAAACTCGTAGGCGGTGGATAGATCAATACAAGAGATTTCCAAACATATTAAGAACTACCCCTAACTCATCCTAAGCTAGAAGTTATGTCCGTTTGAAAATGACCAAAACTTACTTTTTTTACATTAGAAAATTTTCCAGATTTTTCCTTTTATATCCAAAAAATAAATAGTTTTAGCTTCATAGATCATTCTTAAATATTTTAAATTGTGAGATGTTACACAGGGTTAGCTTAGAGTCACTTGTGATCCTAGGTCTCGTGTTGCATCCAGGGGTAGCCTCAGGTCATGACAGAGTATCTAAAACTGTAAGACTCGGACTTTATATCTATGAAGCCTCTACTACGTGTCGGGATAAGACTCATGACTCCTTAAACAAACTACTACTAACAACTCAAAAAAACCAAAGTACTCTCAAAGCAAGAAGGTCTCACTCGTACGCAGACGAGTTGATGAAGTGATCTCAAAAGACTCTTATTGAGGATCCTAATAACATTTATTTGCATCAGTAAAAGATGTACACAGAATGACATTGAATGTACAAGCATATAATATAGCTGAATAACAACTGATTGAAACAAAGGAACGGAATAGATGGCAACGTACTCAAGCTGAATGTAAATAAATAAAATGAGTTAAATCATTTAAAGCTTTACCAAATAGTTTCTCATATATGAACTCAACATAAGAAATGATATATAAAAATACATTTTAACTCTATTTGGAGATTCTCTAACCGAAAACAGTAACTATGATATACATGATGATACAATGTCTCGCCCATGGTGCCAGAATTGTCATATAACTTGTCAAAGTATAAGAAATTCAACTAAGTGGATCCAATAAGTAATAAGTATCCATCTATGAAGTATGATCATGTACCCATGTTGGCAAGACACGATTTATGAGGATTTTGAGTTTTCTGCTCATCCTCATCTTTGTGCTCAATACTACTCCAAATAATATCTATACTCATGCTGAAATGCATAAAACATAGTGTTTCTCTAGTTTGAGAAAATCACTTAAATTATCCTCTTAAAAGAGGTAACTACTCCGAATTCTTTTTGAAATCATAAACTCATTTGGAAATAAAATTTTCTCTTTTCTCAAAATAATATCTTGTTCTTCTTGTAAAAATAAATCATTTGAGAAATACATAGTTCCCTTATACTCTATCTCAAACTCCTCTTTTACTTCCTTAAAAACTAATTCAAAGTCAAATAGTTGCTTTGAAAGATTCTCAAGATTTTGAAACTCAAAAAATAGGGTTCATGATGAATTATAGACATGAACTAATCAACTTAAGGACCTCAATAACAATATAAAAACTCTGTACGCATAACTTCAGAACTTAGAACTTAGTGATACTACTTATCTCAAGAATAGGGTTCATGCAGAAAATATGAAAATGAGCGAATCAAATCAAGGATCTCAATAGTAATGAAAACAAATGAACACTTAAAGTGAAGGACTTAGTTCAAATTTTAATTAATTTCAAAAGGATAGTTAAATATGACCCAAAAGGACCTCTTGAACATCTCTCTAACTTTACTTCAATTTGAAATGTAAATTTAGACTTTTTATTGGGATATGTGGGATATTTAAAGGATTAATGAAGACTTTAAGGTTCATATCAAGAAGAGAGCGAAGACATGATTTCAAAGAACATATATGAGACAAAAAGTGTGGAAGAAACGGGCCTGGCTACCCTGACGCACTAAGTGGTGTGGGGCGCCAACCAAAAAAATACTGGACAATGATTGGGGTGCAATTCTAGTGCACTGAGCCAGGACCCAAACTACTAAATGATTGCTTTAGCTCTATGGTGGTGCGCCACCCCACCCCAATACCGAAGAATTTTTCTTCTTTATTTTGGGTCATAACTCATCTAGAATTGATTGGTTTCCTCCAAACACCTTTTGATTCACAAACCCAAGATGAAATTATCAAAATTCCACCAAAAATCTATCAAGAAACACCATACATTCACAAGAACCTCACCTCAAGAACTCAAAACCTCCATTATTAAAAAATAGGGCAAAATCAAGAACTTCACATAAACAAATTCGTCGAAAAATTACATGACTTGTGTGAGGAAGAACAATTCTACCACTATGAGAAGCTTAAATACCTCTAAAGAATGTTTGTTTTTGGTGAAATTCCCTAACCCTTGAATGAACGGTCGAAAACCCTTTTCTCCTCTTCTTGAAACTTCGGTCTAAAAAACTAAGTGTTTTAAAAGTGAATAATTGGCATATTAGAAACTGATTAAGCCATTAAATTTGTTTAGGAAAACGCATTAAGACAAGTCAGAAAAAGTAAAATATCAAAAGATCATTTCCTAAAACGAGTGGAATGCCTTAAATGAGAGGCTTCACTCAAACAATCATAACTTTTTACTCGAAGCTTGAAATTTAGCAAACTTGGCGGCATTGAAAAGAGGGATCAAAGACCTTAAATTTTATAATTCATGGTCACTAATTTTTTATGCATTAAAAGATATGGTTGATTGAAGTTCAACTAAGTAAAAATCTAATAGTGAAAGTCAATCAATAAGAAAACTTTTAACTCCATTTTATTCTAGAGGATCCTATTGACCTTAAAAACGAAGAAAATTTAGAATCACTCGGTATAATCTTATTCACAAATGAAGAATGATTTGAGTCTTTACTGAGAAATTTTTAGAGTGTTATATGAGGAGTTTCTACTTGAATGAGTTTTGAGGGAAATGAATTGGTTTGCAAAAGGAATTAACCTTTAAGAGTTTTAAGTAATTGAGAGATTATTTGAACAAAAAATGGAAAAATCTCTTTTCTTGATTCGAGTGTGCGTCTGTAGTGGAACACAACAATGTGGTTGCAAGGCAACACAAGCAATAGGTGTGCCTCCTTAAGAAAGAAACAACATTGGGTACTCATTTACTATTTAGTTTTCTTACTAATATTTGTATTTGGTTCTAGTAATATTAGTGATCTATCGGCTAACAATGTAAAAAATTATCAAATTTTGCAGAAACTTTATGTTCACAGGTATTAGAGCTGTCAAAATGGGTTGATTCAACCCAACCTAACTCAACCCTAATGGGTAAGAGAGTTAAATGGGTTGGGACGAGCTGACTCTTATAACTAAAGTGCCTATAAAAAGAACCCTAACCCATCCATAAGAGGTCCATGGGTCGGGACGGGTTGACCCTTTAACCAAAAAAGGGACAACATTTTCCTCTTATAAAGGATGTGAATGTCTATGTCCGATGAACACAACATCAATACATACATAAGTTGATTCATGAATTACACATACTTCAGTGAATAATTACAAAACAAATCCATAATAGCCAAGATACAATATTCCTAAGATTCATTTGAGCAAAAAATGTTAAATTATCACTATTTTCATAAACAAGAGAACAAAGGAGAAGTAAAAAATAAGGCATAGAAACAATAGTAAAAGAGGTCAAAGATTCATAGTTATAATGGAGTAATGGACTTGGTCTAATAAGAAAATTAAGTGGGATAATGACCCTAAAATGTACTCCTTATGTCTCTATTTACTTGTTCAATTTTGAATTGACACACCTATTAAGAAAATAAATATTGATATAGTAAGTTTACTGTTTTACCCCTTTTAATTATGAAGTTGATAAGTTAAATACTTGATATTTTTAAAAAAATTGATCTTTTTCAAAGTAATTAATTGAGGGTATAATAGGAAAATCTTTTTTATCCTTTCTTTATTTGTCGAAATGGACAAATAATTAGGTACAATTATAAAAGGAAAAGTGAACAAGTAAATCAGGATAGAGGGATTAAAAAATATAGTCTTGATTTTAAATTGATATTTTAAAAATATTTATTTACAAAAATATAGGCTGACCTCTAAGGCTTGAAGGTTCAGCCAGCGGGCCAAATGAGGTTGTGCTAAAAAGACTTGTTCCTAAATAGACTGAAAAATTGAGTCCAACCCCACTTAATTCAAAGTTTAGGTTTGGCCGGCCCAGCGGGTCAATTCCATTTTGGCAGCTCTAAGTACTATGCACTATCTTAACATATAATTTACCTTTTAGTTATATATGATCTCATTATAACTTCTCACCTCATCGACGAATTTAATTTGTTGCTTATGAACCACATTTCATCACAAAAGATATTTTGGGATGAAAATAAATTTGTCAATTGGTCAATCCAAAAGCATGTGTCACTAAAAGTGTATCACGATAAATTTAATACATGGTAACTAAAATAAATTTATATTCACTACGAATATTTTTTACTCCCTTTTTTAACTTCTTCTCTACTGTCCCTCCCCTACACAACTGGAACCAACAAAGAAAATGTAGCAAATAGAAAAATAGTAATAAAAAACATAATTCATTTTAGATAGGGCCCAAACATAGGTCACTCACCCAACCCGTCAAGAATTTTAAGGGTTGGGCTCAAGATATGGATTGGGTTCAATCTCAACACATTTAAGTTTAACCAATTTAAAGAGAATTCTCAAATGATCCCAATTCAATCTCCAATTTTAACCCATTTTAAAACTATTTATTAAGATATGTTTTCATATTGAAGGTATAAATTATCATCTATTTAACATCTTGTAGGATTTATCTATCCATTTGTTACTTTTTTAACAAAAAATTCTTGAGCGAAAATTTAAATTGAAATTATAAAAGTTAAATATCAATATGTTGAATTATTGAGATTAAACGGGTCAAATTGTGCGGGTCAAGATCCAACCCGCTTTTTAGCCCATTTGAGACCGACCCATTTGAGCCCAAAGTAAAGTTGGGCGGATCAAGACCCAACCCGATTTCTATTCATCCCATTGTAATATTTCCAATTTCAGCTCAACCCGCCCATTTGACACCCCTACAATAAACGATAAACTATTTTTATAGTTTTAAATGAAGTATATACTTACCGCCTGACAAGAATTAAAAATTGAGAAAGAGAGCATTCTTAATATTGTCGATGGTGCAAAACATGAGTTTATCGACAACAGCAACAAATTGAGGAGAAATATTTGCAGTGGGTACATTATATACCTAAATATAGAATGCGATAGTGAGGAAGTATCCACTATAATCAGTCCAACCTAACAACTCATAGTTTACTTAGCACATAGCTCAATAAAAACACTCAGACAAATTAGATATCCTGAACAAACAATACTTGGATAAATTACATATCTAGAACAATAAAACTTTGACAAATTATGTATCCTTAACAACCACACTTTGACAATTATATATCCTTAACAACAAGCTCAGTATTCATCAATCACAAGTTTCACAAAAAGGCATTCACAAGATCAACAAAACACAATATCAAGTTCACTTATGATAAGTATGTGCAATGCAATGGAAAGTATAATGATGCATGTTTGGCCTAGTGATACATATCTGTTGTCTTTCACTCCGGGACTGTAATGACTCGAGAGGTTATTTTTGATAATTTCATTCATCTATTTATAGTTAATTAATTTACGAATAATTTATTAAATAATTAATTAATTTGATTGATAATCAATGGACCAAGTCCATATATAATATAATTTAAGTTAATACCCTATGACACTTTATCCCTTTTTTCTTTTGGGAAAAAAATAAGAAAACTTCCGAGAACATTACAAGTGCGGCATGATAATAAAAATGGCGGCTACATCAAGTAAGAACATGGGTCTTCTATAATTGAATTGAATTATGGTAAAATCCATCTCTACGCCACTGTTATTAATTTATTGTGTATAATTTGCTGATGAAATCAGTAATACCAAGGATTTTTAAAGTACTAATTTTCTTTTGTTTATTGGTTATGTGGTGCAATTAATTAGTGTAGGGAGGTTTCGAGGAAATGAATATGTTGGAGTTAATTTTTTTACATCAATTAAATAGTTAAAGTTACTTAGTCAAGTAACATCATTCTATAAGTAGGAGGAATAATTTGAAATGAGAAAGTTTGTTCTCTGCTTGGACAATTAGAACATATATGATTAAATTAGTTGTAGTTTTTTTTATATGGTTTTGTTCTACCCATGTGTTATTTGGCAGTTGAAAATTTTAATAAATTGGGGTAAGTTGATGATTTCCATCTAAATGTGATATTTGACCGTTTCTTATTTTGTGTTAAGTTTTAATATTCGAGGAATTATATATAAAATTTAGAACTTAATCCTAAACTTGAAATTTAGAATATATGGGATTTGACATGTTGGTTGGAATAAAAATCTAGGAACTTTATTATACGTTGGATTGAGTTTTTGGGTAAAGGCTACACATATAATAACATGTGTATTCTAAGTTTTGAAATCTTATCGTGGTCATTTAGTCTAATAGATTGCTTTGCGTTGGAAGTTCAACGAAAAAGGAAAGACTCATGTCCCGAGATTGTTAAACTAATTGTGCCAAGTGGATTTCTAAACCCTTACTAAGTTTATGAAATGTGTGTTTTTCCTTGTGGTATATGTTTGGGAGTAATGGGACTTGGTGATGGTTTTTCTTGTCCACAACAATTAATTATAATGATAAAAGGGGTAATAAAAGAGTTCCGGTGTTTAAATGGGAAGGTTTATTCCTATAGAATGTATATTATAATACGAGAATGCCAAAGAAAATGGGCATTAACTGAAATATTATTGATTTGATTTATTATGTGTGATTGTGTTCTTTACTGAACTCGTATAATTGTGATAATTGAAGTGATTATATGTCATAGAGACAGTTGGTTTACTGAGATGTTGCATCATCTCCTTCATTTGATATTATATTGTGCACATGCATTGACATAAGATTGGGTAGGAGTAAAGGTCTTAACACGTGGAGATTGTCCGTGTTGAAATTGAGTTATGTTTATTTGGGCATCTGGAGATCTTCCCTGCGATAGAAAAGTTATGATTATGATTTGGGCACGTGGAGATCGTCCATGCAAAATTTGTTTGATTATGATAGTGCGTTGAGATCATCCGCACAGACACGTGGAGATCGTCCGTGTCGGTATATGGACCTCGCGAGTCCCCCATGGGTCATGAACTCTTGATGCATTTATGAGGAGTATCATGTATATACAGTTGAGAGAGAAGTTGGTATTTTGAGGCATATCACTTTATGGTGTCATATTGCATTGCATCCCATGACATTCTCCATTCCTGATTATTATGTGTTTTATTGGTGATTGGTAATCACTTGATCTTTGATTACCTCTACTTTTTTGTGTAAAGTTGTGATTATTGAATATTGACTTTATAATCGAGGATGTATAATTTGTTAAAATAATTTTGATGAGTTGGATGCTATGAACATTGTGAAATGTAGGTTGGGCTGATTTTTATGCAGGTTGTAGTTGTGGAGGTTCGGTTGGTGTGTAAGGAATACTCTTATTTTATCCCCTTAGCTTGTGTTTAGATGTTTACTTGCTGGGTACCGTGTGTTTAGGTACTAACCCCTTGCTACAACAATTTTTTTGTAGGTTACTAGCCCGGACATTGTGGTATCTCTCTTCTCCTTGTTTGAGGTTTCTTGGAGATTTTTGAGGTAGTTGTTTATTGTCTTAGCATACTTTATTTCTCCTTAGTTATGACCTTGTTCTATTCTAGAAACAAGTTCATTTGTGACTAGCATTTATTTTAATCAATTGTAATACTTTAGAGGCTTGTACACTTGACGACCAGATTTTAGGGGGTGTTTTGAATTAATTCACAATTTTTTGCATTTTTATTGTAATGGTTGAATTTTAGGTTGACTTGTCTTGGTGGGATACGAAGAGTACCATCCCGCTCATTTTGAATCGTGACAACATGGTATCAGATGAACGGGTTCATAGGTCTCACATGTGTATAAGACGAGTCTAAGTAGAATCTCGATGATCACTACGGAGAAGTTTGTACTTGTCTTTGAGAGGCTATATTTACTCTTAAGAAAAATCTTCACTTCTTGAATCTCTATCATGCATCCTTTGTCCTTTTTGAGTCTCATTGATTAATTTCACTCTCTCTTACTTATAGTTGAGTCCTTTGTGGTTCCTTAAGTTAGAAATTGGTATATCGTGTATGGATTGGAGTTAGACCTGATAGTAAGGTGAAAGTGATAGTTTATGAAAAAGATGTGTGGTCAGATTTGAGTGCTCTATTGGAAAGGGTTAAGTTAGGCGATGGCTCGACGAAAATTCTTAGGATTTTTTATTGATGAGGTTGAAGAATGGTCTGAGGGACTACATAAATGTATTATACTTTTTAGGTTAGTACTCGATTCTGGGGATTAGTACTTGTGTGGTATAGACAATATTTGAAGTGATTTGACAATTGAAAGTGAAATGATTAAAAGGATTGCTAGATAATGAATAATGTAACCTTGGAAAATACAATTGTCAATTGGTATAATTGTCATAATATATATTGGTTGCTTGTTGAATGATGTTGCGTCAATAAAGGTTATAATCTTTCATAAATTAATATATATCAAAAAGGGGTACTAAATTTACTTGTTTTGAGTTTGACAATATGCTACTCTTGTTATCGACCTGATCTACGAAGGAATATGAATCTCTGTAGGAAAGAACCCAAACAAATTCGATAGTGTATTATACTATGGGTATGATGTGTTCTAGTGGTGGATTAAGACTTTCACGATGTGATACTAGTGTTATATGAAAATGGATAAGTCGACTGTTAAGTGCGAAAAAAATAATTAATAAATGAGTTATCTATTTTATCACATGATCATATAATAAGATTTGGTGTTGGATTCATATTTGAGATACCAACTAGCTTGTTAGTACAGAGGGATGAGTTATGCATTATTTATAAAGAAGTTTATAGAGGTAGATCTTTGGTATGTAGTGTTGTGTTTGCAAAATGTATCTTGAGGATTTTAAAATAAGTGTTGATTTCACCTTAAGTTCAATGGAGGTGGATCGACATTAGGATGACAGGGTTATAGGTAAAGAAAGTCTCAACGAGTACACTTGTGTGAACGTAATTGAAAATTTTAGTAAGAAAGTGCGTATAAAATTATGTTATTCGTTTGAATTTAATTGGTATAACTTGGTTTAAGGTATCACGTCAATGATAAGGTTGACTTCGAGATGATGACAATGGATACTAAGTATAATAGTATTAAATGTTCACGATGGATTATGACAAGGATACGAGCATATGATAATGATTCTTTTCAGTTAAATAAATTTTGTATGATAATAATGGCTTGCGAGTATCTAATGTTGTAGTTTTCTAGTATTTGGTGAGTAACGTGATTGTATGGAAAGCTTTAAGAGATGCAGGGACACCACTCGAATAGAACATAAATGGATTAGAGTCCTAATAAGAAAAAAATTCTGGAATGAAGTGTAACCTTTGGAAAGAGGTGAGAACAAGTATATTTTTATTTTGATTATAAAGGCTATGGAGTAATCTTTAGAGGGATTGAAAATTGGATCCATAGGCACGTGGTTCTTTCTCTTTTTGTTATGGTTATGGTGATAGTTTTACATGTAATTCATATCACTTAAAAGTTGTTGGATAAGATTTGAGAAAAAACAAGGTCTACAGACGTTTGACTCAGGTGTGATGATAAATTCTTTAATGCTTTTGAGTTGGTAACTAGTACAATTAAATTTTTAATGAAGAATACGATAATATTAATGGAGAGGCGGTAAATTTTTTGTTAATATGCATGGATTCATAAAGATTTTTAATGTATGAGATAATATTAATAGATAATGGGATGTGTTACATGGTTGAGATCAAAATTCAAGTTTTTAGTGGTGAGTTTATGTTTGTGGGTAGTATGTTTTTTTCAAAGTGTGGATTGATAAGGTATGAAATGACCGATCACAATGAATAATAATTATTTGAAAGGTCTGTTATATATTTTGAGTCATAAAGGGTGTTATTTTGATTTTCGAAGGACCTAAGGAAGGGTTTCATTTAAAGTTCTTATTTTGAGGATAAGGTAAAAATGTCAGGTGTTATTGGTCAAGGGATAAGATCGGTAAGTCAGTTTGCGAAAGGAACAAGAGTCTCATGTATTGAAGAGTTCAAGGTGTATAAAATAAGAGTCATGGAAAGAATTTAAAAGATATGAATGAATAAGAACACTCATATAGACTTTTGGTTCGAAGTTGAAGGTTGTATAAATTTTCATATGTAAGTTCTAATATGGCTATGGATGTGAATTTGTTCGATATAAACATACTAGGGTTTTATCATATATTTTTATAAAGATGGAGTTTTAGTTTGGGTGAGAAACAATGATGAATGGAAAATTCTATAGGATTATGTCAAGCTATATTGTTCAACTTATAATAGGTAACTTATGGATGTTAAATGTTGTGGACCTACAGTTTTACATGGTCAATGAGAATTTGGAGGGTATTGGAATTACTTGTTGGTAGGACATCTAGAATGTTATGATGTGTTACATAGGAATTTGATGGTTAGTAGAGAATTTGAGCTAATAGCATACATAATTATTTGTATGACCAAGAATTTCTTAAGTGTTGATATGAGGTATATAATGGTTTGAATAATAGTTGAAAAGTTGGAATGAGAAATATTGCAGTTGACATTGGACATGAATCAAAAGCTTCATCTCGATGAGAAAGTACTATCAAATTTAAAAGTAATGCTATCACCCTTGGATGAGAGTTTTATTTATCATGTGATGCTTAAATGAAAGCAACAGAGTCATAATTCAAAATTTTTAGTAGCTATAATATTTTTTATAAGAAGATTTTCATACTAATGATGATTTGAGAGTAAGGTAAATGGATGGTGTGGTTATGATATTTGTTGATATTAAGAGTGTTGACTTCAATGGAGTACTGTGAGAAGTATGTGAGGTTGGATAAATCTAGTATGTGTAAGATTGCAATGAGATCAGGCTAGTTGATTGTGGGTGGCTAAAAATTGAGATATGGAGTCATCTAAATATAATTGTTTAATATGTTTACTATGGGAAGAGTATCTTATGTTACCCGAACTTGGTTTGTACTTTTTTAGCTGACCACCTATTCCGTTTCATACGTGATTTGGAGTGTGATTCGCTACATATGCTCGCGTGTGCTTCTACAACTATGGGTAAATTCTTACTGGTGGATCGAGTGTATCGATCCTCTTATGCCCTCTTAGTATGGTGGTATTCTTTAGCATACTTGTTCATATTAGTTATATCATATTTGATGTTGTTTGGAATAGTTTAAGTATACCGGTGGTTCTACACATACAATCTTGCTTATTAGAACCTATATAAGAGCTACTATGAAGAGTTACATTCGTCTAAGAGTGTTATTTGGGATTCTGCATTTTGAAGTGTATATCTTGTTGGGTGTTTACTTAACCATTTCTTCTTTAGGCTAGATAAGTTTAATTATACCTTGATGAGTATCCTATGTCTTAAGATAATTTTTGTGTAACTTAAGTTCGTGGAAAGATTGTGTTGTGATAAAAGATTTTTGATAAGATCTGTGATGGTTTATGATTTATGAGTGTCTGGTAATTTATTCAGAAGGTTATCTTGGTTATGTGAGAAACAAGTCGCCATGATGGTTGTGTTCAGGTCCAATAGGTTTGAGTCTAGATTAAGTTCATGAGTTAGTTTGTGACTTGATAATCACTCTTGTTTTATAGATCTTTCAAAGTTTGATTAGAAGGTTCAGTTCTTAGTGGTTGATCTTGATGACATGGTATTAAGGAGAAGCTCACTTGGAGAGATGAACATTGTCTGGTAGGTCATAACTTAAGCTTTTGATAATGTTGGTTATTCTTCCTTCTCCAAAATTTATGTTTGAGGACGAACATGATTTTTAATGGTGGATAATGTAATGACCCGAGAGGTTATTTTTGATAATTTCAGTCATCTATTTATAGTTAATTAATTTATGAATAATTTATTAAATAATTAATTAATTTAATTTATAATCAATGGGTCAAGCCCATATATAATATAATTTAAGTTAATACCCTATGACACTTTAGACCTTATTTCTTTTGGGAAAAAAAAATAATAAAACTTCCGAGAACATTACAACTGCGGCATGATAACCAAAATGGCAGCTACATCAAGTAAGAACTTGGGTCTTCTATAATTGCAATTAATTATGGCTAAATCCATCTCTATGCCATTGTTATTAATTTATTTTATATAATTTGTTGATGAAATCAGTAATACCAAGGATTTAAAGTACTAATTTCTTTTGTTTATTGGTTATGCAGTGCAATTAATTAGAGTGGGAAGGTCTCGAGGAATTGAATATGTTGGAGTTAATTTTGTTCACATCAATTAAATAGTTAAAGTTACTTAGTCAAGTAACATTATACTTTAATGTGGGAGGAATTATTGGGAAATGAGAAAGTTTGTTCTCTGAATTGCCAATTAGAACATATATGATTAAATTAGTTGTAGTTTTTTTTTTATATAGTTTTGTTCTACCCATATGTTATTTGGCAGTTGAAAATTTTGATAAATTGGGGTAAGTTTATGATTTCCTTCCAAATGTCACAATGGACCGTTTCTTATTTTGTGTTAAGTTTTAATATTCGAGGAATTATATATAAAATTTAGAACTTAGTCCTAAACTTGAAATTTAGAATATATGAAATTTGACAAGTTGGTTGGAATAAAAATCTAGGAACTTTATTATACATTAGATTGAGTTTTTGGATAAAGGCTACACGTATAATAACATGTGTATTCTTCATTTTGAAATCTTATCGTGGTCATTTATTTGAATAGATTGCTTTGCGTTGGAAGTTCAATAAAAAGGAAGGACTCAAGTCCCGATATTGTTCGACTAATTATGCCAAGTGGATTTCTAAACCCTTACTAAGTGTATGAAATGTGAGTATTTCCTTGTGGTATATGTTTGGGAGTAATGAGACTTGGTGATGGGTTTTCTTGTCCACATCGATTAATTCTAATAATAAAAAAGGGGTAATAAAAGACAATGTGATAGAAGTATGATTTTATGGTTTCTTCTTCAATTTCTTGTGGGCTTCTCACGTAGAAAGGTATGGTGATCCTTCATCTCTAGATAACCTTTCACCTAGAGAGTTCCTTTCAAAGTTTTCATTTAGAATTCATGATCAACCTTCATTTTCTTCAATCTAGCCAAGAGTTCTTTCTAAAAACGTTTTTAAAGGCTTAATCATGATAAATTGATGATAATGTACTGAATCAGTGAATATTTATCCAATTTCACAGTGAACCCATGTTCCCTCCAATTCTCAAATTAGCCTATATTATGGGCATTGTGATCTTGACTTTATGTTGGTTGAATTATGATCCTCGCATGTTAAGTTGCTTAGATCTACTGCCAATTATGTATATTGATGGTGAATTATGTGTAATTTATCAATGAGGATAAAGGTGAGAAGAGTTGGTAAGATTGACCGATGTTGTTCTACTTCTATAGTTTTTATGTAGCGAATTTAATATGCTCTCGATTCTAGTGTAGTTGAAGCATAATTTCGTTTAGGTTATATGATTTGTTTAGCTACTGTCCTATATTGTGTTATTAATGAATAATTATTATCATCTTGTTCATCAAGTTGATTTGCATTGTAATCGTATTTGCAGTTTGATTCGTCTTTCAATATAGGATGAATTATTTCATTTTATAATTTTGTCCTTGTATCTATATATAAAGTAAAACCTCTATAAATGATATAGTTGGGACCATGAAATTTTATTATTCTATAGAGATATTATTTAATCGATAAATTAACATTTTTTAATTTAAAGAAAAATTTGAGATTTAATAAAGGTTAACTTTGAACATATCAAAATCATTGTATGTTACTAACATATGTATCATATTTATTGATTTTACATATAAAAAAAAATATTATACATAAAGTACAAAGAATACATCAAAATCATTGTATCTTACTAATTCAGCATTGTGATGTTGGAATAATAAGAGTTCTCAAGATATATTATCGAACATATATTATTGTAGGATATTAGAAGATTATGAAGTGGGACAAATTAATTCAGTATACATTAATCTTTTTGATGCTATAAATTTTGCAACAAATTTTTGGACAAAAAATGTTCGGTAAAAGATAATAGCAAATTGTATTCGAGAATTAAAAATTCGTTCGGAGATTGTAATCTCAGTTAATTTGAATTAACTTACGTGAAAACATCATTAATGAACTTGAGTTCATTGATAATGATATCGGTTACCAGAATAAAATGGTTGTCAATAAACAGTTGAATTATCCAGGTGAAAATGACACATGGTAAGAGGTACACAACATAGAATAAATTATGGAAACCACCGAAATATGCAATGTTGATGATAAAGTTTAAGATGACACTATACCTTTGAAATCAGTTACGCGTAAAAAACACTTATCACATCTACAACTCTTCACAATTTTATGATACTGTTTGAAATGACAATAATATTATTAAGAGATGAGCTTCATAATAAAAGTTAGAGATGAGCTTCTTAGATGCAATAATAAAAGTTAGAGATGAGCTTCATCTAGATTCAAATTTTAAGAAAAACAGAACAAAATAGATTCATATGTCTTTGATATATTTGTACTTTTAAAAAATTATTAATTTTATTAATGGGACCATATATTTATATAGGGTCTTCTGGAAATATATTATCTTATTATCTTATCGAAATTAATGATTTTATCCATTGACCCAAGCTGAGACCGGAGGAAAATATTATTTTAGAGAGATTATTAATTTACCGAGCATTAATTTATAGAGGTTTTACTATAGTTGGTGGATTAAACTGACTCTTCAATTTGCTTCTTGAGTGACATATACAAATGGTAAAATGTTTGTAAGATATAATTAACCTATGAATATAGGACATCTCCATATAAAATTTCTAAATTTGTAGGACTCGAAATAGACATTTTAATCAAGAGTAGAATAATCTTAACCATCTTATAGAAACCCTTGAAAATAACATTAGCAAGATTCGGCATGATTCAAACCACGATAGACGCCTGACACTCAAACAACTTCTAAATAAAAAAATTTCAAAATATTTGTAAGATTACCTAACTAAGTTGAAATCTAGATGAAGAAGAAAAATTTCCAGTCACCAAAGAGTTCTAATTAGCTAATTCAATTTCTTTTATTAGAGACATGGATATTTTAGCAAGATTAACTGATCGGTCCATTATAAGTCAAGTGGAACTCTTTCTTGTTTCTTTTCTAGAATAGAAACTTAAAAAAAAAAAACACAATTTCCTTACAATTATTCATTAGATCTGCAAACATATAATTGGAACATAGAAAACTTGAGAAAATTAAAGAAAAAGAAAAATCTAGATTTTCAACTTGGCCAAGTGGGAATTTAGATAAGGAAGGCTCGTTTTTTATAATTTGAAGAATTCTTATAAGCCAAATTCATAAATATGTCCATTGATCATCCTAGAACCTTTAACACTACAACATATTAGTATAAGTGATGATTTCTCATCTCGTGTACTCTAGTCTTGCAAGGGAATAAAACTTTATTGCACAAAATAGTAAAAGCTAGAGGACTCGTATGTCAGTTACAAATTAAAGGATTTAGACAATTAATTTCATTAATTATAATTTTGAATGACAAAAAAACTACATTAGTTTCCCTAAACAATGATTTTTTAAAAAAGTGCTTGCATATTAATCGTACAAACTGATCACACAAGTGTGAATACTGTTATTTTAGTCAAGAAAAGTACAATTGTCTCAAATATTTTGTTGTATGCAGTTATTGTAGTCAACATAATTACAATTTTCTCAAATATTTTAACATACGATGTCGTTACCGGAGTCTAGACCCCAGATGATACAGGCGGCGTTGACCTCTCAGAGGTCGCAGACAAGCCTACATACGTCATTCTTTCTTCATTTAGGTTAATTTTGGCGGAAATTTGAAAATTTGTTTTCTTATTTCATCCTAAACATTTTAAACATAACATCATAGGAGTTCACAAATCAACCATCTAATATAGAGAAAATAAAATGAAAGAAACAATTCATAGTTGCGTTAAACGTATTCTTGCAAAAAAGGCACCAATACAAAGCCTGAACAAAAGTGGAAATCAACACTAGTGGAACATGATCCACTAGCTATAGCCTACATCTAAGCTAGATAATAAAGTTAGACATCCTCTAAAGCATGAGGTCCTACCAAGTCCGGATGAAAGCTCCACGTCCGAATAGCTGCAATGTCAACCTGTAAGCTCAAGCGTCCACATGTGCCTGCACCTAAAATTGTTGAATTGTATGGGATTAGTACACACTTGTACTAAGTACGGGTATGTTCAAGCACACACCAAATACATGCATGAGTAAGAACAACTCTTTCCTAACAACATGATTATGGACAGTCAAGTCAGTGGACTTTCCAAAATGGGATTAGGAAAGGAGTGAGCTTTCCAAATTTGAATTAGGAAAGTTATGCCGTGAGAGTAACATGTATCATCATACTTATCATATTGCACACAACATATAACATCTTACACATAGCACATAACATATTGCATATAGCACATAACATCTTTCATATAATTCATTCATATGCTATAAGACCTTGGAATCAAGGACTTGACATTAAGACTTCCCAAAATGAGGGTTTAACATATGGGACCTCAACTAGGGAGCCTTCTTTAGCAAACACAGAGTCTGCTTCATTTATTCATACGTACTTCATTTCATTTGTTTCATAGGCACACCAGCAATACCTAGGATGTAGTTTAAGACTTTCATTGGGTTTGATGTGCAATGATCAAGAATGACCTAGTTTCATTACTTAGGTCTATCTCACCTCTTTATCATTCTATCCTAACACTTTTGGTATCATTCATTTTGTTATGTGCATCATTTGAGGCTGGCCTCATTCATTCATTGGGAGCTATAACTTTAACCGACATAGATCATGTGAGCATCATGAAATCCAGTGTCTCCCCCACACCAAAAAGAGTTGGAATCTCCAGCCAAAGTGACCCAAAACATGCTAGCATACATGGGAATTGAACCCCGCCAGATCCCTATATTGGTAGTATAGGTTCAAAGACTATGAGATATAAGGAGACCCATACCCGCCATGCCAGACAGTCTCATCTCGTGAAAGTTACGTGAACCTCCGCCCTTCCCGAAAGAAGGCATTACTGCTCATAACTTAATTATAATTTCTCAGCATAAAGTTTCATTGCATCCACTCATACATCATGGAAGAAGGATTTTAGTATGAGGACATCATAGCTCAATAGATAATTTCTCATCTCATCATTAATATTAAGTGTGTTAATCTCAATACTTTCATTAGAGTGTTCATAGAGTCTGGTCTCTTCATTAACTTTAAACTCTCATAGGTGAGTACGTTTTGGTAACATGTACCTAGGATCATTTGAGATTGCTCTCATCTTTTAGATTAGCCTCATATCATGTTGTCACCACATTCATTAACATAAGCACATTTGCTCTTCATAATTACTCACCCCTTTTTACGTGAATGTTCATTTCATCATATGCCAATGCACTTGGCCATTTAGTGTGTTTCACACTCTTACTTAACCCTTCTAGGGTTTCATCATTTCATTGTTCAATTCATCGTTTCATTGTTCATTTCATTATTTCATTGTGCATTTCATCATGTGCCAATGCACTAGGGTTACATCATTTCATTACATACATCTTAGATTCACTTATTTTTAAACGTATGCTTAACTTATGGGTACATCCAAGCCATGATGCTTCATTCATAGTTCGTTTAAGTGATTCATATCTTCCTAATATTATGTGGTACAAGACTTATACATCTTGTATGTAAGCCAATATCTTGATTTCGATATAAGTAGACAACATTATTATTGAATATTTAGTTCATGTATGACTTATGTATCAATACGGAATTTGAGTTATGGAACCTGGTTTCGAATCCCTTGGACAACACTTACATTTTTTCATTTATTTTATTTTGGTCCACACGGCTTGGGGATCAAGGATCAAGCCCGAACGCCTTTATTTTCTTTTAATTTTTCTCTTCATTTTTCGCTCACTAGGACTGAGAGGATGTGGGATCGAACCCTCACAACCTCATTTACTTTTAGTTTTAAATTCTTTTAATTTCTTTCCTTTGGCCGAGGGGGTGTGGGTTCAAACCCCCACAACCCCACTTTAATTACTTCTCCTTAATTTCCCTTGGTTCTACCTAAAGATCATGTGTTCGATTCCCACGCGCCTCACCCTTTATTTTCTTTAAATTTTCTTAAGTTGACTGAGAGGTGGTGGGTTCAAATCCCACTCCTCTCATTACTTATTTTAATAATTCATTTTCCAGCCAAGGTCATGGTTTCGAATCCCAAATGTCACATTCCCTTTTTCTCATCATATTTCATTGATTTTTAACATGGGGAGGTCACGGGTTCAATCCCCAGTGATCTCACATATTTTAATTCATTTTTTTCATAGCATGAAAATCCCGTTCGCTTGGCCGAAACTCATTAACAAGATGCTGGAAATTTGTGCTGCCTATTTTCTCACTTCTTTAATATTAAATGTTTAGACGTTTTAAGTAGTTTTTAGTGTGTTCTTTAGGTGCATTTTCAAGATTTCATTCATTAAAGAATTGCACTCAAATCAGCATCTTTACATCACTTATGAACATCACGATTTACATAAACATGTGTACATGAAATACAAAGAACTAACATCACATTTTAGAGCCTTAAACCCGAGACACATAGTCATGGTTCACATTGCACACACGTACACATAGTTTTGGATCGCATAGGTGATCCTTCATACGATTTCGAACACACATACATGAACATATTCATAACGAAAACACAAAACATGCCTAATATCTACCAGCAAACATATCCAAGCTACGAATTATTGGGAGCTAGTGACAGGGACATGCAACGGGGAACAACCCTATTTCGGACTGAATATACTGAACCTTAGAGGTCTATTGGGAAAGGGACCAAGAGAGAAGAGAACCCATACCTTTTTGACGTTCAAACCTCTACTTGTTTCCCAAATTCTTTTCCAATCACACGTACAACACCAAAATTTCAACATCCCACTCGACGGAAAACCTTCTCTTTGCCTCTGCGTGATTGATTAACATTTGTTTTTCTTATATTTTTGTGTGAGTTATTCAAGTGTGAAGAACCTTGGTAAATTTTGTGTTCTGGAATGTTATTTGGAAGAGAAAAACATGAAAGGGAGAAAAGAGATTTAATTCAACATCCCACTAACGTGAGAGAGTAAGAATTTTCTTAGGCTTAGGAGTCTAGTTTAGGACTTAGTCAAATTAGGTTTTTATTAAATGATAAAAAATATGATATCCCTTTTATTTTAGATCAGATAATAAATAATAAATATTAATTGATTAAATTAATTTACCAACTTAAATTAAAACAAATTTAATTCATTGGTTCCACCTAGGTTCGAACCCGGGTGGATCAAGACTTAACTCTAAGAGCCAATTTTCGGCCCTCTTTCCCCAAAATACCCCTCCACCTATTAATTAGATAATTAACTTAAGTTTGGAGGGTCTAGGGGTAAAATGATCTTTTTCCAGGCTAAGGGTAGTATCGTAATTACCCTATATATATATATATATATATATATATAGGGTAATTACGATACTACCCTTAGCCTGGAAAAAGATCATTTTACCCCTAGACCCTCCAAACTTAAGATTTCCCCTTTTTAAGTCTGGTAAAGACTCATCCGGGTAAATCTTTTTATTAGGAAGCCCTACATGGTTTGACCCAACCTTTCCTAGATCAACTAACTCCCACTTGGCTTGGCTTTTGAAAAGTTCAGAGGTCTGATTCTACGTACATCAACATGTGTGAACCCGGTCTAATCGTAGGCAATCTAGACACATTAAGCATTACTTAACATATCCATTTTTAGGGTTGTTACATACAACAACAAGAAATTAGACCAAGAGTAGAAATAATTGTTTGACATTAAATTTTCAATAAATGCAGACAAGAAAAATGATCACCACCATCTCAGAATAAGTTACTGTTGTTTTTTTTTTTTTGTTCTTTTAAGATATGTAGTTTTTCGCCCATCAATAAAAACTTTTTAATAAATGCAGAGAAGAAAAATTTTCACCCCCATTACAAATTTATTCTTTCTAAAATAATGAATTTTTCATAAACAACAAACCATTAAAGATAAACATTTTTTAAAGACATTTGATTATAAGTTTGTAATGAAGAAGACTTTTTGCTTTCTTAGAGAAAGTAATTTTCTTAAAACATTAGATATTGTTAAATAAAGGTAGTACAAGTATTATATGTCATTATTTGAGGTATACATGTTTTAGAACGAAAATTTAACACGTGATGGACCTAAAAAAATTAGTTTTATTAGTGAGCTTTTTCCTTTTCTTCTCATCTGGATGAGAACATCCCTTAAATTAACTTGATGACAAAAATAAAAAAATATTAATGCAATTAACTCTATAAAAATATTTGTATATGATATGATATTTTACTCTTGTATATCCTACTTGCGCATTTCTTATTTAAGTCCTCATAATTATCATCATCTTGTTCATCCAATTGATTGTCATTGTAACCGTATTTGTAGTTAGATTTGTCATCCATAAGTAGATGCATTCTTTCATTTTACGATATTCTCTTTAAATCTATATATAGTTGGTGGATCAAAGTGAGTTGACATACCAAAATAGGACATCCATACATAGAATTTCTAAATTATTAGGACTTTGAATAGAAATTTTAATTAAGAGTAGAGGAATCTTAACCATCTTACAGCAACCCTTGATAATAACATTAGCGAGGTTAACGGAAAATGGGGCAGATTCAAACCCCCAGAGACGTGTGACACGCAAAGAACATCTAAATAAAATCTAAAAAGATTATTTGAAATATTACCTAATTGAGATTGAGTCTAGGTCAAGAAGAAACAAACACAAGATCATTTCTGGTCACCACAGAGTTCTGATTAGTAATTTAAAAAAATAATTAATACAAGGATATTTTAGAAAGATTAAATGATCGATCAATTACAAATCAAGTGGAACTCTTTGTTGTTTCATTTATTGATTAGAAACTAACAAATAAAACATTTTCCTGACAAGCATTTATTAGATTTCCGAAATATAAATGGAACATACAAAACTTGAAAATATGACTGAATAAGAAAAATCTAGGATTTCACCTGGCCAAACAGGAATCCAAATGAGGAAGGACATTTTCGTTCATTCGAAGAAATCATATTAGTAGAATAATATTTTTCCCATTGGTCAACCAAAAACCTAAGCCAATTCATCATGTTAGTTAAATTATGATTTCTCAACGCTTTTACTTTGGTTTTGCACGAAAATAGAAGCTTGAATCTACAAATCGTAAAATCTAGAGAAGGACTGCTAGCTAGTTCAAAATTAAATGATTTAGTCATCTAATTACATTAATCATTATAAGATTGACTCACAACAAACTACATTAATTGCCCTACACAATGATTTAAAAAAGGTGTATATGTATTAATTGATTGTAGAAAATTTATTAGTCAAGCTTGAATGCATTTATTATAGTAGTAAAGAAACTCTATCTACCTCAAATATTGTGATACACAAGAAAAAGATTTTTACTAAGTGTAGAGATTATTGCTGGGATAAGGCATAAGTATCCTCTACAGTATGACCAAAATCTCAAAGACACACTTAAACTTAATTAGGGTCTTATCCCCCCCCCCCAAAAAAAAAAAAAACTCATTTTTATAATTTTTGGTACCTTTTGAGCTGACGTGACAACTTCAACCATCCATGTTGGTTGTGTTTGTACACACTTGCATGCATATGTGTAAATGTTATTTTTAAAAATTTATTTTTTATTCTTTATTTTTTAAGAATATAATGACATTGTTGAGATTAGTATTGAGCACCGATATGAGACGAGTTCAGACAACTCAAAGTCTTCATAAACCATTTACGCGAACGTGGGTAAATGAGTCATACGTTTTAGATGATTCTTTATTAATATTAAGAATAACTTAGTTGATCCACTATGTTGAAAATTCCTTATACTCCGGCAAGGTAAAGGACAGTCACAGAACTCATAGTGATGATTGCCAATTATAAAATCTCCCAAATAAG
Organism: Solanum peruvianum; assembly: GCA_027705065.1. Classification (NCBI taxonomy): domain Eukaryota; kingdom Viridiplantae; phylum Streptophyta; class Magnoliopsida; order Solanales; family Solanaceae; genus Solanum; species Solanum peruvianum. The sequence goes on from JAKWJD010001761.1 coordinate 57,636,159, forward strand.
AGTAAAAGAGTTATTATTGAATTTTAAATACATTCAATTATTATCAACTTCTTTAAAAGATTTATTTATAATGAATCTTTATTGTTTATTTTATATTGAATTGAGTTGAGTATCATTGAGTTGAGATAAAATGAGCATATTGTTCCTTTTTATAAAGTTCAAGCTTATGTATGTGCTTTAGTGTACCTCTTCTATTCTCATACCTTCCATTTTCTAATTCCATTCTTCCTACATCTGTTATCTTGCAGATATAGGAGTTCAGGGTCATTAAAAGGTGACCCGTTGATGCCACTTGTAATTCCGAAGTTACTTTGGTGGGCCTTCTTTCTTCTAGAGAATTCCTATTTTTTTTTTGTTTTTTTAGGATTTCGTGGATCTTGTCCTGATTTCCATGGTTTAGGGTTGTAGATCAGAACCCTGGAATTCAGCTCCCAATGCGATTAATGGTTGACCAGCAAAAACCATCACTCGATCAACAGTCCATTGATCTCTTCCATCGATGAACCCAACAAAAGTTAAGATGTTACAACCCAAAGTACCCCATAGGCATAACCGGTGTCGTCGTCCTTTACGAGGACTAAGACAAGCCCTTAGCGTTCGTCATAGCACAACATATGTAAGAAAATATGGGAAAATGTTTTCTTTTACTTTTATAGCAAGGAGGTTTACATAGACCTCTACATAGGAAGCATACATAGGCTTCTCGCATAAACAACATACAATATATATGAATTTAGTCTAATAGTTTGTCTCACATTAAACCATCAATAAAGTGAATCTCAATAGTTTTGACATAGACCTTTGTCTATTACCATTTTCCATAAAGGCTACAATGATGTCTCAAGATGAGAATGGAATAATTGTCGCAATAATAGACAAAACTAATAAGGCTTGATAAGTAGCTTTATCCTTGGAACTCATGAAGACTCACCAAATGACTTAGGATGGAGACAAGTCTTCTTCTTTAGTGACCATGAATCTCCTCAATGGCCCAAACCTAAAATGTTTGGGGAAAAAGGAGAAAATATGGGTTAGTACAAACCACATGTACTAAGTATAACTCCTATGCATAAAATCATCAATACATGAAAAAGGAAAATTTAGTCAAAATCATGCTTTCTATAAATTTAACTGAACATGCATATATAGGAAGCATAATAAATCAATTCAACATAATATCAACCCAAACTGTAAATCACCCAAGCATTTCTTGTGCAATGCCAAGGATAGAACCCCATAATCCTATCCAAGGCTAAGTATCACATTAAGCAACCCACTTCATACTTCCAACATATTCTCTTAAAGTATTCATAACATGATTAATACATGAATACTACTCATTTATTATCAACATAATCACAATCATAGTCATAATCATAAAAAAACACTACTAGAACCATCCCTTAGGATCCCATATGTGCAATGAGTAAGAGAAGTCATATACCCTCCCTTACTCTATGTAGAAGCCTTCAAGAAACCCCTAAAAAGAGTTCACATACTTAACTTACTCATTTACTTTTACTTTAAGGAAAGAAGTGTAATACCCGACGTGACACCATATGTGCTACATGGAATTCGGTTCTATTCCCACACAGTAAAGAGAGGGTTAATACTTGCCTACGGTGTAACCATTCGTACATAGATATCTAGGTGGATACATTAAGCTAAAGTCCTATCTGGGAACATAGTTAAGGGTCAAGGAGCTTGTTGCTAGAAACCTTGTCTTTCTAACGTGGAGGCTTCCATCTCACGAGACAACACATTATTAGGGAATCCCTACTTACTAACGTGAGGAAACCCATGTGGGAGGCTGGACTTACTAACGTGACCTCCAACTCATTTACATTGCCCTTTCGGTGCTAAGAAATTATTCCCTTTAGTAATCATCTTATTACATCACATTAGTTCACATTAGTCTCTTTTAGACCCTTATGTAAACATACTATCATAATAGTTCATAGGTGATCACAAGTGAGAACTATCCTTTAACTTTAGATACATAATTGCATACTTCATAGCCAATTTCTGAATCTAGGGTTAGGGATGAGAGATCTTTGTCACCAACATCACAACAACACAATTAGCTATAACATCATTATCACATAAGTAGATTTCACCTTGGATAATTTAGATCAAAGGAGAATCAAGATCATACCTCATTGCCCTTCATAGGACTTCATACTTCAATACCTAAGAAATCACAACCAACATATGAAATAGGGCAATTCATGAAGTACTAACATAACAAAAATCAAAGTAAACAAGGGACATGTCCATCACCCTCAACAATTCACCTTAATCAATTAGCCATCAGTTCATACTTAAACAACATTACTCATCATAATTCATCACAAATAACTCACAATTTTGTTTTAGATAGAAGACCCATGTGAGGAGAATAGCCCTTGTTGTGGATTTATAAATCATCTTTTGAAGGACCTCTTGGGGAAAGGAATCCCAAGAGTTAAAGAAACCATACCTTATAGATTAGAAAGACACTAAATTGAGTTGAAAAACTTTAAGGCTTGATCTTATTCTTGGAGCTCTTTTGGTTTTTGATGGAGTTTTGGAGGAAGAGAGAGAATTTGGGGAGAGGAGATTTTTGAGTTTAACTTGAGGGAATTGGTTTGAGTGATGAAAATGACCTAAAACTTACCCTATGACATAATCTATTCACCCAATAAATTACCCAAAACATTCCTCACTTAAATGGGTTTATTGGTTAAAGCAAAACACCCAAAATATGACTTTTACGATATCTAGGAAGTAGGTGTGCATCGCAATGATAATTCCCCAATTTATTTTCGATTTTGAGATGAGGCAGTAGGGTGCATATCATCATTTCAAGGCCAAAACCATATCACCTCGTGATGGCTTTGCATCGCGCAGCAGCCACCAGAAACCTGCCTGCGCGCAACTGCCTTGGTTGCTTGCTTGCCCAAGTTCGGGTCCTCTCCAAAGTCCCTTCCGGTCGTCCTTGGGGCGTCGTGACTGCACTTTTTGACTGTCTATACTACATTATACCTATTCAAAGTCTTTTTACAAGCTTTGTACTTCATATGACTCTCCGAAACCTTCACCAAACATATGGACGTCAACTAGATAAATTTCGCTAGTTTCCAAACGTTAAGGCTTTTCTTTAATCCTATTGCTCCAATACTTATCAAACAAATTATTTATTCTTATTTAGGTAGAAAACCATCATTAGTAAACATATAAGTCTCTAGTATGAGTCCTGGAAATTTCTGGGTTTTTCATGAACCAGGGGTCTTTCGGTCTTTTCCCTATTGGTTGGGCACCTAAACTACGTCTTTTAGCCCCTAAACTACGTGATTTTTGTCAGTTTTATCCTGCAAACATAAATAGAACTTACCTAAGTCAAATAATTCATGAAAACTTAGAAACATAGAGCAAAAAGAGAAGAAAGAGGCGATCAAACCCTAGTTGAAGAACACAATAAGGTTCGATCAGTTCTAGCCCTGAAGTCAAAGGATTTCTATGTGGAATTCGTCACCAAGTATGTGGGATTTTACTAGAGGGGTCCTTTCACCCATTAGGTCCCTAGATTTTAGTCAAAATCTTTATTCCCTTAACGATTATTTAGATCTAGGGTTTCTTGAATGTTAGAATTTTTGGGTTTTAATTGTTATAATGATCCAAATCATACTAATATAAATTCAGTATCGTTATTTCCCACTTTCATACATAATCTCAAAACCCTAGTTATGTAGTTCTTCTAGTTCACGAATTACACATGCTAGGTCAGTGAATTAAGTTACTTATGAACATGCCTCAAATTTTGAGTGCATTATTATTAGTATATAGATGTTGTATTCGCAATTTGCATGTCAGTTTTGAGCTATCCAGTACTATAACACTCAATCATGAAATATTAATTACTTAATTATTATGGAAGCTTAATACCGAGTGGACTAGGGTTATAAGTCCCAGAACTACGTGCCTCGTAGTTTATAATTTCCCTATGTAGGCATCATTTTAGTGATCACACCAGCATGCCTCCATATCTGTGGTGGGGTATATTAGGTTCTCTAGATGGGGCATATACATCAGACTCCACATTTAGCTTATACGGTTTTATGTCAATTATTAGTAGCTCCCTTACAGTTCAATTCTATTGCATTGATCATGTTATCAATATCATTTAGTATTTAGTCTCAGCTTGTTTGAACTTGGTCATTAAATTCAGTGTAACCATGTATAGTACTTTCAGTATTCTTATTATGTTTAGATCATGTTATTGCTTGGATGCTTTTATTAAATGATGTTATTGTTAAGTATTACTCTATTATTCATGCTTAGTATCTTTCTAGTACTGACACATACTTTGTGCTACATTTTCTCGTCATGTAGATTCAAAACTTCAACATCGATATCATGCATAGATCAATTCCTGATCTTCATTTCAGCAACATCAGTGGTGAAACCTCAATCTTTGAGGACTAGGGACATGACTATCTTTATCGTTTTTAACTTTAGTTTCAATTTTTCTTGTTCTAACTGGGCATGTCCCAATATTTCTAGTTAGTTTCATGCTTATTTAAAACATAATTAGTTCCAGCTTTAGTCTTTGAGTTTGAAATTTCTTTTGTATGCAAACTATTGGTTATCTATATTCAGATTTTAGTGTATGTGTATTTCCCAATATTTCAGTTTTATCATTGTAAGATCCTAAAAATGAATTAGCAGTGTCCAAAAGTTTAGGTGCATTGGGAGTCAAACGTCAAGGGATGACGAAGACGTTCGACGACTAAGTCATCTATGTGCCTCATATGTGTTTTTATGTGTTTATGTGTGATTCATGAGGTTATAAGGTCATTATATGATTTATTATGGTTTATATATGTAGTGTGTCAAGTTTCATGAAATTTAGAGGTCAAACGTCCATGACGTTCGAAACGATTGCCTTGAAACGACCTTGTGTGTGAGTTTTACATGTTTATTTTTGATGAAATTCATGTGAGAGGTCCTAAAATCATATACGATAATGTTTGGGTTGGAAACGTATGGGAAAACATCTTCAAGGACCATCCAAGGGTCCTTGAGGAACAACCCTTGTTGGTGGCCAAAACTGCCTAAGGCAATCCCACCTACGGATTGCAATCGACGTCCAGTGGCCTAGTCGACACACCATATGTGGAGGGTATGGTACATGGACTAGGGATCTAAGCTCCAATTTTCCAGCCTCTGAACTCATCGGCAGAGGATAGGACGGTCTGTGTGTGGAGTGACGCCCCGTCGATGGGCAACCATCGATTGGGTCTATGTCTTGCGCAGCTTCACTGTTAAGTTAAGGGGTGAAGTTGTAAATTCACCTCACATACAAAAAAGATAAAGGGAGGTTTCTCAAGGGTCTTTTGGGTATTTTAAATATGTTTATAAGCTTAAAACACTTATACGATTTCATTCTTCAAAATCAAAACCCAAATTCCCTTAGAAATTCTCTAGAACTCCATTGGAGCCAAAACTCAAGGAAGGTCTTGGATTGGAGAATTGAGCGGAGATTATTCACCAAATTCAAAAATTATCTTCATTTATCAATAATGCCAGTTGATCGAGTATTGGAAACACTCAACTGTTCAAGTAAGGCTAAAATAGTGCATTTCTACTCATCGACATATTTTGCATCATATCCATTCTTTTTATACATATAAATTAAATTATCTCTTTTTATTTAATAATAGGCCATATGCAATGAATTCTCAAAACCTGAAAAAACAAAAGTAGAGGCATCGAATGGGACCTATTGATTTTGTTGGATTACGCGTGGCATTGGTAATACTTAGCTGACATTTCGTACAAAATTGAATTTCAGTCCTTTTTAATTTATTATAACATACTGATGTTTTTTTAAATTTCTTTTCATATAATTAGTAGCGTGTATCAAAAGAAAACAATGAATAACTATCAAAGCATGAAATGTTTATTGCAACTCGTACCAAGACTATAAAGGAAATCCAGACTGATACCCAAGTTGAAATAGTAAGTTTTTATTAGTAGTGAATTTGATTCAAACTTAACATTTATATATTGTGTGGAGTTTGACTCCATTGAATTTTATCACGTATGTCTTCTTCTTCTTCTTCTTCTTCTTATGCAAGTGCGAGGAGATATCGATTCTTTGTTGATGTCGCTGAATTATTTGCTACAAAAAGTTGTCAGATTTATTTAGTTCTTGATCGCTATCATAGGACTTGAAATAAAATAGTAATTACAATTTATTATGGATGCCGATTTTATTCAATAGGCTGAACTTCAGAATTGCCAAAATTCTGGGGTAATAGGTGCTGATGCATTTTGGGCAGTGTTTGGAAAGGAGCAGCACGGTCAACTTTGGTGATATGGTAGATCAGTGAAAACAAGTCCTTTGAAGAAAGATGAGGAAATCAACAATCTAAAACAAAAGCATGCCAATGAAATCACTTCCCTAAAGGAAGAATTGAGAGAAGAATTGCGACATTTATTCATTCAATTAGTGCAAAACAACCCTTAGTTGAATTTCCAAGATATAACAGTGTGTGTTGGATCGAACCTTACTTCACCTATTGATGCAAGTAGTGCACAAGCTATAAGAGGCACAAATTTTCCATATTCTTCAGGTTCAGCTCATTATTTAGTTATACAAAAGGTATTTTGTATTTCACCTACTTTGTTAATGGTCTGCATAATATTTTTATTCTAGTTAAGTTGGTGTTATTGGTAAAGAAATTCTGAACTTATTTTACTATATTGAATCTTTGAAAGTTCAATCTGTACTTTGTTTTAGTTGTACGAGTGTTGTATTATGTCAAATGAGGACTCTAGTGATTTTGGGTTCTAGTATGAGTAGGCAATTAATACCAAGCAAAACTCATTACTAATTAACACTAAATCTTGCATGTACTGACTGTCAGCACCAGGTTTCAATGAACGTGATCATATACCTTTACTTGTAGCTCTAGTGAATATCAGAATTGGTCTTCTGCCTCATTTCCTTTCTTTCTCTAAGAGATAGCCATTGTTGCCCTGAACGTGATCATAGACCTCTACTTCTAGATAAAGTGAATGGTCTACATGTTTATGTCTTTTCTATAGCATTCCTTCTCTTCTAACTCAACCTTCCTTCCGATTTATCATTGAACATAGCTTTATGTTGACCTGTATAAAAGACCTCTTCTTGCCCTGTATTTCTAGGACTCAAATAGGAGTAGCATGGGCTTTAGAATAGTGACAAGGGATATCCATAACCTCTTGCAATACGAATGTCATTTCATCCCTTCCTATAGATTCCTTGTCCTGCAAATTAGTAGTCTCCTGCACTTTTCCAGCCATATCAACAGCTACCTTAACAACAATATTATCTAGGGGATTAGGGGATGGTGTACGTGCATCAACTGAACCTTTAGAATATTTAGGACTTCCCTGATATTACATGTATGCACTAGAGTTGATGACTGAGGATGCACCTTGCTGTGTGGTTCATGTCTTTGAAGATCACCATGTTCCTACTATTGTGTATTGATTTTTGGGGGCATTCTAAACTCTGCTATCAACCTTGTTTCCAGTATTGATGTCTGGTTTCTTTATACTATTTATGTGTTCCTGTTGTTGGTTATTATTTCTTCTCTTTTTTGTTTGCCATTAATCCTCTTGTTGTTTTTGGTCCTTGCTCCTGACCTTTCTACTGTGAGACGAGTCACATAGCTTTGCCTATGATAGTGGTAACAGTTTCACACTACACAAAATGGAACTAACCATTTTCCTATGATGGTTTTCTTCTATGTCCATGCTATGTTGAACTACATTTTTGAAAGAGACTTACTTTCAATTTCATATGCTATTTATGATGGTATTTATAATCAAGGTTTATTGATATTAATATTAATTTTGATTTCTTGTTGTTATTGATCCCCATCTTACATTGTGGTGTTAGAATGAAGTTACTCAAGTTCTTGTAGATTTTCGTTCTTTATTTTGGCTCTGTCATTGGCGCAGCTTCCCTCCCTGAATATATTGGCTTTGCTCGAGTTTTAAAAAGGTGTTGAACATGATCCAACAGCGTTTATTCTTGAATCTTGAAATGAGGATTATATTAATATCAATGGATGTCCTTCATCTTGGAATCATATAATGTGTAATGGTGGTAATCATGTTGCATGAGTTGTTTTTGACAACTTGGGTTTAGTTACTCATGTGTGTATTTGCTAATCTTACACATTTTGTTAAGCTTTTAATGGCTAAAAGTTCAATAAATAGTTACTCTCCGATTTTGCACTTCCACATTTTTCTCACTAACTTATCATTTTATCTTGAATATGCAGGAAAATATCGGTTACTATATTTGAATTTGGCTAGAAGTAAAATCAGTCTATTATAATGAATGATGAACAGTTTTTGTACTATTGATACGTTTGAATGACCCATTTATTTTTTTGGAATTAATTGATACTAGAGATCTTTAAGCAATCACTTTTTAAGTTTTGACTGTACAAGACATGTTTCTCCAAGTTTATTTAAAATATATCGCTTCAATTTAATTATTATTTAATATTCATGTTTTTAACTTTTTGGCTGTCAGATCTGTAATTTAACATGGCAATCTTAAACCGACTTATACAACTTTGTAAAGTTTATAGTAAGAGGATCTTAATACGGATGATATTGTGATCTTTTTAGATCTACATTGTAGGTACCAAAGAACATTGTATGGATTACCAAAAGACTTAGTTGACTTGCAGATAGTTCTTGGTGACCTTTGGATCATCTAATTCAAAGAACCTTTTAATGTGAAGTAATCTTAACCTTGGCGTATAAAATTGGTACAAGACCTCATTCACTTAATTATCTGGTCTGACTTTCTTGTATATTATTAAATTAAGAACTTGAATATTTCTCTTTACGGAATCCAATGATCTCTTGATCCAAGGACAGGGAGCATTAAGTCATTATTGTTGTTTTTTTATTGCCTTACTTTTTTTTCTGCAGATCTCGCTACGTCTTTTTTCACTCCTTTTTCTTCCTCTTCTAAGCCCTCTCCTACAACTACTACTTCTTCAATTTCCCTAGGATCTAGGCTCAAAGAGGAAATTAGTTTCTCTGATTTGCAGCAATCCGTTGATGACTGGAAGATCACAAAGCATCCCCTGTCCACAACTTATAAGTCTTCTAGATGGCCTTTAACCAGTGACTACCATATTTCAACTATTGAACAAACTATCCCCCTGGATCTGACCATGTGGTTACCAAGCTTCTAAATCCTAAAGCCCTTGAAAAATATAGCCAAAAATTTAATTATATCCATTTTGGGCTTGTCCAAATCGCTGCTAAACTTCTATCTAGGGAAGGTCTAGATACCTCTCTTCTTCTCTTTCTAAGAGACTCACGATTTCTAGACTTCAATGATTTTTTAAGGAATAGTTGAAACCAGTCTTTGCAGTGGTCCAATCTACTTTGATTGTTTTCCCAATTTTACTATTTCTCTTAAGGATTTAAATATTCTAGATTCCTTAACACTTAATGTTAAGACATCCAATTACAAGACCAAAACTGGATCCCTCCCAGTAGCAATCATTTATAAAATCCAATATAAGGCTATAAGTTCAGCCTTCAACACCGGATCTATGAGAAGTGGCTATAAAGGATGAACTGTCCTTTTCAAAATTATCTACAATGATCTCATAACCCAAGACTATTTCTTGGAATCAAGTTTCTTTACCCCGAAATTGGTTGTCGCAAGATGCCAACCCGGTAGAAAAACCTGAAAATACTACAATTTCACACATCCAACAATTTTCAAGCGGTACCGTCTCTATCTCTTTCCAAAGATATCTTAGCCAAAGAGTCTCCAGTCCATTGTCATCTATTCCTCTAGAAGTAAAAATTGTGAGGCACTCAGTCATCTCATTCCCTACTAGAGTTGAGGTCGTTAACTTCTATTCTAGATCCCGCAAACCAAATACTCGGTGGTAACGCTTCCTCCGTTAGAAGTTCACGATGACCAACCTCAATCATCCACTTACTCGTCCTTAGGTGGAGAGATATATGTTTTGACGCAAGATTTTCAAATTAAGAAAGAAATTCTTAAAAAAGAATTTTATTCACCTAGAAATGTTTTAAGCGAACATAGTTTTTTCTAAATTTTCAAACAAAAGAAAGACAAGATCTTCAAGACAACTATTTTAACTTTTTATGCACTATTCAAAAACAAATAAATTTCTTTGACTGTTTGAGGCTTATGCTGATTATCAAAAAATAGATTTTTTTTTCAAAATCATTTAATGTTTCAAAACTATGGAAAACTCTAAATGGGGGAGATGTAACATCTGAACTTCCCCCATCACAGAGTTTTACAATGTCTTTTGGAGATAACTACATTGTTATAACACCTTTTAAAAGGAAAACAGACAGCGAAACCATTAATGGAAGAGATATTAAAATACTTTTTTAACGAAATAACTACACAAATAAATATTTACATGCTCTAGGAGAACTTTTACTCTCAAAACAACACTCCAAACCCACGGCTCCCTCAAAGTCAGGAGAATCTTCTACCTCTCCATTCTTTTTTTCAAATCCTATGAGATTCCTAGAACTTATGCCACAGAACTCCAAATCCATAAAGCTAGGGACTTTCCCAAACTTACTTTCAACGCCAAATTTTGGAAGTTGAGAAATCCATAGACCATGTAACTCTAGACACCCCTAGTAAAGATGTGCCTTCTGGATCTGTAACAGTCCTTCAAGAGAATTTTCTGGACCAAAGGAGGACATCCCGCCGGAGGAACACATCCTTCTAGAAGTGGCTCCTGTTAGATCTAAATACTCTAATTGGAAAAAGCCACAAAAACTTTACTATTCTAGAGCTAGCCATCTAGACATTTCTTTAGAAGAAAAACCTAATGTTATGCAGAATAACTATAATGCTAACAATATCTATGAATGGAACATAGACCCTTGTTCTGATTACAACATTCTCTCCAAATTATAGCAGATATCAATGGTTGCCACTGCTTATAGAACCTCTTGAAATTGTTCAGATCAACTCACTACCCATATCCTTGTAATGGGATTCACAAGCCAGCTTAATGGGTGGTGCGATACACATCTTACTAAAGACGATAAACAAAATATCTTCGAACGTGTCCATCTTGACCCTCTAGGAAAACCAATTGTTAAGGATGGCCATACCATTCCAAAATCGACAAATATTCTGATCTATACCATAATCAAAACCTTCATATGAAGTCCATGTATTTTTAGAGAAAGGTCCTCTAAGATACTTAATAATCTTAAATTTAAAACTCTGTCTCACTTTAAAGAATATAAATATTCTTTTGTCACCCGAATCTATGAGAAAACATATGGTAAACTCTTATACTGGAAAGAAAATTTTCTAAATGGTTTGCCTAAGTCTCTTAAGGACCTAGTCAATGAAGAACTCCAAAACCTACACCTAGTGATGTTACTCCTTACGAACAAATTACTTATGGAAACTTTACCAGCTTCATGCAACAATTTTATCTTAAGATTTGTCGTCAAGACAAAACTTTAAGACAAATAGCTAAAAGGTAGGGCCAAACCCGCCAATATTTAGGAAGTTTCTATGAACAATTTGGTTGTAAGACCCCGAAGATGACCTAGGTTAACTAGATCCTAATATGTTTGTACTGATGGTATAAGGTCATAAATATTAATAATATATCGTATAGATTCAGTAGCTAAAGTATTAGGTGCGTTGGAAGTCAAACGTCAAGGGATGACAAGACGTTTGACGATTAAGTCTCCTATGTGTCTCGTATATGGTTCTGTGTTTATGTGTGTTTAATGTGGTTTTAAGGTCCTTAAATGATTTATTATATCATGAATAATCAGTGTTTTGAGTTTCAAGAAGTTTGGAGGTCAAATGACCAAGAATGTCCATGACGTTCGAAAGATATGCCTTGAAGTGACTTTGTGCGTCTAGGCGTGTTTCGTCGAGTTTTACGTGTTTGTTTTGGAAGAAATTCATGTGAGGGGTTCTAAAATCATATACAATCGTATTTGGATTAGTAACGTCTGGAAAATTATCCCCAAGGACCATCTAAGGGTCCTTGAGGAAGGATCCAAAACTGTTGGCAAGGCAATCCCAGGCAGACCCCAAACGACGGATCAGTCAACGACTCGTAGGCCTGTTGACACCCCGTCAAAGGATATCATAGATGGTTAATTAACCAAGAGAGACAAATAATTCTTGAATAGCTTCTTTAACCACCGACCGTGGCGAGTGACGGCCCGTCATGAGGACGACGCCCCGTCGAGGTCAAGTCGTCAATGATGCTGTTTTTTTGCGCAGGTGTTGCTGCCAAGTTAGGGGTGAAAACGTAAATTCACCCCACTTATAAATTAATTTATTGGAGGTTTTTTAAGGGTATTTTGGGTATTTTAATTAAGTATATAAGGGGTAAACACCTTAAAGACTTCATTCTTCCAAATTGAAAACCCAAACTCTTATAAAAATCCCAAAGACTCCGTTGAAGTCCAAATTCAAGAATCATCTTGGTGTGGGGTTTTTGAGTGGAAATTATCATAAAAGTGAAGAATTATTATCCTTGAGGTATGACTTTTTATCCTTGAAACTTTTGTCATCAAGGAGCCCAACTCTCAAGATGTTTTCTAAAGTTGAATTGTCCAGTTTCATGATTCTACCATGAGTTCTTGCATAAAAGATTTCTAAAGATTGAATTATGATCTAATTGATATTGAATTGATTTTCAATCTAAATTACCTATGAACCCATGAATTTGATGAACCCTAGTTTTGACACTTATTGGGTTACTAGATATCTAATTGATCCTATATTGTTAAACCTAGATTGAATTGATGTAGATTCATTGATTTTTATGGTTATTGCTTTGAATTATTGTTCATCGCCATGGGCAAGGGCCTTGTGATGTTGAATTGGTTGATTTGGCATTGAATTGAAGTGTGGATGATGGGATGAAGGTATGATGATTCATTTTCTTTAATTTTATATGAATTATAATTCGATTCTATTGTAGTTTGTATGGTCCACTTATGGTGGCGGTGTTATGTGTTTTACTTGCAATTGACGTGTCCTTATCGGCGTTACTTTATACAATATGATGAGCATGGACTTATTGGCGACTACTTGAAGTAATGTGGCTATTTGTGTAGTTGATTATGTGAAGAATGACATTATCTATGTACATGTGAAGTCATATGTGTGTTCTTCTACTTATGTTACCTTAAGTGATCATGTTTACTATGACGTTGACATTATGAGTATAGTGTCAGGGTTAAGTCTTGGTTATTCCTACTTGTATTTGTGAGTCTATATGGAGTAAATTAATGATGTTATGATGATATATAGGATTACTTGAATATGTTAGGTTGTTTCTAGGTGCTTCTAGAATGACTTGCATTATGAGTTCAAGTGAAGTATGTGATGTCTTGTCTTGGTTGACTTGTATATCTTGCTTGATATATATATATGATTATGAATATGTGATGTCTTGATTTAGGGTGTTAGAACTCTTAGTCTTGAACATATGAATGACATGTGACTTTAAATGATGATATGAGAGTCTATTATGTGAGAACCTTGATATAAGGGTAAGTTTAAGATTGTTGAAACGTAAGCTGGTATGGTATCCTTCAAAGTAAACGAATGATGGACTTAAGGTTAGTTGGATGGAACGGAATCATATTAACACTTAGAAAAGTCATCATGAGCTTCTTGTTGCCATTGTGAGGTAGCCCTAGTGGACCGTCCTTGGGAGGGTAAATGTGATTGGCTTATGAACTTGTTATGGAACCCTTTTATGTGAACCTAATGTATGAATTACTCTATGATAAAGAAGTCTAGCACCGAGTGAGTATGGTAAGGAAGTAGTTCTAGTTAAGTATAAGACTAAAATACAAAGAATCCCGTCATATTCCTTAACTATATGCCTACATGGGATGTACCCAAGTTCTACAATTGGCAAGTAGAACAACTTCATATGAGTAGGATAGAACTCCGGATTCCATGTCTTGCTACCCTGGTCTATGTCGCTTATTGCCTATTCTCATCATGTGGGATACTTACTCTTACTAGATGTCACCACCGGAGTATAGACCCCAGACAAAACCGGCGTCGTCGACCTCTCAGAGGTCGCAGACAAGCCTACTTACGTCATTCTTACTTCACCTAGGTTAATTTTAGCGGAAAATTTGAAACTTTTTGCTTCGAAACATGATTACTAAACATTCCACTACATTCACAACTCTTCACCATCAACCATCTTAACATTAAGAGATAATCAAATTAAAGAAATAGTTCATTACTTTATTTAGTGTATAAATTTCCAAATGGCACCAATACAAAGTCGGAACAAAATAAGAAAAAAATGCTAGTGGAACAAGCTACACGAGCTCAACTCAGTATCCTCGAAAGCATGAGGACCTACCAAATTCGGATGAATGCTGGATGTCCGGATATCTTCTGCGTCGATCCTGTAGCACTAGCATCCACCTGTACCTGCACCTAAAATATTAGGATTGTATAGGGTTAGTTCACACTTTTACTAAGTATAGGTATATGCAAGCACACACCAAGGACATGCATGAGAAAGAATAGCTCTTTCCTAACAACATGATTATGGAAAGTCAAGTATGTGGACTAGCCAAATCAAGATTAGGAAAGTTAGTGAACTTTCCAAATTTAGATTAGGAAAGTCAGTAGCTTTCCAAATTTAGATTAGGAAAGTCATGAGCTTCCAAGATTTGGATTAGGAAAGTAATGCCATGAGAATAACATACATCATTATACTTTTCATATTGCACACACAACGTATGTCATCATACACATAGCACATATCATATTACATATAGCACGTAGCTTCTTTCATATCATTTATTAATATGCCATGAGACCTTGGAATCATGGACTTAACACTAATACATCCCACAAATGAGGGCTTAACAGATAGGACCTCAACTAGGGAGTCATTAGCAAACACAGAGTCTGCTTCGTTCATTCATACGTAATTCATTTCATTTCATTCGTGAGCCAGTGTAACTACCATCTATACCTAGGATGTAGTCTAAGACTTTCATTGGGTTCGTTGTGCAATGAGCAAGAATTACCTAATGTCATTACTTGAGTCTAACTCACCTTTTGATTATCCTATCCTAACACCTTCGGTATCATTCGTTTCAATATGTGCATCATTTAAGGCTGGCCTCATTCATTCATTGGAAACTTTAACTTAAACCGACATAGAGCATGTGAGAATCATGAAATCCGTGTCTCCCCCACACTAAAAAGAGGTGGAATCACCGGCCAAAGTGAGCCACAACATGCTAGCGTACATGGGAATTTAACCCCGCCAGATCCCTATATTGGTTGTATAGGTACGAAGACTAGGAGATATAAAGAGACCCATACCCGGCAAGCCGGACAGTCTCATCCCATGAGAATTACATGAACCTCCGCCCTTCCCGAGAGAAGGCATCACCGCTCATAGCTAGTCTATCGGTGCTCAGTATAAAGTTCCATTACATTTAACTCATATGTCATGGAAGCTGGCTTCTAGTATAAGGACATCATAGCTCAATAGATTAATTCTCATCTCATCATTAGTTAAGTGTGTTAATCTCAATACTTTCATTAGAATGTTCATAGAGACTGGTCTCTTCATTAACTTACACTCTCATAGGTGAGTACATCTTGGTAACATTTACTTAGGCTCATTTGAGATTATTCTCATCTTTTGCCTTAGCCTCATATCATGTAGCCACCACATTCATTAACATTAGCACATTTTTCTTCATAATTGCTCATCCATTTTTTTAACGTGAATGTTCATTTCATCATATTCCAATGCACTTGGTCATTTGTGTGTTTCACACTCTTACTTAACCCATCTGGGGTTATTCATTTCATTACATACATCTTAGGTTCACTTCTTTTCAACATATGCTAGACTTATGAGTCTATACACACAAGCCTTGAGGCTTCATTTATAGTTCGTTAAGTGACTCATATCTTCCTAATAGTATGTAAAACAAGACTTATCTATCTTGTATATATGCCAAGATCTTGATTTCGATCTAAGTAGGTGGCATTATTCTTGTATATTTAATTCACGTATGACTTATGTATAAATACAGAAGTTTGGGTAAGGAAACCCAAGTTCGAATCACTTGGATAACATTTACATTTTTCATTGAATTTATTGTTAATCTCCATGAAATTGGGACACTAGATCGAACACCAACATTAACATCGTATCTTTAGTTTTCTACTTGGTTTTCCTATTAATTTTTCCGAAGGGTTCTGTGTTCGAACCCCCACAACCCCTTTTTATTTTTCATTAAAATACTATAGTCCCAATTTGCCTAAATAAGGAGGTTGTGGGATCAAACCCCCACAACCTCTTTTATTTTATTCATTATATTCGCTGGGAATTGGGAGGTTGTGGGTTCGAACCCCCACAGCCTCCTTATTTAAATTTTAAATTCACTAATGATGTGAGGTTGTGGGTTCGAACTCTCACAGCCTCCTTACTTTTATTTTTAATTAATGTTTGCTTAACTAGGCGTTTTGGCAGTGAGGTTGTGCGATCGAGTCCTCACAGACTCACTTTATTTTCTTAATTATTTCTTTCCTTTCCTTTCAAGCCGTGAGGTCGTGGGTTCGATCCCCACGCCTCACATCTTCTTCATTTTTTTCTTGAATTTTCTCTTCTCTCATTCTAGCTTGGAGGTCGTGGGTTCGATTACCACACCTCCCATTTATTTAATTAATTAATTATTCACTCCTTTGTCTTCTAGTAACCCGATTTAGAATCCTCCAGCCCCCTTTTTCATTTCTTCTTTTTGCGAAATACAGTAGCCACACGGGTGAGGTCACAGGTTCGAATCCTAGTGGCCTCACCCCTTTAAATTTTATTAAATTTCCAGATTTCTTTTATTAAACTTTAGTCTAAATTAACATTGCACTGTTGCTGGAAATTTTGGTAATTGTTCAATTCATTTTTATCAACTTTTTCACTTGAACTCCTAAGGAAATTCGTAGACCATTTTAACACATTTTTAGGCGCATCTTTCATAGGTTTGTTTGATTAAAAGATTGTTATCCAGTCAGCCACGATTCATTGCAATGAACATCACGTTATGTACAGCTTTTGCACATAAAATACAAGGATTAAACATGTCATTTCACACCTCCAAAAGTGACTAAGTTCACTGCCACACGTTGCACACGCACACACACATCACTTTTTCACATGATTTCGGATAACATATTCAATATTGACATAGTTCCTGACATGCATACTTAAACATAAACATCACAAAAATATATTTCATCCCTACTTTGTGCCAGCAAACATGCCCAACCTATAATTCAATGGGAGCTAGTGACAGGGACATGCAACGGGGACCAACCCTAGTTTTCAGGATTGGGGTCTCTTGGGAAAGGGACCAAGAGATAAGAAACACATACCCTAATTGATGTTCAAACGTTGAAGTTGCTTCCGAAACCTTTCTCCAAAACCACGTCCAACTCACCTAAAGTTTCACCACCAACTCGACGGAAATCCCCCCTTGCCTTAACGTTTTTGATTATCTTGCTTTCTTAGATTTTTTTGGTGAGTTCTACAAGTGTGAAGAACCTTTGTTATATTTTCTGTTCTTCACGTTAATTGACATAGAGAAAACAATAGAGTTTGAACGTGTGGATGTGATAGACGTGAGAGAGTGAAACGTGTGAAGTTGTTCAGGCTTAGATAATGACTTAGTCAATTTAGGACTCTCCTTAATGCTTAAAAATCTGATTTAATTAATTATACGTGAAAGGACCATTTTGCCCTTAAAATTTATATTTTAAATAATAAATAAATCACCGATTTGTTGCTTCTTGGAGCTCGAACTCGAGTGACACCGTTTTGCAAAAACAGATTATTTTGGGTCGATCCAACCCGAACCGGTTCTTTAATTAAATACTTAATTAATTAATTAATTAATTCCTTAGGGTTATTATGATATTACCCTTGGCCTGGAAAATACCATTTTACCCCTGGGCCCTCAAAACTTAAGATTTCCTCTTTTTTAAGTCAGATAAAGACTCCTTCGATTAAATATTCATTTTTGAGAGCCCTATATGGTTGGTTCCAACTTTTCCAAGCTTAACTAACTCCCCAAGATAGTTGGCTTGGCCGTAGTAAGGCTTCTGAGGTCTTGTTCTACGCGTATCAATCAGTGTGAACCTTGGTCTAATCGCAAGCATTCTTGACACATTAAGCATTTCTTAACTTATTCATTTTTTAGGGTTGTTACACTAGAGAAGTTCTATGAAGTTTAGGTGGTTGTATGGGACACTATCTAGACATTGCACAATAGGCTTTGAAGGTGTAGTTAGAGTCCCTAGGTCTTTTCCAAGACCATTACTTGAATGTCCTTTATGTGATGTATGAGTCTTAATGAACTAATGAACTAATGACTTATGTTAAGGAGTAAATAAATGAGTACCTAATCTAAAGTGACTTAAGGATTCCTTAGCTAAAGTGTGAAGAGGGCATAAGGGATGATCTCTTCATCGCTTACTTTGGAAGTCTTAAGGATGACTCTAGTTAGGGAAGATGTTGATTATGTGGACATGATCCAAACTTAGGAAGTCATTAGGATTATTTAGATAGTCTTGAAGAGGTAAATCATGGACGTTATCTTCTTGACCTACTTAAGTAAGTCTTTTGATAGCCTTTGATGAGAAAAATTCATAGTGTCTATATGTTGATATGTTTGATATCTTGAAGTGTGTATGTGACTCATTATAAGTAATCCTAAGGGTCATTTTTCACATCTAGAGAGGGTGTATGGAGGTCTCTCTTTATGTGACCTAAGTGAATCATAGGATATCTTTAAGTGAGAAGTTACATGCTAAAGGGTGTCTTAAGTGGATAATAAGCATCTTCACTGTACAGTGAAATAATTCACCCTAACAATGAATGAGTTCACTGTAAAGTGATCTCTAAAATATGATTTTTTGTTTGAATGTTATCTTATGTGTTTCCAAGTTGCTAAATGGTTTTCATATGATTATAATATGATTTTTAAATGAAAATATGAATATTTCCAATAAATGTCCATTTTCATAATTTTTATGCATAAAGTCATACTTAGTGCATGTGGTTGTACTAACTCCATGCTTTTATCTATATATATAATTCTTGGTAGGTCAGGAGCTTTGAGAAGTGAAGACTTGGACTTAGAAGATCGTTCAAGAGTAGTTGAAGTATGTCCTCACTTGACTCGACAACATATAGGTCTTTTATGTTTTCATTCATAGTATTGTAATAGACTAAGTATTTCTATTTTCGTATTTTTAAGTACGGGTCATTTCCCAAGTATTCTTGTGTCTTAAGATGATGAGATTGAGACTTAGTAATTCCTATTACTTTTATATGAAAGAGACTTTGAAGACTATATTATGTTTTGTGAGAAGTGTTAATTCTGCACTACTTTTCACTATGTTTATGCGATGAATGACATGAAAGGGCTTATATAAGACCTCCAAGAGTTCGAGTACGACGGTTACAATCCGAGATTGTACCCTAACCTCTAGGGTGTGGTCTTGGGATGTGACATTGGTCTTTCACCATGTAGGAAGAAATCTCTCCGAAAATCAACCTTAAGAAAAGAAGAATATGATTTCAAGCCTCGCAAAGAATTCATAAAAGCAAGAAAACCCCCTCCAAGGATTCAACAATCAACACAAAAAACTACCTCTCCAACACCCAATAATGGTAACTGCTATAGGTGCAATAAATCGGGCCATATTGCCAAATATTGCAAACTCTACAAAGGGTTGAGAATCTTAACTTTGACGAATCTGTCCTTAACTAAATACAAAACCTCTTATTGAAAGAGATTAAGAACTCTGATTATGCAGAAGATGAATTTGAAATCAGTTTCAACCAAATTGAAAATGATGACTTAGATTCCTCCGAGTCTGAGCAAGACCATACCAGCTAAGCTGAGGTAAATGTTCCCACTAAAGAATGTGATCTTATCCTTGAACTCATTAACAAACTAAATAATTCAGACCACAAAAAACACTATCTAGAGCAATTCAAAAAGGCTGTGGATAAGCCTTCAACTTCTTCTTCCCATATATTTTCTCACCCTCAGGTGAAAACACTTACAATATTGCAGATATCCTGAACAGATTTCCCTCCAAAAAATCAAAAGACATAACCATCCAGGATCTTCAATATGAATGAGCTTTCCTTAAGGAAGAAATTAGAGAAATCAAGGCTAGGAAAGAATTAGACCGCCTGGTGCTCCAACAAATCTCATCTTCACCTAGTGTCCCCAAAAATGATCCAATAGACAATGGCGAAGAGCAAGGTGATCTTCTTAACTCTCTCTCGAGAATCTATATTTGTAGATGTCATATGAGAGTGGCCCTTGTAGTTAACAAATCCTTTGTCCTAGATATTATTGCCCTATTTGACAAAGGCAATCTCAATTGCATCCAAGAAGGACTCATCCCTACCAAGTTCTTTGAAAAATCTATAGAAGCCCTTACAGCTGCAAATGACGATAAACTAGGAATTAGTTATAAGCTCTCTGATGTTGAGATTATGACTTTAGTAGGAGACTCTATTCTCTAAAATTCTACTTCATTTCTTCTAGTAAAAGATATTACAAACCCTGTAATACTTCTTACTCCTTTTATAGAGGAACTTATACCGTTCAGGATGAGTAACCAAGGAATTGAAATTGAAAGCATCAGTGTTTCCATTCCTTTTGATAAACCTCCTATTAAGAAAATCATTTCCACTTTGAAACACAAAGAGGCCCAAATCAAATTTCTCAAAGAATAAGTCACTTCCCAAATATTGTAACAACGGCTAAAAGAACCTCCTCCCCAATCCAAAAGCAATACCTTAGAAACAAAAATACAAAAGAGCTATGTGCAGATCTACCCACAGCCTTCTGGAATAGAAAAAATACATATGGTAAAGCTCCATTATGAGCCAACCTTTGATGAAAAAACTATCCCAACAAAAGCTCGCCCTATCTAAATGAGTCATGAACTCATGATCCACTGCCAAAATTAAATCAACGACCTTCTAGAAAAGTAGCTCATTTCTCCAAGAAATTCTTTGGAGTTGTGCAACCTTATGTGTTAACAAAAGCTCTGAGATTGAACGAGGAGTACCGCACCTTGTCATCAACTATAAACCTTTAAACCCTTCTCTTCGTTGGATTATATACCTTATTCCCAACAAGAAAGATCTCCTCCATCGGCTATATGCCGCCACTATTTTCTCAAAATTTGACCTCAAATCAGGCTTTTGGCAAATTCAAATTGATCCAAAAGATCGTTATAAAAACAGCTTTTACGGTACCTTTTGGCCAGTATGAGTGGAATGTTATGCCATTTGGAATTAAGAATGCTCCTTCGGAATTTAAAAAAAAATAATGAATGATATCTTCAATCCCTTCTCAAAATTTATCATAGTCTACAATGATGATGTCCTAGTATTCTCTACTAATGTCGACCAACACTTCAAACATCTGAAAGTTTTCTTCAATATTATTAAATACAATGGATTAGTTTTGTCCAAAAATAATTATAGTATTTTTCAAATTAATATAAGGTTCCTTGGGCACAATATTCGACAAGGCACTATTGTCCCTATACAATGGTCCATACAATTTGCTGATAAATTTGTGATCAAATTCTTGAAAAAACCCAGCTTCAGCAATTTTTGGGGTGTGTCAATTATATAGCAGACTTTATCCCATGTCTGAGCAATTTATTGAAGCCTCTCCGAGACATACTAAGAAAACCTCCTCCCCATGGACCAAAATCCATACAAATGTTGTTAAGGTGATCAAACTGAAAGCAAAGGATCTTCCATGCTTATCACTTCTTGAACCCTCTACTTTCAAAATAGTTGTAACAGATGCTTCAGACATAGGTTATGCTGGGATCTTAAAGCAAAGACAGAATTAAAGGAGCATATCATTGCATTTGAATCCATGCATTGGAATAAATCCCAACAAAATTATCCTACTATTAAAAATGAAATTTTGTCAATGCTCTCAAAATTTCAATCCGATTTACTAAATCAAAATTTTTTACTACACACTGATTGTAAAGCGGCAAAGTTAGTTTTGCAAAAAGATGTCCAAAACCATACTTCTAAGCATATATTTGCTAGACGGAAAGCTATTTTATCTATTTTTATT
Source organism: Solanum peruvianum (assembly GCA_027705065.1). Taxonomy (NCBI): domain Eukaryota; kingdom Viridiplantae; phylum Streptophyta; class Magnoliopsida; order Solanales; family Solanaceae; genus Solanum; species Solanum peruvianum. The sequence continues at coordinate 57,658,401 of JAKWJD010001761.1, forward strand.
TTGATATAGAGTATATCAAAGGGAGCTCAAACTCTATCTCAGGCTTTCTTACTCAAGAATTCTTGCAGGGTAGGTAATTATGGGTATAAAAAAGAAAATGGAACTATTGGAATTAAGTATAAAAGATGAGATTGAAGAAGCGGTTGAGCATCAGCCTTCCAAAACCCCTTTAAATTTCGTTTCTCAACAACAAACAAATTCAGTTGCTAAAAATCAACCCTCAACTACCACATCTAGGTCAAACCAACCAAGATTTCGAACTTCAGAATATTACACCATGAGAGAAATTCCACTATCTTTCCTCTTGGAAAATGCAAATCCTACTCCAATTTCTAGTCCAAAAAAATTGTTGATCTAGTTGAAGAGGAAGAAGAACAAGAACAGATGGCCAAAACAATTTCTACCTCATGAATAGAGAAAGACTTCAATAATTGGGACAACTCATGGGTTTTAAAGAACCCACAGTTATGAGCAGTTCCAAAAGAAGAGATTTGATTAATGAATACCTCTTTTTCGAGAAAATGTGTAACCAAAAGGCATCATAAAGACACGCTTCGACATCTTCCTCACGTTCTGTGGGTGCCATCAGCACCACTAAAGCACCGATGGATATAGAGAACCCAACAATATTTTATTTAATTCCTCACAAAACACAAGCACAAGCACGGTATGCCCGGTACCAAACAAATCAATTTCCTCACACATACCCAAACCTGTTACGTCAAGTGGAGATCCTCCTCTGACGATCCAACGTACTCCAAAAATTATTATGTCTACCCTTTAATACAAATGGAACTATAATTTTGGGATTCAAACCCCCAGGAGGTAGCTAAGAAAATACTTACCCCTAATGCAAATTTTATCCAAAAAAACTCCAATGTATACACAAACTCTATGAGTTCATACTAGCTGACACCATGTCTTGCCTGTTCAAGCCCCACAAACATGAACCAACACAGAGGTATGTTACCCATACTACAGTCTTCATAAACAACATAATCTCACCCAAAGAATGGGGTATATGCCTTTCCAAGTATAAAAAAACTTTTCCAGTCATTTGAACCTCAAAACTACAACTACTTTGACTACAAAAATGCATGGATGAATGCCTTCATTTTCCAAAACAATGTTGGCAAACATTTGTGGATTTCCCTTCGGGGAAAACAACTTGCTTCTGAATTCCCTCAATGGTTTTTGCACCAATGGTGGCCCATCTATAGCCACAAAGTTGATATTATCCCCTCACAAGTTTTAGAGGCATACAACTATTTTTGTCAAAAGTTTTCAAATCAACATTACATTCCTATGCTCTTATAATTTTCCCATATATTTCACGTCCCATGGATATTTGCCCATAAATTTGCATTTCATAAACCAAGTGAACACAATGGACTCTCATGGTTGTCTATCCAAGGTCATTGTCAATGGTGGAAAAACTGGGATCCAAAAGAAGCATGTATCCCAGAATTGGAAAATGGTTCTTACGTAACCCAGGACATCTAATCCTGACAGATGACGTCTTAATCCAATTTTTACAGCAAAAATCAATTGGAGCTGCACAACTAGCTGGCTCAGGTAGTAGGGGAGACTTTATTCAACAAATCGAGAAAAAACTATAGCAAATTATAGTGAACTCCCCAACTCCTAATATCAAGAAGCAAATGAGTTTGATTCCAAAGATGAACATGATAATAATATCTAAGAATTTCCATCCACTTTGACATCACGATAAAACAATAAAAATGAAATCACCTATGACATCATCAAAGCATGGGCTGAAAATTATTGAGGGTGGTACTGTAGCAACACTGTAGCACTTTTATTTTAGCATATTTTTGTATCTAAAATACCACACACAGTCGACACAAATCGAGTACGAATCAGCTAAGAATTCACGGATGAACAGTGAACAGTAAAAAAAACTTTTTCTCTCTCTTCAGACGCTCCCACCTACTGTTACAACGGCTACAGGCATATCGGAAACGCGCGCTGCTGCGCTGGCGCGTGCGCCGCCGGTGGACATCCAAAAACCACCGGAACAAAGCCAAATGGGGCGCCATGAAGATGGCAAAACACCCCATTATGGCACGCACCATGATTCATCTCTCAATTCCTCGAATTCAATGGATACAGAAGTGAAGAATCCTGCGTTTTCAGAGGAGTTTGATCGAGAACGAGAAAATATTTCACAAGGGATTTCTGTGTGGAATCGAGGAAAATCGATAGTGGAACTGGATAATACTACTCACGATCTACATAATACTCAAAAATCAATCGATTCCACTTTACCAATTGACATAAATCGAGAAATGAATTTGGCCAGGCCAAATGAAGATAACAAGGGACAAGATAAAGAACAAACACAGCCTCAAAGGCAGGAACAAGCAAGTCACAAAGCACAACCTGCAGGCATGGAAATGCAGCAAAGAACAAATGATCAAAGAAATGCTGCAAATGGTAAGGAAAGCCAACAAATTCACAAACAAAGCTCAACTCAGGCTCAAAGACAAGAAAACAGTCAACCAGGAGAAACAAATTCAGCAAATCATAGCAACAGGACAATCGTGAATTTCCAAAGCAATTTCCCAAAGATCTCCAACAACTTCACTAGGTATGACCCTAACTCCCAAATAGATAGAAACAAACAGATGCACAATGATGTGAAAGGAAATGCTAGACCTCGTAACATCCAACAACAAGGGGAAAACATTAGTAACAATGTTAAACAGGATAAAATTTCAGAACCTGCTCCATACACTGTTGTTCAATCCTTTGCAGCCCGCTTGAGGTATAATCAGTCTAAGAATGAGATCCCAATTGTGTTGAATGACCCCATACATACTACTAAACAAGGGTATCCTGCTGTGCTCTTAGATGAAAATGACTATTATGTGAAATTGGCTGAATGTTGTAAGTATACACTTGTGGGCAAATTCACCAATACAATGCCTAAAATGGAGTTGGTTAGAAAGAGCTTTACCCTTCAAATTCAACTTACTGGAGGGGTGAAGATTACTCACTTTAACTCTAGGCATGTGTATATTGATCTTGATAATGAATTCGATTATCAAACTGTGTGGACAAAATTGAGGATGACTATTGAAGGACAGTTGATGAGAATTCAAGCTTGGACCCCTGATTTTACCCCCGAGGAAGAGACTCCTATTGTTCCTATTTGGGTTGCTGTGCCAGGCTTACCATGGCATTGTTATAATAAAGTTTTATTGACTACTATCTTGGAATCTGTCGGGAAGGTCTTATATCTAGATTCACCGACTTCTCAAAAGACTAGAGGTAGCACTACTAGGGTGAAAGTTCAAGTTGATCTCACTAAGAAAAGGCCTGAACATGTTTGGTTGGGATTTAAAAATTTAGACCCCAACAAGGGGAGATGGTTGAAGGTTCAATACGAAGGTATCCCCGACTATTGTATGTATTGTAAACACCAAGGGCATATGGATTACGATTGCACTATAAAAAGAAGAGATGAAGAGGTGAACAAGAGGAAAGAAATGGAGTCTGAAAAAATAGATAAATTAAGAGGAGATCAGCATCAAGGTGGAGATGTAATAGAGGAAAATGTTAAACAAAATCAAAAAGGAAACCACCAAGAAGGAAAAAAACAAGAGACCAGAAATCAGGGGGAAAGAAATTATGTTCAAGAAATTTCAGAAAAAGAGGAGCAGTGGCAGACAAAAAGAAGAAAACAATCAAAAAACTTGGAGCAAGTTCAACCCAAAACAGCATGGAGAGCACGCTCACCACAACACAAGAAAGTCATTGATGACAGCCAGCAGGCAGCAGGTATACCTCCTTCCATTACTACTCATAATGTTTATAGTGACTTAGAAGTGCAGGAGCAGGCTGTTCAGGAGTTGCAGGTGGAAACATCAGGAAAGAAAGGTGCTGCAGACAGCAATATCCAACAAATCCAAGAGCCAGTTACTGCATTACCACCAACAACACAAACAACAAATGTCCAAAACTTGCACATGAACAATTCAGAAAGGAAAGCGGATGCAGACAGTGATACACAGCAAAATGAAGAAACAAATATTGTTTCACCATCAACAAATCAAAGAACAAAACTGCAGCAACATCAAACACAACTCACTCAAACCAATAATAACAAGAGAACAGGTTTTGACTTATCTCTCCCCACACCCCAGCAATCCCCTGTAAATGCTGCTGATAATATTGTGAATGTTGGGTTGGCTGTTGAAGTTGATGGAGGTATGGATGGAGGGTGTCAGGAGAAGCACACTAATCTGCAGGAAGGGGTATCCAAAGGGGGGAAAGGAACTCTGGTTTTTGATCACTCGGACCATAGGAGAGACCTTAGAGCTTCTGAAAATAAGTCTCCAAATTCCATCAATCAGGGGCAGCAAAAAAATTCCAGTCAATGGCAAAATTATGAGGCTGATCAGAGTATGAAAAGAAATGAAAATCAAGAAGCTGGGGGTATAAATGATGCTGGAAATCAACAATATACTGTTAATTCTGAGCATCAGCAGCAGGGAGATAAAACTCCTGTCGAAAAACAAAACAATAGATCACAAGGCAGACCTAGCAAAAAGAAAAGAGAAGCAATTAAAAGAAGAATTCAAAGAGAGGCAGGTCTGCAGTGTGATAATGACCAGATTCAAGGAGAAAATAAATCTCCAAAAAAGTGCCATGACAACTCAGATTATGAAGTTATAAATTCTGAAGATGGATTTGACGAAGATACTCAATCTCTCAATGAAAAGGAGGGAGAAGAGGAAGAGGATGAAACTAGTGCACAGTTGATCAACGCTTTTGGTTCTACTTTCCAAAGTGAGTTTGAGTCTGAAATCCATGAAGTCACTACTCAACAAGGTTTATCTCCAAGGGGTAGAAAGGAAGTCAGGCAATATAATAACACCGTCACAACAAGCACAGCTGCTAATACTAGCAGACCCAACACCAGGTCACGAAGTAAAGGTTTTTAATGATCAGTACAATATGTTGGAATGCTAGGAGCATTAACACCCAAGGCTCTTTGGAAAGACTCCAAAATCTCAAGAAAATGCATAATTTGTCTATGATTGCTATTCTTGAACCTTTTGCAGATAACTCTCAAATCAACAAATACAAGCTTCTTTTGTCTATGGATAATGCTCTTTGTAATAATAATGGCAAAATTTGGCTTTTTTGGACCAATGATATGGAATGTGATATTTTGGAAATTCATGATCAACATATCACTTGTAGGGCAAAACATGTTGAACACAATGAGAAATTTATTTTTTCTCTTATTTATGCTAAGTGTAAGGAACACTTAAGAAGACCTCTTTGGGAAAGACTTTATCATATCTCCAATATGGGTAGCCCATGGTGTACGATTGGAGACTTTAATGTCATTACGTCAACTGATGAAAAACATGGTGGCATACCATATAATATGAACAAAAGTCTGGAATTTATTGATATCATTGAAGCTTGTGGTATTATGGACATAGGCTACAGTGGTCAACATTACACTTGGTGTAATCAAAGATCCGGTGAAGCAAGAGTGTGGAAAAGATTGGATCGAGCCATGGTCAACGATAAATGGTTGGAATGTATGCCACAAACTACTATCTCTCATCTACCTGCTGTTGGCTCAGACCATTGCCCTTTATTAATGGAAATGGAGGTGAGAATAGCCCAAAAAGTAAAATACTTTAAGTTTTTGCACTGTTGGACTGAAAATGAAAATTTCAAGGATATTGTGCAAAGCTCTTGGCAAGAGGAAGTAAGTGGTGATCCTATGTGGAAACTTCATCAGAAAATGAAGAAATTGGCTTCTACCTTGAGTACATGGTCTAAGAGTGAATATGGCAACATTTTTTCAATGGTTATAGATTTTGAAGAACAGGTTAAAAAGGCGGAGGAGAATGTCATACAAAATAATTCAGAGGAGAACAGAGCCAGACTTCATCTTATTAATGCTCAATACATCAAATACATGAAGTTGGAAACTTCCATACTCAAGCAAAAAACTCAGCTCCAATGGTTCAAAGAAGGTGATACCAATTCCAAATACTTTCATTCTATGATGAGGGGAAGGAGAAGGAAGTTGTTTATCCATAGAATTTGCACAGATGAGGATACTTGGATACAGGGAGATGAGAACATTGCCAAAGAAGCTTGTATGTACTTTCAAAATATTTTCACTGGGAAATCAGAAAGAATCAGTGAAGAGGTTCTTAACTGTATTCCCCGGATGGTTACAGATGAGCAGAACCAACTTCTTCAACAAATGCCTAATATGGAGGAATTAAAAAAGGTTGTTTTCTCCATGAATCCTAACTCAGCTCCAGGTCCGGATGGTTTTGGAGGGAAATTTTATCAATCATGTTGGGATATTATTAAGGAAGATGTTCTAAAGGCTGTACAACATTTCTTTTGTGGAAATATTTTGCCTAAATATTTTTCGCATGCTTGTCTTGTTCTTCTTCCTAAAATTGATCATCCCAATAAATTTTCAGAGTTCAGACCCATCAGCTTGAGTAATTTCTCTAACAAAATTATTTCCAAGATATTTTGTTTCAGATTAGCAGGTATTTTACCTCAGTTTATTTCTGAGAATCAGTCGGGATTTGTTAAGGGAAGAAGTATCTCGGAAAACATTATGTTGGCACAAGAGATCACTCATCGTATCAAACAACCCAATGAAGGTGACAATGTGGTAATCAAACTAGATATGGCCAAGGCATACGATAGAGTGTCATGGTCGTATACTTGTTTGGTTTTGCGAAAAATGGGTTTTGGTGAGAATTTTATTGACCTTGTGTGGAGAATAATGAGCAACAACTGGTACTCTGTTATTATTAATGGGTACAGGCATGGTTTTTTCAAGTCAACAAGGTGATCCGTTATCGCCGTCCTTATTTATTTTAGGGGCAGAGATGTTGTCTCGGATGCTTAATATGCTTCATCAACAACAGCATTACAAAAACTTTCAAATGGAAAGTAGAGGCCCACAGATTAATCATCTCAGCTTTGCGGATGATATCATTATATTCTCTTCCACCACTAGAGATACCCTCCATATGATTATGAAAACTCTTGCCACATATGAGTCTGTCTCAGATCAACTCATAAACAAAGACAAGAGTCATTTCATGGTCCCATCGAACGCTCCCATAGAGGTCATCAATGTAATAGAAGAAATCACAGGCTTCACTCAGAAAAACAGTCCCATTACCTACCTGGGGTGCCCCCTTTACATTGGTGGTCAAAGAATCATTTACTATTCAGATTTAGTCGCAAAGATCACCAAAAGGATTACGGGATGGCAATCAAGGATTCTTAGTTTTGGTGGGAAGGCTACTATGATCAAACATGTTCTACAATCCATTCCTATCCACACAATGTCAACTACCTCTCCTCCTAAAACAACTATCAGGTATATCAAGAAAGCCATGGCAGATTTCTTTTGGGGTTGGGACAAGGAAAAAAGAAAATATCATTGGGCCTCTTGGGATACGTTGTGCCTTCCTTTGGATGAGGGAGGTATTGGTATAAGACGTCTTGAAGATGTGTGTGTTTCATTACAACATAAACAGTGGTGGATTTTCAGAAGCAAGCAGACATTATGGGGTCGATTCTTTAGAGCAAAATACTGTCAAAGGGCTCATCCGGTAGCAAAAAAACTACACACGGGGCAATCTTTGGTTTGGAATTTTATGATGAAAAATAAAGTTGTTGCCGAATCACATACTCAATGGAGAATCAACTCTGGAAGCAGCTCATTTTGGTGGGATGATTGGTTAGGAGACGGCCCTCTTGCTCCTCAATGCAATCATATCACGAGCCTAAACAACACCACTATTTCTCATTTTCTAATTAATGGAAGATGGAACGAAACATTGCTTCGACAATGGGTTCCTCCATTACTGATTGCAAAAGTTTTGAATACTGACATTAAGTTTCAGGAACACATGCTGGACGAGGCAGTCTGGAAAACTTCTGAGAAAGGGCAGTTCTCCTGTGCTACTGCCTGGGAACACATTCGTCACCGGAAGGATAAAAATAATTGTAGTAAGAACATCTGGCATAAGTTAATCCCGTTTAAAATTTCTTTTTTAGTGTGGAGGGCATTGCGTGGTAAGCTCCCCACTAATGAAAGAATTATTAAATTTGGGAGGGAGGCAGCCCAATGTTCATGCTGTTACAGCCCTGGGGAAGACACCATAGATCATATATTTGTAAGTGGTCATTTTGCTAACAATATTTGGAGGTTCTTTTCTGCAGCTGCAGGGCTGCAACATGAGCACTCAACAATTCACACACTGCTGCAGAAATGGAGGAACCTGGCGCAGGCAACTGAAGTGCAGAAGCTGGCAACCAGGCTGCTGCCAGTCATCATTCTCTGGAATCTCTGGAAAAATCGCTGCGCAGCAAAATACGGAGCAAAGCAATCCAACACAGCTAGAGTAAAATTCCTCATAGTCAAAGACTTCAACCATCTCCTCAACACAGCCTATCCATATATCGAATGGCCTAACAATTGGAACTCTCTTATCGAAATGGTGGCAAGTTACAAACATGCTATTATGGTTAAAGAAGTAACGTGGGAGAAACCTCAACAACCATTCCTCAAGCTCAACACAGATGGGAGTGCCCTCAACAACCCCGGGAAAATTGGAGGAGGAGGAATAGTAAGAGATTATCAAGGTAATATGATATATGCATTTACTATTCCTTTGGGTATTGGTACCAACAACCAAGCGGAAATTCAAGCAGTTAGCCATGGTTTAGATTGGTGCATTCAGCATGGATATAGAAAAATACACTTGGAAGTGGATTCAGAATTGGTCATTCACTGGCTTTCAAATCAAACCAACTACCCATGGAACCTACAGCCATACATCATGGAAATCCACAGAATAATGCATCAGTTGGAAAGATTCAAGATTACTCATGTCTACAGGGAGGCAAACAACACGGCTGATCGGCTATCGAAATATAGTCACAACATAGACATTGTTCAACACTTTTACATCAAGGATCAACTACCTACTCTTGCGAGAGGAAGCTTCATTCTAGAAAAAATTGGCATGGCTAATTTCAGGAGAAAGAAATTGAAAAGAATCAAGAAACCTCCATGATCGTCTTTGTTATGGTATAGTTTTTATACCGCTTTTGGTTAGGAGCCTATTCACTTAGACTATGCTATTTGGTATAGTCTCATCGAATAGGATACACCTTATATTCTCGTCTTACTTTTGTAAGGGGAGAGTCTCCCTTATTTACGTTTCCTAGATACTTTGTATTGAGAGGAGTCCTCTTCTAGGTACTTAGTATTTTGGTTTCTCTTTTATTGTAAGGGGATGAGTCGAAATTTCTTTTTAGGAAAGTTGACTTCTGAACCATCTTAGGATCGGAGGTAAGGTTTATGCCCCCCTCCTTGTATCTTTTACTTTTATTAATGTTAAGGCCTGGGGGTGTTGCTCAGCCCCTTACCCCCCCAAGGGTAATTAAAATAATAAAAAAAAAATACCACACACACACACACTCACACACATTGTTGGAACATCCTTTTTATTGCAAGAATCTCTCTCTCTCTCTCTCTCTCTCTCTCTCTCTCAAGAATACTTGGTTAGAGTTTTCTCTCTCCAATCTTTGTATTTTCAAGTTGATTTGTTAATAATCAAAATTCCAAGTTTTAAACCGTCTTTTTCTTTACTTTCCTAATCTATTACTTTATTGCTTTAATTAATGGGAAGTCTAGGTATTTTTATAGAAAGGCCCTCTGAAATACTTGTAATTCATAAATGTAAAACACTGTCTCAGATTATATATATATATATATATATACATATATATATATATATATATATATATATCACACTTTATAAATGTAGGGCGTCCAATGTTAATGTCACACTTTATAAATGTTACTCAATATGAGATATAAATTACACTTTATAAGTGTTGCTCTAGATGAGATATAAAATTACACTTTGTAAGTGTTGCTCTAGATGACATATAAAATTACACTTTATAAGTGTTGCTCTAGATGATATATAAAGTTACACTTTATAAATGTTGCTCTAGATGAGATATAAAGTTACACTTTATAAGTGTTGATCTAGATGACCAATAAAAGGCAACACTTTTTAAGTGTGACCAATAACACTGCAAAGGCAACGCTTTTAAGGGTAGTATGATTAAAAAAAAATAGGTGTCGCGAATGAATCACAACAAAGTTTGCCCTTATACCTTTTTGGATACACTTTATAAATGTAGCCAAAGATTGTAACATTTAAAAAGTGTTGCCTAATGTCAAAGGTTACACTTCTTTAGTCCATCCCCCTAAAAAGTGTTGCTGAAAGTCAAAAAGTGTAGCCTTTTATCAAAGCCACACTTTTTTCTAGTTTAGGCCAAACTTTAGTGGTGTGGTCGTTGGCCTAAAATGGTGTAGTGATGACTAAGAAAAGATTAGTTATCCTATGCATCATTACCTATTACTACGCATGTAAGTATATGATTAATGAAGTTATGAACATGTGTGCCTAGAGGTGTTATGTGAAGGTAGATCTCACATATGTATCCACACACACATGGTTGCATGAATGGTAGAATTATGTGAAAGTACATTATTGCATGAAGTAGTATCTATGATTAAAACACATTCTCATCTTAGAAACCTTTGAGCTATATGATGTATGAAGAAGCAAGCTCCTAAAGCCTTCTTTATGAACTAATATACTAAAGGTTTAAATATGTTTAAAAAGGGAATTTGAGTTTAGCACTGAGTGAACATGAAAAATGAGAGTGGGGGCTTCACATTTAGTAAGTCTAGTTTTCCACAAGATAACCTTCATGTTTAGTAAGTATGTGTTCATAACATAGATATTGTCCCATGAGATCGAAACTTCCACGTTTAGTAAGTCAAGGTTTCTAGTAGCAATCTTTATGTTCCATAACTACGTGCCCCCTTAGGTCTTAGCTTAGTGGATCCACTAGAATAGCTATTATGTATGAAGGTTCTACCTTGGCAAGTAGTACCCTCTCTTTTCGGTCTGGGAGTAGAACACTGGATTCTATGTAGCTCACATGGTCTGTGTCGGTTATTGCTATGTCTCCCGAAAGTTAAAAAACGAACTAAGATAAGAATATGAACTCTAATCATAAATCTTTAGAAGGTTACTTAGTATAGGCAGGACTATGGACCTTACCCATGCATTGCACTAGTGAACTCAATGAAAGGATAAGATTAGTACTTTTATAAAAGTAAGATTTATGTTATGTATGAATTGTATGAATGCATGTTAAGTGACTTTGCTATGTCAAGACATGAATTATGATTATGTATGTGAATTGCACTTTAGGATTCTAAATGAGTTTACTAATATATGTGGGGCTATGGGACTCCATGTGTACATAGAAAAAGTAAGCTTGTGAAGGGGTTGGGATGGTGGTTTACGTATGATGTGAAATAATGAGTTATGACTAAGGTTGTGGTAAAGGAATGAGTCCTTATAACTAGTGATAATGAAGGTGTTATGACTTGTTAAGTATAATATTCCCTGTCTAGGGTTTATTCTTAGAAACACTTGGTGTAAGTAGTATTATAGGATGCTACCAACACATTGCTTTAGTGTGACTTGGGGTTTGTCTTAGGTGATGGTTCTTATGTGAAGCTTATTTCCTATGATGTGCTTATGACCTTATGAATACATGTGGTTGTGCTGATGAATATGAAAGACCATCTTGGGTGACATTAAGGTCATACGGTTGCTTAAGGAAAGAAGTTAATGTAAAAGAGATGTAATGTGTTGTATGTATTGATTATGCCTCTAAATGTGATAAGTGGATTATGTGCTAATATGAATAGTGTCAATGTCTATTTTAAGTATGTGAATTATATTGTGGTTATTGTGCCAATGATCATGAAGTTTACTAAAAAAACATGATGCATGATTTCTAACTAAAGGTCCTCTTTAAATGCATGTTTTTGCATTGTTGTCATACTTAGTGCATTCTTGTACTAATACCATTCTTCTTTATCTTTTTACACAAAGTGTAGGGGTTGATGGCTAGAGGATGACTCCTAAGTGGAGAGCTTGGATAGATCTCCGAAGTTCAAAGAAAGGGGACCTTATAATTCAAGGATTTCCCTTTGTCAAGTTTTTTATTCAAATTATGTAATAGTTGATTTGTTATTTTATGTTGTTCAGGGTCATGTCCCTATTCTATTCTATTTAATTGTGTGTTAAGTTGGCAAAAGAGACTTAGAGTTGAAATATGTACTTATGATATTATATATATATATATATATATATATATATATATATATATATATATATATATATATATATATATATATATATATATTTATGAAGTGCATATGATGTACTATGAAAAGTTTAAATTTTCCGATAATTTTTCTATGAAATGCAATGAAAGATTTCTAAGGGCTTATATAAGGCCTTCGAGAGGTCAAGTACATCGTATTACTTCTAGGGGGTGCTCCCCGGTTGTGACACTTATGTCTTATATCATTACTGTTTGAAATTCGATTTTCAATAAATGCAGACAATAAAAATTATCACCTTCGTTTAAAAATAAGTTGTTTTAATCTTTTTTTTTGTTTGTTTTAAGATATGTAGTTTTTTCACAAATCAATAAGAAGTTTAAATTTTTGTTCTAGATTTATCCTTATTAAAATAAATGAATTTTACATAAATAACAAAGCATTAAAGAGATACTTGCTTTTAACATTTTAGGAAAATGCACAAGTACTCCCCTAGACTATGACCGAAATCCCAACGATATACATTAACTAAATTAAGTACCTATTACCCCCTTGAACTTATTTTTTTGTAATTATATACACCTTTTGTCTTACGTGGAACACTCCGTTACTCCACGCAATAGAGGCACGTGGGAGATATTTGGATGCCACATAAACCAAAAAGGTGCCAAAATTACAAAAAAAAAAATTAGTTGAGGAGGGTATTAGGACCTTAGTTAAGTCAAGGTATGTACCTTAGTTAAGTTAAGGTGTGTCTCTGAGATTTTGGTCATAGTCTAGGGGGATACTTGTTCATTTTCCCTAAGATATTTGATTAAAGTTTTTAATGAAGGACATATTTTTATTTCTTAGGATTTGTTTGGTAAGAAGCAAAACGTTTTCCATACAAATGTTTTCTTGGAAAACAAACTTATGTATTCATGTTTGGTTGGTGAAAAGAAATATTATCTCAAAAATATTATCTTCTAATGTTTGGTTTGGTGAATGTAAAATAATTTTTAGAAAAAATTATGTTTTGCTTGAAACTAAATAATACTCTTTAGAAAAATAATTCCTGATAGGAAAATCAACCCCGATAATTGATATAGAACGTGACCTCGATAACAAATCAGGACAACACCCCGTTGACTGTTCCAAAATCTGACCAAGACATTTGACAAAGAAATTTTTTATTTAAAAAAACACTTTTTACGGGGTCGTGGGCGATAGTGGTGCAGGGGGTTGCTGCTGGGGTAGGGGTGTAGGTTCCAAAAAATGATTTTTTTAAATATTTAAAATACTTTTCAGAAACAATTTTTTGAAGTTTTTTTATGAGGGTGGCATAGATGGGGGGTAAGGGGTAGGGTTGGCGTAAAAAATGTTAAATAAATTTTTTGACGGGAATGGCCTGGGTGGGGGGTACGGTTTGGGTGGCATAAAAATGGAAACTTTTTTAATTAAGAATACTTTTCAAAAATAATTTTTTGACATGAATGACCTGGGTGGGGGTGGCTAGGTAGGGGTAACACATCGGCCTTAGAAAGAGCTAAATTTAGAAAGAAAGAAAAACTAATTTGGAAAAGGCAAATTTGGGATTTTTTCAAGTTAAGATTAAGTTGTGAGTTTTGAATCAACTTAAAACGACAATAACTTATGGTACATGATGAGTTATATGAAACATTAAATATAAAATGAAAGCTCTTCGATTCCTCTGTCCAACGCCACTGAGGGAAATATGCATGTTTTAGTTCATCATGTCAAGTTAAGGAAATTTACCTGAATTAATGAGGAAGTATTTTGGTCTTTTCCTTACCCCATCAGCTGTAAACTTATTTAGTAATATTTTAGGGGTCTAAACTGACTTGGGTTAGTTTTAGAATTCTAAATTACACATACGGCTTTGAGAGGATTTCAAGAGGAGGAAACAAGCAGGAGTCCAAGCGTTCATCAAGATTTCTTGTGAACCGAGGATATTGTTTTCCCAAATTAAGGTAAATAAGTTTCATAGTATTGTGTTCATTCACCCACACACCAATCATGAGTTTATTTTACGAATTTCATCCATAATATTGGGTATATTGACTTTCTTGATGAGTTCTTGAAAGTTTGTGCTATATTCTTTGATATGTGGTTTCATTGAGTTCTTAAGATGAGGAAATTGTGTTTGAGTATTGTTCCTCAGTAATTTTGAGTGGATATCGTTATAATTATGTAAGTCTACGAATCTAAAAGATTTTGAAGGAAATTGTTCGATTCTATGGGAGTTAAACATGAACCGGAAGCAAGAAAGTTTGTCAAAACCTTGTCATAGGGGTGGGGCATCGCGCCACTCAGTGCGCCCCAAACCACTTTCAGTAGGTTGAGGCCTGGCACACCACTTTACTCAGTGTACCCCAACCCACCTTTAGTACTTTAGGGGTTGGCGCCAACACCACTTTGTGCGCCAGGGTTGCCACGTCCCCGACCCTTCTGTCCTTATTTTGTGTGTGTTCCCTCGAATCGTATCTATGTTTTCAACATTATATCCATACTTAAAAACTTCATTGAATCTTCAGATATCATGCATACCCAAGTCATAACTCTTGAATTGATAATTTAAATTCAAGATAGAGTTAAGGGTTAAGTTGAGGAAGTTCTTTGTGTCAATTGAGTAGTCTTTTTGCAAAACTTTTAAAACTTGTTTTAAGACTTGAGTACTTGAGTATGAAGATCAGTAAAGTTCTGTATCTACACTAGGTAAAGTTTGTTCATTATCTTGGCTATGTTTTCATCTTGTTTTTTGGTTCTTTTTCCATTTGTTCCTTTGTCAGCCCAAGATCTAAAAGAGACACCTGATATTCCCTTTTGTACCATGCATGATTATTAGTCATCATCTCATAAAGCAAGGCTGGCACAATGTCAAATGTCTATCTCATGACTCAACCTCAAATGAGTTTTTCAGCGACATCTTTGTTGTCTGTGTCGAGACTCTAATAAAAATAGTATATTAACACATTATCCGAAAACTAATGAGTAGGACACTAAAGATGCAACTTTTGGAATCTCGATGATGTTTCATGCGTAAGCTCACCATCAATCCGTTCGAAGATATGAATATTATCCGTTAACTTAACCATTATCAAGACAGGGAAAAATCTCACATAAAACACTTGTTTGAGCTCCTCCCAAGAAGTGATAGATTCCCTTGGCAACTCGTTCAACCACTTCTATGTTTCCAAATCGAGAAAAAAAGAAACAAATGGAGTCAGACAACTTTTGAGTGATGTTCTTGAATGAAAATGGTCCACACGCATCCACAAAGTTGTGGATGTCGTCACGACAATCCTCAGAGCAAGTCCCCCAAAGAGACTCTTCATTTCCAATGGTTGCAACATCATGTTTGTCACATGAAACACGGTATTGACCAAAGTTTGAGGCAACCGAATAGAACCCGAACCTCCTAGATTATCCTCATTGACATCATGCAAGTTTCTGATGTCATCATTATTCCCAAGTTGACTTGCATTGTTTCCGTTCACACCCATTTCTTCGACTGTTTTAGAGCACCCAACAAGAAATACGAACAAGAAAATTCCACTACAACATAATTAGTTTACACAAATACTTCAATACAAGAATTCTAAACACCCCTCCCTGGAGCGACGCCATTTTCTATAATGCTCAATTACACTTCATCAAATTCAAAGTGTATGTTGCCGCACCCAACAAGGATTTGGGGTCAATCTCACGTGGAATGATACGGTAAACAATTCAATTAGGAAGTAAACGTGTGTTCTAATTTTTTGTAGGAGTAAAGGTTTCTCAACATAAAATTAAATCATGAAGTTTCAATGATTAATATCAAATACGGGGGATTTAATAACAAATTTACGACAACGAACAACTAATATGTGAACTAAGCAAATCGAGATTGGACCTTAGGAATGTGATTAATCGAATTTTATTTTTGCATAATGGGTAATTACTAATTGTTTAAAGTTGTTGACTCAAATGGGTAGGCTAGGTTTGAAACACAACATGCATCTCTCGATGAACTTTCATGCATAAAGTGAGTTTTCTGAAACCTCAACAAGCTTGAAACTACTAAACAACATGATACCTTAATTAACCCACTTTCTCCAGCTAGGTTTGTAAAGACGCAATCAAACCCACTTTCTAAACTTAAATCTTAAAGACCCAATCGATACAACTATGATTCAATTATTCTACTCTAATACCTCTCTCTCAAGCAAGCATAGAAAGCTAAGCTAGTTTGCAATTTGCAACTATAATTCATCATTAAAACATGAAAAAATTATTGAACCCACTTCAAATCAACATTAAAATCAGCAATAAATAACACTTTTCAGATATTTAATGCATTTGACTACATTATCTTTTACCCCAACATAGCAGAAAGTAAGAAATCGTTACCAACAAGATTCTCTATTTGAATTGTTAACAATCTGGAATACCCAATGCCAAGATTAATGCTAGAATCCTAAAATCTCAAATCTCAGGTTCAAGTATTCTCCAAATGTATTCAACAATGTAGGAATATGAAAAAAATACTCTCTAACTTCATGAATACACTCTAGGAGAACTGGTAACGTCTTTTCACATCGTAATGTCCTTGCATTTCCCTTAGGCCTCTATTGTTGCATATTAACATCAGTCATGAGCAAAAAATAGGCATTGAGGACGCTAAATCATTGAATAAAGCCCTGAATGAGTTGAAATTCCTAACCCATCAACAAGCATTGATTAGACTCACAAACATATAAATGGAACATAGAAAACTTTATAAAAAATAAAAGGATAAGAAAATCCTAGAATTTGATGGGACCAAGCAGGATTCAAGTTGAGAAAGGATCATTTTCGATCAATCAAAGAACTCTTATGTCACGCCCGAGCCTACACCATGGACATGGTCAGCACTCGAGAATGATTGTTGGCCCAAGAGAACTTTTGCTCTGGATCAAGCCTCAATGGAAGACTTACTCAACCTAAGATAAACTCAAATATCTCAAATGATTAACTCAAAATATGATATAATATTCAACTAGCAGAAATAGGTAAGTCAAGTCTTTAAAACATTTAACAAAATAAAATGAAATAGACTTCTCAAACTCTACTATTTATCTATATATGAAGTATCAAAATGATAAATATGGAAGGCGGGACAAGATTCACGACATCCTAACAAAGCTGAAAAGTAAATGGAATCCTCCGAAAGCAGGGAGGCTCACCAAAGCTAACTCGGATTGTTGTGGTATCAATGAAACACCGTACCTATTGATGACCTTTGCTACTTGTATCTGCATCATGAAAAGATGCAGGTCAAATGACATCAATACATTGAATGTACGAGCATGTAAGGAGAACTTTGAACATAACATACAAGCTTGAACTTAGAAAGAATGAAACATACGCACCTCGACTTTACTCAACTCAACCTTAACTCATGAACACTCAACTCAATACAATATCAAAAAAACAATAAAAATGAGTTTATATAAATCAATTAAGAAAAAAGATAATAATTCAATGTATTTAAAAATACAATAATAACTTTATTTGTATGTAAAGATACAAAATAATCAATTTTGGAGATTCTCTAACTAACAACCATCACTATTAGCTATGTGATGATACTACATCTCTCCCACTATCCAATACCTTAACGGAGTATAAGACATTATCAAATAAGTGGATCCACTAAACTATTCTTAAAAAGCAACAAGGAATCATCTAAAAAGTATGACTCTTTCTACCCACGTTGGCATACATGATTTGTGAGGACTTTGAGTTGTTTGAACTAGTCCCTATATCGGTACTCCATACTAATCTCAATAAATAACTCATGCTCATATGTTTAAAAATATCGCCTAGTCCTCAAACATTAACATAATTACTCAAAAGGGTTCTTTTAAAACAGACAATGCTCAAAACTCTTCATAACTCATTTGGAAATCAAAGTTTCCTCTCTTTTTAAATGTGAATCATTTACTCTTAGGAATACCTAGTTCCCATATATTCAATTTGAATAATGCAAATCAACTCTCCTCATCAGCATACTTAAGTATTCAAGTCTTAAAACAAGTTTAAAAAGCTTGTAAAAGACTTCTCAAAATGACTCGAAAGATCTCCCTTCAACTTTATCTTAACTCTATCTTGAATTTGAAGTGTGAACTCAAGAATTATGCTTTGTAATGTAGAACCTCTCAATGATTTATAAAGGTTAATATAGATGAACATAAGAACAAGCGAAGACCCAAATTAAAGAACATAAGAGCGACGTGGAGATGAAATTAAATTTTTGGAATAATTTTTTGTGTCAGAGGACTCTATATCCTCTCCGCGATGCAGAGAGAGGTAATTATCGGGGGGACTAAGATTCTAAGCGCCTCCACGGCATGCGCTGTGTAGGGCGCAATTATTTTCCCAATATTTCTTCTCCTTCCCAATCTCGATTCAAATCATACCCATTGCAAATCTAAGGTCAAAATACACAAATTCTCATAACCAATGAAATTTTCAATGAAAGCCCACACCAGAACTACGATCATTCACAACTCTCACCTCAACAACTCAACAAGAACTTCATTATCAAAGAAAGAAAAAGAACCTCAAAAACTCAAAGCATTCAACCTCAAGAACAAAATTAAGGATAAAAATCACATGATTGGTGTGTGGGTGAATGAACCCAACACTATGGAATCTTACATACCTCTTAGGAATCAAACCCTTGGCGAAATTTGTTGACAAATCTCAAGAATCTTAACGAAGGGCTTAAAACTCTCATCTTTTCTCCTCTTGAACTCCTCTCAAAACCCCAAGCATATTATAGTATTGGAAAATTAACCCAAATCAATTTAGACCCCTAAAATCAGGGTCGGACCACATAGAGTCCGTCAGGTGCTTGAGCACCTAGTTAAGTTTGTTGCAGAATATATATCTGTGTAGGAGTTAAGAGGTATTTGTATAAAATTAACATAGAGTACCCAATGAATAAATGACCTAATTGGCCCAATGGATCTTGGTGGGTGATTAAGACTATCTAAGTGATGTTGAACTAGGTTCCAAATCTCATTATTAACATTTATTTATTATATTTTCACTTTTCTACTTTTAGAGCACCCATAACCTTAGAATCCTAGATATGCCACTGCCTAAAATATTATTTAAAACATTTAAAATTGGTGGAGTAAGGAAAATACTAAAATGTCCCTCACTATGTTGGATAAATTTCCTTAGTTGGACAGGTAGACTTCTAATGGACATATCTTCCTCATCTGACTTGGGAATTTAACAAACTCAGTGGCATTAGAGGATTTAAGTGCCTTTCATTTAATATCTTATGTGCCTACTAAATCATCCTATACAGAATGTTCTGATCATATGAAGATATCCAAAACTCACAACTTAAGTTTAACTTGAATAAATCTCAAATTAGTTCTTTCCAAATTAGTTCTTTCTAAATTTAACTCTTTGCTAAGGCGGGATGTCACATCTTATTAGTCGTATTCATATTTGTTTTAGTTGGTCATCATAAACTCTAAAACATTTCAACATGTTAGTGTAAGTGATAATTTCTGATTTCATTTACTTTGGTTCTGCAGGGGAATAATAGTTTCAATCCACAAAATATTAAAAGCTAGAGATGGACTCGGCTAGCTAGTTCTAAATTATTGGATTTAGCCAATTAATTACATTAATAATAATCTTAACTCACAACAAAATACATTAGTTTCCCTAAATAACGATTTTAAAAAGTGAATACGTATTAATTAATCATAGATAACTAATCCCTTAAGTATGAATGAAGTAATTATAATAGTCAAAATTATTCTATGCCAATTATTGTTCGACATTAAATTTTCAATAAATGAAGACAATAAAAATTTATCACCTTCGTTTCAAAATAAGTTGTTTTATTTTTTTTTACTTTGTTTTAAAATTTGTAGTTTTTAACAAATCAATAAGAAATTGAAAATTTTCTTTCAGATTTATCATTAGTAAAATAAATGAATTTTACATAAACAACAAACTATAAAGAGATACTTCATTTTAAGATATTTGATTAAAAGTTTGTAATGAAGAACATATTTTGCTTTCTTAGAGTAAGTAGTCTTCTTAAAGAGTCTACTCAAACTAAAAACATCGTGTATTGTTAAATAGAGGGAGTACTAGTACTATATACCTTTATTTAAGTACACCTATTTTGGAACAAAAATTTGACATACAAAGGCTCTAACTCTAGTTTTCCAGTGAGCTCCTTCATTTTTTTCTCATCCGGTTGAGGACACTCCTTAAAATAACTTAATCACAAAAATAGCTAAAGGTTAATACTATAAACACTAGAAAAATGTATTTCGATATGATGAGATATTTTATGCATCCATTTCATCGAGAGTTGCCTTGGTGTGATGATTATTGTGCATCTTCTTATTTCGATGCTCATCATTATTATCATGTCATTGTTGTCATTGTAGCCGATTTCGCAGTTTATTCATCACAGATGCATTATTTAATTTTCATGTATTACCTTCGAATCAATAGTTGGTGGATTAAACTGTTTATCAACATGCTATTCGCCTGACATATACAAATGGAAAAATGATTGTAAGATATAATTTACATATCAAAATAGGACAACCCTATATGGAATTTCAAGATTTTCAAGACTCGTAATTAAAATTTAAAGCGAGAACAAAAGGATCTTAACTATCTTACAACAACTCTTGATCCATAGATGTCTGACACACATAGAAAACTTCTTCAAAAGAAGTTTAAAAAAAACTGTTTGTAATTTTAGCTAATCGAGTTGGAGTCCAGATGAAGAATGAATAAACCCTGGATCATTTTAATTTATGATTCAGATTAGCAAATTCAAACCAAAACACTAGTTAAAGGCTAGGAGAATTTAGCCATTTTATAACAATCATAGGTAGTAACAATATTATTAAGATAATAAATCAATTAGAAACCAAGTGAAAATTTTTGTCATTTCTATTCTAGACAAGAAATTAGAATCAAAACAAATTCCTTACAAAAATTCATTAGATTCAAGGACATATTGAAGTAACTTGATGATAAAGTATTAAGAAAAATTTAGTATTTCAACCTTACCAAGTGGGAGTTTAGATTAAGAAGGATCATTTTCGATCATTGAAGAATTCTTATGAGTTGGATTTATGATTTCATCCGTTTATCAGCCAAAACCCTATAATAATACAACATGCTAGTATAAGAAAGTCAACTTTACACTTTCTTGGTGACTCAAACTCGTAATCTTAAGGTTGAAACTGGAGGGTGCTTACTAGACGAACAACCTCCTCTTATCTATTTGTAATCATTTCTAGTTCAGCTATATAAATTTTCTTAATCATTTCTAGTTCACATAGAGAGAATGCCAACAAACCAATTAAAAACTAAAAGTATGGTTGAATTATGACCTCAATTAATCTCCTAAGAAACATGTACAAGTGATGTACCGTTTAACGAATTGATAATATGAAGTTAAGAATAATAGTAACCAAACAATGCAATAATTTTAAATTCAACTTCAATAAACAACCTAGAGTTACAACATATTACACAACTCTATAATCCTATGGAACTATAAAATCTAATTTTGTAACACAAAACACAAGACCCCAAGGCTTATGTTACCAGACAATCTCCACGTTTCCCCAACTAGAAGATCATACTTCAACAAAATAATCAACTAAACTACTTCGCTCGATTATTTCCCGCAAAAATCAGAATAAGTAATCAAAACTCTCTAGATTATTGATAGTGTTTTGCTTGTCTCTCACTCGTAAATGCGGGCATTTCCACAAAGGAAATCTCTCCCTATTTGTAGATTCGAAATCCACTCCTCAAGCCATAATTTTCAAGTTAAACTTGTTTCCTCTTTCATTTAGAACATGGAACTATACAAGGTTATACATACGATTCGTACTTTGTTCGGAACTTCTACTTGATTATGACTCATTTTATTTTCCTTCTCCTGGTCATATTTTTTGAACACCGATCATGTTGACACAACTTGTTCAATGTAGCTTTGTATGTCTTCAAAATACTAATTTATGAGCATCTATTAAATTCCCCCTTTTTATGATGACAAACTTTATTAGCAGTTTCATATCCATTGAGCCACGATCACTTCCCCCTTTTGATATCATTAAAACAAACCCGGAACTACATGATATAAATTCTTCAGTGAAAACCCATTATCACAACAACCAAAACCAGTTAGTTAAAATATACAGGGTCAAGCAGGTTGAAAGAGAAAATGCATAATTAGTTTTGTTTGCACCCTCCCCATATGCCTACAATCATTGGTAACACTGTTGGTTTTTTGGAGTTTGTTCAGCAAGTCACCAAGCAGGCCATTATTAAAATTAAGGGCCTGAAGATTCTTCTCTCGGTGGCTTCAAACCACTAGAAATTTTTCATTACGGGGGAAAAGGTTTTTTTCATCAGTGGGGATAAATCTTTCAAACTCAAGAACACAGGGGATACACATTTCAGCTGGTTTTCATTAATAGAAAGAGGAAGGAGATATACAGATAAGATAATCTTTAATTCACAAAATCTAAGATGGATATGCGAGCCTATTATACAAGATTCAAAGGGTTATGGACAACTATACAAAAGGTGAGGTAGAAAACAATAGTACAACCTATATAGAGTCTATCAAAACTTCAACATATATGGTCGATTCGTTCGCATTAAAGTATTGCATGGCTCCTCAAAATTTGTCGTAATTATTCCGAAGATAAGCTATAACAGTGGATGGACAAAGTTTGCGACTAAAATGATTCGATTTTTGGGAAAAAGTAGCAAGATAGGGCAATCACCATTACCACCTTTATTAACAAAATTGTATCGAACTGCACAAGCATAGTTAACTGGCCAGAAATCAGCAAACCAACAAGCATAGGTGGTGTCAATGACCATCCTCTCCACAGAAGCTAGATGGGCACTCTCAATGACCCTTTTCATCATAACCCAACCCTTCCGGGCAACAGGCGATAACAGTTAAAGAAGGGAAATGATTCTGGAATGGAAAGCACCTCAACTCTTTGTGGTGGTCAAAAGACATCAACTCTCATACAGGTGAGCCATCGGAAAACATATGGCTGAAAGTATTTGGGATCCCCTTTAGTGCTTGGACCATGGACCCTTTTTAGCATATAAGGAACAACTGCGGAGGTTTTATTGGAGTTGACGAAGACACAAAGAACATAACCCACTTTCACTGGGCCAGTATTTGCGTCATAAATTCAGCCAAAAATTAGTGATAGTCACAAAGATTCGTCCCTCTCCTTTACCGTTACTCAAAATTCTGAGCTGGCTAGGGTTGAAAATTTGCTAAGAGCATAGGCCTATACAGTCCCACACGAGACCAATTTTAAAACTCCATGTGAGAGGCACGTGAGAGATTATCTCGACAATAAAAGGGCAAGTCTCATTCAATTGCAAATGGATCGGGCCAACACTATTATGGGAGAAGTTTTCCAGCCTTGAACGGTGGAGTTCTGCTTTTGCAGCCTCATTCGAACCTTTTGAAATGGAAATTCAAGCATCAAATCACCGGAAATTGGAGCATGAGGCAGGGGCTTTCTCTCAGCTTGAAGCAAAGGATGAAGCAGAAAATCCAATGCCTTTTTTAGGTATGTGCAGGCTATATCAAATTACCCCCACCACATTCTATGACTCTGATTCAGATCTCTATTCTCAGTCTTTCAATAGTTTTGATCCTCTACCAAGGCGCAACGATCTTTCACCACAAACTATTGATTCCCCGACTATGGTGGAAACATCAAACTAAACAAAATTTACTATGTTGAAGACATGCAAAGCATTGGGGTGAATGTTTCAGGTGTTGAGCATGAAATCCTAGACATTATATTAAGAATGGAGGAAAAAAGGAAATCTCAAATTCGTGAACAAAGGAAGAAGTTTGGAGAAGCGAAAAAGGCGAAGAGGAATGCAACAAATAAACTTACAAAATTGGATTGGGGTCTACAAGATGGAAGTCGAAAGAAAGTTAGGGGCAGATACCACAAGGCTCATTCCAGATGAGAGTTAAAATTATCAATTGGAATGTGCAGGGCCTCAAAATAAAGATAAGAGAAGTAATTTGAAATCTCTTATCCAAAAGTGGGGAGCAGACTTTGTTTGTTTACAGGAAACCAAAACAGAGTCTTGGAATCCATCTCTAATCAAACAAATAAGGGGGAATAGATGGCTTTCATGGGCAGAAGTTAATGCAACTCGCACCAAAGCTGGGGTATTAATTTTATGCGACAAAAGAGCTTGGAATTGTGTTGAGTCACAGGCAGGGGCCTTATCCACATCATGTAGATTTGAGAGCACCTCTAAGGACTTAAAATGGGTTTTCACTAGAGTTTACGGACCTATCACTGATCCAGAAAAGGAGAACATCTAGTTGGAGTTGGCATCAATTAGGGGATTATGGTCTGATCTATAGGTCATAGGAGGAGATTTCAATATATGTATATTTGAGGGTGAAAAGCTAAACTTTACTAGAATAGTGCTATGAAAGGGCTCTCAATTACTATTTTGGATCTTGAACTGATCGATCCTCCTCTCCAAGGATCACAATTCACCTGGTAAAAAGGGGAGGATACCTTTCAAGCCTTAAAAAGTGACATGTTCCTTTATTCATCATAATGGAGCAAGATGCTCAGGTCTATCAGATAGTACACAATGCCTAAAGTATTTTCAGATCATAAACCTATCTTCTTATAAAGTAGATATTGGGAGACATTACCCTCCTACTTCAAATTTGAGGCTCCAAGAAAAAGGATTCATTAATATGATAAAAGATGGGAGCAGACCTACATTATACAAGTTACCCCAGGCTTTGCGATGTTACAGAAACTCAAAAACCTAAAGAAAGACATTTCTAAATGGAACGGGGAGGTGTATGGAAATATTGAAACACAAAGAACTAAGGATCTTTTGGAACTAGGGAAATTGTATCAACTAGATGAGTTCACAATCCTTTCACCACAAGAAAAAGCACAGTCCATGAATCTGAAACTACAACTTCAACATATTGTAGTAGCTTAAGAGATCTCATGGAAGCAAAATTCTAGATGTCTATGGCTTAAAAGGGGGGACAAAAACTGCAGAAAATGGCCAATTCAACATAGAAGGGGTAACTTCATTGATAAACTGAGAATATGGGGTGAACTGATTGAAGATAAAGTAAGGATAAAGGATGGCATTCTGGGGTACTACCAACAAATTTACAAGGAGGCTGAATCATTGAGACCCTCAGCTGTCTTTAAGAACCTGCCGACCCTCAATATAGAAGAAAAATATGAGCTTGAGCTTCCTTTCACTGAATTGGAGATTTCTAATGCTCTTATGGTTTGTGCCCCTGACAAAGACCCAGGCCCTGATGGTTACACCATGGCTTTATTCCATATATTGTAGTGCTTCATCAAAGATGACATGCTAGCAGCTCTCAATTTCTTTCACTAGAATTTCCAAGTGGTGAGATCTTACAATGCCTCTTTTATTGCTCTAATTCCAAAGAAGAAAGGTGGTGTGGATCTTAGAACTATAGGCATATAAGCCTCATAGGCAGTGTCTATGAGTTGTTGGCTGAAGTCCTAGAAGAAAGGATGAAAAAGGTGATGAATCCTCTAGTCTTAGGGAAGAAAAGTGAATTCCTAAAAAAATAGATATATAACTGATGCATCCTTGATTGCTAATGAAGTGCTATACTGGAGAATGAAAAGTGGTGAGTCTGGGATCTTATGCAATATAGAAAAGCCTTTGACCAGCTCAACTGGGCTTATCTAATCAATATTCTGAAACAAATGGTCTTTGGTACTAGGTGGATAATATGGATATTTTTTTGCATTTCAACAGTAAATTTCTCAGTTCTGATCAACAAAAGTCCAACTGGAATTTTCTCTACTCAAAAAGGGTTGAGGCAGGGGGATCCACTCTCTCCTTTTCTATTCATTCTTGCAATGGAAGGGCTCTCTCAGTTGTTAACTAAGGCTAAAGAACTCCAATGGATTTAAGGATTCCAAGTAAGCAGCAACCAAGCTACCACTGTCAATGTCTCTCACCTACTCTATGCAGATGACACTCTCATTTTTGTGGAGTTGACAGGCGGCGTCTCTAATCTCAACACTATTACAATATTTTTTGAAGTCATCTCTAGAATCCATAATAACATGCTTAAAAGTGTGATATATCTAGTAAATCAGGCGGCCAATCTAAAGGAACTAGCTCGGATACTTAGTTGCAGAACTAGGTCATTACCTTCAAATCCTCTGGAATCTAGAATGGAGTTATTGAAAACATGGAGAAGAGGCTAGCCACATGGAAAATGCAATACCACTCCATGGGTGGTAGGCTCACTCTAATCAACGGTGTCCTAGACAGCATTTCTACATACTATATGTCTTTATTTCTTATACTAGGTTCAATTCTAAAGCAAATGGATAGGCTCGGAAGTAGATTTTTGTGGGAAGGCAACAACCTCACTCAAAAGTTCTCTCTTGTTAAATGGCAATTAGTTACTCAGCCTAAGAATCAAAGAGGCTTGGGAATCAGGAATCTCAAACTCCATAATAACAGCCTACTTATAAAGTGGTTCTGGAGGTATGGAGAAACTGAGGGTGGGTTTTGGAGAGACGTCAGCAAGGCTAAATATGGCATTCAAGATCACTAGTGTCCAAAGAAAAGCAATTAACCCCATGGTGTTGGGGTTTAGAAACATATAAGTAGTTTCCAAGATGATTTATTCTGGTAAGTATCCTTCAAAGTTTGTAGGACTCAAGATTAGATTTTTGGAAAGACAAATGGCTTGGGAACTCTATGCTAAAAGACTATTTCACCTCATTGTTCCAAATAGCCTCCAAAAAAGAAGAAGTTATAGCCTAGTACAGAGACAACAACTTTTGGTCCCCTATTTTCAGAGGGAACTTTCAGGATTGGGAGATCAATGACATCCTTCCCTCCTAGAAACTTTAGAAAGCACTACAGCGTTGGTTGAAGATCAAGATAGGATTCTTTGGGGTAATCTAAGGAGAAGGCCTACACTGTGAAAGAATGCTAAAACAATATGAGCTCTCATAATGGCATTCTTCAATTTTGGCCTTGGAAACATGTATGGAAAACTAGGCAACCTCTTAGAGTATCTTGTTTCACATGGACAACCCTGAAGGAAGCATGCTTAACACAAGACAATCTCCGAAAGAAAGATGTAATCCTCATCAACAGATGTGTCATGTTCAAGCAGACCAATGAGAGTGTTTATCACCTTTTTTTTTGCCATTGTGAACAATGTGGATAAATTTTTGGATATTTTTGGTTCTCTATCACTAGTACAGTAGAGTAGTAGGGGCCCTTTTGACTGTTTCTTAAGTTTTTACCAACCTAGATACATATATTGTTGTTTGAAGCAGCTTTCTTGCACATTGTCCTTTGTGGCTTTGTATCTTCTTGAAAAATTATAATATCATTTAATTACTTTATCAAAAAAAAACAATGTTCATAATTAAAATAGAAAGCAGGCAAAATCAGAACAAAAGATGAACAAAACACCAACACAGTCATCAAGTTAGATAACTACATCACTTGTTTAACAAAAAATCTAGAAGTCAAAACACATCAAATAGTGAGCAAAAGTATTAAGGTAGCTTGGAGGAAGGACTAAGAGCTGGAAATGAGGCAGGATGTATTTTAAGTAGCTCAAAGAGGCCCATTAGATCTGCTGAATTTGTGGATTGTTCAGTCTCCAAAGCGGCATTAGACTTGAGCAACTCACCTTTTAAATGGGTGTTCTCCTCAATCAACCCAGCTTGTTCTGCCCTATATTTCAGATGCAACTTATCCCTGGTAGCTGAATGTGACAATTGAAGAGTCGTTATTTCCTTCTCCTTTGTTGTCAACTGAGATTGTAATCGTTGTAACGGTGCACTAGCACCTCTCTAAGGAGTAGGTACAACAACCTAATTCAGAGTTCCTAGAACATCCTTGGTAGTCTAAACTTGCCATGTTTGCACAGGAATATGTAAGAACTCAAAATTCTCCTCAAACCAGAACCCATATCATAGGGAATGCATCTTCTTATCCTCCACACATATGTGATGCATGTGACTCAACATCAGTTGAGGTAAGTTAACAGGCTTTCTAGAGAGTAACAGTTCCATGAGTGTGATGCCTAGTAAGCCTTAGTTCATTTTTGATTCCTTGGAAAAAGTATTTTGTGCACCACATCTAAAAGAAGCTTTGCAACGACAGCATAGCACCTTTATAAATATTGATAGCAATCCTCTCAAGTAGGATCATTTGAAAACTTGCGAGATATTTCAAGAACACTTGGCTGACCATCTAGAGTGGAACATTCTCTTTTCACATAATGACACCAACACGAGTTAGGAATACTCATTATATGGGAAATAACATCAGCCTTAAGAGTTACCGACCTCCTACTTACAACACTAGAAATTAAGATAAGTGACCTGAAGCATTTATATATAACAGTCTTGTTTCAATATCTACCTATCTCCTCCTCTTATTCCCTTGGAGCAACAAGTTAGTCAGACCTTGTGCCTATAATATAAGCAACAATTCTCCCATCTCATCCCCGCCAAACCCAGTGATAACCCTGCCCCTTATTACACCCCTTTGAGTGAAGTTTTGTATTTTGTGTGAGCAAGCATCGAGACAGTCCTCAATATTTTTAGTAATTCCCTTATCACTTAAAGTTTATTCACCCCCTGTGTCATCAATATCATGTATTTCTAAAGTTTCAAACGAAATACCCTGCTTTCGAACACAGTACTATCAGAACTTTCATCCACCAGACCCCTTTTTTCCACCATACGGCGGACTTGTTTCTTGTGTGTCGGTAAAACCATCTTTCGTTTACCCTTTTGAGTTATATCAAATGCAGAAGTCTCGTCATGTATAGTACTAGGATCAACTGCAAATAATGGTTTACCTCTTGAAGAGTGTTGGTTTTTATCCGCCATAAGAATAAGTCCTTCGTCTATTGCTTTTTTCACTGAGCAAGTGAAATTGCATAGGAACAACCAAGGAGGGTGTGGGTTGTTCTTCTTCATGATGTTCATCCATGGGAAAAACAACTGGTTTTCTGAAGTGACCTCAATCATGTGGATACCAAGTGAGCGATTGAAGGAATATTATCAGCGTGTAATCTGGTGTTTCAGAGATAATTTTATCCCTTATTCCTTGGAATGGTTATAAATATCTTTTATTTTTAAATTTTTAAATTCGTTTAGTGTAATTTAATGATTTCACTTATATTTTTTCTCTATTATTTTATTCAATATAGTTTGTAATTACCCACTTGAACTTTTTTTTTTTAAAAAAAAGGCATTTTAGGTATTGAACAATTTAAATAGTCTTAAATCTATGTTAAGTTTAAGATATATACTTGACCAACAAAAAATTAGAAATACATTATGTCATCAATGATCTTCTTAGTGGTACATCACACCTTAAAAGTAATAACAATTTTATGTGTGTATATATATATATATATATATATATATATATATATATATATATATATATATATAATTTAACTAATTAAATGGAATAGAAAATTCTTTAAAAAAATTTATCCGATCCGATGGTTATCTATCTAGACTCAATTACTTGAAATAAACACTCATAATAACACTAGGGTATATAGGAAAGAATGTTTTTGTAGAGTTTTAAATTAAATACAAAATTAAGTAGAAAGTAGTGAACCAAACACTTGACAAAAAATAATCATTGCACTACTAATCTCTGCAATATTAATCTCTGCGTTACTAATCCCTGCATTTCTAATCCCTGGATTATCAATGTTTATACCAAACGACCCCTAAGAGTTCAGCTCCAAATTCTTTCTCCAATTTTATGTGATTGGTAAACAAATATTATTTATAAGCTCAAGATAATAGGATAAAACACAAATAAGAGTGAGTATAGAGTTAATAGAGATTTTAGTGTTATTATCCATTTGAGTTGGAGTACTCATGTATCATTTATCAGCCCTAATTCCAACCTGTTCCTTTCATAGTTTTCCTTTTCTATTTCCTTAGTGAAGATGTCGGCAATTTGTTTATCAGTAGCACAGAATTTTATAGCGATCCTCTTATTTTCTACATTGTCCCTTCAAAAATGATGTCGGATGTTGATATGTTTTGTTCTCTTATATTGAACTAGGTTCTTTGTGACACTAATTGGTCTTGTATTATCACAATCGATAGGAGCGCAATCAATGTTTAGACCAAAACCTTTGAGTTATTGTTAGATCCATAGTAATTGAACACAACATGAGGCAGTTGTTATATATTCAGCTTCAGTAGTGGATAGTGCAACAGAGTTCTGTTTCTTTTAACTCCAATTGATTAATCGTGGACCCAAAAACTAAAACATACATGTAGTACTTTTTCTATCTGCTAAATAACAAGCGTAGTCAGCATCAACATCCTTATTAACCCAAAATTACTTCCTTTTGGATGCCATAGTCCTATGTGTATGGTTCTTTTTAAGTATCAAAGAATCCATGTAACATCTTGAAGATTAGATTCCTTGGGGTTGGCTTGAAAACTAGCACATAATCCTACACTGAACACAATATCAAGCGTGTTGGTTATAAGGTATAATAGACATCCAATCATTCCTCTATACAGTTTTCGTTCCACATATGAACTTGTTCTGTCTAGATCTTATTTTGTGGCAGTAGCAATTAGGGTATCTATTTGTTTCTCACCCGCTATTATGAATCTTTTAAGGAGTTCTTTGACATACTTTTGTTGATGAATTAGCGTTCTTGATGATGTTTTCTTGATCTGCAGTCCTAAAAAGCAATTTAATTCTCCGATCATACTCATCTCACAATCATTGATCATAAGAGTGGCAAATTCCTTTGTGAGTGTTGTATTTGTTGCTCCAAAAATAATGTCATCCACATATACTTGTACAATTAGTAAGTCTTTTCCTTTGTTTTTGAGAAAAGGTGTATAGTTAATGGGATCTACAGATGTAGTGACTGGTAAAATGCTTCTTCTTTTTCCATGAAGATTCTCACAAAACCAAGCTTGGATGGAACTTTACCTCTTAAGTAGCCATGATACAACAGATACTTTGACAATATGTCATACCATGTTCTTGGTGCTTCTCTTAGCCCATAAAGAGCTTTATCAATCTTAAACATGATCTGGATAGTCACAGTTCTCAAGGCTAATGGTTGTTTAACGAACATTTACTCTTTAATAACCATTAAGAAATGCTCTTTTCACGTCCATCTGATACACGTAAACTCCATATGAGCAGAAAATGCTACGAGAAATTTGATTGCCTCCAACCTTGCTACATGGGCGAATGTTTCATCATAATCTATATCTTCTTCTTGATTGTACCCTTGAACCACTAACCTTGCTTTGTTTCTTATTATTGTTCCATGTTCATCCAATTTGTTTCTAAACACACGTTGTTCCTATTATGGTCCTGTTTACTGGTTTTGGAACAATATGTCATACTTTACTTCTTTTGAATTGGTTTGGTTCTTTCTCCATGGCTATAATTCATTCAGCATCTTGAAGAGTTTCATTGATCTTCTGTGGTTCTATCATAGATAAAAATGCATTGAAAGCATAGTGATTTTTAGCCCCGGTCTGTGGTTATTCCAAAGCAAGATTAGTAAGTATTGTCCAGTGGATGTGATCCTTGGTACTTATAGTCTTCTAGAACAAGATTTTGTTGCTCCGTATTTAGAGTATCATCAAGTTCACTTCGTTGTTCTTCTGGAGTCACACTTGAGTTTTCATCCTGATCATTATGGGAGTTGACAATGATTTCACCGTCTGTGTGAAATAAAACTGGTTTTTTTACCTGTTCTAGTGTAACATCAGTGTGTACTGTTACTATTACTGCAAGCTCTTATTAGACATAGTATTTCTTTTCACCAAATACAACATGAACACTTTCTTCTACACATATCGTTCGTTTAATATCTTATAGGCTTTGCAATGCATAGAATATCCTAAAAAGATCCCCTTATCACTTCTTGCATTAAATTTTCCTAACAATTTTTTTTTTGTTATTGTGAATGAAACACTTACACACAAAAATTCTTAGATGAGAGATGTTGGTTTTTCTGCCTTTTAGATATTCATATGGGGTTTTCTCTAACATAAGTCGAGACAACATCTATTAATGATATAGCATGCGACATTTATAGCCTCGTCCCATAATTGGTTTGTTATTTTGTTAGAAATCATCATGGTTCTAGCCATTTAATGCAAGGTTCTGTTTTTATTTCAACAACACCATTTTTTGAGGTGTTCTAGGAGCAGAGAAGTTGTGATTGATTCCATGGATATCACAATATTGGAAAATTTTAAGTTTTCTAATTCAGTTCTATGATCAGATCTAATTGATGCCTATTGTTTCTCAAATTTGTTTTGAAAGGCCTCCAATGCATAATATTTGGATGTCAAGAAAAGGTAAGCATACCTTGTTTAGTCGTCAGCTAATACAAGAACATACCTTTTCCCCCTACTTTTGACTCTCATTGGCCCGCATAGACCATGTGTACTAGCTCTATGAACATGGTTGAGTTTATGACCTATTTTGGTTTAAAGGATGATTTTACCTGTTTCACTTGAATACAGTCCTCACAAATCTTTTCTTCTTTAAACTTAGTTTTAGGAAGTCTTATAACCAAGTCATTAGATATAAGTTTGTTAAGGTGTATGTGACTTGCATGACCTAGGCATTCATGCCATAGTAGAGGATATATGTCCAACAGACTTAGACATACTAGACTTTCATTATATATTTTTGAGAAAACATTTTTTTCTCTTTTATAGTTAAGCAAACTTTCTTTGTTTTGAGATTAAAAACTTCAACATTAATAGAAGGAAAGATTACATTGTTTCCTTTGTAACATAGTTGTGATATACTTAGCAGGTTACGGTCCAGACCTTCCACATGATATACTTGTTGATTGAGTATTCTTGGATCTTCCAATATTTCCAACACCTTTGATTTGACCATTATTTCCCACCACCAAATGTTATCATTCCACCTTTTCCTTCTTCAAGTGAGAGAAACATTGATTTGTCTCCTATCATGTATCTTGAGCAAGCGTTATCCATATACTATTAATGCTTCCTTTATCTTACTTTTTATTGGAAAAGATTCAAAGGTTAGATTTAGGAACGCATATTAACTTGGGTCCTTTTCTTTGACCGTAAGGATGAATCAAATATATAGTTATCCAGTTTAGGTAGCTTTATTTTCTTTTGAATGTATCTATTTTTTTATGTGTTTTAAGGGTACTCTTGGTTTTGATATTCATGTTAATGGAAATTTTAGACTTTGGACAATTGATTCTAGAGCGAACAAAGCTAGCACAGAGGATACATAATGAAGAGGCATCATTTTAGTTTGTTCAAAACCTATTCCAACTCTTATATTCCAGGTGGTGTTTTCTAGATTTGTTATAATCATGGAGGATTTTGTCCATTTATTGGCTCTTTCAAGCTCATACTTAACCCTAGATAATTCATTTTTAATCCTTTCGACATCATGTTCATATTTCGGTCTGTCACACACTTTGTCTTTATTGATGACCTTTTGTTTTAAAATTTTGACTTGTAGAGAAAGATTACAAGAATCAAGTTGTTGGGTTTTTCTTAACAACAATTTTTTTTTACCTTTAGTTTCGTATTGAGTTTTTTGAGATCGATGTACTCAAATTTCAAACTACCAATGGAGGCAAGCAACTGATTCTTGTTTTTAATTTGTTCTTGAATTTTCTCAGTAAGTGTGACCTTTAGGGAAAATAAATTTTTCTTAGGAAGTAACTTGAATATGTTCTCGAGATCATAAATGTTTACCTCTTTTTCGTCAAAATCTGAATCAAGTTCTATGTCTGACTCTTCTACAACCATTAAGGCAATGTCATCAGTCTTCATAGTTGTCTAATCTTTTTCCCTAGGTTGCATACATAGATTGTTCCTTATATTTGATATTTATTTTGTTTGCTAGCTCCTTCTTCTCTTTTCATCTCTTTTTTTTCTCCATTCTGTTTCCCACATGGGGCAATCATTAACTTGATACAGTTTTTCCACATTTGTAATAACCATCGTTTTGGGATTTTACTATTTTCTTCTCCTTGCCATGTGGTACCTTATTTCCGTAGTTCATGCCCTTTCTGAAGAGTCTCTCGAAGTTCCTACTTATTAGGGCTATATCTTCATTATTTAGACCTGATTCATCACTTAGAGTTTTTGGAGTCCAAGATTTTTCTCTTTGGTACTCTCGCTTATTTTATCAACATCCAACTCGTATGTTATGAGTTTCCCCACCAGTTCATCCAAAGTCATATTTGTTAGATATTTGGGTTCTCTAATTTCAATGACTTTGATTTCCCATGATCTAGGTAGAGTCCTGAATACTTCATCTACATGTTCCTCAGTTGTGCATATTATTTCCTAAGAAATTAACTCATTTACTACAATGGTAAATCACGTGATCATGTTTTGGAGTGCTTCTCCATTTTTTATCTTTAAAACTTAATATTCAACAAAGTCTAGCAATTCTAGGGGTGGGCATTCGGTTTTTCGGTTCGGTTCGGTTTCTTTTTTTCGGTTTTTTCGGTTTTCGGTTTTTGTAAATTGCGTACCGAATACCGAACCGAATTTATTAATTCGGTTCGGTTTTTTAATTCGGTTTTTTAATGGGTTGTCGCGGCTGGCGGCTGGCTGCTGCTGTCGCGGCTGGCGGCTGGTTGCTGCTGGCTGCAGCTGGCTGCTGCTATGCTGCTGTGCTGCTGGCGGGCGGCTGGCTGCTGCTTCCCTTGTTGTGGACGGCGGCTGGCGCCTGGCGGTGCTGCTGAAGACAAGAGTGGTTGGAGCTGAAGAGTGGTTGGAGTAGAAGAGGAAGAGGAGAAAAGAAGGGGAAGAAGATGAGGAGTGAATTGAAAGGAGAAAAAATCTGGTAGAAAGAGAAAGAGTCAAAGTAGGGTATTAGGGTTTTTACTTTTTTTAAAAAAAATTATTTAATATTAATAATTATTAATTAATATAATATAATTTATAAATTATTAAATTATAGCATAATATTTCGGTTTAAACCGAAATATCGAATTCCAAAATAATATGTACCGAAAACCAAACCGAAATACCGAAAAATACAAAAAATTAAACCGAATACCAAACCGAAAACCGAAATACCGAAACCGAAATTCTAAAAAAATTTGGTTCGGTTCGGTGTTTCGGTTTTCCGGTGTTTATGCCAACCCCTAAGCAATTCTGAATTTTTGGACTTGGGTGGTAGCTTTATGAGCATTCAATAGAGTATCCCATGTATGTTTTGTGGAAGAAAAGCTGGAGATACGATTAAACTCTCATGTCCGAGTCCACACATTAGAATGCACTTAGCCTTAACATTTTTTCCTAGAATCTTGTAGTCAGCTTCTCCGTATTGCTCCTTTTGTTTTGGAGCACTATTTCCTTCATTGTTCTTGATGGTTGGAGTTAAACTTTTTTTGGAATGAAGATGGATGAACATGCACTTGATCCTGGAACTGATGAAATTCGGGGAAAACATGAGTCGCGTCAACAATTCTAACCCATAATTCGTAGTCTTCAGCTTGTATGAAGTCCTTCATTCTTACCTTCCACCAGTAGTATTGGCCATTAAAAAGTAATGGTATGTTGATGTTTTGCCCAAGGAGATGCATAATTCATTGTGATATTACCTTGATTTATTAGACTCTTGTTAAGATGACCTACTCTGGTATCATTTGTTGAATTATGACCTCTGTTAATCTCCAAAGGAGCACGTACACGCGATGTACCATTTAACGAATTGAAAATATGAAGTTAAGAATAATAGTAACCAAACAATGTAATAATTTTAACTTTAACTTCAATAAACAACTTTGAGTTACAACGGATTACACAACTCTGTAATCCTATGAAATTATAATCTCTAATTATGTAACCCAAAACACAATACCCCAAGGCTTATGTTCCCGAAGATCTCCAGGTTTCCCCAACTAGAATATCACACTTCATTCACATAATCACCTAAACTACTTCGCTCAGTTATTCCTTGCAACACTCAGAATAAGTAATCAAAACTCTCTTAATTATTGATAGTGTTTTTATTGTCTCTTTCGTAAGTGTGGGAATGTCCACAAAGAAAAGCTCGCCCTATTCATATATTTGAACTCCACTTCTCAAACCGTCTTCAACTCGAACTTTCTTCCTCTTTCTCTTGAACTTGGAACCTTACAAGGTTATACCTACGCTTCCTACTTTGTTCAGAACTCCTACTTGATTGCGACTCTTTTTATTTTCCTTATCCTAGTCATATTTGGTGAACACAAATCATGTTGAAACAACTTGTCCTATGAATCTTTGTCAGTCTTCAAAATACTAATTTATATATATAACAAGTATCATATATATAAATTTCCATTAGATAGTTTTCCTCTTTAAAAACAAATATTACCCTTAGATAGTTTTCCTCTTAAAAAACAAAAATAAGTATCACCACCCTCTACAAAATTTAGAGGTTTCTTTGGGGCATAATGGGTGAAAGAAAACTCATTGATGAAATCCTACATATCATGAATGGAAACCTTGGCTTGAATTCTTGAATGGAGATTTGAAGCTTGGGAACCATATCTAGTTCTTAATTCAGAGGAACCTTTTGACAGAACAAATCTAATTTGGGGAGTTGTGCATGTGAGGTTTAGGCTGATTAAAAATCCCCTAATCCCACTTAGAATAGATTAAAATGACATAGTAGAGGGATTAGAAGTGTGAGAGAAGATAAAAAAGATCCTGATTTAAAAACTGTCAAAAGCCTTATACGGATGCCTTCTGCAGACGGTAGAACAATACACGGGTTAGTAGAAATATAGGAATTATGTGTTTCTGAAGGTTCATTATATGGCACCTTCAAATGTCCGTAGATCGATATAGTGTTCGTAGAAGTCTCTGTAAAAGTCAGAGTCTTCTTATGTCTGAAGTCTTGTTTTACAAATCAATCTATGGCCTGTGGAAATCATGAAACTCTTCAACAGAATTTCCAGTTATAAACTATAATTTATGGATCCCTTCATGTTTTGTGGTTCCTTCTACGATTTGTAAACTCTAATCTAAGAGTCAACTACTTTGTTGTGCTCTCTATAGGTACGAGAGTTTTGGATCTCCAATAGTTGTATCAATGACCTGCATTCACGACTTATAGAGCTATAATATTCATGGTCATTGCTGATAAAATTTATTACCTTGATTGAGTATGTGGAGATTTCCAAAGGGATGAAGTTGTTATCCTTGGCAATC
This sequence comes from Solanum peruvianum, assembly GCA_027705065.1. Classification (NCBI taxonomy): domain Eukaryota; kingdom Viridiplantae; phylum Streptophyta; class Magnoliopsida; order Solanales; family Solanaceae; genus Solanum; species Solanum peruvianum. The sequence goes on from JAKWJD010001761.1 coordinate 57,696,018, forward strand.
TTTAATCCCTTCATAAGAGCTAATAGTGTACTAGTACTATTTGGAATACCCTTCATGAATCACTTCTATTTCAAGAGTCAATACGTTGTTAATTATAGTGCGGAACAACATGTGAAGCAGATATGTCGACTGCCTCCTATATGTTTAAGATGAAATAACTAAAATATAAATAAGAAATATATTTACGTAATACGAAATATCAAAAGTCTCAAACGAATAAATAAGTTGAAACTAAAAAAGATCGAAATTAAAACAAAAATAATAAAATGATGCTGGCAAGTAATTATAACAGTGGTTGGGTATATATATATATATATATATATATATATATATATATATATATATATATATATATATATATATATATATATATATATGTATGTATGTATGTATATAAAGAGTCAAATATACCCTTGTACTACGAGTTAGCTTAAATATACCTTTCATTTTACTTTCGGGCTAAATATACCCCTCCCATTATACTGTTTGCACATATCTATCCTTATAACTAACAGAAGGACACGTGGACGACTGAGATTAAAAGAACTCATCCAATTTAAATCATACCCAATTATAAGTTAATCCGCCCCACCAAATCATTCCCAGCCCAATTAACATTACCAGACCCAATTTAAACTTCAAACATAAAAATCTAAAGGAGGTGTTATATTTTGTTTAAGATTTGAAGAAGAGTGTCCAAGTTTTTGTTGAGATAGAGTTTGGATCTTGTAACTTGGGTTCTGCTAAGAGTTGCGTCAAGAGAGCTACAATTAGTTACACATCTAGATATTATCACGACTCATTTTTGTTCTGCAAGCTCCGGAGAATTTTATGTAATTTCTCTTTTTTGAAAGAAAATAATTTAGCAGATTGTATCAAGTCCATGACAGATTCAATGTTTATAAGACGAGAAAAGAATTGCAATTACATTACAACAACCAAGAGATGCCATGTTGAAATTAACCAAAATTGGAAGTTGTTAAGAAATGCGACCAGACATCTATAGTATTTAGGAACAATTTATCTACTTTTCACCAAACTGCGGATTGAATTAGAAGGTTTCTTGCCTTCTCCTACAGTTTTGACCGGCTTTTGACCAAATTTTAGTTTTTTTATGTTTGAATTTTACATTGGATTGAGCAAATTGAGTCGGGTGGGTGTGTTAGTTTCTAATTGGGTATGGTTTAAATTGAATGAGTTCTTTTAATCCTAGTTGTTCATGTGTCGCTTGGTTAGTTATAAGGGTGAATATGTACCAAAAGAATAACGGGAAAGATATATTTAGCTCCAAAGTATAACAAAGGATATATTTAAACTATTTATAATAGTATAGAGTATATTTGACCCTTTTCTTTTCTGTATATATAATATATCTTTTTCATTTTTTTGAAAAGAAGACAACCAAACATGGTCTTAGCATCTAAAACCTTGTTTGTAAAACCCTTTTGCCTATCTTCGTCAAGTTAGCGAGTGAGCTAACGTCAAAACTCAGTAGAAATGAACAAACTTCAATCCTTGGACGATTTTGTTAAGGTCCACGGCGTACTTCTAGCGGCCGCCGGCATCCCTCAGTCACTCTACAAGCTTCTCTTTCAGAAGCTCTCTTCCGATACTTTCGACGGCGGCCACTATTTCCAGATTGAGCCTATTGAAGATGGCCGCCAAAGAAGGCTACTTTCCACTTCTGGTTTTATCGCCAAACACTCCAATCTCTTCCTTGTTGATCATGCTTGGACTTTTCGACTATCCGATGCTTATAAGCAGGTTTGAAGTGACATACACATTGGAATTTACACGTCACTAGAAAATTGGTGACGAAGTTATTGTTTTTTTTGTTAGGCTATACTTTCTGTTTCTTATGTATATATTTTTTTAAAATTTCATAATGCAGTTGTGTGAAGTTCCGGGTTTAGCAGAAAGAATGGCTGCATTGATGTGTGTAGATGTTGATTTGGACTCAGCAACTGAGCAGGAAGGTGAAGAGGATAGTAGCAAACTGAGTGCAGTGGAAATAGTGGAGAGAGAAATGTGTAAAGTAAAAGAAGGCCAGGATTATACGAGATGGTTGGAGCTTGAGGAACTTGACGTTGATGATCACATGCTTGTATCTCTTGATTTGCCTAGTAAATTTCCAGTGCGTTTTCTTTATTGCTCTAAATGTGATATCAATTCCGTCAATTAGAAACTAAAAACAATAATAATAGCTAGCCTAGGTTTCCTTATTAGATTTATAAGATGCATATAATGACAGATCTTTTTAGTTAGTGGTCCGAAGCTGCAAACAGTAGCTATCTTGTTGGGGCAAACATTATATGTATGCAATGAGTCACCTTTAGTGATTGGTGCTTTTCACTATGTTTGTCCTCACACTTCTTACGATGTTCTTGTTGGTCCTTTGTTTTATATTATGTTTGTTAATTTAAAATTTCTTGCATCAGAACTTACTGGCACTGAGCCTGTGCGGCAACAATCTGAGCGATGTTGAGGTTGTTTCTAAGGAAGTTACCCGACTCAACAATCTTAAAGCTCTCTGGCTGAATAATAATCCGTTTTTGGAGAATAGGTAAGTTGCCAAGAGCTCAGTAACTGGGCCAGTGGAGCAGTGAGTGCTTAAATCCTTTTTTTAATAGTAGTAATTGATGTTGGGTCAGCAATTTTCTTGTTTGGCAAAGCTTTAACAGTAATTGATGCTTCTTCCTTTTCTTCTTTGGATAGTAATTCGGAGGCTGCAATCATTCAGGGTTGTCCTAGTTTGGAAATTTGCAACTCAAAATTTACATCTAACTATGGAGAGTGGGCATTAGGATTTTGTGGTGGAATCTATGACAAGGACAATGCAGACTGTGCTCATCAAAGAGATCATCCTTTGGAGAGTGTGACATCTCTAGACCTTAGTAACAGGTCTATTCGCAATCTGATGAACAAGGTCAGGCCTATTCAGATGTTTACTTATTTCCCAAACAAGTGTGCTATTGAATTTATCATGAAATTCCTCTTCCATCCCTTTTTTCTCTAAGAATATTAAGTTTCTTTGAGATAATGTGAAACTATGGCTGTCTTTTATGGATGTTGTGGTCTGTCTTTAATCCTAATAATCTTCCCCTGTTCATGCTGCTTCTTTTTCTCAGGCATTTAATCCTGAAGAGATCACATCTCTTTCTTATTTAAACTTGCGTGGAAATCCATTGGACCAGAATTGTCTTAGTGATTTATTTCAGCTTCTTAAACGATTCAGTTGCTTGCATTCTCTGGAGGTACCTCTTTTTATTACTGCTTCTTTACTGTGAGCACACAATGATATTTATATAAACTATGGAACAGGTGGATATCCCAGGGCCTTTAGGAGAAAGTGCTGCTGAAATTGTTGAAGCCCTGCCTAATCTTTCTCAACTAAATGGAGTAAACACATCGAAAATAATGGAGTCCGGGAAGTCTGTGGTTGATTCAATGTTGCAACCACGTCTTCCTAAATGGACTGCTGGAGAACCTCTAACAGATCGTGTCATTAATGCTATGTGGTTGTACTTAATGACGTATAGACTTGCCGATGAAGAAAAAATTGACGAAACCTCTGTATGGTATGCAAGCTAGAAATTATGATGATCTCCAAAGTTGCTATCTCCATGTGATGTCCTGTTTCCATTATACAACTGCTCTAAACAACATAAAATAGTTCAGTTTATTAGGCATTTTGAACTGAAGCTTTGGGTTTCTAGCTTACCTCTTGCTTGGTTCTGAAGATTTTTATCTGTAGACTCAATAGAGCCTAGAAAAAGTAGCACATTTTTCTGTGAGCTTAAGTCACAGGAATTCCAGGTGTGGAAAATTAGGCACTTGGACTTTGAGCAATTGGGAATTAAAAAATGTCTATGAGAGCAGAAACTGCCATAGCTTGGTACATTTAGTTCTATTACCGTGAGAATCCCTCTGTTTGATTTGTCAAACGTTTAGCTAAGTTGGTGAGCGTTGTTGCAACTAAGTAGTCTGTCAACTTGGTTGTGCCGAAGTTGCTGGACTATCATGATACAATCCTTTTGTAATTCTGGACAATGTTTTCTAAACTCACGCTCATCTGCGTAACATCCTCTTATGTGCATGTTTCTTTGTGTTCATAGGTATGTAATGGATGAACTTGGTTCTGCTTTGCGCCACAGCGACAAGCCAAATTTTAGAGTCTCTCCTTTTCTCTACATGCCAGAGGGCAATTTGGCATCAGCTGTGAGGTTCTCTTCTTAAACCATCTGCTTTCTAGCTTACATATTGGGATGTTCTTCTTTTGTAAACTACTTTTTGTATATAGTCATTATGGAAAAATACATTTTGTATATAAACCTTGTGTAGATGACCACTTGGAATTTGTAGCAGGGAATGCCCATCTCTGAAGTACTGAGATTGTATGCCTCTTGGCTTCAGGGCTTTGCCCTTTTTGTGAATAAATCTCTGAAAGTACATTTCCAATAAGAAACTAATAAATAGAAAAAAGTATATGTCCTCCGTCTGTTCAGGTTTCTCAATTTATTAATTGAAATTGTTGTTTCCAATAAATTGGTAATAAATGAATTTTTGAAAGAAGTACGTAAATCACTTTGTTTCTTGCTTACATAATGAGATTTTGTATTCTTATTTTGTGAACCCTTTTTTGGGTATGAAGAGATATTCCATGTATTGATGATTGGTTGGAACTAGCAGATAGCCAGTATCCTAAGTAACTCTCCTTGGAAAAACCATAGCAGTGAAATGAGATCCACAGTGTAGAACGCAAGTGTATCCTACTTAACAAGATATTGGAGAAGTATCCTTCTCATAGTCTCCCCTATGGCCTAAGAATGAAGGTCTTTTTCCAATGGAAAGGCTGATGAGGAAATTAAACCAGAGTTTGCCATGCACTTCTTCTGCTTCTCTGATGAAATTATTATGCAATTAAAGTTTTAACTCTGTGTACTGCCATATATTTTTGAAACTGCACTAATTTTTAATAATGATTTTAGTTATTCAATTCTTTGGCCGATTGATGATGTTCGAGAAGGTGATGAGTGCACTCGAGATTACCTATTTGGTATCGGGGAAGAGAAGCAACGATCTGCTCGCCTAACTGCTTGGTTCCATACACCAAAAAATTATTTTATCAAAGTATGTATTTACGTTTTCATATTTGAATGTTCTTGTTAACTGAATATAGATGCTCAACATGAAATTTGGATTCCATAATTCTTCAGGAATATGAAAAATACAAGAACAAATTGCAATCAATCAAAATTGGTAGCCCAGTACAGGGGTCATCAATTACAAGTAGTCTGTTTTGTGGTGATGGAAGAACTTTACGTGTGTACGCTGACATACCTCAAGTGGAGGAATATTTGACTCGTCCTGAGTTTGTTATCAGTATGTCTATTTTGCTAAAATTTCCTGCTTTTTAGATTATTGACTATTTCTGTGCTGTTATCAGTCTGGACTTGGTCTTTAATGTAACGTGCACTCATATTACTTACAGTTGAGAAAGTGTGTACTAATTGTTTAAGTGCAATTTTATTAACATTTAACTGACTCAAGAGTCTACTCATAAATTATCTTGAACATTACTGGTGGTGTTTGTAGCAACTGAGCCCAAAGATGCAGACATAATATGGACAAGCATGCAGATAGACAAGGAGACAAAGAAGGCAACAGGAATAAATGATGAACAATACATAAATCAATTTCCATTTGAGGCTTGCCTGGTTATGAAACATCACTTGGCCGAAACTATTCAGAAGGTCATCATAGATATCATGTTTACTTATAGTGGTTGAGCACTTGTTCTTTATGCAGAATGCTGATGCTGAAATTTGTCCACTTAGCAGGCTCATGGGTTGGTCGAATGGCTTCAGCCTACTTATAATCTTGAGACACAGCTAAGTCACCTTATTGGAGATTTTCATATACGTGAAAGAGAGAAACTAGACAATTTGTGGATCTTGAAGCCATGGAACATGGCAAGAACTATTGATACGACAATAAATAGCAATCTATCTGCTATTATTCGTCTCATGGAGACTGGCCCAAAAATCTGTCAGAAGTACATTGAGCATCCTGCTCTATTTAAAGGGAGAAAATTTGATATCCGATATATTGTCTTGGTTCGCAGTATAGATCCCCTGGAGATCTTCCTTGCAGAAGTTTTCTGGGTATGTACATATTCAGTGGTGTAGGTGTTCTCATGAGTGCTCGAAAAATTGAAAAGAGGACAGTTTCACTAAGATACTTGTCATCATAACATATAAAATGCCTTCGTTAAGATTTGTTTTCTTGTCTCTGGCTGATTTTGTTCACATTTTCCTTTCAGGTTAGATTGGCAAACAACACATACACTTTGGAGAAACATAGCTTTGATCAATATGAGACTCATTTTACTGTTATGGTAAGGAATGATTACTTGCTTCCCCTATTTGTTAATTGTGGATTTGCATTATTAATTTGAGTATTTTATTGATGTAATTACATGATTTAATTCCCTGACTTGGTTCATGACATTTCACATAATATTCTCCTATAGAACTACAGAGGCAAGTTGAACCATATGAACACACCAGAGTTTGTGAAAGAATTTGAGAAAGAACATGAGGGTGAGGGTATTTCCTTTTCACTATCAATACTTTGATTTCCTCCTTCCATATATTGTTAATTTAGCAGGACATAGTGTTTCAGTTACTAGTCTTACTCTTGTCTTTGTTGCAGTCAAGTGGCTGGATATCCACTCAAGGATTAGAAATATGATCAAATCGGCTTTTGAAGCAGCAGCTGCTGTGCATCCAGAAATGCATCATAGCAAATCTAGGGCAATGTATGGGGTTGATGTCATGCTCGATAGCCATTTTCAGCCTAAATTATTGGAGGTATGGCAGCTATACTGCCTCAATTGTAGCATTTTCAATGTTAAGTAGTTCCTGAAAGATGACTGCGCATGACCTTGCTCTGGTCATCTTGCTTTTGTCAATCTTTTGGATTTGCCTGTGTCATTGGACCTTATTGAGACAGAAAATGCACCCTCCCTCTTGTTCAGCACAATCTGCAATGATGAACTCTAAAACCTGATGGATACTTTTTGGATGCAGATTACCTACTGCCCAGACTGTACTAGGGCAGTCACATATGACACTGAAGCTGTCGTCGGTGGAGGAGAAACTGTCAAAGGAAAAGAGTTCTACAACTATATCTTTGGCTGTCTTTTTCTAAATGAAACTAATCATGTTTCCCAATTGTGAGTGGAACCCGAGCATTTAGAGGTCTTTCGCATAATTTGCATGCCAAAGTATAACTCTTGACTTATGCAAGTGTGTCAAGAGAAAATACAAGCAAAATGGCGTTCAAACATAATCTATAGAAATAGTCTGAGCTGTTTGGATTTAAGAGCACTTTTAGTTTGTCACACTGCCAAGGAGCTCTGTAGAACTGCCTCTTCCCAAACACTCTTGCAGTCAGAGAACCACCATATCTCCATGGTATATTGAGTATTTACCCCTGTAATTTAGAGTCTTGAAAATTCTCCAGCATAAATTCCTAGTATGATTTTTCACATCTGTAGCCTGTAAACATGGTTAAAAACATGTTTGGGGATTTTGTTCAGTTGCAAAAAGTTTAATGCCTTTTCAGTTATGGTTGGTAACAATTTTGTTTCAATGTGCTCAAGTTTCACTTAAAAGAGAAAGGAGGTAACCCCTCCAGCTGTGGAAGTAGCTTGTCTTCTTACAATCCCTGATTTCTTTACGATTTTCTATCTTGCAAGTTTGCAATACCACAATTTCACAACATCGTGAGAACAAAACGCCTACTGTGTGTTTCAATAGTGTAAATTCTAGCTGGGTGTATCCATTTTGTGGTACTCTCTTCATATAGTAAGAAACAAAGGATACTAAAACTCAGTAAATGTAAACATTAGCTGTTGTAGGAAACAAAATGAAAATGTGCATGAACATACATTGGCTGGGAGGATCAAAATGTTGCTTCTCATGATCAAACCTAGAATGGTGTAGTCTGAGCATATAGAGTTGGGAACCAAAATAAGTCACAAAAATATAAAAATAACCAAAATAAGCCACTATTTTAGCAAGTAACTAAAATAAACTTAGTGGAAGAAAAAGTTTCACTATATCCAATAATATTAACGTTTTCCGTTAGTTTCATAACGTTTATTTTTAATATATAATGGAACTTTTTCTTACACTTTACAAAGTGGAGTTTTTTCTTCCACTTTATAAGCTGGAACTTTTTATTCCATTTTATAAAGTGAAACTTTTTATTCCACTTTATAAAGTGAAACTTTTTGTTACACTTTATAAGATGAATATTTTTCACGTCTTGAAGAAACTTTTTCAGTGTTGTCATATAAATTATATTGATTTGATATGTCACTAAAACGAAAAAAAATATTTCATTATGTATTTTTATAATTTTATTCTGAAAAATCTATTTAAGGACGTTTATACATAATTGATAACACCTATAACATAAAGTCTTTTATATTTGTTCATTTCAATCTAAAAAAATATCTTCTACACCTAAAGTTAAAGTTTTAATTTATTGGGATGACAAAATTATACATGACGGAAATATCATTTATTATAATATTCCTCCCAAATACAATGCTAAATATCCAATAGATGTCCGATATCATAAATTTATTTCATCAATTTATAAAAAAATGGGTATAAACAGTACGATTATAATTTGATTATAGCCGGAAAATACCCTACTTCATTTTTATCACAAGGACAAGTAAATTTTGGAGAGTGAATTATCTATAATGACGAATCGTTGACCGACTTTTTAAGGGTCCCAAATGACTATATAGATCAAATCAAGTCAACAATACTTGAAATCTATGTTAGGAAGGAGCCTAAGATTAGTCAACAACGTTCTCCTTTATCAGTCGATGTTCATCGCTATAAAATATCGTAATAGCATTGATGGATTTTGAAGTAGTGTTACTATTGAAACTTTTGTAGGATGTGTAAACCTAAAGTTTTCTATCAATGAATTTAGATGTCTTCCTAACCAAAACTAAATTATGTCTAAGGTTGAAAGTAAATCAAACCAAAATCACATTCTAAAAAAGATAAAATTTCCCTACAAGTACAAGGTTGCAATCTTACTAATTTTTGTACCTAAAGAAACGAATATGAGTTGTATGTTGTCGGGTTGTGCTACTCCAAAATTTCAATTTATTTAGTATGGGGCCGCTTCAAACTGTCGGATTGGGACAATCTTCAAAGTGATTTTTTTTGGAAGCCATGAAAAAGAGAAGGTGAAGGTGAAGATTAAAAGGTAACTTTTTATAAAGTGGAAGAAGAAATCTTCCACTTTATAAAGTGGAATAAAAAGTTCCACTTTTACAAAGTGGAAGAAAAAGTTCCGTTATATATTAAAATAAACGTTATGACATTAACAAAAAACGTTTAGAAAATTGAATATAGTGGAACTTTTTGTTCCACTAAGCTTATTTTAGTTACTTACTAAAATAGTGACTTATTTTAGTTACTTTTATATTTTTGTGGCTTATTTTGATTCTAAACTCGAGCATATACCACAACTTCCTTCCCAGTTCATAAGAACAAAAAAACAAAGAATTTGCTAGTCTATTGAGAAGTAGCAGTTGCTATCCTAACAGCCACTTTGGTTGGAGTTTATTCATACGATTGGCTTTTCAGTTTTGTTACTTTTTTCTGCAAATCCAACTTTGATATCCTTTCGAGCTCCAAAGCACGTTCAAGCTTTCAGACAACAATACTATATGCATTAATTTTTAACCCAAGGGAAATGATACTTAGCTACATGATAATAATAATGATAAAACACTACCTTCGCTGCTCGCCTGCTCCATTCCCCTAAAATTGTTCTAAGCCTCTCATTTTCCTCAACATACTGTAACAAAACACCCAATATAAGGAAATATCAAGCAACCTTCTGGTGTAAAAGACGCTAGCAAGCTTATGGAAAATGGAGTTGGAATAACACTAACTGTAACCACTACTTCTGTACATGAGAAAGAAAAAAAGCAAAAGAAGTTAATTTGCGTAATATAGAAAATTACAAGAACTCAAATTTTTATCCGACGAAAGCAGAAAAGTTTAATCCTAATAGAAGAGTCATGTGTAAAAAATCAAGCCTTAAATCAATGTATGTTTGGAACAACTGTCGGGGTTTAACTCAATTTAGACTACCTTATAGGACTCAATGGAACTAAGTAACCACAGCAGAGACCATCCGAAGATCAGGAAAAGAAAAAGGGTATCACACCATTGATGACTGCTTCCTTCCAAATCTGCATTGTTAATGGCTACATCCTAACCAAATACACATCATAGTTCATTCTTGATCGATAAGAAGCAACAGTTGCAGCCAAGGAAGACAAACGAGCAACACAAACTGCATCTTACGTATAACATGACAGTTCTCCATGAAAAAGGGAACCCAACTCCGAATACACCAAATATTTTGCATTTTAACAACAAAAAAAAATTATGTTCCAAATAATTTTCTAATACACCTGATTGTTTGTACTGCGAATGCGCTGCATCTCAGCATCCTTCTCATCTATCAGAGATCGAGCAAGCCTAAGCTCAGATTGCAATTGATCTATCTGAAACAGAAATTCTTTCAGCAGATAATAGCAAAACAGTAAAAGGATAACAAATACTGAGGTAAACTTCTACTTGGAAAGAAGAAATATCAGAGACAAGTAAATTACATCCGTTCTTGAAAACAATCCCCTCCACTCATACTGAAACAGAACCGGGGGAAATAACAGAAGAATCATATGAACTCAAAAGCAATGGTCACACCACATGTAAAGATCTATGCGGGAGTAGATTATAGTTCCATCAAGGCATGAGCTGTATGCAATGTACTCCCACTTATCACAGATCCAAGATAAAACTTTTTCTCTTTTTCTTTTTTGAGACAAGTAACAATTCTTTGCAATAAAAACTTAGCCGCCCCAGAAAAAGGTGTTTAGTTGGAAACTTTACAAGCATTGAAGGGGTGCCCAGAGCCCTATACAATTATTCTTAAAGAGTTTTAAAAGATACCAGGAGCACCTGGATGCCCATACAAAATACACCCAAGTTAAGTTAATCCTCAAGACCTTAAAATAAGAAATGCCATGATTAGAGCAACCCCATATGATGTTCTTATCTTTGATTAGATCTGTATTGATACTATACAAGTATCGTTCTGTAGTTTCTGTCACCTAATGTATGCTTAATTTCTCAAATTAAATTCAACAACAAGAACACCACATGTACGAGTCAAACTATGAAGCGTAATTGCATCCATAAGAGCTTTCTCTTCTTTTTGACTAGATGCAGTGCAGGAGAAATTTAATGATTAAGACAAAAAAGATTTAAGTAGCAACAACATGAACTAGAGGGAGAAACTCTTTTTCCTAGAGAACTACATTTTCACAAAACTATACCAGGAGATGCTATTACAAACAAACGTCTGATGACTAGTAATTCCACAGTCCTAAACTGGATGTCCACATTAGATATAGCCTGATACTTATGATTTCAGAGTTGAAAAAATATGACCGGGAGATTATGTAGACCACAAGGATTTTCACTATGCTGATAAACAAGAAAAATTTATTCAAACAGTAAAATGAACCTTTTATGTCGTATGATGTGGTAGATTTTTACTTTCTCAAAATATTAGGCTTTTTACGATGCCTAAACAAGCAAGGCAGTTATTGGGTACAAGGAACATAAATAGTTGTCTCTAACAGCTTGTTTGGATGGTTGTTACGTATCATATTATATTATATTGTATTATACAACGTTGTTTTGAAGAATACAATATTTGAATAGCTTGTGTCATTTTCTGTCGTTAAATAATGACAAACATCAAAATCTGGAGGATGAACCTATATAATAAAGAAAGTAGGTAGGGGTACAGTTATTATAGAAAAGGTAGGGTAAATGATAAAATAGGATTATTAAATGATAAGCAAAGAAAAAATGATTAAAAAAGGTAATGATGCGACCACACCAAATCGTTCATTACATATACTGGGACTTTTCGTCGTTACACAATAACGATACAATAATATTTGAGAGACAATCAAAATGAATATTATATTTAAAGTAACAACACAATATTTGTAGTATTTTTAAGGAAAACAAGTTTTGAGTTTCTCCTTTGAAAGGAATGAGTGTTCAAAGCGGAAAAATCCATTAAGGGAGACCAAAATGAAGATAGTCTACACCATTCACTATTTAGACTTATGCGCACTCATGTATACGAGGAAGGGCATAAGAAAGAGGAAAAGAAATATAAAAATTGTGAAGAGTAAAGGAAAGATGAGAAACTTGTCAAATTGACGATAAACAAGAAGATGACTCTTTATATATAGTGGTGTGCTATGCCTCTACGTACATATGATACGTGATTTTTCTCTATGCCTAATACAGTAAAGTAATTATTCAATAATTAAATAGAAAAATATTTACGCTACCCAATAGTATATTCTATACCTTCTCATTAATTAAATTTCAATGCATTTTGTGCATCAAGACACATATAACTTCATTTTCAGCATGTCTGTGAAATAACTTCAGTTTGCATATCAAAGATCAAAATATCAAGTCGAGTATGGTGGCTAGACTTTTTATCTCCTCCTCACTGTCATGAGACTTAGTATCTGTCCATGAAGAAAGAACTTCTTTTCAATAGTTGTTTCAGCGGAGGGACTCAAAACTCTCAAACTTTGATGCCATAAAGAAAGAAAAGAGAAGATTTCTCATAGTAATAAAAAATTCAACAATTAGAAGTCTCAACTCTCAATATCCAGACACTGATATCACAAGGAAAAAATAAGAGAAGATAGTTACAAATCTGTAAATTTCAATATTCAAAGGCGGAATTCCATACGCTGACTAAGAAAAAGAAAAGAAGAAGATTTTAATGGAACAGTGAGCAAGTGAACAGTAATGTAATGCTTAGAAAAGGAATTCAATACTCAACTCTAATACATGAAAAGAATGAGCTCCGTGAAGGTGACAAAAATTTCAATTAGAAGAGCTGAGGAGGAACTCAATATGGGACTTCAATGGCACGAGGAAAAAGAAGAGACAGAGAAGTTTTATGTGAAAAATGACCACCATGATGGTTTGGAGGAGACAGTGTTCTTAGAATGATGAAAACAAGTATGATGATATTAGAGCATTCATATAAAATAAGAATTGCCACCAGAATAATCACTAGAAACAGACAAGAATATTATTATTTTTTAAAACTTTGACCAAGCAGACAATGTAAGGTAGAAGTTGCTCGAGTCTCTACCTAGATTGTAACAGCTTTTACCATTTGTAAAAAGAAGAGAAAATGCAACATATTCAATGGTATTCTATTATTTTCGCCTTACATAAGTTCTGCAATGACATATGAAACTAGACATATATAACTTTATTAATTTTCTCTGACTTTCAGCAATAATAAAAATGCAAACATGCTCTTAACTAAACTATGCGGATATTGAACTTGGATGTACAAGTTCAATTTTTTTATCAAGAGAGCTATACGGACAAGTCTGTTTCTTAAAGCAATTGGTTAATGGTTTACATGTTAGTTCTGCATAGGATAAAAGTAGTTCCATCTCTACAGACACTTAGTTTTGTAAGAAAGCTGTGGATACAAAAGACCACATGCTACGAATAATACCTCAGCAGAAAGTGTGCGCAATTCTTGGTCTCGAGCAGCCAGTAAGTGGGCCAGATCAACCTGCAGAACCAAGCAGCTGATCATTTTCATTACTACACACTAACAATTGAGTGATTACTATACAAAGATGGTTGCTTTTCATTACTGAACAATTCCAGTCAACGAGCTAAAATAGCATTAGCTTCCAAATTATCATCTTACCGAATTGTTAGAATAGAATTAAGTATTTATAAGTATTTCCTACTTAGAATAAGAATAGGAATAAGAATAGAAATAGGATTAGGAATAGGAATCCTAGTCGGAAAAGGATTCCAACGTAGTGTCTATAAATAGGGTCTCAATGTAACAATTAAGATACACAATTCAATAATATTCTTCTAATATATTTCTCACATGGTATCAGAGCATTGGTGAGAATTTCAAGTCATCAGTGTCAAATTTCGGTGAAGACGGTGGGACTGATTTGTGTCATCTTTCATTCTGAAGGTGTTGTGCAAAAGACAACACCGTCACGAGGCTCGGGAAGCTCAGGCGACCAAACCCCAGCCAGACCCACCGGAAAATACCCTCCCACGTGCCCCCACGCGCCGATCGGAGGTGGGAATTTTCCGACGAGATCTGCTCACGCACCGGCGCGTGAGTGCTTCTCCGGCCATTTTTTTTCTGTTGGGTCGCCCAGTATTTCCAACCTGAACCTGGGCCGTTTTCTCCAGATCTGATCACCGGAGTTAGGGGTCAGGTGATTTTCAGGCAGTTTCTGGCAAGTTTCCGGCGAAATCAGAACTTTTAGGCTACTTTAGCTAGATTCCGGTAGTTTCCACCAAGTTTCTTACTCTTTTCAAGACAAAATAAATAAATAAATAAATAAATAAATAAAAACGTCTTTCACGTGTGATGTTTTTGGCTCCAAAAATACATGGATTGGAAGTTCAAGCCTTACAATTACTTCAGAACCATTAATGAGAAGTTCAAACTATTTAGCTTGGGCTTCGTCAGTTAAGTTATGGTGCAAGGGTCAAGGTGTTCAAGATCACTTAAAAAACAATGCTTGTGTCATAGATGAAAAGACAAAGTCTAGTGACGATGGTGAAAAAACCAAAGCACAATGGGAGAAAGTGGATGCCCAATTATGTAGTCTCCTTACACGCTCTATTGATTCTAAGTTGATGCCCTTATTTTGCCCATTCCAGGCATGTTATTTAGCTTGGGAAAAGGCACTTACTTTATACACTAATGACATATCTCAATTCTATGATGTGATATCTCGGATGACCAACTTAAAGAAACAAGAATCTGATATACCTACTTACTTGGGACAAGTACAGGCAGTCATGGAGGTATTTGAAACATTGATGCCTATTACTACAAACATGGACAAGCAACAAGAGCAAAGACAGACATCCATATATTACTTTAGCCAATGGGATCCAGACAAAATCAAAAGGGGCTGGAAAAGCCTAACCCCTATCTTTTGTCACCCTCTTTATGTCCCTGGTTCTCCTTTTAGTCTAGCATCTGTTAGTCGTTTGACGAAAGCCCAACATTGTAGCATAACCTTTTTCGATGATTTTTTTCTCATGCAGGACCGTAGTACGGGACAGATGATTGGAACAGGACATGAATCACAAGGCCTTAACTATCTTACCTCTTCAAATTCCTTAATAGCATGCTCCTGTTACAGATCCCCTAGATCTAATTCACAAACGTTTGGGACATCCGATTCTATCCAAACTGCAAAAGATGGTGCCTAGTTTGTCTAGTTTATCTATAATAGATTGTGAGTCGTGTCAACTTGGGTAACACACTCATGCTATGTTTTCTCGTAGTACTGAGGGTCGTTCAGAGACTATTTTTTCATTAGTTCATTCTAATATTTGGGGTCCTAGTAGAGTTGGTTCCACCTTAGGAATTCGTTATTTTGTTAGTTTCGTTGATGATTATTCAAGATGTACTTGGGTTTTTTTAATGAAAGATCGTTGTGAGTTATTTTCTATTTTCAAAAGTTTCTTTGCTGAAATACAAAATCAATTTGGGGTTTCTATTCGTACTTTTCGTAGTGATAATGCCTTAGAATACTTATCCTCTCAATTTTGGGAGTTTATGACTCACCAAGGCATTATTCACCAGACTACTTGTCCATATACCCCTCAACAAAACGGTGTAGCTGAAAGAAAAAACCGGCATCTTATTGAGACCGCTCTTACTCTTCTCCTTGAATCCAACGTTCCACTGCGTTTTTGGGGAGATGCAGCTCTACGTCTTGTTGTTTGATAAATAGGATGCCTTCTTCTTCTATTCAAAATCATGTTCCACATTTCATACTGTTTCCTCAGTTACTTCTCTATCCTATCCCCCCTCGTGTCTTTGGGAGCATATGCTTTGTTCATAACTTAGCCCCAGAAAAAGATAAATTAGCTCCTCGTGCCCTCAAATGTGTCTTTCTTGGTTACTCTCTAGTCCAAAAAAGGGTATCGATGTTATCCACATGATCTTCATCGATATCTTATGTCTGCTGATGTTACATTTTTTAAGTCTAAGCCTTACTATACATCTTTAATCATCCTGATGTATCTATGGTCTTACCCATACCTCAAGTTTTCCTGTGCCAACCTTTGAGGAATCTACAGTTACTTCTACATCTCCAGTTGTTGTGCCACCGTTACTAACTTATCATCGCCGTCCACGTCCAACCCTAGTCTCAGATGATTCATTTCATGTGCCAGACGCTGCTCCTACTGCGGACTTGCCTACGCCTAGCCCACTGCTTGCGCTTCAAAAAGGTATATGATCCACTCGAAATACTAACCCACATTATACCTTCTAAAGTTATCATCGTCTATCACCACCCCATTATGCCTTTGTGTCGTCTTTGTCCTCTATTTCCATTCCCAAGACTACAGGTGAAACTCTTTCTCATTCTGGGTGGAGGCAGGATATGGTTGATGAGATGTCTGTTTTACATAAGAGTGGTACTTGGGAACTGGTCTCCCTTCCTGCCTGCAGCTAAATCTACTGTTCGTTGTTGTTGGGTTTATGCAGACAAAATTGATCTTGACGGTCAGGTTGATCGACTTAAGGCTCGCCTTATTGTCAAAGAGTATACTCAGATATTTGGGCTAGACTATAGTGACACTTTTGCTCTTGTGGCTAAATAGCATCTGTTCCTCTTTTTCTATCTATGGTTGTCGTTCATCATTGTCTTTTATATCATTTGGACATTAAGAATGCTTTTCTGCATGGTGATCTTGAGGAAGAAGTCTATATGGAGCAACCACCTGGTATTGTTGCTCAGGGGGAGTCTAGTAGTCTTGTATGTCGATTGCATAGGTCACTCTATGGTCTGAAACAGTCTTCTCGAGCTTGGTTTGGGAAGTTCAGCACAGTAATTCAGGAGTTTGGCATGAATCATAGTGGAGCTGATCACTCTGTGTTTTATCGACATTCTGCACCAAGTCGATGTATCTATTTGGTTATTTACGTTGATGATATTGTCATCACTGGTAATGATCAAGATGGTATCACCGATTAATAGCAACATCTCTTTAAGCACTTTCAGATTAAAGACCTTGGCAGATTGAAGTATTTTCTAAGTATTGAGGTTGCTCGGTCTAGATCAGGTATTGTTATTTCCCAACGCAAGTATGCCTTATACATTCTTGAGGAGACAGGAATGATTGGATGTAGACCTATTGACACTCCTATGGATTCGTATGTTAAACTTCTTCCGGGACAGGGGGAGCCACTTAGTAATCCTGAAAGGTATAGATAGCTTGTTAGAAAGTTGAATTATCTCACAGTGATTAGACCTGACATCTCTTTTCCTGTGAGTGTTGTAAGTCGAGGTATGACTTCCCCTTGTGATAGTCATTGGGAAGCAGTTGTTCGCATTCTTCTTTATATAAAGTCAGCTGCGGTAAAGGACTACTCTTTGAGGATCATGGCCATGAACATATCATTGGATATACATATGCTGATTGGGCAGGATCACCCTCTAACATATGTTCGACATCCGGATATTGTGTTTTAGTTGGAGGTAATTTGGTGTCGTGGAAGAGTAAGAAACAGAATATGGTTGCTCGATCTAGTGCAGAAGCAGAATATCGAGCAATGGCGATAGCAACTTGTGAGCTATTTTGGCTCAAACAATTGGTGGGAGAACTAAAATTTGGCAAAATTGATCAGATGGAACTTGTCTGTGATAATCAAGCGGCTCTTCATATTACATTAAATCCAGTGTTTCATGAAAGTACTAAGCACATTAAGATTGACTGTCACTTTGTCAGAGAAAAGATACTCTCGGGAGATATTGTTACAAATTTTGTGAAGTCAAATGATCAGCTTGCAGAGTTGTTCACCAAGTCTCTCACATGTCCTCGTATTAATTACATCTGTAACAAGCTGCACCAGCTTGAGGGGAGTGTTATAGAATAGAAATAAGTATTTATAAGTATTTCCTACTTAGAATAGGCATAGGAATAAGAAACCTAGTCGGAAAAGGGTTCCAATGTAGTGCCTATAAATAGGGTCTCAATGTAAGAATTAAGATACACAATTCAATAATATTCTTCCAATATATTTCTCACAGGAATATAAAACATGCAACTGCTGGTGTGCATTTTGTCATCCTCAGCATCTATGACTTTTTTTCACTCTTTCCTGGTTTTGTCATTGAGAAACTTGTTCAGACAGTTATTACCAGGTAGCTGGATGTCAACAACAATAATAGAAGTGAAACCCTTATTTCCTTATATTTTCACCAAGTTCTTTTAAAGTGGAAAGTGTGGAAGATTGTGTACCACTTTCAGACTTATAATGTTGATACACGTTTATCCTTCTTAAACTCTTAGGTTTCCTTTCTGACTTGTAGCTTAAGAGCACACACACAACTCACTATACAGTCAAAGCGTCACTTTCTTTCTTTTCTAGAAATAGAAGGAGATTCTGGTAGCAAAGCAACATCGATAAAGAGAAGCTTACATGCGGGGCACTCCCATCATTAGACCTTTCATATTTTCTCAAGGATTCATGTAATCCAAGAAGCTAAAAGAAGAAAAACATCAAAATTTAGACAGGATAAGGAAAATAATCAAATAAAATACGAGAAACAATGACATCCTATAAAAATGCTTTTTTTTCTATTTTGGCCGCAAGAAATTAGCACATCCTGCGGCAATCAAGACCAAGGAATGTGTATAACTCTATCTTCCTTTACAAATAATAGCAGGAGATCCCCTAACGTGAAAAAATAAGAAGAAGACATCTATGTGTTGGTAACTAATTGAGGCACCAATTAGTAAAACTATATCTGCTCAAAGTC
This sequence comes from Solanum peruvianum, assembly GCA_027705065.1. Taxonomy (NCBI): domain Eukaryota; kingdom Viridiplantae; phylum Streptophyta; class Magnoliopsida; order Solanales; family Solanaceae; genus Solanum; species Solanum peruvianum. The sequence continues at coordinate 57,715,027 of JAKWJD010001761.1, forward strand.
TTGTTGCAGCTTTACTCTCCTTGCAATGAAACATGGCAGGAACCTTATTTCTACAGAAAAAAATAATCAGAGCTTTCTTTATCAAGCCATACCTCCTCACTCAGAAAGTGTATATTTTCTTGCTGATATTGCAATAAGGCCATGTGCTGATCAGATAGTCGACCACCATCTTGATACCTATATAACAAAAGGCAGCTTGTACTCAACTTTTAAGATCTGTGTTCTATCTATTCTCAGAAGTCTTATTCCAAGGAACATAGAGAAGATGACATCTCATCACCCTGAGCATGACTACACATCTTCAGTTCTAACTGCATTTGAGAAACACAAGGAGATTTGATTATTCTTTTTCATCAGTTTTTCCACCAAAACTTTGCCACTTCTAAAAACAACCAAAGATGTAACAATCTCAGAAGACAATGCAGCTTTCGACCTTGCATTCTGTTGAAGTTTGTAACCATCTCATCTAAAAGCTTAAACATTCAGAGAGAGCACACTTTTATTACACTTTTATTAGTTAATTATATTCTCAACCCATTCCACAGAAGCTCCTTGCATAGGATAGCTATATTTCAATATCAATGTGTCCAAACATATATAACTACTTTATCACTCCCAATTTAGTAGGCTATTATCTGCTCTACTCATCCTGATATATTTACCTTTTCTAGTTATGGCTTCCAATTGTTAAGATTTTAACTGATATAAGCTTTTCACAGTTATCCAAAAAGTATTAAGAGAGTAGTTTAATTGTGCCTTTGTATACACTAAAAATGATTCCTTGGGTTATTTTTTTTCTTTCAATATGCATATTAATGCTTCCATACTTAATAGACTCGAAAATGGTAATGTGCTTTGAGGACCAAAAAATGTGGCAAATATGTGGAACAAGAAACTGTGTCTGCAAAGCTCTTCATTTTCGAGGGACTCTTGGAAGAGCCAGACATTAATGAACCATTTAATGTCAACTAGTTTTTCTCGAGATGTAGGGACTAAATAACTAGTAAAAATTTTCTGCAAATTCAACAACGTAAATCTCATGAGGTACCTCGGTACTTCCAAAGAATTTGATGGTTGAAGTAGAGAATAAAGTGACTTCAAAATGTCGGGCTGGGAATCAAATGAATTGTATTGATGAACATAGCCTATGACAATTGAAGGTGTTTCACTCAGAAATGTTATTGCGCAATTATGTTTCTGAATAAAATATAAATTTTGGAATTTACAATAGCCACCTAACGGCCTTAAAACAATTCTTAGTTGTCAAACACGAAGGTTTAAGACTCAACTTCACCAAGCAAATTTATGGAATTGATTTCTAAGACAAGTGGGGTTTACTATAAAATATGTCTAGAAAAACAAATCTCTATTTTGGAGGATGTGACACAGAGGTCACTCACCAATATAGAGAGTCATGAAAGAAGCAGCACAGACTACTTCAGCCAGCATGATTATCCTGCAAAAAAAGGTGGAAAATGCATTAAACCTCTTAGAAAGACAAGACTATAACGAAGTAATCACGTTATAGGAAGCTACTCCAAGATCACCACAATGTCAAATATAACCTTCAATTGCAGCATTCACTATATAATCAATGTGTGAATGGCTACACCTGACATGTGGCTGAAGCCTAGAACATTTTGAAGATTGTGGCTTCGAAAATTGAAACTGCCTTCAGATCTAGCCCTAAGGTTCAACCTTCAGGTGATTTACTACACATGTAAATGACATGATTCAGCAGTATTGCATATTAGCAAGGTCCATTGAACATGGTGCATGCCGAGAAAATTTTAAGAATTGATATATGGAATGAGACGTTTTTTTCATACTTGTGCATAAAGAACTAATTCTTGAAAAACTTACAACGATGTTTGTCCTGCATATCACTAGACGCCTTTTGGCCTGATCTTAGGTCCCGACTCTTTATTATAAAAAAAGACACCCCAAAGATTTGGGACCAAATCGACAATTTTGGCCCATTCTATTTGCCTGGATCAACAGAACCATTTAATATTTTGTATCCACTTTAATTTAATTTCAGTCCTTGAACTGGATCCCCAAAGTTGAAGCGACAAAGGTATAAGTAGGGATCCGCTCTGCCTTATTTTACAATTCATCATTCGTCAGTTGTTTGGGGTAGTTTGAATTCAAAGTGATACTTCCTCACTATATTCTGAGGATCATTGAGTCTCTGTTTAAATACTTCAGGTATGGAGTAGAAGATACTATTCTTTGTATTTTTCCAGTCCAAATAAAGCAAACACAAGCAAAATAAATATATTCTGAAAATCAGTTCCTTCACCATCAATTTCTCCTGGGTTTAAACCATCAAACAATACACCCAAGCTCCAACAAAGTCCATTTCAGACTTCAGTTTTGATCTCTCTGTATGTTCTCAAAATAAGAGGCTTTGATATCTCGATCAACTCTTTCATGGTATGTTTGGTATCCCTTACCTAGCGAGTGTAACAAAAATCACTATTTCTAATCATTATTCAGGTTGATTTGACTGTCCAAGAAACATAACTTAAAATTATATGACAAAATTGTGTTCTTAAATCCAAATCCATGACTTGTAATGCACCATGCACAAAAGTTTCCACTGTGCAGCAAATGGTATGACACATTTTATTTTAGAAGGAAAAGTCTCCATATCATGTTTCTTGGCTTAAAAAATGGCTAAACAACATCTCAATATTCAGGAAGCTTCATTTACCAAGGAATAATAACCAAAAGTGTTCTTGGCAGGTCACCTGAGTAGTGACGATATGGAAAGGATGTTAATATCTGGATCCAAAACCATGACCAGCAGCATTGCAGAAGTTCCTGAAAAAGAGTTTCAAATGAATATTCACTTCTATAGGAACTACAGATTATAAATATAAATAATTGGCAGTCGGCGATTCAAACTTAGAACTTCCAGAAGTTTCCTTCTATAATAAGAGAAGGCTATGAATATTATCTTTACGGCTCACTGTTGCAAATTAGCAAGCTTCTCAGAAGAATATAATAATATTCAGATTAACCAAGATTTGTGACTGTCCTTTCACCTCCTTTTCCAGGAAGTAAGAGATGGGGCATTGAGAAGGTAGAAAATATGAATGATTTCACAAATATTCACAAGTTCAAATTAGTAATCGTGTAAAGGAAAAGATTGTACTGCCTTGCTGAAACGCAACAAGTCAACTATAATAAGTCAGTCCTGCATGTAAACAATATATTTGGCACTACAACAAGACTTGTTTTGACCATATATCTTGAGACTAGAACTAATTAAAACAATACATAGTAGACAATTAAGCTGACACATAAATAACCAAGTAGAGATATACCATATGCAATTGTTGCAAACGGTAAACGAATAATATGCTTCAACTTCTGGCTGAAAACACAGTAACCCTACAAAATTAAACCATAGTGAACTTAAATATTTTTGCCACTTCACAAAATATGATTTGGATCATGGTAAACAAGAAGGAAACAGACATTGTCGATCTTAATAAGCAAAATATTTCAATAACGTGTAATCCTCAGCCAAATAATGGAATTAGAAGTCCCCCATTCTAGGAAAGAAAGATCCTAGAAGCCTAAAAAGTTATATCACCTTGGCCAACTGACTTTTACTCCTTCATACTCCTAGTGGACAGGCCAACCTTTAGTCTCATATAATTTGGTTATTAGGTTTTCTTCCTACATGTGTCAGGTTATCTAAGGCTCTGGTGGCACCATATTAAGAACATCCCTAGAATGCACAGTTGCTTACACCAGAAAATGTAGCAACTTTAATGCTATGCACGCTTTGGCACCATACCATCCTATGATATATTCACAACGCCTCGCGGGAATATGATATTAATGATATAAGGAGAGATGTATTTATATATACTTTTTTTCTGTAATGTCGGTTGGGGAATTACGCAGAAGAAGGACATCAGGGAGAGAAAAGAAGTTATGTCCAATGAGGTAGTGTCTGATATTAATCATTGGCCGCCTGTGCTATTTTTATCCACTTTATGTGACCTCTAAGTCATGATTTTATAGTTCAACAAGAAAAATGTCATTTGTGACATCAAAAACTACAAATTATCAAGTAATGTGATAAGCCACGTATCTTCAATACTTTTTCAAGGAGGAAAATGCAAAGAAATACAGGAGAAGATAATGATCTCCATCTTCTCAAATTTCTGGAGGTTTCACACATGGAGGATTGAGCAGTTTCTTACAGTTAGTTTCTTATGGTTACTAGAAGTTATGTGTCTTTGTCCTAAATGGTTTATGAAGTAGTGGTAGTTAGCTATATATAAATAATAGATCCAGTAATGTGTAGGCATGTTGTAATACATTATACTAGAGTCTGGAGATACAAGATACTTGTCTCTATTTGCATTTTCTATCTCTTTTATCGAATATGGAACTTCGGTTTCTATCAAAATGTATAATTGAAAACTAACCTGCAACCGTATTTTCTGTACTTGGTATACCAGATATTGCTGAAAAATGCCTACAGATATTTAACACTTATGTTAAACAATTAGAGTGAAGTCAACAACAAGAACAATATAAATGATGAAAGAGATTTATAATTTATAACTTGGCCAAGATGAAAAAATATAACTGGAGAGGATAAGTTCACAGGAGCAGACCGCTGGTAACTAAGAGGGCAACGTTACAACTGCAAAGAAGCTGGAAAACTAGTCCTCGAATAGGGTGAAATATCCATGTAGCTCCCATAGCCAAAACAGCAAAACCTGCCTAGAATTTCTTATTAGTCAGCTCTTATATAAGTGACTAATTTGCATGCGGTACTGAAGTAGTATTACTTGCCAATAAGATACAGTATAAAACACTCCCAATAAGGCATGTAGGCCTCCTATTACTGAATAGAGGTGCCTCATCCGGTATGTCCAGGAACCTAAAGTTAAACAGGCAGCAGAGACAAATATTTATAAGCAAGAAAGCTCTAAATTAAGTCAAAAAGAAGCATAACTTTCATTTTTGACACAACATTTCATTGGCAAGTCACACAATTGACCATGAACATCTCATTTTTGCTTAAGACAACATCTTTATATCAACCTATGTTCCTCCTTCCTTTTTTTTTTATACAGATACATGTCACATCCTTAGTCTTCAACTAAGTGCACTTGACAACTTGCTCACCATATTTCTATGCCAATTCAGCCTATATCACTACACTCAAGATCGCTAAAGGAATGCTAGACAAGGAAGATTACAGAAATTTTCTAAAGGAAGCTTTTTGAATTGTAGAGAACTTGAATTATTATTCTTGATGCCTTTACAAATGAATGGTCCTCTATTTATACAACTCACAGAGGAGATAGTGTATTCATACTAATTATTGCACAATTCCCTTGATATTTACAATCAGGCTTCCTCTAAAATTTTCAACTTAGCTAGAAAGTTACAAAGATCTTCCTTGCAAATCCACAGAATTCTAAGATCTACCAAGGGGAATCTCCCTATTTCTCTATAATATTCCACTAAGGACTAGGCTCCTTCCTGTGTAAGCCTTCCACCAAATTGGCAACTTTGTGTCATGTGGCACCTAAGTGGCTTGATAGCGGGTCATCAAACTCTCCCCCACCTGATGTTGTGACGACCGTGGCGCATTGTTGCTGCATAAACTCTTGAATCTTGTCTTTGAATTTCCACAAGTCTTTCATATCTCTCCCGTGTGGCTTCCTCCAATGATTGTCCTTTCTAGTGGACGAGGAACATGACAATGGCTTTTTTCCCTTGTCTTCACCTGGCCCGGTAGTCAATGCTAGCCTCAATCTCCCGATTGACACAATTATAGTAATAAACGCTCGACTCGACTCGACTAGCCACTATTCATATCATTATTGTCTTCATGACCGGCCTACAAGGTGTCACGACTTTCCATAATACACCGTCTAATATCTCTAAACATTGTCACCTAGACCCTCTATCCAATGGTGAGCAATAGATCATCCTCCACCAAAAGTTTCTTGTCCTCCTTTATAGCGTTCCTAATTCACAACTTGCTAAAGTGATGGCAACAAGTTTGGCCTTCCGACTAAAGCATCAGCCATAACGTTACCCTTCCCCGGCTTATAGTCTAGCCAATAACCAAACTTGGCCAATAAATCCTGCCACCTGACTTGCTTAGGTGTAAGCTTCTTCTCCATTGGAAAGTAGCTAATGGCTACATTGTCAGTCGATCACAAACCTTGACCCGAGCATGTAGTGTCATCATGTGCAAAGGCAACGCACAATGATAGTCATCTATCTCTCCTGTACTGTGTAATGTCGTTTCTCGTTCAACAACTTACGCTCTCGAATGTTATGGGATGCCTATCCTGCATTAGGACACCCCAATGGAAAATTTCAAATGCAAATGTATGCACCTTGAATGTTTTGGTGAAGTCGGGATGCCAAGATTGGTTTCTCTATCATGGTTGCCTTAAGATCTTCAAGCGCCTTTGACAATGCTCCATCCGAACACATGATTTGTTCTTTTTTTTTATAATAAGAGTAACACGTAGTCGTTACCCTTTGGATGCACATAGAGCAAAACACTTACTCCTATGCAATAGCTCGCAAACCACATAGGAGAGGTAACCCGCACTAGGCCCAAAACCCTGATTTCTTCTTCTTTAGCAACTCGGCCAATGGTGTGGCTTTTATTGAATAGCCACTACTGAACCAACTATAGTAGTTAACAAGGATAAGGAATGATCTCAACTCGGTTACCTTTGTAAGTGCCTCCGACTTTTGGATAAGACATACTTTGTCCTCATACATGTGTAGCTCAACATAGCTAATGACATGGCCCAAAAAGTGTACCTTTGATTGTGCAAACTCGCACTTCTCCCTCTTAACGTATATGTTATCCTCCCGTAAGACTTGGAAAACCTTTCATAAATGTAAAACATGCTTCTCCAAGGAATTATTGTAGATGACTGACAGCCAAGTCGACTACCACAAATTGATCAAGGTAGCTCTGAAAAATCTTGCACATGAGGGTACAAAATCTAGCATATGTGTTGGTTAAGCCGAAGGGCATCACCAACCACTCAAAGGCTCTACATCTCGTACACATATTATCTTCAGCTCATCCCCTTCTATAATACAAACTTGATCTTATCCCTTGCAAGGATCTAGCTTGGTAAAGTACTTTGCTTGCCCTAGTCTATCAAATAAGTCAACAGTAAGTAGGATTCGGAACTTGTTCTTCCTTATTAAGTGTCGATAGTCTATGCATAAGCACAACAATACATCCTTCTTCATTAAGAACAACACTAGTGCACAAAGAGTGCCTTTGATGGGCTAATGTGACCACATTTAATAGTTTTTTCTATTGTTTCCTGAGCTCCTCCGGTTTAGGTGGTACTATGAGATAAGGGGCGAATGCAGGTAGCTTAGACCTAGGCTCCAACTTAAATGTGTGATCCACCTCAACTTAGGAAGAAGTGCTTACGTAGCTCCTAGGGCATAACATCTCTAGTCTCCTCAAGAAGGCTCACGTAACTTCCATATTCAAGGTGGTAAAGTCTCTCAAGGACCATTGTCTTCTTCCAAACTCATAATGGCTGCCATGAACATTGTCTCCCCATTTAGAGCCATTTGACTAACTGCATAGCCGATAGTAGTGCTTGGCTCAGTGCTTGTGGCATAGTCACTGTAGGCACCATGTCAGGTACTTTTCAATTGCCTAATTTGACATCAACATTATTGGCTATAAAATGAGCATTATGTTGCTTCTGCATTCACCGTCTTGACATGGGAGTTAGTTAAAGTGATCTTTAACCCTACATTCTTTTTTGCTGCCTCAATCACAAAACTGTGAGTTGCTCTAGTGTCGGTGTCCACCAATGCACGAGCAGGCTTATTATTGATGGTGAGGTCCATGTCCTGATTTCTGTTCTCGTTTGACCTGATAGATTGCTTTTTTATAGTCCATATAGTCCTACCATACCCAATTGTGTTGCACTCGAATTTTCTCTTTGTGCTTGCTTCTTTCTTTCACACACCAATCATGTTGCTTTCTGCATCCATTTTTCCCGACTGGGCCTTTACTTTTCAGCTAAGCTTTGTGGGCCACTTGACTTCTTAAAGTCAAACTTACAGTAATCTTTAGTCTTGGGGTGTTGTTGGTTGGTCTTTTTATTTTTGGCACGGCCTCCTCCACCTTTGGCATTAGTCCATTACTACCCTTTGACTCCTCACCTTTGCCTTTATCATACTTGTCATGACTGAAATCCATCTAAGACTCGACCACTACTATGGCTTGGTCTACAATTGTGACTTGTTGGTGTTGCAACTCCTGTTTAGTTTGATTCAGCAACCCATATATGAAGTGAAACAATTCATTGACACTGAGGTTCAGAATTTGAAGCATAAGGGAAATGAACGCCTTAACATAGTCTCTTATCCTCCTTGTTTGCTTCAACTCTCTAGGTTAGTATCTTGCCTCGTAAAAGACATTATTTGGGAAGTATTGTTGCTTGAAATTGATCTTGAATTGATCCTTAGTGCTAATGGTGCACAAACCTCTATCGGCCATTTTCCTTCTCCACTATAGCATGATAGTCTTTGATAGGTATAACACAATAGTGTTGACCAACGTGTCATCATACCTAATTTTTTGACATGTATGAAGTAGTTCTCTAAGTGAAAAAGAAAGTTCTCCACATATTCTGCATCACGAACACCTTTGATCATTGGTGTCTTGGGACCTTGATCTTAGCCTCGCTCATCGCAATAACATTCCTGATTGCTTCAGCCGCACTATCGTCGAAATGCTCCTGGGTGCCTCCTTTTTGGCTTCATGGTATAGATGGTGCTCAATGCCTCCATGAGTCTGCATTCTAAGGTAGTGATGGGTTGCCTTTGCCTATCTCAACTTGTATACACCCCTCCAAGTTATTTAAGATGATCTCAATCTCTTTAACATTATGCCCTTCAAGAATGCTAAGGTGCCCTCAACTTTCCTAATGTGTTGGCCAAATATCTCTATGACATTCATCCCTCATTAACCTTCATAACCTGCTCTCTACCAAGCGAGATGTCCTTGAACAGGACCCACTTTATCCTCGCTCTCCTCCACGGCAGATGGTTCCTCGGACATAAGCCTTTTGCTTGACACAACCTAAGACGGCACCTCCTAGCTCTTATTAGCGACATTCCTCTTTTTTTACGAGCCTTCTTGCCAACAACATCCTCAGTTATTAGCTACATTGGTTTATCTATTATTTGTCATTCCCTAGTCGCACCTTTCATTCGGGCACCACTTTGTCGCTTTTTTAAGTCTTCAACTCAGCGCACATGCAACACTTTAATACTTGCTCATAATTTTGCTATACCATGTCAGACTAGATTACTACACTCAATGCTAGATAAGGAAGAAGAAAATTTTTCTAAAGGAAACTTTTTGTATAGTAAAGAAGTTGAATCATTTTTCTTGATGTCTTTACAAATGAATAACCATCTATTATACTAATCATTTAGGGACTAGTGTATAAATATAAATTGTTGCTCAAGTCCCTTAATATTTACAAATTAAGGGCTTCCCTTAGAATTTTTACTTAGCTAAGAAGTTACAAGGCTCTTCTATGCAAATCCATGGAATTCTAGGATCTATCATGGGAAACCTCCCTATTTCTCTAGTATAATCCACTATACACTTGCAACTTTGTACCAGAAAGCCTAAGTGGCATGATGACATGGCGGGTTATCACATACAACCTGAAGATTATGACCCTCAAATATATTCATTTAGTTGATTGCACGAAAGAATCCTAATTAATAGTGCGCTGGAGTTAATAGAAAAAGGAAGAAGAATAAAAATATCTTAAAACTGAGCTAGAATCCACGCAAAATATCCTATTATGACAGCGTCACTAAACAAACAACATTTTATTCTATAGAAATAGAGCTTACCGGATTTGTTAGCCACTCTACACAATTAGGTATTGACAGAAATTGCCAAAGCATGAATTTACAAAATTTTCAGGCAGCATAATAGAAAAATTAACAGAATTTACAAGTAAAACACGAAAATTAATACGGAAACAAAGATCCGCAATAGAAAATCGAAATACTTAGGATGAAGATTGTTAGAATTTGAGTGATTAAAGATCGCTTACAAATTGTTTTCGTCGTCATACATAGACATTTTCTTTCTGAAAAATTCCCTTTGCAAAACTCTCACTTCAAAACAAACTGTGTTTTTGTTCTATGCAATGGTGTTCTTTTTCTCTTCCTTATTTTATTTCTAATTCATTATATTTTTTTTTGGCTAAATTAGATTTTTCGACACACACGTAATTATCAATTCAGTAAATATAAGTAAAGGTTGAATAATAAATTTTGCATAATATAATATTGCAAATTTTTTTTTTTATAAATGTTCAATGTGAATCATTGTATATATCTTTTATTCACACGAACCTATGAAGATGGTCAATAAAAAAATTATAAGTTAAATACAATAATGTATATATTTGTTTCAATTTTATGAGGTTTTCATATAATCAATCGTATCTCACTAATATTACCTTATAGACGATAATTGTTATGTATTTTTCTTGTCATCTAACAAGATATACTTTGCACGTGTATTCATCTGAACATGTGGAGAACAACTATATTTTAGTTTTTTAGAACTATTTATGTATATTAATTTTTGTTTTATAAGTTATAACATAATAGATGACGTTTTTTTTGTTGGCTCTCATATTGACTTCTTCATCGTCTATGTTCATTAATCAAAGATAGTTATCTGACTGTCCACAATTAACTAAGAAAAAAAATTCTGAAAAAATTAAAAATTAAAATTAAAGCTCAAAATATTTATTAAATTAGACCCTTCCATAAAGATGTGTTAATTAGACTGTTAGCTAGCTATTCATAATTTTGCATTGTCCCCTTAATCTTTAATCCCGACATTTAGGGGTTATTTGGTAGTTAGAATAATATAAAGTTAGGTGTGTATTTTTAGTAGAAATTGAATATTACACATTTTACATACAATTGCTTTGCTTTTCTATTTTTTTGGGAAATTTTGGTTAGGTGGGAATGGTGAAATCAATGGAGAAAAATGAATATAATCTACGAAAAAGGGTCAAAATTATCTCTGAACTATGTGAAATAGACCACTTATATCCTTCGTTACATTTTTGGATCAAAAATGTCGCTACCGTTATCCTAAGAGATCACATATACCCTCAAGAGTAAACACCCCATATTTTTATTGACTTGGCAAGTCACGTGGGACTAATCCTTCCACCTAAGCATTGCCAACTAGGATTCATTATAAAAGAACAAGACTTTCAGCGGCGACAATAGTCGCCACAAAAGCCCAAAAACTCGTCACTAAAAGTTTTTAACATTAAATTTTAATTTTTTTCTTCATTATTTTTAGAAAAAAAAATGATATCGATTAAGTAAGAGTTTGAAGATACTATATGATTTATTTTTATGTTATATGTTAATGTATAAAATGTACAATGATGCATTATACAATAGGAGATGTAAATCGAGAAGTAATTTTGATGATTTTTCAAAATAATAATGGGTGTTTTTAATATTAATATTGTAAGTTGTTTATTTTAGAATATTAGGTTGCAATCAAAAAATTAATTATCATATTTTATTTTTGAAAAAATAAGTTTTGCTATTAGTCGTCACTTAAAGTCACTCACAACCTTTAGTGACAATATTTTGAGATTTTGTGGCAACTTTGCTGCCACTAAAGATCATGTTCTTTTGTAGTGAATCTTAGTTGGCAACGCTTAAGTGGAGGGATTAGTCTCATGTGGCATGTCATGTCACTAAAAAATTTGGGTGTAAATCTTGAGGGTATTTGTGGTCTCCTAGGATAACATGAGGGCATTTTTTATCCCAAAATATAATGGAGGGTATAAGTGATCTATTTCGCATAGTTCAGGAACAATTTTGACCATTATCCATATAATCTATCATAAAATCATATATATAACTGAAAAGGGTCAAATTACCTTTCAACTATTTTATTTAAAATAGATCAAGTATACCCTTTAAGTATTTTTGGGCTCAAAACTACCACTGAAGTCTAACTTAAGGGATAGTTTCGAGCCCAAAATACTTAAAGGGTATATTTGATCTATTTCAAATAGTTGAAAGATAATTTTGACCCTTTTCTATATATATATAGTCACATGTTTATTCTATAACCAACACAAATATAGTTCATATACTTGTAAATAATTATCGATTTATTCAACCAAGCATGATTCATCCAAGGAAAAATAACAATATCGTGTTATCACATATATAGGGACTATATAATAATATATAAAATTATTGATCAAAAGTTAACCTAGGAAAAGATGAAAGATAGAAGTAATTAAAGTAATAAATATGCTATAAAAGAGTGAATAAATTAATGTTATTATTTTTTTATACTTGTTAGATTTTAACTTCATACAGATTCACATACTTTCACATTTATCGTGATTTTATTTATAGAAAAATCCAGAATATTTTAAAATAATATATTTTGAAGTTAGAAAATCATGTTAACTTGATAATACATTTGTGAAAATATATATCTCATAAAAATTAAACTAATACAGACTTCAACTGGCATTATTAAAACTCATATGCACTTTTCTTCATCAAAAATACTAAAATGTTAAAAAATAGTTAATTAGTATAATAGAAGGGAAATATTAAATAGTAATAATGATTTTTAAGTAAACTTCTTGGCAATTTTAATCACATAATTATCATTCATAAATAAACTCATTCCTTTATCTTGAGCATAAAAAAAAATTGTGATAATTTTCTTACTCTATTTAATAAATTTGGAAAAAGATACTAATAAACATATATGTAAATCAGAAAAAAGAAATTGTTAACAAAAATAAATTAATTAGACTACAATAAAACTAAACTAATACAAACTTTCACTGGCGTTAATATAAGTCATATGAAGTTTTCTTCATAAAAATACTGAAATATTAAGAAATAGTAAATCTGTAAAACAAAAGAGCAATGTTTATATAGTAATAACTATGTTGAAGCAAACTCCTGACAATATAAATCATATAAGTAGCATTGATATATAAATTCATTTTTTGTCTTGGGCATAAAAAAAATTGTGACAATTCTCAACCTCTTGATAAGTTTATCCAGTTTGGAAAAAGAGATTCAGAAACATATAGTTAAATCACAAGAGAAATTGTTAAAGAAACAAACAAATGAATTTAGACTACAATAAAAATTAAACCAATACAAACTTCAACTGACGTTATTACAAGTCATATAAACTTATCTTCGTCGAAAATACTTAAATACTAAGAAATAGTAAATTAGTAAAACAAAAGGGCAATTTTTATATAGTAATAACTATTTTGAATCAAACTTCTTGATAATCTAAATCACATCAGTAGCATTGATAAATAAAGTCATTTTTTTTATCTTGAGCATCAAAAAATAAATTGTGACAATTCTCTAACTCTTGAGAATTTTAATAACTTTTGAAAAAGATATTTAGAAGCATATATCTACATCACAAGAGAATTGTTAACAAAAATAAATGAATTTAGACTACATCACGTTAACTCCATATATTACTAAGCAAAAAAATTATTATTATATTTTCAAAATTATTTTCCTCAAGTTCTCAAGGTTAAGAAATATACCTCTTAGGACAGAACAATTTACTTCATCAGAATAGTGATACTTCATATTCTGCAAAATTTCGAACTCACTCAACGATAACAAAGAAGAAGAATAAGAGTAGCATATTTAAAAAAATTGTGATTGAAAAATTAAAGGGAACTCCTCTATTTATAGTCAACAGAGAATAGTACGAACAACGGTTTTTGCATCTTATCTGAAAAGTCATGAATTTTCCTAGAAGTCACAATCATTTCTAAAAGTAACAACTTATTAAAAAAGTCACAATTATTTGGTAATGGCACAACTCTTTGAAAAAGTAACAACTCATAGAAAAATCACAACCCTTTGAAAAAAGTCACAACTTATCAGAAAAACACAACTCATCAGAAAAGTCATAACCTAAGTTAGAGATATTATAGTAATTTAACATTCAAGTTAGGAGTTCATGCTTTTAAGGTAATATAAAATATAGATGAATGACTTAAGTTTGTCATAAAATTTTGGGTTAAGACTCAAATACTCCTAGACTATGATCAAAATCTTAGAGACATACCTTAAGTGAAGTAGAACTCTTTTTTTTTTATATATATAGAGAAAGAGTTTTTGACTTATGTGGCACACTTCATGACTCCACGTTGAGGCACGTGAGCGATATTTGAATGTCACATAAGTCAAAAAGGTGTATTAAATTACCAAAAAATTGAATTAGGAGGTAATAAAGTTTTAGTTTAATTAGATGTGCCTCTGAAATTTCAGTCATGATCTAAAGATACTTATATCTTATTCCTAAAATTTCATTGATATATTGAATCACTAGTACTTTTTTGGATTGAACACGTGAACGTTGATAAAATAATTTTATAAAGCATTTTTTTATTGAAATTTTAGACAAAACTTTTAAGAGTCCAATATATATATAAGTTAACTACTTAAATATGTCAACTCATTAAATTATATGAATTAACTTCAATAGATTAATTTTTAACTACCTAATAGATGCTTAAGTAAAAATGCAACAACAAAAAAAATTTGTATCTAAAATGTATAATATGAACGCCTTATCATATGTTCATCCTTCTTTTCCTATGCTTGCCACTCTCCTCTTCATTTCTTTTTCAATTTTTATTTGTTTGTATTATGTCAATAAACAGATAATATGTATTTATGTTACTCCATAATTAGTACTCTCTCAAATCAATATTTGGCTTAATTTAGAGTATAGCCAAACTAATCAATGTTTGATGTGATTCAAATATAATACTTTTATATTATTTTTTTTAAAAAAAAAATTCGTATAATTTAGAAATTATACTAATTACTATGTTTATATTAAGTAGATGGTAATAGATACTTTATAAAATAGTTGAGTTGCGCACAAATTATTTTGGATATAATAATTATAAAAAAAATAGTAACTATAATCATCTATACATCATAAAGAAAACTCAGAATATTATAATAATAAGAAGAACAAGAAGTATAAGATAGAGGAGAGAAATTTTCTTATTCAAATGTGTCATCCAAATGGTGAGTCATTCTCTATTTATAGTATTGAGATATCACTCCAAAAGTCATCTAATTAATAGATACATAGTTATCTTGGAAGTTATTATCACCTTGGAAGCACCTATACATGAATTCATTTAATTGTGGATAACTCTAATGGATAATCCACATATACTATACAATGGATTTACAACACTCCCCCTTGGATATCTATAGATTATGTGCCTCGTTAAAACCTTACTAGGAAAAACCCAGTGGAAAAAAGCCTAGTGAAGGAAAAAGAGTACATATATCTCATAATACGTTTTGAATAGTTGCCTCGTTAAAAACCTTACCAGGAAAACTCAACTTGGGACAAAACCATAGTTAAGGAAAAGAGTACAACGCATATTTCACTCCCCACAATGAAAACTTTACTTGATATCTTGGAGACGGCGCATTCCAATCTTGTATCTCAACTTCTCAAACGTTGATGTTGGAAATGCCTTAGTGAATAAATCAACAAGATTATCACTTGAACGAATTTGTTGAACTTCTATCTCACCATTTTGTTGAAGATCATGCGTGAAAAAGAACTTTGGTGAAATATGTTTTGTCCGGTCTCCTTTGATTTATCCTCCTTTCAATTGATCTATACATGCAGCATTATCTTCGTACATTGTGGTTGGTATATTCTTTTTCAAAGAAAAATCACACATTTCCTGAATATGATGGGTCATTGATCTCAACCAGACGCACTCTCGACTTGCTTCATGGATGGCTATTATTTCTGCATGATTTGAAGAAGTGGCTACAAACGTTTGCTTCATTGATCTCCAAGATATTGTCGTCTCTCCACATGTAAACAAATAGCCTTTTTGTGATCGAGCTTTATGCGGATTAGATAAATACCCTGCATCTGCATAACCAATCAGTTCTGACTTGGATTCATTGGAATAGAATAAACCCATGTCCATGGTCTCCTGAAGATATCGAAGTAC
The DNA here is from genome assembly GCA_027705065.1 of Solanum peruvianum. NCBI lineage: Eukaryota > Viridiplantae > Streptophyta > Magnoliopsida > Solanales > Solanaceae > Solanum > Solanum peruvianum. The sequence continues at coordinate 57,731,163 of JAKWJD010001761.1, forward strand.
ATGTTTAACACCATTCCAATGTCTTCTTGTTAGGGAGGAACTGAATCTTGCCAGTAGACTTACTGCAAAACAGATATCTGATCGAGTATTGTTAGAAAGGTATATTAGTGTCCGACTGCACTAAGGTAAGGAGTTTCATCACCAAGAAGCTCTTCATCCTTCTCTTGAGGTCGAAATAGATCTGTATTGATGTCAAGCGATCTTACCACCATTGGAGTACTCAATGGATGTGAGTTATCCATGTAAAAACGCTATAAAATCTTTTCTGTGTACGTTGATTGATGAACAAGTATTCCATTTGACAAATTCTCAATCTGTAGGCCAAGACAAAATTTTGTCTTGCCGAAATCTTTCATTTCAAATTCTCTTTTCAGACACTCAACAACTTTTAAAAGTTCTTTACAAGTATCAATGATATTCAAATCATCAACATACACAACTATTATAACAAATTCAGATTTCGAGCATTTAATAAAAATACATAAACAAATTGGATCATTTTTGTACCCTTTCGTTAATAAATATTCACTCAAACGATTGTACCACATCCTTCATGTCTGTTTCAAATCCATACAATGATTTCTGAAGCTTTATTGAACAAGTTTCTCTTGAATCTTTGTATGCTTCAGGTGTTTTGAATGCTTTAGGAATTTTCATGAAAATATTATGATCCAATGAGCCATATAGATAGGCTGTGACAACGTCCATTAGACGCATTTCAAGTTTCTCATGAACTGCCAGATTTATGAGATATCTGAAGGTGATTGCATCTACCACATGAGAATATGTCTCCATATAATCAATATCAGGTTTTTTAGAAAAACCTTGAGCAACAAGTTGGCTTTATATCTCACGACTTCATCTTTCTCATTTGTTTTTCGTACAAAAACTCATTCGTACTCAACTGGCTTGATACCTTTAGGTGTTTCTGATCCGAAAACTTTACGTTTTTTCTAGTGAAGCCAATTCTGCTTGAATTGCATCCTTCCATTTTGGACTATGTTTCTCTGTCTACATTCGTGAACAGATTTTGGCTCAAAATTTTTATCTTGTTGCATTATGTCAATAGCAATATTATAGATAAATATGTTGTCAATAACAACATTATTTCGATTTCACAACTTTTTCGTCGAGACATAATTCATTGAAATTTCATTATTTTTAAAAGTTTGAACCTCCGCGGATATTTCATCATGTGTTATAACTAGGGTCTCATCTTGAGAAATTTATTTCAACCCATGATCGTCTTGATCATTTATTCCTTTTCTATTTCAAGGATTTTCATCCTTGGAACCAATTGGTCTACCATGTTTCAAATTAACTATTTGTCCCGCTGGGATCAACTCGAACTGGAGCATTAGCAGCTGGAATATGTGATTTAGTAATCCTTGGAAGATTAGTAAAAGCATCTGGCAGTTGATACTCAATATTCTGTAAATAAATTACTCTTTAAACTTCTTGCTCACATTGATTTGTTCGAGGATCTAGATAAGATTGAAATGATAAATTCCAATCTATCTCTTTTCACAACTGCTTTTGTTCTCCCCCTAATGTTGGGTATACTGATTCATCAAAATGACAATCAGCAAAGCTTGCCTTAAATAAATCTCCAATCATAGGCTCCAAATATTTTATGATTGAAGGAGATTCATACCCAACATATATCCTCAAACCTTCTTTGCGGCCCAATCTTTGTGTGTTGTGGTGGAGCAATTGGAATATACACCGCACATACGAAAATTCTAAGATGGAAAATGTTTGGATCTTGACCAAAAGCCAATTGTAATGGGAAGAATTCATGATAATTGGTCGGCCTTATGCGCACAAGTGCTGCTGCATGCAAAATAACATGCCTCCACATAGACGCAGATAACTTTGTTCTCATTAGTAATGGTCTAGCTATCAATTACAGACGTTTAATCAATGATTCTGCTAGACCATTCTAAGTGTGAACATGCGCAACTCGATGTTCAACTGTTATACCAGTAGACATACAATAATCATTAAATGTCTGAGATGTAAACTCATCAGCATTATCTAGATGGATTGTCTTTATTGTATAGTCTGAAAATTGTGCTTTCAATCTATTATTTGAGCCAACAATCTCGCAAAAGTCATGTTGCGAGTTGATAAAAAAACACATGTGACCATCTAGTAAAAGCATCTATCAAGACCATATAATATTTAAAGGGTCCACATGCAGGTTAAATTGGTCCACATATATCATCCTATATTCGTTCCAGAAACACTGGGGATTCAATTCCAGCCTTAACTATTGATGGTTTAATGATCAACGTTTCTTGAGAATAAGTTTGATTGAAGGATATTTGGGCTCTTTAAGGTGTGCCCATGTGAGTTCTCAATGATTTTGTGCATCATATTAAATTCAGGATGGCCCAACCAGTCATGCCAAATGATAAAATCATTAAAATTAGTTAACCTTTTGTTTACTCAGCATTTGATTCAACTTTACTTATACTTGTATAGTACAACCCAGAAGAAAATGCAGGTAATTTTTCATGCACAATTTTCTTCTCTACATTAATTGTAGTAATGTAAAGGTATTCAACCTTTCTTTCATTAGTCGTCTCAACGTGATAGCCATTTTGGCGAATAACTTTAAAACTTAATAAGTTTCTTTGAGAATTACTACAATATAATGCATTATCAATGTCCAATATTGTCCCTCCAGGTAGTAATAAGGTCGCTCTTCCAGAGCCCTCAATTAATTTTGTACTACTTGATATTGTGTTGACATATGCCATTTTCATAACCAAATTAGAAAAGTATTTCTTTTCTTTTAATGTTGTAGGTATTGTAGCACTATCAAGAAGGCATACATCTCCATTACTCATCTTGAATCCAACTGAAAACTAGGGATTTCTATTAATTTTCATTAAAATAAAAAAATACATTAAAAGAAGTACGAAAAAAAAATAACAACAAAAATTTAAACGCTTCAACATGAAGAACATGATAACTAAAAAGCAAATAAGTAAAATATTAACAGACTTCATTCCCCAGCTAAAAGATCAAACATCAGTTTCGATCTCCAAAGAAGTCATCAACTTCCATATGAGTAATGTCATCAAGGCCATCAAAAACATCATCCTTTAAAGCCAAATTTGCTTCAACATCCTTATCATATTTCTGAGATATTCCTGGCTTATCATCAGCTGTAAGAGTCATATGTGACTCAGCTCGAGCATTAGAAGAGGAAACACCACTTTTATTTCCTTTCCTTTCAAAGGAATTTTGGTCGAGCTTAACAAAATGTTCATGTGTACGACATTCATTCTTCCACTGGCCTTTCATGCCACAACGATGACAATTACTTTTTGAGAGGTTATTTTGAGAACTCATGTTGTTCTCCCTTTTATTATGACCACCCCCTCGATGATTGGTGTATCACCTCTTATCTTTGCCACGTCCCCTGCATTATAATTGCCCCGATGATCATCTCTTTTTACTTCAGATTGATCACGTACTTCCACCACATTTGCCTCCGGTAATGGAGCAGCTCCAGTAGGACGAGCTTCATGATTTTTTATTAAAAGAGCATTATGTTGCTCAACGACCAAAAGACATGAGATTAATTCAAAATATTTCTGAAAACCCTTTTCACGATATTGGTGCTGCAATATCACATTTGAGACATGGAAAGTAGTAAGTGTCTTTTTCAACATGTCCTTATCTTTTATAGTCTCCCCACATAATTTCAATTGGGAGGTTATCCTGAATACAACAATTGTATTCCATTACGGTTTTAAAATCTTGAAACCGTAAATGCATTCACTCATAACGAGTTCTTGGCAATACTATTGCCTTTAGGTGGTCATATCTCCCCTTTAAATCAATCCACAATTCAAGTGGATCTTTTATGGTTCGATATTCAATCTTCAGGCCCTCATCAAGATGATGACGAAGGAAAATCATAGTCTTCATTTTATCTTGGCTCGATGCTTCATTTCCCTGAGTAATGGTGGCATCAAGACTTTTAGCAACTAAGTGAATCTCAGCATCGAGTACCCATGAAAGATAATTCTTTCCAGAAATATGTAATGCCACAAACTCCAGTTTGGATAAATTCGACATAATGAGATTATGAGAGAATATGGGAATTAAATAAAAAAATTATATAATACCTTTGCAAGTAGCAGATTCGTGCTGATAACGTATTATAAAGAAAACTCAGAATATGATAATAATAATAAGAAAAAGACAAGAAGTATAAGATAGAGGAGAGAAATTTTCTTATTCAAGTGTGTCATCCAAATGGTGAGTGATTCTCTATTTATAGTGTTGAGATATCACTCCAAAATTCATCTAATTATTAGATACATAGTTATCTTGGAAGTTCTTATCACCTTGAAAGCACCTATACATGAATTCATTTAATAGTGGATAAATCTAATGGATAATCCACATATATTATACAATGGATTTACAACACTATATATCTATTTATATATAATAGGAGATGCAAAAAGTGTCATGTGTCAGCACGATAAAAAAATAAATTTAAAAAAAAATGAAAAACCACATATATATTATATGAGACGCAAAAAGTGTCACATGTCAGCAAAAAAATTAGCAATTTTAAAATTAAATTTTTTATTTAAAAAAATGTCAGGTGTCACGTTAGGCACATAATTTTTAATAGACAAATCATTTTAAAATAGAAAATTCAAAAGAAAAACTATACTCACTCCTTTCCATATTAGTTGAATTTTTGAGGTGTTCCATACTTTCTAAGAAAAGTAGATTAAGGCATAAATTTAATATAGTTTTTCATTTTTATCCTTATTAAGTATTGTCAAATTCATTGAAGTCATCACATTAAATAAAGAGTAAAATTGGAAGAATATTTTAAAAATAGTCTTGAAGATTGAACAATTAAGTTAATTTAAAAATTTAAAAATGCCTTAAAATTCAATTAATATGAAATGGATCCACTAAATAAAAATAACTTTTAGCAAAATTAAATATTGATACTGATAAAGAGTGTTAAAGTCTTTATCGGCATTAGTTAAGTGTCATTAGAACCACTGTCGATAAAGGCTTTAGGGACATATACAAAGAGTGTCAATTGCCGCTAAAAATACATATTTAAGGGCAATTAAGAATTAAATGTCGTTAATAGTCATTTTTGTTGTAGTGAGAATAAGTACATAACTGTTGCCATATTTGATTTTTTAAATTATCGAACCAAGTTTTTCATTGTCAACAATTATGTATACTTTAAAGAAGGGTGAATTCAATGAATGATAAGATAACCTTCAAACTTTCATTAAATTCGACAGTTATATACAATTTCTCATTTTCATAGTTAAACTTCAAACTAATCATTCATTTAAGTGAAAGTTGATTCTTCACAAATATTACAATAAAAGAATCACAACTATGGTAAATGACAAACATCAAATGGACTGCTTTATTGGTAATTTTGCAAGATAAAGTTTAAATTTGATTTTTAAAATAAGTGATAATTTACTTATAACATTCTTTATTTCTCAATCTTTTTACTTAAAAAAAAGACACCTAAAATGGAACGAGATAGATTAAAATTTTATTAGCATCAAGTACCAAATGTCGTATGGAATACAATAAAAATAAAAATATATATCATATACCATATTATACTAGATGTGTCAAATGCGCGAGTTGAGTTGAAATTAGAGATTATAAAAATGAGTTGAAATAGAAATTGAGTTGGGTTCTGACCCGCCAAAGTTTACTTTGGGCTCAAATGGATTGGTCTCAAATGAGCTTAAAATGGGTTTGGTCTCGACCCGCTCAATTTGACACGCTTAATCTCAATAATTTTAATATATTGTTATTTAAGTTTTATAACACAATTTGAATTTCAACCCGAGATAATTTAAAAAAGGGAAAATGCACAAGTATCCCCCTAGACTATCACCGAAATCCCAGAGACATACCTTAACTAAATTAAGGTCCTATTACCCTCCTAAACTTTTTTTTTTTTTTTTTTGTAATTTTGTGCAACTTGTTGGCTTATGTGGCCAAATATCTTCCACGCGTCTCAATTGCGTGGAGTCACGAAGTGTGCCACATAAGACAAAAGGTGCACAAAATTACAAAAAAAAAAATAAGTTCAGGGGGGGTGGGGGGTAATAGGACCTTAGTTTAGTTAAGGTGTGTCTCTAGAATTTCGGTCATAATCTAGGGGGTATTTGTGCATTTTCCTTTTAAAAAAATTAAGTTACAAATATATAGATAAATCTTGAAAGATATAGAATAGATAATAACTCATACCTTCAATATAAGAACATACATTACATCAATGCAAATAAAAAGTCTAGAACAGGTTTTGAAATTAGATATTAAATTGGGTTCAATTGAAGGTTCTCTTAAAATGGGTTAAGGATCTAATGGGTTGAGATTGAATCCAATCAAAATTATCTCGAGTTCAACCCTTAAAATTCTGAGGAAATTACCTATAGTTGGACTCATTTTTTATACCTCTATCTAACATCATAATATCAAAATCACGAAATCAAAATTCTTGATATATATCATACCGTTCCAACTCTAATTTCAAAGCAGCAGATGAAAAGTTGTAAATCAATTCATATATGGACAAAGTCACGTAGTTGGACCCCCGCTGCACCATCTTCATACTCATCTGTCAAATCATTGATTTGATACTAGTTTGTTAGAAGAAATGGTCGAAGAATATTATAATACTGCAAAAGTTCCTAAGTCCAGATTAGACATTAAAAGTCGAAAGAACAAATATCAACATAAAAGTATTGGTACGTACTATTTTATGAACCGTAAAACGAACCATGGTCTGGAAGGGGATCCATAAACCAGAGCTTAGAAGAAATGGAAAAGTTGGAAGAGAGTTTCATGAACATATTCACAAACAGTGAAAGCTTTTCACAGAATGTGGATCAATTTGTAAACCCAAACTCCATAGCTCAAAATTTTCATTTTCTATGGACATTTCTACGGCCCGTGAACAAATCCACAAACGGTAGAAACATCCATAGAATGACCTTCAGAACTCAAGATTTATTCTGCTTTTATGGCATCTTCGTTGTTGTAAAGTGTTATACGATCTTCATTTGAATCTCAGCACTTTCGAAAAGTCATTCCATGCAACAGCTTGGGAAAAAAGGTTTCCCATCTTGTTATTAAGCCTAGCCCGCAGTCACAGAAGCTGAAGAGGCATGAAGAAGAGATATCCACATCTCTTTGAATCCGGAGAAAATGTATATGAAGATACTTATTTTCTTCTTAATACTTTTTAAGTTATTAGTAAGCATGTTATTATTGCATTTGTTTGTTGGGTGTTTGAGCTTAATGTTTCTACCCTTAGTCTAGTAGGAATGCCTTCATTCGAGGACGTCTATAATTGACCTTTGTCACTTTTAAGTCAGAATTATTTTAGTATTTTTCCACTCCTGTAATTTCTATACTATGTCATATTTACTAATTCTAAGTGGGATTGGGGGGATTTTTTATCATCCCAAAACTCTTCATTCACCAATAACCTCTTCGAATTAGATTTCTTCTCTCTTAAATTTTCTCTCAAAGTTTAACCTAGGTGTCAAAGCTTCAAGTTTACATTTTAAGAATCAAGTCAAGATTTAAGAGTTTTATTTCAGATATGTGGGATTTCATCAATGGATACCCCTTCAAAAATTCAAGTTTATGATTCCTACAAGCAATAAATTTCTATGATCTTTATTACTTTTCATTATAAACTAGTTTTCTTCATGATCATACCCTAGCTAATTGCATGTTTGCTCATGAATTCCATGATTTCAAGTATAATTTCTTGTTTTCAATGTTAATTTTTTTATGAACCTGTAGCATGCAAGTATTTTCATGATTTAGAATTATGTTATTTCATATGAATCTCTCATATTATCATTTTTTTAATGATTTATATGCTTTTAGATACAATACCTTCTAGATTGTTTTCAGATATCATGATATAACATTCTTTCAGACAAAACATTTGTCACTATAATTTTAGTTAGGCATAATACATATATTGGACTCTAAACTTGGATTCGGATTTTTACTTTGACCTCCAACTTTCATACTGCACAAACAGACACTTTAACTTTTCAAATTTTAAATAAATAAACACATGAGTCCTAAATGGAAAAATACACGTAGGACACCACATAGGACAAAAAATGACATGTAGGATGACATATAGGACATTTGTGTCCATTTGTTCAACTTTATACAAGTTTAAAGTGCTTACTTGTGCATACCCAAACTTGAAGGACATAAATGTGATTTGAAGCCAAGTTAAAGGGCATATTTATGTATTATGCCTTTCAGTTATCATGATTTATGAGTTACTTAGTATGTATCAATTTATTAGTATGATTCAATTTTATCAATCATTACTATTTCCAAACTTAACAAGCTTTAGAGGTGAAGGTTTCTGGTCAGAGTCCGTGGAGCTTTAATATCAATCTCTAACTACGTTTTTACCATAGAATTATCTCAAATAGGCATCAATTAGTGGATCCATCTCAACTCAGTTATCAGGTCCCTTACTATGGCAATTATAGGACACCCTCTTTTTTTGTGTAGGGGAAGTACATTAAACTTCATGTAGTAACTCACATGGTTAATGCCGATTTAAGTATCTCCCACAATCAAAATTTCAGTTATAGCATGACCTTGTACTTATGTATTTCAAATCAGTATATCTCAACTTCATGTTATTTTACTTGGTCATTGCATCTCCATGTTTTACTGGTGCAGTATGTTTAAATATCATGTTTTTATGCATAGTCTTCATATTCAGACTATCAAAGTATTGACTGCAAACATTCTGCATATATTGTTTGATGACATAGGTTCTAAGCTTAGTATCCAACCCACGGTTAGTACAAATTCAGACGACGTTGCAGCAGTACCTTTGTAAGTCCTCACTCTTTGAGGACCACCTTTATCATTCTTTCAGTATGGTTACTTCAGTTTTCAGACAACTGGAGTTAGTTAGGGTTTGTCCTAACAACTCATATCAATAGAGGCTTTCAAACAATTAGATATAGATTAAGATTTTGTTATTTCTTTTAGATATTAGTATATCTTAGTGTTATGGTCTTTATTAAGATAATTTAGATTTAGCTTTCACGTTTACATTCTAGTCTCTATTGATTTATGTCAATCTTAATGTCATGTCATGTCATACCATGATGTTAACTTGTAGTCACTTCTGGCTCTAAGCACCGTGTCATATCTAGAAATAGTCTCGATGCCTGACAAAACACTCTTAATACAATGTGATATTATTTACTTTAGGCTAAGCCTACAAGATTTTTCTCCAAAAACATCACACCATTAAGAATAGCAAATACCTTATAAATAACTCTTTTAAGGGAAAATTACACTTACTAGCCACAAAGATCAAACTAATTACACACTCATAATTCATCATTAATTAACTCACTTTATTCATGTGGACCTAAAGTAATTATCATGCGTGCCCCCTTTAGACTAGATAGTCCATTAATAATGCAATGACAATATATGAATACATTGTAATTATTGCTTATTCTTATTGTTTGCACAACACAAATTATATATCAAAATGGATGTTGATTATAAACCTAAAATTAAGAATATTTTGAATTGTTTTGTCATTTTTTATTTACATACTAATTTGTAGAATCACTCCCATATTATCTGATATTTTTAATGGCCAAAATCTAGGTCCAATTGCATACTTGATTTAAATTTTTCAGAAGCAACAATTTTGAGTTAATTTGAGATTTGTGTGACTAAAATTTTATAGTTGAAAATATATTCTACTATTTGTAATAAACCGATAGGTCGTTACAAATAGGTCCATAGAAAAAGAATTTGCCTTAGATGAAATTTGGGTTAGGTGAGGTCTAGGGTCATCAGTGGAAGGGTGGGATCTTGTTTTGATATTTGAAAGATGTATACTTGTAGTCATGACATCATGACATTAAGAAATTCATACACCATTGAGAATTAAATTTGGGTAAGTAGAACTTCTTTGGCATGAACGGTATGAGTCGGGACGTCAAAGAAAGAGTTTGAGTTGTAAAAAGGGCCTATTTTCGAATGTTGAGTTGCATAAAATCGGTAGACATTTCTACAATAGACGGATTCTCGCTATAGCGCCATTCAGACTATTATAGCAAGGCTGACGTCGATATGGCAAGGGAATCGTGATTTTGTGTACGTAGAAAACTACCCCAAACTCCTATTTTATGCAAATTGAGTTCTTGAAACAGAGAAGAGCGATTTTATCACGACCCGGAAGTAACCCCTAGAAGTTGGGGCAACCCTTAGATCGAAACAATTGCGTACTTGACCTTTTAGAGGTCTTGTACTAGCCTTTTACTATCATTCATTACATAAGACATGAAAAGTCTTGCAGAAGTAAAACTTTTCATGACATCTATAATAATAAGGAAATATCTTTTATAAATATTAAAGAGTTGTCTCATCGTCACAAGTCAACTTAAAGACATAACTTAAATATCTTAGGGACACGACCCTTTACATTGAATAAAAAATACATAATAAGTCTTAATAGTAGAAACTAAGGAAATAAAGACTATGCCCTCAAATATATGAGTACATACTTAGTCTTGAGAGAGTCGATTCCCAAGCTTGCTTTCATACCTTCAACTTGACTCCAACATATACTTATAGAGTATAGAAAAGTATGGGGTTAGTACAAACAATTTACTAAGTATGGCATATGCAAGAACATGAGAAAAGGGACATTTTAGTAGAAACAAGCTTTCATGCCAATTAAGTAAAAATTTCATGAATATAAAAGTGAAATAACACATAAGTCACCATTTAGCACATAGAAAAGTATTTTCAAGAATTTAACACAAAGAGTCACTTTACAATGAACTCAAAGGAACTATAGTGAACTCTCTAAATTTCAAACCAACACACAGTGAACTCACCCCCAAGAATTTTCCCTAACCAAGTTTATCCTAAGATTCACTAAGTTAAGACATGAAGGAACCACCCATACAATCCTTCAATGCACACCCAAATGACCCTCAAGACTACCCATTATAGGCTTACTTCATGAGGTAACAAGTATACCACCTTATAACTAGACATTAGAGGAACATACTTGCATTATAACTTCATCTAGTTGCTTTTTCCCAAGTGGACTTGTAAGTTACACAAAGTGCAATGTGAGAATAACATCTCATACTACTACTCCCACTTTGTGCTCCTTGAGTATTCCATGAGGATAGGTACACCACATTCATCATTACACAAGAGATAGCCGTAACATGCTTTCTTAACATTAGACATTAATCACATAACTTCACTTACATTTTATAATGACACATTTATACATTAAAGATAAAGACACAACAAGACTCCCCGTTCAAGTGTCTATTTATGCAATGGATAAATATCGTCCCATATCACCACCTACCCTAAGTAGTACACTCTTTAAGAGACTTAGTTCATTAGATTAGTTTGTGGGGAGTTAGATTTAATCGACATAGACCATGATATCTAGACATGAAATCTCGAAATTAACCCCTATCGGATGAGGGATCCTCACTTGCCTAGGGTAGGCTCATTCTCTTAGCCTTGACATGGATTCTCCGATAGCTACATCTATGCGGGCGCATAGTTAAGGGATAAGGACATTGCTTCTAAGTAACTCATTCTCTACTAACGAGGAGTACTCATCTCAAGAGGTACATTGGATACAACATCTCAACTCATGAAGTGTATCCACCTCTTCTTCATATCCTCTTGGTGCTAAGCATAACTCCCCCACGGAGTCTTAAACATTCATTACTATAGGTTAAAGAATAACCACATCTCAACTCACTAAGGGTAATCCATCCCTCAACCTATCTTAGAAAATCTCTTGGGAGGTAGTGAAGTTTCTACTAAATACTATCTCAACTCAGGAAGAGTGTTCACCCAAAAACTCCACTTTCACATTCGTTAGCTTCATTCATCCAAAGTGTGAGCGTGTGTGTACATGTAAGCACACCTTTCACATAATCACCATTTTCATAACATTAACTTATAAACGTGCTTACATCTTCATTCATCACACTACACACATTAGCATACTTCACATAAACATGTACTTCACTTAGGCATAGTCTCTACAAATCATGCTTAACAAGCTTTATGAAACACATCAACAAGAATATCATCATTATCATATTACTTCACATACCAAGCCTTCATGTCCATATTCACAATACATATATAAATACATATTCACATACTTCAAGTAACTACCGCTATCAAAGGTGGGCCATACCACTCAATGACAATTCACAATAAGAACTAAACAATATAACCAACTTACTATTCATCCAAGCTTTCACCACCTATTCATAATTTATCCAACAATTCATCATAAAATAGCCCTTAGGGCAGTAACTAAAACACAATATAACCATAAAATAAAACATATTTCTTACATTTTCTATCTAATCATGCTCATTAAACCATTTCATAAGCTAAAAGTTGATAAAAAGCATAAACATATTTTCATTGGGGGTTTGACATAAAAATTATCATTTGACACTAAGAAAAACTTGTTTTAATTATTAAAATGTTCTTATAAGAAGACCCATACTTAGAGTCAAGGAATACAGAAGTTTGTAGTTGAAACCCTTTTTGAAATCATTTAGAAGTGGCTCCTTGAATGAAAGAAAGTTAAAGGATGACTACCATACCTCAATGAGAAGAAACACACTAATTTTTTTATAAATAAACGTCCAAAACCAATCCCTTCTAGTCCTTCCTTGAGTTCTAGCTTCTATGGAGTTTGAGAAAGTCTTTCTAGAGGGAGGAGTTTTGGGTTTTTGAAAATGAAGTCTAAAATTAGGTCTTAGTGTTTGTACCCTCTTAATATACATGAAAGACCATAAAATAATCATCCATGTTTCATAAAATACTTGGGGTAAATTTACCAAATACCTTAAGCCTTGATTGATTTTTAGTAGCTTTTGCAGGCACCACCTACGCCCTACAAACGACGGACCGTAGTCTAGACTACAACGCTTAGATGGGGTCCATCGTTTCGGTTTGAGCCTCCCTTTTATGCAGGCCTTGCAGGTCCAATCAACGCCCAAGGTCGACGGGCCGTCGTTTGACCAACGGTCCGTCCCTTGTGGCCGTCGTTGGTCACTGCTTGGCAGCATCCTTCCAAAGAGACGGGGTCCTCTTCTAAAGCCCCTCGTGGGTCCTAGGTAGAGTCGTACCCAGACGTTGAACACCTAAACATTGTCATCTAGGTCTTATGATCATCCCACATCAATTCAACTAAAACGAACACGTAAAACTCGCTAAAACAGACTAAGACACACAAATAATTTCCAAGGCACATCTTCCTAACGTCATAGACGTTCTTGGACGTTTGACCTCCAAACATCACCAAACTTTAGAAACTGTCTCAAAAAAACATTATTGACCATATTAGCACAAAATAAAATCATGATACACATAAGAAACTCTATTTCAACCTAGTCTGTTTTAGAGGCGTTAGAGATTTAGGACAACTAAGCGATTTTGGACAACTTGTATCATTTTCCCATGAAATTTACTGGTAAAGGTAAGAGTTTGACTCTCCAATCTTGTAATGTGTTTCTTAATACTTAGAAACTAGGTGGTTAACGTTGGAAAAGAGTTTTGACAATGAATTCATATGGGTAAGGAGACCTAAGTTGGGAAAGATGATCATATTTTGGACGAGCTGGGATTTGTTAGTTATCTGGGTGAATTATTAGGTCATTTATGATTGATTTTTGTTAGTATTGTTTATTCTAGATCAAGCACAAGACAATGCACTTCTCAAAAGGAAATCTTAAGCTATTTAGAGTTTTTAAGGGGCTTGATTTAATGTAGGTGATGATTATATGCTTTCTATATATGTATATTTGCATGTTTATTGCGTGTAGTGTCATAACATGCAACTGATAAAATAATTGCATATTTAACTAAATCGGCTAAATAATCATGGATATAAGTTATCACATGATAATTGTATAGGCGTTCGTGAACTCACTAGTGACACCCTTCTTTACCCAAACTCTAATTAGCATTATTTATTAAAAAAAAATATCTTTCAGTATTTGAGTCTCAAAATTCTTAACTTGTATAGATTTGAAAGAAAATTTAATCTATCAAAAGTTTTACCACAACTTAATGTGTAAAACAAGTTTAATTTATTCAAAATAGGACTTTACGATGTTAAAGAAGTTCATATCAAATTCATGAAACAACTTATTTTTTTGGGCAACACTTAAATTTCCAACTTCTATTTTTTTCTTCTTTGAAACACATTTGGATCTTGAGGGATCCATGTATTTGTCCATCTCAGCAAGTCATAAAACAGATGTTAAACTAACGGAAAATGTCATTTAGGTAAAAGAGGTTCTAATAATAAAAAAATGTACTTTTTAAGTTACGATAATAATATGTCAATGGTTTGTACTAGCTAAGTGTCTTATAAATTATAATGGTGCTATGCATTTTGTATAACACAAGGAAAATTTGTCTTTCAAATGTAGGAGAGACGGGGGTGGACTGAAAATTTTTTGGAGAGAGGTGATTGTGAACACCTAATTTTTGACGTGTTTATTTTACTCCTATAATATTTTTTGTAAGAATTTTTTTTTTTTTTAATTTTAATTTTTGGTATTTGTCTTTATTAGTTTATTGGCTCAAATGACCCAATTTTGTTTAAATTGGGCTGATTTAAATCAATTCCGATGGCCCAATTGATCTTGACCCGGTCCATAGAAATGGTCAAGATTGAATCTCAACCATTCATGATATTTTGATCTAAGGGCTGTTATTGGACCCAAACAAAAATACAAAACTCTAAAAATTAGCATTTTTCTTTTTATTTTTATTTTAGATTTTTGTCCCTTTCTTCTTCCCCTTACTACCATGCCGCCGGCCGGCCACCGCTACCGCCACCACGCCGCCGGCCGGCCACCCCTTTTTGGCCGGAATTTTTTAAAAAAATTTACCATCTTTTCCTTTCATCCTCCTCTACCTAAATATACAAACCTTTCATCCATATCTATAGCCAAACTCCGTAGATCTAAGGAAAACCAAATATAAATTTTTACTCTTTCTTTAGATTTATAAAGTTTCGGTCATCCCCATCCCAAACCCTTTACATAAACGTGTAGAGCTCTTCAAGGGCTATCATTTGATATAAATTTTAGGTTCAAAATCCATCAAAAAATTTTCCGGCAAAGTTTTCCGGCGACCTTCATTTACCCGGAAGTTATGTCAATTTCCCCCCCCCCTCAATCTTTACCCATATTCATCATTATCTTTTTTTGGTTTGACCATATAAGTCGTTTGATGTCGGATTATGTTATTAATGTTCTTTAAGTTCATCATGTTGATGAGTTGCTTGAAGTATTATTATTTTGTTTTTATTTTGATTTTTATGTTTATTATTTATTTATTTTGACTTTTTTTTTCTGCATTATTTTGTTGTGTTTGATCTTTAAAATTGTTTAGATGTTTAGATTTTGTGTTAGTGGGTCAATTTGTTGGGTCTTGATGAAATGGGTCAACATTTGGGCCTATTTCAAATATTTTCAGATGGCCTATTAACTATTATTCAAACAATGAATAAAAGAAATGAGCCATCTAAATGACATTGGGCCTATTATTTTCTGATGACCCATATAACTATATTCAATTAATGAATAAAGTAAATGGGTCATCTAAAAGGGCAAAAGAATTATGCAATTAATCTGATTTTTTTCTTAAAACAAAATTTTTTTTTTAAAAAAAAGAAGAATTTCATTGGCCATCTTGGGTGGCGCCTTGGGAAAACAAAGAGTCCAATGCATGCATTGGCTCTTAAGTTTTCAAGAAAGGTGGATATTAATGTGGATCACCTATTTAAACCCCCTTGGGGAAGAAAGAAAGGAGGAGGATATAGAAAGAAAATTGCAAAAAATACTTACTTAAAAAAAAAATATTCTTCTTCTTAAAGAAAAAAAATAAGAAGATATCTCTATTGGGTTGTCTTGGGAATTCAAAAATTTGCTCCTATATTTGCTTGTCATCAACTCTAGGTATTTCTTTTTTTTTTTTACATTTCAATGTAATCTTTATGTTGTTGTTATGTTTTGTTTTTTTTTTGAAAAATTGTTGATATTTTTTGCTAAGCTTATTATAATTCTCGTATGATTATGTTTATCCTTATGTTACTTTGTTTGTATATTTCTATTAGTTTATCATTCTATAGTGTTTTTCATATGGTTATGTTTATTATGATGTACATATATGTTATTAATCATTTTTAGCTTAAATTTTAGCTTTAGTAAGTAAAAAGAAAAAAAAATATAAAATAAAAATAAGTAATTAAAATATAACAATTGCAAATCTTTTAGGTTTTCGGTAACTTTCTTTTTTAAGGAATGAACTTAAGAAAAAATATATGTATATATATAAAAAATAAAACGTAAAACTAGTTATTTTTGCAAAAGGGTTTAATCTGGTTATTTCTGCAAAAAAAAATAATGTAAATCTGGTTATCTCTGCAAAAAATGTAAATCTGGTTATTTCTGCAAAAAAATCTGGTTATTTCTGCAAAAAATGTAAATCTGGTTATTTCTGCAAAAAATGTAAATCTGGTTATTTCTACAAAAAAAAATCTGGTTATTTCTGCAAAAAATGTAAATCTGGTTATTTCTGCAAAAAAATGTAAATCTGGTTATTTCTGCAAGAAAATAAAATCTGGTTATTACTAAAAAAAAAAAGAATAAATATGTTTTTGTTTTTTTTAAAAAAAAAAAGAAATCTAAACAAAATAATAATAATTTTTGAATTGACTATTAAAGTAAAAATACAATTTTGACTTAATAATTCAACAATTAAAAATTTGTATTTTGCAATCTTCTATCAAATAAGTCAAGGTAGTCATTTATATATATAAATTTTTTTTTACCAAATTAGTTATTCCTTAAATTTTTATCAGTATATAGATATATATATATATATAAAAAAAAAACTATTATATCATTAGTTTAAAAGAGTGTTCAATTGTAATTTTGTAATTTTTTCTTTTGTTCTCCTTGTCTAGTAGTAATTTTTTTTTCTTTTGCTAAAACCATAAATAAATGCTAGAAATTTTTTTATAATAAATAAATAAAAACTAATCATTTCTTGGTTTATATGTTGCACCATTTTCTTTTATCCATTCATGACGTTTTTTTTTTGAGTAATTAATTATTATTTGTTTAAAAAAAAAATAATTAAAACTTTAAATACCATCATGTGTTCGGTTACGATCCTTGGTGTGTATTCTTTTCTAAAAGAAAGGTCTTGTGTGCGGTTACGCTCTTAGGCCAATCATTTTTTTAAAAATAGTAATTAATTTTTTTCCCCTTTTATCCAAATTAAATAAATAAATTATTTTAGCCAAATATAAGTTAATAAAGCGACCGTGCTAGAACCACGGGACTCGGGGGGTGCCTCATACCTTCCCTCCGATCAACAGAATTCCTTACCCAATCTCTGTTTTTCGTAGACCCCAAAAAAAAAGTTTTTTTTTTAAGAACTATCTGGTGACTTGAAACACCTAAAAAACTCAATTTCAAGTGGCGACTCTTAAAAAAAATAAAAAAAATAAATAAATAAATAAATAAAATAAATTAATTAAAAAAAAAAACCCCGTCATATCCTCAACGATTAAAACTTAATTAAAAGAGGTGTGACAGATTTGGCGACTCCGCTGGGGATACCCTTTCTTTTAGAATTCGAGATTTGTACATTAACTTTTTTTTTGGCTATTTTGTTTATTTGGATAAACTTTATGTTTGGATGCTACTTGTGTTATTTAAGCAATTTATCGTTTGATATTGTATTGTATATAAATTGTTTCTCTCGCACACCCTCTGAGTCTCTGTAATTTTGTTATACACTGTGTGTGCGGTTACGCTCCACAGGACTTCTGTCTAGGATGAGTCAGTGTGCGGTTACGCTCCTGATTCTAGGTTGTTACACAGGTTAGGCGGGGTTGGACCACCAGTTAAGCCGGAATAGCTCTGCTACCGGTACGCTGACTCTCCCCGGCTCGAGTTGTCCGCTCGAGTAGGCCAGTCTAGACACCTTACTAAATGTTAAACCTAGATAAAATGTCTCTGGTATGCTTTTTTTTTTCCATGTACATTTGACCTAGCGAAATTAAGATATCTATTCATGCTAGATCAAAATGTTCATGTTATATGCTATGTAAAACATAGTTGGTTCAGAAGGCTTTGAAGGTACAAATGGTTGTCCTTTCAAGGGTTCGGTGTTTGTAAAAATTGGTGTTTTATTTTATTTTCTTAAAAAAAAACTTTTATTTTACTTTTTTTTTTCACTGTGTTAGAGTTTGTCATAAAAACCATTATTTGATTCTATTTAAAGGTACAAATGGCACCATCGACAAAAGGACAAGGTTCAAAGAGGCCTAGAAGCGAAGGAATTCCAGAGTTCATGATCGTAGATACTATACCAAAAGATTTATGGCAATGGTGGACAGACATGGGAAGTCATGAGAAAAAAAGAGTAAAGGAACACCTGGGGCATTTAGTACATCTTATGGAGATTGACCCTAGAAGGGATGTGGTCGAGGCATTGATTCCTTTTTGGGATCCCAAAAATAATGTCTTTTGTTTTTCTGACTGTGAGATGACACCAACTTTGGAAGAAATTGCTGGCTTCATGGGGAAGGGGTCTACTTTTCGAGGTGCTGATCTACGCAATAAAAGACCCATAATTCCAAAACTTGTTGATGCCAAAAAATTTCTGGAACTGCTCAAAATTAATCAAATAGAGAAAGAGAGTTTGAAAAATGGGTGGGTCTCTTTAGACTTTCTATACCAGAGATACGGTCGAAGGGATGGTTTCAAGAACTATCGGAACCAGTTGAGTAATCAAGGGGGTGAAGAAGCTTGGAAGGCAAATGGATGTTTTGCTTTTATGGTCGCATTTTTGGGGCTCATTATTTTCCCCAAAAGGGACAAGCATATTGACCTTCGTCTGGCTGGTGTGGTGAAGGCGTTGACCACAATGGAAAATCCAACTATTATTCCTATGATTCTGGCAGATATGTTTCGTGCATTAACTAAATGTTTAAGTGGGGAAATGTATTTTGAAGGCTGTAATATTTTGCTCCAAATATGGTTTTTGGAACACCTTTATCACCATGATCGTGCGCCTAGGTTTACTCCAGATTGGTGCAACTATGTTTCCTCTCATAAAGAAAGGGAAGCCAAAATTGATTTTCCAAAAGGAATAATAGCGTGTGAAGAAAAACTTTCAGTGATCACATCTGATGAAATAGTGTGGAATTATTACTGGTTCCCGGCTAAGGATATCATTTGCATGTCTAGTGGTATCTCGTTTCTTGTGTTGATTGGTCTTAGAGGTGTTCAACCATATGCCCCACTTCGGGTTATGCGTCAACTAGCCAGAGTTCAAGAAATCCCACCCAATGATGATATGAGTAGGTTTGCATATGACACTCCACCAGGTTTTGCTTTTAACAGTGAAGAGATTATGAAGATTTGGTACGGGAGTATTATTTCTGAGCTAAGTGAAATGGTTGTGGAGAAAGATAAAGGAAAGGTGGTTCCTGGGTACCTATCGTGGTTTAATGATCCAATGACATTTGGTGACACTCCTGAAGGATCCAGCAGAAAAAGAAGAGATCAACATATAATAAGACAATTGAAAAAAGAGTTGGAGAAGGCCAAAGCAACCATTGCACGGCAAGAAGTACAGGTCCAAAGAGGAAAATATCACAAGTTAGAGTTGCAAGATATGGAAGGAGAATTGAAGCATGCAGAGGGAAGACTAGCCCGATTGGAGGAGGAATTGGATAATAGAATCCACTTGGCACGACAGATAAAAAGGGAGCAGAATTTTGAGATCTCCCGATTGAAGAGGGGCTTAGAGGCATCCGAAGAGGGGCAAAGACAATTGATTATCGAAAGAGGAACACTTCGCCATCAACTTGAAGCAGCAGAAGGGCGAGAGGCCCTCTTGAGGAATAATCTGGGTAATCATCAGGCTTTGTTAAATGACTGTCATCAAAACATGGGAAGGGCTAGACTTCAAGTTCATCAATTAGCAGAGCAAACCTCCTATGTTATTAAAAATCAGCGTCGTATGAATGATCAAGAAGTGGCTGAGCAAGCACGGACCATTGTTCCCCACTTGCCGAAGGTGTTTCTGAATTTGTATGAGACCTTGGGAGGAAAAAGAAAGCCACAAGAAAGTGATGAAGATTGAAGAAAAGTTTTAGTTGTTTTTGTTGTTCGTTTCATTTTGTTTGTTGAAAGACTTGGTTCTTAGTTTAAAATTTGGTGTTTAAGGATATTATGTTGTTTCGAGTTGTTTTTAAACCTTTTGATTTTGTTGTTTTCTTGAAGTTTTGGTGAATGAATTCCGAATTAATCTGTTTGAGTTGTCTAAATTTTTGAACTACGTAATGATCTGATTCATGCAATAACATGGTACGTAGGCAACCTCCAAAGGGTCCGATCAGAATTTATTTTTCAAAATCTTTTTCTTTTTCTTTAAAAAAAAAGGGACAATAAGCAAAGCAAAGATGGGATGAAACAATGGCCTTCCGAACCCATGTTACTATGTGATTAATAAGTGTGTGATTAATTTATAAAATTGTCTAACCCCTAACAAGTTTGTTCATTTCACATCAACTCTAGTTAGCTTTCGGTGGTTAGGTTTGTGGTAAACTGGCAGAGCACCCGTACTTTACCAGGTCTAAGGTAAGAGCGTCAATGACAACCAATACTGAAACTATGGTGAATCCGGCGGACACTCCAATTGATTCAACAACAAGAGAGACAGTCACTGTTGAAGAAAATCGGACGCTGAGAAATATTATGGCACAATTGTGGCAAGCCTGGGCCAATGGACAAGAACCACCAGCGTCTATTCCTGGTTTTCCTGAGATCACTAGTATTCGATCTTCATCTTCTCAGGTCCCAATATCAGAACCGTTCTTCCCTCCAGGGTATGGTCCATTTGATAATTGTGGGGCCGGGCCATCAACAACACGTCCTCAAGGCATGCCATTTAGGAATACTCCCACTGTCACAACAGCTGCACCGGTCTATACACTCCCACAACCGACTGTGACGCAAAGAGCAGCTCAAGACGGACAATTCACCACTCATCCGGAGCAGTACTATACTCCTGGGATAGCATTTGGGGGCCCTAACTCTGTTCAATTCGGTTCCCCTATTGATGTTGAGAGGCCCACTCCAGGCTCAGAGCAAGAAGAAATGTTGAAAAAAATGAAAAGCATCGAGCAACACATGAAGAGCATGCAAGGGTTAGGAGGGCACAAAAGTGTCGCATTCAAAGACTTGTGTATGTTCCCAAATGTCCACCTGCCACCTGGGTTCAAAACCCCTAAGTTTGATAAGTATGACGGACACGGTGATCCCATAGCCCACCTTAAGAGATACTGTAATCAACTTCGGGGTGCAGGGGGTAAAGAAGAATTGCTCATGGCTTATTTTGGTGAAAGCCTGACTGGTGTTGCCTCAGAATGGTTTATAGATCAAGAGATTTCCCACTGGCACATATGGGATGATATGGCTCAAGATTTTGTTAGACAATTTCAGTACAATGTCGACATTATGCCAGATCGTAATACACTCTCCAATACAAGAAAAAAACCAAGTGAAAGCTTCAGAGAATATGCTATCAAATGGAGGGAACAAGCAGCCCGAGTTAAGCCCCCATTAAATGAGCAAGAATTGGTTGATATCTTCATAGAGGCTCAAGATCCTGACTACTTCCACCACCTCACAGCCGCAATGGGAAGACCGTTTCACACAGCAATCAAAATTGGGGAAATGGTCGAAAGTGGTCTCAAAACAGGAAGGATCGTGAGCCAAGCAGCAATCAAAGCTACCACACAGGCCATTCAAGGTGGTTCAACAAGTTTTGGAAATCGTAAAAGGAAAGAGGAAGTTATTTCACTGGCATCAGGGTCAAGAGGAGCTCAGAGAAAGTCTAATTGTCCTTACACATCAGTTCAGGGACAACTTAGCTATCCTCAGCATTACTACCCTTATGCTCCTCAATATCCAGTATCTCCATCTCCGTACCCGGTCTTAAATGCTCAGTCATATGTGCATCCTCCCAATCGCCCACATTTTGGGCCCCATCTCAAGGAAACTTTCGCCCACAACGGCCACCCTATCAAGTCCCTTACAACTCTCCTCTTATGCGGAGTTATGCTCAAGATCAAGCACAGAAAAAGAAATTCACTCCATTGGGGGAGTCGTACTCCAGCTTGTTTCAGAAGTTAAGAAAGATAGGAGCGATTGAGTGCATCCCACCACATCGTCTGAATCCAAATGCTCCAGGTTTCCAAGCCAATGAAAGATGTGAATACCATTCAGGAGCCCCAGGACACAGCACTAATAATTGTTGGACCTTGAAGGGAGCAATAGAGAAGCTGATCGAGCATGGAGTTGTTGTTGTGACAGATGATCAAAACACTCCCAATGTGACCAATAACCCACTTCCAGCTGAAAACAACTTAGTGGGTATGGTTTGTGATGATCAAGAGTACAGACTCCTCAGCAAAATGGGAAAGTTGTTTAGGAAGATTGGAGAAGAAGACAAGTCAATGAAGAGTTTAAAATCAGTTGCCTCTCTGAGTGCGGAAGGTGTCAATCTTGACACCAAAGTCTTGTGCGTCCCCGGGGTTTCAAAGGGGATTGAAGTTCGAGCAGCTATGCCAAAGTTGTATGTATCAAAAGGCTTTTCATTAACACAACATGACCAAAGTGGCTTGACCAAGATGAAAGAGCCTATTTTTGTTAAGCCTGTTCAACAGCTTCCAGTAATTGATTCAAAGGCTGTCCCTTGGAACTATAACAAAACTGCAGTGGTTTATCAAGGAAAGGAGATTGTCGAAGAAGTTGATGAAGCGGGAGGTTTGACACGCTCTGGAAGATGTTATTCTCCAGAAGAATTAAGAAAAGGCAAGATGACTGAAAATATCCAAGTACCACTAAAGAAAGCAGTTACTGAAGAAGAAAATGCAGAATTTCTAAAAAAGCTTAAGGTTCCAGATTACTCTGTCGTGGAACAATTGAAGAAGACGCCTGCACAGATTTCACTGTTGTCTCTACTTTTGCACTCAGAAGAACATCGTCTAGTGTCGAATAAGGTTTTGAATGAAGCACATGTGCCAAAAGACACGGTAAATCAGTTGGAGAATATGACCAGGCGCGTCTTCGAGTCAAACGCCATCACTTTCACTAATGATGAGTTGCCCAAGGAGGGAGCTGGACACAACAAAGCTTTGCATCTTACAGTGACATGTGAAGGTTACTATGTAAAAAGAGTCATGATAGATGGAGGGTCAGGGGTAGACATATGTCCTCTTTCTACGCTGCAAAGCTTGAAAGTTAACACTGACAGAATTCGCCCCAGTAATGTATTTGTGCGAGCCTATGACGGCTCAAGGAGGGATACCATTGGTGAAATCAAGTTAAACATGACAATTGGGCCAGTAGTCTTTACGATTGTGTTCCAAGTAATGGATATGGAAACATCTTATAATTTTCTACTAGGAAGGCCATGGATCCACATGGCTCGAGCCGTCCCATCAACTCTACATCAAGTTGTCAAGTTTGAATACAACAATCAGGAAATCACTGTTCATGGAGAAGATGATTCACCTATTTACAGAGATCCATCCGTCCCATACATTGAGGCAAAGGAAGGATGTGATTCTGTTGTTTACCAGTCTTTTGAGGTTGTGTCGGTCGATCGCTGTAAAGAAGGAGAATCTATCATCCAATCATGTATCTCTTCTTCCGCTTCAATGGTAGCGACGACGATGCTCAAATATGGTTATCAACCCGGTAAAGGTTTGGGAGTATATTCGCAAGGAATCGTGGATCCCATTACTCTTTTAGGAAACCAAGGCACCTCTGGCCTCGGATACAAACAAAGCAAGAGAAATGGAGATAAAGCTGAGAACCACAAAAGGATTGATTGGTCGTTGCCACAACCGATTCCCCATATTTCTCATTCTTTTATCAAACCGCAGGGTTCAGAATTGAAAGATTCATTCACTCCTGAAGATATTGAAGAAATCATTGAGGATCTCAGTCAGTTGTTTTGTGAAGTAAATATGGTCCAAGTTGGTGAAGGCACAAGTCATGCTAATATGCAGCTCGTGGGCTCAGGTGTTGAGTTAAACAATTGGGAAGCCACTCCTTTCCCCATAAGGAAGGAGTCGTGGTAGTTTGTTTTGCTACTCTTTTGTATTTTGTTGTTCTCAGGGTTGTGGTCCGAATAGTTCAAAGTATTTTGTTATTGTCAACCCTTCTGTCCCTTTTGATGTCAATGAAATGAAATTTCAGCTTCATAGTAAATTTTGTTTTTTTTTTCTCTCTTAATTCTTATTTTCTATTTTTCAGTTCTGTAAATGACGGCTTTGATAACATGACATGCATGCGGAATTCACTCCCTGATTTCAAAGAGTTGTTTATTCTTGAATCACCAAGTCAAGAGGTGGAATATGATGAAGAAGAGGCTTTTAGGGAAATTAATAGGGAACTGGAACAGTTTGAGCACAAACCAAAGCCTAATCTTAGTGAAACCGAGACAATCAATTTGGGAAGTTCCGAGGATGTTAAGGAAATAAAAATAAGTTTACATATCAATCAGGAAATTAGAAAGGCAATAATACAACTTTTGTTTGAGTACAAAGATGTATTTGCTTGGTCTTATGATGACATGCCAGGTTTGAGTGTCGATATAGTGGTTCATAAGTTGCCCGTTTATCCTGATTGTCCACCCATCCAACAGAAAAGAAGGAAATTCAAACCGGACGTGAGTGAGAAAATCAAGGAAGAAATAATGAAACAATTGAATGCAAAGGTGATCCAAGTTATTCGTTACACTACTTGGTTGGCAAATGTTGTTCCTGTGCCGAAAAAGGATGGAAAGACAAGAGTTTGTGTTGACTATCGGGATTTGAACAAGGCTAGTCCAAAAGACAACTTTCCATTGCCAAATATCCACATCCTAGTTGATAATTGTGCAAAACACGAAATGCAATCTTTTGTGGACTGTTATGCGGGGTATCATCAAATCTTGATGGATGAAGAGGATGCTGAGAAAACTGCTTTCACCACTCCATGGGGAACTTATTGCTACAGGGTCATGCCATTTGGTCTTAAAAATGCTGGGGCGACTTACATGAGGGCTATGACCACCATGTTCCATGATATGATGCATAAAGAAATTGAAGTATACGTCGACGACGTAATCATCAAGTCTAAAACACAAGTTGATCATGTGCAAGATCTGAGAAAATTCTTGGAAAGAGTGCGAAGATATGACCTCAAGCTTAATCCAGCAAAATGTGCATACGGAGTTCCATTCGGAAAACTTCTGGGTTTTATTGTCAGTAGAAGGGGAATCGAATTGGATCCCTCCAAAATAAAAGCCATTCGAGATCTGCCATCCCCGAAAAACAAAACCGAAGTTATGAGTCTACTTGGGAGGTTGAACTACATTAGCAGGTTTATTGCTCAACTCACAACCACATGTGAGCCCATTTTCAAA
This sequence comes from Solanum peruvianum, assembly GCA_027705065.1. Taxonomy (NCBI): domain Eukaryota; kingdom Viridiplantae; phylum Streptophyta; class Magnoliopsida; order Solanales; family Solanaceae; genus Solanum; species Solanum peruvianum. The sequence continues at coordinate 57,756,801 of JAKWJD010001761.1, forward strand.
CTTTTGAAGAAGGATGCTGTTGTCAAGTGGACAGAAGATTGTCAACGAGCTTTTGAAAAAATCAAGGAGTATTTGTCCAACCCTCCCGTGTTGGTACCGCCTGAACCTGATAGGCCTCTCTTTCTATATCTTTCAGTAACAGATAATTCCTTTGGGTGTATTCTTGGTCAACATGATGCTACAGGAAGGAAGGAGCAGGCTATCTACTACTTGAGCAAGAAATTCACTAGTTATGAGGTCAAGTATACCCTTTTGGAAAGGACGTGTTGCGCCCTAACTTGGGTAGCTCAAAAGTTAAGGCATTACTTATTGTCCTACACAACTTACCTCATATCAAGGATGGATCCTTTAAAGTACATCTTTCAGAAGCCAATGCCAACTGGCAGACTCGCGAAATGGCAAATTTTGCTCACTGAATTTGACATTATATATGTCACTCGCACTGCAATGAAAGCCCAAGCTTTGGCAGACCACTTGGCAGAGAACCCAGTCGATGGGGATTACGAACCATTGGATACATATTTTCCAGATGAAGAGATTAACTCAATTGAGGAAGTAGGTTCAAATGGAAATCAAGCTTGGCAATTGTACTTTGATGGAGCAACCAACACCAAAGGCACAGGGATTGGGGCAATTTTAATATCGCCCACAGGGAAACATTACCCTGCAACAGCTCGACTTCGCTTCTTTTGTACAAATAACACCACTGAGTATGAAGCTTGCATCATGGGTCTAAATATGGCAATAGATTTGGGTGTGCAAGAATTAATTGTGTTGGGAGATTCTGATTTGCTTATCCGACAAGCTCAAGGTGAATGGAAAACTCGAGACCTCAAGCTCCTTCCATATAGACAATGTGTGGAAGATCTTAGCAAAAGGTTCAGGTACATCGAGTTTAGATACATTCCCAGGTTTCATAATGATTTGGCCGATGCCCTGGCTACTTTGGCCTCAATGCTTCCCTATCCTGGAAACACTTACATCACCCCATTAGAGATTCAAGTTCGGGACCAACATGGATATTGTAATACAATGGAAGCAGAACCTGATGGTGAGCCATGGTACTCAGACATCAAGAATTTTTTGAAGACAGGGAGATGCCCCGAACATGCCAACAAAAGCCAAAAAAAGAACTATTAGACGTTTGGCCAATGGTTTCTTTTTGAGCGGGGATGTTTTGTATAAACGAACTCCGGATTTGAATTTATTGAGATGTTTGGATGTTGAAGAAGCCGAGAAAATTATGAATGAAGTGCACGCTGGGGTATGTGGACCACACATGAACGGATATGTCCTTGCAAAAAAGATACTCCGGGCGGGGTATTATTGGCTTACCATGGAAAGAGATTGCTTTCACTTTGTGAAAAAATGTCATCAATGTCAAATCCATGGAGATCTAATTCATTCACCTCATTCAGAGTTGCACCCCATGGCTGCTCCTTGGCCCTTTGTTGCATGGGGAATGGATGTAATCGGACCAATTGAGCCCAAAGCCTCTAATGGACATCGATTCATTTTGGTTGCAATTGATTACTTCACCAAATGGGTGGAGGCGATAACTTTCAAAGCAGTCACTAAGAAGGCGGTTGTGGATTTTGTTCATTCAAACATTATTTGTCGATTTGGTATCCCAAGAGCTATCATCACAGATAATGCCGCAAACCTCAATAGTAATCTGATGAAGGAGGTATGCGAGCAGTTCAAAATTGTGCACCACAATTCTACTCCATACCGACCGAAAGCCAATGGAGCTGTGGAGGCAGCCAACAAGAATATTAAAAAGATTCTCAGAAGGATGGTTCAAGGCACTAGACAATGGCATGAGAAACTGCCTTTTGCACTTTTAGGATAGCGCACAACAGTGCGTACCTCGATTGGTGCAACTCCTTATTTGCTGGTGTATGGAACTGAGGCTGTGATTCCAGCAGAAGTTGAAATTCCATCTCTTCGAATTATTGTTGAGGCTGAAATTGAAGATACCGAATGGGTCAAAACCTGACTAGAGCAACTCGCATTAATAGACGAGAAACGATTGACGGTTGTCTGTTTTGGTCAGCTTTATCAGCAAAGGATGGCTCGTGCATACAACAAAAAGGTGCACCCAAGACACTTTGAAGTAGGTCAACTGGTCTTAAAGCGCGTTCTCCCGCACCAAGAAGAAGCCAAGGGAAAGTTTGCCCAAAATTGGCAAGGACCATATCTTGTCAAGGAAGTATTGTCCAAAGGAGCCCTGCACCTTACTGATGTGGAAGGAAAAACCACGGGCATAATTGTTAATGCAGATTCAGTCAAAAGATACTACATCTAATGCATTCTAAGGTTTTGCGACATGTTTGGGGTTGAAAGAACAGAGGCACCTCCGTAAAAAAAAAATAAAAAAATCTCTCATTGAAAATTCTGAACTACGTTTGACCTGATTCCGAAAGGATACGTAGGCAACCCTTTACGGGTTCGGTCATATCAAAAAAAAAAAAAGAGAATCAGTTTTCCAGTATTTACAGAAAACTGGGGCATTTTTAGTTTTTTTTATATATATAGAATAAGGTCAGATCATAATTCTGTTTATTCTGGCAACCGAATTTTTGGTCAAAAAAAAGAAAAAAAAAAGAAAGAAAGAGAAGAGAGTGTCTTATCGGTGAAAACCTTCATAGGCATCATAAGACGAAATAAAATCTTATAGGTGAAAATCCTACGGGCACCTTAAGATAAAGGGAGAAAACATCATGAATGAAATCTGCAAAGATGATCATTTCTCGACACCTCTGCATAAAGGGTACATAGATCAATTGAAGATGACTCAGATTTTGAGAACAAAAAAAAATGGATCAGGGGGCAAGTCCAAGTGCATGTCATGGTTCAATCAAAGTCGACATATGCCTCCAGATAAGTTCTCTTTCTCATTTTAAAGGAATATCCTTCATTAAGCTTATAGTTTTCTTGATCCAATCTTTCCTACTCTTAAGTTTGATTTTTTTTTTTATTATTAGTTTTTCTCCCTTCTCCTTTTGATATAATCTCTTGACAAAATAAAGTAAAGAGTGCAAAGCTTACTACGGGTTCCCAAAAGTAAAGCTGAGTATTTGAGTTGACAAGCCATGGACCAAGGACTAAAATACCTCAGATCTTCACTCAAAATTCATGAAGGTCATCATTCTTTGGGACATCACTCGCACCATGATATTTGGTAGTACCAAAAGATCAAGGCCCCTGTTTAACAAAGAGGGAGCTTCAAAGGTTGCTTAAGCATGAAGTTGTAGTAGAGTTGGAGAAATTGATCGTGAGTATGGTCAAGTCGTTGGAGAACCAAGGCCACAAACCAACCACCATTTTAAACTAACAATTTTCTCTTTCATTTGCTCAACACAGGAAGAAAAAATGTCGGGTTACAAGTCAAAAGGAAACATCGCAAAAAGGAAGATCTCCAAAGTCTTCAAATGTTTGGTGTTTCATCTCAATCTACTCGCATTTTGCCTATCAATGCGAGAATTTTGTGCCATACGCACAAATTTGAATTCCGTGCAACAAGCACACGTCCTTTATTCATGGGCAATATGCACCATCCTTTGTTCATGTGCAATACGCACCAATCTCAATTTCGTGCAACAAGCACATATTCTTTATTCATGGGCAATACGCACCATCTTTTGTTAATGTGCAATACGCACCTGTCTGAATTTCGTGCAATACGCACCAATCTGAATTTCGTGCAACAAGCACACATCCTTTATTCATGGTCAATACGCACCATATTCATGTCTGGAGCAATACGCACCAACATTCATAGGTTATACACACCCTATTCACATTTTGGGGATACATCCAATGTTAGGACAATGCGTCTTATTTGGAACTCTCAGGGCAGCACGCTTCACTTAACATATTCATTCAAGGGTCATTCTTTCTAGTTCAAGATTCTCATATGTTTTCTTCTTTCCTTAAGGAAACATATTCCTCATGGGTTCTTCATTTTGTGATCTTGAGTTTTTGAGTTTCAACAACCCACTCAAGTTAAAACATGCACTTAAGAATGATCCACCAGCCGCCAAGATAGCATGAAGACCGATCTCAAAGATAATGCACAGAGCAAGCGAAAGATCTAGACAAGATCCTAATAAGATACATCAATTAGGGATCTTGTAACATTTATAATGTAGAGAGACATAGTTCTCTAACTTTTTCTTTGTAACTATAGGCAGTAGATGATGACAAGCAATATGAAGCAATCTTTTGGCCGTCTTTTAGGATGGTTTCGACTATCAAAGTTTCTCGAACTACACTGATCTGATTTCCTTTTAATCAAGGATATGTAGGCAACCTCTGAAGCAAGGTTCGGTCATCTTTTTCAAAATGGCTTCATCGGAGTTTGAAACAGTCAAAAATTAGCCACTTCGTTCACTTTCTTTGCTTGAAAACTCTTCATGTTTCCAAGCAAAGAGGGGCATGCTGTGAACACCTAATTTTTGACGTGTTTATTTTACTCCTATAATATTTTTTGTAAGAATTTTTTTTTATTATTATTTATTTTAATTTTTGGTATTTGTCTTTATTAGTTTATTGGCTCAAATGACCCAATTTTGTTTAAATTGGGCTGATTTAAATCAATTCTAATGGCCCAATTGATCTTGACCCGGTCCATAGAAATGGTCAAGATTGAATCTCAACCATTCATGATATTTTGATCTAAGGGCTGTTATTGGACCCAAACAAAAATACAAAACTCTAAAAATTAGCATTTTTATTTTTATTTTTATTTTAGATTTTTGTCCCTTTCTTCTTCCCCTTACTACCACGCCGCCGGCCGGCCACCCCTTTTTGGCCGGAATTTTTTTAAAAAATTTATCATCTTTTCCTTTCATCCTCCTCTACCTAAATATACAAACCTTTCATCCATATCTATAGCCAAACTCCGTAAATCTAAGGAAAACCAAATATAAATTTTTACTCTTTCTTTAGATTTATAAAGTTTCGGTCATCCCCATCCCAAACCCTTTACATAAACGTGTAGAGCTCTTCAAGGGCTATCATTTGATATAAATTTTAGGTTCAAAATCCATCAAAAAATTTTCCGGCAAAGTTTTCCGGCGACCTTCATTTACCCGGAAGTTATGTCAATTTCCCCCCCCCCCTCAATCTTTACCCATATTCATCATTATCTTTTTTGGTTTGACCATATAAGTCGTTTGATGTCGGATTATGTTATTAATTTTTTTTAAGTTCATCATGTTGATGAGTTGCTTGAAGTATTATTATTTTGTTTTTATTTTGATTTTTATGTTTATTATTTATTTATTTTGACTTTTTTTTTTCTGCATTATTTTGTTGTGTTTGATCTTTAAAATTGTTTAGATGTTTAGATTTTGTGTTAGTGGGTCAATTTGTTGGGTCTTGATGAAATGGGTCAACATTTGGGCCTATTTCAAATATTTTCAGATGGCCCATTAACTATTATTCAAACAATGAATAAAAGAAATGGGCCATCTAAATGACATTGGGCCTATTATTTTCTGATGACCCATATAACTATATTCAATTAATGAATAAAGTAAATGGGTCATCTAAAAGGGCAAAAGAATTATGCAATTAATCTGATTTTTTCTTAAAACAAAATTTTTTTTTTTTAAAAAAAAGAAGAATTTCATTGGCCATCTTGGGTGGCACCTTGGGAAAACAAAGAGTCCAATGCATGCATTGGCTCTTAAGTTTTCAAGAAAGGTGGATATTAATGTGGATCACCTATTTAAACCCCCTTGTGGAAGAAAGAAAGGAGGAGGATATAGAAAGAAAATTGCAAAAAGTACTTACTTAAAAAAAAAAATTCTTCTTCTTAAAGAAAAAAAATAAGAAGATATCTCTATTGGGTTGTCTTGGGAATTCAAAAATTTGCTCCTATATTTGCTTGTCATCAACTCTAGGTATTTCTTTTTTTTTTTTACATTTCAATGTAATCTTTATGTTGTTGTTATGTTTTGTTTTTTTTTTGAAAAATTGTTGATATTTTTTGCTAAGCTTATTATAATTCTCGTATGATTATGTTTATCCTTATGTTACTTTGTTTGTATATTTCTATTAGTTATCATTCTATAGTGTTTTTCATATGGTTATGTTTATTATGATGTACATACATGTTATTAATCATTTTTAGCTTAAATTTTAGCTTTAGTAAGTAAAAAGAAAAAAAAATATAAAAATAAAAATAAGTAATTAAAATATAACAATTGCAAATCTTTTAGGTTTTCGGTAACTTTCTTTTTTAAGGAATGAATTTAAGAAAAAATATATGTATATATATATAAAAAAAAAACGTAAAACTAGTTATTTTTGCAAAAGGGTTTAATCTGGTTATTTCTGCAAAAAAAAATAATGTAAATCTGGTTATCTCTGCAAAAAATGTAAATCTGGTTATTTCTGCAAAAAAATCTGGTTATTTCTGCAAAAAATGTAAATCTGGTTATTTCTGCAAAAAATGTAAATCTGGTTATTTCTGCAAAAAAAAATCTGGTTATTTCTGCAAAAAATGTAAATCTGGTTATTTCTGCAAAAAAATGTAAATCTGGTTATTTCTGCAAGAAAATAAAATCTGGTTATTACTAAAAAAAAAAGAATAAATATGTTTTTGTTTTTTTTTTTTAAAAAAAAGAAATCTAAACAAAATAATAATAATTTTTGAATTGACTATTAAAGTAAAAATACAATTTTGACTTAATAATTCAACAATTAAAAATTTGTTATTTTGCAATCTTCTAACAAATAAGTCAAGGTAGTCATTTATATATATAAATTTTTTTTTACCAAATTGGTTATTCCTTAAATTTTTATCAGTATATAGATATATATATATATATATATATATAAAAAAAAAACTATTATATCATTAGTTTAAAAGAGTGTTCAATTGTAATTTTGTAATTTTTTCTTTTGTTATCCTTGTCTAGTAGTAAAAATTTTTTTCTTTTGCTAAAACCATAAATAAATGCTAGAAATTTTTTTATAATAAATAAATAAAAACTAATCATTTCTTGGTTTATATGTTGCACCATTTTCTTTTATCCATTCATGACGTTTTTTTTTTGAGTAATTAATTATTATTTGTTTAAAAAAAAATTAATTAAAACTTTAAATACCATCATGTGTTCGGTTACGATCCTTGGTGTGTATTCTTTTCTAAAAGAAAGGCCTTGTGTGCGGTTACGCTCTTAGGCCAATCATTTTTTTTAAAATAGTAATTAATTTTTTCCCCCTTTTATTCAAATTAAATAAATAAATTATTTTAGCCAAATATAAGTTAATAAAGCGACCGTGCTAGAACCACGGGACTCGGGGGGTGCCTCATACCTTCCCTCCGGTCAACAGAATTCCTTACCCAATCTCTGTTTTTCGTAGACCCCAAAAAAAAAGTTTTTTTTTTAAGAACTATCTGGTGACTTGAAACACCTAAAAAACTCAATTTCAAGTGGCGACTCTTAAAAAAAATAAAATAAATAAATAAATAAATAAAAAATAAATAAATTAATTAAAAAAAAAAACCCCGTCATATCCTCAACGATTAAAACTTAAATAAAAGAGGTGTGACAGTGATAAGATAAGATATGATGCTACTATAGATTAGTGAGGATATGACCTTAGATAAAAAGGTGTACAGGAGACATACTAGGATAGAAGATTATTAAGTAGTGTATGTTGGGTTCTAAAGATGTGAACAAGGAAATAAAGGATTGCAACTCTCTTAAAGGGTTGTGACTTCGCCAAAAGATTGTGACCTTCATGAAAAGTTGTCTTTTCGAAAGGGTTGTGATCGTTTGAAAGTTTGTACTTTTCCAAAGGGTGTGACCTTTCTGAAAGGTTGTCTGATTTTTTCAAAGAGTTGCGACCTTTACCCTTTGTTGGCTATAAATAGAGAGGGTATCTCTCATTTTTCTGCATCAAATTCTTCCTTTCTTATGCATATATTTCTTAGACCATCTCCAACCCCACTCTATTTTACTCTCCATTCTCTATATTTCGAGAGTAAAATATAGAATGGGCTCTCCAATCACCCTCCATTTCACTCTTTATTCTCTATATATAGAGAGTTGAATAGTAGTTCTCCAAATTTAGAGAATCACTATTCACACTCTCTATTTCACTTTTTCATTATTTTATTATTATTTTTATAATTTTATAATTAAATCTCTAATATTTGTGATTCTTTTTAAATGTAATATATTATTCTTTAAAATATATATTATTTAATATATACTACTTTTATCCCAAATTAATAATATTTTATTTTTTAATTTTTTTCTGTCAATTTAATATAATTTGATTTTTCACTATAAAGAATGCACAATTTCAAATGGTCTACAATTGTTCAAAATATTTTTAATTCACGTTCTCAAAAGAAGAAATATTACACGATGAAATAATAATCGAGTCAAAAAGATGTTGAACGTACATTCAGAGGTTTGCAATCACGTTTTGCAATTATTGTAGGATAATTACATTTTTAGAAAAAGGAAGTGCTACATGATATAATGATCACTATATGTATTATGTTGTACAACATGATAATTGAGGATGAACGTGATCTCAATGAACCAATTCAAGATGTCGTAAATGCTCCAATTACAACGACAAAAATGGAGGTAAATGAAAATCATCAATTTGAACAATTTTTAGCTAGACACAAAAAATTACGGACAAGAGTGCTCATTTAAACTCCATAATGCTTTAATAGAGCATTTATGTGAGCAACATAATAATTTTGAAAGTTGGGTATTTATGTAATGCTTGTATAATCATATTTCATTAAGGATTCACTTTTATTTGAATTGTTCATTAATTTGTATATTATATAGAATTTGCTTCTAAGGTATTCTATTTAAAAATTTAGAATAAAATGTAATTTTATATTAAAAAGAAGAGAAAAGACATAAAGTGACACCTGAAGTTGTCCCGAATTTTCAAAAAGACACATAAACTATGCAAGCGTCCTATTACACCCCCCCCCCCCAAACAATTCTAAACTAATATTATTACATTATTTATTGTCCACCTGGCATGCAGAGTGTATGCACTCTCTTAGAGAGCGTGAACAAACAAAAAAAAAGAATATAATTTTATTTCTGCAAGTATTTTCCTATAAAATATATTTTCTTGTTTTTCTTATTATTTTAACTTTTTCTCTTTATTGATTTTTTCTTTTTCTTTCTTCCTTCTTCTTCAAAAAATCATTTTCGTTTAAATTGAAGTTGCTCACTTTAAATGTTACTTTTTATCACAATTTATCTCCCATTTTTACTAATATTAGTTTAAGTATCTCTTTAATTTAAAACTATATCTAAACATTAGTAGGTATTATTTAGTTTTTCTTAATCCAAATTTCAATTAAACTTTATCAAATTTCGGAGAATTATGATTCTTTCAAAATTATCATTTCTAGTTTTGAAATTATATGAAAATGAGCTAAATTATTGAGATGATTAGGGAGTATCATATAATTTTTGTTTTATCCAATTTTAATTAAGTTCTTTCAATTTTTGAAGATTAATTTATTCTTTTAAAATTATGATTCTAATTTCGGATTTATATGAAAATGAGTAGTTGATGATACTTCAGAATTTTAAATTATTTAGAAAAATAATTAGTTTTGTTATCAATAATTTAGTAAAATATAAATATTATTATGAATAGAATTTGACTGGAGAAGAAGAAGAAAAAGAAAAGAGAAGAAAAAAATGGGAGTGAGATTTAATTTGACATGAGGGGTGAGAGGTGAAGAGAAAAAAAAATGGAGAAGGGTGGAAGATGAAATGAAATTTAAAATAAATCAAAATTAAAATCCAAAAGTAAGAAAGAGAGAGAAACAAAAAAAAATAAAGGGATAATGTCCAAGTACCCCCTCAACCTATGCCCGAAATCTCAGAGACACACTTATACTATACTAAGGTCCTATTACCCCCCTTAACTTATTTTATTAATAATTTTTTACCCCTTTTTAGCTTACGTGGCACTCTCTTGTGGTCTCAATGATGGTTGACTTTTTTTTCGAACTAGTGCCACGTAGGCTAAAAAGGGGTAGAAAATTACATATAAAATAAGTTCAGGGGGGTTATAGGACCTTAGTATAGTATAAGTATTTCTCTGGGATTTCGGGCATAGGTTAAGGGGGTACTTGGGTATTTTCCCAAAAATAAAGGTAAACTTAAAATGAAAAAAAAAATATATTTTAAATTAAATTAACAAGTGGCATATATTGATTGGTGTGTGAACACACTTGCTTCTTACAATTTGGGATGATCGAAAAATGATATAATAATATTGTTTCATAATTATTTAGTGGGGTAATAAAACAGTTACAGAGTTAAAGTGTCTTTTTAAAAAATCGGGACAACTTCAATTGTTACTTTATGTCTTTTCTCTAAAAAGAATTTGTATAACAAAAATTTACATCACATGAAAATTATATAAAAGTGATTATTTCGGAAAAAAAGGAAGAAGAAATTTATATTATGAAATAAGAAAATAAGAATGAAGTAAAAATAATAATACAATATTGAGGATAGAGAAAAAGATTATTTTTTAGAGATTAAAATAGAGAATTGGGTTAGAGTTGGTTGTCTTAAAAAATAGAGAACTTTATATTTGGAAAGTGAAATAGAGTAGAGGGTTGGAGATGACCTTACAAAACAAAATCCATCAATCGTATCTGTGTGTGTAATTCGTTGCTGTTATTTTAAGTTCGTTGAAATTATTGAAGTTTGAGGTACCGCTACTTCTTTAATGGTTAATCCGTTTTATCTTGGAATGAATTTATTTGTAACCTCGGGTACTTGAGGGGATTAAATTTCTTAAGGATATACAATGAGTTATGTGGACTCGGATAGTTCTTTGTGTTTTCATTTTCATCTTTTATTTCTTCTGGTTTGCTTATGAATACATGAAATAACAAGCTTACGAAATTTAATATTGATGGTATTTTGTTGATAAGAAAATTACTTCTATTTTCTATGTTCTTTTTGTTGGAAAGAAGAAAAAACAAACATTTTATCAGATGATAAAAGAGATTTGAGATGAATTAGTACTACTTTAATATGTTCAAGTATATTTTCTGTAGTAAGTTTTTCTTGGATGGGTAAGATTAATCTTATTTTCTTCCCTATTGCATTCAAGCATTGCACCCCTTCTGTTTTCTTTTCAATGAGAAAGTTATTTTGTGTATAAAGGCTAAGGTGAGCACCTTAATGCACATATGTTGTCTCCTAACAATATTTGAACATGAGTTTAGTTTCTCGTTGAAATCCAATGTCTTCTAAGGAAAATTGCAATATGATGAAATTTGGGAAAGAAAGAAATAATTTGCAAGAAAAGTGACTTACATGAAATATATAATATGATTCAATGAGAGGAAAAATCAGGTTCAATTTTTGTTTCCCTTGATTATTATTTTTTCTATCCTTTATAAGTTATGAGATTTATTTCATAAATGTTAGGATAGATTGTCATTATGTGATGATCTCAGAATATATCTTTATTATTATTAATATTTATTCTGTTTAAGGAGAGAGAAAAAAACTTCTTAGTTTTTTACTCCATATGAAATTTGATTGTTTTGAGACTAAAATCTTCTGGATTTTTTTCTCTCTGTTGGTATGAAGAATATAACTTCATGAACAAATGAAATTGTGCATTGGTTCGAAGAATATAGAAACTTCACCAATATGTTAAATACTCAATTTGAATGAATATTCTGACTTTAAGAGTACAAATCTTCATCACGAATATTAAGGCTAAAGAATTCAAAAAAGACAAAATCGTCTTCGTTAACTAGAAACAATGTTGTTATTGAGGTTTCTGGAGATTAAAACATTTTTATTTTACTACTCTATCTGAATGTGAAACTAATTTGAAGAATATAAAAACTTCATCAGAATTCGAGATTCATTCGGTTAAGGATTAGAAGAATATAAAAAACTTCATCGTAAACTAGAAACAAGTTGTTTAAAGATAGAATCTTTATTGTTAGAATTTTAAATATTAAGTGGTTTGTCTAATTGTGACAAAAAGGGGGAAAAAACTAGTGACAGAGGATTTTTTTTGTCTGTAATGGGTGTTTCTATGGATTAAATCTGCAAAAGAACGTTCCGTGTTGCCAATGTGTATTTGATGGTATACAATTTGAAAGCATGAAAAAAAATATGTGAAAAATAATTTCAAATACTTGAAAATATTTTTGAGAACATATTTAAAATTTGGGGGGTTCTTCACTTGTGATAAAGACAAAAATAGACTTACAATCTAATTAAAATTTGAAAGAACATGATATGAAATATAATGACATTCTTGTATTACGTTAGACCCACAAAATTCTTGGAGTATATTTGATATTGCAGCCGTTGAGTCTCTCTTTACTATTATATATGATATGACTAGTATAAAATTACAAAATTATATCACTCGTTCGAAAGAATTGTATTCATTGATGAAAAAGTGTCAATTAAAATATTATGATTTTTCATGAAAAGATATGCTATTGAAATAAATTTATTTATATAGACATGAACATTGGTGAAAATGTTCTTTTATGTTTGTTTTGTAAGACAAATATTTGGGTCATATGCCCTTATTGGACCTATAAAACTATGACCATTAGTAATTTCTTTAACAAATTGAATGTTATGAAATGGTCCTTATTAAAAGGACGTCTATCAAGATGTTTATTTTGAAACAATGTTTGTATTTGACAAAGTTATAAAAGGAAAGAACAAAATATTTGCAAGAAAAAGTTACCTCATTGAAGGTCTTTTCAAACTCAGTATTTTTGTCTGTTCTTACTTGCTTGAGTAAAACTGTTTGTGACTTGAACGCTTGAGATATGTCCATTACAAAACCTTGCAAAGCTGATCAACTTAGAATACTTCTAGTGCAATAAATCAAAATGTCAAGTATGTGTTGTTCAAAGAAATTCAAATCCCTTAAAATTGATTTACACTGACATTTGTGATATGAGTTAACACCATCTTGTCGTGGAAAAAAATGTTTCATAGATTTTATTGACACTTGGACTATACACTATTAGGTCTATTTGATGAATGATAAGGATGAAACAATAGAAACATATAGGCAATATAAAATCGAAATTGAAAATCAGTTGAATAAAAAGATTTTGATGATTAGAAGTGGTAGATGTGGATACTATAAATATTCTTTTACAGTAATATATTTGGAAAATGGAATCATCCATTAAATTACTGCACATACTCACCTCAATCTAATGAAATTGTTGACAAGTAAAAAATCGAACTTTGAAGGAAATGTGAATGTCCTACTTATAAGTTCTGATTTACCACAAAACTTGTGGGGGAATGATCTCATTATAGCAAAAGAGAACAACAAAAAAAAATGTGCATTTTCAAAAAGAGAAAAACAAAAAGTTTTATTTGTTAATAAAGAGAGCAACAAATAGAAAATTTTTCTTTGTTAAGAAAGGGAGCAACAAAAAGTTTTATCAGACTTTGTTGGATCTTGATAGGAAATTGTTTGTCGTTTCTTAAAATATATACAAGCAATAACTCTTGAAAGGTGGTGATCTAACAATTTTCAATACAGTCTATTCCATAAGAGAAATGGATATAAGGGAACTATTCCCAAATAACATCAAATAGGACCTAAGACTGTCGATTGTATGTTCACTGGATATGGTATAAATAGTAAAGCATGTTGATTTATGGTTCATAAGTCTAAACCATCGAATAGTCAAGTAAAGGGTCTAAACGAGCTTGACAAGAACCAAAGGAGAATGTACTTAATAAGGAGATTCGGAGTAAATGTCAATGGACAAATTACTTCCTCTGAATTTCATTTTGTAATGTTTCTTTTTGAAAATGAGTCCGTATAGTCGAAGAAGATATGTCTTTTGTGGACTCATCCTTTTTGGAAAGATGTTGTCAATAGTAAGATAGATTCAACATTGAGTAACCATACTTGAGAGTTGATTGATCTTAATCCAGCAAATAAACTTTTAGGTTCAAAGTGAATCTACAAAAGGAAAAGAAAGTTGATGAAACTACTGACAAATACAAAGCAAGACTTGATGTCATAGGTTTTAGACAATAACAAATCCTTGATTAATTTGACATATAACAATACTTAAAAAACAGCGTTTAGCGATGGATATTAGCGACAAACAATATTTTTTCATTATATAATGACGAATTTTAGACGGAATAATCATTTCGTTGCAAAATTAACAAATATTTTTTTGATTTATAATATAGCAATAAATTTGCAATGGAATATTTAATACGTCGCTAAATATAGCGTGAAACTTTGGCGCCTAATTTTTCCTATGGATTTAGTAACAAAGTAGTGGTGACAAATTTAATTAATACTGGGTGACGGAAGTAGTGACAAAAAAAATGTTGCTAAACTATTAAATATATTTTTCTAAAAATTATATTATATAGTGAAGAAAATATCCATCAATATAATTTTTCTAAATATATAGATTTATTTGAAAGCGACGAATTTTAGAATCCATCACTAATTCCTTTGCAAACTCTAATTTAAGATTTCCTCTACTCTCATTTAATATTATCCGTCGATCATGATTCATCAAACTCCAAGAGTCAATCTCATCGCTCATCTGAATTTATCAATGGTCCTGATTTAAGACCCTTTCTTTCCTATCTTACACAAAAGACCCCAAATTTCTAATTTTCTTCATTCTCCTCGTCTTCTCTCCAAGCCGCTGCCCAGGCCTCTTTTTCCTTCTTCTCCTTCCTTTTTTTCGTCCTTTTGCAGCCTGGAGAACAAGTAGTGAAATATAATGGCGAGCTTCGAAAGACGCGCGAAGACAACCAGCAAATCTGCATCGCTGGCAGCAGCTCCAATCAGCTAGCAACCAGGCGACCAGGTGGTTTTGACAGGCAACAACAGTAGCACAGAGATAGCGCCACCAGTTGCCTCCCTCTCCGTTGAAAAATGATAGCAACATTAGCTACACGCTGAGAGCAGCGATGGCAAGCACCGGCAACAGCCAGCTCCAGCGAGCAACATCAGCAAATGCCAGAGAGCGAGGCAAAGATAACGGCGAAGTTCATGGACAGTTGCCTTCAGATTGTAAGCCATCACTTTTTATAAATTAATCTTCTTTTTTAGGTATGAATTTATTTTTTTCTCTTGTTGTAATTTACTTTAAGTGCCTGATGTCTTCTCCTCTGTATGTGAGAATGTTGAATTAGCGGTAATTTTTTATTTTGCTAACTCCGACACTTTCTAATGGTGTCAATGTTGTAAACTAAAGTATTGTATTGTTACCTGTAGATTAAAGTAACATTTTTTTAGAGAAAGACTCCTAATTAACAATTAAAAAAATAAATCTGCTTGCAACTTTGTTTAATAAGAACCAACCCTATTTGCTTATTGGTGTGATTTTCTAAAACTAGATCATTACACTAGGAGTCTCTTATCCTGTGATGGTGTTGCAAAGACCCAAAAGAGGACTCTGTCTTCATGGAAAAAATTGTCTGAAGAGGTATAATTGGTGTATCTTAGATTTTATCTGCATATTCGTTGTGCTAAAACGTAGTTTTAATTAAGTCATGCTATGGATTCTAAAGTACATTCCATTTACATAACATGGATCTTTGAGATCTTTCCGCAGTGTACACTAGTAACGCTTCTATTGTTGTATGCTTTTATTGTTTCATGCATTTTTAAGATCGTTTAGTACATCAAAACTCCATTCTAAATAATGTATTGAGTAAAATTCCACAAGATAAAATGAAATGGTGAATTTGGATGTCGTTAATAGAGAGATAATTCACTAGGAACCTCTATAGCAGATAGTTGACAAATTTACAATCCGACAAAACTAGTTTGTTGACACTATTAAATTGCTTCTAAGTTTCCTAAGATTCTTATAGTTATTTACTGACATAATAAATTAATCAATGCTTTAACATATTAATGTGTTACTGACCTAGTCTCTCCTTAATAGAAGCTTGCTTAAGACATCTTACTAATTATTTCCCATTAATCTCTCCCTTTGGGGACATCCGATAAAAGTGGAATGATACGGCTCCTATCAAAGATAGAACTTTCTCAGGATAAAAAATATTTTTATTTATTGTATCTCTTTCTCGTTCTTCTGAATTATTTGCTCTGGTAGTAAGGTTATATATTCTACTAACATCACTTCTAGATTTGTGATGCAGTTTAGTGTCTTATTCACTTGATGTTTTAGTATTATTCTTTTTTAATCGGGTGAAAAGTTGTTTACCTTGGTGTTGTTACTTCTCTCCTTTCTTGACAAATAGAATATCTTTTCTTGTTTCTAGCATAACTTTCTCAATTTACATGTCCCTTGAATATGGGTTGTAGGGTTTGATTTCTCTTGGAGACTTGATGAACAAAATTGCAGACAATGACCTTTTTTATTGGGTTGGACGGGCTAAGATTATTGATTGCATTTGCAATTCTGTCACGACCCAAAACCGAGCCGCGAGTGGCACCCACACTTATCCTACTATGTGAGCGAACCAACCAATCTAACCCCAACATTTGAAACATAATTAACAAAATACAATGCGGAAGACTTAAACTCATTAATAAAAATCAATTCAATAACTATTATTATCCCCAAAATCTGGAAGTCATCACCACAAGAACATCTATGATCAAATTACTAAACTAAGAGTATTCTAAGAAGCTAAATAAATAAAAAGCTAGTCCATGCCGGAAGTTCAAGGCATCAAGACATGAAAAGGAAGATCCAGTCCAAGCTAGAAGCATTAGCTCACCCTGAAATCCGATGTAGTGAAGACTGGCTAGAATTGCGGTTGAGTTGAAGACGACGGTACGTTTGCTGCACTCCACAAATAACAAAGAAAGAAACATACAAGTAGGGGTTAGTACAAACCACAAGTACTGAGTAGATATCATCGGCCAACTCAAAATAGAAAACAGTATATATCAGTTAATATCATAATTCAACTATAATACTCAACATGTAGCAACAACAAGTATTATAATCATCAATAAGTACCACCAAGTTCATCCATGAGGACTCAAGCCTCAATACCATACTCATTTGGGAATTAGGTTCATTATATTGAGTATATTAACATCTTTCCAGATTCATTATCTTTATTCCTCTTCTGTCGGTACGTGACACTCCGATCCCCTACTACTATGTGTCGGTACGTGACACTCTGATCCCCTACTTCTACGTGTCGGTTCGTGACACCCGATCCCCTAATACTATGTGTCGGAACGTGACACTCCGATCCCCTAATTCTACGTGTCGGTTCGTGACACCCGATCCCCTAATACTATGTGTCGGAACGTGACACTGCGATCCCCTAATTCTACGTGTCGGTTCGTGACACCCGATCCCTTAATACTATGTGTCGAAACGTGACACTCCGATCCACTAATCTCATTCTATCAATTCATCAAGCCTTCTCTTATACCAAGGCATCATCAATCTCATTACTTTAGTTCATCAAGCCTTCTTTTATACCAAGGCATCATCAATCTCATTACTTTAGTTCATCAAGCCTTCGTTTATACCAAGGCATCATCGTTAACAAAGTGAATTAGGGTTTCTTCAAGATTTAGGATTCAATAGCTTCGTTATGCTTATTTTATCACAATCACATAATCACATTCATGCAAGCATACAATTAAGCATATAGAAGGGTTTACAATACTACCAATACATATCATTCGCTATTAAGAGTTTACTACGAATAGTATAAAAACCATAACCTACCTCCACCGAAGATTTCGTGATCAAGCAAGAAAATCCTCACAATCTTTGATATCCCCTTCGTTCCTCTCTCTCGATCGATCCTCTCTCTCTCTCTCTTCTTGTTCTTTCTATTTTTCTTATTCAAACCCTCTTTCTTTTACCCTAATAGCATATAATTAAGTATAAAAGATGAGGAATTAACCCACTAATTAACTCAAGGTTATCTCTTTTAACCCCCAAGAATTTGAGTTATTAATACTAACCCACAAAATTCATAATTATAGCAGGAATAGTCTGAAACGCTCCTTTAAAACTTAAATAGAAATCCGACCCAGACTGGGATTACGCAACCTGTGACGACCCGTCGTGCCTGCGAAGGTCCGTCCTGCAGGTCCGTCACAGAGTTCAGAGACTCAATTTCCACTAAAGAATCTGTGATGGTCCGTCACGCCTGTGACGGTCCGTCCTGCCATTCCGTCACGAAGTTCAGAGAGTCGATTTCAGCACCCAAATTTCTAATTTCTAAGTGTTTTGGAACGAGACACCCTCGACGGTCCGTCGTGCCCATGACGGTCCGTCGTGGGATCCGTCGTCTCAGTCAGTTTTTCCAGAAATAAAATCTGCTGCTCAAAACGACTAAACAGGTCGTTACAAATTCCATTTTAGTGGATCCTCAAACTGGTAAGGTATCACCTTCTAAAATCTTGATAAGGAAAGATTGAAAGGAGATCACTTTTCCTTTTTTGTCTAGTTTCAATTTAATTTCTAATCTACAAAACGGTCATTTTCTTTCATGACACCTGCTTCAAATTTGAGTTGTCCATGATTGAATAGTTGTTGTCGATGCTTCGTGATCCAGATTATCGAGTTAGGTTATGCTTTGCTTAACAGGTTGTCATGCTTTTCCAAACTTGGGATGGTCATTTTGAACTGTTCCAGAACATATTTGTACGATGCTTAGTTTTTATTTTTAATGCATTATTACCTTTTTAAGTATGTCGAAAACTAACTGTTTGGCAAGAAATAACCATCTATATAAATCTCAAGTGAAATAGCATGGTTATTAGTTTATCACAGTAAGTAGTATTTTTATTTAGAATTCTTTGAAAGTTGCTCAAAAATTGAACGAAGACAACAGTCATAATTTTTTTTATCAAAAGTTTAATAAGGAATCACCTTCTCATAAAGAGTAGAATAGTGGAGAACAAGGGTGACACATCCAATTAGTAGAAGTATGTATTATGTTGCATGAAATGAGATGATTGCCTATGTGTTTAGGGTGCATCATACTTGTTCTAGATTTTAGGATGACACCAATTATCATAATCGTATAAACTAAATGGTTTCTACAAAGTGGTGGTTAAATCGACTTTTTTGTAGGGGCTAGAGTGTTAGCCAGTCAAAAACGTTCAAGTTCAAAGATAAATGTAAGCAGATACTATGATACTTAGATAGATGTGTGGACCACTGAAGAGATATGAAAAAGTATTATATGATCTATTTTGCAAAGTTCCCAAATGTGTTTTGCAAAGTTTCTAGTGATGATGGTTTAATCTAAGTTTCAATGTATATTGTAAGTTGGCTAAAAAAGCATAGCACATTTAATTAAGCTAAAAGTTATGTATGTTTCTGTCTTTTTCTTCAATTATAATTTTATTCCTAATCATTAATGTTTCCTCTTTATCTCAATTTATTGTTACAGGAAAAATATGAATAAATATTACAGTAAAAAACAATCTCTCAATCCGATATTAATCAATGTGAAGAATATTACCAAGCCACCGAGGGATAAAGAAGCGAAGAATATGCGGTCTTGGAAAATAGATGTATTTGTAAAGCAAATGATTCTTTATAATCATTTTTTTGGTTATTATGAAGCAGGTACAACAAGTAGTTACTCCCATTGAGAATTCATCACTTGTGACACCATGGGGCCTCCTCCTGCGACTACTAATGAGGACGAGGTTTATCCCTTTGTTTCAAGTATGAGGGTATCCATTAATTAGTCATCTATACTTTAGTTTTTGATGTATTCTGTGTTTATGAAAAGTACAAACTGTGCAATAACAATAGTTGAGGAATGTATGTTCTCTTAAGAATAGTTGAAAAATTGTTGTTGACGTTTTGCATCGAAAGTATGTGATTTGAATTTTGCTATCCATAGATTTTAAACCCTCTAAAAATTATTTTTTATGAATGTTTGTTATTTTAGAGGTATTTAGTAATTGTTATTTAATTTATTTAAGCAATGCATATTTAAAATAAATAAATAAAATTATTTTATAAGAAATTTTTAGCAACAAATTTAATGACGATTTGGTTGGTGCTATAAAAAAATATTGGAAAAGACTTAGCAACTAAACATTTTAGTGACAAAAATTCCATTTAAAATTTATTTCAAATGACGAAATTAATTATGAAAATAGCAATGAACTATATAAGTATAACAATGGATTCGTCAATCACTAACAATTAGCGACGGATATCATTCGTCTCTAATACGTCGTTAAACTTGCGAGGAACTTATTTTTCGTCGCTAAGAAATTACTAAGGAGCGAAATAGAAATAAGCAACAATTCATCGCAAATCCATCGCAAATTTAATTTAGCGACGAAGTAGCATAGATTAGCGACGGATTTCGTCGATCGCTAAATGATGTAACAGCCTCTAACTTAGTTACATCAATTCAGATGTTATTTGCGCAAGTTGCAAATTCATCAAAATGGATATGAAAATATTTTCTTGGAGGAAGAAATTTACATGGAACAAATCGAGGGTTTTGTGGTTCCTGATAAAAAAAAATGTAAACTTGTTACATCACTTTATGGACTAAAAACAATCGCTCAAATAATGACATGCAAATTCGAACAAACTATATTGGCAAATGAATTCTAGATTAATGAATGTATAAATGTTCTACACTAAAGACTTTTCAAATCACAAGGTCATTATTTGTTTTTATGTTAATGACATGTTGATTATCAAAAGACATATATCTTTCATAAACGATACTAATCATATGCTAGAAAGTAACTTCGATATGAAAGAAATTGATGCTCCTGATGTGATTGAAAAGGTACTTGACAAGTTCAAGTAGTTGAATTTGAATATTGACTAGACTCCAATAAATGTGAGCTTTGTACTTCAAAAGAATGAAGAAAAATGTGACTCGCAGTTGGATTATGCTAGAGTATTGAGAAGTATGATATACATCATGAATTGTACGCAATCAGATATAACATGTTCTATTAGTAAACTGAGTCGGTTCACTAGTAATCTCAATCAAACTCATTAGATACAATAAAAAGAGTTTTGGAGTATTTAAAACACACTTAAAACCTATTTGTTTTGCATTATAACTAATATTCAACAGTATTGGAAGAATATAGTAATGCAAATTGAATCACCGGGTCAAATGAATAAAATTCACGAGTGGATATGTATTTACTTTTGGTGGAGGAGCAGCCTCTTGAAAATCTTTCAAACGAAAAATGTATCCCTCGCTCTACTATGAAATATGAGTTTATCACTCTAGATAAGGCCGGTGAAGAAGTTGAATGACTCCAAGATTTCTTAAAAGATTTTTGGCTCTAACCTTTAGCTCTAGTATGCATATATTGTGAGTGATAATTTGCAGTACGTAGGGCGTGGAGCATGATGTATAACGAAAAGTATCGTCATATATGATGTTGACATAACATCATTAGAGAACTACTCTCTAGTGAAATTATCATAATTGACTATGTTAAGTCAAAGGATAATGTGTCGAATCCACTTATAAAAAGTCTAACTAGTGAGGGAGTTGATAGATTATCAAAGGGAATGAGACTATGGCCGAGGACAAGTCATTGTAACAGGAATAACTCTATTTATAAGAGTGGAAATCCCAAGATCTAGGTTCAAGGAGATCAAACAAAGTCATTAGTGACGATTCAACATTGTCAAAATATTTTTTTATGGTCTATTCTCATGATAAAACAATGTTAAGTATTAAAGATAAAGGCATTAATGCTCTTTAGTGGTTTATAAGTTTGATACAGGGTATATCAAATGGTGTATCTACAAAATAACAAATTTAGAAATCACTTATGTAAGTGTGAAGTGTAAGACGATTCAAGGGGTTCTCTACGCACTAATAAATCACCTATTCAATAAGGTTAGATCTCTACGCACTAATAAACCAAGACGTATTCATGGATGAAACGAACAAAACAATGAGAATCAAAAACCGTTAGAGGGTTGATTGTGTGACTTATGTTGATTAGGTATACACCAAAGCTCGACGGTTCAAAGATATCAAATCTACCGATTGACCAAGTATATCCGATATATGTTCATTATGGAAAGTTCAAAAGGAAAGTCATTTATCCAGATGCGACCAATCCTTATTTACGAATCACACAATTTTTCATGCATATATTTTAACAATATTCATTCCTTATTCATGTGGGAAATTATTGGATTTTAAAGGTATGAACAGGAAATAAAGGGTTCCGCTCTCCTAAAGGGTTGTGACTTTGTCGAAAGGCTGTGACCTTTATGAAAAGTTGTGTCTTTTCTAAGGGTTGTGACCGTTTGAAAGGTAGTGTCTTTTTCAAAGGGTTGTGACCTTTCAAGGTTGTCTTATTTCCAAAGAATTGCGACCTTTACCCTTTGTTGGCTATAAATAGAGAGATTTTCTCTCATTTTTCTGCATCGAATTCTTCCCTTCTTATGCATACATTTCTTATAAAACGAAATCGATCGAGCGTGTCTGTGTGTGTGATTTGTTGCTGTCATATTGAATTTGTTTAAATTATTGAAGTTTGAGGTACCGCTACTTCTTTAATGGTTAATCCATTTTGTCTTGGAAGGAATTAATTTGTAACCTCGGGTACTTGAGGGGATTAAATTTATTAAGGAAACACAGTGAGTTCTCTGGAAATAGTTCTTTGTGTTTTTCTTTTCATCTTTTATTTCTTCTGGTTTACTAATCTGAATACAGGAGATATCAGTGTAGTGTTATCTTGCTTAATGCTTAGAATAGTTGGTGTTTGTCTATGTAATAGTTGTATTTACTATAGTCTTGTTTTGATATCCACATAGACCATAAGTATTTATTGTTGTTATCGATAATCTATCCTAGTAGATTGCTTATTGTGTTTAGATCATTGCACTATCTTATGAGGTAATGATAAGGTACATTCTAAATTTCACTTGTGAGATTTCACTAATTACGTTATTATTTGTTGTTGGTATTATTCCCACTAACAAGGGGTAGAATCTATATAAATTATAGTTGTACCTTGTCTACGAAACAAAAAAAAAAGATAAACTAAGGTAGGACATTAAATCCATTAACAATTTTGACAAAAAGACAACTAAGTGTTTCCAATCTGTGTTATAAAATCAGAAATTACTAGTTCTAATAAATCATTCAGAAACACGAAGTAACTGAGATTTTTTATAACCAGTAAATAAGATGAACAGAAATTTATTTGTAAAAAATAATTTAATCTGTAAAAACGTACCAGAATCTGGAATACTCTTATTGAAAATTTAGGAAGAAAATCAAGTCCACTGAATTCACAGTGTCCCCTTAAGGAAATTATTCCCCACTAGTATCCGAGTTTTGATTTGGAATATAACCTCCCAGGGTAAAATGATTTTAATCAGTAGAGTATAGATACCAAAAACTCTACTGTCAGCGAATCAATCCACAGCAGGAAAGTACACGAAGAAATATGTGTTTTTTTAAGAAGAAGGAAGATCAGAAAATTCGTAGGAAATATTCTGAAGACTGAATGGTATTTATAGGCAAGAAGAATATATTCTGAAAGGTTGCAACCCTTTCAGAATTAACACGACCATTAATGAAAGGTTGCAAACTTTCAAATGGTATTGACTGTTCCTGAAAGTTGCAACCTTTCAGAACAGTCATGGCGGGAAATTTTGAATATAACGGAATTTAAAACGGGTCACTCGCGCGAATCCAAGTCGGGTCGGGTTAACTAAAAAGTTGAAAACATTTCGGTTAAATTCTGTTATCAACTAATTTATTGAAAATAATTTTTGGCCATTTAAATTAATTAATAAATAATTAAAATAAATTTTGTCCAAAAAATTATCTCTCGATCATTTGCCAAAGCCAAAGCAAAGCCGAAGCCGAAGCCGAAGCGAGCGAGCGACGACGACGACGGCGCGAGGGGGTCCCTCTTTCCAACCCTTTTAATAATTAATAGGAGTGTTTATTTATTTAAACTCTCCTATTTTCCTTTCCATTACCGATGAGGGACTATTGCCTTTTTTCAATAAAGCATTAGAGGACTTTTCAAGTTCCCAACCTTTCAAGTTCTAAACCTTTCAAATTCCTCTCCTTCCCTCTATTTCCCATCAATTCTTGCTACATACCCAACAATCCCCCACATTGATGGGGAATAGTTATAACATAGGAATGCACGGACAATTGTGTACTTTACAAGCAAGGATTAATTGCATCTGGATAAGTAGATTTCCCCTTGGACTTTCCGTAGTGAACATATGTCAGATATACTCGGTCAATCGGTAGATGTGATATCCTTGAACCGTCGAACTTTGGTGTATACCTAGACAACCATATGTCACACAATTAACCCTTTACTGTTTATGATTCTTACGGTTGTGTTTGTTTCAGCCATGAACACCTCCTGGTTTCATGAGTGTATAGAGAATAGGCTTTTGATATAAATTCTCTTTGAAGCGGCTTCCACTTCACACTCACATAGGTGATTTCTAACCGTGTCATCTCGTAGATACACTATTTGGTCAAATCTAACAAACTTAGCAAATCATTAAAAACTTTAAGCTTTATTACCTCATTAACAAGCCTTAAAGTCTTAACCTTTTCCTGAACATTGTCTTCATCATGAGAATGGATTGAGTTATTTGACAATGTCGAACCGTCAGCCACAACTTTGTTTTTCTCCTTGAATCTAGCTCTTGGGATCTCCAGTCTTCTAGATAGAGTTACCGTCATGCTGACTTGTCCTAAGCCGTAAACCCATTCCCTTAGATGATCTTTCAACTGCCTCTCTCACTAGGCCTTTCGTTAGTGGATCTGACACATTATCGCTTGACTTTACATAGTCAATTGTGATAATTCCACTAGAGAGCAGTTGTCTTATTGTGTTATGTCTACGTCGTATATGACGAGACTTCCCGTTGTACATAACGCTCCCTGCCCTACCTATTGTTGCTTGACTATCGCAATGTATGCAAATTGGTCCGACAGGTTTGGGCCAGAATTGAATATCCTCTAGGAAATTCCGGAGCCATTCTGCTTCTTCACCAGCCTTATCCAAAGCAATGAATTTAGATTCCATTGTGGAGCGAGCAATACATGTCTGTTTGGAAGATTCCAAGAGACAGCTCCTCAACCAAGTATGAATACATAACCACTCGTGGATTTTACATCATTTGACCCGGTGATCCAATTTGCATCACTATATCCTTCAATCACAGCAGGATATTTATTATAATGCAAAGCATAATGTTGTGTCCATTTTAGATAACCCAACACACGTTTCATAGCCATCCAGTTAGTTTGATTCGGATTACTAGTGTACCGACTCAGTTTACTAATAGCACATGTTGTATCTGGTCGTGTGCAATTCATAATATACATCAAACTTCCCAACACTCTGGCATATTCCAATTGAGAGTCACTTTGACCTTCATTCTTTTTAAATGTACAACTTAAATCAATTGGAGTTTTGACTACATTGAAATTCAAGTAATTGAACTTATCCAATACTTTTTCAATATAATGAGATTGAGATAATACTAGTCCCTGGGGAGTTTTGATAATCCTGACCCCTAAGATTAAATCAGCAACTCCTAAGTCTTTCATATCGAACTTGTTGGACAACATGCGCTTAGTAGCATTTATATCATCAATTTCTTTACTCATTATTAACATGTCATCAACATACAAACAAACAATAACTTCATGATTCATAACATTTTTTATGTAAACACATTTATCACATTCGTTAATCTTGAATCCATTTGCCAACATTACTTGATCAAATTTAGCATGCCATTGTTTGGGTGCTTGCTTGAGTCCATAAAGTGACTTCACAAGTCTGCACACTTTCTTTTCTTTACCAGGAACTATAAACCCTTCAGGTTGTTCCATGTAAATTTCTTCCTCTAACTCTCTATTTAAGAAGGCTGTCTTTACATCCATTTGGTGGATTTTAAAATCATGCACTGTTGCAAGTGCTATTAACATCCTAATTGATGTTATCCTTGTTATTGGAGAATATGTGTCAAAGTAGTCCAGACCTTCCTTTTGTCTGTACCCTTTGACTACCAGACTAGCCTTATATTTGTCAATAGTCCCATCAGGTTTCATTTTCCTTTTAAAGATCCATTTTGATCCTAAAGGTTTATTTCCTGGAGGAAGATCAGTCAATTCCCAAGTATGATTGCTTAAAATTGATTCAATCTCACTATTGACTGCTTCTTTCCAATAAGTTGACTCTGACGAAGACATAGCTGCTTTAAATGTTTGAGGCTCATTTTCAAGCAATAGTTCTACAAAATCTGGTCCGAAAGAAACAGATTTTCGTTGTCGAGTACTTCGCCTAGGTTCCTCACTAGTTAGAATATTTTCCATTGATTCTTCTCGTGGTCGTTTAGATCTTTCACTTGTTGACTCACTTTCAGTTTTATACGGATAAATGTTTTCAAAAAACTCTGCATTATCTGATTCAATTATCGTATTAACATGAATCTCAGGATTATCAGATTTGTGAACCAAAAATCGACAGGCTTTACTATTCACAGCATATCCAATAAAGACACAATCTATTGTTTTGGGTCCAATTTTAACCCTCTTCGGTAAAGGAACCTCTACCTTGGCTAAACACCCCCACACTTTAAAATATTTCAAGTTGGGTTTTCTTCCTTTCCACAACTCATATGGAATTGATTGTGTTTTTCGATGGGGTACTCTATTGAGTATTTTATTAGCTGTAAGAATGGCTTCCCCCCAAAGATTTCGCGGTGAACCAGAATTGATCATTAAGGCATTCATCATTTCCTTTAATGTTCTGTTCTTCCGTTCTGCCAAACCATTTGACTGTGGTGTATAAGGTGCAGTAGTTTGATGAATAATACCATATTCCAAACATATCTCTGCAAAAGGAGATTCATATTCTCCACCCCTATCACTCCGAATCATTTTTATCTTTAGATTCAATTGGTTTTCCACTTCATTTTTGTATTGCTTAAATGCATCAATTGCTTCATCCTTACTATTAAGCAAGTATACATAACAAAATCGAGTGCAGTCATCAATAAAAGTTATAAAGTACTTTTTTCCACCACGAGATGGTGTTGACTTCATATCGCATATATCTGTGTGAATTAAGTCTAAAGTTTTAGAATTTCTTTCAACAGACTTGTAAGGATGTTTAACAAACTTACTTTCCACACAAATTTCACATTTCGACTTATCGCATTTAAAATCAGGCAATACTTCTAAATTAACCAATTTTCGCAAGGCTTTGTAATTTACATGTCCCAAACGGGCATGCCATAAATCACTTAACTCCAATAAGTAAACAGAAGCAGAATTTTTATTGATACTGTCAATAACCATTACATTTAGTTTGAAAAGACCCTCATTGAGATAGCCCTTTCCTATGAACATTTCATTCTTACTTATTACAGCTTTATCACTAACTAGGACACACTTAAACCCGTTCTTAACGAGTATTGCAGCAGAAACTAAATTCTTCCTAATAGTAGGGACATGCAGAACATTGTTTAAAGTCAACACTTTGTCGGATGTCATCTTCAACATTACTTTGCCAATTCCTGCAATCCTTACTGTTGCTGTGTTTCCCATGAATAAATCTTCATCGTACTCAGCAGGAGTGTATGTTGCAAAGGCTTCTTTTGCAGAGCAAATATGTCTAGTGGCGCCTGAGTCGAGAAACCATTCCTTGGGATTTCCAACTAAGTTACACTCCGATATCATTGCACACAAGTCATCTGCATCTTCCATTTTTTCCACGATGTTTGCTTGATTTTTGTCTTTGCCTTTGTTTTTGTCCTTTCTTGGAGCATGACAATCAGAAGATCTATGACCAGCCTTGCCACAATTATAACAGTTGCCTTTGAATTTCTTCTTGGCCTGTTCTGACTTCTGCCCGTTGGACTTCTTTCTCTTTTTGTCTTTGGTAGGAGCTTCTTCAACAATATTAACTCCAATGATTGCTGAACTCTTACGCGACTTCTTTTCGGCATTTCTGTTATCTTCCTCAATCTTGAGCCGAATCACAAGATCTTCAAGCTTCATTTCTTTACGCTTGTGCTTTAGATAATTCTTGAAATCATTCCACGAAGGAGGCAACTTCTCGATCATTGCAGCCACTTGAAAAGCTTCATTTACTACCATATCTTCAGCAATCAGATCATTGAGAATAATTTGAAGTTCCTGCACTTGTGATCCAACAGTTTTACTATCTGTCATTTTATAGTCTAAAAACTTTGCGACCACAAACTTTTTCAAGCATGCATCTTCTGTCTTATATTTCTTCTCAAGTGCATTCCACAACTCTTTTGAAGTTGTTATTGCACTATAGACATTATATAAGTCATCCTCTAAAGCACTCAAAATGTAACCTTTACATAGGAAGTCTGACTGTTTCCATGCTTCAACAATCATAAATTTTTCCCTGTCTGGCATATCATCAGCAGGAACTGGAGTATCTTCACTTGTAAATTTCTGCAGACCAAGAGTGGTAAGCCAGAAAAATACTCGTTGCTGCCATCCTTTAAAATTCACACCTGTGAATTTACCCGGTTTCTCTGCTTGTGATACAAGAGGTCGGGTTGGTGCAGCAACAGCCACTGTAACACCAGTGTTTTCCATTTCTGATAAACAAAATTGATACAATATAAGTAAGCAATAAAAATATAATTGCAGACTTAAAGGAGTATAAAATCACAAAGATTTTTGTCTCCACTAGAAACACAGATTTAATAATTTCCTTAAGATTGTTTCCAATCTGTGTTATAAAATCAGAAATTACTGGTTCTAATAAATCATTCAGAAACACGAAGTAACTGAGATTATTTATAACCAGTAAATAAGATGAACAGAAATTTATTTGTAAAAAATAATTTAATCTGTAAAAACGTACCAGAATCTGGAATACTCTTATTGAAAATTTAGGAAGAAAATCAAGTCCACTGAATTCACAGTGTCCCCTTAAGGAAATTATTCCCCTCTAGTATCCGAGGTTTGATTTGGAATATAACCTCCCAGGGTAAAATGATTTTAATCAGTAGAGTATAGATACCAAAAACTCTACTGTCAGCGAATCAATCCACAGCAGGAAAGTACACGAAGAAATATGTGTTTTTTTAAGAAGAAGGAAGATCAGAAAATTCGTAGGAAATATTCTGAAGACTGAATGGTATTTATAGGCAAGAAGAATATATTCTGAAAGGTTGCAACCCTTTCAGAATTAACACGACCATTAATGAAAGGTTGCAAACTTTCAAATGGTATTAACTGTTTCTGAAAGTTGCAACCTTTCAGAACAGTCATGGCGCGAAATTTTGAATATAACGGAATTTAAAACGGGTCACTCGCGCGGATCCAAGTCGGGTCGGGTTAACTAAAAAGTTGAAAACATTTCGGTTAAATTCTGTTATCAACTAATTTATTGAAAATAATTTTTGGCCATTTAAATTAATTAATAAATAAATAAAATAAATTTTTTCCAAAAAATTATCTCTCGATCATTTGCCAAAGCCGAAGCCGAAGCGAGCGAGCGACGACGACGACGGCGCGAGGGGGGTCCCTCTTTCCAACCCTTTTAACAACTAATAGGAGTGTTTATTTATTTAAACTCTCCTATTTTCCTTTCCATTACCGATGAGGGACTATTGCCTTTTTTCAATAAAGCATTAGAGGACTTTTCAAGTTCCCAACCTTTCAAGTTCTAAACCTTTCAAATTCCTCTCCTTCCCTCTATTTCCCATCAATTCTTGCTACATACCCAACAATCCCCCACATTGATGGGGAATAGTTATAACATAGGAATGCACGGACAATTGTGTACTTTACAAGCAAGGATTAATTGCATCTGGATAAGTAGGTTTCCCCTTGGACTTTCCGTAGTGAACATATGTCGGATATACTCGGTCAATCGGTAGATGTGATATCTTTGAACCGTCGAACTTTGGTGTATACCTAGACAACCATATGTCACACAATTAACCCTTTACTGTTTATGATTCTTACGGTTGTGTTCGTTTCAGCCATGAACACCTCCTGGTTTCATGAGTGTATAGAGAATAGGCTTTTGATATAAATTCTCTTTGAAGCGGCTTCCACTTCACACTCACATAGGTGATTTCTAACTGTGTCATCTCGTAGATACACTATTTGGTCAAATCTACCAAACTTAGCAAATCATTAAAAACTTTAAGCTTTATTACCTCATTAACAAGCCTTAAAGTCTTAACCTTTTCCTGAACATTGTCTTCATCATGAGAATGGATTGAGTTATTTGACAATGTCGAACCGTCAGCCACAACTTTGTTTTTCTCCTTGAATCTAGCTCTTGGGATCTCCAGTCTGCTAGATAGAGTTACCGTCATGCTGACTTGTCCTAAGCCGTAAACCCATTCCCTTAGATGATCTTTCAACTGCCTCTCTCACTAGGCCTTTCGTTAGTGGATCTGACACATTATCGCTTGACTTTACATAGTCAATTGTGATAATTCCACTAGAGAGCAGTTGTCTTATGGTGTTATGTCTACGTCGTATATGACGAGACTTCCCGTTGTACATAACGCTCCCTGCCCTACCTATTGTTGCTTGACTATCGCAATGTATGCAAATTGGTCCGACAGGTTTGGGCCAGAATGGAATATCCTCTAGGAAATTCCGGAGCCATTCTGCTTCTTCACCAGCCTTATCCAAAGCAATGAATTCAGATTCCATTGTGGAGCGAGCAATACATGTCTGTTTGGAAGATTTCCAAGAGACAGCTCCTCCACCAAGTATGAATACATAACCACTCGTGGATTTTAGATCATTTGACCCGGTGATCCAATTTGCATCACTATATCCTTCAATCACAGCAGGATATTTATTATAATGCAAAGCATAATGTTGTGTCCATTTTAGATAACCCAACACACGTTTCATAGCCATCCAGTGAGTTTGATTCGGATTACTAGTGTACCGACTCAGTTTACTAATAGCACATGCTATATCTGGTCGTGTGCAATTCATAATATACATCAAACTTCCCAACACTCTGACATATTCCAATTGAGAGTCACTTTGACCTTCATTCTTTTTAAATGTACAACTTAAATCAATTAGAGTTTTGACTACATTGAAATTCAAGTAATTGAACTTATCCAATACTTTTTTAATATAATGAGATTGAGATAATACTAGTCCCTGGGGAGTTTTGATAATCCTGACCCCTAAGATCAAATCAGCAACTCCTAAGCATTAGAGGACTTTTCAAGTTCCCAACCTTTCAAGTTCTAAACCTTTCAAATTCCTCTCCTTCCCTCTATTTCCCATGGATTCTTGCTACATACCCAACACTAAGGACAACACTGGATTAACAATGTTTACAATAAGAAATTCTTCTTCCATTTCATTACTTATAATGGTATAAATTACATAGGGATTTTTCCTGCATAATAAACTCTGTGAACTAAATATTTTGATCTTATTGTTTCTTTCATATAAGTAGCCTAAACCATTTTTATATGTATAACAATCCATACATGTTCCGAATATAAATCTGAGAGTGGAGCCTGAATGCTGCTGCTGAATCATTAACTGGGACAACACGGATTTATGCAGATTTTTTTCACAAAACTCCAAAGCTTAGGCAACGATTGGGTAGGATGCACAAGTTGCAACACCACACATGTTCTTTCCCATCTCCATTTTGAAGTACCCATCCTCACCCCAATCTGCTCCCCATGAGTTCTTTATGAGCCAGTAGGAAGTACCATTTTCAACACCGTAACCCACAGCAAGAACAGCATGGTTTACGTCCTGCCAATGAAACAGCCAGTGGTTGTAATATTGTCCATATAGGCCTATTTAGGTGATAATAGATTATTGCATCTTCTCAGGTTACTCGGGACAGATGACTTACCATGGGAGTGTCGCCACATTCAGTGCTGGCGTAAACTCCACTCTTGTATTGTTTGAACCCTTTTACCACCTCAAAAGCAACACTAACAGGCCTAACCAATGCAACTGCGTATTTCAGTTCATCTTCAGCACCCTGTTATAACACATATGTTACTCAGTAGTCCATATGTGTAATTGGTAAAAGCAACAGCTCAATAAGTTAAACAAATGGGCTGAATAACATTGGCAAAAAGTTGGTTCCATCCAGAGGAAAATAAAGATATCTTAATTACCAGGGTAATATTGACAGAACTGATGACTTTGACACCAATATTTGCTTGTGAGAATTTACATATGCCATTCTTGCCGGTGTATGGATATGCTTCTTCAGTGTCAAGACCACCATTGAATTTAATGTACTCAAATGCTTGTGATGGCAACCCTCCATTGCAACCAAAGTTATTAAAAGCTCCAGCACAGTCCACAAGCTGCTGCTCTGACAGAGAGATTCCCTTCCCAAATGCTTGGGCATAGGCTGCCTCTAGTGCACCAGTAGTGCTGCCAAAACCCCACATATATATGCCTGCTCCATTAGATTTCAATTTTAAGATTCCAACATGATTTTAACTAATTCTCACCTGAATGTCCAGCAAGATCCGCACTTGCCCTGTGCCTTCACTGGGCTAACAATACCATCTTTCCTCCAGTCTTTCTACAATCACAAAATTGGAAATTTGGTGTTTGTTAAGATTACAAAAAATAATCTTCCTGCAACCAATTGTACACAGCACACAATGGATGTTTAGTGTTTCTATCTCTATTATAGCATAATTCAACTCAGTGCACTCTACCATCTTAGAAATAATAAACAAACTAGTTTAATAAACTGAATAGCTCGAGAATATATAACCATCAACGATCAGAGTTCATTCTGATTGGATATACCGTCTCTGGCAGAACGACGTTAGTGAGCTTGAGATTGCCCTTTGTGGTGGCAGAACAGTTTTGAGATGCCCCCAACTTGTGTTTACGGAACTCATCCCATGTTAGGTCGGTAAACTCTGCCATGAAGCATAAAAGTAATCGATAAACAACAATTAGATTGATCTTAAATTGCAAACATATATGATGAATATAAGAATTCAATTAAGAATGGTAAAGAAATAACTTAACTTGTACAAATTGATTTTTTTTACATCATCATGTTAAAACTTACAACATGAATAAGTAGTTCATATTGAGTTTTTATAATTTAAATAACTAATTAATAAGTGTGAACTTGTTTTCCTACTTGAAGATAAGAAAGTATACCATTGATACCGAGTTTGTATGATAGTCCTTTTCTGTTATGCGATCGGATCATCTTCAGATTGTCCAGAAATATCTCAAACCTTTGCTTGATCTCTTCAACGGAGTCATACCTTTTCCGATGCCTTTTATAAACATCCAAATATAGAACAATATTAGTATTAAAGCAAAACGAAAGAGAAATCGACCGCATTTTCCAATTTAGTAACCTGATAGCAAAGCGAGCGAAGGAGAGAGCATTGCGAGTCTGGCCGACGACTTGAAGAATCCCGTTCTCCAGCTCATCGGGAAATACGACCTGCCTGATCGGATTCACATCAGCGAAGGTCGCCGGACCGGCAAGTGCAGTAGCGAAAAGGCCGGCGACGAGAATCAATATGAGTGAAAGACGTGACATTGTAATTATTGTAATGTGGGAAGGATTGTTGGAATAGAGGAGAATTTATTGAGGTTGATGGGCCCCATTTGAAAAGTATTACGTTTAATATCATCAATTCATTTAAATTTATATATTGTATATTATATGACAAATATCTAAGGGTGTAAAAAGTTAAAATTTGTTAGAAAAATATCCTATGGGAGGATCTTCAACTTGACGTGCTCGCAAAAATGTAGTGGATGACCTTAACTTTTTTGTTATGGAATTCGCTTGGCAGTCTGAAATTAGTTACTCTTACATAATATGGGAGTATACACTGGCATAATCTTTTTTTCTTACTTTTCTTTTTAATATTTTAAAGCTCAATTATATGTGCAAGCGAGATATTTTATAATACTTAGAGTAGTTTGTTTGATAACAAGAAGTGTGAAGGTATCAGAAATGTAAATACCTGTCTGCTGATGGAAGCTTAATTTGATGATCTAGTCGATTCCAAAAAAGTATGTTGAATCATATACTTGTACGTGTTTGTATTGTAAATCATTTATTAAATAAATCTTTAAACTCAATCAAAAAATGATTTATAAACCTCTCTTAGCATGTGTCTAGTTCACTCTCCTTTAAATATGTGACATGTCAAATTCTTGTCATTTAAATTAATAATATTATCTTCACTAATTGTTATTTGAAAAAAAATATTAACTAAATTTAATAGATAAAAGATAATTATTTTGCGGTCGTGGCCAGTTCCTCATGCCATCTCCAAATCGTTCTCCTCTTAACTATTTTTCTTTCTCCACACCACTCATAAAAAGAAATAGATAAAAAAGAAAAAGACTAAAGAATAAAGAAGTTAGTGAAGCAACACCGAATAGTGATTGATGACCAAATAGAAAGGGATGGGGAAAAATAATTGAGCTATATATTAAACAGTGGTCTACGTGCCAAGTAGAAAAGCATATTTATAAATTTAATATGTAGTAATTAACCTATAAACAAAGGCGTGATCACCAACTCATGTTCATTTGGTCAAGGACAATTTTTATATTAAAGAATTTTTTTTTAATCATTCAAAAGTTTATAATAAAATATATCATAATATTTGTTATATATAAAAAGTAATTAATTGCTGACGTTTATATAAAAGTAATTTTTTATTTCTTTCAAACTTTTCGTACAAGTGAGTTATATATAATATTTATCCAATCATATATGAGCACGTTTTTATCTATAACTTTTATCATATATCAACACATTCTTTCTTAAGAATG
Organism: Solanum peruvianum; assembly: GCA_027705065.1. Classification (NCBI taxonomy): domain Eukaryota; kingdom Viridiplantae; phylum Streptophyta; class Magnoliopsida; order Solanales; family Solanaceae; genus Solanum; species Solanum peruvianum. The sequence goes on from JAKWJD010001761.1 coordinate 57,791,642, forward strand.
TTTGAAATATTCAATATGTTTATTATAACTTTTATTCTCTTTAAGGAATAAATTAAATTATTTATACATATTTCATAAATTTTCATTATAAATTCATTTTTATACCTTGGAATTAGCATATTTGAATGACACACATCAATGATCACTCTAAAGTTAAGTACGCCATCACTTTAAATTCCTTTATTTTTACGAAAAATTTATAAACCTTATCAAATGAGGTCACATGACAACTATGCACCCAATACATTTCAAACCAAATTGGAGATAATTATTTTCTGCACATTTTGAAGAGTCATTTTAAGAATTTATAGTACTCTACATTTTATAAATACCAGAATACAAAAATTATACTTGAAATTAGTGGAAAATTAGAAATTTTACTAAGAATGTTCAAGAATAATGATGTGTGGCTGTAAAAAAAATAAAGCTATTTAGAATTTAAACCCAAAACTTCTTCATTCAAATGGACAGTCATTATCACTACCGCCAAAGGTACCACTTTTGTTAAAAGTGTCTAACTTTATATTATTTAAATACAAATTTCAACAATTACCGAATACAATATATATTTTGACATATATAATATAATATTTCGTTAAAGAGTGTGCAGTTAGACACATTGAGATGCTACAACTCCGCTTGTACCTCAAACTAGGATCCAAACCAAGCAAAATTTAAGTGAGTAAAAAAAAAACTTGTAAATAAATATCTTATGGGATTCAAGTGGGATTATATGCGTCACTATGCTCACAAACATGAATAACATGACGTACGAGATGACCTAAAATTTTTGTTATCTGTTGGAAGTTTGAAATTAGTTACTCCTACATAATACGAGAGGAAATGGCCTCGTGATACGGACCCAATATAATAAAATATTAAAATTATTAATATATTTTTCTTAAGACAACAAATATCAAGTCAAAAAGTCTATACTATTCATTACCTAAGAAATATAGAAATAGGAACATATTTTTCAACCTTATCATTGAAAAAGTTAAATTTATTGTACTTTTCATTTAATTTATATGACATATTTTTCATTTTTTAAAATAAAATAATTATATATGATTTAATAATTTTAATTTTAATTACAAAAAAATATATCATTTAATTTTGAAGATTTTATTTTATCAAGATCTTATACATTGAAATATATAGTTATGAACCCAACTTAGTAAATATTTTCTTCAATTTTATTTTACTTGGTTCATATTAACTCGACTGACATAAGCCATAAGAAAATTCTTGTATTTTAAAATAATTACTTAATCATAAAGTCAATATTAGGGAAAAATAATAAATTTCTCTTAATTTGTTTATATATATATATATATATATATATATTATATATATATATATATAATTTGGTATAAAAAACAAATTAAAAATATATCATATTTATTTAATTTGAATATTTAATTCTAATTAATATAAATTATCATTTTTAAGTGACCTAATTATATTAAATTTACGGAATACTAAATTTAATAGTGATAATAATCTGAGTTTTCAGATGAAATGTAAAATGAAAAAATTATTTACTTTTCACATGATTCAAATGAGAAATATTATAGGGAAGACATTAGAATGGCTATCATCATTAGACTAGGAGAAGGAGGAGGAGTTAAGGACAATGTATAATTTAACTGAAAAGCGTGACTTTTTTTTAAAAAAAAATTGTTGATACAGTCTACATGATAAAGCAAAACTAACAATTTTTTCAAGCAATCTAATATTGCAAAATATTTTAATTTTTCACCAGCTTTTCATTTTAGGATAAAAAAGCTCACATATTGAAACTGTTTATTATATTTTAAAATTTTGAATTAACAATTAGTATTTTATATAATTACTTGAAAATAATTAATTTTCTTAATTTATCACAATAAGCAAGTGAAAAAAAATAATTATAAGAGCTAATAACATGTATTACATAATTTATTTATTTATTTTTATTTTTTATATTTAAATTTGAAACACCAATTAAAAAAAAATAATTGATATGACTATTCACTACACTATTTTTATTAATTGGGCGTTAATAGTAGATCTTGAAAAATAATTTAATAAATAAAAAGTAATTAATGCTAAAACAAAATATAGATTTAAAAGTCATATTTCTTAATATATGAAAATTAATAGACAAGTTTTCTTAAATAACATACAAATAAAAGTAAAATTGAAAATATTTATTTATGACAATAAAAAGTAATAAGAACTTAATATTCATCAGGACCCACGTCTTATGACATTTATGAGAAACAAAAAAGTGAAATCCATCATATTCTTCAGCATGGTTTGTAAATAAATAAAAAAGGATGAACTTGTTAAAAAGCTTTTGCTGAAGTCCAAATGACAAAGTCAAACATACAATTTTTCTAAACAAGTTTATCTTTCAATTTTATTGTAAAAACCTTAATACTCTAACACTTTGATTCAATGCCAAAAAATTAACATGTTAAAATTGGTGCTTATATAATAGAAATATGGGAGTATCCATTTTCATTAGTCTTTTTTTTTCTTTTCATTTTCTCGTTTTATATATTACAATATAAAAGTAGGCAAAAAGATCTAGAAAAATACAAATTCATAAATTCAATAGTATTATGAAAATATGCAAAATAATGAGAAGAAAATATTTTAATTGAAGAAATGATTTTACAATGAAGAGAACCCTCTATTTATACAAAAAGAAAAAAGAAAAGGAAAAGAGTTAGATATGCCCCTAAACTATTTGAAAAGGTCTAGATATACTCTCCGTCTAAAGTTTGGTTCACCCATGCCCTTGCCATCCAACTTTTGACACGTTATTGCAAGATTTGCTTGCTTAAGCTGGTTGTCCTCTATGCTCAGTTATTTAAACTTCATTATTAACTCCAAAAAAAAAGTCATCATTTCCATTTAAATTACGAATCATACCCTAAAAGTGAAAAGCATGAAGTAAGGTAGGACCCATGCATAGAGCTTTCCAACTGACACATAACACTTATTTCGTAATTTTCTTTATATATGTTTCATTTGCATTTGAATTTGGTGAAATATAATTATCTATTTCTATAATAATGTATAAAGATTCAGATTAAAATATTTAAATTACTCTACCTTGCTTTAATTAACTTCACATATTTATCATTTAAATCTCGTGAAGGACAATTACTTATTCATATCCAAGTGTATTTGAATTATATAAATTTATTATAATAATATAATTAATGAATTAATATCGTTTTAAAAAAAATAATTTTTCATCAATGTATAAATAGTATACTTTATCTATATAAGTATCATTTTTAGTATTTAATGACATAATGTTTTTATTGTATAAATGATTTATCATTTAACAATTATCCATCGTTCATGAATCAAGAATTTATTCAACTTTAAGTATGCAATACTATGTGTATATAATCAGTAAGTATTTAGGTGTGTTCGGTACGACGAAAATCACTTTTTTAGAAAATAATTTTTAGAATAACAAGTATGTTTCTTACTTATTTTCTTATATTTGATATTGCACAAATAAAAATAATTATTCTAAAAACTTTTGTTTATAATTTAGACAAATATTATGAGAGATGAATTAGATAGAGGATAATGTAGTGATGGTGGGAATGGGGATGGAAAGTTCAAAGGGATGACGTAAAGTTGAGGTGTGTTAATGTTAAATGGGAATGAACAAAAAATCTATTGTCCTAAAGAAAATATTTTTCAAAGATTTACACCAATCAAATATGAAAATATTAACATTCACAATATCAGTTACACCTTTATATGCATCAACTTTTTTTCTCTAATTTCACATTTTTATTTTTTATAAAAAACGTTTAATAATATACATTTGTGTATTTTATCTTTCTACTTTAATTTATTTGTCTTATTTTTTTTAATATATTTAAAAATTGCACAAAAAATACTATAAATTATGATAATTGACAACTTAAAATATTTTTTAAAAATAGATAAAAGATACTATTGCTTATAAAAATATCTGATTGATTCATAAAATCCATCCACATGTATCACATAAAATAGGACAAAAAAACATGTATTATATAATTTGAAAACTACATAAAAAATAACATATATTATTTCAAAATTACAAAAAAGATACTATATATATTGGGACAAGGGAGTAACATATTATTTCAAAATCACATAAAAAGTACTATAAATTACAATAATTAACAATTTAAAATATTTAAAAATTATGTTAAAATTTAATTCTCTTTAAATTTTATTTATATCACATAAATATTGGACTCGTACTAGCACGGATATTTGTATCTAGTATTATATTATATATAAAAGATACTATTTTTTATGTTAATATTTTAACAATTATTTAGTCGATCCCATGATGCATTTTTGGATTTAAAAAAGATTCTGAGACTTTTCTTTATTTTCTCAAAATTGAAAACAATTGTGTTTATAGCAAATAAACTTTGTTTACGGAAAATTAAGCACAAGTTTACGAGAAATGAATAAAGAAACTCAAATCGAGTTGAAGAAGTAATATATGGTGGACATTTTTCACGAAGATTGTGGTTTAGCAATAGGATTCTTTATTTTTAATTAAAAAATTTAAATTTAATTTTTTAATATCAAAATTTTTTTAGTAAAAATATCTTCTTCAAATAAAGTAATTTTATAATGTGCGATTAAAATTTAATTTATATTTTAAGGAGAACTCAAAGTAAAACCTCAGGACATCAAACGAGAAAAAGAAATGGTGGACATTTTTAGAGGATAAAGATATCTTAGGACACATTATTTATATATATCCAATGAAACCGTCAAATATATGGAGCAATTTTGTCATTTTGCTAATTTTTCTGTTGACGACCGTGACTTTTGAAAAAATAACAATAATAGAGGGTTGTCTGATATATTATATTATTATCTTTGATTAATATAATATTTAAATACATTATTATTTTTTGGCCTTACATAGATTAATAATTTGAATCATACATTTTTCAAAAAAAAAAAATACATGTTGGTAAAATTATTATAAAAATAATAAAATAAGATTATTAATTAGATAATACATGAAGAAAAAATGAGAAAAAAAATATAAGACAATAAATGATCAGACTAAAACGGATCGTTACAAAAATAAATTTAATAGTACAAAATAATAAAATTAAGCAACTATTAAAATAATATTATATTTAAATTAATATCACAACACAACTGACGATACAATATGTACAATATATTTTATTTTCTTTTTCACACTTAATATTTGATATTCATTACCAATTATTTTATATTCATATCTCTTTTGAAGTTATTAAAGGTAGATAACACCAGTTACTATAAGATATTTTTTTCAGCCATACATAAATCTCGCAAAATCTCTAATCAATGATAGAATGCAATTTTATCAGTATTCCTGTTAAATAAAATAAAAATAAATACATGTATAATAATAAGATTTAACTATTAATATAAGTTGTGGTGCACTGATCGAAGTGGTTCACCTCAATCAGAGATTTCGGATTTGAGTAGTCCTGATGAACCTTGCACATCGAATCCAAATTTAATTAAAACTCTAATATAAAGTATGAATATCGAATGAAAAATCAAATAAAAAAATAAAAATCAGTCGTGTATCAAATAATTTAATCAATTAATTAAATATTCTTTTGTATACTTGTGCCAATATATTCGTATATACAACTGTCCATGTGATATTGTTTCCTTCTACACATATTTGGACACATATTCCACTATATTAATTCTCTTTCTTTAAATTTTTTTGATGCGATAGAAATATTTGATATCTATATTAAAATACTTTTTATAAAAATAATTTTATATTTAATCAAACTCAAACTCAAAATTTAAAAATTAGGACTAGTCGATGATTCTCTTTTCATCAACAATAATTGCTTTCCTTTTTTAATGTCTTCATTTACCGCCTTGTTCGTTTCATTCCTCAAATTGTGGTGAAACATGTTGAATTTTATAGTATTAATTATGCTTTAAAATATGTTGTCATATATACTCAAATAAATAAAAAGTCAATTTAAGTGATGATTTAATAATTATTTTTAACTAAAACATGTTGAATTTTATAGTACTATGCTTGAAATATGTTATTCATAAATAATTAAACAAATAAAAAGTCAATTTAAGTGATTACTAAAAGAAATTGAACTCAAACTAAACCATCAACGCCCTAGACCATTATAAGTCGATTTCTTCACGCAACATAGAAGATTATTATAACATCATTTTTTTTGGTGGAGCACTAGTACACGTAGAAAAAGATGGGCCATTTGTGATAGATCTTTTTCTTTTTTCCAATTAGCAAAGAAATAACTAATAATGAAGGTTCCTTCCACATACTTGCTTTCAAGAGGAAAGAGACAAGGAAAATGAACTCACAAAGATGTGTCAAAATATTATATCTATTTCCTCTTTTATTTTACTAGTCCAATTTTGACATCTCACCTTCTTTCGGAAATAATCAAAGATATGAATGTCTTATTGTATTACTTATATTGTTTTACATTTGAATAAATAATTTAAGATGATGCTAAGAATAGAATATGAAGAAAAAATAGTTTTCTCTTAATATGTTAAAAGAATAAAAAAATAAAAATATACTAAAAATTAATAAATAAAAGTTAATGGAGAAAATATTTATTGACATACAAAACAACATACCAATTGTTATAAAACATTATCGTATGGATGTCCACTACACCAAGAAGTTACTATTTATTTTCATTACTTCCTCCATGTATTATCAAGATAACCTCCACCTTTATGACCATTATTCTTATAACCTTTCACCTCCATAACCTCCTCCATTAATGTCATGTTTATGACTATTCTTTTATATACCTCTATGTTACACTATAAATAGAGGCATTAGAGTTCATACATTAGACACTTGAAGATTTAGTAAACACTAGAAAGAAAGTCATCTTATATTGTTCCTTCAATATTATATTTTTCTTATCTTCCTCTTTATATTGTTATTTTATTCTTAAGTTTTACAACACGTTATTAATACGATTTTTCGGTTTTTCAAATTAAATTTCGACTTGATTTTTTCCGTTTGTGATAAGAAAAGGTAAAGGTAAGTCAAATTTAGATTATATTTATGGTGTTTGATATTTATTTTTTGATAATACATTTTGTTTATTAAGATATTGATTGAGGGTAAGCCGGTGATTACAAGTTTTAAAGCACTAATTGGTTATGACATCGAATTAAGGTTTTGATGCATCACGATAATAATATGTTCGTTTCAAGTCCCATTACTTCATGGCCTAATATTTAAGAGGTTGGGTTTTAGTCCTAATTCGTCATAGTGATGATATAGATGTTTGAGAAAAAATAATATACTATTGATTAAAAGTCATGATTTTTTTTCAATTAGTTTGCTCCATTCTTTTATGTGAATATGGTAACAGTGCGTAGTATGTTGAAAAATGACAAGTGGTTGAATATATGAATTTGAGTTTGGTAAAAATGTTAATGATCATCATTCGGTAATTAAAAGGAAGAACATTATGAGTTCTTAAGATGGTCCTTCAAATATGGAGGTAACTTTTATCCATGAATCGAAGTGGTATGGAAAGTTATTTGACACATTATTTCTTAAGATGGTCACTCAAATGTGAAGGTAATTTTATTTCATCAAAGTGGTATGATAATTTATCGGGAACATTGTTCTTGGTGGAATCCAATTTGAAAAATTTTGTAAATCCTCCATCAAAATAAAGAAATACAAAGTGGTAGTTAGTACTTTTGAAGTGATGTTGAGGTGAGTCAAATAAATTTGATAATGTCAAAGTATGACAATGAATTTCTAAGAAAAACTTATGGAGCATGTACAAATAGTTATAGTTTAATTCTTGAAGAAAATGTGACTTGTATTCCTATGATTAAGGAGATGTTCATGTATGATTGAATAAATGTCAGATCTTACCTTTACTGAAAATTTGAGAGATTGAAAAGATATGACATAAATGGTCATATAAATCATATACTTGGACTACTATACAAATATTGTGGTATGTTAAATTATTGAAGGACAAAACAAAGAAATAATTCTTCCTATTAAGGTTGTGACCATGATCAAAATAAATATTCTTGTGTGGCAAGACAGATTTGTCATTGATTGTTAAGAAATAAGTCTCACATATAATCATTTTAACTCATGGCATAATAATGATTTTCTCCTTGAAGGAGATAATCTCCATAAGAATGGTGTTATAAAAATTGTGGCAGTACACAAAATTAATTGAAAGATTAGGAAGGACTAATTTGTTACTATCCAGAAAATGAAATAGTTCATAATATTGGGGTTGTATTAAGTTTCAAAAGAATTTTTTTATGTTTCGAAGGAACTGAAAAAAAATTATTATATTGAGACGGTAAATTATTGAAAATTAACTATCTTCAGTTTATTAAAATCAAAGAGGGTTTTGAATATTTATGTAAAAGGTAACCCGCCTTTCTCTTGTTTGTTGAATAAAAATATGGGCATGATGAAAGAATCACATGCAAAAGTAAAATAGAAGTTTACTAGAATAAATATTAGTTGACATAACTGGTTGGCTATTCCGATTCAAATATGATGCAAAACAAATTGAAAATTCATGTGACTATATGTTTGAAGAAATAAAAGATTCTTCAACAATTCGTTTGTGTTGCTTGTTCTTACAATGAAATGATCACCGTATCAGCTAAGGTTGGGATTATATTTGAAATATATAGAAAGATGAATATGATCCCGTTCACTTGTCATGTGGACATCTTAGTACTATAATTTAATCGATGCATTTATGCTATGGTCACATGTGCATTTGTATCAATTTACAAATTGATTTTGTAAGGTTATTTGCTTGAATTTTAAAATTACGAGCAGAGTTTTAAACTATAAAATTATGTTGATAATGCTAGTTGGTATACCATACCTCCAATTATAGCTAGACCATTGATTATGAGAAAAATCTCTTAAATAAAATTTGGTATGAGATGAGTGTATTTAATGTGTACCCATTAAGCCAACTTGTTTCTTCCATCACAATTGATTCAGGGTCAGGAACCAAATAATTTTCATTTAAAATTTGATATATGCACACAAATTTTATTGCTCCACCATGCACAATGATGGATCCCTAAATGAGGTTTGGGGTAAATGTTACATTTCTTAACATTAGGGAGAGATATGTTTAGCAGCTAAAAATCATGTGTGAGGTGAAGTATCTAGATCCTTGTTAAAAAATGTGAACTTGAAGTTCAAGATATAATTCATTTGCAAAATGCTGCAAATAGTTTGTCAGATGTATTTGCTGACTCAATATTTTAATTAAGCTGCAAATGCTCCAATAAATAGACTTGAAGGACAGAGTCTATGATATATAAGAAACGTAATATACCAATCGATTTCAAACGTAAAACTCATTGAGGAAGGAGACGAGTTAATTATCAAAATGTTCTTGATAATGAGGTAAGTGCTTTGAAAGAGCACTACGGCATACCACTTCATAAAATGTCCAGATACCTGAAATGATGAAAAATGAAAAGATCTCAATAAACTGTATCGTATTGGAATCAAATCAAAGGACAGTCGGCGGTATCTTTGATATGAAGTAGCACTTAATGCTATAAAGGCAACGAGAATCTTGAATTCAAATCTTTCATGTAGTGCAGACATTTAAATGATTGGCCAAATAAAATACACTATTCAAGTATAGTTTTTTTCACTTAGAAAAATCATGTTTTTAAACTTATAGTTCATAAATGTCACGACCCTGACCGTCGTGATTGACACCCACACTAACTCTATGGTGGGAGAACCACACCAAAGCCCAACCCAAACAACTAAATAAAAAACTAAGACATTTAAGTTACAGAAGCAAGTTAAATAGTAAGAAAATAAATAGAGTTCCCATAAATTCTAACAATAGTCTATCAACTAAAATAAATGCGGAAGAATTAACCTAGAACCTGAAAGTCAATGTACCAAAACATCCAAACAATAAACCAAAGTTTAAAAGGAAAAATGGGTACAACCAACCAATCTAAGAAGCATCTAAGAACTAGTCTAAATCTGAAAATGTGGACAGAGACTTAAAGAGAATCCAAGGCAGCCTTAAAGAACTAGCTCACCCTTGAATTCGAACGATTAATGGTCTTCTAAACGAGATCTGTTAATAATAGCTTGAAGATGCCATGTACTTAACAAAAGTAATAGCAAATGCAGTATCAGTACACTATCACAACGTACTGTAGGCTCACGCGGCTATCCCATTAAGTGTAACATAAGCAAGTCAATACAACATTATAACACATGCATTTAATGAACATATACAATATTATTAACATTTATGAGCAGCACACATTTTCACGATTCTCAAGACACACATTTATGTCAAGTAGTTGGTTCTCTAATGGAATCCAAACCCAAATTGTTAGCATATCAGAACGTGATACTCGATTCCATAGTTTTGCCCAGAACGTGGCAATTCGATTCCCTTTTTATGTCAAAATGTGGCAACCTATCCCAGTTAGTTATGTCAGAACGTGACAATTCGATCCTTCAACACAATACAATAACAAACACAAGTATACTCTCAAGTCATATAATTAAAAAATAATTCATGGTATATGGTCATTCGTCCATCTCATTTACTACAAGTGTGATCAATAATGCAATATTCATATACATAAAAATATCATAACGAAGCAAGAACAAACACATATCACAGAATTATAGAATCACAACCATCACTTACCTCGAAACAAGCTTGAAATCTTTAGAATCTTTATCCTTCCCTTTTCGGATTCGTTCCGCTTGTTCTTGGTCACAAACATTCAATAAAAAAATGAGAATCAATATACATTCACTAATTATACATATTTTCAACAATTCTATGAATCCTAGATCATACCATGATCCCAAGTATCCAAAATAGGACTGTTTCCACCATAGAACTAGATCAATAACCCTCAACCACCATTAATTTTTCATTCTATTACGTTTTATGTATCGAAAAATCGATCCAGGGAGTGAAAAACTTACATTTAGCCTCAAAAATGGTGAAACATGAGTAAGAGTCGCCTAGTGTTTGTTCCTTAGCTCAAAAGGTCAAAAAGTGCATAATAAGGTCGTTTAGAGATTTATTAACGACCTTAAGTCGCGTCGAGCCCATCACAGCAGCCCCGCCAAAGTGATCAAAATCCCGCCAGGACGGCTTGCATGAAATCGGTGAAACCATTTCACAATACACCTCTAACCAATGACACTCAAAAAATACCTTTTACGCTAAGATCAATTTTGGGAGTTCTATTCGCCTGAATTCAGTTCTGTAAAGTCGTACATATTTCTTAACGAGTTATCTATCTCCTCATGTAATCAAAATTATAAATAAATCACCTGATTGTTAGCAGATTTTTCTACTCCTTAATAACACCAATTTCGTTCAAATCTGAACTAGCTAGGTTGAAAAATTTCAAGTTACTACAAAAAAAAATTCAAACATATAGTGGGCAATTGCTTTGAAGTAATGTAGAATCATTCATATTTTTTTAACAGAAAAATCATTTGAAAATATACGTCAAGTTTTATCTCTAGCTGAACCATATGTTGCATCTGCACCACTAAGCATTATGTAGAAAAAATTAAAATGTTTGACATGTTGGGCCAGTACTTACACTCTTCTTGTCTTACAACCTTATGAATTTTATTGCCATATTTTGGGCTATTTTGGTGTTTTCACTGTTGGGAAAGACAAGGCACTACAAAGAATGCCTGACAGGATAACAGCGGAAGAATACCCAAGTCTATACTTTCCCTTTTCGATTTGAACCAAGAAAAGACAAACAACCACAAGCAGTATGATGGTAAGGCAGCAAGTAGTTCAACCAAACAAATATAACAAGACAATAATAAATCTATCACACAAGACACCAAGATTTACGTGGAAAACCCTTCGATGTGAAGAGTAAAAAACCACGGGACCAAAAACTCCACTATAATCACCAAGAGTTACAATATTGTTCTCCAAAATTGGCCACAAAACAAGTTACAAACAATGAGCAACAACAAAATAAGATTGAACCAAATCTAGAGAATTAAAGGAACAAAATCACCAATTTCGCAGCTACTGTTCACGACAGCAAAACTGAAGCTGCAGGCCACCAAATCCAACTCTGTCAGTTCCTAATCAAAGATTGAGATGAAGACAATATGCTGTCCAAAAATCAGCTCAATCGGACAAGAAACGAAGCGGGAATCGCAATTTGAAGATGGCTATGAAGGCTGAATTTGGACTGCGAATTTCTCTCTTGTTCTCTCTTTTTGGCTGCTGAAAAAATCTCTCTTGTTATTCTGAAAATAAGACCCTAAATGGGTTTATATTTGCCTCATAAGAATGGGCTTATGGGCAAAAATGGGTTGGTCCAAAAATTGGGCTTTTATTTATCCACATAGGAAGGGAAAAAGACCCATAACCCAACAATTCTCCCCCTCACGACTATGTGGAGGAGACCGCCATCCCGGCGACCATGCAACAATCTTCAAACTTCCCTCTTGGCAAAGCTTTAGTCATCATATCGGAACCATTGTCATTTGTATGAATCTTTTCAAGTTCAAGCAACTTAGAATCCAACACATCTCGAATCCAATGGTATCTCACATCAATGTGTTTAGACCGACCATGGAACGTAGAGTTCTTGCCAAGATGTATAGCACTTTGACTGTCACAATAAAGTACATACCTCTCTTGAGCACAACCAAGTTCCCCCAAGAATCTCTTCATCCAAAGCAATTCTTTACAAGCTTCAACGACAGCAATAAGCTCAGCTTCTGTAGTAGATAGAGCAACACATTTTTGCAACCTAGATTGCCAAGACACAGCTCCCCCTGCAAAAGTAACCAAGTACCCTGAAGTAGACTTGCGAGTATCTACATCACCAGCCATATCTGAATTAGTATAACCACAAAGAATAGGCTTCCCTGTACCAAAACACAAACTCAGACTAGAAGTGCCACAAAGATATCTCATAACCCACTTCACAACATTCCAATGTTCTCTTCCCGGATTAGAAAGAAAACGGCTAACAACTCCAACAGCGTGAGCAATATCCGGTCTTGTACAAACCATCGCATACATCAAACTACCAACAGCTGAAGCATAAGGAACTTTCTTCATATCTTCCTTCTCATCATCACTAGAAGGACACTGTTTCGTGCTCAATTTGAAGTGCATAGCTAAAGGTGTACTGACAACCTTAGCTTTGTCTATGCTGAATCTGCGAAGTACTTTCTGAATGTACTTCTCTTGTGATAATACCAATTTCTTGGCCTTTCTATCACGGACAATCTGCATGCCAAGAATCTGCCTTGCTGGTCCTAAGTCTTTCATAGCAAAAGACTTACTCAACTCTTGCTTCAACTTCTGAATCCTGCAAGTATTATGACCAACAACAAGCATGTCATCAACATAAAGCAACACAATAATAAAGTCACCATCAGAGAACTTTTGCACAAAAACACAATGGTCTGAAGAAGTCTTCTTGAAGCCCTGCTGACTCATAAAAGAACCAAACTTCCTGTACCACTGCCTGGGAGCTTGTTTCAAACCATACAAGCTCTTCTTCAATTTACAAACATAATTCTCTTTACCCTTGACTTCAAAACCTTCCGGTTGCTCCATATAAATTTCTTCATCTAAGTCACCATGGAGGAAAGCAGTTTTAACATCCATTTGCTCAACCTCTAAATCTAGACTTGCAGCCAAGCCTAGAACCACACGAATGGATGACATCTTCACAACTGGAGAGAATATCTCATCAAAATCAACTCCCCTTTTCTGATTAAATCCCTTGACAACTAATCTAACTTTGTACCGTGGAACTGGATTACCATCTTCATGTTTCACCCGAAAAACCCACCTATTTTTCAAAGCTTTTCTGTCTTTAGGTAACTTAACCAAATCAAAGGTATGATTATCATGCAAGGATTTAATCTCATCTTCCATAGCATCAAACCATCTTTCTTTTTCTTCACTTTCCATGGCCTCATCAAGACTCTCAGGTTCTCCCCCATCAGTCAAGAGTACATACTCATTGGGAGAATAACGAGATGAAGGAATTCTCTCTCTACTAGATCGTCTGAGAGAACTCTCTGGAGCATCTATAATTGGTTGTTGGACAACCACATCATCTTGCACTGGAGCATCAACAACATCATGCCGGTCATTCTGAACATGATCACCATCTTCATTATCAACTTGATTTTCATCATTATGAAGATTTTCTTCCGGTGCAATAGTTAAAGGAATTGGATCAACATCAACTAAGCTTTCACTACTCTGAAAATCAGCCTTGTCAGCTTTGTCAAAATCTTCAATTGTTTGGTCTTCAAAGAACACAACATCACGGCTTCTAACAAGTTTCTTCTCAACAGGATCATAGAAACGATAGCCAAATTCATCTTGACCATAACCAATGAAGATACACTGCCTAGTTTTAACATCCAACTTTGACCGTTCATCCTTAGGAACATGTACAAAAGCTTTACACCCAAAGACTCTAAGATGATCATAAGAAACATTCTTACCAGTCCAAACTCTGTCAGGGACATCACCATCTAAAGCAACAGCAGGAGATAAATTGATAACATAAGCAGCAGTATTAAGTGCTTCTGCCCAAAAAGAATCTGACAGCTTAACATCTGAAAGCATACATCTAACCCTCTCAACTAGAGTTCTGTTCATCCTCTCTGCTAAACCATTTAACTGAGGGGTCTTTGGAGGAGTTTTCTGATGCCTAATACCCTGCTCTCTGCAGTATCTATCAAAAGGACCAATATACTCACCACCATTATCTGAGCGGATGCATTTCAATGTCTTCCCTGTTTGTCTTTCAACCAAGGCCTGAAAACTCTTGAACACATCAAGTACTTGATCCTTGGACTTCAAAGGAAATACCCAGAGTTTGCGAGAATGATCATCAATAAAAGTCACAAAGTAAAGTGCACCACCATGAGATCTTACCTTAAAAGGACCACACAAATCAGAATGTACCAACTACAGCAAATCAAGCTTTCTTGAAGGCGGATGACTCTGAAAAGAAACTCTTTTCTGTTTACCGGCTAAGCAATGAACACATTTCTTCAACTTTGCTTGTTTCACTCCAGAAAGCAAATTTTTCTTAGCCAAACTATCAATCCCCTTCTCGCTCATATGACTCAGCCTTCTATGCCATAACTCTGATGAAGTATCATTCTCCACCAAATTTACTGAGTCTCTGGATATGGAGCCCTGAAATACATACAAGTTAGACAACTTGTCACCACGGGCCACAACCATCAAACCTCTAGTAAGCTTCCACTGGCCAACACCAAGTGTATTAACATAACCCTCATCATCAAGATATCCCACAGAAATCAAATTCAAGCGAACATCTGGAGCATGCTTGACATTATTGAGAACTAGTTTGGAACCATTGTTACTTTCCAAACAAACTGTCCCAATGCCAATAACTTCAACTTCATGATTATTGCCCATTTTCAACGTTCCAAAATTACCTGGAGTATAAGAAGAAAATAATTCCTTCTTTGGCGTGACATGAGAAGTAGCACCAGAATCCACAAACCAGCTAGACTCATCACGAACAAGATTAATGGCATTTTCATCACAATAAACAAGAAGATCATTATTAGCAACAACAGCAACACGATTTTCATTATCGCCTTCTCTCTTTTGTTGTCTCATATCTCTCTTGTGCTTGTAACAATATTTAATGATATGCCCATTCTTGTGACAATAGTCACATGTAATATTCTTGTATTTAGACTTTGACTTGCTTCTACTTTTACCACTATCATTCTGACCTCTGGACTTGTTTCTCCCCCTATCTTCAGTAACCAAAACATCGGAGTGTGAAGCTGAAGAAGATGAGGCTTGAGATCTTCTTCTCATTTCTTCATTCAAGACACCACTCTTAGTATATTCCATGGTTACAACACCACTGGGAGCAGAATTAGTCAAAGAAACTCGAAGAGTTTCCCAAGAGTCTGGCAGAGTATTAAGAAGCCAAAGTCCCTGTATCTCATCATCAAACTTTACACCCATTCCGGACAGCTGGTCAAGAACACCCTGAAAATCATTAATATGATCAGAAATAGGAGTGCCCTCTTTATACCTGATATTCATTAATTGTTTCAATAGGAACAACTTGTTGTTGCCAGTCTTCGAAGCATAAAGTGTCTCGAGCTTGTCCCACAAACTTTTGGCATGTGTCTCATTCACAATATGATTTCTAACATTATCTTCAACCCATTGTCTAATATAGCCACAAACCTGCAGATGCTCAAATTCCCATTCTTCATCATTCAAGACTGAGGCTTTTTAGAAGCAAACACAGGTAAATGCATCTTCTTGACAAATAGAAGATCTTTCATCTTGCCTTTCCAAATATGATAGTTACTACCATTTAAACACACCATTTTGCTCATATTTGCCTCCATCATTCAAAACAACAATCAACAATAACCAATGCTCTGATACCACTTTGTTGGGAAAGACAAGGCACTACCAAGAATGCCTGACAGGATAACAGCGGAAGAATACCCAAGTCTATACTTTCCCTTTTCGATTTGAACCAAGAGAAGACAAACAACCACAAGCAGTATGATGGTAAGGCAGCAAGTAGTTCAACCAAACAAATATAACAAGACAATAATAAATCTATCACACAAGACACCAAGATTTACGTGGAAAACCCTTCGATGTGAAGAGTAAAAAACCACGGGACCAAAAACTCCACTATAATCACCAAGAGTTACAATATTGTTCTCCAAAATTGGCCACAAAACAAGTGCCAAACAATGAGCAACAACAAAATAAGATTGAACCAAATCTAGAGAATTAAAGGAACAAAATCACCAATTTCGCAGCTACTGTTCACGACAGCAAAACTGAAGCTGCAGGCCACCAAATCCAACTCTGTCAGTTCCTAATCAAAGATTGAGATGAAGACAATATGCTGTCCAAAAATCAGCTCAATCGGACAAGAAACGAAGCGGGAATCGCAATTTGAAGATGGCTATGAAGGCTGAATTTGGACTGCGAATTTCTCTCTTGTTCTCTCTTTTTGGCTGCTGAAAAAATCTCTCTTGTTGTTCTGAAAATAAGACCCTAAATGGGTTTATATTTGCCTCATAAGAATGGGCTTATGGGCAAAAATGGGTTGGTTCAAAAATTGGGCTTTTATTTATCCACATAGGAAGGGAAAAAGACCCATAACCCAACATTCACACCATTTCTAAAACTTTTGTCCTTTGAAGTTACTACTGGATTTATTCACATATCTTAAATTTTATGTTTTGTTTTGAAAAATGATTTTAGGGTTTGCATCAAGTTGGTCACTACTAATGTTATTTTTTTCTTATGCTCCTTAATTTGTTTTCTTATATGATCGATGGCCTAAATTTGAAACCATAACAATTGAACTTCAAGACACAAATCTAAAGTATGGACTTCAATTTAGTTGGGCTAATATTATAAATGATGAGCCCACTTTGTCAAGCTCAAGATTTCATTTTATTCTAGAGGCCTAATTAGGTGTCACGTGGCATGTAAGTAAAACGGGGAAGTCAATAGGATCATGTCATATACATGATATGGCATGCCTAGCCAAATCAAGGATCAATAAAAATATGTCATGCATGTGTATGTATTAGTGATATGTTCCGATCAATCAAATATTGTCACATTATTTAAATCTGATTGGCTAAAGAAAATATATCTTCATCACAACTTATCCATTTTACAATTTACAATAGGGGTCTTGGTTTTGAGCTCGTAGTTAAACATTGAAGATTTCTCAACAAGTTATACAAGTTGAAGTATTCAAATACTCAAGTTTAAGATACAACTCAAGATCACTAGATTCAAAAATAAGACATCAAATTCACAACTCAAGATCCAACTCAAAATCCCTTGAATTCAAAAGCAACTGAAAATCAAATTCAACAAATTTAAGATCCAACTCAAAGGCTCTTGAACTTATATTTGAAAAGATGAATTAGAGGATTCATAGAGATTGTAATAATCAGTATTTGAAATAAAATACTATGATTATTGCGTTATTATTTACCGTCTTGATTATTATCTTTTCAATGGGAATTTTATTTTCTACAATGAGTTATATTGTACATATGAGATGACAAACACTTAGACTCATATACTAGGAGTTAATATCTTAAAAGATCACTCAACTTTAGGAATTGATCTAGCAAAGTCATTAAAAGTTTGTTTTGTATCAAAAAAATCACTCAACTTAGATTTTTATATCAATAAAATCACTCAACTTTAGGAATTGATCTAGCAAAGTGGTTAAAGTTTGTTTTGTATCAAAAAATACTCAATTTAGATTTTTATAACGATTAGAAAATATTAACAGTCCGATAAATAGTGAATTGCAGCTCCCATTAGACTTCTGTTTTTCCTTTTTTGGAGTAAAATTTAACTTTGAATTAAAGCTTTTGAATAGCAGGTTTCAGAATAAATTTTCAAGGACATTCTATCAAGCAATTTTTATGCATTCAGCAATATTGTTAGAATATATACATAAACATTACGAACACATTAATAGCTGCTTAAACTTATCGATAAATATAATTTAAACACTCAAACTAACCATGGAAGAAAACATCAAATTAAATTGATACATAAATTAGTTTGCAATTTCTGGGCACATGCATATATATAATAATGTTGTTATATATTATAACTTGTAAATTAATCAGGTGGCAGATGGAAGTACGTAGTAAAAGCAATCCAGGAAAAGCAGGAATTCAACGTAAATGTGACATTTTTTAGCTAATAACAAAAGGAAGTATAAATATAAGTTAATTACTGAAAATAAAGAAAAGGATGTCAAATATGAGAGTTTTCCATATTTATTCTGGTCCATATACATAGAGATAGACGATAATGTGGATTGTTTTATTATAGTAATATGGATACATAGAGATAGACGATAATGTGGATTGTTTTATTTTAGTAATATGGATGTTGCTCAGACTCTTCAAAAGTGTCAAACGGTTGGGTGTGTACTTTTGAAGAATCCGAGAGATACGGGTGGAAATAAGGATACAAGTGTTAATATAATTAGGCCACGATTGGATAGGATGCACAAGTTGCAACCCCACACATGTTTTTTGCCATCTCCATTTTGAAGTATCCATTGTCACCCCAATCTGCTCCCCATGAGTTTTTTATGAGCCAATAAGGAACACCATTTTCAACACCATAACCCACAGCAAGAACAGCATGGTTTACGTCCTGCCAATTTAATTTAACATCATCCTCCAATGCTACTAGCTATGTGATCAAATTCCTAATTACTTACCATGGAAGTGTTTCCACATGCAGTGCTTGTGTAAACTCCGCTCTCATACTGTTTGAAACCATCTATCACCTCAAAAGCAACACTAACAGGTCTAATCAATGCAACTGCAATCTTCAGTTCATCTTCAGCACCCTGTAATATAATATAATTGATTACTATATGAATGAAAAAACAAGTCAACTCATCATGTTCCATTATATTCATAGTATTACCTCGGTAATATTGACTGAATCGATGACTTTGACAGCAACATTTTGTGGATTGAATTTACATATGCCATCCTTGGCGGTGTATGGATATGATTCTTCGGTCTCAAGACCACCATTGTATTTAATGTACTCAAATGCATGTGATGGAAGTCCTCCATTACAGCCATGGTTGTCAAAAGCTCCAGCACAGTCCACAAGCTGCTGCTCTGATAGAGAGATTCCCTTCCCAAATGCTTGGGCATATGCTGCCTCAAGTGCACCAGTAGTGCTGCAAAAAACACCACTATTATATATATATATATCCTCCTTCCATTTCATCTAATTATATTACATATATAAGTGCGTCGTAACTAATTTTTTTTGAGGTTCATATCTAACTGTTACTAGTATTTATTAATCTAACAAACACACATCTATTTTTTTTATCACACTCTCATCATCATCATGGTGTGTCCAATATATACTTCTTTTATTTTAACAAAAGAATATAGCTCTACATGAACAAAAAATAAAATAAAATATTAAAATGTTTATCCCAAAAATATAGTCGTATTTTTGTATAATATAAAATGATCCATCACTTCCTTTTTTTTCACTTCATCTCTTCCCTCCTCAAATATTAATTTAGATAGTTTTATTTTTAAGAAAAAAAAAATTCTACCCACTCCACCTAACCCCTTACTTTTAATTTTTTTTCGTTTTGTGTTAGATATATATATCGAAAAATATTTTTTACTAACCGTCACAAGACTTTTCTAGAATTAATTTTTTATTTATGCTTTAGTCGATACACAAGTAGAAAAATATATATATCTAAGATAAAACGAGAAAAAAATGTAAAAAGAAAAAATATAGGAGTAGAGGTTTAAATAGGGTTTAGAATTTCTTTTATAAAATATATTTTAAAAACCACCATATGAATTTTCTTAAAATATTTTTTGAAAGAAATTTAGAAAAAGAACGGGGAGGAGGAGGTGTTGATGTATGGTCAAAAAATAATTATTATTTTTTTAAGAAATTATTTTTTTGGAATAGTAATACTTTAATATTTAATTAACATTAATAGTTTATTATTTACTTTTTGTCAGGTTCATATGAAATGTCATGTAAGGTTTCTGTTGGAATTCTACCCTCCTGAATTCTTCAAAGGAACACGTATTTACTACTTGTTTGTGTTTGCTTGACGAACTTGACAGTAATTATTTAAACCACACTTTGTATTAATTGTAAAACTCAAGTAATACAAAGATTACAACTTCTTTAGCTCTTAAGGAATTATAAACTCTAACTCCTTCTAATCAAGACAAAAAACTACTCCCTAGTTTTCTATCTTTTCAATGCTTTTCAAGTACTCTAACTTGTCAAGCAAATCTACTACCTAGATTGTAAACAAACTCTTGAATACAACCTTACAACGTTAACACTCAAACTCGCAGCACTCAAAAGATTTTAACAAAACTCTCTCAACTCTCTTGATCGTGTTTTGAAGCTCTCTCTTTGTAGGTGCGCAAGTTTTTCTGATCTAAATAGCCTTCTATTTATAGACCAGAAATTCTGCCAATCCTTGTAGAAATCAACTTTGTATTTGTCTTCTACAAATCCTTGTTGACTTCTACTAACTCTTTTTCTCGAAACCTTATTGTACTCAAATTTGTTTTTAATAGTTTTCCTTAACCAAGTAAAACTACTATAAACACAACCGTACACATAAGCTTCCATACGTACGCCGCCACTAGCATACCTGCTGCAATATTTCACAGGAACATGTTGCACTACCTGTTCAGTTCAACTTTGCCATATTCAAAATATCAAGATTAACAAATTCCCCCTTTTTGACTATGGCAAATAATCAGCTTGCATTTGAATAGGTACACATTAATCAACTTTAATCAATATAGAGCAGCACACTGCAGCACACTTTAATATCATCCTACAAATCTTTGCAGGCTGCTTCCCCCTTTTGCCATTAGCCAAAAAAAACATTGAAACCCAAGTATATATGCATACTAGAATAGATCATCAAACCAAATCAGTAGTAGCATCAAAATACCATCAAACCAAAATACATAAAAAAAACAGTAATGTCTACTTCAGTCTTTAACTAAAAAAAACAAAAATCATAAGACAATGCATATGGAAGGATTGTTTAAACAGAGGGTGCCATGGATGTAGAGGAGTTTGAAGATCCCTTGGTTAACAATCCCATGATGCTTTGTAGATGCCCGGAATTCACTGCTTGTTCTTGATGTAATGCAGCCTGAGTTTGAGAGAGTTCTTCCTTAATTCTGCAGTTCTCAGCAAGCAGTTCCTCACGTTCCAACTTATGAGCAGTCCTAACCTGTTCCATCTCTGCTGAATGAGCCCTCTTTAGTGCTTCCATCTCCTTTTCTACAGCAGTAAGAGAGGCCCTCAACCTTTGAGTTTTCACATCAACCCTTTTTGGCGTACCAGGCATGTTCATGTAGTCCACCTTTCCCATGACATCAGAAATGGTTTGAATCTGCCACTTCTTTACAGGCACACCAAAATGTTCAAATACTTGTCCTAACCAAAATCCATAAGCCAAACCCCTTTGTTTCTTATCAACCTTAGACAAACTATGTATGTGACTCATTATTAGCATAGGCAAGTTTATTTGGGTCCTAGACAGTAGTAAGTCCATAAGTGTGAGATCCAAGTAACATGCTTCAGTCCTTTTTTGCTTTCTTGGAAGAAGAATTTTGTGCACTACATTAAACAGCATCTGATGTAAAGGTGACATACAACCCTTGTCAACACTAGAGTATACAGATAGAGTTGGATCATTTGAGAATCTCCTACATATATCAAGTTGAGAGGTGTTTCCTACTAAAGGAGGCCAATCCTTCTTAACATAGTGACCCCATCCCCTATTAGGTATCTTTAGTATTGAAGATAGCATTTCAGCAGTAAGAGTAAAAGTAATGCCACAAACAGTACTAGTAATGGAAGACACAGTTCCTGTTGCATTGATATAGAATTCTCTGGTTTCAACTCTACCCATCTTACGCCTAAAGGATCCTTGAAGCATTAGTTCTGTCCATCCTTGAGCATGCAAGATGGTTACTAACTCATCCATCTCACCACCCCCAAAACCAGAAATAACTCTCCCCCTAATCACACTCCTCTTTTTAAAAGCTAAAATTCTTGCAGAGTAACCACTATCATATGAGACATGAGACTTCGAGTTAGATGAAATTTTTCTCTTTTTGTGACTATTTACTGTATCAGTAACAAGGGTTAAGGATGAAGGAGACTTACGTTTTCTTGTGCGACTTTTCTTAGCAGTCTGAGCCATAATTTCTGCATCCCTAGTACGTTGTACAGATCTAGTTACGCGTACTGGTTCCTTTGCTGGTGAAACAGTGGTAGACTCTTCTTGAACTTCTGAAGGAGACGTAACAATAGGCTTGTAAGAAGACGAACTTCGTTTGGAACATGTTCGAATTTGGGAAAGCATTTCAAGTAGGGTGACATTATCATCATCGGAGCAATTTTCGTGGTCCTGTGATAAACACACTTGTTCCCCCTCACTTTGTGCACTTAAATTTTCTTTCTCTATGCCTTGATTTCTTTCTTCCCCCTGAACAGACGCATCTTCCATAAGAGACCATCGAGTTATGCCGGTTGAGTCGATGTACAGAACGGCTGGTAGGGCATGTAGGCTTTCTTGAGTATCAAAGGGGATTATAGCAAGTGAAAGGTTGTAAGACATGGCCATTTTTCTCAATGTGTCTTCTGGGAATTCAGGGGTTTGGAAAAATGAGGATGATCGGAGAAGAAAGAGAAAGGGATGGTGTTTAAGAGGAATTATAGGGAAGTGTAAGGGTTTTACTGGGAACAGGAACAGGTATGACTTGAAAGGATTTCTGCAGGTTTTGAATTGGCGGTTGTGATGATGATTTAAAATTAATTTCCATTTAATTTAATAAAGGAACGGAATCCAATGCATTTATCTCATAAATTTTTGTCTATCTTAGTTAAGAAAAGTAGACATACCTTTTAAGCATGTATTAATGATTTTGAGTGTCCGATTCCTTCAGCTTTTATTTCTTTAATTTGTCTTCATCATTCCTAGCTCCAGCCTGTTCCTTTCAAAGTGTTCCCTTGCTAATGCTTTTGTAAAGATGTCCGCGATTTGTTCTTCCGTAGTACAAAAATTCATAGAGATTAAACCCTTTTCCACATTATCTCTAAGAAAGTGATGACGAATGTCAATGTGTTTAGTTCTCTTATGTTGCACCGGATTTTTTGCAATGTTGATAGCACTAGTATTATCGCAGAAAATTGGAACTTGTTCAATTTTGAGACCAAAATCACTAAGTTGCTGCTTAACCCACAGAAGTTGGGCACAACATGACGCAGCTGCTACGTACTCAGCCTCAGCAGTGGATAGTGCAACTGAGTTTTGTTTCTTTGATCCCCATGAAATAAGACATGATCCTAGAAAGTGAGCCATTCCTGTAGTGCTTTTTCTATCACCCAAGTACCCAGCATAGTCAGCATCAGCATACCCAACTAAATCAAAGTTGCTTCCTTTTGGGTACCAAAGTCCTAAATCAGAGGTTCCTTTTAAATATCTGAGAATTCTCTTGACTGCTTGAATATGTGATTCTTTAGGATTAGTTTGAAAACGAGCACATAATCCTACACTAAACACAATGTCAGGTCGGCTGGCAGTAAGATACAAAAGGGAGCCAATCATGCCTCTATACAGTTTTTGTTCAACAGCAGAACCTAATCCTTCAAGGTCCAACTTGGTGGCAGGGCTTATTGGAGTATCAATTGGTTTAGCATCATCCATTTTGAACCTCTTAAGCAATTCTTTGACATATTTTTGTTGATGAATCCATGTACCACCAGGTGTTTGTTTTATTTGAAGCCCAAGAAAGTAGTTTAATTCACCCATCATACTCATTTCAAACTCATTGCTCATGAGATTTGCAAATTCTTTTGTGAGACTCTTATTTGTAGCTCCAAATATGATATCGTCAACATATATTTGCACAATCAGAATACCCTTTTCTTTATTCTTGAAGAAGAGTGTATTATCAATTTTTCCTCTTGAATATCCATGACTTAAAAGGAATTTTGACAATCTATCATACCATGCCCTTGGAGCTTGTTTTAACCCGTAGAGAGCTTTGTCAAGCTTATAGACATGATCAGGGTAGTCATTATTCTCGAAGCCAGGGGGTTGTTTAACAAAAACTTCTTCTTGTAATAGCCCATTCAAGAAAGCACTTTTGACATCCATCTGATACAATGTGAACTCCATGTGAGATGCGAAAGCTATAAGCAATCTGATTGCTTCTATTCTTGCCACGGGTGCAAAAGTTTCATCATAATCTATCCCTTCTTCTTGATTATATCCTTGAACAACCAACCTAGCTTTGTTTCTGATTATGGTACCATGTTCATCTAACTTGTTCCTAAACACCCATTTTGTTCCAATTATAGTTCTGTTTGAAGGCTTAGGTACTAGATGCCATACTTTACTTCTTTCAAATTGATGTAATTCTTCTTCCATGGCTATAATCCAATTTGCATCTTGAAGAGCTTCACTTATTTTCTTTGGTTCTACCATGGATAGGAATGCACTATGCGCATAGTGATTCTTCATTCTTGATCGAGTGGTAATACCTGAAGAAAGATCAGTGAGCAGATTTTCCAATGGGTGTGATCCTTGGTATTTGTATTCTTTTAGGA
Organism: Solanum peruvianum; assembly: GCA_027705065.1. NCBI lineage: Eukaryota > Viridiplantae > Streptophyta > Magnoliopsida > Solanales > Solanaceae > Solanum > Solanum peruvianum. The sequence continues at coordinate 57,816,970 of JAKWJD010001761.1, forward strand.
TAGGAGTTGATCTTTCTTGTTCTTCATTATCATCTGACTGATTTTCATCTGTATCAACTCTTTTATCAGAATTCACTTAAGTTTCAATTTCTTCTCTGTTTGTTGTGTCAGAGGAACCAGTTTCTTGGACCTGTTCCTGTTCAGAGACAGCATGTTCTTCAGCTGATGTGTTATTGAACAACACATCTTCTTTTGCCAAGGTGCTGCTTTCATCGAAGATAACATGAACACTCTCTTCGACACACATAGTTCTTTTGTTGAGTACCCTATAGGCTTTACTATGTGTGGAGTATCCAAGAAAAATTCCATTGTCACTTCTAGCATCGAATTTCCCAAGCAAATTTTTTCCATTGTTATGAATGAAGCACTTGCATCCAAAAACTCTAAGATGAGAGATGTGGGGCTTTCTCCCTTTCAATAATTCATATGGAGTTTTTTCTAACAGGGGTCTGGTCATGCAACGATTTGTGGTGTAGCAAGCAGTGTTTATTGCTTCTGCCCAGAATTGATTTGCAATTTTGCTTGCAATCATCATAGTTCTAGCCATTTCTTGAAGAGTTCTGTTCTTTCTCTCCACCACACCGTTTTGCTGAGGTGTTCTAGGGGCAGAGAAATTATGATCAACCCCATGATGGTCACAATATTGTGCAAACTTTGAATTTTCAAATTCAGTTCCATGATCTGATCTGATTGCCTTTAGTTGTTTCCCATGTTTTCTTTGAATTTTTCTCATTAGTGAACAGAAAGCTTCAAATGCATCATCTTTTGTTGCAAGGAATAGTGTCCAGGTGTACCTAGTATAATCATCTACTAAGACAAACACATATCTTTTTTCCCCCTCTACTTTGAATCCTCATTGGCCCACATAAATCCATGTGAATGAGTTCTAAGGAACAAGTTGAGCTTACCATCTGTTTGGACTTAAATGATGACTTTATCTGTTTTCCTAGAGTACATGCTTCACAAACCTTATCCTCCTTGAATTTATTTTTAGGCAGTCCTATAACTAAATCCTTGGTGATAAGTTTGTTTAATTGAACTTGGCTAGCATGACCCAACCTTTTATGCCACAACAAGGGATCTTTTTCCAACACACTTAAACACACTAGATTTGTGTCAGAGATAGTTGAGGTGTCTATGGTGTAGACATGTTTATCTCTTTTACCTGTTAACACTAATTTTTGTGTGTTTAGATTGATTACTTCAACACCAGTGGATAGAAAGATTACCTTATTACCTTTATCACACAATTGAGATATGCTGAGTAAATTGTGTCTAAGCCCTTCCACATAGTATACTTTATCAATTGAATGTTCATCAGTTCTTCCAATCTTTCCACAACCTTTAATTTGACCCTTTTTTCCACCACCAAAAGCAACCATACCTCCTTTTCCTTCTTCTAGTGAGAGAAACAATGTCTTATTCCCTGTCATGTGTCTTGAGCAAGCACTGTCCATGTACCACTGCTGCTTGCTTTCTCTCACTTCTTCCTGAAAAATTAGAGGTTGGATTTAGGAACCCAGATTAACTTGGGATTTTTCTTTTGATCAAAAGGATGAATCAGATTTCTACGTGCCCAGTTGGGCAGACTGTTTTTCCTGGGTATGTACTTGTTCCTCTGAACAGTTCTATAGGTTCTAGTTGAGTTTTCAGTGGCTATTTTGTTTTTGGGACAAAATTGTTTAGAATGACCAGAGTTGCCACACATGATACAAAACATAGGATTTTCATTTATGGGTTGTTCATATCCTATTCCGGTTTTGATGTTCCTATTGTTGTTTCCTAGATGAGTTACTATCATAGAGGATTCTGTCCATTTGTTAGCTCTTTCCAAATCACCTCTTACTCTAGTCAATTCAAGATTTATCCTTTTACACTTTTCCTTTTCCAACTTTAAAGTTTTTTTGAGTTTGTCAACCTCAAGCTTTTGGTCAGGCAGCTCACCCTCTTTTCCTTTGCCAAGAACTTTTAATTTTGAATTCTTAGTTCTTAGTTCCAGATTTTGGGTTTCAAGTTGCTTGATTTTTTCTTGAAGGTCGAGTTTGTTATTATTGAGATCAATATGCTCAAACTTTAAGCTGGATAGGGAAGCAAGTAGTTGGTTCTTGGTGTTCACAAGTTCTTGAATTGTGTCTATGGATGTAAGCAATAGGAGTGAAAACTTTTTCTTGGAGAACTTTGCTAGCTTATCCTTTAGATTAAGAAGGTTTACCTCAGTTTCTTCAGAGTCTGATTCAAGTTCAGCATCTGATTCTTCTATTGCCATCAAGGCAAGGTCTTCAACATCCTCATACATGTCTGAGGAACCTGTTCCCCAGTCTGCATACATTGCTTGTTCCTTTTCCTTGGTTTTCTTTTTGTTGATGAGTTCCTTCCTTTCTTTTTCAGCTCTTTCCTTTTTCCATTCTAATTCCCACATTGGGCAGTCCTTTATTTGATGATCTGTCTTACCACACTTAAAGCAACCTCCATTTTGTGACCGTTCAGGATTTTTTTCTTTCAAGGGTGGTGATTTCTTGGTAGAGTTTAACCCCCTTTTGAAGAGTTTTTTGAAGTTCCTACTTATCAAAGCTAGATCATCGTCATCTATGTCTGATTCGTCACTTTCAGTTGCTTTAAAACCAAGAACTTTTTCTTTATTTCCTTCACTTCTTTTGTCAACATTCATCTCATAGGTTTTGAGATTCCCAACTAACTCATCTAAAGACATAGTAGTTAGATCCTTGGCTTCTCTAATGGCAGTGACCTTAATTTCCCAAGACCTAGGCAAAATCCTAAGTACTTTGTCAACCTGTTCCTCAGTGGTATATACTTTGCCCAGTGAGATTAGTTCGTTTACCACAGTGGTGAATCTGGTAATCATATCTTGGAGAGATTCTCCAGATTTCATCTTAAAGGCTTCATATTCTGAACACAAACTAGCAATCCTGAATTTTCGGACTTGAGTAGTACCTTCATGAGCGTTTTGTAAGGTGTCCCATATTTGTTTAGCAGAGGTACAACTTGAGATACGGTTAAATTCATCAGGTCCTAATCCACATACAAGAATACACTTAGCTTTTGCATTCTTTCCTAGCATCTTATAATCTGCCTCATTATATGTATCTGCGGGTTTAGGTATTTTATTTCCTTCACTATCAGTGGTGGTAGGAATTTGTGGTCCCTTAGTAATCCTTACCCATAATTCGTAGTCTTCAGCTTGAATGAAGTCTTCCATCCTTGCCTTCCACCACGAGTAATATTGTCCATTGAATAGTGGAGGTCTGTTGATGTGTTGGCCCTTACCGTGTCCGAGTGGAGGTGCAGAACTCATGTTGATCTTATCTTGAGTTGTTAGACTCTCTAAAGATAACCTTGCTCTGATACCACTTGTTGGAATTCTACCCTCCTGAATTCTTCAAAGGAACACGTATTTACTACTTGTTTGTGTTTGCTTGACGAACTTGACAGTAATTATTTAAACCACACTTTGTATTAATTGTAAAACTCAAGTAATACAAAGATTACAACTTCTTTAGCTCTTAAGGAATTATAAACTCTAACTCCTTCTAATCAAGACAAAAAACTACTCCCTAGTTTTCTATCTTTTCAATGCTTTTCAAGTACTCTAACTTGTCAAGCAAATCTACTACCTAGATTGTAAACAAACTCTTGAATACAACCTTACAACGTTAACACTCAAACTCGCAGCACTCAAAAGATTTTAACAAAACTCTCTCAACTCTCTTGATCGTGTTTTGAAGCTCTCTCTTTGTAGGTGCGCAAGTTTTTCTGATCTAAATAGCCTTCTATTTATAGACCAGAAATTCTGCCAATCCTTGTAGAAATCAACTTTGTATTTGTCTTCTACAAATCCTTGTTGACTTCTACTAACTCTTTTTCTCGAAACCTTATTGTACTCAAATTTGTTTTTAATAGTTTTCCTTAACCAAGTAAAACTACTATAAACACAACCGTACACATAAGCTTCCATACGTACGCCGCCACTAGCATACCTGCTGCAATATTTCACAGGAACATGTTGCACTACCTGTTCAGTTCAACTTTGCCATATTCAAAATATCAAGATTAACAGTTTCACATAAAAGAGAGAGTACATTCTAAACTATTCACGGTGTCAATAGTTTAGATTATAAAATATAAAAAAATACTTATAGATATATTTTTGATAATTATGATATGATGATTCTCACCTGAATGTCCAGCAAGCTCCGCAGTCTCCCTGTGCCTTCACTGGGCTAACAATACCAGTTTCCCTCCAGTCTTTCTATAATCACAAAATTGGAAATTTGCAGTTAAAAATACATTGCGTGTTTAGTGTTAAGTTCCTATCTTTATAATTCAACTCTATGCATCTTGTAATATAATAAAACATTTCATCAACTCTAATGAGAAATGGTGCAGGTACGTATACCTACCGCCTATTTAATTTTTAGTTAGATATAGGACAACTCTTACCAATATTCAACGCAAAACGCATGTACGCTACCTCGCGAAGGTAGACTATTAATTTACAAAAAACGCTCAGCTCAAGTACAACAATATAATATTTAACATGTACGTTCATTCTGCTGATTGAACATACCTTCTCTGGTAGAAGACCGTTAGTGAACTTAAGATTGGTCTTTGTGGTGGCAGAACAGTTTTGAGGTGTCCCCTGCAACTTCACTCTACGGAACTCATCCCATGATAGGTCGGTAAACTCTGCCACAAAACATAGTACATATGAGCGACGGACATTATAACAAAACAACTTCATATATATTTTAACAACAATTATACATACTATTGACACCGAGTTTGTATGACACTAATGATCTTTTGTTGTTATGTGATCGAATCATCTTCAGATTCTCCACAAATATCTCAAACCTTAGCTTGGTCTCCTCAACAGAATCGTACTTTTTCCCATACCTTTTATAAACATTCAAATATACATTATTATTACATATACAATTACAGCAATCTCATTTATTATTTATTATAGTGATTTACTTGTTAACAAAGCGAGCAAAGGAGAGAGCGTCGTCACTCTCGCCAACCACTTGAAGAATTTCGTTCTCCACTTCTTCCGAAACGACGACTTGTCTGATGGGATTCACATCAGAAAAGGTCGCCGCTCCGGCAATCGTAGCGGCGAAAAGGCCGGTGATGAGAACCAATAGGACTGAGGAACGTGACATTCTAATTGTAATTGTAATTGTAACCGGAAATAGGATTGGATGAATGAAGCTGGTAGGAACATTGGCCAATTTATTGAGGTTTTTTTTTGTCCTATACAAACTCCATCTCTATTTACTTATCAAATATTTTCTAATTTGATTTCTCAAAAATTACCTAAATACACAACTTATTGATTATATTTTTAATATTTCTTTACCACTAGGAAAAATTACATAAAGTCATAACTACTATTCTAAAATACATTACTTTATGCGATATATCAATCAGATACATCACATTATGCGATATATCGAGACATACTGATGTAACAAGACATTGAGTGAAATATCTTAAATCGAAACACGATATATGTATCCGAATGTTGAGCGATGTATCCGAATCGGGACGTGATGTAGTGAGACCTTTTGGAATATATTCTAATTCGACCTAATTTAAGAGATTTTGTAATTTGGAAAAGAATAGTGATATGATGTAATTAACTCTTATCACTATGAGATTTGTGTAATCCCCTTTTTACTTATCACTTTTGACAAATCAAACAAGGACAAATTTTCTTCTTGCTATTATACTCTCAATTTATTAAGGTTGAGCTCATCGAAAGCCGGTTAAAGTTGACACCAATTTCAATTAAATATTTTCACTATACTTTGTTCATTTTAAATACCTCATGTTGAGTTCCACTGTGTCATTTGACACTTTTTGTTGGTTTGACATATTGTATGTGTTGCACCCATTTTGAAAGCGTGAGGAGTTCTTTTTGGATTTTTAAATATTTTTTCCCTCCTTCTTCAGAATGATGAAAACCCTTAATAATATGAAAAAATTGAAATAAAAGAACTATCACGCTAGTTTTAAAAACATTTATAAGAACAAATTACAAAAAAATCATGACACTAATTTTGAAAACATCTTTTACAATACAACACTTTTTTTTCTTCAAAAAAGTAGAAGAAGAATCTCATATTTGTCAGAATCTCACCTTGCTATTGATAAAATGGTTCTCAAAATTAAATTTCCCCAACAAAAAGAAAGGAACTAAAATCTAAATTTTTTTTAAAAAAAATGGAAGAAGAACCAAAAAATGGCCCGGGAGGCATAAGGGACGAAAGTAAGGCTGATGGGGTGGGGGTGGGGTAATGTAAGGTGGGTGGGATAGTAGAAAATATATAACTTTATTTATTTTATTTTTTTGAAAAATTAGTAGTTTTTTAATAATTTATTTTAAAATTATTATTTTTACACTTAAATTTCATATGTCAATTTCAAATTAGTCATCATGTCATATTATCCGGAAGTGTATTACACACACACTTAGTAATTTTAGTTGTTTGTCAAAATGACACAGCGGAGCCCTACTTGAGTTATTTAAAATGAACAAAACTTATTTGAGGTGTATAAGTGAAAATAGGTTGCAGTTTTAAGGGGTTACCTATGGATCTGCTATTTATTGATATATTTGAAAAACATAATGAGTCAATATGTATAAGACTTTATTAATTAATAGGGATAAAATAATAAATTTACTCTACCAATCATTATTTTTTTAATAAATATAATAAGTCAAAATTTAACAAATAAAAAACTAACAGATGGTAAATCTTGTTTGATTTTCTGCTTATAAGGGAATGGTGTGTTTTTCCTTCTACATACTTTTCAAGTTATGCGTCCTACGGATAGTGAGTAGTAAAAAGTAAAATTTTCATATTAAAACGCCAACATGAAAAACATAGCGTTTTGTCAATTTTGTAAATTGAAGAAGTAAAATATGAGGACATTTATAACATAAGATCGAGGACATTTTTATCTGAATATATGGAATTTTCTTGTAGAAAGCAAACATGAAAAAACATGGTGTTATCTCTTGGTGGTGAACTAGTGTACTTAGAAAAAAAATGGACCACTTAGGATAAGATTTTGTCTTCTTTCTTTACATTAGCAACTTCTTATATGTTCGAGAGAGATCAATGAATTAACAAACGAAGGATTCGTTCACAAACTTTCTAGAGGAAAAAAATAAACTCACTCAAATTGGTTAATATATATTATTTTCGTTCACTTTTATTTGTCTAATTTTAACTTTGTACACCCTTTAAAAAGTAGTTAATAATATTGATATGAGTCTTAAAAAGTAATTTAAAAGTAGAGCTGTCAATATGGGCTAGTCCACCTCACCCGGGCTAATCCGTACATGCATTTACATTTTACGGGTCAGGTCGGGCAAACCCATTTTTTGTGTGGGCCAAAAAATGATCGGCCCAACCCACAAGTACGTGGGCTACAGGCCAACCTACCTTTTTAAAAATTATATTTTTGATAATTATTAAATTAAATTATAAATTATAATTTAAAAATATTATTATAAATATCGAAAAATAATATTACATGATGTTAGGCCTCATTTGTTTGCACTTAATGGGGGTCTGAATCTTAATCATTCAAATTTGCCTCATTAAGTGTGTTTGTTTTTAAGAACTGAATCTTAATTATTCAGATTCATTTCATTAAGTTCGTTTGTTTTATTTTCTTATAAGCCTCTTAATGGGTCTGGATATATCTGAATGAACCAGATCTGTAACACACTCTTAACACTATCTTAATTCAACTAAATCGCAACAATTCGTAAAAGTTATATTCTTATTTAATTAATGTTAATTACATGCTTACATTACAATTTCCTTTATTCATAATAATTTAATATACATCTTTTACTTTCATAAGTTAATCAATATATTTGAATTGATAAGCTCTCATGATATAATATTTAGCACAGAATCAAAAAGTAAGAAAGTATTAGTTATTTGATCGATAATAATAATAATTGTCTATTATAAAATAAAATATTTTTCTACACAATATATTTACTACTCTATATAAGCTATTTTACATTGCATGATATTAGATTCTCAAAGCATTTGAGTGCAAAAAATAGTCATATTAATGATGTAACATGATGTTAAATTCTTAAAAGATAAATCATATTATCTTGTTACGTAAAAATGTTCAAAATATTATTTTGTATGAAAAAAACTATTTTACTAACAAGCTTTTATAATATTTTATTGTTAAAACGTTTAATTTCATATGTGCGTTCAAATATTGAAAACTAATCGTCCCAATAATTGAGTGCTCAGATTTAGAGACAACATCTTAATATTTAGATGTTAATTCAGATTCACACATCTAGATCTTAATGCACATCTTAATATTCAGATTCAGACGTCTTAATCTTAATGGAAACAAATGAGGTCGTAATGTTACTACTTGTTAATCAAATTTACAAATAAAATTATCTTTATAGTATTTATTAAGTTTTTTTTTTCAAGTAAAATTAAAAGTATAAATATCTAAATAGAAATATTAACCTAATTGTTTTGAGTTTGGACTCTTTTTAATTTTAGATTTTGATATTTTTTTTTATTAATCTTTTTTGGCCCACGGGCCGGCCCTACCGATATTTCTCAAACCCCTCAAATCAGCAGGCTTATTCAGGCCGGGCTGAAAAACCCTTTTCTTAAATGGGCTCCAAAAATCATAGCCAACCCTATTAAATCCCGGGTTAGGCTAAGTCAGCCCAACAGGCCTAGCCCATATTGACGGCTCTATTTAAAAGTTACTTTTTTCTAACATACTTAAAAAGTAATTTAAAGTTATTTTTTTCAACAATATTTTTAAGCACACTAACTAGTGAACGAAAAGTTAAAAACTACTTTGAAAAAGATCTTATGAGAGAATCTTGGTGACCTTAATTTCCATTTTTTTGTTATGAAATCTGTTTGGGAATTTGAATTACAGTAAAATCTCACTAAATTAATATAGTTGGATCATAAAATATTATTATTTTATAAAAATATTTGTTAATTTAAAGAGTGTTTTGAGATTCAACTTCTTGATATTGGATAATAACAGCTTTTAAGATGTACTATCGAAACAAATTTTATCGCATGATATTAAAAGGTTATATTGTGGGACAAACTCACTGAGAAAAAATTAATGTTTTGGGTGCTATCAAGTTTGTGATCCCGACTTGAACGATAACTGTTGAGCAAATCATTTATGACAAAGCAAATTTTGTTTAAAAAAAGATAAAAACTTTGAGAATTTGAATGAACCACTTGTGAAAACATTAATCATGAATTTGAGGTCATGATTAATGATCTTGGTTACCTTAATAAAATTGACGTCAATAACCTATTGGATTACCTAGGCGAAAAGATACATGTTCAGAGATTCAAAGCTTATAAGAAATTATGAATACCATCAAAACAATAATGTTAACGATGAAGTTGAAGATGATACAATACCTTTGGAACGAGTTACGCGTAGAAAAACAATTATTGCATCTAAAACTCTTCACAATTTTATGGTACAGTTAGAAAAGACAACATAAAAACTTTTGAATGCAATATGAAAATGTATAGATGAAATAAGGAATATAATTGCATTCATTCAAGAATAATTACTTACCAAAGTTAAAGGCAATCAACATTTTGATTTCAATAATCCAATGTTACTCTCATTCAAAATGTGTTCAAGTGATACCACATTCTTTCGCTAAAAACAAATTCCAAAATAAACCTCTAAAAATAATATTCATAGTTCCAAAAATTTGGAATTCAAAAACAGAAAGTAGAAATCTTGAGGTTATTTCGATGTTGCATCCAACACCTCGTCATATGTGTGATAGTCCATCGCCTAGGTCGTCACTGATCTATAGAAGATTGATTTTTTTTTTGTAGGTGTGACACTTGATGTTACGACCCATAGTAGACCTGACGGTCCATAACCTTTACCGTCAGAAAACTTCAGAGAACTTGATCTTTTCTATAAGTGTGATGGCTACCCCTGACGGCTCATTACAGTTTTGACAGTCAGTAAGGCTTAATTCAGAGCTCTTCTGACAACACTTTTGTAACGACCTGTTTAGTCGTTTGAGCAGCAGATTTTTAATTCTGGAAAAACTGGGCCATACTACGGACACCACGACGGACCGTCGTAGGCACGACGGCCCGTCGAGGGTGAATCGTTGCATCATACTTGGAATTCTGAAATTGGGTACTGAAAATCGACTCTCTGTAAATTGTGACGGACCTACAGGACGTGCCGTCACATCCACGACGAACCGTCGTGAGTTTCCGTTGCAAAACACTTCAACGTTTGAGAATTTGGTTCGAGAAACGAGTTTCTGACCGCCATGACGGACGTGCAGGACGGACCGTCACAGGCGTGACGGACCGTCACAGCGTCCGTGGTGACGGTGGGATTTTGGGCAGGTGCGACGGCCATCGTGACGGACCGTCGCAGGTATGACGGCCCGTCACAGGTCACGCAGTCCCAGACAGTTTAGGATTTCTCCACACGTTTTAAGGGTCGTTTTTGACTATTCTTTCCTTAATTATAAAGATTGAGGGGTAACATTAATAAGTCTAATTACTTAGGGGTTAAAAGGGGTAACCTTAAGTGAATTAGTGGGGTTTTATTGTCCTTTTTCACACTTAATTACATGATTAATTAGGGTAAAGGAAAGAGGGTTTGAATAAAACAAAAGAGAAAGAACAGAAAGAGAGAGAGCAGATCGATCGAATTGGTTGAGGAGAATAGCAAGCTTGGGAAATTTCTTGTGGATTCCAATTCTTCGGTGGAGGTAGGTTATGGTTTTATGTTACGATAATCGTAGTGAACTCTTGATAGTGTATGATATGTATTGATGATGTTGTAAACCTGTCTATGTGCTTAAATTGTATGCTTGCATGATTATGATTATGAGATTGTGATTAATTAACAAGCATGATGAAGCTATTGAATCCCAAATCTTGAAAGAACCCTAATTCGCTTGATATATTATATAATAAGATTGATGATGCCTTAGTATGATAGAAGGCTTGATGAATTAGGGGATCGGGTGCCACGTTCCGGTACCAGGATAGAATGAATATGAGGATCGGAGTGTCACGTTCCGACACCAGGATAGAATATGAGGATCGGGTGCCACGTTCCGGTACCAGGATAGAATGAATATGAGGATCGGAGTGTCACGTTCCGACACCAGGATAGAATATGGATCGGGTGCCACGTTCCGGTACCAGGATAGAATGAATATGAGGATCGGAGTGTCACGTTCCGACACCAGGATAGAATTAGAGGGGCGGAGTGTCACGTACCGACACAAGAGGAAGAAAGATAATGAATCTTGAGAGATAATGAATATACTCAATCTAATGAACTTAATTCCCAAATAAGTATGGTATTGAGGCTTGAGTCCTCATGTGTGAACTTGACGGAAATTGTTAATGATAAAGTAATTGCTGTTGCTACATGTTGAGTATTGTAGTTGATTTACATTATTATTGATATATATTGTTCCCTATTTTGAGTTAGCCGATGATATCTACTCAGTACGTGTGGTTATACTGACCCCCTACTTTTATGTTTTCCTTTTTGTTATTTGTGTAATGCAGCAAACGTTCCGTCAACTTCGACTCAGCAGTAGATCAAGCCAGTCTTCACTCCATCGGAAATTCAGGGTGAGCTAATGCGTCTAGCTTGGACTGGATCTTCTTCTTCAAGTCTTGATGCCTTGAACTTCCGGCATGGACTAGTTTTTACTTGTTTTTAGTTTTTTAGACATTCTTAGATTAGTAAATTGAGATAGATGTTCTTGTGATGATGACTTCCAGATTTTGGGGATAATACTAATAGTTTGAGTTGTTTTTATTAATGAGTATAAGTCTTCCGCATTTCTTTTGTTGATATTGTATTAAAATGTTAAGGTTTAGATTGGTTGGTTCGCTCACATAGGAGGGAGAATGTGGGTGCCAGTCGCGTCCCGGTTTTGGGTCGTGACAGACTTGGTATCAGAGCATTAGGTTCATTGGTCTCATCACACAAGGACAGGTCTAGTAGAGTCTTAAAGAACGGTAGGGGGACGCCTTTACTTTTCTTTGAGAGGCTATAAGACTTTAGGAAAATTCCATTCTTTCATTCTTTCTTTCGTGCTATTACTTGAGTCCAATTGGTATCTAGGTGATACAAATTGGTATCTGACCATCTTCATTCTATCTCGCAGATGGTTAGAACTAGAGCAACGACCGCACCAGCAGCAACAACGGAAAGACAGGAAACTACTGAGCCAGCCACTGGGGCTGTGGCTCGAGGAAGAACAACGGCAAGAGGCCGTGGGAGAGGTCGTGGGAGGACGTCCTCTAGAGGGAGAGGACGAGCCCCTAGCCCATCTGATGCTAGGGCGGTGACTCCTCCACCGACTGAGGAGGTAGTTAGAGAGGGTGAGGAAGGGGAAACTGAACAAGGGCAGAATGAGGAAATGCCACCCCAACCTACCCCAGAGATGATCAACCAAGTACTTGCTTATCTTAGCGGGTTGTCCGATCAGGGTCAAGCACCTCCAATGGTTTCTGCACCAACACCTCCGGTTTCAGAGATACGACATGCGCCTACTATGGCTCCCCGCATGGATGCACCATTGGGAATAGGCACATTTCCACGTCTGACTACTGGGCCTATTATGACAAACGATCAACATGAACTTTTTAGTAAGTTCTTGAAACTGAAACCTCCAGTCTTCAAGGGTGCAGAATCTGAAGATGCTTATGATTTTCTGGTTGATTGTCATGAGCTACTATACAAGATGGGGATAGTAGAGAGGTTTGGTGTCGAGTTCGTGAGTTATCAGTTCCAAGGTAACGCCAAAATGTGGTGGCGTTCACATGTCGAGTGTCAACCAACCGAGGCACCACCTATGACTTGGGAATCATTCTCTAGTTTGTTCATGGAGAAGTATATCCCAAGGACCTTGAGAGATAGAAAGAGGGATGAGTTCTTGAGTCTTGAACAAGGAAGGATGACAGTAAACGCGTATGAGGCTAAATTTCGCGCACTATCCAGATATGCCACCCAACTTTGTTTCAGTCCACAAGAACGGATCCGCCGTTTTGTGAAGGGGTTGAGGTCAGAATTGCGGATTTCAGCCTTACAGATAGCGGCAACGGCAACATCCTTCCAAGAGGTGGTAGACTTTGTGATTGAGGTGGAAGGAGTGAAACCAGATGACTTCACCACGACATCGACATCAAAGAGGTTCCGAAGGGGAGGTGAGTATAATGGTTCTTATTCTAGAGGACAGAACTCCGGAGGTCACTCAAATCGACCAATACAGTCTTCACTACAGACTGTAGTTGGGGGTCCACCTCAGAACGGTCAACACTTCTCTGAGAGGCCGACGCGTGAACCCAGAGAATGTTATGGGTGTGGAGAGATTGGACACATTAAGAGGTACTGTCCAAACCAGAGTTACAGACCCCCAATGGCTAGAGGAAGAGGTGGTAATGGTAGAGGTCGTTATTCTGGAGGGCGTGGTGGCCGAGGTAATGGTGGTCACCAAAACGGCAGAGGTGAAGGGCAAAACGGAGCCACTACTACACAACATGGTAGGGGCAACGGACAGACGAATAATGGGGCCCATTGTTATGCTTTCCCTGGGAGATCTGAAGCGGAGGCGTCTGATGCTGTTATCACAGGTAATCTTTTGGTTTGTGATTGCATGGCATCTGTGTTATTTGACCCTGGCTCCACGTTTTCTTATGTATCTTCATCATTTGCTAACGGTCTAAATTTACATTGTGAATTACTTGACATGCCTATTCGTGTTTCTACTCCGGTGGGTGAGTCTGTGATAGTCGAAAAAGTGTATAGGTCTTGTTTGGTGAATTTTGTGGGGAGCAACACTTATGTGGATTTGGTTATTCTAGAAATGGGTGACTTTGATGTAATTCTGGGTATGACTTGGCTTTCCCCAAACTTTGCGATTTTGGATTGTAATGCTAAAACAGTGACGTTAGCCAAGCCTGGGGTAGATCAGTTAGTATGGGAGGGTGACTACACTCCCAATCCGGTGCGTATCATCTCCTTTATTCGTGCTCAGAAGATGGTTAGTAAGGGTTGTCTAGCTTTCTTGGCACATCTTAAGGATGACACTACTCAAGTACCATCGATTGAGTCAGTTTCGGTAGTCTGTGAGTTTTTGGATGTGTTCCCTGCAGATCTTCCCGGTATGCCACCAGATAGGGATATAGACTTCTGCATTGATTTGGAACCCGGTACTCGCCCCATTTCTATACCCCCGTATAGAATGGCTCCCGCGGAGTTAAGAGAATTAAAGGCTCAACTTCAAGAGTTGTTGAGCAAAGGCTTCATTAGACCAAGTGCATCTCCTTGGGGTGCTCCGGTTTTATTTGTGAAGAAGAAAGATGGGAGTTTCCGAATGTGCATAGATTACCGACAATTGAACAAGGTAACTATTAAGAACAAGTACCCCATTCCTCGCATTGATGACTTGTTCGATCAGTTACAAGGTGCTTGTGTCTTCTCTAAAATTGACTTGAGGTCCGGTTATCACCAACTGAAAATACGAGCAACGGATGTGCCAAAGACTGCTTTTCGAACTAGGTATGGGCATTATGAATTTGTGGTAATGTCATTTGGTCTTACAAATGCCCCTGCTGCCTTCATGAGCTTGATGAACGGGATTTTCAAGCCATACTTGGACCTCTTTGTGATTGTGTTTATTGATGATATACTGATATACTCCAAAAGTAAGAAAGAACATGAGGAGCATTTGAAAATGGTGTTAGAGTTGTTGAGAAAGAAAAAGCTGTATGCGAAATTCTCCAAGTGTGAGTTTTGGCTAGATTCAGTGTCCTTCTTGGGGCACGTGGTTTCTAAGGATGGAGTGATGGTGGATCCATCTAAGATTGAGACAGTGAAGAATTGGGTAAGACCTACAAACGTGTCAGAAATAAGGAGTTTTGTGGGGTTAGCTAGCTACTACCGCCGATTCGTCAAGGGATTCTCTTCCATAGCTTCCCAATTGACGAACTTGACTAAGCAAAACGTCCCATTTGTATGGTCGGATGAGTGTGAGGAAAGCTTCCAGAAGCTTAAGACTTTGTTGACTACCGCACCAATTCTTACCTTGCCAATAGAGGGCAAAAACTTCATTGTTTATTGTGATGCATCCTATTCTGGGTTGGGTGCAGTGCTAATGCAAGAGAAGAATGTGATTGCTTATGCTTCGAGGCAGTTAAAGGTGCATGAGCGTAACTATCCGACCCATGATTTGGAGTTGGCCGCGGTAGTGTTTGCACTAAAGCAATGGAGACACTACTTGTATGGGGTTAAGTGTGAAGTCTACACGGACCATCGTAGCCTACAGTATGTCTTCACTCAGAAAGACTTGAACTTAAGACAGAGGAGATGGATGGAACTACTGAAGGACTACGACATCACTATTTTGTATCATCCGGGAAGGCGAATGTGGTGGCAGATGCCTTGAGTAGAAAGGTCGGAAGCATGGGAAGTCTAGCTCATTTGCAAGCTTCTAGACGCCCATTGGCTAGAGAAGTGCAGATTTTGGCTAATGACCTTATGAGGTTAGAAATAAACGAGAAGGGAGGATTGTTAGCTTGTGTAGAGGCAAAATCCTCTTTTCTTGATCAGATTAAGGGGAAACAGTTTGATGATGAGAAACTAAGGCGAATTCGAGATAAAGTGTTGCAAGGAGAGGCTAAGGAAGCAATAATCGATGGGGAAGGTGTTTTGAGGATCAAGGGAAGAGTATGTGTACCCCGCATCGATGATTTGATCACCACTATTCTTACAGAAGCTCATAGTTCCGGATATTCTATACATCCTGGTGCAACCAAGATGTATCGCGACCTAAAGCAACACTTCTGGTGGAGTAGAATGAAGCGAGATATTGTTGAGTTTGTTGCCAAGTGTCCAAATTGTCAACAAGTAAAGTATGAACACCAAAGGCCCGGAGGAACACTTCAGAGAATGCCCATTCCTGAATGGAAGTGGGAGAGAATCGCGATGGACTTCGTGGTTGGTCTTCCCAAGACATTGGGTAAGTATGACTCCATTTGGGTGATTGTTGATAGGTTAACTAAGTCTGCTCACTTCATTCCTGTCAAGGTGACCTACAATGCAGAGAAGTTAGCCAAGATCTACATCTCAGAAATCGTTCGGTTGCATGGAGTTCCACTCTCAATCATATCAGATAGAGGTACGCAGTTTACTTCTAAGTTTTGGAGAACATTGCATGCTGAATTAGGTACTAGGTTGGACCTTAGCACTGCATTTCACCCTCAGACCGATGGTCAGTCTGAGCGAACGATTCAAGTGTTGGAGGATATGCTTCGTGCGTGTGTGATAGAGTTTGGTGGACATTGGGATAGTTTCTTACCTTTGGCAGAGTTCTCATACAATAATAGCTATCACTCCAGTATTGATATGGCTCCATTTGAAGCATTGTATGGGAGGAGGTGTAGATCTCCCATTGGTTGGTTTGACGCCTTTGAAGTTAGACCTTGGGGGACTGATCTGTTAAGGGATTCTATGGAGAAGGTGAAAGCTATTCAAGAAAAGCTTTTAGCGGCTCAAAGTAGACAAAAGGAGTATGCAGACCGAAAGGTTAGAGACTTGGAGTTCATGGAAGGTGAACAAGTCTTGTTGAAGGTTTCGCCCATGAAAGGGGTGATGCGGTTTGGAAAAAGAGGTAAGTTAAGTCCAAGGTATATTGGACCATTTGAAGTGCTTAAGAGAATAGGGGAGGTGGCTTATGAATTAGCCTTGCCCCCAGGGCTGTCCGGAGTGCATCCGGTGTTCCACGTATCCATGTTGAAGAGATACCACGGAGATGGAAACTACATTATCCGTTGGGATTCAGTTTTGTTGGATGAGAACTTGACTTATGAAGAGGAACCGGTTGCTATATTAGATAGAGAAGTTCGCAAACTGAGGTCGAGGGAGATTGCATCCATCAAAGTGCAATGGAAGAATCGACCGGTTGAAGAGGCTACTTGGGAGAAGGAGGCAGATATGCAAGAAAAATACCCACATCTGTTTACCGATTCAGGTACTCCTTTTCGCCACTGTTTTTCTTCCTTTGATCGTTCGGGGACGAACGATGGGTAAATTGGTATCTATTGTAACGACCTGTTTAGTCGTTTGAGCAGCAGATTTTTAATTCTGGAAAAACTGGGCCATACTACGGACACCACGACGGACCGTCGTAGGCACGACGGCCCGTCGAGGGTGAATCGTTGCATCATACTTGGAATTCTGAAATTGGGTACTGAAAATCGACTCTCTGTAAATTGTGACGGACCTACAGGACGTGCCGTCACATCCACGACGAACCGTCGTGAGTTTCCGTTGCAAACACTTCAACGTTTGAGAATTTGGTTCGAGAAACGAGTTTCTGACCGCCATGACGGACGTGCAGGACGGACCGTCACAGGCGTGACGGACCGTCACAGCGTCCGTGGTGACGGTGGGATTTTGGGCAGGTGCGACGGCCATCGTGACGGACCGTCGCAGGTATGACGGCCCGTCACAGGTCACGCAGTCCCAGACAGTTTAGGATTTCTCCACACGTTTTAAGGGTCGTTTTGACTATTCTTTCCTTAATTATAAAGATTGAGGGGTAACATTAATAAGTCTAATTACTTAGGGGTTAAAAGGGGTAACCTTAAGTGAATTAGTGGGGTTTATTGTCCTTTTTCACACTTAATTACATGATTAATTAGGGTAAAGGAAAGAGGGTTTGAATAAAACAAAAGAGAAAGAACAGAAAGAGAGAGAGCAGATCGATCGAATTGGTTGAGGAGAATAGCAAGCTTGGGAAATTTCTTTGTGGATTCCAATTCTTCGGTGGAGGTAGGTTATGGTTTTATGTTACGATAATCGTAGTGAACTCTTGATAGTGTATGATATGTATTGATGATGTTGTAAACCTGTCTATGTGCTTAAATTGTATGCTTGCATGATTATGATTATGAGATTGTGATTAATTAACAAGCATGATGAAGCTATTGAATCCCAAATCTTGAAAGAACCCTAATTCGCTTGATATATTATATAATAAGATTGATGATGCCTTAGTATGATAGAAGGCTTGATGAATTAGGGGATCGGGTGCCACGTTCCGGTACCAGGATAGAATGAATATGAGGATCGGAGTGTCACGTTCCGACACCAGGATAGAATATGAGGATCGGGTGCCACGTTCCGGTACCAGGATAGAATGAATATGAGGATCGGAGTGTCACGTTCCGACACCAGGATAGAATATGGATCGGGTGCCACGTTCCGGTACCAGGATAGAATGAATATGAGGATCGGAGTGTCACGTTCCGACACCAGGATAGAATTAGAGGGGCGGAGTGTCACGTACCGACACAAGAGGAAGAAAGATAATGAATCTTGAGAGATAATGAATATACTCAATCTAATGAACTTAATTCCCAAATAAGTATGGTATTGAGGCTTGAGTCCTCATGTGTGAACTTGACGGAAATTGTTAATGATAAAGTAATTGCTGTTGCTACATGTTGAGTATTGTAGTTGATTTACATTATTATTGATATATATTGTTCCCTATTTGAGTTAGCCGATGATATCTACTCAGTACGTGTGGTTGTACTGACCCCCTACTTTTATGTTTTCCTTTTTGTTATTTGTGTAATGCAGCAAACGTTCCGTCAACTTCGACTCAGCAGTAGATCAAGCCAGTCTTCACTCCATCGGAAATTCAGGGTGAGCTAATGCGTCTAGCTTGGACTGGATCTTCTTCTTCAAGTCTTGATGCCTTGAACTTCCGGCATGGACTAGTTTTACTTGTTTTTAGTTTTTTTAGACATTCTTAGATTAGTAAATTGAGATAGATGTTCTTGTGATGATGACTTCCAGATTTTGGGGATAATAATAATAGTTTGAGTTGTTTTTATTAATGAGTATAAGTCTTCCGCATCTCTTTTGTTGATATTGTATTAAAATGTTAAGGTTTAGATTGGTTGGTTCGCTCACATAGGAGGGAGAATGTGGGTGCCAGTCGCGTCCCGGTTTTGGGTCGTGACAACTTTACTCCATTTTATTTTATTTTTTGCCTCGACTAATTTCTTATCAACACGATATAAAACTATTAAAATACATTATCATTGCTTAAAAACTCATAACTATTCATACTTAAAAACATCAAATGTATCTTCAAATGCCAACACATTCAATACCCTCAACTTAGAACATTTGTTTGTCCTCAAGCAATAGCTATTTACATACTCAATTACAACTAACATTCATGACAGTTGAAACATTCTTTACTTAGGCGTGCATATGTTTATTAGTTAATACATCAACTCAAAAGAATCTAAAGGAATGACAATTGGATATGAACAAGCAACTTAGCATGCATCCTTAACAATCAACCATTAAGAGTGCAAACTTGATACCTTTACCACAAAAAAATCTATGTTATTTTCATGACAAAATTCATTTGTGGGGGGTAATGTGAAAACTCATACTCAGAATGAAATCCAAGAAATATACACAACACATTAGTTTAGCCTTATTATTTCACATCGACTTCAAAGACAAACGGACAAGGATCACTTTAGGGCTTGTCCAACTAATGAATAAGCTCAAGGTAAAGATAAGATACATTTGATAGTAGTGACTACACCCTCCTTACGACCATATTCACCCCCTTTTTCCTTTTAGCCAAGGTTATTTCTCCCTTTTATTTTTCACTTTTTGATCCTTTAGATACGACTCATCATTTTATTCTTCTTTTAATTTTACCTTAAAATAACTTATTACTCTTGATGACACGGAATATTTCCAGATTTTGATTATTATCATCCTATCTCTATTCATAACCTATTCTATATTTACTTTACTCAGAGTAGTCATCCTCAACTTAGGTATTTTTTCTAAAGAGGACCAGGGTCAAAGAAGAAGTTTCAAAATAAATGGAAAAGGTAACATATTAACAACAAACAGGTTATCATTAGGCTCAAACTTTCAGATCAACATATTTCTATGTTTATTTGGTTGGTTTTTATAGGTTGAGTGGGATAAATCCAAAAACGCAATATGATCCTTTCCTAATTCATTGACTTTCAGTAAATGCAACATAGATAATACAAGTTCCAAATTCATATACAAAGCAAGAATAATGTACAAACGCTCACAATCACACATGAATTACACTG
The DNA here is from genome assembly GCA_027705065.1 of Solanum peruvianum. Lineage (NCBI taxonomy): Eukaryota > Viridiplantae > Streptophyta > Magnoliopsida > Solanales > Solanaceae > Solanum > Solanum peruvianum. Next base: position 57,837,219 of record JAKWJD010001761.1, read on the forward strand.
TCAACTTCAAACTATCAAGTCGCTTAAATCTTCGTTCATACTTAACAAATTTCACCAAAAGTTTCTTAACAGTCAACAATATTACCAACAACACATAATATATAATCACTAGACGCAAACTTGTTATACAGGACTGACTCAATACCTTGACTCGATACATCACACGTACATAAAAAATCAAATTTACAATTCTAGACATGCTGGTTTTACTAGACTACACCTAAGGGAAAAAACACGACAACTAACCCCTCGGTGATGGTACTTCCCTTAAAAAACTATTCATTATCCCCAATGCATCAAAATTCTGATAAGTAATCATAGAGCAGGGTTTACCATGACGCACTAGGCACCAAAGTGTGGAGCTGGTGCTGGAAGTAGTAGCATCTTTAATAACATCTGTCATGGTTGTAGCGGTGTCTAGTGCACCAGTGGTAACTCAGGGGGTTTCCACACTCAATGGAATAGTAGTAGCTGACTAGCAATCCCCAAAAAATACTAGTCTTGCTAATGGTGGCCAACTCAAACACCCGAGGTTATGCAAATGTTGCAACATGATTTAAAATTAATTTTTGCACAAATTAGAAGTTAGAAACGAGAATGGTAGTGACATGGACGATCTAGACACCTGAGCCTGACTCTCACCTACAATAATTCTCCCATAGTCTATTAGGATTACCAAAAGTAAATTAGAAAGAAATATCGCCTTATCATCATCCATATGTTGTCTCCCCAGATCGGCAATAATATATATCGCACCATACCCCCACTAGAACTTAGCAGAGAATGACAATAATACTTTCAAAATTCATTCTTTAGTGTTTTTCTGTAATGACCTTCCAGGTAATCCCTGTGTACCCGCCTTTTTTCGTTGGTTATGTTGGATTAATAGCTGCCATAATCACACGAGTTCAAGAGAAATGAATGGCTATTGTAATGAATAAAGACAAATGGATTGTGGGACTAGTTTGAACTTTCATCATAGGACTAGCTTGGACTTTCATCAGCTCAATTTTGGTCTTAAACCTTTTTGGGCTTTGCTATATTGCAGCATACTCTCACATCAATAAACAATCTGTACATACCATTAGGTTTTCAACTATTGCCACGTTCTCTTATTTTCTGTAATTACTTTATTTTTTTGAAATAGGTCAATATGAAATAGCCACCTATCCTGTTTGTTAGTAGAAAGATTCTTTAACACTTGTATAAATACAACACCAATTGTACAACTTCATCATCAAGAAATACAGAAAAGGAAATATTCTATTTGGTGTCTTATTTTAATTCTTGAATGGTATCAGAGAATGGTTGAATTTCCTTGCTTAATCCTTCGTCTGAAGTTCTTCTTCTTCTCTGCTTATTTTCTGAAATGGCTGAGGTCGAAAATTCACCACTGGTTCAAACCACTCAAGAAAGTGATAGGATCCCTGTAATCAATATGGTGGATTCTTCACATGCTTTTTATCTTCATTCTTCTGACCATATGAATCTGGTCTCCACTGTCTCTGATGGAATAAGCTATGGAGGCTGGAGAAGGTTTTTGATGATTGCTCTGTCAGCAAAGAACAACTAGGATTCATTGATGGATCCCTAGTTTTTCATACCGATGTAAACCTTCAAAAATCTTGGTCAAGGTGTAATGACATGGTCCTTTCTTGGATTTTAAATTCTCTCTCAAAGAAGATTGTTGAATCTGTTTTGTATTCTCAAAATGCCAAAGTTCTGTGGTCTGGCCTGGAAGATAGATTCGGTCAGGCAAATGGAGCAAAATTATTTCAGTTACAAAAAGATATAAGTGTTGTTGTTTAAGGTAACTCAAGTATTTCTGCATATCTTACAAAATTGAAAAGCCTTTGGGATGAATTGGATTCTCTCAATAGCTTTACTGCTTGTAGTTGTGACTGTATTTGTGGTGCTAAAGAGAAAGGAGTGAAATCTCATCAGGATGAAAGATTAGTACAGTTTCTTATGGGTCTCAATGAGACATTCATATGGGTTAGAAGTAACATTCTTTTATATTCTTCTCTCCCTAATATTGGCCAAGCATATTCTTTGGTTATTCAAGATGAGAAACAGAGGGAAATTCATGCTACACCTAATTACCCAGGGGAATCAACATCTTTTCTTGTTGGTAACGCAAGATCTAGGAGATTTTATGATTTTAAGTCTCAACAAGGAAATCTTTCTAAGAGAAACACTGTAACATGCAATTATTGTAAGAAAGTAGGACATATATTGATCAGTCTTACAAACTTCATGGTTTTCCTCTAGATTTAAATTCACCAAGAACAAAAGGTACCAGAAAGGAGCTATGGCCAACAATGCTTTCAACACTAATGAAGGAGGCAATAAGGTGATGGAAAACTCTACAGATTCAAAGTCACTCAGTCAAGAAAATGTTGGACAACTTTTGTACCTTCTACAGAAGATGAATCAGAAAACTGGAGGGAAGATTGACGCTAGTGCAAACATGACTTGTGCTGGTAAGGCTAAGTTTCTTAGTTCACATCCTTCATTGTTTAAAGTTGACAGTAATTCATGGATTCTAGATAGTGGAGCATCTGAGCACATGACCTTTAATAGAATTTTTTTAATAGTTTCAATCTTTTACCCAATTCTATCTTGGTCACTCTTCCTAATTCTCATAGGGTAACTGTTACTCATTCAGGATCTGTTTATCTTTTGTCTGATCTTCCTCTACATAATGTATTTTACATTCCTTCTCTTAAGTTCAATCTCCTTTATGTTCATAAATTATGCAATCAACTCCAGAAGTTCCTTTTTTTTACTCCTAACAATTGCTTCATGTTGTAGGGCCCTTCACTGAAGAGCCCTCTGGTGCTTGGTAAGGAACAAGATGGTCTATATGTTTTCAGGTCATCTCAATCAACAACAAGTACCAAGAGTGTATCTCAAGCAGCTGCTTCTACAAAGAGTCTTTCTAGTTCTAGTCGTGATTGTTTTCTTTTTCCTAGTTCAGTAGCAAGTGTTTTTACTTCTTGTTCTAGTTTCTTAGATCCTGATGTAAAAGAAAAATTATGGCATTACAGATTAGGCCATATGCCTTTGAGTAATATGAAGAAAATTATTCCAATTTCATCTTCTTGTTATATATTTGCTTCTCCATGTATGATCTGTCCTATGCCAAGACAATATAAATTACCTTTTCCCAAAAGTCTTGTTTCTACAAAAAATGTTTTTGATATGATTCATGTGGACAATTTGGGACCTTACAAAACTCCCACACATGATGGTTTCAGATATTTTCTAACTATTGTTTATGATTTTAGTAGAGCTACTTGGACATATCTTCTTAGCTCTAAATCAAATGCCTTTTCCATTCTCAAATCTTTTATTTCCATGACAGAAAGACAATTCAATTCACATGTTGAAGTAATCAGAATTGATAATGCTTTTGAATTGAGAAGTGGGAAACTGCGAAATGATTTTTTTCTATCCATAGGAATTATTCACCAAACTACTTGTCATGCCTCGATCTACCCCCGAGACGCGGACACGGAACCTAGGACCACAAGTGATCCCAAGCTAACCCTGTTAGCATGATCATGAGCATGCTAAAGAATATAAACTGTTTGCGGACGCTAAATCATAATTTAAACTCAAAAAATGGGAAATACCCATATTCTTTAACTGAGATATATATTTGAAACAATGAGTTTAATACAAAGAAGTTATTAACTCAATACTAAGCTGAAACGAACTATGTCTGAAAATAGCCTCTAAACTGGACTAGAAATACTGGGACAAGACCCAGCTAAGTCTATCAAAAATTGAAACTAAATGACTAAAAAAGACTAAAAAGAACTCATGACTATTGTCCTCGGAGAATGAGGACTCACCACTGAATCTGCTGAATTAGAGATGGAGAATCAATCTATGCGTGATCTGCATGCTGAGAACCTGAACCTACATCACGAGAAGATGCAACACACGTATGCGTCAATACTTGAAAGGTACTGAGCGTGTAGGATAAAATCTAGTTGAAATGAAACATAACTGAACAAGCACAAAGCAAGTATAATAATCTGAACAGGATATACTAAATTTTTGAGCTAACTGAATGCAATGACCAATTTATAACATGTTGAGACAGAATACTAAGTACACTGATAAATGGTCAATGAAAGAGAGTCTGACTGAACTGTAGCAGCTACTAATAACCAATAATAATACCATACAAGATAAATGTGGAGTCCGATGTATACGCCCTATCGAGAGGACCCGATATACCCTGCCAAAGGTGTAAAAGCATGCTGGCGTGATCAGGTAACTGATTGCCCACTGAGGGGACTTAGAACCTACTTGGCTAGTAGTACTGGGACTAAATGGGTATGCTGAACCCTAGTCCAACTCGGTATTATGCTACTCCCATTGATTTATGTAGTTAACTTATTATGTCTGAATTTTCTGTAATTACTAGATAGCTCAAAACTGAACATGCAAACTGAGAATGAACATTTAATCTGATAATGATGCATTAAACTGAGGTATGTATAACTGAATAGCTGAAAAATCTGACTTTGCATGTGTAATTAAAGAACTAAAGAAATACAAAGCTAGGGTTATAAAATTAATGCAATAAATTGAATAATAACTTTACAATTTGATTTGGAACAGATATTTAATGAATTCATGAAGTTCTATCAAAGTTCTAGAAACCCTAGGTTAAATCATGATAAGAGAATCAAGAACTGACTGAAAACTAGGGACTCAATTGGTGAAAGGAACGCACTAGTGAAATCCCACATACCTGGTGATGAAATTCACGGAGAAATAGTTAGATTTCGGGGGCTGAAACTGCTGGAACCTTGTTGCGTTCTTGAACTAGGGTTCTTGACCTTTTTCTTCTCTCTTGCTTCTAATTTTCTAAGTTTTGATTAATGATTTGACTTAGGTAAGTTTTAGTTATGTTTCTAGGCTTAAACTGACTAAAATATGATAATTTAGGGTCAAAACGACGTATCTTAAGGTTTAAACAAAGTGGGAAAAGACAACAAGACCCTGAGTTAGTTGTTGTCAGACCAAACGACGATCTGGACTGATGGGCCATCATTTGGGTCCGTAGGTTGGGGTTGTTCGACAGGACTTTACTAAAACAGGCATAACTTTTTACTCGGAGGTCTGATTTTAGCAGGGTCGGTGGCTATGGAAAGCTAATTCAATTATCTATCTTTTGGTATGTTAAGGGACACCTAATTCATTTTGTTCTAAGAGTTATTATCATTTAAAGTTGACCCAACTGTATTTCTCCCTTAACTGTTTGCTAACTTCCACCTACGGTCTGTAGGTCCATCTACGAACCGTGCTGGTCAATCGTGGTTCTTGTCAGAGAATTGGTAAATGGGGCGTTGATTGACGGACGCTGACTACAGACCATAGTCTTACCTACAGACCGTAGGTCCGTCCGTCGTTTGTCACTTAGTCAAATTTTCCTGGGCTGAGATTTTGGGGATTTCTAATTCCATCGACGAATGTGCAGGACGGACCGTGGGTCAGTCTACGGTCCATCAATGGCCATCGTCGATCTCACCTACAGATTTTTCGAAAAACTGGTTTTTGGTCTGTTTTAGGTACGAGGTGTTACATTATCTCCCCCTTGGGAAAATTCGTCCTTGAATAAAGTTTAAATTAGCTGGAATAGAGGGAGAGAGCTACAAAACCTACTACTAAACATTGAGAGCTGACTTTTTGACTGAATTGAGTTCCGAGAACATGCAAATACGCTGAAAATGCAAGTACAAACTGAGGGAACATGATTCTAAGGCTGAATTCCCCCATGAATGACTTGAAAACTGAAGAGGAACTATTACCTCAAGATGGAGTGGAATCGGAATGAAAGAGGTGAGGATACTTGGCTTTCATGGTTGATTCTGCTTCCCAAGTAGCTCCCTTTACGGACTTACCCCTCCACAAAACCTTGACTGAAGCTATTTCTTTATTTCTCAACCTTCTAACTGACGGTCAAGAATCTCAACTCGTACATCCTCATAAGAAAGACTATCTTTCACCGCCACACTCTCTAATGGAACTACAGAGGCTAGGTCACCCACACATTTCTTCAAGAGCGAGATGTGGAAGACTTGATGTATTGTTGCTAGTTCTTCTAGCAAATCTAACTCATATGCGACCTTGACTATCCTTTTGAAGATCTTGTAAGGGCCTAGATATCTAGGACTGAGTTTTCATTTTTTGCCAAATCTCATCACTCCTTTCGTAGGTGAAACTTTCAGGAGAACCTAATCCTCAACATGGAACTCTAGTTCCCTTCTCATACATCTGCATAAGATTTTTGATGACTCTGGGTTGTCCTAAGTCTATCTCTAATGAGTTGCAATTTTTCCATACCATAAAGGACTGAATCTGTCCCTTTCAAAGTTGCTTCATCTACTTCAAAACAACCAACAAGAGATCTACATCTACGCCCATACAAGGCTTCATAAGGGGCCATCTGAATGCTGGAATGGTAGCTATTGTTGTAGGCGAACTTAATCAGAGGAAGGTGATCATCCCAACTACCCTAGAAATCGATCACACAACCTTTCTACTTTTATCTTGGGTCTGAAAGGTACGCTCTGTATGTCCATCCGTCTGTGGAAGAAATTTTGTGCTAAGGTTAACTTGAGTACCAAGACCTTCTGAAATGAATTCTAGAAATGATAGGTAAACTGAGGTCCTCTATCTGAGATGATAGACAAATGAACTCCATGCAACCTCACAATTTCATTAATGTAAAGCTTGGCATAGTCTTATCCCAAATCTGTAGTCTTGACCGCTAAAAAGCGAGAAGACTTAGTCATCCTATCAACTATCACCCAAATTGAGTCATACTATCTGCGAGTACAAGGTAACCCTGTGATGAAATCCATATTGATCACTTCCCACTTCCAAGTAGGAATATTAATCTCTTGAGTCATACCTCCTGGTTTCTAATGTTCTACCTTGACTTGCTGCAATTGGGGCACTTACTCACAAAATCTTCTATGTCCCTCTTCATGACATTCCACCAGTAGAATTCCCGTAGATCGCGGTACATCTTAGTGGCACCTGGATGAATAGAATATCTGGAGTCATGGGCTTCTGAAAGGATATGCTTTCTCAACTCACCCATATCAGGAACACACAATCTACCCTGGTAGCGAAGTACTCCATCTCCCCTTGGGAGAAAACCTCCACTCTCTGATTGTGGACTACACCCTTAAGTTCAAGCAAGATCTGATCATTGTCTTGATTTTCCCTAACCTCCACTATCAAAATGGATTCTGCCCCATTCTAAACTGTTACACCATTGTCTGATATGCTCATAAGGAGAACTCCCAAGCGAGCAAGCCTGTGAACATCCTTCAGTAGCTCATTCCTTTGTTCCTTAACATAGGCTACACTAACCATAGATAATCTACTAAGAGAATCTGCTACTACATTCGCCTTACCAGGATGATAATGCACACTCATATCATAATCCTTAAGGAACTCAAGACATCTCCTCTGGCGAAAATTTAACTCTTTCTGGGTGAACACATACTGAAGGCTCTTATGATCAGTGAACATATCCACGTGAACACCATACAAGTAGTGTCTCCAGATCTTGAGTGCAAACACCACTGTTGTAAGCTCGAGGTCATGAGTTGGATAGTTCTTCTCATGAACCTTAAGCTGTCTAGAAGCATAAGCTATCACCTTATCAAGCTGCATCAACACACAACCTAGGACAACTCCGGATGCATCAAAATAGATCACATAACCATCTGAACCCTCTGGTAAAGTCAAGACAGGAATTGTAGTCAATCTAGTTTTCAATTATGCAAAGCTTTTCTCACAATCATCTAACCATTGAAACTTGACCATCTTCTGAGTTAACCTAGTTAATGGTGATACTATGGATGAAAGTCCTTCCACGAATACTCTATAATAACCCGCTAGACCTAAGAAACTTTTGATATCTGTAGCAGAGGTGGGTCTGGGCCATTATTTCACTGCTTTTATTTTCTGTGAATCCACTCGGATCCCTTCGCTAGATACAATATGACCAAGCAAAGTAAAGGATTGCAACCATAACTCACATTTGCTAAACTGAGAGAATAACCGGCGATCCTTGAGAGTTTGTAGAACAATTCTCAAATGACTCGCATGTTCTTTCTGATTCCTAGAGTAAATGAGGATATCATCAATAAAGACGATAATGAACAAGTCCAAGTACTGTTTGAATACTCTGTTCATTGAATCCATGAAAGTTTTAGGAGCATTGGTTAGTTCAAATGACATAACTACAAATTTGTAATGACCATACTAAGTTCTGAAGACTATTTTCAGAATGTCACTATATCTGACTCTAAACTGATGATAACCCAATTCGAGATCTATCTTTGAAAAACGACTAGCACCCTGAACTTGGTCAAACAAGTCATCAATCATGGGGATAGGATACTTATTCTTGATTGTGACCTTGTTCAATTATATATAGTCAATGCACATTCTAAGAGAACCATCTTTCTTCTTTACAAATAACACTGTTGCACCCCATGGTGAAATGTTAGGTCTGATCAAGCCCTTATCTAGTAGGTCTTTCAACTCCTCTTTCAATTCCTTAATCTCTGTTGGAGCCATTTTGTAAGGAGGAATAGAAATAGGTTGGTTATTTGGAAGGAGATCAATTCTAAAGTCGATTTTCCTTTTGGTAGGGACTCGGGGAAGATCTTCTGGAAATACTTCTGGAAACTCACAGACTACTAGAACTGTCTCAAGATTTGGGGTTTCAGAGTTAGATTCCTTAACCTGAACTAGATGATAGAGATAACCCTTAGATATCATCTTTCTGGCCTTAAGGTAAGAAATAAATTGACCCTTAGGTGCTAAGCTACTACCCTTGCATTTTAAGATTGGTTCGTCTGGAAAATGAAAACGAACAATCCTAGTTCTACAATCGACTGAACTATAACAGGAATGTAACCAATCCATGCCTAAATGCCATCAAAGTCTACCATTTCTAACTCTACAAGATCTTCTAAGGTGACTTTCTGAGATACTGTGACAGGGCAATTTTTGTATACCCGTCTAGCTATAATTGGGTCATCGACTGGAGTAGAGACTGAGAAAGGTTCTGAGAGAGTTTCTGGACTAACACTAAATTAGACTGCTATGTAAGGAGTTACATAAGAAAGAGTAGCCCCTGGATCTAACAATGCATAAACATCAACGTCAAAGACACGTAACGTACCAGTGACTATATCAGGAGAACCTTCCTGATCCTGGCGAGCCTGAAGAGCATACAACCTGTTCTGGCACTGACCGCCATCTATACCAGATGAGTTACGCTAATGAGTCAGGCGACTTGCTAGTGCTGATGAAATCGTAGACTGAGCTCTACCATTACCACCTCCTTGACCCTGTCTAGAAGGACAATCTCAACCTGTGACCAGACTGATTGCACCCAAAGCATCCTTCTTTTACTGCGAGACACTCGTCCGGATGGTTCTTACCACACTTAGGGCAAGTGGGGTAAGTCTTCGTGCCTGAAACACTTCCCTGTGACTTAGAGCCTGGTGCTCTAACCTTTTGGTCATACTTGTTCTTGGAGGATAAAACACTAGCCAACGAAGGGGTTGGAGCTGAAAACTTTTGCTGACTCTGCAAGCGATTTCCACCACCCGATTTCTGCTGAGAATAGTCATAATTCCTAGTCCTAGCCTTCTTATTCTCCTTAGCCTGTTCCCTAAGCTTATCACCCTCAACCTGTTGAGCATGAGTCATAAACCTAGAGATGTTTATATCTCTAAGTAACATAGCAATTATGCACTCAATTCACCGAATCAGACACTTCATACAAGAAGTTATGAATCTGAGCGCTGGCAGCAAACATGTGAGGGGCATACCTGGAGAGTTGGTTAAACTTGAGCCCATACTCTAGTACTGTCATGTTTCCCAGCCTCAAGTTCATGAATTCTTGAGCCTTTGCTTCTCTCAACTCTATCAAGAAAAACCTGTCCAAAAATATTCACAAAAGCAATCCCAAGTAAAGGAGCTTCATTTGTACCCCTATTTTCCTTCCACTGAGTGTACCAGATATGAGCAACATCCTTCAACTGGTATGATGCCAACTCAATCCGATCATTTCCAGTGACTTGGATTATCTCAAAGATCTTCTTGATCTCATCCAAGATATTCTAAAAATCCTCATTAGTTTTTTATCCTAAGACTCAGGCGGATTCTCCTAAGAAAATCACGGACCCTTGCTGCTAGTGATCCACCATTTTCATTCACATGAGCATGAACCTTATTGTTCCGGTTAGTCATACTCTGAGCCAACATTTGTATGGAAATCCTGAACTTAGCACTGGAGACTTCTTGATCTGGGACTGGAGGAGCTGTGTTTGCATTCCTCGCATTCGTATTCCTAGCATTAACTTTACGAGGAGGAATGATCTGAAATGTAGAACGTCAAGTTAGAGTGGAATAAGATCATACCTTATGCACGATAAGAGTAACACGAAAGTGAAGTTTTTCTAAAACACTTTGTAGCCTCCCTGTCATTAGATGTGGTGCTCTTCACACCCATGAAAAGGACTCTACATAGTGCAGCTTTATAGACATCCTGAGACTCTTGAACCTAGTGTTCTACCAAGTTTTGTCACGCCCCGAGCTACCCCCGAGACGTGGACACGGGACCTAGGACTACAAGTAATCCCAAGCTAACCCTGTTGGCATGATCATGAGCATATTAAAGTATATAAACTGTTGCGGACGCTAAATAATAATTTAAACTCAAAAGATGGGGAGTACCCATATTCTTTAACTGAGATACATACTTGAAACAATGAGTTTAATACAAAGAAGTTATTAACTCAATACTAAGCTGAAACTAACTATGTCTGAAAATAGCCTCGAAACTGTACTATAATTACTAGGACAAGCCCCAGCTTAGTCTAGCAAAAACTGAAACTAAATGACTGAAAAGAACTCATGATTATTGTCCTCGGACAAAAAGGACTCACCACTAAATCTGCTGAACTGGAGATCGGCAATTGATCTATGCGTGATCTGGATGCTGAAAACCTGAACCTACATCACGAGAAGATGCAGCGCATGTATGCGTCAGTACTTGAAAGGTATTGAGCATGTAGGAGAGAATAAATTTGAAATAAAACATAACTGAACAAACACAAAAGCAAGTATAATAATCTGAACAAGGTATACTAAATTTCTGAACTAACTAAATGCAATGACCAATTTATAACATGTTGAAACTGAATACTAAGTACACTGATAAATTGTCAATGCAAGAGAGTCGAACTAAACTGTGGGAGATACTAATAATCGATAATAAAACCACATGAGCTAAATGTGGAGTCCGATGTATTCTCCACATTGAGAGAACTCAATATACCTTGTCAAAGTTATAAAGGCATGCTGGGGTGATCACTAAACTGATTGCCTATAGAGGGGACTTACAACCTACTTGGCTAGTAGTTCTGGACTAATTGGGTATGCTGAACCTTAGCCCAACTCGATATTATGATACTCTCATCGATTTATGTAGTTAACTTATTATGTCTGAATTTTCTGTATTTACTAGATAGATCAAAATTAAACATGAAAACTGAGAATGCACATTTAATATGATAATGATGCATTGAAACTGAGGCATGTATAACTGAATAGCTGAAATATCTGACCTAGCATGTGTAATTCAAGAACTAAAAGAAATACAAATCTAGGGTTCTAAAATTCATGCAATAAACTGAATAATAACCTTATAATCTAATTTGGAACATATATTCAATGAATTTATGAAGTTATATCAAAGTTCTAGAAACCCTAATTTAATCATGATAAGAGTCAAGAACTGACTGAAAACTAAGGACCTGATGGGTGAAAGGAACCCACTAGTGAAATCCCACGTGCCTATGAAATTCACGGAGAAACACTTAGATTTCAGGGCTGGAATTGTTGGAACCTTGCTATGTTCTTGAACTAGGGTTCTTGATATTTTCCCCCTCTCCTGCTTCTAATTTTCTAAGTTTTTTATTAATGATTTGACTGAGGTAAGTTTTTGTTATGTTTCTAGTCTTAAACTGACTAAAATATGATGATTTAGGGTAAAAATGACGTATCTTAAGGTTTAAATAAAGTGGTAAAAGACCAAAAACCCCTTAGTTAGTTGCTGTCGGACCAAACGAACCTGGACTGACGGGCCATCGTTCAATTGACGGTCTGTTGTTTGGGTCGTAGGTTGGGTCTGTTCTACAGGCCTTTACTAAAATGGGCATTAATTTTTTACTTGGAGGTCTAATTTTAGCAAGGTTGGTGGCTATGAAAAGCTAATTCAATTATCTATCATTTGGTAGGTCATTGGACACCTAATTCATTTTGTTCTAATAGTTATGATCATTTGAAGTTTACCCAACTGCATTTTCCCCCTAACTGTCTGCTAACTTCCACCTACGGTCGAACCTACAGTCTGTAGGTCCATCTACAGACCGTTCTGGTTAATCGTGGTTCTTGTCAGAGAATGGGTAAATGGGGTGTTGATTGACAGACACAGACTACAGACCGTAGTCTGACCTATGGACCGTAGGTCCATCCGTCATTCGACACTTGGTCAAATTTTTCTAGATTGAGATTTTGGGGGTTTCTGACTCCATCGATGGATGTGAAGGATGGACATGGGTCAGGGTTTTGTCTGTCGATTGCCATCATTGATTGCACCTGTATATTTTCTGAAAAACCAGTTTTAGTCTTTTTTGGGTACGGGGTGTTACACTACTTGTGCTTACAAAATGGGATAGTGGAAAGAAAACACAAGCATTTGTTAGAAACATCTAGGGCTTTACTATATCAGTCTTATTTACCTATCATATATTGGGGGAATGTTTATTAATAGCGACTTACCTCATAAATAGATTCCCTTCTTCAGTTTTAGACCCTAAAACACCTTTTGAAATTCTTTTTAAATCTATTCCTGATTACTCAACTTTAAGATGTTTTGGTTGTTCATGTTTTGCTTCTACTCTACCTCCTCACATAACTAAATTTGACCCAAGGGCTCTACCTCGTGTCTTTCTGGGTTATCCTTATGGAAAAAGGGGATATAAAGTTCTAAACCTAAAGACCAAGAAAATAACAATTTCCAGAAATGTTGTTTTTCATGAAGAGTACTTCCCATTTTCATCTAATGTCTCACATGTTTCTTAAAATATTTTTCTAATATGAATTTGAATAGATTCTCTTTATTATTCTAAATATAGCTTTTTTATCTTCCACCCTATCTCCACAACTTTGGGCGACCCCCTCCCCTTCCTCTTTTTTTTCGTTTCAAGCATGGACCTTAACTTACCGAACTGGCTTAATATTATATTGTTCCTTCTAATTTTGATGTTCAATTATATGTTCCTACCCCTATTCCACCAGACTCCACTATTTCAGAATCCTCTTCTTATATTTCTAATTCTCCTTTTACTACTTCTCCTGAGGTTTCCATTAGTTCTCTCAACAATCCTGTTATTGATGATTTTCTTAGAAAATTTTCTAGAATTACTAGGACATCTGCATATCTTAAAGACTATGTTTGTAATGCCCTTTAACTCACAGATGTGAGTTCAACATGTTTCCTCAGTCCTGTTACCCGTCTTCTTTCCCTTTCAACAAGTTATCTTCTAATAATCAAGTCATGCTCACCTCTGTTTCTAATGTTCATGAACCTGTTAGTTGTAAGCAGACATCACATGATCAACCCTGGCAGGAAACAATGAATAAAGAAATATCTGCTCTAGAGTTAAACAAAATTTGGGATGTAATCGAATTACCTAATGGGAAAAAAACTTTACCTTGTAAGTGGGTATATAAAGTGAAACAACATTCAAATGGTAGTATTGAAAGATTTAAGGCAATGTTGGTTGTTAGGGGTGACATTCAAAAAGAAGGGGTGGATTACAATGAGACATTTTTACCCACGGTGAAAATGACTACTATTAGGTGTATGCTTGCATTTGCAGTAAAGAAAGGATGGGATTTGTTTCAATTGGATGTCAACCCTTTTTACATGGATATCTTGATAAAGAAGTATATATGAAGTTTCCTACTTGAACTACACCACCTTCACCTAATCATGTTTGCTTGCTAAAGAAGTCTATTTATGGTCTTAAACAGGCATCTTGACAGTGGTACTCCAAACTCATTGCAACTCTCAGTTTCAGGGATATAGTTATTCTCTAAATGACTATTTTTTATTATTTAAGAAAACGGACAACTCCATATCTACAGATGATGATGCAACAACATTACAAGACTTAAAATTATTTTTGGATGTTGAGTTTATGATTAAGGATCTTGGGAACTTGCATTTATTTTTAGGACTAGAATTTATTCGAGAACCTAATGGTTTAATTCTGTCACAACGGAAGTTTACCTTAGACCTATTAGCAGAATTTGATTCCCCATGAAAGATCCAACTTCATACAGACATTTATTGGGAAAATTGAATTACCTTACTCACACCAGATTTGATCTTCCCTTAACCGTGCAACATCTCAGTCAATAAATGCAAGATCCAAGGGTTCCCTATTTTACTGCAGCCGTACAAGTTCTCTGTTATTTATTGAAGGACCCTGGTCTTGGTCTCTTCATGAACTATGATTCATCATATAATCTGTTGGATTTCTGTAATTCTGACTGGGGTACCTGTCTGTATTCACAAAAATCAGTTAGTGGCTTTTATATCTCTCTTGGTTCTTCTCCGATTTCATGGAAATCAAAGAAGCAAGCTTCTATTTCACTCAGCTCAGCTGAAGCCAATTATAGATCAATGAGAAGAGTAATGGCAGAGCTCACTTGGTTGGTTTGATTGTTCGACGATCTTACTGTTCCAATCTCTTTACCAGTTGCTCTTCAGTCTGATAATTCAACTGTCATCCACATCGTTAAAACCCCCATTTTCATGAACTAATGAAGAATGTCAAAATCGAGTGTCACTTCATTCATCAACGGTAACTTTCCGGACTCATTTCTCTTTCTCATGTCCATTCATCTTCTCAACTTGCCGATTTATTTATCAAATCTCTTGCTGGACCTCTTCAACATAGTCTTATTCACAAGTTAGGAGTGACATATTCCCCTCCATCTTGAGGGGTGTGTGGATTCATAGATGTCATAAGTTCAAGAGAAATGAATGGATATTGTCATGAATAGAGATAACTGGATTGTGGGACTAGTTTGGACTTTCATCATGGGACTAGTTTGGACTTTTATCAGCTGAATTTTGGGACTAAACGTTTTTGGGCTTTGCTATATTGCAGCATACCCTCAAATCCAATATACAATCTACATACCATTAGGTTTTCAATTATTGTCGTATTCTCTTATTTTTCGTAATTACTTTGTCTGTTAGAAAAATGTCAATAAGAAATAGCAACCTGTCCTTTTTGTTAGTAGAAAGATTCTTCAACACTTGTATAAATACATCATCAATTGTACAACTTCATCATTAAGAAATACAGAGAAGGAAATTTTCTATTTGGTGTCTTGTTTTAGTTATTCCACGTTAGAGCTTTCTTATAGCAACCTCAAGTAATTTATGACTTTCTAGCACAGACAGTTTAGTCGCATGTCATTCATTTGGATTTTGTGCAACTTTCTATATTTTAGAGGCCTTATAGCTTGAAAAGTAAGTCTTAGTCAATTCATCAGGAAAACGACCTCAGAACGAAATTCTGACAATTCTACTGGCTCCGAAATGGTTAAATTAGGCTAGATGCGTGGTTGACTCAAGTCCCGATGCTTTTGTTGGTTAGAGATTTCCTACAACGACCTTAAGTCATTTATGACCTGCTGGCACTGACAATTTGGTCGCTTGGTCGTTCGTTTGGATTTTCTGCAGCTTTTCGTGTTTTAAAGGCTTTGAAGCTTGAGAAGTGACTTTTAGTTGGTTCATCCGGAGAACAGCCTCAAAATGGAACTCTGACAGTTCCATCAGCTCTAAAATGACCAAATTACGAGTGTAGCATGGTTGACTCGAGTCCTGAGGCTTTCGATGCGAGTTTAAATGATTTTTAGTGTTTTAGCCTTAAAAATTGGGCAGCGGTTGACTTTGGTCAATATTCTTGGTAAACGTGTTCGAATAAAAAATTTTAACGTGTGAATATTCTTGGTCAATAGCCTCGACATATCGAGTTTGGTCTAGAATGACCTTTCATTCGACTCTGGAGGCCTCCAGACTCATTTCGAGCTCCTCGGTGTTTTGTTTAAAATGACCTTTGAGAGTGGGACCCACTTTTTTATTGAGATGACCTCTAATGGATTTTGACTACTCTGTTGAGTACGGAATGTTGAATTTAGTAAGGTAGAATATCTATTTCATTTTTATCGGATTCCTAACGAATTTCGAGCACCTTGTTGGAGATTTTAAAGTTGGTATTAGAGCCGCCATTTGAGCCAGTAGCAGCCACCAACCGGAGGTGAGCATGGCATAGCGTCCTGATCATTATTGTCTCCTACTGTACATATATTTTTTGGCTCTTCTTTTGTACTTGAGAGAGGTCCTTATAGTTGCGTATATTTCTGTATGTTGGCCCACTTTTGGAACTTGTATTCTTAGTATTGCTCTATACTTGTGACGTTCAGTTTCTGGAAGGGATTCAGTTCTTATGTATGTATTCTTTTGGCTTGCCTTATTTCTTTTTGTTGTTATTATTTCTGCTACTTGTTTTCTACGCTTTTATCCACTACTAGTTGTTCTGGATTTCGGGCTGGTTTACCTACTAGTGGGATATAGTAGGTTCCATCACAACTCGAGGAATCAGGTCGTGACATTTTCAACCGCGAAGGCTCACTGTCAATCATAACTATGGACATTGTTGGAGTCTCTAACGCTTCCAATAATCAAGTTCAGTAGTATGGGATGGAGGAATATACTCAGGCCCAAATAGAAACATGTTTATAGTCATCAGTGAAATCTCAACCTTAATACCGTGGACTGTCACCCCTGATAGTTGGACAAGCTTCCCCTTCAATAACTTAGGCCCCTGATTAAGTAAAGTTTGAGTAGTAAATTTGACGCTCCTTCGGCATCCACTCGAGGTTGTACTCTTTGACCCTCTGCTCACTCGATCTAAGGATACTTCGACAATTCAGATGCTAAGACCCGAGCCTCTCAACTATACTTCGTTACACACTACCCCATTTTGTATCGGTAATATTATAACATAATTGATAACAATTAACAACAATAAAATAACTACATGGGCAAAAAAAATACATTAATCGCATATTCAAACTTGTCATTGATTCAGGATGAATTATAGTCCATTAATACAAATTGTTAAATTGTTCCTTTTTCTCAATCTTGTTATTAGTTATTAATGGAGTAATTTGATAGATAAATATTAGTTAAAAATTTAAATAATGGGTGTTTTTTTATAAAATATAAAAGTTTGGAGTTTTTTTTTAATTGTCAAATATTAGAACTTCACTCAAAAACTAGTTTTTTTCTAGTATTTGAAAAGTTGGAATATTTGGCAAACATACTTTTCAAACAGTGACATGTTTTTTGGCCAAATATATGGTCTGTTTTTGTCTTAGTGGTGCACTAATAGTACACGACAGAAAAAAATTGACCACTTTGGATATATTTTTCTTTTTCTTTCCAATTAGCTCTAGAGTGAAGTAACTAACAATGAAGGACCTTCACATATTTTTTAGAGGAATGAGATAGGGAAAATGAACCAACTCACTCAAGTCACTTTGGATAAATTTTTCTTTTTCTTTCCAATTAGCTCTAGAGTGAAGTAACTAACAATGAAGGACCTTCACATATTTTTTAGAGGAATGGGATAGGGAAAATGAACCAACTCACTCAAGTCGGTTAAAAAATATTCTCTTAGTTCATTTTTATTTTTTAGTTTGAACTTTGCAAGTCCTTTGAAAATAAATTTTTCTTTATATTTTTTTTTAAAAAAAGGAAAATGATCAAAAATGCTTTTAAACTATTTGAAAGGAACAAAAACGCTCTTCGTTTGTAGTTTCGTCCGAACATGTTCTTACCGTCAATATTTTGATTTTAAAATGTCCATATTGTTATTTAATGGGTCAAAAATGCTCATTTTTCAAATAAATATATTATTTATTTTCTTTCTCACACATTCATTTTTCTAATAATATTTTTAAATTGGGAAATATTTATCTTACTTCAATTTAAGAAAAAAAATGAAAATGTTTCTTATATTTATAATTATTTTTATTATAATATAAATATAATTAATGATGGATATATTACGATATTTTTATATATGACATATAGTATATGTCAAAAAGATACATGAAATTATTCCATTTTAATTGATAAAATAAGATTAAGAAGAAAAAAATATTTCCTGCATTTTTATTTGGTAAAGTTATTCAAAAGTAAGAAAACAAGATTTTTTTAGTAATAATTTAATTAGGAAGAAGATGTGCTTAAAAAGGTTAAAATATTATATTTATTCAGGAAATGACATTTTTGACCCATTTAGTAACTATAGGGTTTTTTTTTTTTAAGATCAAAGTATTGACTGCGAGGACATTTTTTAATCAAAGTATTGATGATAAGGGTATTTTTGAGCTAAACTATAAATAAATGATATTTTTATTCCTTTCACATGGTTTAAGGACATTTTTACCCTGTCCCTAAAAACTGACATAATTTGATGTGCCACGAAGTTTAGTAAAATTTAAGGGAAAAAAAATTAATTTTGTGTTCCTAAATTAAAGTTATGCCAAATGTATTAAAATATGTCTCTAATCTTGTGACCTTAAACACATGTCACGTGCAAAATTAAAATTAAAATACTACCAAAAAACTCGTTCATTTTTAAATATACTAAAAAAATAGATCATTTTGTTAAAATTGGAAAACAACTATAATATGGATTTTTAGATATAATTAAAAAATAATATTATTTTTCCAACAGCACTTTTAGCACCCAACACTAGTGAAGGAAAAGTTAAAAACTACTTGAAAAATTCTTGTGGGAGAATCTTCAAGTGGGGCTGTAACTGTTGTATTGACATCATGAAAAACACTAGTTTGATATTATCTTTATTAATCTGTTTTTAAAATGTGATACATTTTTACATTCCTAACAATAAAGTTCAAATAATTGAAAATAAAAAAGAATATAAACTTTAAATTTCTCAGTTTAACTTTAATTAATAAGAAGTTTTTATACCACAAAAATATTATGTCACAATTAAGAACACAAGTTTTCAAAACAACATTTTTTATTGGTGGTCCACGTCGAAAAAGTAAATACTCTAATAATTTGAAATTGACTAGTGATTAGGTGAGAAGAATTAATAGGGATAGAATTATTATTTTTTAATGGAGAAGGAAGACATGTCTACCTAGTACTAACTATTAAAACAAAGTTTTGATTATACCTAAACTAAACTAGCAGCAAAATACAAATTCAATAGATAATTACAAACAAGTGCTTCACTTAATTACTTTATTTGTTTTTATTTATGTGACATATTTTAGATTTTAAAATTTAATAAGTTTATTTTTAGTGTCAATTTTTTATATATCGTTTAAATTATTAATTATTATAACTTATAGTACTATTTTTTACGTAGTTTACAAATACATATATTTCATTTCTTAAAAGAAAACTTGAAGATTTCATCAGCAAATTCTCGATCAAACTTAAACTATTTGACTTTTTAAAAACAAAACGTGTCACATAAATTAGGACAGAGGGAGTAATATTTATTATTCCACTAGTACAAATTCATATTGCTTAGAATTTATCGAGAAGTCATTTGATATACATGAAGTATAAGATATCATTATAATTTTAAGATAAAATGTAAGATTATTTTATTTCAGATTTGGTCACATGTATTAGGTAATAACTAGGATGGATATATCGTATTCGAAAATTAACAACGTGGCTTGTCCTTGAGTTATTTATCCAGTCATTTTTGGCTTAACAATGTGATAAGTGGGAAATCTTCTGGTTCACAGGAGATCAGCCATGCATGGTTGATATCTTTTACACTTACTGCTTATTCGAGAATTTGAGTTTTTCTTTTCTAGTCATTAAGTTATGAGTCAGACAAATAATGAGTAGTAAAAAAGTTATGTTATTTAGATTCTATAGAAATGTTAATGAGTGTGTCGGAGCTTTCAAAAATATTTTTTAAAGAATTCAACAGGAATAAAGTAATATTTTTGAAAAGTCTCAACAACTTAGATAAAAAGTAAAAATTATGTCATTTTCGTATCAAATCAAAGTTGAAGAGAAACATACAATGCAATCAACATTCAAAGTGTATCAAATGGTTTAAAATTTTTTATTCTAGGTGAGGCACACATAAGGTCAGTTGTGTGAGGCCTCATTTGGTTGCCACGTGTATACTATGAGACCCATAATGTACTTATTTTCCTGGTTTTTATTTTCCAATATTAATCTTTTCTTTTACTTCTTTCTTTCTTTTATTTTCTTTTTTGCTTATTAATTATTAGTGTAAATTTTATTTTTATTTTAATAAAGAACTTTGAAATAAAAATAAATAATAACCAAGAATTGAGTGATTAAAAACACATTTGATGACTAAGAATTGAGTTATTAAAAAAAATTCTTTGTATTTTTATCATGAATATTAATATTAATCATAAAGAGAAATTAAAAAAAAAAACATATTTGATGACTAAAAATTGAGTGATTAAAATTGAATTCTCAAGAAATAATTAAAATTAATAACTAAAATTTAAATAATTAAAATTAAATTATATATTTAAGTGTAATAAATAATGCCGATACAATTTTATTAGTACACTTGGTTGATTACATGAACTTTTACTTTATTTAAAAAAATAAAATAAAAAGTTAAATTTCTCTATCCTCAATTTTTTTGAATTAATTCAAAAATAAATGAATTTAATTTTTTTTGACATATCCTTTAATTTCCCCTCAATTAAATAGTAATAGAGATATAAAATATATGATAGACACGATGGGTGAGTTTCAAAGTTTCTTTATTAAAATAAAAATAAAATAAAATTTACACTATCAATTAACAAGCAAAAAGAAAAAAAAAATACAAGTAAGAAAGAAAAAGTAAAAGAAAAAAAATTAAAATTTGAAAGAAAAAGCAGGAAAATAAGTACATTATGGGTCCCACTGTATACACGTGCCAGCTAAATGAGGCCTCACACAACTGACAGCATGTGTGGCTCGCCCAAAATAAAATTTTTCAAATAATTCTGTCATTTTGTTCTAGAAATGCAAACGTGAGAAAATATTGTGGTTTTTTCTCTGTGGTGCACTAGTAATGAAAAAAATGGACCACTTTGGATAATATTTTTTTTCCTTTCTAATTAACACCATCACACAGGCTCGAGAGTGAAGTAACAAACCATACAAAATTTGGTTGTTAGCAACTGCAAAATTAGTCGAATATATTAGAAGAATGATGTTTTTAAATAATTGTTCAATTATTTTTGAGTAATCGATATATTGAACATCAGAAAATATTTGTCGATCATCATAGTCACGATATATATAAAATAAGACTAGACTATTAGAGCGTCTAAATGACCGAATAAGAAAGTTAGAATATTATAAAAATAAAAATTTATTAATTAAAACAATGCCGACTATGATTGTCGTAATAGTTAAACAATTAATTAATATATATTTCGATTACTATGTTCGGCATATATAATTTATTTAGTAATCATTTTGGTACTCTTCTAACTATTATAGTCAAAATAATTAATTAACTTATTAACTATTTAGGTGAGCTTCTGCATATCGTAGTTGGCATTTTTAATTTTCTAAAAGAAAAATTATATAATATTACAAAATATCGTAGTAGAAAAAAAACTACATTTAGAATACATAAAAATGTTGTTTATTTGGTACACCACCTACTAAATTGTACTACCATCCATCCATAAAAGTTCAACAAAATCAAACATTCCAAAACATTCAAATTTCATTCAATTCAATTGAGTGTAAAAGTCCAAACATCATCAAAATCAAGACTAATGAGTATTCAGTTGTTATTTAAAATGGAAATAAATAGTTTAAAACAGGTCTAAATCTCATTAAAAGAAAAACAACCTGTTAGGTTATTAGCATTTTAATATTAATATTTAACATATTAAATTGCTTTATTTTGGAGTTATAAGAATGACCATTGGTAGGCATTTGTGTTTTAAACTACCAATTTAATCATGATATTCATCTTTGAATAAGCATTGGTTATCCATCACTTTATTTCATTCTTAATTCCTCCATTACTCTTTGTAACCTATGTAACTCCTATTGTAACTTATGTAACCTATGAAACTCCTAAGGCCATTATCTTCATTATTTACTACCTTCATTATCTTCCTATTCATTGCTAGGAAGACTTATTGTCGTATAAATAGTGGTGGTCTTCATTTGGTTTAAAACACACAAAACACAAGAGAAAACAAAGAGTGAAAGAGTTAGTCTAAAAGAGAGTTCTTATTAGTTGAAGGGAGATGTTATTTTTTGTGGAGCTTTGGACTCAACTCTTGTCCAGAGTTGTTGAGTTATACTTTGTGAAGGTTGTTGTATCTTGGAGGGGACAAGTCAAAGAGGACTACTGCTAGACCGGTGAAAGCATTTGCTGCAGTGGACTTGAATCTCCTTAAGGAAAGCGAGATATCCACGCCTCAGCCTGAAAAGATTAATTTCTTCATTTTATTTTCAATTGTAATCTTGCAATTTTATTATCTTGTAAGTTTTTTCACTAACAATTTTAAGGAGAATCAAGGATGGCTACAATTGAAAAAACCGCGGATGTCAAGATGGGAGATCCTAACAAGTCATTTCGGTTCAATGGTAACCATTTCAAGAGATGAAAGGGTAAAATACTTTTCTACTTAAGTCTTCTAAATGTTTCTTATGTATTAACCGGGAAGAATCCAAATAAAGAAGACATCACCACTATGAATGATGATGAAACTATTTCTCATCTAGAGAAAGTGGAAAAGTACGATGGTGATTCCTATAAGTGTCGGTATTATCTTCTTAATTGTCTTTCTGATAATTTTTATGATTATTATGATAGAACTTACTCTAGTGCAAAGAAAATTTGGAAGGCATTGCAGAGTAAGTATGATACCAAAGAGGCTGGAGCGAAAAATATGCAGTTAGTAGATTTTTTCGTTTCCAAATGGTGGACAACAAATCAGTGGTAGATGAAGCTCAAGACTTCATCATGATTGTTGGAGAGCATATGTCCGAAGAGGTTAAAATTGGAGATAACCTTATTGTTTGTGGCATAATGGATAAACTTTCACCTTCTTGGAAGGAATTTCAAAAAACTATGCGCCACAAACAAAAGGAGACCTCTCTTGAAACCTTGATAATGAAAATCCGCATGGAAGAAGAAGCAAGGGACGAAGATGCACTTTTACAAACAGAAGAGAACAACATCACATCGAAGGTAAATTTAATTACTTCGAATAATGCTACTCCTGAAACTCACAAAAATACTTCTTTAAAGCCTAAGAAGAAAAAATTCAAGAAAAATAATGGTAGACCTCCCAAGAAAAATAATGGTGAAAATCACCAAGCACAAAATCAACAAGTTCAAGAAAAGGGACCATGCTTTGTTTGTGGCAAGAGTGGACATATTGCTCGATTTTGCAGATTCCGGAAATGTGGTCCTAACCCTGAAGCAAACGTTACCGAAGAACCTTTTGTGGCGGTGATTACCGACATAAACATGGTTGAGAATGTTGATGGATGGTGGGCTGATTCTGGTGCAAACCGTCATGTCTATTATGACAAAGACTGATTTAAAAAATATACTCATTTTGAGGAGCCCAAAACCATCATGCTTGGTGATGCTCACACTACTCAAGTGCTTGGAAAGGGATATGTTGAATTGTGTTTTACTTCTGGAAGGATATTAACATTGAAAGATGTACTTTATACTCCTTCTATGAGAAAAAAATTTGATGTCTAGTTTTCTTCTTAATAAAGCAGGCTTTAAACAGATTATTAAATCTGATCAATATGTAATAGTGAAGAAATGTATTTTTGTGGGGAAGGGGTATGCATGTGATGGGATGTTTAAATTGAATGTTGAAATGAATAAAACTTGTACTTCTGTTTATATGCTTTCTTCTACTAATTTTTCATGCTCGTTTGTGTCATATTGATGATCGTTATGTTGGAATCATGAGTATTTTAGGATTAATCCCAATGGTTAAAAAGAATTTTGAAAAGTGTGAGGCTTGTAGTAAAGTCAAGATCACTAAAAGGCCTCATTTTCAAGTTGAAAGAAAAATTGATTTGTTAGAATTAGTTCATACTAATATTTGTGAAATTGGTGGAATTATAACTCGTGGAGGTAATAGATATTTTATCACTTTCATTGATGATTTTTCTAAGTTTACATATGTTTACTTGATGAAAAATAAAAGTGATGCTTTTGAAAATATCAAAACTTATCTCAATGAGGTTGAAAATCAGTTTGGGAGAAAAATAAAAAGAATTAGAAGTGATAGAGGCCATGAATATGAATCAAATGAGTTTAATTCTTTTGTTAGATCATTGGGAATAATTCATGAAACTACTCCTCCTTACTCTCCTTCGTCTAATGGAGTAGCAGAAAGGAAAAATAGAACTTTGGTTGAATTGACTAATGCCATGCTTATTGAGTCACATGCACCTTTAACTTTTTGGTGTGAAGCTGTCTTAACTGCTTGTTATGTGTTGAATTGTGTGCCTCATAAAAAGTCTAAATTGACACATTTTGAATTGTGGAAAGGTTACAAGCCAAGTTTGGGATATCTAAGAGTTTGGGGTTGTCTAGACTTTGTGAGGCTAATGGATCCCAAGATTACAAAGTTGGGTAAGAAAATTTACTACTTGTTCTTTTCTTGGGTATAGCCTATAGATTTTTTAATCTTGAAGATAATATTGTAATAAAATCTGGTGATGCTATTTTTCATGAAAATAAATTTTCTTTTGATACTAAAAATAGTGGGGGTCAAAGGATTGAACAAAATATTTTGTCACTACCTAGTTCTTATACTTCAACTTTGAAAAATAAAGAAGTTGGTGATGTTGAGTTAAGAAGAAATAAAAGAGCTAGAGTAGAAAAAGATTTTGGTCCTGATTTTTATGTGTTTAATGTTGAAAATGACCCTCTAACTTTGAAAGAAACATTATCTTCACATGATTCTATTTTTTTGAAAGAGGCTGTAAATGATGAAATGAAATCTTTAATTTCTAATAAAACTTGGAAGTTAGTTGATTTACCACCGGGTTGTAAAACAATTGGTTGCAAATGGGTCTTAAGGAAAAAGTTGAAACCGGATGGTTCTATTGATAAATAAAAGGGTAGGCTAGTTGCAAAAGGTTTTATACAACTTAAAGGCCTAGAATTTTTTGATACTTTTTATCCGGTAACAAGAATTACATCTATTAGACTTTTAGTTGCTATGGCTGCAATTTTTGATTTGCAAATTCATCAAATGGATGTAAAAATTGCTTTTCTAAATGGAAACCTAAATGAAGAAATTTATATGGACAAACCCGAGTGTTTTGTTGAAGCAGGCCAAGAAAGCAAAGTATGTAAACTTACTAAATCCCTATATGGCTTGAAAAAGGCACCAAAGCAATGGCATGAAAAGTTTGATTCCTGCATGATTGAAAATGGTTTTAAACCAAATGAGTGTGATAAGTTCATATATCATAAGTCTTGGAATAATTCATATGTGATCATTTGCTAATATGTTGATGATTTGTTGATCTTTGGCTCTAACATGAATGTTATTGATGAAGCTAAAAATGTTCTTAGAAGCCATTTTGATATGAAAGATCTCGGTGAGGTAAATTTTATTCTTGGAATAAAAATAACAAAAACATGTGAGGGGATTTTCCTTGACCAATCACATTGTGTTGAGAAAATTTTGAAAAAATATAACTTTCATGATTGCAAGCATGTTGCTACTCCTTTTGATTCAATTGTTCACTTATTTTCTGTTGAAAGTGAAAATGATGTAATAAATCAAAAGGAATATGCTAGTATAATCGGAAGTTTGAGATATGTGAGTGATTGCACTAGGCCTGATATTGCATATGCAGTAGGAGTACTTGGAAGGTTTACAAGCAAGCCAGGTAATGAACATTGGCATGCTATAACAAGAGTTATGAGATATTTAATTGGAAAGAAAAATTGTGCTTTGTTCTATGTAAAATATCATGCTGTATTTGAAGGCTTTTTTGATGCAGATTGGAACACTTTGTCATGTGATTCATGTTCTACCACTGGTTATGTCTTTACTTTAGGTGGTGGTGCTGTTTGTTGGAGATCAAAAAAACAAACTATAATTGTTAAATCTATCATGGAGGATGAACTAATTGCTTTAGCTTCAGCTAGTGAGGAAGCGAATTGGTTAAGAGATTTATTGTTTCAAATTCCTTATTTTGAAAAATCAATTTCTCCTATTTTAATTCATTGTGATAGCACCGCTGCAATTGGTAGAGTTCAAAACCGTTATTACAATGGTAAATCTAGACCTACAAGGAGGAAACACAGTAATGTAAGATCGTATTTGACAAATGATACCATTAATGTTGATTATGTCAAAACTTGTGATAATCTTGCAGATCCTCTTACGGAGGCCTTAACAAGAGAAAAGGTCTGGAGCACATCGAGGGGGATGGGATTGAAGCCTACAAATCCTTGAGTCATATATGAGGAAACCCAACCTGGAGACTAGAGATCCTATAACCAGGTTCAAAGGGAAAAACTAATCATATGATGACTTGTTGTGAAAAATGCACTATTTTTCCCTCCCTATGATGTGTGTGCATTGTTTCTTGTAGTTTGTGAAGGTTGAGTTGATAAAACTCTTAATGAATATCTGTAGCCCGTATGGGTGGAGTGTTAATCTTACAGAAACACTCTCGACAGATTTCACATATGTGATGTGTGGAAGTAGGTCGCTTCCTATGAGAATGGGGCTTATTCTCAAATGCACTCATGAAACCGAGATAGCACATGGCCATAACGTGATGACTGTTAAAGCTCATGTCAACACCTTCATTCTTATGCGTGAGCAGTGATATTTTATTTCCCTTAAGCAGTCATAGTTCCAGTCTGAGACCACTACGACTCTGGAGTAAAAGTTACTGTTTCACTAAGTGGAGGTTCATTGCAGAGCACACCTTCATTATGCATAGTAGTCTTCCTTCAACTGATATACTCTCTTATTTAAATATTAAAATGAGTGGGGGTTGTTAGGTTATTAAAATTTTAATATTAATATTTAACATATTAAATTACATTATTTTGGAGTTATAAGAATGACCATTGGTAGGCATTTGTGTTTTAAACTACCAATTTAATCATGTTATTCATCTTTGACTAGGTAGCCATGTCATGCCATTACTTTTGGCTTTATTGGTTGAATTCATTGTGAGATAAAAACATTCCAATAAACATTGGAATGGATAACTTCTACATCATCCATTAGCATTGGTTATCCATCACTTTATTTCATTCTTAATTCCTCCATTACTCTTTGTAACCTATGTAACTCCCGTTGTAACCTATGTAACCTGTGAAACTTCTAAGGCCATTATCTTCACTATTTACTACCTCCATTATCTTAATATTCATTGATAGGAAGACTTATTGTAGTATAAATAGTGGTGGTCTTCATTTGGTTTAAAATACACAAAACACAAGAGAAAACAAAGAGTGAAAGAGTTAGTCTAAAAGAGAATTCTTATTAGTTGAAGGGAGGTGTTATTTTTTGTGGAGCTTTGGACTAAACTCTTGTCCAGAGTTGTTGAGTTATTCTTTGTGAAGGCTGTTGTATCTTGGAGGGGACAAGTCAAAGAGGACTATTGCTGGACCGGTGAAAACATTTGCTGCAGTGGGCTTGAATCTCCTTAAAGAAAGCGAGATATCCACGCCTCAGCCTGAAAAGATTAATTTCTTCATTTTATTTTCAATTGTAATTTTGCAATTTTATTATCTTGTAAGTTTTTTCACTAACACAACCAGAACATAATCTTGTAACATCTTGCAACTAGAAAGAAACTAGAAGGAAGTTTAGAAATTGGAAATAGTTATTCCAATGCCGCCGAGTTTGTGCAATTCCGAGTTCGGATGAGTGAGTTATATCATTTGAAAGTTGGGTTGTTGAATTACGAAAATGTCCAATCCAAAATTTTAAAGGGTAATTTGGTCTTTTCCTTATCCAATTAATTGAATCCATTTTTAGTAAATTAAAATGGGGTCAAAGCTGAGTTAGTTCAATTTACACTTTTGAAAAATAGAGTAAGGGCTTTTAGAGAAAGAATGCAAGAGAAAGGAGAAGAGGAAAAACAAGATTTGCCAAGAACAATCGATTTTGGTTGTGGATTCTCCAACGAATTGATCCTACAAGGTATGTGAGTCTCTCATAACGTTGGGTATGTTCACCCACGTGCCAAGCATGTTTGGTTCAGTGTTAATTCATTCTAAAAAGATTGAAATTTGAATATTCTTGAATTTGTTTTTGGTCTTGAACATGAATTGAGATTTAGGAGTTTCTTGATGTTAAAGTGTTGTTTCTTGTGGTCTCTAAGTTATATAATTGTGTATATGACTTGGGTACATCAATCTAAAGTGAATTTGAAAAAAAAATCGGGTTAAATCGATTTAAGATCAGAAAAGAGGTTAAAAGTTTGTCAGATTTTACCTGAAGGAACAGGTGGCACGACACGCCCCCATAGAGCCAGGCAAGCTGGGGCAGCACGCCCAAAAGGAACCTCAGTCAAATAGGGCTGGCGCGGCGCACCTGGGATGCGCCCAAAATCGTCATTTTCACTAGTTTTCAATCATTTAGTCCATTTAAGTCTTCCTAAAGTGTATTACTCTTTCCATCGATTCTAACTACTTCAAATGATTTCTAAACACCTAGAAATCGTCCCAAAACACGAATTATAACTTTGAATCCATAATTTAATTCAAGGAAAGTTAAGACCTAAGTCAAGAAGTTAAGAGTCAAGTCTAAAAGTCAAGATGCAAGTCAAGAAGAAGTTTATATAGTTTTCCAAAGTCTTACAAACATTTTAACTTTATTTTAAGACTTGAGTTCTGAGTTCAGTAAAGATTAAAGTTGAAGTGATGCTCTGCAGAGAAGAATATGAGGACTAAGACTTTCCAAAGAGATTTAAAATATTTTCACATTTAATTAAGAACGGAAACTGAGGGTTTCAAAGAGCCTTCGGGCTAGTTTTTCAAAAAGGAGTAATAACTTTCTAAATGAAGCAAGAAAAGAAACTGAGATTTCCAAGATAGACTTTGAACTAAGTTTTTTAGCACTAATATCAAATCACATAAGAAGTATGTTTTATAACATAAGAGCCAACATATTTTGGAAGTAATATTGAGCATCGAGTTGAGGACGAGCATGAGTTCATCTAACTCATGTCTCCATAAACCATGTAGCCGCCATGGGTAGAAGAGAGTCATACTTTTTAGATTAACCCTTTTCATATAGACTAGTGGATCCATTAGGCAGTTTAGGTCCTATACCTTTGTCCAGATGTAGGATTTGTTGACAGCGTGAGGTAGATCATTGTATCATCACTATAGATCTTATGTGATGGTTATTGATTAGAGAAACTCACAGTACTTTGTATTTTATTTTTATTTTTGCATGCAACTCAGAGTTATTTGTATCTTTGCATACACATAGATTTGACATCATGTTTAAATCTTCTTTTCTTTATATTGAACTTGCTTTTATATTACTTTATATTGAAATTAGACCAGTTATGTTAAGTTTAGTTGAGCCATGTAAGTTTTATCAGATTCCTTTTCAAGCCTATGTTGTATTAGCATTCCAACTTGCATACTAGTACATTCAATGTATTGATGTCATTTGGCCTGCATCATATTATGATGCAAACACAAGTAACGAGGATGAGCACTCAACTCACCGTTAATCCAGTTAGCATTCCAGAGTCTATTGATAAGCCTCCTTGCATTCCAAATGACTCTTTAAATTTATTTCTAGTTTAGTTCATTAGGTTGTTGTGGGGTTTGTCCCAACATCCATCTTAGTTTTTTCAGTGTTTTTATAGACAGTTAGTAGTTCAGTAGTCTTTGCATTATCGATCTTATGTTAAAGACTTGGGTTGCCTCTTTTGATCAAGTTGAATGTTTGATCTTTAAAATATTCTCACTCATTTTATTCTTCAGTTAAGTTAAGTTCATTGATCGTTGTAGATATGAAGATTGTCTTTCGCTGAGTAAGTAAGTCAGACCAAGGTTTGCTTGGGGCCAGTTCGAGTGTCAGCCTTGCCCAGGGTGTAGGCTCGGAGTGTGACAAACTTGGTATCAGAGTCAGGTTTCAGGAGTCATAGGAAGTCCATGAAGTCGTATCTGTAGAGTCCTATTTATCGATGTAAAGCATGCCACATCTATAATTAGGAGGTTGTAACATTTAGGATATTCCTTACTTCTTTCATGTTCATTTTGTGCGTCAGAGTTTTATCTCTAAAAAGTTTCCCTCTAATTCGTTCTTGTGTGTGTTTTTAGATAATCATTCCTCCACGAAGAGCATTCAGAGGTCATAGAACTAGAAAGAATGTTGAGGAACAAGAGTTACTATCACATCCGCGGAGCACCTCTAGATGTAACTAGCGTGTTCTTCTTCTTTGAGGACTAAGACTAGCCTCTTAGCTTACATCATTACATTCATAGGTTAAAATGCGGAAATTTTAAAAACTTTTTATTACTTCTACAATGAGGTTTACATAAACCTCTACATACACATAATATTTATATCGAGTATACATAGACCCTTCGTATAAGAAGATCACTTAGTCTTCTACTTTTACTGCACATATATATATGTAACATAACATAATCTCAAATGGATGTCTCATCTCATAACCATCTAAAAGAGTATAATATTTTGGGCCTAGACCATACATCAATCTAAAAAGGCCACATGTAGACCATACAATGTTTAATACTCAAATAAAAGGAAAGAACATAAAAGTCTTAAAACTAGAACAATTTCATAAGCTTGATATTGGCATTTTCCTCGGAAAGTGAGGACCTACCCAACTTGGATTAATGAGAATTCCAAGTTTTCCTTCATAGTCGTCTCAAAAGGTCTTCAATGACCGGAACCTAAAATGTTGGGGAAAAGGGAGAAAATTGGGTTAGTACACCACTTGTACTAAGTATGAGACCATATGCACACATATCATGAAATCATACTATAAAGGACATTTCATTAAACATGTTATTTTACATTTAGAAAGCCTTATTCACATTCAAGAAGACCATACCAATCAATAAGACATATTCATTAATTCCAAAGCATGCATATCACAAGACCAAGAATGCTTCTAGTCAAGTAAACATGCATATCATATAATTGAACACATTTATTCAAGGCAACTCTATCATCAAGTTATAATAGCAACAAACACAGATAAGAGTTCATTACAACATAACCAAAGCAAGACAATTACCCATGAACCCTTATTAAGTCAATTAGTGCAATGACCAAGCAAAGCCCCATAACCTTACTTAATCTAGTAACCCAACAAGAATCATGAACAACATTCAACTTCTCATAACATATCATAAAGATCACATATGATCATACTTTAACCATGGAGACCAACACATATTCATAAGTGAGACCAATCATCATATAGTATTATCAATGTGTAAGATCATCCTATACATATCATGTACAATTATATTCATATACATACATAAGAACATACTCCCAAGACTCCCTTCAAGGCTAACTAGTGTAATGTATAGGTAGAGTCTCATACCCCTACCTAGACTATGTCAAACCTCTTAGGTCATCCTAGTTAGAGTTCACAACTTTTGTTCATTTTACCTTTTGGGAACATTTTGCCTTAACCGACATAGACCACATAAGCTAATGTGAAATCCGGTGACATGGAACCCTACACCGAAGGAAGGTGGACTACTTGCCAAGATAGTACGAAAATATGGACATAACAACTACATGGATCCACTAGCTAGTATTCCTATGGGGGAAACATAGTTCAAGAACTATGAGATATAGTTGGGATCGTCTTTATGCTACATGCATTATGGTCTCCAATATCAAGAGTACATTAGTGATCCTACACTTTTGAAATGTCATAGATTAATGCAAGTCATAGGATCTAACCCTTGTATAATCATCATCATCATACCGCAATAAGAATTTCATGAGTATAGTCCTTTCATTACAATTCATATAAGTGAGGTTTAACACATTTACATAATCACTTCATAATAAGGCATATTGGTAAATTATTACCATCCTTATAACATTTACATCTTAGTCAACACCTCACAATCCATAGTCAAGACATTTCAATTGAACATCATACCAACCCTATATATTTTAATACATGGTATACTCCAATACAACATCATGACTTAATCACAATTAACCATAATTGAAGTAAAGAATAGGGATCACAACTTACCAAGTCTCCTTCATAATCCATCATCAAGGTCTTACCATCAACCCTTAACTCAACCCAATAAAGGTGAAATATCCTCACACAACAATAACCAACAAGATAACAAGGCTGATTGAATCACTACATCACAATCCATCACTAGTTCATATCTTAAGATAAGAAACTAAGATTAAAGTCATAATCTAGATCAATTACTTAAGAACTAGCATGATAGGACTATAATTCATCTTAATCTATTCATTATTGATGCAATAACATTATCTATAAGTAATTCAACTAATCACGAAGTCAATTGAACCAACATTGCACAATTCATATCAAGATCATAACCTAGGGTTAAGGGGAATAGGTCATCTTCTACAAACTAGAACAATTCATCAAGAAATAACATAATAAGTTATAATACATGTTAATGTATTCATAATATCCAAAATAAATCATAAAAAATCAATTCAAAAGATCAATTTTTGAGATTGGAAAAGATCCGCTCAAATTTTATACTTTTGAAATCAATTTGATGAACCTTTTAAGGAAAGAAGTCTCAAAGGTGAAAAGAATCTCATACCTTATTGTTTGATGAAGATCGATGGAGAAAATTGACCCTTTTATGCCTTTGAACCCACCTATAGCTTGCTATTCAATTGGTTTTCTTTGGGAGAGAGAAAGATGAGAGAAGGAAGAGAGTTTTGGTTGTGGGAATTATGAGAGCTTAGGTTAGTCTAATTAGCTTAGGGTCTTTATATAGGTCATTAACTAACTTAATTAGACCTCCCCTAACCTCTAATTGACCTTCTAACTAAGCCACTAATTAAATGAACTAAATAAAAACATGCAGCAAAAACAGTGGTCTCACAGACGAGACCACGTTGATGCTTAGTGTGTCAATCGACGGGTCAAGGACCAACGGTCCTGTTGGTCCGTCATTGATTTCAGAGACTGTACAAAATAGGCCTATCAAAATTTGGGTAAGTGTCCATCGATGAAAGCAGTCCACGCCCTGTCCATTGGAAAACGGATCGTGGGTTGCATCCGTTGGTGGACACTGCCTTGGGCAGCCCTTGACCCCAAAATGCAAGGGTCCTTGGTTGGTCATTGGGGGGTCGTGCCTGGATGTTTCTATTATGAACTAAATCTAATACGTGTTTGACATCCTTCCACAAATTTTCATCATTTTTCGACTCCTAAAGCTTAGTAAAATAGGCTAAGGCACACTAGCACCTCATTGAACTAGTTTTCGGACATCATGGATGTTATTTAACATTTTGATTTCTAAACTTCCTAAATAACTTATATTCATTAAAATAGGCCTTAAAACAATGTCTAGACGTTTTGGCACTTATATTAAGCTCTAGAACAATCTTAGACTTTTGAAGTATTATAGTTACCCAATGCACCTGAAGTGCAACCTCAAGGGAAAGTTACCAATGTTGAGTTCTGTGAGGCTATAAGGATGCTCAGTCAAGTTGTGACAAACCAAGATGGGAAGCAGAGAGGAGCTCGACAAAAAGAGGCTCTTGAGGATGAATACTCCAAGTTTCACTGGTTCGAGCACTATAGAGGATTCAGAGAACTTTACTGAGGATCTGAAAAAGGCATTCAATGTGATTCATGTTGTTGACACTGAACGAGTTGAGCTAGTTGCGTATCAATTGAAGAATGTTACTAGGACTTGGTTCGGACAATGGAAGAAGGGTAGAGTTGACGGTGCACCACCTGTGAGTTGGGCTTGTTTTGAGGAAGCTTTCTTGGGGCGACTCTTTCCCCAAGAAGTGAAAGAGGCCAAGGTACGTGAGTTCCTCACGCTTAAGCAGGACTTTCTAAGTGTGCATGAGTATGAGTTGAAGTTCATCCAACTATCTTGTCATGCTTTGGAAATGGTTAAGGACATAAGGAGTAGAATGAGTTTGTTTGTTGTTGGGTTAAGTCATCTATCAAGAAAAGAGGGTCATGCAATAATACTCTTTGGAGACACGGACATTTCGATGTTGATGGTCTTTGTGCAGCAGGTAGAGGAAGAAAATCTGAGAGATAGAAAGAGTTCAAGAACAAGAGGTCTAAGACAGAGAATGAGTCCGAGTAGTAGAAAAGAAATGCCAACCGATCATCGTTCCAACCGAAACAGAAAGAACCTGCTCCAATCTGCTTGTGCACCTGTACCTAAGAATAAGGGTGAGTACTATGATCAAAATTTCAGAGCAAAACCTGCCAATTCACAGGGTAGTGTGGCTCAAGAGGGTAGTAAGCCAACTGTCTGTGCCAAGTGTGGTGGGAACCACTTAAGTATTTGTCATGTGGGCTCCACTAGTTGTTTCAAGTGTGGTTGTCCAAAACATAAGTAGGAAAATGGTAAAGGGTATTGCTGGCAGCAGTATCGTAAAGGGACTATAGATCGGAATTAACTGAACCCGGGAACCACCACCCAGAGCCGTACCAAAACCGGGATGGACCGGTAATGGTAGTTCCAGATAGGAATGGGTAGAGCGGTCCGGATCCCGGTTCACTAACGAACCGGTATGGAACCGAACCGGATTCAGGAAAGTCCATTAATTTAATATATATATATATATATATATATATATATATAAAATCAATTAATTATTAAAATTTTTATTATTTTAAATTTAAAAAATTATACTTTTCAAACTTTTAAAGTTAATTATTTATACTTTGAAAGTTTGTAAAACTTTAAAGTTTATAGTTTGAAAGTTTGTAAAATTCAAACTTTCAAATTATTAATTTAAATATTGTTTGAATTTAAATTTAAAAATTTATACTTCTAGTTTAAATTTTAACTTTAAAAGTTTGAAAATTTAAATTTCAAATTTTAAAATTCAAATTTTGAGGTTATAAAAGTTTTAATTTTAAACTTTAAAAAATATAAAATTTAAATTTCAAAATAATAAAAAAAGTTTAAGGCAAATAGCCTAGACTTTTACTAATATTAATTTGATAGTACAATTTGATCTGCAAAAATTTTAGTATACAGCCACCTTTTAGGAAGAGTTCTGTTTGAATTAGACCTTGAATTATCATACTCATACTAAATTTAATAGTTCGTGCTATTATAAGGATCTTTTCTTAAATCATTTAACATTTCTCTAGTAATATGATTGGGAATTGGTTGAATAGATAAATCTTTCATTGCTTCAATGTCGTCGTCACTATAATCTTGCATTATTTCATCAATGTAATTTTGAAATTTGGTCGGTGGCGGTTCACGACCCAAATTTCTTCTCTCGACATTAATCCAATCTCTAAATAATACCGATATTTCCAAGCTATCTGCTGCTAATGAATGCCTATGCTCTCCAATTTGAAACATTGTTGCATTAAAAATACTTTTCGAAACTACTAAAGATGCTTGAATAT
The DNA here is from genome assembly GCA_027705065.1 of Solanum peruvianum. Lineage (NCBI taxonomy): Eukaryota > Viridiplantae > Streptophyta > Magnoliopsida > Solanales > Solanaceae > Solanum > Solanum peruvianum. The sequence goes on from JAKWJD010001761.1 coordinate 57,873,098, forward strand.
CTAATACATCTCGAGCCATCGGTTGAAGTTTTGAAAATCCTTTGTCGCGATTTCTCCACCATTCTAGAACATCTTTAGTAGGTTCTGTATTTTGATTAAACATATGCATCAAAATCATTTCTATTATTGTGAGAAAGCTCAAGATCGATAAGAATCTAAACAATCATCAATATAATCTTCATAAAGTCTATTCCTAGAACTTTAAGGTTCTTGATTACTTAATACATTTATATTAGAATTATATAAGTCATACAACTTTCTAACTTCAATTTTTATACTATCTTTAACTTCTTGACTATTAGGTATTTCATCTTTTTCACTATCAATATTTAAGATAAAATATATTTTATCAACCGCCTTAGATGCACCTATATCTTTGTAATGAGGGTTTAACAAATAAGCCGTTAAATAAATTTGAGGAATAGGAATAAGATATTTTTTAAATTTTTCAATCATTTTGTTAATAGATTGTTCAAATCTTGGTTTATTTTTAAAGTTATAAAATTTAGAAGTAATCAAACAAAAATTAGGTAAAACAGAGCAAATGGTTGGATAATAGAGTGCAGATAGTTTTTTTGTAGTTGAATATAAAAGTATAAGAAATCTATGAGTTCGTGTATGTCATTCTAATCATTCTCATCAAATCTATATGACATATATGAATTATAAGCATTCCAAACCATTGGTAAAATTATTCTGTATCCATAAGCGACTACAAGCATTTCGTATAAAGAATTCCATCTAGTAGACACTATTTTGGAATTTTTCTAGGTGGAAGATTATATTCAAAACAACGATTTTGAAAATCTCTACGCCTAGACTTTACTTGACATTTAAATATAAAATGTCATGCAGTTTCAACTTTCATGCAACTGTTATCATACATTTGTATATCATCTGTAACAATCAAATTATATATGTGTGCAACACACCTAATATGAAAATCATCATTATAGGGCAAAGAGAAGGTTTTAGCATTTCAACAGCAACTGTACTATTTGCAGCATTATCTAAGGTGATACTACTTATTTTATTACAAATTCCATAGTTTTCTAAAATATCTAAAATTGTTTGATCTATATAACAAGCGGTTTTTTGCATTTGACAAGATTTATAACCTAAAATTCTTTTTTGCATACTCCAATTTTCATCAACCCAATATGCAGTAACAGTCAAATAATTATTACCGTTTACACTACGGCTCATATTAGAAGTAATAGCTATTTTACAATTATTATAATAAAATAAACAACTAAGATATTTAAAATGTTGAGCTTGATAATCAAATACAGTCTTTTTAATTATATTTCTAGCAAAACCTTTAAAATGTGGATTATACATAATTTGAATATAATGTAGGAAAAATGGTCTGATATACCCCTCAACTTTGACATTTAGAGCTGATATACCCCTTGTTATGAAAGTGGCTCATACATACCCCTACTTGTAAACAAATGACTCACATATACCCTTTTCCTCTAACGGAAATGAAAAAAATAATAATTTTAATCTAAATTTTTATTATTTTTTTCTAAAATATATAATCCCATATGAGTAAATTTAATCCTCGTCAAATATATTTTTTTTTTACTTTTTTTTGTTTCAATGACTAATTTATAATTATTATTTTGATAATCAAATTTATTTATGTTTCACTAATATTCTTGTAAAACTTATTGTAGATGACCAAATTGTTTCTTCGAACGAAATTAAATTACAATACACACAAAAAAATAGTTTTATTTTTTATTTTTTAAACTAAGGAAAGAAAGAAAAAAACAAAATAAGAATAAGAAATTCAAATAATTATAATAAAAGAAGTCAAAAAATAATTTATATATGAAAAAAATTAAAATATACCTTGAACTTTGATAGAAGAAACATAAATACCCCTAAATAATTTTTAAAAAAAATTTGGAAGTAATAAATATAAATTTAAAACTAATTTTTTAACTTCCGTTAAATGAAGGGTATATGTGAGTCATTTTATAACGGCATGGGTATATGTGAGCCGTTTATATAACGGTAAGGGCATATATGAGCCACTTTTATAAGGAGGGGTATATCAGCTCCAAATAACAAAGTTGAGGGGTATATCAGACCCTTTTCCCTATAATGTATAAATCCGGGATTTTCAGCAGAACTAAATGGCAAACCCATAGCAACAATCATTTTAGATAATTCTTCAAGATGTTTTTCCTACTATATGACCGTGGTAAACTAGAGCCAGAAACATTAGAAGGATTTAATTGTGTTTGGACCATGTTAGAGCCGCCTATTCCTACAGTTTCAGAAAGGGGGGGGTACTATTCTTTTTAGCTTCGACTACCGCTTTAGCATGCAAAAATTCATTTTTGCAACATAACATTAAATGATTACTCAAATGTCCCGTCCCACCTTGTTTTCCTACAGTTTTATGATTCAATCTATGTTTACATTTATTACAAATAGCTCATGTTTTATCTTCATTTTGTGTCATAAATTGCCATAGACCTAATTTTTTAGCACGTTCTACCTTAGGCCTATGATGTACGGGGCGAAGGGGAGCAGAACAATGAAAGGGAGTGGGACTAGGAGAGGACTGAAGAGGGACTAGGAGTACTAGTAGTCGTAGGTGGCTCAGTTTCATTATCATCATCATCATCATAAAAATTAGGCGTATCAATATAATCATCAACATTATCATATTCATCATCTTGAGGCAATTCCTCATCAAAATTACCAAACCTTCTTTGTAAACATTAATGATAAGGAACTAGTCCAAAAAAACTATCAATATCAAAAAAGTATCATTAACATGTGTATAATCATCCGTATTTGTTCTTACTATAGTAGATTTTTTTATTTGTAGATTTAGAAGAACAACCGGTTTTTTTATTATTGAGGGATCTAAAGTTTGTCATATTTTTAACCCTCTCAACTATGTTTTTTTTTTTTTACCTTTTTCAATAACCTTTTTACCAGAATCTATATTCAAATATTAAAAGTGAGTAACTAATATATAATACAAAAACGCAATGCAACAATATTTAATCACAAAACAAATAAATAATTATTGCAAAAAAAATGAGATGTAAGTTGGAACAAATGTACCGAATTTCTACTTTAAAAAGTAGACGTGTATGACCGGAAGCCAAAAGTGGAAAGTTGAAAGTTGAATTTTGAAGCTCCAAATTCAATTTCTAAAGACCAAATTTGTAATTTCAACAAGAATAAGAGTAATTAGAGAATAAAGAGTTGAGATTTGAGAGAATAGAAGATGATTTTGTGAGTGAAAATGAAAGTTTAGGGGTATTTAAAGGTAATAAAAAGGATTAAAATGTAGTTTTTAAAAGTTTGGGGAATTAAAAAAATTCAGGGGGGTAGGGGATATGATGTGGAATTAATTGGGTCAAAGAGTCGTTAGTGGGTCCCACTAGTCGTTACCCAACTGCTTTCCAATGGATACTCCCTAATTTTGTAAAAAAGAATTTAAACCAGATCAAACCGGACCTGGGATTTACCAGACCGAGACTAAGTAGTAAAGTTCAGTTTCTGTACCATTATCTATCTCGGACGCCGTACCTACCGGGACTATCCGGGACAGATTGGGACCGTTAACGATAAGTCCGGTTCCGCTGCCATCCATAGTAATGGGGGTAATAGAACCCAATATTCTACACCAGACGGGGTTGCACCTAGATGGTCTAATTCCGATATTGGCAAAGGAACAAACCACTTGTATGCCCTCAACAATCGCCAAGAACAAGAGGATTCTCCAGATGTTGACACTTTTATTATTTAAGTCTTTGACTTTACTGTTTATGCCTTTCTCAATCTAAGAGCGATATCTTTTGTAACTCCATATGTTGCTATGAACTTTGATATTATTCCTGAGCAACTTAGTGAACCATTCAGTGTTTCTACACTAGTTGGTTAGTCCATTCTAGCAGAAAAAGTCTATCGTGATTGTCGTGTTTCCATCAATCACAAGAGTACCATGGCTGATTTAAATGAGTTAGACATGCCAGACTTTGATGTCATTCTTGGTATAGACTGGCTTCATCCTTTTTATGCCTCAATTGATTGTAGAACTCGAGTAGTCAAGTTTTAGTTCCAAATGAGCATGTCTTAAAGTGCAAAAGCAGTTTAGCAATGTCTAAGGGTTGTTTCATTTCATACCTTAAGGAAATAAAGTTAGATTCTACATGGTGTGTCAATCACTTGGTCATAATTAATGACTCTAGTATTGAGATACCTCATATTTAGTCACTTTCTGCAGTAAAAGAGTTTCCAAAGTCCTTCCTGATCTTCCTGGAGTCCCTCCTGGGAGAGAGATAGACTTTGGTATTGATCTTCTTCCAGATACTCGTCATATATCTATTCCGAATAAAGAATGGCACCAGAAGATTGAAAGATCTTAAAGAGTAGTCAAAAGATCTTTTAGATAAGATCTTCATTTGACCAAGTGTCTCGCCTTGTGGTGCTCTGGTCTTGTTTGTGTGAAAGAAAGATGGTTCCCTTAGGATGTGTATAGATTACCATCAGTTGAACAAGGTTACCATCAAGAACAAGTATCCTCTTCCAAGGATAGATGATTTATTCGATCAACTTCAAGGTTCCACATGTTTTTCTAAGATATATATTAGATCTGTCTACCATCAGTTAAGAGTTAGGGAATGTGATATTTCAAAGATTGTATTCAGAAATCGATATGGTCAATATGAGTTTTTAGTCATGTCCTTTGGTTTTACCAATGCGTCTGCAACATTCATTGATCTTATAAATAGAGTATGTAAACCTTATTTAGATATATTTGTTATCGTCTTTATTGATGACATACTAATCTATTCAAGGAATGAAGAAGATCATGTTAGTCACCTCAGAATAGTCCTTGAGACTTTAAAAGATAGAGAGTTGTATGCCAAGTTCTCTAAATGTGAGTTTTGGCTGGAGTTTGTGACATTCTTGGTCCACATAGTTTCCGGTAATAGGATTAGAGTTGATACTAAGAAAATTGAGGCAGTGCAGAACTGGACTAGACCCACATCTCCAACTGATATTATGAGTTTCTTTGGTTTGGCTGGCTATTATAGAAGGTTCTTAGAGGGGTTCTCATCTATTTCATCCCCTTTGATGAAGTTGACTCATAAAACAATGAAGTTTCAATGGTTTAAAGCTTGTGAGAAAAACTCTCAGGAATTGAAGAAGAAGTTGACTATTGCCAATTTTGACCTTATCGAAAGGTACTCAAGGTTTTGTGGTGTATTGTGATGCATCTAGAGTTGATTTGGGTTGTGTTTTAATGCATAATGACAAAGTTATAGTTTATGCCTCTAGACAATTGAAATTTCGTGAGAAGACTACCCATCCCACGACTTGGAGTTGGTTGTTGCAGTATTCGCTTTGAAGATATGTCGTCCTTATTTGTATTATGTTCATGTTAATATTTTTGGGTGTTTCTTCACTACCTGTTAAATGCACTTAATTTAATGCACTTCAGTTACAAATTGCAAAACCAAAGAGTAGAAGGCAAAGTCAGGGAATTAAGGACCCAGATAATATTATGGAACAAATTATCAGGCGTGCGATAAAGAGGAGTTCAAAATTTAGACCGATGGAAAACTTCAGCAAACCCAACTTTAAAATATGAATTTTGTCGTTGAATTGTGAAAATTGATATGCTCTTTAACATGGAAATACCTAATTTAATAGACTCTTTTCTTGAATTCCATCATTCTAATTTGTTTAACTGCATTTTACATTATTGTAATGAAATGGATCTCTATTGTTGTCGTCTTTCATACTCCCTTGATTCGTCACTTTTCTAAGTTGTTAAAGCGTCTACAGAGTTTTCACCAAAATTCGATGGAAGCATACTTGGTATTGTGTTCTGTAGCTTCTACTTGTGACTCTTAGATGACAACGACACAACATATATTTGTGCTCGCGTGCTTTATTATTTAGATATTTTAATGATTTTTTTTGGCCTCATGTATATCGATTAATAGCTAAAGCAATTGAAGTTGTGACGACGCCAAGCCGGAAGTGCCTTTGTTTTTGTCTACTCTATAGTGATTCTCCAGTGCCATGACAATTGTCGCGATTTGATCAAAATTTTGGATACATTTTTGCTTCAGAAATCTAACTACTCCTCGATACATAGTAAATTGATGAATTCTCTCTCTGAATGCAGTCACAAAATTCTGTATGACTTATACTTTTCCTTTTGCTTTCTACTGTCTCAACCGTTTCCTTATTTATATGAGGTCCTGTTGGGCTTTGTGGAGGCTTGTGAGCCGGCCCGACCCATTACTGAAACCCTAGGTTAACCATTTGGTTTTCCTATAAATATGATCCTTGTATTTGTAATTCTCACGTAGCACAAGTGAAATAAAATCCTCCTGTTACAGTCGTGGAGTAGGGAAACCGAACCACGTTAAATTCTTGTGTGTCCCGTTTGTGTTCCGTTTCTCTTTTCTCTAGATTATTTGTGTGTGTTGTGTGTTTAATTCCCAACAATTGGTATCAGAGCGAGGTTTCAACAACATTGTAACACAAACTGTGAGAAATTGTCACCTATGGTTCTTGTGTGAAGAACTGTGTGCAGGAAGGAGTGTGCCGCCGCCGTTCGCAAGCTACAGCCGTGCAAGACGCCGAGGATCTGGAACCGCCATTCGCGAGCAGCAGCCGCCACGAACCAGGCAGCCCAGATCGAAGGAGATTTGCCGCAGATCGTAGCCCAGCGAGGGAGAAAGCCGCTCAGCAGTAGCGAGGCAGAGAACGCCGCTTCCGTCCAGTGGCCGCCGCGTCGAGGAGCCTCAGATCCAGCCGCGAGCGTCCAGATCGTGAGCATCGTCCAAATCGCCGCCCGCTGTCTGTAGACGCCGTTAAGGGAATTGCCGAAGTCCTTTGAGATGGCAGAAGATGGGAAGTTCCGAATTGAGAAGTTCGATGGTACAGATTTCAGTTGGTGGAAGATACAGATTGAAGATTTGCTGGTTCAGAAAGATTTGGACGTAGTGTTGGGTGACAAGCAAGGAAACTTGTCTGATGCAGAGTGGACAGTTTTGGATCGGAAAGCTATGTCAGTTATCCGACTCTCGTTGACCAAGAATGTTGCGTTCAACATTCTTAAGGAGAAGACAGCGAAAGGCATCTTGGAAGCCTTGTCTAACATGTACGAGAAGCCATCTGCAGCAAACAAAATTTTTCTGATTAGAGAGTTGGTGAACACAAAGATGAAGGAAGGCAGTTCAGTTACCGAGCACATCAACTCATTGAATTCGATCTTAGCCAGACTTTTGTCAGTTGGCATTAAGTTCGATGATGAAGTTCAAGCTTTACTACTGTTATCATCATTGCCTGACAGTTGGTCCGGAACGGTTACAGAAGTTGCCAGTTCAGTGGGACCTAATGGATTCACCTTTGAGAAGATTCGTGATCTCATTCTTGGCGAGGATGTCAGAAGAAGGAGTTCTGGAGAATCATCAGGTGATATGCTAAACGTCGTCAGAGGCAGAGGAAATAACAGAGGTAGTGGGAGCAGGAACTGAAGAAGGAGTCAGTCGAAGGCTCGGGATGGCTCAGGTGTAACATGTTGGAACTGCAAGGAGGTGGGGCATTTCAGGAATCAATGCCAGAAAGACAAACAAGTCAACATTGCAGAAGACAGCGCCAACGAGGATTTGTTTATCTGTTGCGCGGAGAGCAATGTGGATTCCTGGGTCATGGATTCTGGTGCTTCTTTTCACGCTACCCACAGCAGTGAAGCATTGCAGAATCTGGTTATTGGAGACTTTGGAAAGGTAAGGCTTGCAGACGATAGAGCTCTTGATGTTACGGGCATGGGTGACATGGTGCTGAAGACGCCAGTCAGTTTCTAGACCTTGAAGGATGTCAGAGTTGTTCCAAGCTTGACGAAAAGTTTGATTTCTGTTAGGCAGTTGGATGAACAGGGACATCATGTGAAGTTCGGAAATGGACAGTGGAAGGTCGTGAGGGGCAATCTTGTCATGGCTCGTGGAACAAAAAGAGGATCGTTGTATATTGTCGGATTACCGTCTGAGGGAGTGACCGTCCCAGTTCAGAAGAAAAACAAAGTCCGGTTCACAGAATCTCGTGGGCAGAAGAAGGTTGTCTTTGCAAGAAAGAAACCCAGAGCCACATGTCAGATTCAGGATGAACGAGCAAGGAAAGGTTCAGGAAGACCAGTCAGAGGCGTTTGTGGCAGTGGGAGCACCGGCCGTGCTTCAGCCAAGGCTCCTAGAAGACAGTGGGTCAAGAGAACCAGTATTCCAGCTGTTGATACGTCTCCAGAAAATTTCTTGCTGAGTATGGAGAGTGTTTGTTCTCAGGGAGTTCTAGGATCCGGCAGTTCGTGTCTCAAGTGGGAGCCGGTAGGGACCGAGGACGAGTCAAGGGCAGTTTCAGCCGTGACTGATGTGTTGAAGCTTCGGGGAGCTTCAACGGGCCTTTCAGTTGACTGATGAGAAGGCCGTTGTAGCAGGAGAGAGTTGAAAAGATTACTAGACATACAAGTGTTCTAAGTGGATGACAGTTGAAATTCTTCAAGCCTCCAAGTGGGAGATTGTTGGGCTTTGTGGAGGCTTGTGAGCCGGCCCGACCCATTACTGAAACCCTAGGTTAACCATTTGGTTTTCCTATAAATATGATCCTTGTAATTGTAATTCTCACGTAGCACAAGTGAAATAAAATCCTCCTGTTACAGTCGTGGAGTAGGGAAACCGAACCACGTTAAATTCTTGTGTGTCCCGTTTGTGTTCCGTTTCTCTTTTCTCTAGATTATTTGTGTGTGTTGTGTGTTTAATTCCGTTTAATTCCCAACAGGTCCTACATAGTAGTATATAGTAGTAACTTTTATAGGTGTTTTACATAGGTTTGAAAAAATTACTTTTACGTTGCCTCTTCAACTTTCTTTGGTTCACTAGACACGCCATTAAAACTTTTTCTTCCTATCCAACCTTAACTCTCCCACATTTAATATTTTATGATTCCTAATTAATTGTCCAAGTTTTATCTACAGTTTGTTTTAGTTCTATTATATTCTTCTGATATGTTATATTTCTTTTTTTTAGTGACTTTACTTTTACTGTAAATTTCTTATTCAACTGCAAAGATACTATCCAATAGTCCAACTATGTTGATGTGCTGCATACTAAATATTAAGTTGTATCAGCACAAAATTTATTGTTTTATTACGCAACTCTGCTGTTAAAAGTAATGATTTTCGTTCCTCAAACAAAGATGTTTCTATCCAGGATCATCGTGCCACAACACCACCGCTTGGTTTCCTTCTTCTCTATAACACTGTGTTAGGTTTGGACGTAAATTTCATTGATTTTTTTTTGTTATGAAATTTTTTGATAATGAAAATTGATCGTGTAAATTCAATTTCCCAATAATGACACTGGCCATTTCTAAAAAATGTACAACCTTCTATTTTTCCTAATTAAAATGAGACTTGTTCTTTCTATGTTAATGGTGAGTGAATTCAGCCGGCCAAATAGTTTTGTTATGCCGACTCAAATATGATGGAAGCCTGAACACTATATACGGGACTTATATCTCCGACATGGTTTTCCAATTCACATGTGATTGCTACTTCAAACTTTCTCTATATTGTCGTCATTATGTCCTTCTGATGGAGTCCGGGTCTCATCTGTCTGTTTGTATTCAACATCAAATATTTTGATATATGCTTTGGAACTCTTTCTTACTTTATGTTCATGATGTTGAGTTGTGTATTACTACTGAATGCGGAAGATTGCATATTATTTTGACTCAACTAAATGTTGCTGAAACTTTTGGAACTCATGTTTGATGATATTTGTTGATGATATGCATTTAGGTGCAAATGGTCTGGCTGCTCCAAGGGATTTTCTTGTTCCTGTTGTTGCATGGTACAAAAATGGCTCCCATCCATGTTACACTAATTTATAGTAGTATAGTTTGAACTACGCATTGCAAAGTAGGACTTATCTCCTTTTAATGTGGTCGCTTGGCATAACAATTTTCTCCCTTATAAGACGTCTGTAACGACCTGTTTAGTCGTTTGAGCAGCAGATTGAAATACGGGGAAAACTGGCTGAGACGACGTGTGTCCCGACGGACCGTCGCGGTCACGACGGCCCGTCGAGGAGGTGTCGTCCCATGACACTTAGAATTCTTCAAATTGGATATTAAAATCGACTCTCTGTAAATTGTGACGGACCTGCAGGACGTGCCGTCACATACACGACGAACCGTTGTGAGTTCCGTTGCAAAACACTTCAACTTTTGAGAATTTGGTGCAAGAAACGAGTTTCTGACCGTCATGACGGAGGTGCAGGACGGACCGTCACAGGGGTGACGGGCCGTCACAGACCACCTGGAATTTGGGAGGTGGCGACGGCCATCGTGACGGACCGTTGCAGGCACGACGGCCCGTCACAGGCTGCGCAATCCCAGGCAGTTTAGGAATTCTCCACACGTTTTAAGGGTCGTTTTTGACTATTCTTTCCTTAATTATAAAGATTGAGGGTTAACATTAATAAGTCTAATTACTTAGGGGTTAAAAGGGGTAACCTTAAGTGAATTAGTGGGGTTTATTGTCCTTTTTCACACTTAATTATATGATTAATTAGGGTAAAAGAAAGAGGGTTTGAACATAAGAAAACAAACGAGAAAGAACAAGAAAGAGAGAGAGGGCAGTCGATCAAAGGGGAGAAAACAAGCTTGGGAATTTCTTGTTGATTTCCATTCTTCGGTGGAGGTAGGTTATGGTTTTTTACGATATTCGTAGTGAACTCTTAATAGTGAATGATATGTATTGGTAGTATTGTAAACCTGTCTATATGCTTAATTGTATGCTTGCATGAACATGATTTTGTGATTTTGATAAAACAAGCATGATGAAAACTATTGAATCCCAAATCTTGAAAGAAACTTTAATATACATTATTAAGGATGATGCCTTGGTATAGAAGAAGGCTTGATGAATTAAAGTAATGGGATTGATGATGCCTTGGTATAGAGAAGACTTGATGAATTGACAGAATGAGATTAGTGGATCGGAGTGTCACGTTCCGACACATAGTATTAGTGGATCGGAGTGTCACGTTCCGACACATAGTATTAGTGGATCGGAGTGTCACGTTCCGACACATAGTATTAGTGGGATGGGTGTCACGAACCGACACGTAGAATTAGGGGATCGGAGTGTCACGTACCGACACATATAGGGGATCGGAGTGTCACGTACCGACACATATAGGGGATCGGGTGTCACGAACCGACACGTAGAATTAGGGGATCGGAGTGTCACGTACCGACACATAGTGGTAGGGGATCGGAGTGTCACGTACCGACACAAGAGGAAGAAAGATAATGAATCTTGAAAGATGATAAATATACTCAATCTAATAAACTTAATTCCCAAATGAGTATGGTATGGAGGCTTGAGCCCTCATGGATGAACTTGATGGTACTTGTTGATGATTATAGTACTTGTTGTTGCTACATGTTGAGTTTATAGTTGATTTATAATATTACTTGATATATATTATCTTCTATTTTGAGTTGGCCGATGATATCTACTCAGTACTTGTGGTTGTACTGACCCCCTACTTTTATGTTTTCTTCTTTGTTATTTGTGTAATGCAGCAAACGTTCCGTCAACTTCAACTCAAGAGTAATTCGAGCCAGTCTTCGTCATACCGGATCTCAGGGTGAGCTAATGCTTCTAGCTTGGACTGGATCTTCTTCTTCGAGTCTTGAATGCCTTGACTTCCGGCATGGACTAGCTTCTTATGTATTTCTAGCTTCTTAGACATTCTTAGATAGTAATTCGATCATAGATGTTCTTGTGTTGATGACTTCCAGATTTTGGGAATATTAATAATAGTTGAGTTGTTTTATTTATGAGTTTAAGTCTTCCGCATTATTTTCTGTTGATATTATATTGAAATGTTAAGGTTTAGATGGGTTGGTTCGCTCACATAGGAGGGTAAATGTGGGTGCCAGTCGCGTCCCCGAATTGGGTCGTGACAAACTTGGTATCAGAGCCTTAGGTTCATTGGTCTCATCACACAAGAACAGGTCTAGTAGAGTCTTAAGGAACGGTAGGGGGACGCCTTTACTTTTCCTTGAGAGGCTATAAGACTTTAGGAAAATTCCATTCTTTCATTCTTTCTTTCGTGCTACTACTTGAGTCCAATTGGTATCTAGGTGATACAAATTGGTATCTGACCATCTTCACTCTATTTCGCAGATGGTTAGAACTAGAGCAACGAACGCACCAGCAGCAACAACGGAAAGACAGGAAACGACTGAGCCAGCCACTGGGGCTGTGGCTCGAGGGAGAACAGCGGCAAGAGGCCGTGGAAGAGGTCGTGGGAGGACGTCCTCTAGAGGGAGAGGACGAGCCCCTAGCCCATCTGATACTAGGGCAGTGACTCCTCCACCGACCGAGGATGTGGTAAGAGAGGGTGAGGAAGGGGAGAATGAACAAGGGCAAAATGAGGAATTGCCACCCCAACCTACCCTAGAGATGATCAACCAAGTACTTGCTTATCTTAGCGGGTTATCCGATTGTCAAGCACCTCCAGTGGTTTCTGCACCAACACCTCCGGTTTCAGAGATACGACATGCGGCTACTATGGCTCCCCGCATGGATGCAACATTGGGAATAGGCACATTTCCACGTCTGACTACTGGGCCTATTATGACAAACGATCAACACGAACTTTTCAGTAAGTTCTTGAAATTGAAACCCCCAGTCTTCAAGGGTGCAGAATCTGAGGATGCTTATGATTTTCTGGTTGATTGTCATGAGCTACTACACAAGATGGGGATAGTAGAGAGGTTTGGTGTCGAGTTCGTGAGCTATCAGTTCCAAGGGAACGCCAAAATGTGGTGGCGTTCACATGTTGAGTGTCAACCAACAGAGGCACCACCTATGACTTGGGAATCATTCTCTACCCTGTTTATGGAGAAGTATATCCCAAGGACCTTGAGAGATAGAAAGAGGGATGAGTTCTTGAGTCTTGAACAAGGAAGGATGACACTAAACGCGTATGAGGCTAAATTTCGCGCACTATCCAGATATGCCACCCAACTTTGTTTCAGTCCACAAGAACGGATTCGCCGTTTCGTGAAGGGGTTGAGGTCGGAGTTGCGGATTTCAGCCTTACAGGTAGCGGCAACGGCAACATCTTTCCAAGAGGTGGTAGACTTTGTGATAGAGGTGGAAGGAGTGAAGCCAGATGACTTCACCACGACATCGACATCAAAGAGGTTTCGAAGGGGAGGTGAGTTTAATGGTTCCTACTCTAGAGGACAGAACTCCGGAGGTCACTCAGTTCGACCAATACAGTCTTCACTACAGACTGTAGTTGGGGGTCCACCTCAGAACGGTCAACACTACTCCGAGAGACCTATGCCCGATTCCAGAGAGTGCTATGGATGTGGGGAGATTGGACATATTAGGAGGAATTATCCAAACCAGAGTTACAGAGCCCCACTAGCTAGAGGTAGGGGTGGTCATGGTAGAGGCCGTTTTTCTGGAGGACGTGGTGGTCGAGGCAATGGCGGTCACCAAAACGGCAGAGGTGATGGGCAAAACGGAGCCACTACTACACAACATGGTAGGGGCAACGGACAGACGAATGATAGGGCCCATTGTTATGCTTTCCCTGGGAGGTCTGAAGCGGAGGCGTCTGATGCTGTTATCACAGGTAATCTCTTGGTTTGTGATTGCATGGCATCTGTATTATTTGACCCTGGCTCCACGTTTTCATATGTATCTTCCTCATTTGCTAACGGTCTAAATTTACATTGTGAATTACTTGACATGCCTATTCGTGTTTCTACTCCGGTGGGTGAGTCTGTGATAGTCGAAAAAGTGTATAGGTCTTGTTTGGTGAATTTTGTGGGGAGCAACACTTATGTAGATTTGGTTATTTTAGAAATGGGTGACTCTGATATAATTCTGGGTATGACTTGGCTTTCTCCAAATTTTGCGATTTTGGATTGTAATGCTAAAACAGTGACGTTAGCCAAGCCTGGGGCAGATCCGTTAGTGTGGGAGGGTGACTACACCTCCAAACCAGTTCGCATCGTGTCCTTTCTTCGTGCTAAGAAAATGGTGAGTAAAGGGTGTTTAGCTTTCTTGGCACATCTCAAGGATGACACTACCCAAGTACCTTCGATTGAGTCAGTTTCGGTAGTCCGTGAGTTTTTAGATGTGTTCCCTGCAGATCTTCCTGGTATGCCACCAGATAGGGATATAGACTTCTGCATTGATCTTGAACCGGGTACTCGCCCCATTTCTATACCCCCTTATAGAATGGCTCCCGCGGAGTTAAGAGAGTTAAAGGCTCAACTTCAAGAATTGTTGAGTAAAGGCTTCATTAGACCAAGTGCATCTCCTTGGGGTGCTCCGGTGCTATTTGTGAAGAAGAAGGATGGGAGTTTCCGAATGTGCATAGATTACCGACAGTTGAACAAAGTAACAATTAAGAACAAGTACCCCATTCCTCGCATTGATGACTTGTTCGATCAGTTACAAGGTGCTTGTGTCTTCTCAAAAATTGACTTGAGGTCCGGTTATCACCAATTGAAAATACGAGCAACGGATGTGCCAAAGACTGCTTTTCGAACTAGGTATGGGCACTATGAATTTGTGGTAATGTCCTTTGGTCTTACTAATGCCCCTGCTGCCTTCATGAGCCTGATGAACGGGATTTTCAAGCCATACTTGGACCTCTTTGTGATTGTGTTTATTGATGATATACTGATATACTCCAAGAGTAAGAAGGAACATGAGGAGCATTTGAGAATGGTGTTAGAGTTGTTGAGAAAGAAAAAGCTTTATGCGAAATTCTCCAAGTGTGAGTTTTGGCTAGATTCAGTGTCCTTCTTGGGGCACGTGGTTTCTAAGGATGGAGTGATGGTGGATCCATCCAAGATTGAGACAGTGAAGAATTGGGTAAGACCTACAAACGTGTCAGAAATAAGGAGTTTTGTGGGTTTAGCTAGCTACTACCGCCGATTCGTCAAGGGATTCTCTTCTATTGCTTCCCAAATGACGAACTTGACTAAGCAAAATGTTCCATTTGTATGGTCTGACGAGTGTGAGGAGAGCTTCCAGAAGCTTAAGACCTTGTTGACTACCGCGCCTATCCTCACCTTGCCAGTAGAGGGTAAAAACTTCATTGTCTATTGTGATGCATCCTATTCGGGTTTGGGTGCAGTGCTAATGCAAGAGAAGAACGTGATCGCTTATGCTTCAAGACAATTAAAAGTGCATGAACGTAACTATCCAACTCATGACTTGGAATTGGCCGCGGTAGTATTTGCACTAAAGCAATGGAGACACTACTTGTATGGGGTTAAGTGTGAAGTCTACACGGACCATCGTAGCCTACAGTATGTATTCACTCAGAAAGACTTGAACTTGAGACAGAGGAGATGGATGGAACTACTGAAGGACTACGACATCACTATCTTGTATCATCCGGGAAAAGCAAATGTTGTGGCAGATGCTTTGAGTAGGAAGGCCGGAAGCATGGGAAGTCTAGCTCATTTGCAAGCTTCCAGACGCCCATTGGCTAGAGAAGTGCAGATTTTGGCTAATGACCTTATGAGGTTAGAAATAAACGAGAAGGGAGGATTGTTAGCTTGTGTAGAGGCAAAATCCTCTTTCCTTGATCAGATTAAGGGGAAACAGTTTGATGATGAGAAACTAAGGCGAATTCGAGATAAAGTGTTGCAAGGAGAGGCTAAGGAAGCAATAATCGATGGGGAAGGTGTTTTGAGGATTAAGGGAAGAGTATGTATACCCCGCGTCGATAATTTGATCACCACTATTCTGACAGAGGCTCATAGTTCCGGATATTCTATACATCCTGGTGCAACCAAGATGTACCGCGACCTAAAGCAACACTTCTGGTGGAGTAGAATGAAGCGAGATATTGTTGAGTTTGTGGCCAAATGTCCAAATTGTCAACAAGTAAAGTATGAACACCAGAGGCCCGGAGGAACACTTCAGAGAATGCCCATTCCTGAATGGAAGTGGGAGAGAATCGCGATGGACTTCGTGGTTGGTCTTCCAAAGACATTGGGTAAGTATGACTCTATTTGGGTGATTGTTGATAGGTTAACTAAGTCTGCTCACTTCATTCCGGTCAAGGTGACCTACAATGCAGAGAAGTTAGCCAAAATCTACATCTCAGAAATCGTTCGGTTGCATGGAGTTCCACTCTCAATCATATCAGATAGAGGTACGCAGTTTACTTCTAAGTTTTGGAGAACATTGCATGCAGAATTAGGTACTAGGTTGGACCTTAGTACGGCGTTTCACCCTCAGACGGATGGTCAGTCTGAGCGAACGATTCAAGTATTGGAGGACATGCTTCGTGCGTGTGTGATAGAGTTTGGTGGCCATTGGGATAGCTTCTTACCGTTGGCAGAGTTTTCGTACAATAATAGCTATCACTCCAGTATCGACATGGCTCCATTTGAAGCATTGTATGGGAGGAGGTGTAGATCTCCCATTGGGTGGTTTGATGCATTTGAAGTTAGACCTTGGGGGACTGATCTGTTAAGAGATTCTATGGAGAAGGTGAAAGCTATTCAAGAAAAGCTTTTAGCGGCTCAAAGTAGACAAAAGGAGTATGCAGACCGAAAAGTTAGAGACTTGGAGTTCATGGAAGGTGAACAAGTCTTGTTGAAGGTTTCACCCATGAAAGGGGTGATGCGGTTTGGAAAAAGAGGTAAGCTAAGTCCAAGGTATATTGGACCATTCGAGGTACTAAAGCGAATAGGGGAGGTGGCTTATGAATTAGCCTTGCCCCCAGGGCTGTCCGGAGTGCATCCGGTGTTTCATGTGTCCATGTTGAAGAAATACCACGGAGATGGAAACTACATTATCCGTTGGGATTCAGTTTTGCTTGATGAGAACTTGACTTATGAAGAGGAACCGGTTGCTATATTAGATAGAGAAGTTCGCAAGTTGAGGTCGAGAGAGATTGCATCCATCAAAGTTCAATGGAAGAATCGACCGGTTGAAGAGGCTACTTGGGAGAAGGAGGCAGATATGCAAGAAAAATACCCACATTTGTTCACAGATTCAGGTACTCCTTCTCGCCATTGTTTTTCTTCTTTTGATCGTTCGGGGACGAACGATGGGTAAATTGGTATCTATTGTAACGACCTGTTTAGTCGTTTGAGCAGCAGATTGAAATACGGGGAAAACTGGCTGAGACGACGTGTGTCCCGACGGACCGTCGTGGTCACGACGGCCCGTCGAGGAGGTGTCGTCCCATGACACTTAGAATTCTTCAAATTGGATATTAAAATCGACTCTCTGTAAATTGTGACGGACCTGCAGGACGTGCCGTCACATACACGACGAACCGTCGTGAGTTCCGTTGCAAAACACTTCAACTTTTGAGAATTTGGTGCAAGAAACGAGTTTCTGACCGTCATGACGGAGGTGCAGGACGGACCGTCACAGGGGTGACGGGCCGTCACAGACCACCTGGAATTTGGGAGGTGGCGACGGCCATCGTGACGGACCGTCGCAGGCACGACGGCCCGTCACAGGCTGCGCAATCCCAGGCAGTTTAGGAATTCTCCACACGTTTTAAGGGTCGTTTTTGACTATTCTTTCCTTAATTATAAAGATTGAGGGTTAACATTAATAAGTCTAATTACTTAGGGGTTAAAAGGGGTAACCTTAAGTGAATTAGTGGGGTTTATTGTCCTTTTCACACTTAATTATATGATTAATTAGGGTAAAAGAAAGAGGGTTTGAACATAAGAAAACAAACGAGAAAGAACAAGAAAGAGAGAGAGGGCAGTCAATCAAAGGGGAGAAAACAAGCTTGGGAATTTCTTGTTGATTTCCATTCTTCGGTGGAGGTAGGTTATGGTTTTTTACGATATTCGTAGTGAACTCTTAATAGTGAATGATATGTATTGGTAGTATTGTAAACCTGTCTATATGCTTAATTGTATGCTTGCATGAACATGATTTTGTGATTTTGATAAAACAAGCATGATGAAAACTATTGAATCCCAAATCTTGAAAGAAACTTTAATATACATTATTAATGATGATGCCTTGGTATAGAAGAAGGCTTGATGAATTAAAGTAATGGGATTGATGATGCCTTGGTATAGAGAAGGCTTGATGAATTGACAGAATGAGATTAGTGGATCGGAGTGTCACGTTCCGACACATAGTATTAGTGGATCGGAGTGTCACGTTCCGACACATAGTATTAGTGGATCGGAGTGTCACGTTCCGACACATAGTATTAGTGGGACGGGTGTCACGAACCGACACGTAGAATTAGGGGATCGGAGTGTCACGTACCGACACATATAGGGGATCGGGTGTCACGAACCGACACGTAGAATTAGGGGATCGGAGTGTCACGTACCGACACATAGTGGTAGGGGATCGGAGTGTCACGTACCGACACAAGAGGAAGAAAGATAATGAATCTTGAAAGATGATAAATATACTCAATCTAATAAACTTAATTCCCAAATGAGTATGGTATGGAGGCTTGAGCCCTCATGGATGAACTTGATGGTACTTGTTGATGATTATAGTACTTGTTGTTGCTACATGTTGAGTTTATAGTTGATTTATAATATTACTTGATATATATTATCTTCTATTTTGAGTTGGCCGATGATATCTACTCAGTACTTGTGGTTGTACTGACCCCCTACTTTTATGTTTTCTTCTTTGTTATTTGTGTAATGCAGCAAACGTTCCGTCAACTTCAACTCAAGAGTAATTCGAGCCAGTCTTCGTCATACCGGATCTCAGGGTGAGCTAATGCTTCTAGCTTGGACTGGATCTTCTTCTTCGAGTCTTGAATGCCTTGACTTCCGGCATGGACTAGCTTCTTATGTATTTCTAGCTTCTTAGACATTCTTAGATAGTAATTCGATCATAGATGTTCTTGTGTTGATGACTTCCAGATTTTGGGAATATTAATAATAGTTGAGTTGTTTTATTTATGAGTTTAAGTCTTCCGCATTATTTTCTGTTGATATTATATTGAAATGTTAAGGTTTAGATGGGTTGGTTCGCTCACATAGGAGGGTAAATGTGGGTGCCAGTCGCGTCCCCGAATTGGGTCGTGATCATTGCTCGAAGTTTCTTCATGCATCCTTCGAAGATAATCCATGAGCTCTTCACAATTTCGTATATTCTTTTATTCGTCTAACTTCTTTTAGCAGTCTTCAAGCTGCTTTTCCGCCTTACTTGCAAAGGAACTTTCTGATTGTTGTATACACTTAAATTGTCGGGACTGCCTTTACTTGTGTGTGTGTGTCTGGCTAACTCTAATGCTCGCGATGTCTATTACTGTCACCGCCTGATGACATCTTTATATGCAAAAATTATATAAAAATTATAAATTCAATAAAATTAGCAAAATACAGTAACTTACATATATATACTAGCTAGGTTTCATTCTACATTATTCCTCTTCGCTTGATTCAATTTCATCATTCTCCCATTCTTCCTCTTCAGTTGCTTTATTTACATTAGCGTCTCATTCTTCGTCATCAAATGATTCATTTTCCTAATTCTCGGATATTTCTTCTATAACATTCAGTATCTCATCATGAGATACTTCTTCTAATATGTGTTCAATATGTTGTAATGTGGTTTTCAATTCAATGTCAACTTGTTGTTGAACTGTTGCAACATCATTTTGATATGCCACATCTAATACACTTTCAATTTTGATTCTTCCCACATGCTTACTTTTTATAACAACCCACTAATCAGTTGTCTCTATGCAATGGATATAGAGCACAATACACATTTTTAGCATTTTGTGCAATGATAAAAGGATCATTCATTACTTATGTATTTCCTGGTGTGCATAACTTCAATTATATAATGTAGATAGTCAACCTTTGTGCCTCTATGTGTTTGGTCAAACTACTCACACCGAAACAATACAATCTTCTTCTTAGGACAACGTGAATACCTCACTTCAATAATCTACACCATAATATTCAATAGTCTGACCAATACCATAAACATCACCTTGTATGTAGACACCACTATTATTTGTTTTTATCCCTAGAAACTTCTACTATTTGAAACTTAAACACATAAACACAATACTTATTCATTGTCAGTACTTGAGATTCCGGTCCAAGTGTTACTTCTTTAACTAATTGCAAATGTTGGACACTTGAGTATTCATCATAAGCCTACGTAATTGTTATTTAAAGTAATATAATTTAGTATAACATGAATATATTATTAAAGACTTCGTGATTTCATACTTACATAGTTGTATAGCCATTTGGAAATTCTGTACATATGGCTTTATTACGTTATGTGTTGACAAACAAGTTGATCATTTTACGTTCAAATTTTTTGTTAGTTAATGAACACTAATTAGTATGTAATTTGATAACATATTTTTAACACTTACTTGAGATATGATTGAATCTCTGTATAATTAAGCAAAATATGTGTCACAACTGATTGCATTTTCATATCAATGAAGTCTCACTTTCCATGCTTTTGAGATCCTCGACCATTTTGATTAAAAATTAATACCAGTGAAATTGAAAGATCAATATCGTCTTCATCATTGCGATTGGGACTGTTTCTCCTACATGACACATCATAACCAAAGTATAAAAATAAAAATCACCAGTTTCTCTCCCAATATGAGCTTGAACAAATGGCATTTTGATCTTTCCCCTTTGCTTAATTGTTTGCTTGGATCTGTCAATTTTTTTGCATGTATATATATATATGTATACATATATGTGTATATATATATATATATATATATATATATATATATATATGTATACATATATATATATATATATATATATATATATATATAGTATACATATATGTGTATATATATATATATACATATATATATATATATATATATATATATATATATATATATAACTTAGTGAATATTTCAAATGGATACCTCTCTAATATATACATCCTTCTTGTTTGATCCGGACCTACGATTTAGGCCTCATGTAATAGGCAAATTGGAAGATGCTCCATCACATTAAAGAAATCACATAGAAATATCTTCTCCAATTTAGTAGTAACAACAACAATATTTTCCTCCATCCGGTCTAACTATTCTCCAACAACTTTCCAGAACACTATTCTTTGAATAAAGAATTGCCTCTGTGATTAGTTGTCTTATCCTTTCTAGTAGATGGCTAAAAGCGATAGAAATTAAAGTTTTCATGATCACATGACAATCATGATTTTATATACCTATCAATTTTCCTTCATTTATATCTGCACGCTTTTCTAGATTTGAAGCTGTCAACCCAACCTGCACCCTGGGCGGGACTGGCACTCGGTGATCATTGTTGGCCTCGAGCGTGTGACAACCCCCTCGGGATCCACATATTCAGGTATTGTCTCTGCCATGGGCGGCCATTCGCTCTTTTAATCCCCTCTTATTGGCATGCAGCCTCAAGGGAGAATCGAACCCGTGACCTATGGCTCCTTTACATCCCTCCCAAGGGGATCGCCTTTCACCAATTAAGCTCGCCTTTTTTGTGACAACCCCCTCGGGATCCACATATTCAGGTATTGTCTCTGCCATGGGCGGCCATTCGCTCTTTTAATCCCCTCTTATTGGCATGCAGCCTCAAGGGAGAATCGAACCCGTGACCTATGGCTCCTTTACATCCCTCCCAAGGGGATCGCCTTTCACCAATTAAGCTGCAGCTTAATTGGTGAAAGGCGATCCCCTTGGGAGGGATGTAAAGGAGCCATAGGTCACGGGTTCGATTCTCCCTTGAGGCTGCATGCCAATAAGAGGGGATTAAAAGAGCGAATGGCCGCCCATGGCAGAGACAATACCTGAATATGTGGATCCCGAGGGGGTTGTCACAAAAAAGGCGCGCTTAATTGGTGAAAGGCGATCCCCTTGGGAGGGATGTAAAGGAGCCATAGGTCACGGGTTCGATTCTCTCTTGAGGCTGCATGCCAATAAGAGGGGATTAAAAGAGCGAATGGCCGCCCATGGCAGAGACAATACCTGAATATGTGGATCCCGAGGGGGTTGTCACAATCCTTGGCTTGGTTACTCAACTCAATGGAAGACAACCATCACATTTATAAGGATAAAAGAACTTAACTGAACTTATTACTAATACTATATGGAATGTTTTAAAAGTTTAAACATTCAACTTAGACAAAATGGAAACACAAATCTTTAACATAAGAATGAAAATGTAAAGATTACTGAACTACTAACTGTCTATGAAGCCTCGAAACTGAATGTGATGAATGTTGGGACAAACCCCACAACATTCTATTGAACTATCTAGAAATAAATAAAAGATGTCCTTAGGAATACAAAGATGCTCACCAACTAATTCTGGGATTCTCAACTGGATCAATGATGCGCTGGATGTTGATCCTCGTTACATGCGTCTGCATCATGATACGATGCAGTCCAACTGACATCAGTATATTTAATGTACGAGTATGCGATATGGAATGCTAAAGGACACTTGAGCTTGCAAAGGAATAAGAAAGAATACTTACATTGGCTCTATTCAACTCATGATTTTCTAATTCTTATTCAATAGATGCAATTCAAAAGTAAATACAATATAAAGAAAAACTGACTGATACATGTTGTGAACTCTGAATATATACAAGTATACACATAATAACTGAGATGTATGTAAAATACAAATAACTTATGTATATGATAAATACAATACTTCTGTGGGAGCTTCTCTAACTGACAACCATCACTTAAGAGCTATAGTGATGATACATCGTTACTCGGCCCACGCTGCCCGGCCATCCTAACTTTGCTAGAATATAGGACCTGAACTGCCTAATGAATCCACTAGTATACTATGAAATGGTTTTATCTAAAAAGTATTACTCTCTTCTACCCATGATGGCTACATGGTTTACATGGAGACTTGAGTTAATCTGAACTCCATCCCCACATCGGTGCTCAATAGTACTCTAAAAAATATACTTGCTCTTATGTTTTTAAAACATATTAATTTTGTGCTTTGAGATTAGTACTCAAACCTTAGCTTTAAAAAGCTCTCTTGGAAATCATAATTTCACTGCTTGTTTAAATGTGAAAACATTTTTACATATCTTTGGAGATACTGTAACACCCTAAAATGAACTAAGGTGAACTAGAACTTCGTGAATATTTCGAGAGTTAGTTTTGTTAAAATGACTTGTAATGGTATTGTTAGGAAGTGTGTGAAGTTTGTTTAAGATTGGAGGTCAAACGTCCGAGAACGTCCATGACGTTCCCAAGGTGTGCCTTAGAAAGTACTTGTGTGTCTTCATATGTTTGAGTGAGTTTACATGTTTGTTTTAATCAAATTGATAAGGGATGTTCCTAAGACCTAGACAACTATGTTAGGGGTAAAATTTTGGGTACGACCCCACCTAGGATCCACGAGGGGCCCTAGAAGAGGATTCACGTCTTGACAACCAAGCTGCCAAGACTGGGCAATCGATGCCCTAGCAGCCTACTAGTCGTAGTCAAGATGATGCCCCGTCGTATAAAGGCGTAGCTCAAGACTTAGTGTGGGAGATAAACCCTCCACTTGCTAGCTTCAGAACCAAACGACGCCCATGCAGCACGGGCCGTCGTTCAGTCGACAACCCGTTGCTTGGGTCCGTCGGTGGGCTCCTACAAAAAATGTCATGCACTGTTTTAGCTTGGGGTGTTTTGTAAATTCACCCCAAGTATTTTATGACCTTAGGATGATATTTTTAGGGTTTTTAAGTTATATTAGATTAGTTTTAAGTCCTAAACCTAGACAAGACCCCTCACTTCAAATATTCAAACTCTCTCTCTAAAGACAAACTCTCTCAAAGTCACCATTGGAGCTAAGACTCAAGGAGATCTAGGAGGGATGGTTGGACGTGTTTCTTAATCAAAATTGGTGGGTTTTTTTCTATTTGAGGTATGGTTGTCATCCTTGAACCCTCTTCCATTCAAGGAGTCATTTCTAAAGGATTTCAAAAAGGTTTTCAAACTCTATCTTCTTCTAATTTTGATTCTAAGCATGGGTCTTCATGTAAAAGTGTTTAATGATTCAAATATGTTTCTTCTAGTATTAATTAATGATTTTAATGTAAAAATCCTAGTGAACTCGTGTTTATGCATATTTCCAACTTTTGGTTTATGAAAAGGGTTAAATGAACATGATTGTGTAGTGTTTGAGCTTTGGTTTTCCTTATGATGTTATTATGGTTTAGTTACTGCCCTAAGGGATATATTATGCCGAATTATTGAAGAATTGATTATAGGTGGTGAAAGCTTGGTTAAATGGTGAGTTGATTTCATTGTATAACTCTTATTATGAAATGCTCTTGAGTGGTACGATCCACTTTCTTGGTGGAGGTGTTTACTTGATGTATTTGGATTATTTAGTATGTATTTTAAGTGTGGCTTTGAAGGCCTAATGTGTGAAATGAAATGATAATGAAAGATGGTTCTTGTAATGCATATTATGAAGCTTAAATTGCATGTTTTGTTTAGATTATGCCTAAATGAAGTAAGTATATATGTTGAGCATGTTAAAGTGTGTAATGTGATGGATGAAGGTCTAATCATGTATAGAAGTTAAAGTACATGAAATGATGTTTATATTCAAGGTGTGTCACATGTACACACACACACTTGAATGAATCAATGACGCTAAGTTAAGTCGAAAGGGGAGTTTTGGGGTGAACACTCTTCGTGAGTTTAGATGAAGTGTTTAGTAGCAACCTCACTACATCCTACGAGCTTTCTAAGATAGGTCAGAGGATGAATGCCCTTCGTGAGTTGAGATGTGGTGTTCACTAGTTATCCTTAACCTATAGTATATAATGTTTAGAGTCCGTGTGGAGTTATGCCTAGCACCGAGAGGATATAAAGAAGGGGTACTTACACTTCGTGAGTTGAGATGTTTTATTCCAATGTACCTCTCGAGATGAGTACTCCTAGTTAGTAGAGAATGAGTTACTTAGTAGCAATGTCTTTATCCCTTAACTATGCGCCCGCATAGGTGTATCTATTGTAAAGCCATGTAAAAGCTAAAAGAAAGACCTCACTCTCGGCAAGTGGGGGGACTTTTCTCCGATAAGGGAAGTATCGGGGGATTCCATGTTTAGCTCTCATGGTCTATATCGGTTAAGCTAACCCCCCATAAAAGTAATAAAAGTACTAAGTCTTATAAAAGAGTGTACTACTTAGGGTAGGTAGTGGAATGGGACGCTATTTATCCATTTCACTAGATAGGCATTCCGAAAGGGGAGTCTTGGTGAATCTTATATGAACTAAAATTACTAAGTCTTCTAAAGGAGTGTACTACCTAGGGTAGGTGGTGGAATGGGATGCCATCTAATCATTGCACTAGGTAGGCATTCCGAAAGGGGAGTCTTGGTGAGTCTTATATGAATTGAATGAGTTAAGTCTTCTAAAAGAGTGTACTACTTAGGGTAGGTGGTGGAATGGGACGCCATCTACTCATTGCACCAAGTAGGCATTATGAAAAGGAAGTCTTGGTGTGTTGTTAGAGTGTTCTTATAATGTCTTGTCATTGAGTGGGGACTTATTCTCCTGAGGTGAGTAAGCCTAGAAAGGGTTGTCTTGGTGGATCACCTAGGTGTGTATTGAATGAGGTGTATGTGTGTTTCCTTCATGTCTTACCTTGGTGAGTCTTAGGATAACCTTAGCTAGGGAAACTCTTACGAAAATAAGTTCACTTCCTCTTGGCTTGACCTTGGAAGTCCACTGTATTGGAGTTAATTTGGTTTCACTGTATTGTTTCAAGAGCTTACTGTAAATTTTCAAAAGCTTACTGTAAAGTGTCTCTTTTTGTTAAAATTATGGAAATCCTTCTCTAAGTTTAAAATGATGATGCTTATGTTGTTTAACTCTTATATTCATGAAGGTTTTACTTATTTGGCATGAAAGTTTATTTTACTAAAATGTTCCTTCTTGCATGTTTTTGCATATGCCATACTTATTACATTATTTGTAGTAACCCCATATTTTTCTATAATAAGTATAGGTTGGAGGCTTTTGAAGATTTGAAGACGAAGCTTGGGAATCTACTCTCTTAAGATAAAGTTTGTCATCATATATCCGAGGGCATAGTCCTATTTTCTTAGTTTCTTTATTTAAAGACTTATTCTGTATTCCTATTCGATGTAAAGGGTCGTGTCCCTAAGATATTATGTCGTGTCTTTAAGTTGGCTTGTGACGATGAGATTTTTTTACTGTTTATGAAGGAATTTCCTTTTTTTACATTAAATGTCATGAAAAGTTTTAAGTCCGCACTACTTTTCATGTCTTATGCAATGAATGATAGTTTAAGGGCTTGTACAAGATCCCAAAAGGTCAAGTACGTCTTGTGACGATCCAAGGGTTCTCCTTAACTTCTAAGGGGTACTTGCATGTCGTTACAAATACTTAGTCCCCATATACTATTGAAGAAAAGAATTTCAACTTAACTCTATACCCTTTGCTTAACTTAAAGCTTGAGCCTTAAAACAAAGTTAGAATGTTTGTTTAAGACTGTAGAAATCTTTAAAAACTTACTTTGACTTGCTTCTTGACTTTTACACTTGACCCTTAACTTCTTTGACTTTGATCTTTACTTTCCTTGAATTGAACTATGGATTCAAGGATCATGATCTCATGTTTATGGATGATTTCATGATGTTTATATGTACTTTAGAGTGTTGGAATCAACTTCGGGAATGATAGGTACATCACCTAGAAACTAGTATGAAAAGATGGGGAAGAAATGGGAACTCCAGGTGACCCTGACGTTTGGAGAGGTGCGGGGCTCCACAATCTAATGGACAGAAAATATCCTCAGGTGCTATGGCTAGCGCGGCGCGCCAGAGCCTGACGGACAGAGTCTGTCCTGAAGGGCTCTAGTAGGCGCGCGCCCCAGGGCCTGTCAGACGGGTTTTTCGACTTTTCTTCTTCGATTTTCAACCCTAAGACTCTCAAACTTCCACGGATATTCCCCCAAACACTTAGGATCACTAATATACTCAATACCCAATAGTTGAGATTCGTAAAACAACCCAAAAACATGAATCACAAACCACTATAGGTACACTATGATTCTACCAACAAGATTTCAACAATTGTTCATGAAGAACTGCAATATTCATCATTTAATCAATACAAAACTTGTTGAATTAAACATATTGGTGTGTGGATGAACTAATCCACATAGAAAGATCTTGCATACCTGAATAGGGATCACCCCCGACGAATTCCACTAGAATCTATTAGCGTTCTTGAAAAATTCTTGATCTTCCTCTTCTCTTCTGTCTTCTTCCCAAGCCCTAAGCATTCTCAACTTTTCTAAAACTGAATTGGAACTTGATTTTTACCCCTAATAAGCCCTTAAAATGGATTAGGTAATATTAGGGTGAAAAGACTACTTTACCCTTACTAAAATTCAAATTGGACTTTCCTCAGTCCAACAATCCAACTTTCGAAAGGCATATCTCCCTTATATGACGTCGAAAATGCGCAAACTTGGCATCGTTGGAAATATCTTTACAAGGGTTTTCCAACCATATAAAGAACTCACCCCAAATCCTCCTGAGTTGGGAGTTATGGTTGTTTGAAAATGATCAAAAGTCACTTTTTAAATTAGGAAATTTTTCAGATTTCCCTATTTATATCCAAAAATGATTATTCGTGGTTTGTTAGATTATTGTTAGTTATTTCAAATTATGAGATGTTACAGAAGCATAGCCCTCTGACATCCTTAAATTTTTAATCCACTCACAAATTTCACGTTTATCATCCAATCTTAATGAAAAGTTGACTTTGTTCTTAACTATTCTACCATTAAGTAGTTCCTACAGCCATAACTCTTTTCTCCTACAATATTCTTTTAAGTCCATTCTAGCTTTTGGATTGTCTTTGTCTTACCCTTAACATTCATCATTGTGTTAAACAAATTGTCAAAATAATTTTTTTAATGTGCATCACATCAATATTATGTCATAGAAAATTGTCTATCCAATACTGTAACTTCCAAAATATGTTTTGTTTGGTCCAATTATGTGCAACACCATATCCAGGAAGTATAGAAAGTGAAGCTTTTGTAACTTAAGGTAATTGAGAATCTCTCTCCCAAATTTAATGCCCTGTGAGTAATGAAGGTAGGGAGTCACTTTCAATCTTATTTTTCTTAAATGCATTTTTCATCTTTCTAAAAACTCATGGTCCATTGGTAAAAACTGACGATGACAATCAAACCATGTATTCTTTTCGCCATGCTTTAAAGTGAATGCGTTATATATTTTCCATGCAATACGGATATGCTAGCTTTCCAGTTGTCATCCAACCAAAAAACATCTCGTATGCAGAAGGATCATTAATACTCTATTAAAGAAGCACACATAACAAATTTTTGCTTAGTTGATATATCATAAGTCAAAACGCCTTCATATTAACCACAATTGCTTGAGCTCATCTATCAATGGTTGTAGATAGATATCAGTCAAATTTATTTGAATTACGGGGACCTAGAATAACACAACTTAAAGATATAGGGAACGATCATGTACATTTCACGAAGAAGATTATACGGAGTAAGAAATACCAACCAACATAAATATAAGGTGAAGTTGCATTAGAGAATGGTGTAAATCCATCTAAACACAACCCCAATCTAACATTTCTTGGTTCACTAGAAAAATCAGGATATAAATTATCAAAATATTTCCATGCTTCACCATCAGTTGGATGAGATAAGACACCCTACGACATTCTATATTCACGATGACATCTCATATGTGGGGCATACCTTATCAATGCATACAACCTTTTTAACCTAGGAATGAGAGGTAGATAATGCATCGCCTGAACTAGACCATCTTTTCAGTCGGAGTCCTCTTATAACGAGCATGTCCATAAAACATACAATTTTCTAATTCACTTCGGTCTTGTAAAACAACATGCAACCATTAACACAACAATGAATTATATCATATGACAATCCTAACTTGGACACCAAATATTTTGCCTAATAGAAGTTTTTCGGTATTTTAAGCTCCGGATTAACTAGTTCACCCAAAAGATCAACCATTGAGTTCATACTCGCATTAGGAACATTCTAATCTGATTTAATATTCATTAATTTAACCGTAACTTACACGGCAGAATGCAGACTCCCTTCGCATAGTGGACGACTAGACTCTTCTAATTGATCATAAAAATGTCTAGCTTCATCATTAAGAGTTTCATCAAAATATTGTCCGCTTATATTCCACCTTGAACCTCGAAAGCATCATTGATCATTTCATGAACCCTATCATGTTCAACCCTAACCTGTTCAACCCTAGTTTGGCCATGTGGTGCAATCATATTATATACATCCACAAGCATCAAATTATAAAACATACCATCCAATCCATCATTTTTACCATGATCATCCATACAAAATATCTAGGCTGAAATTCGTTACATTACAAATTAACCATAACTTTATCTAGTTCAAAAACCTTTAAGCACTTACATGCACTACAAGGATACCTAACCAATTCACTGTTCTTGAAAATGTCAAATGTCATTGTTTGTTCAATAAAATTTCTAACATCATCAATAAACTCAGGTTTCAAACCAGCACCGATTTCATAATGCATATTATACATCCACAGACGATGATGATCCATCTACAAAAATATAGATATTCAATTAGTTTTGACTTAATCCCAACAACTAAATTCACCAACTAAATCACATTATTTTCTCTAACTTAGTTTTAACTTATTTTTTCTAACTTATTGAAATAGTTAACAGTTTAAACTAGTTTAGTTTTGACTTAATTCCAACAACTAAGTCTACCAACTAAATCACATTATTTATTTTAACTTATTTAAACAACTTTACAATTTTTTAACTTTAACTAGTATAGTATTTACTTAATTCCAACAACTAAATCTACCAACCAAATCATATTATTTATTCTAACTTATTCAAACAACTTAACAACTTTAATTAGTTTAGTTTTGACTTAATACAACAACTAAATCCACCAACTAAATCACATTATTTATTCTAACTTATTTAAATAACTTAACAATTTTTGTAACTTTGACTAGTTCAGTATTGACTTAATTCCAACAACTAAATCACATTATTTATTCTAACTTATTTAAACAACTTAACATTTTAACTAGTTTAATTTTGACTTAATACAACAACTAAATTCACCAACTAAATCATATTATTTTTCTAACTTAGTTTTAACTTATTTTTTCTAACTTATTAAAATAGTTAACAATTTTAGCTAGTTTAATTTTGACTTAATACAAAAAATAAATCTACCAACTAAATCACATTATTTATTTGAACTTATTTAAACAATTTAACAATTTTTAACTTTAACTAGTTTAGTATTGACTTAATTCCAACAACTAAATCCACCAACTTAATCATATTATTTATTCCAACTTATTTAAACAACTCAACAACTTTAACTAGTTTAGTTTTGACATACAAAAACTGAATCCACCAACTGAACCACATTATTTAATTTAACTTATTTAAACAGCTTAACAACTTTTTAACTTTAACTAGTTTAGTTTTAAAGCTAAGTGTCAACACTAGATGGACACAAATCTATTTTGCAAGAAAATCAATTTTGTCATCAATATGATCAACTAGTGTTGGTACTTATGTTAAACAAACATATTCCTAAACTAAAGCTTAACATCAACTCTAGATGGACACATATTGATCTTGCAAGAAAATCAATTTTGTCATCAATAGGATCAAATAGTGTTGGTACTTATGCTAAACAAACACTCGATTGACACAAATAAAATATCACAAAGTTAAAGCAAAATATCAATATACTAGATGGACACAAAGACATTATTGAAAACAAATACAATTAAACTTTAGAAATTTAGAAGTACCAACCTTATCTCCCACTTTGATAAAAGAAACAATATAGTCTTGTATCAACTTTTTTAGATGTTGAGCTTCCTCAGTTGCCTAGCACGAAAAGTTCTAATATTAGTTTATATATATATATATATATATATATATATATATATATATATATATAATATATATATATATATATATATATATATATATATCATATTATATTATAAGTGGGAAGCTCCAAGATGTAAAGTTGAATTACCATTTTATCCCATTACTAAATAAAAATGTTATATTCATATTTGATTATTTTATTTTTGAAAAATATTGAGCAGTAAACTTTTTTTACTATTAATGAATTGAGAATATTTGAACAGTTATGAAAATTAAATAATCTAAACGCTAAAGAAAATGAAGAGACAAATGTTAGTTAATGAGAACAAATAGGTATTAATATTTGCAGTTACCTTTACATTGCTAGAATCTTAAAAGTTGTAGATTTCAATACAATGAATCCCATAGTTAATATATTAATATATGTTATTTTCAATGATAAATACATGAAAAGAAGCTAAAGAGACTAATTAATCATTTAAAGTGAGTATTATATAAAGCCACAAACAGTTTTCATTTTCCTCAAGTCCCCTCTCCATTTTTATGGGCTCTAAAGAAAAGTATATCATTTCTATGTGCAACTTTTTCTCAATCAATGTCAAAGTTAAAGGCTATTAAAATACGATATGAACATTGTTGGATTTATCCAAGAATTTCAGCTATGGATGTTGTTGAATTCGTCAAGGAAGTTTCTTAGTGAAGAATACACTCATTACACTTATTATTTAATTTCCTTGCTAGGGATTAATATGTGCAACACACAACATTAATTTTACGGTAAACGATTTCTATATTTTACTGCTTTTACACATATTTCATTAACGTAGCACATAACATTTCACTTATTCATTTAAATATTGTAGTTGTATAGTTTTTTGGAGTTTGGATCTTAGAAATAAAACACCATATAGGATACTTATCAATTTTACGAACATGTAATTTGTATTTTCTATTTTATAACACATAATATAACTTAAAAATATTGTTACTATACAATCTTCACAAAAAACATTTTTATTTATATGGCCACACGCGCGTAACGCATACCCAAAAACTAATATATATATATATATGTACACAAAGATATGAACTTTGATGTGTAAATGGTGGATCATAGATGAAGAATATAAACAGAGTAATGCATACATCTCTTTGATAATATACGAGGAAGACATGCATATATTGATATCACCAAAGGAAGACACATTACAATAAGGAATTGAAAAGATAAAATTGATAACACAAGAAGAAGACATCTAGCCATTATAAAAAATAGAAAAAATAAAAATACCTTGAGTAATAACTTGAGCAACAAAACAGAAATGTTTGAAACAAATCCTTTCTAATGTAAAGAAATATGTATTAAAAGAGATATATTTGCATTTAAGATAAAAAAATACACACTTCTGTTTCAAAATTAGACAAAATAGCTTTCAGTGAAGAGAGTATGTTTTCCCCTTTTAACGTAAAATTGATAGGAAATTATGTAAAGTATAAATATAAATTTTCTTATTAAGATACAAATTTATTAAAGATGTTCTTTTTTTTTTTTTTAAAAAAAATATCTACGAAGCACCGATAAGTTCACAACAGAAACAAAAAATTGAACATCATGGGTAAAAATTAAATAGTCCGGTTTCATACAATGAGTCTTTGGTCATTGTGAGGGTTTACACAAAAAATGCAAGGGGTTTTGAAAGCTCACCAACTTGCTAGGGTTTTGAGACGCTCATCCTCTCCGATTTTATTCAACTCAGTGTCGCGTGTTTTATCTCCTGAAGATATTCAATCTTCTTCTCAATGGCGTGGTTGCTTTAACTCTGGTAATATTCCATCTTCACTTTGGGTTTTTCCTTTAATCCTATATCTATCTGTTTTTCTTCTGCAATTTGATATATTCTGGAAGAAAACACGGTAAAAATGACAACTTGATTATGTTTTGTGCATTTGGTTTATCTTGTGATTTTGCACTTGGATGCTAGTAAAGTTGCTATTTTTTCCAGCTTAAAGAATGACAGATTTGACTTACCGGTATCCTAACAACAGTATTTTGAATAATCAGGTACGATTTATGGAAATTATATGAAAAAAGAATGCAATCTTCAGGGAAATGTATGTCGGTGTCAGAAATGCTCTGTGATGCTCAGGGCATCATTTTCTACGGAAGCAAGGACAGTTGAAAGTAGCGTGACAGGTGATAGTTGTCTTCTGTTTGGTTTTGAGTAGTTTGATTTAATTTCTTTCTGAATCATAGTTTTAAAGCAGAGTCTGTGAAGGAATTGTATGACAAGATACAGAAGTCTGTCGTGGATCAAAGAAGTGCTCCGCCCAATGCCTGGTTGTGGTCCCTAATACAAAGTTGTGCGAACCGTCAAGATGCTAATCTCTTATTCGACATATTGCAGAGACTTCGGATATTTGTTAGTTTTTTTTTTTTAATCTTATTAATAACTTATGAATATGAGGTCCTTGATGATTTGCACATCTAATGGTAAGTAGTACGTGGTGTATGTTTGAGTGCAGAGACTTTCTAATCTCCGTATCCATGAAAACTTCAACTGTGCTCTCTGCCAGGAAATTACTAAGGCATGCGTACGTGTTGGTGCCGTTGATTTGGGTATGGTATAAGATGTATCATTATTGCTCAAAATCTTTTGTTATGTTCACAAGAATTGCAACCTACTTGAGACTTCTCTTTTGGTATTTCTTCTGTATTTAAGCTTATTTAATAGTTGCCATCTTTTGTAGTGCAAACTTGTTAATATCTATAAAGAAGGTAGTCTTTTGGACTGAAACCAGAAATGCATCTCATCTTGTTGCTTTGGCTCTGCTACACTTGCTCATCCCAGCTAAATAAACAATAAGTTTGTCAACTTCTGGTTAAAATCCATATTTTTGTGCATGAGAAATTTCAGCTAGGAATACACTTAAACATGTTCAGGTTTTAAGTTCATTTTGTTGTTATAAAACTTTCAAAAGGAAAATTGACCATCTTTGGATTGTAATTCCTGTTGGGATGACATGTAAGTTATTCCAAGAGTTAAATCTTTCAAAAGACAAATAACTTAGTAGGTCCATAAATGAGACAAAAAGAGTACTAGAATTATAACATGTATTTGATTATTTTATTGGTATATGATTGGACTGATAGATTGTTAAACTGAATTTCAAGTATTGATGTTAACAAAAAGCTTGTTGAGAATATTAAAGCTTCACCTTGTATTCAGGTAAGAAGGTGTTGTGGAAGCATAGTGTATATGGACTGACTCCTAACATTGGATCTGCGCACCATTTACTGGTAATTTGGGTTCAACTTTGGCTTCAAGATGTATTATATGTGTATAATGATTATGCCATTAAAAAAATTGGTTTTGTATGACTGCAGTTATTTGCTAAACAGCATAATAATGTTAAACTCTTGGTAGAAATTATGAATCTGGTGAAGAAAAATGACTTGATCCTGCAGCCTGGAACTGCAGATATAGTCTTCAGGTACAAATCCAATATAAACCATTTCCGAGTATCTCCTCCTCTTCGTGCTTTTTTCCCATCTTTTTTTAATTAATTTTGTGGTGCTCCTATCTTTTTGTTTGAAAATGTAATTTTCTGGCACTCCCATAGTTCTTTACCAGCATGGTTTTTCTATATTTGTGTAATCTGAGGACCATAATATCTGGAAAATTGTCAATGCCATTTTTTCTACTGACTATACACATAATTAGTCATCTTGAAGTCCCTAGAGAATAGCTCAATTGGCAAAGTTTGACAGATTGGTGTAAACAAGAGTTGGGGGATAAAGTAGCACTAGTGGACTTCATAGGTAACTGGTAAAGTTCTTCTACTTTGCAGTCCTCTTGGAGTAATTCCCATACCTTTGATGGGTGTTAGATTCTTCCTCATCATTTCTTGGATGATGAGTTTTTTTGAATACAACCCTTTGTGTCTTAGGGTCACAAGTTTGAGCTCTGGGCCAGGATAACTAAATCCAGCTTTTAAGTGGAGAGGGTAGAGGGGCGGGTCCATCATCCCTAAGTTCTGGAGGCTGCGGATGGCCCAAAGGGCTAGCTCCAGGCGGATTTCTTCGTCATTTAAAAAAATCATCTCTTGAACACACTGAGAGGAAGTAGGAACCCTTAAGCTTATAGAGGTTTGTGTCTACTGCTTTGCAGAAAAAGATTGATTTCTATTTGATGTTGGTGCTTAATTTTTAAGTTCTGATGGTCCGTTAATTAACATTAACATTATCTGTACTATAACCTTCATGCTTTTATCCTCTTTATTGAGGTCGAGCAAATTCTGGAATTTCATTTTCTATTGCATTTGGTTTCAGTTGGATTGCACCCATGGAGTGATAGAGACAGAAGTACCTTCTCTACTTCATTAAAAATCATGAGAGCATGATAAAAATGTGCTTTTCGATATCAAGTAGGATAGTCCTCAATTTTTGCACACTTCAGAGTTGGCCCTAACTTCCGTCCTAGAGTTTTGAGCTGATAGGATGGTAGATATACAAATTGTTCTGAAGCGTGATATATCAATAGATGTGGTCTTATGTAAGGGTCATGCAGTAACTGACTTTTGGTATGCTAGGGCATGCATCACACTGGATAATGTTTTAATAGCTAAAGTAAATATTGCTCTACAAAGAAGATTTAATTTCTTATTTGGAGACAAGTAGTGTGCTCAAGTGATTTTATTTTGGTCTTCAGCGATGAAAGTTGAATCCTACAGACCAAAGGCATTTAGATGCTTTCTTCTACTTGTTTTGATCATAACATGTATGTTGGGAAATTAAAAGGTAATTTCCTATTTAATGACCTTGTGGTATAATCTAATTTTTTGCTGAAATTTTGTAGATATTTTTTTTGAGAAGGTAACATATATGTTTATTGACAAGTCAATACATGGGTTGCACTGAAACCATATATATCTTCATAACACCCAACAATGTGGTCTACTGGTAATTGAAGTTGGTTGAGAATCAATGGCATCTCAAGTTCAAACTTCACTTGTGGTTGGCAATTTGTTCCCATCTATCGTTCCTTCGCGGACACCGTGTTATCAAAAGCAAAAATCTCTAAAGTCAGTTGGGTCTTTAAGCGCAAAGTGCAAATAAAACGTGAGCTTTAATGAAAAAAGGTGCTATAGGAGAAAAAAATGCAATTATATATGTTACTAATAATTATAATAATTATAATCATGAATGACAAATATATGAACAATGAAATTGATTTTTTTACGATTAAGTTTAATAAATATCAATTGTTTACTGTCGCCTCTTCAGAAGAGGCTCATTGGCAATGAAAGTATGTCTAAGAACTTTGATGACGACATTGAAGCACACATTAAGCGAGGTGAAGCGTTCAACATATTTTGAGCCTTGCTTCAGGGCTTAATGCGCCTTTGACAACACTGGGTGGACAGAGTTACCGGTACCTCTGCTAGTGGGAGATAGTAGGTACTTTGTGGAATTAGTCTAGGTTTGTGTAAGTTGAGTAACAACAGGTAGGGATGGAAAACAGCGTGGCACAGTGCAGTTGCAGGCCAAACTCACTAAGACTCCAAAATGCGCCAAACCGCGTAGATGAAAATTCTGTTTTCACCTCACCCACTTAATTTTGTTTTCTTTTTTTTTCAACTGAGTTTGATATTAAAAATGAAATTCATTAAGTTCTTTTTTATCATTGTCTCTTGAAAAAGTCAAACCCATCAAGTTAAAGTTGTGTCTGTCCTGCTTACAGTATACTGTAATTTTACCTATTATACTAGGTTATCTATTTTATTTTTATATAATTATCTATAACATAATTATTTGAAGTGATTTAATAGTGCAAATTCTTCTTAATGGTGTCAATTCTTTTGAGATAAAGGTAGCTGTGTATTCTCAAAAGGCTCATCATCTAATAAATGATGAGCATAGGTCACTTGCAATCTCATCAGAGCATATCAAACAACCCTATGGGAGATCACAAATTACCTATGAAGTCAACAAAAAGTTCTATTTCCCCAATCATATATTGTTTACACCAAAAAAGATAAAGACAATTCATTCTAATTTTCTGGATGTTGTTTCTCTTCTCCACAAAGCATCTTCCGTTCCTTTCTTTCCATAGGGACCACCAAATGCTGGCTGGGATTAACTCCCACCAATCTTCATTAGACTCCCTTCTTCCTATCTCCTTCCAGCTATAAAGTAAATCCTTAGTGGACTTTGGAACTACCAAACATACACCAAGAACACATGTTCCATAGACTTGTAGCTTCTTTGCAATGAAGGAATACATGACTATTAACTTCTGAATATTGATTACACATAAAGCATCTTGAGCATATCTGTCTGCCTTTCTTCTGAAGCACTTTATGTGTTAAGCAGGCCCTTTTGCACACTAACCAAGCAAAACAGGAGGTTTGTCTGATTAGGTAAAACAGTGTCTAAATTACATATGTTTGGATAGCTTCATCTGAAGTCAGCTTTTGCATCAGACTTCCTTTGCATCAGTACCGGCAAACACCTGATGATTATTTTGAAAAGTGGTGGGATATTACAGTCTGTATTCCCAACTTGCAAACCCACCCCTCTTAATATTTTTAAAAAATATTTAAACCCACTCCTCCCTGCAAGCGTTGTAATCCGCTCCTCCACTCCCCATAAGTGCTATAACCCACTTAGCCCCAGCCTCATCCCATCCCTAACGACAGTCTGAAATTGTGAGGAAGCTGCATCTCTTTGACATTGAAACAGAACATATGGAGCTTAATGATGAAGCAATGCTACTAAAAGCTGAACATTCCATGGAATCAGAGGAAATTGCCAAATTTTGGGAGATCTCATCGCGGCCGAAATTTGAGGTGATTAAGGGTTGAGCAGTGATAAAAACACCAAGTTTTTTCATAAGCTAACAAACACACACAAAAGTTACGACTACATAGAGAAGGTGGTATCATATGGAATAGTTTTAAAAGAAGAGCGAATAAACAGTGAAATCTTGAGGTTTTATGAGCCCCCTCTATAGTGCCTCAGATCATTGGAGACCTGCATGAACATGAGGATATATTTTAGAGGAGGAAAGTCAGTGGATGAGAAGTCCCTTTGACCAAGCAGAGATCTTGGGTTGATCAAAGATTGCAACGGAGACAAAGTGTTGGGGCCGGATGGTTTCAAAATGGAATTTTACGGAAGTTGGGTTCTATTAAGTTCAATCTTGTCAGCGCCCTCAGTCATTAGGCAAGTCCGAAAAAGTCTCAATGTTTGCTTCATTGCTTTAAATCCCAAAGAATAGATCCAAGAATAAAAGTATTATAGCTGATAAGTTTAATTGGAAGTTTCTACAAAGTGCTATTAAGCTATGTTGGGCCTTCCTCTTGGTGTTAAAGCAAAAGCAGCAGCAGTTTGGGATGATATCTTGGGAAAGTTTGAGACAAAGTTTCTGTGTTTGAAGTGAAAGTATCTCTCGCTTGTTGGAAGGCTAGTTCTAATTAACAGCAT
Source organism: Solanum peruvianum (assembly GCA_027705065.1). Lineage (NCBI taxonomy): Eukaryota > Viridiplantae > Streptophyta > Magnoliopsida > Solanales > Solanaceae > Solanum > Solanum peruvianum. Next base: position 57,911,636 of record JAKWJD010001761.1, read on the forward strand.
ACTTGATTGCCTGCTTATACTATGTCCCTATTTTCCTTACTTGTTTTTGTGGTAAAAAGATTATGACTTCTTGTGGCAAGGGAATAGAGAGCATTCAACCTGGTAAGATGAGAGGAAGTTGTTACGGATAGGAGAGTAGGGGGCCTTGAAGAAAAGAATTTGTTGACTCAGAATTCCAGTTTACTGCACAAATGGCGTTGTAAGTTTAGTCAGCCAGAGGCATTATTATGGAGAACAATTATTGCAGTAAAATATGGGTGCCTTAACTCATGGACCACCAAACAATCTTATCATCATCGCCCCTATGGATCCTGGAGACATTAGAGAACATTGGCATCATTCCAATTCCTTTCTGCATGCTGAAATGGAAAAAGGATATTTTTCTGGAGGGGTCTTTTCCTTGGACATTCAACCTAAATGGAGCAGCACCCCGTTCTTTTCAGCATTCCACAAATCTAGGATGTTACTATCTCTGTCTTTTGGAATGGACATGGCTGGAACTTTAATTTTGGGCGTGGTTCCAATGACTGGGAACTGAGCACTGTGTTTTTGTTGCTGTTACAGCTGCAAAGATGCATTCCTTTAACATCAAAACTGATTTTTTTCTGTGTAAAGGTGATTCAAAAGGGAGGCTCACTGTTAGAGGTTGCAATCAGTACTTAAGCAACTCTAGTGCATCCATCCCTGATTGGCCTTGGAAGTGCATTTGAATAAAACCAAGTCCCTTTGAAGGTGGAGTGCTTCACAAGACTGGTGGTTCATGGAGAGCATCTGGAAGGAATGAACTGCTAGAATCTTTGAAAGCAATCTGAATCTGTAATTAGCATTAAATACAAATGCATTTCTGTTCTATATTTCTGGTGAAACATGGCAGTTGTAATGAACACAGGCCATGATAGACTTTTTGATCTCATTACACTACATGTAGTGGTCTATCTTACTCGGACTCTTAAAATAATGTCTGAGGGGTGCGTGTCGGATCCATCAAAAGTAGTTAATTTTGTAAGAATCCAACATGGGTGCGGCGTCATTTTGGAGAGTCTGAGCAACATAGGTAGTGATGCTACCTCCTGTACATAAATTGCTACATGTTCTTGATGCTGGATATCACTGACCTTCCCTTTAATGATAGGGAAAAAAAGTAAAAGCAGTTTTATTATTGCTATGTCATGTCTGAACTCCAAGCTGCTGCTTAAGTTTTCCTTGTAAACTTCATCTAGAAGTATCTCCTTACTTGTTGTAATGGTTTACTGCAGCATTTGCTCCCAAACTGATAATTGGGATTTGATGTGCAAGTATGGTAAAAGATTTGTCAAGGCAGGAGTGAAGCTCCGGAAGACTTCCTTCGACACTTGGATGGAGTTCTCCTCAAAAATAGGTACTAGTTCTTCCTTTTCTCCTATTTAGAACGTTTCTACAGATAATCAATCAGAAAAAGAACTTTTCAAAAGAGATAGAACTTTATGTCACAATCTTCTAATTTGTTGCTCGAGTACGATAGTGGTTGATGGTAAGTTTCATAATAGAATCAAGGAATAGGGTGAATTCTTAGTTGATTCAGTTGTTGTGCATAATAGTTTCCATACGAGCACTAAAGCTTGCTGCATCTTTGGCACACTAATGTTGACTGCATTTTCTTCTCTGTAGGAGATGTGGATGCTTTGTGGAAAATTGAGAAGATTCGATCAGAAATCATGAAGGAACATACTCTTGGAAGTGGACTTTCATGTGCTAAGGTAATTCATTTTCTTAGTTCTGATTTATTTTTATTTTCTTTACCTGCCTCATTATCTTGTTTCAGCTCAGAACTGAATTACCTTGAAGGGGATAAATATTTGTGGCATATAGCCTACTAGAGAAGTGGTTAAAAAATATTGAGGACTTGACACATCTTTTTGTGGCTTCTTGCATTTAACACCATTGTCACTAACCTGCCGAAAGAATGTGTGTCTGGATCTCTCTGATCTGAATAGTAGCACCTTCTCTTTTCCCTCTTCTGAGATTCAATTGAAAGTAGGCAGCAATAGTTATGTAACAAACTTGCTGATATAAGGGCCAGCTATTAAGTTCAATACATGGTTGATCTACAGTGCTAGAGAAGTATTTCCCCACTGAGCCTTTGTAGTTTTTGACAGCCTTAGATCGGGTTGGATAATGGTGAAATGCAGCATCAATGTAAAAGATGATTGGGCAACTCCTTTAACATATTTCTTGGCGATGATTATGAAACTCCTGTCTGCTTTCTAATTGCTTGCAAGTGCAACATGATGAACCTGCACCTACTATTTAACATTTTTTGCTTTCGGCAAATCTAATCCAAGCACTGGAGACAGGGACAGATGTGGTCTTTGAGCTCTACATTAACAAGATTTGGTTTTGTTTGTAGGGTTTCCTAATTGACCACAAACCTAAAGATGCTGCTGCCGTCATTCATTTACTCAATCAGGTTGCTCCCAGTTTTTGCTTGTTCTAACCTTTTGGAGTCTTTTATTTTATTGTTCTATGGAGAGGTGTTACAAAACATGAGTATTGCTGTGCAATTGTAAGGATATTTTAATTTGAATTGGAGCTCTGTATATAGTTAGCTCTTAGACAACTAGAATGGGCTAATGCTTAAGTGCTCAAAAGGTTGTCCATTGTATTGCCCAATGGATAACGCGCAATATTGACTTCAGCAATTTGATAAATAACTGAAAATTCATGGTGACCCCCGTAATCATGTTGTACATCTTTTCTCTTTTTTTTTTTTTGGATAATTGATCATGTACCTCCACTTTTGAATAGGCTTTATAATATCGCTGACCACTCAATTATCGACAGCATTCAAATGTTGATTTCTTGAATGTTCATAAATTGACCAACTGATACATTAATCATGTAGCATGCACCTGATGGTCAGAGAGAGCAAATATATCAATTCTATATGAATTGCCAGATATTAATTTCTTCAAAGTTCATTCAATCTTCCTTGCTATTCTGATCTTCCAAAAATTGCAGTATCTTATGATATGTGATTAAGGACTGTTGTTATTATACAACTTTACCCTTTTTTTAAAAAAACGAAATAAGACAATGTTTGGCTCAATGAAAGGGAGGGAAGCGCTAGCTCAATTGGCTAAGGTGGAGGAACTTGTGTCTTAGTCACAAGTTCGAGTCCAACGCCAAGCAAACGAAGTATAGTATTTAAGTTGAGAAAGGTAGAGTGGCAGACCCGTCATTTCCATGTTTCAAAGGTTGCGGTTGGCCCAAAAGGTTGGTTCTAGATGGATTTCTCAGTCATTTAAAAAAAATGGGGGAGGCGAAGGGAAGAAAGAGTTTTTTTTATGCTTCTATTCTTGTTGAAGGTTTATAGGTCCCTGATTTTCGTGCATGCCATCCAATTACACGGGGTCTTATTAAACTAATGAAGCAGTTAGACATGTCATTTCCATATTTGCTTAACTGAACAAGATAAATGTACTATTCCATCCCTTCAGTTGGTCTTTGCAATTAGACCTTTGTGCAAGAGTAATCAATGAGTAACATAGATTATTATTTGCAATGTTTGGTCCTCGTTGCATTTCATGTATATGTATTCTTCGAGCCATACGCTCAAAGTGCTGATGTTAATTGCAGACTGTACCTGATTCGAGAAAGCAAAAATTCATGGCTGAACTTCAAAAGCTAGTTGCGGACTGGCCTTTGGAGGTGATAAAGCGACAAAAGGATGAGAGGAAGAAGGTTAGCTTTTTTCTTTCTCTCTCTCTCTTTTTTTTTTTTTTTTTTTTTAATTTGAACTTACTAGTATATTTTTTTTGAGAATTATGACCTCTTTTGGGAGTTTCATGTAATGATTTAGTGCTGACGTAGGACGTGGGAGTTTTATTTGTTCGTATTTATGGGGTTACCCTTTGGATCTTAGTTAGCCTCTATAGAGTTTCCTGTTTTATTCTGATCCCATATACTGGTTCTGATTTCTTCAAAAGATCGCATGGATGTCATCATATGCTGTTAAGTGCGTATTCAATCGTATGTATTTTTTATGTTCTCTCCTCAAACCCATGTTCTTTACACTACAACAGGCATTAGATTATAAGAGAAGTGCTTGTATCTTTTAGGTCTTTTCTTAGTAGAGCAATATATATAGGGAAAGTTGATGGTTGAAATATTGTAAAATTATCTTTGCAAATTTCAAATGTGTGGTTCAAATAACTCTAACCTGCATGGCGAGAAGTTTATACGAATACAATCTCCCCTACTCATAAATAGAGTAGAACCCAGAACTTCAACTTAGCCATTTTAACAATAGATATTGAGCATAGGAATTCTCCCTACCGTGACGTTAATCAAGAAGCCATGGATAACATGGGTTCTCGTATTATCTGTCACAATCCAATTTTTTTTTCACATCAAATATGGGTGGTTGGAATTTTTATCCACTTCTTGTTTACCCGTTTTCAATCCCCATGTCTGTTCCAACTTGTCCACTTACCAGCACTATCTGTAATTGTATGGGACCTATCTTTAATTGCCTAGAGTGCTTCAATTATTCAACTCTGAAAACAGTTGGACTAGTAGATTGATTTGCCTATTAGTTGAACATTCCTATCCACCAAAAACAACCTGACATTGAATTCAAACCATAAAGGCACCACCTGACATTCTAAGCAAACAGAGCTCACCAGGCTGCGCTGAATATGATGTATTGTCACAGTTAATTAGATATTATTAAGTGTTGACTTGGAGCTTTGGGTTATTTAGGACTCTTAAGGGTAGTTTGTAGATTATTTAAAAGGCTATTTAGGTCTTTCAATTTTTTAGGTTGAGGTTCAGCCTTTTATTATAATATATATATATATACAATATAGATAGATATAAGGTCACTGTATGATTGTGCTTATGAATATCGTCTTTGATGGCAACATTTCCAGGAGTTGGCTGCAACACTACAACATGATATTCCTGCCATGCTCAGTGCCTTGTCAAATATGGGCTTGAAGTTGAATGTAGATGTGGAAGATCTGACAAGAAGAGAAGGCATCTTATCTTGATTTTGATGAATAAACATCAAACATTGTATCATCCATTTACTGCACATTTTTGAGAAGCAGCCGTCTCTGTTTACTGCCTTCATGAGCACATGTTTCAGTCTTCGCAGGTGCGACACAAGCCGTAGTGGCTTGAAGGTAGCCTCAGAATACTGCCATTACTAGTTAGCTCGCGTGAGGATTCTTCTGAATTCGAAACATTGAATTACCATTCTCATTAGTTGACGTTGGTAGTTTCATTCTGAATCATGTTTGGATTGGGGGGTGCGGGTGATTCAGTTAGTTCAAATTCCTTTTTTCCCAATTTTGGTGCTCTTTTATATAAAATGGGTCTGACTCTGCAGAAGAGATGGTAACCTTGAAGCAGTCGGAAGATTTTGTTTGAAGTCTCAGATATCTTTATCTTTACACAGTTGAGGAGCTATTTTGCTTTGGAAAACATGAGTACCCCTGCAATAAAATAGAAGCAGTTCTGTGGTATGTTTGTTTTTAATCTACAGGGAGTCGTAAACTGAACTTTTTAGCTTATTTAAAGGTGTTAAGACATTTTTTTAAAATGCTTTCCCCATTTTTTATTTTTTTTTTTTGTGAAAATTGGATAAGCTTTAAAAACTGAACATCCAAGAAGCAGTGAATGCGTTTTAGCAGGAATGTAGCATACTTGAAATTCAGTACTTTTTAGGATAAAATCACGTTCGTGTCTTGAACTATGGATTATGGATCAAGTTTACCTTCTGACTCTTGTGGCCTTAAATGTTCAACTTATGTTCTTTCAAATTCTTGAAATGTACTTTGCCCAAGTAGCTTCCGTGTCCAGCCACTAAACAACTAACTTTAGTTGCTTCTGATGTCCATAATTTCTTGTCATTTTGTATCATAAAGCATGTCGAAGTAAACAACCATGTCTGTCTGACCATCTCAACAAGGTGAGTCTCTGATGAAGGGGAATTCAACTACAAGATGATGAATAGGTGAGCAATTGGAGGTAGTTCCAATGAATATGCACTCATTGGAAAAATCTGGGTTTCTATACTTTGTTGAGTTTTCAAGATACGCTAATGAAGTTTTAATCTTGTATTTAGCAGAGTAAATTTTTTCTAAAAAAAACATGCACCACAAAAAGCCTAACTTCAAATCCCGTGGAAGTATGCGTGTTCAAGTTGTATGTAATTATTTTCTGTTGGAAGAAAGGGTGAAACATCATCAAATTATATTATATGAAAATGTCCTCTTTTAATGGTTCGATTCAAAAATGTTTCTCACCATTACTTTTGGATTAAAAGTGCTCTTTTGTAATAAGAACTCTTTCTTTTCTTTTAAATTTATGTTTTTAATAAAAATATTTCAATTCATTATTAATTTTTATATATATACTCCCTTTGTTTAAAAAAGAATGTCCCTATTTCCTTTTAAGTCCGTTTAAAAAAGATGACCTTTTTTCTTTTTTGGCTATACTTAAAACTTTTCACGTGACATGTTTAAGACCACTAGATTAAAGAGTATTTTGGTACATTTGACATAATTTTAATTTAGAATCACAAGATTTAAAATCTCTTTCTTTTCTTAAACTCCGTTTTAAGTCAAACAAGGTCATTTTTTTGAAATGGAGAGAGTATACATAATATTACAGTAATATACCACTAGTTTTTACTAATATAATGATAAATATTTGCTAAATGATCCTAGGTTTCAAAATTTAGATAAAATAACCGTAATGTAGGTCATAAAACATAAATAATTTTAAACTGTTTCGAATCACAAAATTGAATTAAAAATTGGTTGAGGGAGATATTATGAAAGGTTAAGTGCGCGTGTGTAGCGGGGTTGATATTGAGGAAATTTATACTTTTTTAATAGTTGTATTTTACTCACATTCGAGCATTTTTTTAGTAGTTTCTAGCTTGATACTTTTGCTCACTGATGCGGTCTAGGGCATCATATATGATCTTATGGTTAACATAGCTAAGCTATTATCGACCTGACCCTATTACATAACTTAATCCTACTCTTTCTTTAAGATACGAAACGGACAACCAAAAATGGTTGTCCCAATTATTTAGAATTTATCATTATTAATTAATGAAGTAGGACGTTATAATTTAGAATTTATCATTATTAATTAATGAAGTAAGAAAGGATTTTTCTTGGAGAGACCCTACAATTATTTCATTCCCATATGCATAAATATAGATCATTGAGTCATAAGTCGTTAGTTTTAATTTTCAGACTTGTCAAATGTGAGGAAATAATTGTATTCGGTTAAATTTTCAACATGTTTATACTAAATCAAATATATTTCTCCTTTCTAATTTATATGGTCTTTTCAATTTTTACATTTTTTTTAAAATAAATGTTTTTATAATATAAAAGGAATAAATTATTTATTTATTTTCAAATTACCCTTACCTTATTTAGATAAGTGAACTTTTGCTTAACCAAGAGATAAATGAACTTTTGCTTAATCAAGAAATCATATTAAATTAGTACTCCTTTGGTCCCAATTTACTTGTCAATATTACGTAATCTGACTTCTACTTCTATTTGTCATTTTTGGACAAATCAAAGAAGAACAGTGTTTTTTTTACTATAACCCTAATTTATTAATATTGAGTTAATGTCTTTGAAAATGTAGTGAGTAAATATGTTAAGAACCCTATCAATTAATAGGGATAAATTGATAAATTTACTATACTGATAATTATTTTCTTAATAGTGTCAAGTTAAAATTTGATAAGTAACGGAAACAAAGGGAGTACTACTTAATTAAGAATAATTTAGTGAAGGTCTTATTTTTGAGTAATTAATATAATATAGTATTGGCAATAGGGCAGAAAAATGGAAGTCCCACAGAAAATAAAGTTGACATTGGACTAATATTTAGAATGGAAAGTCAAACTTGAATTAAAAAGTCCACCCTGCTAGTAATAATTTTAGAATATGAATCGAAATATTGGAATGAGCTTCAAACTTGGAAAAGAAAAGGTCAATTGCTTAGCTATTTGATTCTTCTTAATTAGTATTAACAATTAAGCTTAATTAATTAGGAAGGACACATTCTCTTCAAGCACACGTATACACATTATTGTTAATTTGAAAATATAGGAACTCTATTATGTCAAGAGTTGAAAAATTATGTAAATAATATATATTGGAAAATGACTACCTAGCTGTAGATAGGATTAGTTAAATTAAAGAATGAAAAATGAATAGTAGTATAATTTTATTGGTTGATATCATAAGATGATGCGTCATACATTGGTACATCTCTAAATTTATAAATAATTTTCATGAATCTAATAGAGATTAGTCCAGAACCTAAATTGGATAATATAATTCATCGACCGTACCAAAAATCCCCCCTCATCAAAATGAGTCAAAACTCAAAAGAAGGGGAAAAAAAAAGATTTTCAAATCTAAATGATGGCAAAAAAAAAGAAAAAAAGTGATCGAAATAATAAGTATAAAGTAAGATTGACAAAAACTACATAGTATAGATAACTCAAAGGTAATTAATATTTCATATATTAGACTCATATAGCTTCTCGTATAGCTAACATTCTTCGTCGAAAAATTATACCGTATATATAAGAAAATAATAAATAAAGTGAGTAAATAACATATTTTGGACACCCTCGACATAATAATATAATGTAGCTTACTGATTTTAGGCTCCTTGAAAGAGTAAAGATACACGAACCTAAAGTGTTCGTGTACAAATCTCACTAATAATTAAAAAAAAACATTTTCTAAGAAAAATAGATTCATTTGAGCACTTGGATACCTTTTGTGAAATTTCTAGCTCCGTCACGACATACAAGGACAAATTAATTGAGTATTTAAAATTAGGCAATACTCCTGCATGTTTTTATATGGGTTTTTTTCATTATATTTGTATTTGATTTTACTTTTATATTGGAGAAAAATAATGTATTGTATGATACTTTTTCACCAAATATCTATTTTCTCAAAGCTCTTCAAAACTCTATTAAAGGATTTCATGGATGAGCTTAAAATTCTTCAATCTCCAATATACTTCAATCTACTCCTACATTTTGAAGCTAAGTTGATATGTTTTACCATTTTGTATGCAAAATGTCTAGTGAGCTAATTGTTAAAGTTTATTATTTGAAGATGGTTAAATCATTCACAACCATAATTGGGTTCTTCATAGTGGTCTATATTAAATTTTCATCTACATTAATATTGGATTACAAAATATTTTTCAATGTAATTTATAGATAAATGGGTGTTAGTAAGCGAGATCGATAATAGGTGGCACCTCATTTTCCGCAAGAAAGAGGGTATCAACGTGACAATTCTATTAGGATAAAAATCGTGAAGAGTAACCGTCTAACGAATTAAGGTGTGTTAGCGCATTATATTAAACCAAATTACAGATAACTTGGTTATTAGTTTACGTAACTAGAAATCAAATAAGGGTTATAAAGAAGGTGTTAAGCATCTTTTGAGGTCCACAAATATGTGTTCCTATCGCATTCCTTTATTATGTGGGGATTAAGTGATAGATAAAGGGTCGATGCATTTGTTAAACTAAGAATAGCTATATGATTAGCATGTAAATATTGTTTTAAGACATGTAAATAAATAAAATGTAAATCAATTATTATTTAATTAATATGATTGTGAAAAAGTGATTAAATATGCTAACTTATTTCTTAGTTAAATTAAGTAATTCTTTGAAAAGAATGTCCAAGTAAAATTTCCAATTATCAAAACAAAAATTATCATGACTTAGGTTCAAAATAGAAATGAAAATAATCATTTAAAACTATCAAAGTTTACCAAAATAGACAATCATCAAGAATTATCATAGGTTCTTTTTTGTTTGAATAAAATGATACTACAAGTATCAAAATTAAACCACAAAAATGATGTCATGAAATCACACAAGGAAAGAAAATAATTGATGAGCGCCTAATCACAATATTCTTTTTCTAAAAAAGAATAAACCAATCAGTCTTAAAGTGTAAAACAATCAAAATTTATCATAAGTACTCAACCAAAAAATTGTTCCAACACTAAAGGAAAGAAAAATCAATAACATAGTAAGAAATGCCAAAAATAAAAGAACAACTAACCATATAATATTTTTCTTTAATTAAAGCAAATGAATCAATTAAGCACAAAATTAGTCGGGACTTGCGAAAACTAATCAAGTGATGAGATATCAAAGTCTACCAAAATAAGAAAGTACTAAAAAGTGAACTTGTTATGAAGTAAAGAGAGAAAGTGAACTTGTTATGAAGTAAAGAGAGAAGAAGAAGATGAAGAAGAGGGAAACAAATTAATCGAAAAGAAGATGAGCTAAGAAGAAGAAGAGTATACAGTAGAGAGAATATCTCAGCTTTTCATTCATGTTATTAATTCACATTGAGATACAATGAAGTGTTTATATAGAAGACTTAATCAAGAATCTTTTCAAGTAACTAACTTCTTGAATTGTAACTAACTACTCTATAATTATAACTAACTAACTAAATGAACTAATTACTTTTAACACTCCCCCTCAAGCTAGGTAGTGTGAAAATGTTACAAGTTCCTAGCTTGGAATTGAGATACAAATGTTGAACAGTATTAAGACCTTTTGTAAGTAAATCAGCAGGTTGATCTTTTGTTGATATGTATCTTGTTGCTACCAATCCTTTGTCTATTTTTTCCCTTATGAAGTGACAGTCTATTTCAATATGTTTGGTTCTTTCATCGTACACTGGATTAGCTGCAATTTGTATAGCAGCTTTGCTGTCTGAGTAAATATCCACAGGTAGTTTCAAATTTACTCCCAACTCTTTCATCAGACCTATGATCCAAATTAATTCTGAAACTGTGGCTGCCATGCTCCTGTATTCTGCTTCTGCAGAGCTCTTTGAAATGGTTGTTTGTTTCTTTGACTTCCAAGTTAATAGAGAATCTCCAAATTTAACTAAGTAACCTGTCACTGACCTTCTTGTATGAGGACATGAAGCCCAGTTTGAGTCACAGTAGGCTGTGAGAGTTGTATTTTTGTTGCTGGACAGCAGAACTCCTAAACCTGGTTGATTCTTTACATACCTAACAATCCTTAGGGCAGCTTCCATGTGTGACTTCTTTGGTTGTTGAAGAAACTGACTTAAATTATTGACACCAAATGCTATATCAGGTCTTGTCACAGTTAGATATAACAACTTTCCTATCAGCCTTTGGTATGCTCCTTGATCTGCTAATTGATCATTTGAGTTGAACTTTTCTGAATTTCTTAATCTGATATATTCATCAAGCTGTTTAGTTGTTAACTTGACATTTGTATCCATTGGTGTTGCAGCTGGTTTAGAACTGCTGAGCCCTGTCTCTGATATAAGCTCCAAGGTGTATTTTCTTTGATGCATAAGTATACCTTGATCAGACCTGGCAAACTCAATGCTTAAGAAGTATCTTAGTTCTCCAAGATCCTTCATTTTAAACACCTGTTTTAACTTCTCTTTTGTTTCTTTCACAATTCTTAAACTATCTCCTGTGACTAATAGATCATCCACATACACAAGAATAATCACCATTCCAGATTCATCTTTCTTGATGAACATAGACTGATCATACTCACTTTGTTTAAACTTAAGCTCCACTAATGCCTTAGACAACTTAGCATTCCACTGTCTAGGTGCTTGTTTCAATCCATATAATGACTTCACAAGTCTACATACTTGTTTCTCCCCCTGACTTGTGAAACCTTGAGGCAATTCCATATATATTTCATCAAACAAATCTCCTTGTAAGAAAGCATTAAACACATCCATTTGGTGTACACACCATCCCTTTTTTGCAGCTAGTGCCAATACTGTTCTAACAGTCTTCATCTTTACTACAGGAGAGAATGTTTCTTGGTAGTCAATACCTTCTTGCTGGTTGAATCCTTTAGCTACTAGTCTGGCTTTATACCTTTCTACCTCTCCTGTGGATTTATATTTGATTTTGAATATCCACTTGCAGCCTATTGGAGTTTTTCCTTCAGGAAGAGTTACTAAATCCCAAGTATGGTTACTTTGTAATGCTTCAATTTCTGACTTCATAGCTTCTATCCATCTTGAATCTTTAGCAGCTTCTTTGTAGGACTTTGGTTCAGTATGATTTGAGGCTGCAGCTATGTATGCACTATATTTGTCAGAAATATTCTCATAGCTTATATAGTTCTGAATGCCATAATCTGATTTCTTCTGAATATTGAGAGATACAAAGTCTTTTAACCAAATAGGTGGTTTACTGCTTCTTCCAGACTTTCTAGATGGTTGAGGGATCTGTGTTGTATCCTCATTTATCACAGTCCTTAACTCCTCTTCCTCATTCTGTTGGCATGATTCCCTACCTTCATATGGTATGAGTTGCTGAACTTGTTGAGTAGGTTTAGTAACAGGAATACTTGACCATTGACATGCATGATCTAAGGTTGAATGAGTGTCTTTAAACACAGGTTCTAACTGTTTTCCTTTATCAAATGGAAATGTTGTTTCATTGAATATGACATCCCTGTTAACAAAGAACACTTTATTAGTTAGATCATACAAAATATATCCTTTTTGCACCTCTGAATATCCCATATGAACAGACATTATGGACCTTGATTCAAGTTTATCATATTGGTTTGGCATTCTAGCAAAGCATAAACATCCTAGAACTCTTAGCTGAGCTATAGAAGGATCTTTTCCATGAAGTTTGTTAAAGGAAGTTTTTCCTTTTAACACAGAACTAGGAAGCCTGTTTATCAAGTAAGCTGCAGCTAGGACACAATGTCCCCAGAATTTTATAGGTATATTAGCCTGCAACCTAATGGCTCTAGTTATTTCAAGAATATGTCTATGTTTTCTTTCAGCTACCCCATTTTGTTGGGGTGTATATACACAAGTTGTTTGATGAATAACTCCTAATTGTTTAAACAATTGTTCACATAAAGAGTTAATGAATTCAGTTCCATTATCAGTTCTAACTATCTTAGTTGTTTTACCAAACTGATTTCTAGTAAAATTCATAAAATATTGAAGAGATACACAAACATCAGATTTCTGTCTCAAAAGAAATATCCATGTATATCTTGAATAGTCATCTACAACTGTTAAGAAATATTTGTGTCCATCATATGTATTGGTTTTATAAGGACCCCATAGATCTAAGTGAATCAATTCAAAACAACTATTACTTTTTATACTACTATTCTGAAAAGGTAATCTACATTGTTTAGCACAAGGACATACTACACAATCTCCTATCTGAGTTCTAATAGAAGTAAGCTCAATGTTAAACAGTTTATGTAACACTGAAGTAGATGTATGTCCTAATCTTTTGTGCCACAGATTTATCTTGTCTGTTGACACATTCTTAACATCTTGAGCAGCTAGACTGATAGATCTTCTAGCATCTTTATTTAGTAGCCAATATAATCCATTCTGCTCTCTACCAATCTCCTTCACCTTCCCAGTGAAGAGATCCCGCAAAACAAAAAAGTCAGGAAAGAAAGAAGCAGAACATTGTAACTCTTTTGTTAGTTTTGAAACTGATAACAAATTAAATTTGAATTCTGGCACATACAATACATTAGATATAGTACTACCATCAGATATACTACTTAATCCAGTATGAGTAACTCTTGTTTCATCTCCATTAGGCAATTCAACAGTTCTATTATAGCCTAACTCATTAACTGATAACTTGTTTAGTAGCTCTAAACTTGAAGCCATATGATTTGTTGCTCCTGTGTCCACAATCCAATTAGGTTTGTGAGACACATTCATAGCCATTGAGCTAGTCATACTTGCTGTGTTTGCAGCTGTGTTAGACATAGAATTCTGGTTGACTTGAGGACTGTGTTGTGCTAGCATCTGTACTATATGATTGTATTGATCTTGTGTAAAGTGATTAGCCTCAACTCGACTTGGTTTGGACTGAATTTGATCCATGCTACTTGAAACTTTTCCATGACTGAACACATTAGTATCAGAACCATACTTGAACTCAGATTGCTCATTTCCAGCCTGAAGTACCTCATTTTGAGTATTTTCTTTTGCACTCACATTGTAAGCTGCACTTCCTCCTTCAGATAATTTCCTTTTTTTGAACTTGAATTCAGGGGGATATCCCACTATTTTCCAACAATTATCCTTATTGTGTCCTCTTATTTTGCAAACATCACAATACAAATGAGAATTTCTTGTAAACTTTTGATTACCATTTGTTCTGCTGTACAAAGCAGACTCATAGTTGCCTGCATGTGACATTGGATTTGCACCCAAGATTCCATTCATAGCTGACACAGATTTTTGACTCTCATCACCCATCACCATAGCATATGCTTGATTGATTGAACGTAATGGACTCATAAGTAGTATCTGACTTCTTGCTTGATTATATGAGTCATTCAGCCCCATCAGAAACTGAAATAGTTTCAGTTTTTGCAAATGCACTATGAACTCTTTTGATCTTTCACAGTTACAACCAGGTGGTGGTACCAAGGCCTCAAATTCCTCCCAAAGGGTCTTGAGTTTGGAGAAATAGACTGTTACAGAGTTCACTCCTTGAGTTAGAGTGGCTATTTCCTTATGTAGGTTGAAGGTTCTTGAACCATCTACCTTGGTGAACCTTTCTTGTAGATCTTGCCAAACTGCTTTAGCTGTGGCTGCATACATAATGCCCCCTAGTAAACTCTTAGAAACAGAGTTCATCAGCCAAGATTGAACAATGGCATCAACTCGATCCCAGTGATTCCACAGATTTTCACTATATTTTTCTTTATCACATGATCCATCTACCATTCCTAGTTTATTTCTTCCTAGTAGAGCAATTCGCATAGATCGAAACCAGATTGCATAGTTTTCCATACCTGTTAGTTGGAATGAAATGATCTGATTTCCACTAACATATGATGGAGATAAGAACAATGGGTGATTGTAGTCAATTTCTTGACCAATGTTGGCAGCTCGATTGACATTCTCTTGAACAATTACTGGTTCATCATCTCCAGCCATTTTTCCAGAGATTTCGATTTCCAGAGATTTTGATTTCTTCAATGTTTTTCACGATTGATTAGCGGAAGCAATTCAGATTTCACAGGGTTAGATCCCCTACTCTGATACCATGAACTTGTTATGAAGTAAAGAGAAAAGAAGAAGATGAAGAAGAGGGAAACAGATTAATCGAAAAGAAGATGAGCTAAGAAGAAGAAGAGTATACAGTAGAGAGAATATCTCAGCTTTTCATTCATGTTATTAATTCACATTGAGATACAATGAAGTGTTTATATAGAAGACTTAATCAAGAATCTTTTCAAGTAACTAACTTCTTGAATTGTAACTAACTACTCTATAATTATAACTAACTAACTAAATGAACTAATTACTTTTAACAAAAAGTCATAAAAACGAAGAATAATTCAAATCATCATTAATCACAAAAATGTTGGAAAAGGAAGAATTAACCAAAATCAATTTATAATTCTAAACTTGATATAGAATTAAAATTGATTATGAAAACAACAAATATTATAATGTTCAAATTTTAAAAATTATATTTATTGTCATGGGCCTGTGTTTGAATGTAAGACGTGTGTGTTGGATCAAATGAATTTCACATTTTCAAAATATATCTTAAATAATTATATGATATAAATAGGGGAGTATCAATTAAAGTAAAGAGAATCATATGTCCGTTGAGACTCACAATTTTAATATCAATGCATGCCTCTAAAGTCCTTTTAATTTGAATGTCAATATGATTGTATTGGTTCTAATTATAAAAATTGAAAAAATCTCCAAAGGTACCCTTTCTCTCGAGATTATTTCAATTTATATGTCAATATATTTTTTTGCTTTACTAATTTTTGAGGTTAAAACTTTTCACTTATAAGCAAGAGCAATACATATACTTTTGAAAATTTCTATTGCAATGAAAAGGATTATTCTGCATTTTGTTGATCCACATAATTGTTTTACAACATATAATTAATACTCACAATTTTAATGGAAGGTCAAAATATATAATGATGTGCTTGAAAATTATCTTCAAATATATATTCTGAACCTTGTAATCATAAGTTGATGATTTTGTTTATTATAGGTCTCTAATAGCAATAAACAAAATTGGTGTCTATGTGATATATACAACATTAAGTCATTGATAGTGATTAGAATGAACTATTGACTATACCTTATTTATCAGCTCTAAATCAATTCCAAATCATAGATCTTCCAAAATTAAGGTCTCTAATTATAGCTAACAATCATTAGCTTTAAAATCAACACATAATAAAAATGTTCAATTTCTTGAAAAAATATTTTGTAAATTCTATAGTTTTATATTTTTTATTTAATCAGGATGAACTCATTAGATACCTTATTAATAAAATTTGGTGGACATAATTTTTCCATCTGAAAATTCCATTTCAAAACTTTAATTAGAGGCAAGACCCTCCAGAGTAGTTGTACCCAGAAAAGATTTTTTTTTTAAAAAGGCTTTGGAGGTTGACAATGACAAAATTATCACATGGCTAATTAATTATGCTATCTCTTCAGTCTTGATTGCTACATACCTTAGTAAGACAAAAAAAATTTTCAAATTCAATGGTATGATATTATGATTTTCCTGCATCTAACCATATGATAGAAAATCAAAAACTTTTAGGGTGTGTTTGGTACGAAGGAAAATGTTTTCCATGGAAAATATTTTCCTAGAGATTGTTATCCTGAAAAACAATTAGATTTTGGAATTATTTTCTCATGTTTGGTTGGTGAGTAAAAAATATTTTTCGGAAATAATTTTTAGCGTTTGATTTATGAATGAAAAATATTTTTGAGGAACATAAAATATTTATACTAGAGTAGAAAATAATTTATGAAATTGAAAATATTTTTTAAGTGGTGAGGGTGGTGGTAGTGAGGGGAGGCAGGAGGAGGGGATAGGAGTGAAAAAATAAAAATTTGAAGTTGATAGTATTTTTAAAAAACAAAATTAATTTTTTTGGGGGGTTGGGGGTGGGGTTGGGAGGCTGGTAGGGGTGGGTGGGGGCTGGCCAGGGGGAGGTAGGAGTTTAAAAATAAAAATTTAAAGTTGAAAAAATTATTAAAAAGCAAAATTAATTTTTTGGGGAGGGGGTGTGGCTGGTGGAGGGGGCTAGGGGGGAGGGTGGTCAGGGGTCGGGTGAAAAAATAAAATTTTGAAATTGAAAATATTTTTTTTTTTTTTAAATTGATTTTTTTCAAAAAAAAAAATGTAATTTGAATTGGAGGAGAGCTTTGGAAATGTTTTCCTTCATTTTTGAAGGGAATTTATTTTCCTTAATTTTGAGGAAAATGAGTTGATTTGAAAAACATTTTCCAAAACTTTTGCCCCAACCAAACATGAGAAAATTGAAAAACATTTTCTGGAAAATGTTTTCCTTCATACCAAACACACTCTTATTGTTCATAAAAAATAGTCAGGTTTTATCTAGAGCCGTCAATATGGGCTAGGCCTGTTGGGCCGGCCTGGCCTAACCCGGGATTTAATAGGGTTGATATAAGATTTTCGTAGTCCATTTAAGAAAAGGGCTTTTTAGCCCGGCTTGAATAAGCCTGCTCATTTGGGGGGCTTGAGAAATATCGGTAGGGCCGACCCGTGGGCCAATAAAAATTAATTAAAAATATAATATAATATTAAAATATAAAAATAAAGAGAGTCCAAAATCAAAACAATTAGTTCAATATTTCTATTTACGTATTTATACTTTTAGTTGAAAAGAAAATTAATAAATATCAAGGAAAATGCACAAGTACCCCCCTAGACTATGACCAAAATCCCAGAGACACACCTTAACTAAACTAAGGTCCTATTATCCCCTTGAACTTTTTTATTTTTATTTTTATTTTTATTTTTATACACATTTTGTCTTATGTGGCATTCTATGTGACTCCACGCAATTGAGGCGCGTCGGAGATATTTGGATGCCACGTAAGCCAAAGAGGTACAACCAAAGAGGTACACAAAATTACAAAAAAAAAAAGTTCGGGGCGCGGGGGGGGGGGGGGGGGGGAGGGGGTAATACGACCTTAGTAAGGTGTGTCTTTGTGATTTCGGTCATAGTCTTAGGCGTACTTGTGTATTTTCCCTAAATATTATAAAGATAATTTTATTTGTGAATTTGATTAACAAGTAGTGACATTAAGGTCTCATTTGTTTCCATTAAGATTAAGACGTCTGAATTTGAATACACGCTTAAATATTAAGATGTGCATTAAGATCTAGATGTGTAAATCTGAATAAACATCTGAATATTAAAATATTGTCTCTGAATCTGAACACTAAATTATTGTGACAATTTGTTTTCAATATATGAATGCACATATGATATTAAACATTATATCAATAAAATATTATCAAAACCTTTTCTGTAAAATAGTTTTTTTCATATAAAATAATATTTTGAACATTTTTTACCGTAACAATGTAATATGATTTATCTTTTAAGAACTCAACATCAAGTTACATCATTAATATGACTATTTTTTGCACTCAAAATACTTTGAGAATCTAATATAATGCAATTTAAAATAGTTTATATAGAGTAGTAAATATATAGTTTAGAAAAATATTTTATTTTATTTTATTATAGAAATTTATTATTGTTATCGATCAAATAACTGATACTTTCTTATTTTTTGAAATCGTGCTAAATATTATATCATGGGAGTGCATATCAATTCAAATATATTGATTAATTTATGAAAGTAAAAGATGTATATTAAGTTAATATGAATAAAGGAAATTATAATGGCAAACATGTTAAATATTAATTAAATAAGAAAACAATTTTTATGATTTGTTGAGATTTAGTTGAATTAAGATAGGAGTCTTATTTTTTAGTCTGAATAGTGTTAAGGGTATGTTACAGATCTGATTCATTCAGATATATCAAGAACCCATTAAGAGACTTATAAAAAAAATAAAACAAACGAACTTAATAAACTGAATCTGAATAATTAAGATTCAGTTCTTAAAAACAAATACATAAGGCAAATCTGAATGATTAAGATTCACAAACAAATGAGGCCTAACATAATGTAAAATTATTTTGTCGAATAATATTTTTAAATTATAATTTACAATTTAATTTAATAATTATAAAAAAATATAATTTTTTAAAAAGTTGGCTGGCTCGGCAAGCCTGTAGCCCACGTACCTGTGGGCTCGGCCAATCATTTTCTGGCCCACACCGAAAATGGGCTAGCCCGGCCTAACCCGTAAAATGTCAAAGCCTGTATGGATTAGCCCGGATTGGGTGGGCTAGCCCATATTGACAGCTCTAGTTTTATCTGCATTAGACATGGTAGTGAAATTAGTTGTTTATTTTCGATAAGCTAATTACTGTAAAATCGAATTCTAATTGATGTCGAGATTAAGTGAGTCTTTAAAGTGTATTTAGTAAGAGTATGATGGATATGGTGAGCTTTGGCTCCAGTAAATCATTTTTAGAAGTTCTTTGTGTACCAAAATTAACTACAATAAATTCGATTATCAGGGACAAATAATTTTGTCATTAAAAATCTTGTGTGACGAAAAATAATTTGTCACTCAGTCGTCTCTAACTGTGTGTCTCTAAAAGTATACAAAGACGATTTAGTGTTTCGTTGCTAAAAGTATTATATTAACTACAAAAAGAAAATCGTCACCAAATGCTTAATCATTTGTGACAAATTTACTTGTTGTAAAAAGTATTTTTTTGTAGTTAATAGTATGCTTTGTCACTAAAAAGATTGTTACTACCGAACAAATTATATCATCGCTAATTATTTTACTTCAATCAGTGACAAAATCAATTGTATCTAAAGTTATATATATTTTGTAGCTGAAAAAAAATTTAATTTCGTCACAAATGATATATATTTTATGTACAAAAAATTATTTTGTTTTTAAATGTATATATGATAAAATTTAACATTATAAACATAATTTGTATATATAATGTATATATCTTCCTCCCCCCCCCCCCCCCCTCCTCATCTCAATTTTTTTCAACATTGGCTAGGAGCTTACACATTATGCTGCCTTGGGGAATCGAACTCAAAACCTTAAAGTTCTTAGCATTAAACCAACTCTCTCTTGTCGTTTCTTTTTATTTTATTTTTACTTCATTCACTTTTTTCAAATTTAACTTTTGTAGAAACAATATATTATATGATTATTTATGCTCAAACACAAATGCATGAAATTTACCACCCACAATTCATTCAAATGTAGATTATATTTTAATTAAACTGTGTATTTTTTTAATATCTTTAAATATATTTTGTACAATTTTATCATTTTATCATTTTATTTATTTATTTTTGTAAATTTTAAAAATTATTCAGTACAATAATAAATTTATTACAAATCTACTTTTGATTTTATTAAAAAAAAAAAGAATAATCAGTTCAAATTGAACATCGATACCAATAACTATAGTACTTCATACGTGTGTGGAATTACTATTAAATATGTACATATTTATAGACAAAAGCATATAGATCGACTTAATCTATGTAGTTTACCAATAATAAATCAATTGACATGCACAAAAATTTGCACAAAGACTTGACAAATTATTTTTTTATCGTGCTTATCAATAAAAGTGTGTCAAATAAAAAACAAAAGTGTTAAACTAAAAAATATTAGTGATCTATTGGTAGAACCGTGCCCACTCAAATACTTATAACCCGGATTGTATTTTTAAATGATGCATTTTATAATTGTGTAATTTAGGAAAACATTGAACTTTTTCGTTTTTACAAAATCGACCAAATTCATTAATTTTAATATTTTTACTTGTCAGTTAACGAATGGACTATGTCTACTTCTTATGAAGCACTTGTATTATTCTTTTTGTAAGTTGTCATTTGTAATTATGAACAATTGTAGCCAAAAAAAATTGTATTTAGCTATGCATTTTTTTGTAGCAAATAGTTTAATTATTCACTAAAATTTTTTAAGTCTTCGCTATTTAACAACTTACATATTTTGTGACAATTTTTTTGTTGTCACTAAATCATATATTGATTAGAGACAATAAAATATTGTCACCAATTATTTATAATATTAGTGGCGAAATAAATATCATAATAAAATATAAATTTTCATAGCTAAAATTTATAATATTTAACTACGAACTCTAATTTGTGGTTATTGTAATAGCATATATTTTTAGATGAAATTTTTTTGTGTCCAAAATTTAATAATTATAAGACAAAATATTTTGTCATGAATTAGATACATTATTAGTGACGAAATAATGTGTCAACTGATAACTTTAAATTCGTGACTAACACTACTTAACAAATGACGCCAATTGATTTTTATCATGGGAAATTTTAGTGGACAAAACATTGCTATGGATGCTTATGTTTCGTTACTAAAAGTATGTGTCTCATATATTTATGCACGTAAAGTAAGTTTTATCACTAAAAGGGAATAATTAGTGACGAATTTGATGTCGTAGTTTGTCATGAATTACATACACTACTAGTGACCAAACAATACGTCACCGATAATTTTAAATTCGTGACTAACACCACTTAACAAAATGGCGCCAAATAATTTTTTGGTGGGAAATTTTCGTGGACAAAAATTTGCTACGAATTCTTATGTTTCGACACTAAAAGTATGTGCCTCATATATTTAAGCACGAAAAATAAATTTTGTCACTAAAAGTGAATAATTAGTGACGAATTTGATGTCGTAGCTAATAATTTCGTAGCTATATATCATATTTGTTGTAGTGATTTAATGGAATCTTTCACCTGTTGGATAACTTGTACAACATGTAGTTTATAGGTATGATATTATGTTCATTGTAGTTTATAGGTACAAAAAGAACCTTCTTAAGCAACAACTGAATCATAGATTCTGACCAATTTTATTGCCCATAGGTTATCATGGGTGTCTGGATGTAGAAAATTCGCATATTTGGAAATTGTTCAACTAAACTTTGGCACATTCACATTTGGAATTTCTTTGTTATAAAGTCCTCCAAGCGTATGACCTTAGTATCAATCAATTGTTGAATCTTGTATTTTAGATCAGGAAATTCTTCTATGGTATGTCCTTCCATTTTTGAATGATTAGCACAAACCTTAATGGGTTCAATCTACCAGGCACGTGTATTCATCCTTATTTCACTGATAGGAGCGACGTGACCAGCAAACCTTAAATTTTCATAGAATTGATCCATAGACTCGGTTAGAGGAGTATAAATTTTGTCGGACTTCTTTTCATTCTTGAAGAGATTTTTGAGAATATGAGATCGAGTGATGAACTTAACATTGTGGACAGGATATGTTGGTTGTTGATATGGTAGAGGAGGCCTTGGTACAGAGACATTTGATAAGGAAAGATTGGAAATGATATGAGAGGCGCGTGATGCCAAGGAACTTGGTGCAAAGACATCTCATATTGCGGCGATTGCATAGTAGGATTATGTGGGTGTGCAGTAAGATATTAACGTCTAGGAGCATATTCTTGATGTCGCAGAGGATATGGGTAATTTTTAAAGTGGGTGTTCATTGGAGACATATGAAAGGAGCTTGGTCGATTTTGAGGAGTGGGGTAAGTTGGAGGAAGATGAGAAACAGGGTGAGTGAGTTGTGAATTATCTTGGAAAGTGGCTTGACTGACGACAGGAGACATATCCATAATTTTGTTAAAAGCGAGATTGACGGAGAGTAATAGCTTAGCCACTCTTGCATATCCGACGCCTCTTCTTCTAACTTCTTTATTTTCCGTTATAGGCTTGGACCAATTCGTCTGAAGGATATCTTTTGTCAATAGCCTTTCACATAACCTTCTCATTAGTTACTCTCTTCTTTTCTTTGCAATTTTCAGTCGGAAGAGAAGGAAGAATGCCCATGATCCTGACGAAAATAATGAGGAGTCTGTCAGCATGTGTGGACGGTAGAATATTTTCGAGGGATGTAACCTTTTGCTGCAATGATAGGCTATCGAGCACTTCTACACACGATCTGATGCGGTAGACATCTTTCTTGGTTAGGGCAACAAGATTGATAACTATTCGAGAAGAATGGTAAGCTTCCACCCCTGTGGGATTCGTACACTGGCAGATATTTTTGACAGAGCTTGAGATCCACCGAATTCAATGGAAGCTCCATTGGTTAAACACCCCTAATGCCATTGTAAGAGGCGATGACCGATACTTCATTGAGCTTATCGCCTCAAAGGGTGTTATATCAACCATTGGAGAAGGGTAAAACAATAAATAAAAGCACAGAAAATCCCAAGTTAGAATATTGCATAAATTGAGATATCAAGCATATTATTTTAAGATAAATAAACTAAATGCAAAGGAGCCTTGTTGATCCAGAGGTAGGTCTAAACTACATATAAGTAATGCACAATAATTAATTCAAGCCTTGTTATTCAATTGGAGTTTAGATTAGAAGAAATAAAATAACTCATTTATTATAAATTTTAACATTACATCATAATTGAAACACGAAACTAAAATAAACAAAAGGAAGAAAATAACATGAGGGACATCATCCTAAATTCTGAAATCTTGAAGATATCGATTTCAATAGTTTCGCGCCAATTGGCATTTTGTATAGGAAACGACTTCTTGTCTGATATTCAATGCATTGCGTGTCCATATGTTTTTCCTTTCATCGGTGAGCCCATGGTATCCTTTCCAGCTTAATTCTGGATCTTTAAACTCTATGAAGATTCATATGTAATACTTATGTGTCCATGAGGCCTGCCGTGTACCCATAGAAATGGTCAGTACACGTTATCATCGTCGAAATATGTTGTGAACTTATGGTTTATCTAGTCTGAACTCATACTTAAACTACTCCATGTCATACCGGAGTGATATTACTTAATTTCACCCAAATTGGCGGACTACTCGAAGAGGCGCGTATGGTTGAACACCCTTTGAGCCGATAAGCTCAATGAAGTATCGGTCATCGCCTCTTACTATGGCATTAGGGGTGTTTAACCAATGGAGCTCCATTGAATTCGGTGGATCTCAAGCTCTGTCAAAAATATCTGCCAGTGTACGAATCCCACAGGGGTGGTGAAGCTTACCATTCTTCTCGAATGGTTATCAATCTTGTTGCCCTAACCAAGAAAGATGTCTACCGCATCAGATCGTGTGTAGAAGTGCTCGATAGCCTATCATTGCAGCAGAAGGTTACATCTCTCGAAAATATTCTACCGTCCACACATGCTGACAGACTCCTCATTATTTTCGTCAGGATCATGGGCACTTTGATTTTCCTAGGTTTTCCCTCTCTTTAAGCTAAGTCGCAAACCATATAACTCAAATATGTGTCGATTCTTTCCCTTATTTTAGGAACACCAAGGATCCTAATAGGGCAATGGCAAAGGCATTTAGACGATATGTTTCCCGTTCCTCAGCGGAGCATTTAAATTCACCTCTAAAATAGTAGTATCTATTACCTCGGCCAAATCGTGAGTATAGAAAGTCAAAATGGATCCACCCTAGGTCTAAAGAAACTAAGGTTTTTTAGAAATTCCCTTGATGATGGCTTGTATAGTATCATCATTTTACACTCATAGTATGGCAAGTCGATGAAACCACTAATCTTTACAATCGTTGGTGTCAATTCAAAATTTACAAATTTGAAAATTATCCTCACAGGGTCCCAAAATTCTAGCAAGGCCCTAATCAGGTGAGGGTTCGGTATGACAAAGATAAGGAAGTTAAGACCACCCAAGAACTGACAAATCTCCCTCTAACGAGCTCTCTTTATGTCAATCAACAAATTTCAAGGATCAAACCACCTAGGGCTTATGCTACATGTATGACCTAACTAGGACTTTTAAGAGTTGGCTTGACACGGACTTGAAAGGGATTCTATGCAAGAAGGCTTGTGATTTTTCAGTATTAAAACTATTTGTTCCATCCACGCATATGCTGACTTTCTATAATGAGTATTTGAAGAGAATTGGAGTAGTTGTGAGAGGTGCAAAGTCACAATATCACTATAAAAAAAGAGGGTCCCAATTGGAGAAGTATGAGCGGAATGTCAGTTATCAAAGCAGTAACATTTAGCATTTAGATGGAAAACAGTAACACATCGACAATTTATAAAAGCGATTAATAAACAATTAAATACATGCATAAGTAAACGAAAGTATTCATATAAGCATATTAGAGAATCACACAAATAAAGAAAAAGAATATGAATTAAGCATGACAGTAAACAAATAAGGGAAAAGGGAAAAGTGAAACATGACAATAAACAAATAAGGAAGAGAAAAGGGGGTGGAACATGGAAATACGATATAGAAGGACAACAAGTAAACAAGGAAATCAAATAATAATTTAGCATGGTTATACCCAAACAAACAATGAAGTGAACTAATACAGTAAATGCACATAAAGCATGAAACATGTAATGGTAAAAACCTAATATCCTCAGCAGAGTCACCATTCTGTCGCACCCCATTTTTCTCAAAATGGGTTTTAACCATGACCTAACAACTCTTTTGGAATTTGAAAATTGAAGAGTCGCAACCTAACGAATTAAGGCGCGTTAGGAACCTATCTAACCTAACTAATTCTAGCTAAGGTTAACGAACCAGAGATCAGGGTAAGAGTTTAAATTACCTCGAGGGGAAGGTGTTAGGCATTCCTCGAGGTCCATAAATATGGGTCCCAGTCGTATCTCATGCAATTTATGTGGGGGTTACAAGTAGCAAATAAAGTCACTTCATTATTTAGTAGTTAATTAATCATGCTTACTAAGTGGTAACATAAAATTAAACAATTAAGACTACTTTATTATTGTAATTAATGTGATAATGCACAAGTACCCCCTCAACCTATGCCTGAAATCTCAGAGACACACTTATACTATACAAAGGTTCTGTTACCCCCTTGAACTTATTTTATTAATAATTTTCTACCCTTTTTGGGCTACGTGGCACTATCTTGTGGTCCCAATGGTGGTTGGCTTTTTTTTTTTCAAGTTAGTGCCACGTAGGCCAAAAAGGGGTAGGAAATTACTTATAAAATAACTTCAGGGGGGTAATAGGATCTTAGTATAGTATAAGTGTGTCTCTGCGATTTCGGGCATAGGTTGAGTGGGTACTTGTCCATTTTTCTTAATTAATTAATTAAACATGCTAGGCTAGGTGATAGTAGAATACTAAACAATTAAGATCACATTATTATTTTAATTAATTATTAAACATGCGAGATTAAATGATAACATAAATCAATATCAAACAAATTATAAAAAATAAGCGAGAAGACTGAAATTTCACAATTAAGTATAGTAGATAGTTTTAATTACTTTATTAGACTACTACAGACAAATATAAACGAATAAAGGAACAAAAGGAAAGGAAGACTCAAAGAGACTTTACGAATCAACACTCAATTTTTTTATTTTTTCGATAAGCTTCATGTAAAGACAAACAAAATCAAAGTTTTTCATTTTAAGCTTGGGTGGATATCATCATCTCCATAGGGCTTGGACTACCCCTATTGCACCACCGCATGCATAATGTCCTAAAGGGTGCCTAGCGTCCCTGCTTAAGGTTCAAGAGACATTAGACTACTATTAGAAAGTTTTAGACTAAAATAAAATATAAGACCCTCATAGATACCAAGTAAAACATTTACGATAATGCTTAGCACGTAAAATCTCATGTTGACCTATAAATTTTAATTATACATGCTGCAAATACACATATTTGTGAAAGGATTATGTTAATGTGGCATACAAACATTTGAGTAAGTATCAGAATGACATTAATTAATAAAAGGGAAAATGAAAATATGTGACATAGTGCAAAATTTAATTATTTCTTTAAGTGAAATTCAAGTGGCTATTAAATTATTTATGATATACTAAAATAATTCGGGCAGAGTTTAATTGAGATAGCAGAGTTAAAAGAAATAGATTCTAAGAAACATGCTGAAAAAAGTTGGCACTTTTAAATAAATAGCGATATAGTGGGTTCTACATAAATTCAAACAAGATTTAATCCGGGCAGCAAAATTTTAATATAAACAGCTTAGTTTTTTTTAAATTAAGAATTATCACAATGTTCTATTGATTTAACTCTTAATAGGTGGGAAAATGACCTATATGCTAGCAGTTGTTTAGTTAAAAAATAGATCAATCTACTTATTTTTTATTATTATTTTAAATAGCTTAAATTAATCTACAACTTAGGTATGACATCTTAACAATCAACAATTACTATAAAATAATTTTACCCACAAATTTCTTTATTTAACATTTTAGAGATTAAGCATGATAGTCATAAATCAATTAATTAACAACAATTTTATTTGACAGAATTTTAACAGGCTAGACTTAAATCTTATTATCAACATTGATTTTATTTGTTTTGAACCCTATAGGCATAGATCCTAAGTATGGACAACCTGGAGTCAACTTTAACACATGAACACGCTATCTAGTGCTACATATTTGATCAACAAATTATAGATTTTCACATCGTTACTATAAAAATAAGTCAACTATTTTAAAATTTTAACTTCAACACATGCTAATTGACTATCAATTACAAGATAAATCGAAAATCAAGGATTGATTTTAAGCAAATTATTTAAGCAATTCCGATATGCTTACACCTAGGCATATTATTTAAAGCAACCATACATAATAAAATTTAATAAAATAAAAATAAAGAAACATTTAGAATGTAAATAACCCTCCCCTTCGACGATCCCCAAGTTATTTCATATGGAAAATACATCAAATTTCTCCTGAACTTGGCAGCAAAACTTACGTTAGCACTTTAACTATACGAGCGTCTAAATACCGCCTCTTAACAATTTGAACTAATTAAATATCACCCCTAAGAGCTGACGTGACAAAGTGAGTGTACTCACTCTCCTCAAAGCGCGTGAAACAATAAAAAATATTGAAAGATAAAATCATACAAATGACCTTTTTTATTGGTCAATATCTAAATAATAATTTTAATTTTTTTTACAAGTTAAAGTTAAAAAGAATGTGAAAAATTTCTTATTAAGAACTAAATGAAATTTGTGGATTCAATTTTTTTTTAAAAAAATATTTATTTTTTTTGTTCTCTTTATTTTGTTGTCGTTCCCAAATGTTTTTTTCCCTGTTGAAGCACTCCTTATACCTTTCTTCTTTCATATTAAAATGTTCCATCGTCTTCATCCCTCACTTTACCTGTCCTTCATTAATCACAAAATCCAACACCCAATTCATATTATTGAATGTAAACTTTCTTGAATTTTAAGTAACCCATTTTGAATTCTATTAGTTGTGATACAAAAAATGTGGATCAATCAACTTTTCTACACAATTTTTATTTTTCATTTAAGTTGTTAAAAAAAAATAATTTTCATAAATTATTATTCTCTAATGGAAAATTTTGTGGGAGAGAGACGCTTCGAAGAAGAAAAACTAAGTATTTGATGAGTGTTAAAGATTCGAAAAAACAGAAGCTAGTGAAGGTTGAAAATGATGAAAATCAAGAAAGAAGAAAACGGGTGGAAGAAGATGTGGCTATTTTAATTTTGAAATGTATTTTTTAATTAATTGATTAGTGTAATGAGTTTTAAGAAAAGAAAAAAGGTTAATAAGCAAAAAAAATAACTGAAACTTAATGATTTGGTGCTTACATGGTTACGTGGCAGATGAGAGTAGTATTGCACTCTTAGAGTTGTATTTAATATAAGGGAAAATACCCAAGTACCCCCTCAACCTATGCCCGAAATCCCAGAGACACACTTATACTATACTAAGGTCCTATTACCCCCCTGAACTTATTTTATATGTAATTTTCTACCCCTTTTTAGCCTACGTGGCACTTATTCAGAAAAAAAGTCAACCATCGTTGGGCCCACAAGATAGTGCCACGTAAGCTAAAAAGGGGTAAAAAATTATTAATAAAATAAGTTCAGGGGGGTAATAGGACCTTAAAATAGTATAAGTGTGTCTCTGAGATTTCGGGCATAGGTTGAGGGGGTACTTGGGCATTATCCCTTAATATAATTCAAAGATGTTAAAGGGTGGTATTTAAACGCCCATATAGTTTAATCATTAAAGTAAGTTTTTTGCCAAGTTCAGGGGGTATGTGATGTATTTTCTCTATTTTATATATAAAGTGAGTTTAAAAGTAACACAAATATTACAAACCGGGATAAATGATAAATACAAATTCAAAATACATACTTAAATCATCTCATCTCATGGCAACCCTTCAACTTGAACTTCTAGTTCAAAAATCTGTTTAACAGAATAATACCCAACACGAGTTAATAGCATAATAATAACTAATAGATAGAAACACAAAAGCTACTCACAGCAAGCACACGAATTTCACCAAGTCATATAAAATCACACATCGAAATGAGGGGTAAGGGAACTAACCCGAATGTTTCCTTATATTTCATCCATACATAGTGCAAGCAATGCAGAAAATATGATTTAAACTATAAAAGGAACTAGCCAGTTATGCAGAATTATTTATCAGCAATGAAGACCCAATTTGATTCGATACTACACCCGAACACAACAATCGAGTAAAGCAACACTTAAAATGTTTATAGGAGTTTTAATTTTTTTAAGAGTAGAGAGAAATATTTTTAAAGTATTCAAGAGATCAATGTCCGGGCGTGAGAGTTCTACAGTGTTAGGATCAATAAATAATGAAAGGGGGGGGTCCGTTTATAGTGAAGGGGGACATATAATAAAGAAAAGAGAATTAAATAATTATCAATTAACATACTATTTTCTTATTACAGAGCAAAATCAAAATTAGAATTTAAATTGCTTTTTATCAAAATAAACAAGTAAGAAACCTGTCAAGTTTTAATAAAGGTAAGCAGTTTTAGTTTACCCTAATACACTCTAAAATGAATAAGGAAAGAATAACTTTTTGACGGTATATTGATACACTCAATAAAACATACATTAATTATTCAAGATAGAATATAATTACCCCAAAGTAATTTTCATATAATAATAACTTACGGTATGTAATCAGACAAGTAAGGAGATTAGCAAGAACTATATGAAATTCGTAACCCAAAAGCAATTCAGAGATTAATCAAGATGCCAATTAAAAAAAAAAAAGACTATTGACAATCTAATGTTATACAACTATTAACACATGGATTAAGATGACAACTAAATAATTTAATTACTTTTATGAAGTACCCACACTTGGAAAATAAATATTTGGAGCGAAATTGACGGATAAGAACTATTTAACAATGATGCTACCAAATTTAACCAAGTTTAAATAATGATCATGTTAAAGCAATATGCAAAACTCATATATTCAACAAATCAATATTACACAACGATCAAAATGAGTCAGAAGGAGCGCACAACTACACAATGAATTCTTAGGTCTTAAAATATTCACCACAGAGAAGAACAAACATAGAGAAGAGTAAAATAAGCAACATCATAGCATACTAATAAAATTTAATATCTAGACGCATGAATTTGAGCATGATTTTTTCAAAGGAAACAGCCCACACACAAATTAGGGTCTTGAAATATCAAGGAAGATAAAACATGACCGAATTAACTTGGACAATAACGAGCTTAACAGTGACATAAATTTTTAGTTTCAAGTGCCTAAAAGAAAAATGCATACCTGGACGGGTCTGTAACATATCTGTCTCCTATGATCGAAATTCAAAGATCCCTAATGACCCCAAACTTCATTTGAAATGGTTGTTTATTATTATCATAGTCGCTGATCAAAACTGTCCTGTCGGAGTATTTAATTTTGTTATTGTCGTTTGTTGATTTGCAGCCACTATTTCCCTCGCTGGTGTTATTTGCCGTCCTCGCCGGAGTTTTTCCATCTTGGAGTAGCGCTGCTTCTACTGGCTTACGTTCTGGTAGCTCTCATCGGATGCTGGTTGTTGTCATGTGTTGCTGGCCGAATCTGCTAGTTGTTGCTTCTCGCAAAGAGAAGTAGTGACGGTAAGGGGAGGAGGGAAAAGGAAAAAGGAGGAGAAAAAGGAGGTGGCGCTGGCTGCTGCTCGCTGCATTGACTCGTCGGGCGCAGTTATCGTTGGCATTGTTCATCGATCGAAGAGGAAGAGAGAGGGAGGCGGTGCTAGAGAGGGAAGAAGAAGAGAGAAAAGTGATAGGATTTGTCTTTTAGGTGTAAAATAGGAAAGTTTTGAGGACTTGATCTCAGCCGTTGAAATTAAGTGAGATGAAGGGTTACTGTCACGATCGGGGTCTAGATCCTAGATGAAATCGACGTCGCTGACCTCTTAGAGGTCGCAGACAAGCCTACATACGTCATCATTACATCGTATAGGTTAATTTTAGCAAAAAAATTAGAACTTTTATTTGCTTTGAAGTATACATAGACTTCATAGTAAGAATTTCATTATATCACATCAGTTCACAACAACCATCTAATAATATGATATTCAAATGAAGGAAAAGTTCATAACTGCACTAATATAAAATTGCCAAAATGGCACCAATACTACGTCTGAAAATAAGTAAGAAAGGAACACTAGTGGAACATCCGGCACTAGCTCATGCCTACGTCTAAGCTAAAATATAATAGGTAAGCATCCTCAAAAGCATGAGGACCTACCAAGTCCGGATGAATGCTCCACGTCCGGGTAGCTTCAACGTAGTCTTATAAGCTCTAGCATCCACCTGCACTTGCACCTAAAAGTAAAGGATTGTATGGAGTTAGTACACACATGTACTAAGTATGGGTGTATGCAAGTACACAACAAGGACATGCATGATTAAGAAGAGCTCTCTCCTAACAATATGAGTTATGGAAAGACAAGTCAGTTGGACTTGCCAAATAAGATAAGGAAAGTCATGTTATGAGAGAAACATACATCATCATTCTTCTCATATTTCACACAACACATAACATACTTTATTTAGCACATACATATATCACATATATTTCGTTCATACGCCTTGAAACCTTGGAATCACGAACTTAACATTAGAACTTTCCAAATGAGGGCTCAACATATGGGACCTCAACTAGGGAGCGTTCTTTAGCAAACCCAGAGTCTGCTTCATTCATTCACAAGTACTTCATTTTTCATTCATTTATATACCTAGGATGCTATTTAGGACTCTCATCGGTTTCACTGTGCAATGACCAAGAATGACCTAGTGTCATTACTTGAGTCTAGTTCACTTCATGATTATCCTATGCAAACACCTTTGGTATCATTCATTTCATTGTGTGCATAACATGAGGTTGGTCTCATTCTTTCTTCGGGAACTGTAACTTTAACCGACATAGATCATGTGAGCTTCATGAAATTCAGTGTCTACCCCACACCGAAAAGAGGTGGAATCACTGGCCAAGGTGAAACCAAAACATGCTAGTGTATATAGGTAAATGAACCCTGCTAGAATCTTATGTTGGTTGCATAGATTCAAAGATAAGGAGATATGAGGAGACTCACACCCACCTAAACGGACAGTCTCATCTCATGAGATTTACACGAACCTCTGCCTTCCCGAAAGAAGGAATCCCGACTCATAGCTAGCCTATCGGTGCTGAGTATAAAGTTCCATTACATTAATCTCACACATCATAGAAGTTAACTTCTAGAATGAGGGCATCATTGCTCATTAGATAATTTTTCATCTCATCATTAGTATTAAGTGTGCATTAATCTCAATACTTTCATTAGAGTGTTTCATAGAGACTGGTCTCTTTATTAGTTTTCCACTCTAATAGGTGAGCACGATTTTTGGTAAATCTTATTAGGCTAATTTGAGATTGGTCTCGTCTTTCATATTAACCTCTTACCATGCTTTAGCATATTAGCTCTTCATAATTATTCACCCCATTACGTGAATGTTCATTTCCTCATACGCCAATGCAATTGGCCTTTTTGTGTGTTTCACACTCTTACTTAACCCTCCCGGGGTCACATCATTTCATCAGATACATCTTAGGTTCATTTACTTTTAAACGTACGCTAGACTTATGAACCCATATGTACAAGTCATGAGGCTACGTTCATAATTCTTCTAAGTGACTTATACTTACCCAAGATTATATGGTACAAGACTTATGCATCTTGTAAGTATGCAAGGTCTCGAGTTCGATTCCTATAGGCAACATATATTAAATATTTGCTCACGTAAGACTTATGTATCAATACGGAATTGGGCAAGCAAACCCGATTTTGAACCCGTTGAGCAACACTTAGTCTTACATCAAATTTTGATTTAAAATTTCAGCTTTAGGACTCGAGATTGAATCCCAACGCCTACATTTCTTTTCTTTCTTTTCTCTTCTTGACTTTTTTGTTTTTGACCAAGAGGATGTGGAATCGATCCCCTACAACCTCATTTTTTTTTCTTTAATCGGTTCTCCTAGTTTCCTCACCTATCCGAGAGGTTATGGGTTCGATTCCCACACACCCCATTTTATTTATTTTTATTCTCACATGGATTGGTCTTAATTTCGGCCAAAGACACACCGGTTCGAATCCCATGTACCTCATTTCTTTTAATTAATTTTCTAGGTTCTCTTACTCGGCAAAGACCCGAGTTCGATTTCCCTAACTTCACATTTATTATTTAGTTTTCAGTAGCTTGTCTTGGGTTCAATCCTTGATGACCTCACATGTTTTGAAACGATTTTTGAAACTTCAATTCTTCAAGTTACATAGCCGAAACCAAATTTCCAGAAATCTGGAAATTTGATCACGTTTTCTAGTCCATTTTCTCAACATTCTATACGTTAGATTTTAGGACAATTCGTTGAACATTTCGTACATTATTAGGTGCATTTTCGTAGTTACATTTAGCCAAGAGTTTTCACTCAATTCAGCGACAACACGCCTCATATGAACATCATAATTTTTACAAATATTTGCACGTAAAATACCAAGATTTAGCATGCCTTTTTCACACTTCAATCTGTGACCAAGAGTCACAACATACACAATGCACACACATACTTATCGCAGTTTTGGAAAGACATAATTATAAGTCACATAAATTCAAACATACATAATTAAACATAATAATCAGGAAAACATGTTACATCCCTAATTTCTACAAGCAAACATACCCAACCTACGACAATCGATAAGAGCTAGTTACAGGGACATGCAACGGGGAAACATTCCTAGTTTTCATATTAGAATAGACTGAATCTTAGGGGTCTCTTGGAAAAGGGACCAAGAGAAAGAAAACCCATTCCTTTTCGTCGTTCAACACCTGCTTCAAACCTTTCCAACAAACTGCCAACTCCCACGAACCAAAGCTTCACCACTGAAACCTCAAACACAATCCCATCGAGAACTTTGTTTTTCTTTTCATTTTTAGACTAACTTTTCTTTTGAGCTTCAACATTCAAGTTCCTCTACTGTCATGAACTTTTGATTTTAATTTTTTTTGCATTTACTGATAGTGGAACGTGAAAGTGATAGTGGGGGTTTAGACGTGAGAGTAGCTTAGGAGTAGGAGTTTTAGGTTAAGACTTAGTCAAACTAGGACTCCTTGTTATTTAATCAAAAATCTGATTTGTCTAAGGCTAAGTGAAATGACTGTTATGCCCTTACTTAAATCAAATAATTAAATACAATTTAATTTGATTTAATATTGCTTCCACCAAGGGTCGAACCCGGGTGAAGCTCTTCTCTCGAACAAATCAATCCGGGTAGACCAAACCCGAACCGTCCACTAAAATACATTAATTAATTAATTAATTAAATCCTTAGGGTAATTATGATACTACCCTTAGCCTGGAAAATACTATTTTACCCCTAGACCCTCCAAACCTAAGATTATCCCTTTCAAGTCCGGTTAAGACTCATCCTGGTGAATCTTAATATTCGGGTACCCTACATGGCTGGACGCAACCTTGCTTAGCTCAACTAACTCACCAAGTTGGTTGGCTTGGCTGGTGCATAGATTTTGAGGTTTGGTTCCACGCGCATAAAGCTGTGTGAACCCGGTTTAATCTAGGCATTCAAGGTAAGTTTAGGCATTACTTCGCATAGTCATTTTTGGGCTGTTACATTATCCCCCCCTTAGGGACATTCGTTCCCGAATATTACTTCTAATTATCTAGCACAATGCAGTCATATCATAACATAAGTACTATACACAGTCAAGCAATAACAACAAAGAATGGAGGAGATAAGGAAAGTTAGACGTAAGAAAAGGATGTCTGACCTCAAGAGCAGAAAAAAATGAGGATAGTGGAATCTCATATCGGCCTCGGCCTCCCACGTAGCACCCTCAACAAGATGGTTTCTCCATAATACATTCACTATGGCAACCTCCTTGTTTCTCAGCCGCTTCACCTACCGGTCTAAAATCTCAACATGAACCTCCTCATAGGATAAGTCTTCATCAACCCCCAAACCTTCAACAGGTAGAATCGATGCTGGATCATCAAGGCACTTCTTTAACATAGAGACATGAAAGACTGGATGAACAAAAGCTAGCTCTGCAGGAAACACCAACTCATAAGCCACCTCACCCGCACGCTGTGGAATCTCGTATGGCCTAACGTACCTCGGACTCAACTTCCCCTTCCTGCCAAACCTCATCACCCCCTTCAAGGGTGATATCTTCAAGTAGACCTGGTCTCCAACATCAAACTCTAAGGGCCGCTTCCTGTTATCTGCATAAGACTTCTGCCGACTGTAAGCAGTAGCCAACTTGTCCCTAATCACCCTAACCTTCTCTAAGGCCTCATGAATGATCTTTGGACCCAAAATTGATGAATCTCCAACCTCGAACCACCCTACTGGAGACCTACACCTCCTACCATAGAGTGCCTCAAACGGTGTCATCCAAATGCTAGAGTGATAGTTGTTATTATATGAGAACTCTATCAATAGCATATGGTCATCCCGACTACCCCTAAAGTTGATCACACACGCTTTCAACATGTCATCAAATGTCTGAATGGTGCGCTCTGCCTGCCCATCTGTTTGAGGATGGAAAGCGGTACTGAGCTTTACCTGCGTGTCTTAGCTCTTCTGGAAGGATCTCCAGAAATGTTAAGTGAATTGAGCTCTTCTATCCAAAATAATAGACAAAGGAATCCCATTACACCTCACAATCTCATCAATGTACAGTCTCGCATAATCATCGGCCTTGTAAGTAGACTTTACAGGGATAAAGTAGGTAGACTTAGTCATCCTGTCCACAATAACCAATATGGAGTCATATTGTATCTTAGTCCTCGGAAGACCAACCATGAAGTCCATGTTAATGGCCTCCCACTTCCAAGCCAGAACCTCAGGCTTAAGGTGCTCCGTCTTAACCTGTTGATAATTCGGACACCTGGCCACATACTAAGCAATGTTCTTTATGCCATCCCACCAATAAATCTATTTGAGGTCATGATATATCTTGGTAGAACCTGGATGTATCAAATATTTAGAACCATGGGCATCTGCAACTATCTTGGTCCGCAAATCATCAACATCTGGTTCACACAGCCTATCCTCGTACCTAAGTATGTCGTCACCTCCCAAAGAAAAGGAATCATTCATCTTTATCAGCATTGAGTCCCTCAACTCCATCAACACAGGATCAAGATGCTGACCCTACTTGACTTCAACTACCAAGGATGATTCAGAACTAGGATGAACTGAAACACCCCCACTAGTAGAGTCAATCAACCGCACACCCAGTCTGGCCAGTCTGTGTACATCCTTCACTAACTCATTCTTCTCAGCATCAACGTGGTTTGTACACCCCATGCTCAACCTGCTCAAAGCATCAGCTACAACATTTGCCTTCTCTGGATGGTAGTGGACACTCATGTCATAGTCCTTCAACAGCTCCAACTATCTCCGTTGATGTAGATTCAACTCCCTCTGCGTGAACACATACTAGAGACTCTTGTGGTCTGTGAAAACATCTACATGAACCCCGTACCAATAATGCCTCCACAGCTTCAATGCAAAAACCACAGCTTCCAACTCCAGGTCATGAGTTGGATAATTCTTCTCATGAACCTTGAGTTGTTTGGACGCATAGGCTATTACCTTACCACCTGCATAAGAACACAAACCAAACCAACCCTAGGTGCGTCACAATAAATAGTGTAACTCTTACCACATTTAGGCAACGTAAGCACTGGGCTGAAGTGAGTCTATATTTTAGCTCCTATAAAATCTTCTCACAAGTCTCCGCCCATTCGAACTTGGATTTCTTCTTAGTCAAAGTTGTCAGTGGGGCAGCAATGGAAGAAAAACCCTCCACGAATCTGTGGTAGTAACCAGCCAATCCTAGAAAGCTACGGATATTGGTGGGAGTAAGAGGTCTTGGCCAATTCTTAACAGCCGCAGTCTTCCTAGGGTCCACCTATACACCCTCATCGGGCACAACATGACCCAGAAAGGTCACTTATCTAAGCCAGAATTCACACTTGCTGAATTTGGCATACAGCTGATGTTGTCTAAGTAACTGCAAGGTTAGTCTCAAATGTTTTTCATTCTCTTCCTTGGTCTTAGAGTAGATGAGAATGTTATCAATAAATACTATGACGAAAGAATCAAGGTATTCACGGAAGACTCGATTCACGAGGTCCATAAATGCAATTGGTGCATTAGTGAGACCAAATGACATGACTAGAAACTCATAATGACCATAATGGGAACGAAAGGTTGTCTTTGGGATATCTTCATCCCTAACCTAAGCTGATGATACCTGGAACGAAGATCAATCTTTGAGAAAAAACTAGACCCTTAGAGTTGATCGAGTCAGTCATCTATTCTGGGAAGTGGATACTTGTTCTTTATAGTGACTTTGTTGAACTGTCGATAATCGATACATATACTAAGGGTTCCATTTTTATTTTTCACAAACAGCACTAGAGCGCCCCAATGGGATATGCTCAGCTGGATGAAACTTTTATCAGTGAGATTCAGCTGGAGCCATTCTGTAGGGAGGAATTGAAATTGGTTTGATATTGGGATCTAGGTCGATCAAAATCAATCTCTCGAGGGGAGGGACTCCAGGCAAATCATCGGGGGAAACATCTTGGAACTCACTCATTGCAGACACAGAGTCTATGGAAGAAATATCATGATCTAGATCATTGACACTCGCAAGATGGCATAACAATCCTTTGGACATCACTTAATTAGATTTTAGGTTCGAAATCAAGCGACTTGAACGACTCAAATTGTACCCCTCCCGGACCAGATCTACTCCATTAAGGAAATGGAATCTGACAACCCTACTACGGCAATCCATGAAGGCATAACATTTATGTAGTTAGTCCATACCAAGTATAATATCGAAGTTATTCATGGTTAACTCAACAAGGTCTGCACACATAGTCTTACCACATAATACTATAGGGCAGTCTTTATGAACCCTATCAGCTCTTAAATTTTCTCCTAAGGGTGTACTAACTACGATAGTATCATGCAAAACCTCAGGTAGTGTTTAAAAAATAAGAGCAAGCAAGGAGTCACAAAAGAAAGCATAGACCCTGGATCAAGTAAAGCATAAACAGAGGTTGAAAAAACTTGCAGCAATACCTATGACCACATCAGCAGACTTAAATTTCTCCTCCCTGCCCTTTAAGGCGTAAAATATGTTCTTCTTAGGAGGCTCGGATGTGGAAGCTTCTGGGGATTAGGCCTAGGTTGAGCATTACCTCCAGCATGACCCTTATAATGTGGATTGTCCCTGACCATATTTCCGCTCTTCCCGCAACCGAAGCAGGCATTTGTGCCTAGTCTGCACTTCCCACTGTGAATAATGACACACTTTCCACATTCCTTTCTGGGACGCTGCACATCACCTCCATTGCCCTTCTTGGTCTCGAGTCTTTCTCCTCTGGATGCTACACTACTCTGAGAGTTAGAGTTCCATGAACGTTGATGCCCCTTCTTCAATTTGAGCTGATCACTAACTCCGAAAGTGCTCCTACCACCACCACTGTTGGGACCTGTTTGTCAGACGGTTTAAGCCTCCTGATTACGCGGACTCTCCTTTTCTTCTGGTTGTCCTCAACCTGCAGGACATGCACCATCATCCTGGACAAGTCCATGTTGTCATGGAGCATCACAGCCAGACACTCCTCCTACAAGTCCTCTGAGATTCTTGTAAGGACCCTGCTCATCTCGTCCCTGCTGTTCGACACAAGGGAAGTGGCATACCTGCTTAAGGTTGATTAACTCCTCAACCTTAGCCTCTTTCATCTCCCTGGGGAAGAACCTCTCCAGAAAGGTTGTCTTAAACAACTCCCAAGTGATCGGACCTCCGCCCAATGCCCTGCTATCCTGCCACATCTTGTTCAAGGTCTGTGCAACATCCTTCAGTTGGTACGAGGCCAGCTCAGCTTTCTCAATCTCTGTGGCCCCCATCGCCACCAGAATCTTCTGAAACTCCTCCACGAACTCCTTAGGATCATCTGCAGTCTTATATCTTGTAAAGATTGGAGGATTCATCCTCGTAAAATCCCGCAACCTGTTCGCCATGTTGTGGGATAGTGGGTTCTCCCGCTGAACCTACTGTTTGTTGGCCTGGGTCGTCATAGCCTGAGCCTGCACAGTGATGGCTTGAGCCATCTGTGCCTAAGCGGTCCGCACCTCCGCATCAGTCAACCCAGCTAGGTTAACTGGCATGGCCACTCCTGCATCTGGAGCCAGGGGTGGAACTTGGTTGTCCCCAGCAGCTGCTCTTACTCTTCCCCAACCAGCGTTTTCTGTTGTGCTCATTATCTGGAAAAAAAATTAGAATTGATGTTAGATACGCTCATAACACCAAGAAATCAGACATTAAGGAAAGCATGATAAGATCAAAAGAAGGGAAATTTCCTATGCATCATGCAGTATCTAATACATGATAGTGGTGCACTTCACTACCATAACTTAGAAGAAACCCGATTTGGTTGATGTGAACATTATTGTCCTTGAAATTAAAACTAATGCTCTGATACCACGTTTGTCACGACTGGGGTCTAGACCTTAGCCAAAACCGGCGTCGTTGACCTCTCGGAGGTCGCAGACAAGCCTACATATGTTATTATTACATCATATAGGTTAATTTTAGCGGAAACTTTAAAACTTTTGTTTGCTTTGAAGTATACATAGACTTCATAGTAAGAATTTCATTATATCACATCAGTTCACAACAACCAAACTGCATTAATATAAAGTTGTTAAAATGGCATCAATACAATATCTTAAAATAAGTAAGAAAGAAACACTAGTGGAACATCCTCCACTAGCTCATGCCTACGTCTAAGCTAGAATATAAGAGGTAAGCATCCTCGAAAGCATGAGGACCTACCAAGTCTGGATGAATGTTCCACGTCCAGGTAGCTTCAACGTAGTCTCGTAAGCTCTTAGTACACAATCATACTAAGTATGGGTGTATGAAAGTACACACCAAGGACATGCATGATTAAGAAAATCTTTCTCATAACAATATGAGTTATGGAAAGCCAAGTCAGTTGGACTTGCCAAATCAAATTAGGAAAGTCATGCTATGAGAGTAACATGCATCATCATTCTTTTCATATTGCACACAACACATAACATACTTTATTTAGCACATACATTTATCACATATCTTTAGTTCATACGCCATGGAACCTTGGAATCATGGACTTAACATTAGGACTTCCCAAATGAGGGCTCAACATATGGGACCTCAACTAGGGAGCCTTCTTTAGCAAACAGAGAGTCTGCTTCATTAAATCATAGGACTCTCATCGGGTTCACTGTGCAATGACCAAGAATGACCTAGTGTCATTACTTGAATCTAGTTAACCTCTTGATTATCCCTATCCAAACACATTTGTTATCATTCATTTCATTGTGTGCATTACATGCGGCTGGCCTCATTCTTTATTCAGAAAGTTTAACTTTAATCGACATAGATCATGTGAGCTTCATGAAATTCAGTGTCTACCCCACACCGAAAATAGGTGGAATCACTAGCCAAGGTGAAATCAAAACATGCTAGCGTATATAGGTAAATGAACCCTGCTAGAACCCTATGTTTGCTGCATATATTCAAAGACTAAGAGATATAAGGAGACTCATACCCGCCTAAATGGACAGTCTCATCTCATGAGATTTACATGAACCTCTGCCTTCCCAAAATATGGAATCGCGACTCATAGCTAGCCTATTGGTGCTCAGTATAAAGTCCACTACATTCATCTCAAACATCATAGAAGCTGGCTTCTAGAATTTGGGCATCATTGCTCATTAGGTGATTTCTCATCTCATCATTAGAATTAAGTGTGCATTAATATCAATACTTTCAAGCAGAGTGTTTCTTAGAGACTGGTCTCTTTATTGGTTTTACTCTCTCATAGGTGAGTACGGTTTTCGGTAACACTTATTAGGCTCATTTTAGATTGATCTCGTCTTTCATATTAGCCTCTTATCATGTTGTCATCACATTCATTAACTTTAGCATATTGGCTCTTCATAATTACTCACCCCATTACGTGAATGTTCATTTCTTCATATGTCAATGCACTTGGCCTTTTTGTGTGTTTCACACTCTTATTTAACCCTCCTGGGGTCACATCATTTCATCATATATATCTTAGGTTCATTTACTTTTAAACGTACGCTGGACTTATAAACCCATACATACAAGCCATGAGGCTTCGTTCATAATTCGTCTGAGTGACTTATACTTACCCAAGATTATATGGTACAAGACTTATGCATCTTGTAAGTATGCCAAGGTCTCGAGTTCGATTCCTATAGGTAGCATTCATTAAATATTTGCTTATGTAAGACTTATGTATCAATACGGAATTGGGCAAGGGAACCCAATTTCGAACCCCTTGAGCAACACTTAGTCTTATATCAAATTTTGATTTAAAATTTCAGATTTAGGACCCGAGATCCAATCCTAACACCTACATTTCTTTTCTTTCTTTTCTCTCCTTGACTCTTCTATTTTTGACCGAGAGGATGTGGAATCGGTCCCCCACAACCTAATTTTATTATTCTTTAATCGGTTCTCCTAGTTTCCTCACCTATCCGAGAGGTTGTGGGTTCGTTTCCCACACAACTTATTTATTTATTTTTATTCAATCATGGACCGGTCTTAATTTCGTCCAAAGACACACGGGTTCGAACCCCATGTACCTCATTTCTTTTATTTAGTTTCTAGATTCTCTTACTCGGCTAAGACCCGAGTTCGATTCCCCCTAAAATCACATTTATTATTAAGCTTTTAGTAGCTTGCATATGGTGAGGTCTCGGGTTCAATCCTGATGACCTCACAGATTTAAAAACGATTTTTGAAACTCCATAGTCGAAACTAAATTTCTAGAAATCTGGAAATTTGATCACATTTTCCAGTTCATTTTCTCAATATTTTATACATTAGATTTTAGGACAATTCGTGAAACATTTCGTACATTATTAGGTGCATTTTCGTAGTTACATTTAGCCAAGAGTTTTCACTCAATTAAGCGACAACATACCTCATATGAACATCACGATTTTTACAAATACTTGCACATAAAATAAAAGGATTTAGCATGTCTTTTTCACACTTCAATTTGTGACCAAGAGACACGGCATACACTACACACATACTTATCACATAGTTTTGGAAAGACATAATTATCAGCCACATAAATCCGAACATACATACATGAGCATAATCATCATAAAAACACGTTACATCCCTAATTTCTACTAGCAAACATACCCAACTTACAACAATCGATGGGAGCTAGTTACAGGGACATGCAACGGGGAAACATTCCTAGTTTTCGGGTTATAATAGACTGAATCTTAGGGGTCTCTTGGAAAAGGGACAAAGAGGAATAAAACTCATATCTTTTCGTCGTTCAATACCTGCTTCAAACCTTTCCAACACACTACCAACTCCCACGAACAAAAGCTTCACCACTGAAATCTCAAACACAATCCCTTCGAGAACTTTGCTTTTGCTTTTTGTTTTTAGACTAATTTTTCTTTTGAACTTTAGCGTTCAAGTTCTTCAAGTGTGATGAACTTTTGAAATTTTTTTTGTTTGCGTTAACTAATAGTGGAACGTGAAAGTGATGGTGGGGGTTTAGACGTGAGAGTAGCTTAGGAGCAGGAGTTTTAGGTGAAGACTTAGTCAAACTAGGAAGCCTTGTTATTTAATTAAAATTTTGATTTTTCTAAGGCTAAGTGAAATGACTGTTATGCCCTTACTTAAATCAGATAATTAAGTACAATTTAATTCGATTTAATATTGCTTTCACCAAGGATCAAACCCGGGTGAAGCTCTTTTCGCGAATGGGTCAATCCGGGTGACCCAACCCGAATTGTCCACTAAAATACATTAATTAATTAATTAATTATTGAATCCTTAAGATAATTACGATACTACCCTTATCTTGGACAAGACCATTTTACCCCTAGACCCTCCAAACCTAAGATTACCCCTTTCAAGTCTGGTTAAGACTCATCCTGGTGAATCTTAAAATTCGGGTGCCCTACATGGCTGGACGCAACCTTGCTTAGCTCAACTAACTCACCAAGTTGGTTGGCTTGGCTGGTGCATAGATTCTGAAGTCCGGTTCCACGCGCATCGCCGTGTGAACCCAGTTTAATCTAGGCATTCTAGGTACGTTTAGGCATTACTTCGCATAGTCATTTTCGGGTTGT
Organism: Solanum peruvianum; assembly: GCA_027705065.1. Lineage (NCBI taxonomy): Eukaryota > Viridiplantae > Streptophyta > Magnoliopsida > Solanales > Solanaceae > Solanum > Solanum peruvianum. The sequence continues at coordinate 57,955,301 of JAKWJD010001761.1, forward strand.
TAAAGTTACGATTGAAAGAATGAAATGGACGGTTTTGATTTAAAAGATGGGTTATGAGAATTGAATTAAAATTACTAAGATTGAAATAAAAATTAGCTCGAATTAAAATGAAATGTGACTATAATTGAAAATAAAATTGAAATTGAGATGGTTAGAATTGGAATAAATTAGAATAAAGTAGGCTTAAATAATTTTGGGAAAACTTAAAGAGATGCTATTCAATTAAAATCCTACAATATTGTAATATTTTTTATATTAATAAAATCACTTTATTTTTAAAACATATTATTTCAAAATTTAATAATTATTTTAAATAATATAATATATTTTCAATAATTTTTTAAAGCATACATACTAAAATATATGATTTTTATACGAAATTGACTAAAACTTTAAATTCAAAATCTATTATTAAAAATACATATTTAATCAAATATCATTTCCATAAGGGTAAAGGTCATTCAAAATTGGGTGTCAACAACACCCATCAAAATGAATCAACCTCCTAGCACATCCAAAGAATGTTTTCTTTAAGGCATGAAATCAAACATTAAATTCTTCAAAATATTCTACCCAGTTTCATCTTTTCCAATCATCACTACACAAGTACTGCCTGGATTACTCTTGAAAAATCACATCTTTATAATAAAAAGTTTTACTATACCCTGATCTAGCTCTTCTCACTATTTTCTTACCGATATCCAACTCTTATCTAATAATGTCCCGCGACAACACAATTTTGATGTTTGACTGTTGAGTTATTCTTTCTCTGCATTTTGAGAGTCAGGAATTTTGAGTTCCAAAAATAGTTATGAGTTGATGTCAAATATTTAAGGACAAAGTTGTATCTTTCAACTATGAAATTTTCACTAGATTTATTCTTACTTGCATACAATGATCAAGGACAAGTCACTTTACAACATCTCACTCTAAAATTTGAATCTTTTCTTGGACTGCATATTTTGTCACCGTAACTTAAAATTTTTCAACAATTTTAAAAATCAGTCCTAATTCCCAAAAAGTCTTTTCACGAGTTTCTTCAAACACAATTCTAATGTACTACTTGGTCAACCTCTTCTCCATCTCCCCAACTTGTTTCATCATCTATTTTAAAATTGAGAACTTCATTACTTAGATAGTACGGTTTATCCCTTCTAGATTATCAACGAAGCTTTTCCTAATACCAATATTTATCTCATCGTATTCAATATCGGGACCCTTTTCATTAATATGAATCTGAATTGAAGTATTATCTTTACTTTTTCTTTTGTGACCTTTTGAAATGTCTCTTGCTTGTACTTAGATCAATATACTTTTGATGGACATCACTGTCAACCTCAGTATCCTCATTAGTATCTCATGCAGATCCTGATTCATCTTTCATAGGATCAAATGAAGATACACAGTAATGAGGAGGCACAGTAAAAAGGAGATGGCGGAGACACGATGAAATGAGAAGGCACAATAGTAGGATGAACTTCAAATTGAGTGCTAGAAATTTCAGAGGGACCAATTGTAGGTTGTAAGGAAAAGTAGAAAGAGGAGGCATAATAGTAGGATGAGCTTCGAATGGAGTGTTGGAAGTTTCAGAAGGAACAATTGTAGGACTGGAAGGAAAAATAAAAGTAGGAGGATGATTATTAGAGTTAGAAGTCTCATTACAATGTTCCTCACCTACCAGTGGCACTCTCATTGTGGACAAACTCCAATTAAGTAATCCATCCCACTTAATTGAATACTCACAATCTATTGTATATTTTAGTTCTTTTATGTAGTCCCTCAAATCAAAGTAAGACATCCTATCAACATTTACTTCGAGGAATTTTATCATTTGTCCCACAATATATTAAGGTGGGGGACAAAATTCTATCAGCGCCATGATACCATCTTAAAGTTAACAAAACAAAGATATCCTCAAAAATCATGTAAACAAGACAAATAAAACGCTATTCAATCACACATTTCAAGAACAAACTCTAACAAATTGTGCACAACAAACATAATCACTAACAGTAACAAAATCATTAACATTTAGCAGAATCACTATTAGAACAAAAGAGTTGCACTAAGTCGTCCAAATTTAAGTCTACAAATGTATAAGAGACAATCGATTAAAGTCGTGTTAAGTTGATAACATAAAATCCTAACCTAAAATGCAATAACTAATAATCGTACTTAGTCGATAACACAAAACCTTAACCTAAAACACAATCAATAATAGTCACACTAAGTCGATAACATAAAATTCTAACAGTAGTAATCAGTCAACAACACAATGAAACACTATAAAATCCTAACAATGACAACTATAATAGGTCGATTCCAAGACTCTTTACACTATAATAATCCCTAAAATCATAACAATAGTAAAAAAACATGATCTTTTATCATAAAATGTAAGAAAAATTTGACCTATTAAACCTTCAATTTCTTGCTGCTCCAAGAATATTGACCAAAAAACATCAACAAGTGCACTATAGTTTCACAAAGAGAGACCAGGAGAAAACGCATACTAGGAAAAATTGAGAAATGACAAAATAAAAAAAGACTTTTTTTATTTTTAAATAGAATTGAGTTGAGTTCAACTAATTGAATATATATATATATATATATATATATATATATATATATATATATATATATATATATATATATATATATATATATATATATATATATATATTAAAAGGTGATACCACTTGCAAAAAAAATTATGTACGTCGCTCGTTGTGTGTGATCACTTTGAAAGTTAAGGTATTTTTTTTTAAAATACGGTATAAGTTTAGCTGTGACTTTACGGATAAGATACAAGTACCCCCTGAACCAATTTGTTTTTGTAACTTTGTTCACCTTTTGTCTTACATGGCACACTCTGTGACTCCCTGCAATTGAGGTGCGTGAAAGATATTTAGATGTCACGTAAGCCGAAAAGGTGCACAAAATTACAAAAACAAATTGGTTCAGTGTTAGAAATTTGTTTTACAGTAGTTGTTTGATTTAGTCAAATAAAAGTAGTTTAAATGGAGTCAATATGTGTCCTGATCTTTAGCTAGAAGTTACAGCTTTTAGTGGTCTGTTAACATGATATTTGTTAGCCTATTTTTTAGGTATTTCAGTTTGTGTACAGCTCTATAAGAGAGCCTTTATGTTGATCAATAAAGGGTGAGAAAATTTCAGTTCCCTTTGTTGCTTTCTTTCACTGATATACACGATTATTTTTTCTCATCAGTGGTACCAGAGCCAGAATTACATAAATAGCAGCAGCTAGCACTCAATGACTTCCTCAGACAACTTCGTACAACCAGCTATTCCGCGCTTCGATGGTCACTATGATCATTGGAGCATGCTCATGGAAAACTTCTTGAGGTCCAAGGAGTATTGGAATGTTGTTGAAGCTGGAGTAGCAGAACCAGCAACAGGAGCTACGGAAGCTCAGAAAACAGAATTTGAAGTCTTAAAATTGAAAGATCTTAAGGCTAAAAATTATCTGTTTCAAGCTATCGATCGTTCCATTTTGGAGACTATTCTTTGCAAAGAAACCTCCAAGAAAATTTGGGACTCCATGAAGAAGAAGTATCAAGGCAATGTGAAGGCAAAAAGGGTACAACTCCAAGGACTCCGAACTGAATTTGAGACTTTGCGTATGAAGTCAGGAGAGGCAGTTGCAGATTTCTTTTCAAGAACTATGGCAATTGCAAGCAAGATGAGAATCCATGGAGAGCAAATGCAGGATGTCACCATTGTTGAGAAAATCCTTCGATCAATGACACCGAAATTTAATTTTGTTGTCTGCTCTATCGAAGAATCGAAGGATATTGATGAACTCTCCATTGATGAATTGCAAAGTTCTTTGTTAGTTCATGAGCAGAAAATCATCCAGCAGGACAAAGAAGAGCACGCGCTGAAAGCAACCACAGATAATCCTTCTAAAACAAGTGGAGGTCGAGGCAGAGGCCGAGGTCGGAGTAGGGGGAGAGGAAGCTACAGTCGAGGTAATCAACAGTACCATCAGCAGAATGATGATCAGTTTCAACACAGAGGAAGGAGACGTGGAGGACATGACTCAACAACTCAGAAACCAAAGTCAGTAGACAAAACAAATATTGAGTGTTATCGCTGCCATAGGTATGGTCATTACCAATTAGAATGTCGAACAAATTTAAATAGACAGAGTGCAGAAGTATCTAACTTTGCAGAAAAGGAAGAAGAAGTTTCTCTCTTGATGGTGTGTTATGCAAGTGAAGAAACTAGACAAAATCTGTGGTATTTGGACACCGGCTGTAGCAACCACATGTGCGGAGACAAGAAGGCATTTTCTGAATTGGATGAAAGCTTCCGCAATACCGTCAAGTTCGGTGATAACTCTGTTGTATCTGTCATGGGAAAAGGAAATGTCACTTTACATGACAAAGATAACTCTTTTCACACAATTTCTAATGTGTTTTATGTTCCAGATTTAAAGACCAATTTACTTAGTATTGGTCAACTACAAGAAAAGGGTTATGAGATATCCATTAAAAATGGATTATGTCGAATTGAAGATTCAAGGCTGGGTTTGATTGCTCAAGTTAGCATGACAACAAATCGTATGTTTCCACTTCAGTTGCAGAGTTCGAGATCTTCCTGCTTCTCGGCCAACGTAACAGATACATCGTGGTTATGGCATTTTCGTTATGGCCACTTGAGCTTTGGTGGCTTAAGAACTTTGCAACGAAAGAATATGGTCAGTGGCCTCCCTCAAATTGCAGCTCCTTCTCAAGTATGTGAGGAATGTGCAGTTGGCAAGCAGCAACGTAATCAATTTCCTAAGGGAAAATCATGGAGAGCCAAAAATGTGTTGGAGCTGGTGCATTCTGATCTTTGCGGCCCAATTAACCCATCTTCAAATGGAGGTAAAAGATACATAATTACCTTCATTGATGATTTTAGTCGGAAGACATGGGTCTATTTTTTGCAGGCCAAATCTGATGCTTTTGAAGCTTTCAAAAGCTTTAAAATTATGGTGGAGAAAGAAGCAGGAAGCCAAATCAAAGTACTTCGCACAGATCGAGGCGGGGAATACAATTCACAAGAATTTGCAAATTTTTGTGAAAGCAATGGCATTAAAAGGCAACTGACAGCAGCCTATACGCCCCAACAAAACGGTGTCTGTGAGCGCAAAAATCGTACTATAATGAATATGGTGCGCAGTCTCTTGACAAGAAGCAGTGTTCCAAAAGCTTTCTGGCCTGAAGCTGTAAACTGGAGCATTCATATTTTGAATAGAAGTCCTACATTATCTGTTCAAAATATGACACCGGAGGAAGCTTGGAACGGTCGAAAGCCTAATGTTGATCATTTCAGAATTTTCGGGTGCATTTGTTATGCCCGTATTCCAGATCAAACAAGAACGAAGCTTGATGACAAAGGTGAGAAATGCATTTTCCTTGGTGTTAGTGATTGTTCTAAAGCTTACAAACTATATAATCCTATCACCAAGAAAATTGTCATTAATCGAGACGTAATATTCGACGAAGAAAATTTCTGGACATGGAGTGAATCTGGTTCTCAACGACAAATTCCAGCAGACTTTGATGGGCAAGATGAAGCTGAAAATCAACATAATACTGTGGTAGTGCAGCAACCAATCACTGCTCAAGATGAACAAGTAGTGACTCAAGTCTCAGCGGCAGTTTCAAGAGAACCAAGAAGCAGAAAAAGACCAATATGGATGGATGATTATGAAGTAACGGGAATTGGTCAATCTGAGGACCCAACTGTTCATTTTGCTCTTTTTGCAGATTGTGATCCTGTAACCTTTGAAGAAGCAGTAAAGCAATCAAAATGGAGAAAAGCTATGGATGAAGAACTTGCAGCTATTGAAAGAAATAACACATGGAAGCTGACTGAGCTTCCGAAAGGTCAGAAAACAATCGATGTGAAGTGGATTTTTAAGACCAAGTTGAAAGAAAATGGTGAGGTGGACAAGTATAAAGCTCGCTTGGTGGCAAAAGGTTACGAGCAAGAATTCGGTGTAGATTATGAAGAAGTGTTCGCTCCAGTAGCAAGACATGATACAATCAGATTATTGATTGCATTGGCAGCACAAAATTCGTGGCCCATTTTCCAGTTGGATGTCAAGTCGGCTTTCTTGCACGGAGACTTGAAAGAACAGGTATTTGTCGAACAACCTCCTGGTTATGTTAAAGTTGGAGATGAATTCAAAGTGTATCAGCTAAAAAAGGCTTTATACGGACTTAAACAAGCCCCACGAGCTTGGTATAGTCGCATTGAAGCCTATTTTTTGAAGGAAGGTTTTTCTAAATGCCCATATGAGCATACTCTGTTTGTTAAAGTTGAAGGAGAAAAGATGCTTGTTGTGTCCTTATATGTAGACGACTTGATATATACTGGAAATGATGCTGCTATGTTTGAAAAATTGAAGCAATCCATGATGCTTGAATTTGATATGTCTGATCTTGGAATGATGCACTATTTTCTTGGCATTGAAGTGGTGCAATCTGCTGCTGGTATTTTTATTACTCAAAGAAGGTATGCTCGAGAAATCCTTGACAGGTTTGGAATGAAGAACTGTAATCTTGCCGAAACTCCAACTGAAGTTGGTCTTCAACTTGTGAAATATTCAGAAGAAGGGAGGAAAGTGGACAGCAGAGTGTTCAAACAAATCGTGGGAAGTCTGATGTATTTGACTACTACTAGACCTGACATAATGTATTCTGTCAGCCTTGTTAGTAGGTATATGGAATGCCCTCAAGAGATTCATCTTGCAGCTGCCAAACGAATTCTCCGTTACGTGCAGGGAACAATTGATTGACCAATTCCCGTTACTTCATAATCATCCATCCATATTGGTCTTTTTCTGCTTCTTGGTTCTCTTGAAACTGTTTTACAAGAGAGGAAACAAATCAGATTTTTTGGGTTTTACTGATAGTGATTATGCCCGAGACAAAGATGACAGAAAAAGTACTTCGGGATATGTGTTCATGTTGGGTTCTGGAGCTGTTGCTTGGTCGTCTAAAAAACAATCTATTGTCACTTTATCAACCACTGAGGCAGAATTTGTAGCTGCTACAGCTTGTGCCTGTCAAGCTATATGGTTCAGAAGGATACTTGAGGAGCTGCAGTTCAAGCAAAGAGGACCAACTGCAATTTATTGTGACAACACATCAACGATCAAACTCTCCAAAAATCCCGTGTTTCATGGCAGGAGCAAACACATAGATGTTAGGTTTCATTTCTTAAGGGATCTCACAAAAGATGAAGTCATTGAAGTTCTCTACTGTAAGAGTGAGAATCAAATTGCTGATATAATGACAAAGCCTTTGAAGTTATGCACATTCCAGAAACTCAGGAAGTTGCTTGGTGTTTGTAACTATTTCAATTAAACTGAAAGCATTCAGTTTAAGGGAGTGATTGTTAGAAATTTGTTTTACAGTAGTTGTTTGATTTAGTCAAATAAAAGTAGTTTAAATGGAGTCAATATGTGTCCTGATCTTTAGCTAGAAGTTACAGCTTTTAGTGGTCTGTTAACATGATATTTGTTAGCCTATTTTTTAGGTATTTCAGTTTGTGTACAGCTCTATAAGAGAGCCTTTATGTTGATCAATAAAGGGTGAGAAAATTTCAGTTCCCTTTGTTGCTTTCTTTCACTGATATACACGATTATTTTTTCTCATCATTCAGGGGGTAATAGGACTGTAGTTTAGTTAAGGTGTCTTTGAGATTTCGGTCATAGTCTAGGGGGGATTGTATATTTTCCTGTGACTTTATATCTTTTCTCATATTTAAGTCTCATTTGTTTGCACTTAATGGGGGTCTAAATCTTAATCATTCGGATTCAGACCATTAAACGTGTTTGATTTTTTAGTCTGAATTTTAATCATTAAGATCCATTGCATTATATCCATTTGTTTCTTTTATAAAAATAATAATAAAAAAGAACCTCTTAACTGGTCTTAATGAGTCTGAATGAATCAGATCTATAACAGAGTCTTAATATCATTCAGACTCTATTAAAATAATAAGTGTTCTTTTCATAAATAAATTCTCTTCTAGATAAATTTCAAGTTTCTTTCTCTTCTTTTCCATTTAAGTACCTTTTTTTTTCTTTTGAATTAGTAAGTTTTCATAATCTTTTACAAGTATTTATCTAATATTTCTAATATATAAAATATTTTTGGGTGAATTGATATTTATGAAGAACTCTTCTTGTCACAATTCATTTGTTGTCAAAACTTCTTTGAAAAAAGTTATCATTGTTTCTTGAGAAAAAATTGTTTGAGAAAATAAATAAATCGTCTTTTTTATAATCTTATTCTTGAAACAATTGTTTGAAAGAAGTATTTTTGGTTTGGATTATACTTTTATTGATGTAGTGTTTAATTTTTAAATTTAAAAAAATATTATGTATATTCAGATTTTGAAAACAAACAATTTTAATGATTTGATGTTCAGACATAAAAACTACATTTTAGTACTCAGACAAGTATTCAGATTCTGACATCTTAATCCTAATGTTAATCTTAATATTTAAAAATGCATTTAGATTCAGACCTGATAATCTTAATGAAACCAATGAAGCTTAAATTGTGAATAACATGAAGAGGAGAACCTAAATGAAACGCTACCTAGATAGGCTCTTGTGTCAATAAATAAATAATGAGTGAGAAGCCAAATGAATTATGGACCATTCAAAAAGAAGAAGAAATATTTAAACAGTAGATTGCTTTATCGATCTGCGTATACATAGGTAATTTGTTTTGCTATGATTTAACTTCTATGAAAATGAAACAGCATAAAAGTCGACATTAGACCAACGTAACAAAGCAGTCAATATAAGTTTAAAAAAAATAAAAATGTAATTTGATTAATTGACAAGGTTTGGTGCAACTCCACTAATAAGGTATGGTAGTTGTAATTTTATTGTATTTGTTCATCTTATTTTTTGACATTCAGTAACCATAATTGCGGCTTTAATACATAGTGTAGCCTAATATTTCAAAATTATTCATTGACCAAAAATTATTATGTTATAAAGAAAATATCTACAAAATAATTCTTTAATAATGAGTGAGATTTGTGAAAAGTTAAACTATTTTCTTGATTGTAGCTACAAATTGGTGTCAAATCTAGATCAATTGAGCTCAATAAGAATTAAGTCAAACTGAGCTTAATATAAATCAAGTCGAATCAAGCTAATTACGAAATATATTGAATAGTCCAACAGAACTTTGTTAAGATATCATCAATCTAAAGTCTAATCGATCAAATCATGAATCTGCTCTTAAAAATCTCATTGCTATTACTCAAACAAGCATGAAATCGTATGCTTGCATATTCTTCCATAGGCCAAATTGAATATCTAATTATTGGAGTAAGAGTACTTAGGTTCTTTCAATAACTAAAAAGTGTAGCATGCCTGAATCTAACCAAGGTTCGGGTTGGTGGTATCATTAAAAAAAAGAATTATTAAACTTATTGTAAAAAGATTGATTAGGAAAGTATAAACATTAGAGTATTAGTTTAGACTAGTAATAGTATTCAAGTGTGATTGAACTCTATATATTATTAGTTTAAACTAAAACCCAAACCCAAATGCATATTACTGTTGAATATAAAATAGAATTTTTTTTAATAAATGAATAAATAAAAGCCACAATAAATTTAAAGATAAGTACGATTATTGAAGTTCTTTAGTTTTTGATTTATTATGGGGTCCCTTATTAAATTTAATTTTTTTTATTGAATGTCGTAACACTCACAAATTTGTCTAAAAGTAACAATATTTTTTTAAAAAAAAAAAAATACTGCATCGACTGGATTAAAGAATAAGCATGAATTTATAATAATAATTTTTAATAATTATTAAAGCGATATATTACCATTAGTATTAGTATACTCGATTAAGCTTAATGGATGATTATTATATGACTAAAGCTAGCCAATCGAACTGAGCCGAGTTTCTCAATCGAGTTTGAGCTTTGACCGAGGTGAGCCTAGCCAAATTTTGATCGAAATAGAGTTAAGGCGAGCTAATTTTGACTATAATTAAATCAAATTAAGTTGGATTAAAAGAAAGCTGAACCGAGTTAAGCTATGATTAGTCGTTCACTCATTGTCCTGATCTAATTGTATAGCTAAGTACATCAAAATGGGAGAGAAAGCAACTTTTATTTTCTATTTTTGTAACATGCACATTAAATAATGAAATACCTTTATAGACTTCTATCGAAGTTTAATTTTGTAACGCTAGCTTCTCTTATACCCCTTGTTTTAAATAATGTAACATGTACATTAAATTCTACAGTAATTTGCATTATTACATAACCAAAGGTCACTTATCGTCATTCATATAAAAAATCATAATCCAACTAATTTTCCCTTCAAATCACTATAACAAAAATAGCTTTTAGCGGCAACAAATAGATATACTAATAAAAAGTATTAGACGATATTAGTTAAGTGTCATTAGATGCAATTTTGCCAAAATTTTTAGGGACATATACATACTAATTACCGCTAGAAGTACATATTTAGCGACAATTGCTAATTAATTCTCAGTTTTGATATAGTGAATATACACTTTTATTTAATAATAATTTGAATACTTTTTAAATATAAAACAAAGAAACTTACATCTAGAGGTTAAGTCTTAATCTTCTTCTACAATTTTCATCAATAAGCAGAGAAGTATTGATTTTATATACAGGGAAGACTTTGACATTATTAGGCAACTTATTTGAAGAAATATCAAGAATCTTGACTTTGATATTCTTGAAAAGACCCTATATACAATGAAGAAATATCTAAAACTTTTTTGTTTGTTTTATTTGTTTTGGCAGGGTAAAATCAAATTGTTCGAGTTATAATTCTTCAAAACTCAATATATAATTTTCTTCGTTTTATTGGTTATTGCACTGATTGAAAAAGATGTGTGTGTGTTTAAAAAATAAGAGTAGTAAAAGAGTATAATGGATAGGGTAAATTAGTAAGATCATATTTTTTTTAATGTTAATAGTAAATATGTTTAAAAGTTATTACAACTAAATTAAAACAAAAGAGAACTGTAATATTGCAAATAACAAGAGATATTAATGTTATGAAACTAAATCATGACGAGTGTTTATAAAACTATTCTATATTAATATTATTACAAAAAAATATTTTATTTTTAATTTTTAAAAACGTTGTTTCCCCTAAGTAGAAAGTCTTCTAAAGTTCTAAATATCATCTTTAATGATGGAAAGGAAGCAATTTTCGCTCTTTCACATTCCTAGAAACATTAACATTTTTTTTTGTTAATCTCAAAAATAATACATACATTTTACAATTTTATTTTTTATTTTTTAAAATTTCGTATTAAATTAAAAATATAACATAAATTAAAACGAAAAAAGAATTTTTAGTCGGACCTCACTTCAGTAAGATCAGCAGTTTTGCATATTCATCTTTGCATAACCAAAATATGCTTGATAGCATTTCAATTTTCTTTCCAATTTTATCACATAATTAATTAACTGATAATATAAGAAATCTAATAATATAATACAATATATAATGGCTATTGACTGACTTTTGCAATGTGATGGTTAAGAATTTAGAAAATATATAGCTGGCTCCACATCTACCTACCACTTACCACTTCATCATATAATATTGTACATTATAATTAAAAATATGTCCTTATTTAAGAGACCTTTTGTCAAATAAATTTAATGAATTTTCTCACGATATAATTACAATTTACAAACAACATCATGTTGATGATGTCCATGGTCCCTTATACCCACTATATATCTTTTGGTCCTACGTACCCAATATTTATTATTATTGTTATTTCTTTGTTCTATAACTTCATAATATCACTTAATTGGTTCATCATCTAAAATAACCACAATTTGTTTTGGTTTGTTAACATTAATTGATTAAATTCAACATCCCAAGCAGCCATGCTCGTGACAGTTTTAGTCGGTTCATTAAAACAAAGTTCAATTAAATTTTGATATAACAATTGATCTTTATAATAACATCACATTATATTATTTTGATTTCTCCAATGACCTTCATGTTATATTTTACTGATATTTGTTACAGCAGTACACTCTATATGTAAATTTACTCATTTATAACCATGATACTCAATATGGTGTAATAACATACTATAAGAAAAAAAAAAAATATATATATATATATATATATATATACATATAAATAATGTCCATCAATCATGATTATAAATTCGATATTTGCTTTTTTTAAATTCGTACTTTTTTTGTATTAAACTATTTTGTCATACTTTTGAATAACAACTAAATTTGATCTAAATGTCATGTCAATAAGCATATATAACATTACCTCATTATAACTCAAACTATGAAATTTTCAAACAAACAATACCCACTAAAACAGAGTTCATTTGACTGCAATGATGTATACTCAGTACATAACAAATTGTATAAGTATGCATTGTGTACACAAGTTATATCACAATTATTTTTTGATTCATTAAACATTATAGACTAGTTAAAATGTATAAACAATAAATATTAGAATTGTTTCTTTTTTGTGGTGGGCTATTATAGCATTGCAATTAAATATGTATATTTTTTTAGAGGCATATTTATATATTATGCCTTTACTTTATATGTGATTATATGTGCTAGTTACCCTAGTGGCACATAAATAATATGATAGGATGGTACTCCATTATATAAAATTTGAAGAAGATAAAAAATATAAACAAAGGTCAAACCAATAAAATATGATTTTTGGTTCATGAGCTAAGCTTCTAGAAGATGAAACCAACCACTATGGTAACAAACCTACCCTTTTGCTTACAAAGTCCTTGCGGATGGATAGATTAGATAAATCAGTATTTATGCTTTGACCTCTGACTAAATCATTGCAAACAAAGCGTGTCTCATAACCCTACCACTATTTATATTTTTTTTGAAAAACTATATTATATACATAATTTAATTAGAGTATTAGCAAAGAAATCTTTAGCTAGTTCTACTAATTAAACCTGCTCCAATAATATATTATATTTAGATAGGTAAGTATAACTCCATGACCAATGGTTGTTAAATAACTTAATCACCACATTTTTTGGATCTTTCTAGAAGTTGGAATAGGGAAATTAATATGATAAACATATGTAATTAGTCTTACAATTATTTAGATAAATCTTAGGCCATGTTTTTTTTTCTTTTTTTTTTTTTGTTTTTTTTTTGTAATAAGTAAAACATACATCAAAATCAACGGCAATTAGACTATAGTATAATTATTTTAAACAAAATTAAGAGGCAAATAGTGATCCAACTTGTTTGTGTTTTGAAATTGTGACGGCCTTTTGATGACAGTTGCCATTTAATGGGTGTATTTCATAAAGATTTTAAAATACCTTACATTACTTGAGTTATTTTAATTAATTAATTAGGTGGATTATGTTAGACTTAATCATCAAGTCGAAAATATAGGTCAAATAAGATAGTACTAATTTAATTTAGATAGTACTAATTTAATTACTCTTTTATTGATTGTATCTCCAAAATAAGTAAAAATGATCTCAACACATGTGTCATTACAAGAAAATATTGAATTAATTATCAATAATATCTAATAATTCTATCACTAGATAGCTTCTAACTAATTAAATGTTTATATAATGTGTAGTTATATACGTTTCAAATTCATACCTAAATAGAATTAGCATGAGCTATGAAATTTTTTTTATTTAAATGATAACTTCTACGGACGTGTAATAAACCTGTCCCTAATATATTCTTATTTATTTCTACTAGGTGATGGCTATGTGCGTATTTCAAATTACATTAACCTTAGAGAGGCCGCCCTAACAAATTCTAAGAAAGTAATACACAATTAAAACATATGTAATTGTCCAAATTAGTGCTTTACTTTATAATTTTTTTGTTAAAACATATTTTTGTCCTTATTAGCTATTTTCAACAACATATATTAATTATTGGTGGCTGATTAAATCAAAGAACCCCGGCGTAGAAACGCGCTGGGAGAATGGGCCAAACTGGAATCACTCAGATTTCATGCAATTTATTTTTATTTTATTACTAGAAAAGTAAATTATACGTATATTTCCCAGAAAATCTCACTACAAATAATTTGAAAAATCTCACCACAAAATTTGTCTTTTTAAAAAAAATTATAATAGTGGTGTCTCAATCATTTGATTGTTTTCTTTATCAACACGGATACAAAATAATTGAATTTGTCAATTCAAATTTAGTTTGATGAAAGAATAACTTAGGAGATCTTTTGATCGAAAGTTAGAATTACGTAAATAATAGTTATTCCATCTTCTTCCTAGCTCGCACATAAGAGAGTACATCAACTCTTTCGTAATTTATACATGTATTAGTTACTGGCAGTGGCGAAAACAAAAATTTTGTTAAAGAGAATTCGAGATTTAATATATATATATAGGAAAATAATTTTTAACTTATATACTTCGTGTTACTTTTATATATATAGTATAATTTTTCGATAAAAAATATCTAATATTAGATATCCTGAGCTATATATAGCTACGCTGCGGCAGGAGGGTTTCTAAATTACAAATAAAAAATAATAATAATTTTATATTAGAATAAATTTTTTCTAAGTATAGCAATCAAATGTTGGTACTTCTCCGTTCATTTTTTTTACTCGTTTGGTACGCTAAATTATATATTTTCACTTTTAGCATAAAAGAGAAAAATATATTTTGTCATGTTTTATTGACAATAATAATTAGACATTTCTCAAAAAAAAAATCAGGAATTAAAAATAAATAAGTATATTAATCGTTAAATCTTAAAAAAAACTTACAAAATCAAAGTAGACAAATAAAAATAAATTTTAGAAAATGTAACTTAAATAAATAAATTTCTTATTAGATACGAAATGACTTCTTTGAGCGTATTTTTTTCCTCAAGTTGATATTTAAATCCCGGTTCTTAAGATTTATAGAATATAGAATGAATTTTTTTAAAAAAATATTTGATTAATAAATAAATAAAAGAATTAAAAGGAGGTCAAACAAGTTGGAATAAATTTACTTTACAGATGGAAATGAAAACAAATGTAGAAGGTCTGGAAACACATATTTCTTCCAAAGCTTCCTAAAATATCAAGTAATAATCCAATTTAAACAAAGTCAAACAATAAAGGGTGGGGGCAGCCAAGTCATTTTCCATTCCAACTAAATCTTTTTTAACTCCCTATTTTGCCCTTGTCCACTTCTTCATTAATATTACTCCACTCATTTATTCTTAATCATATGCTCACCGGTCCATTTAATACGCACCTTTATTTTTATTCCCTCCAAAATAATGTTATTTTACAAAAATTATAAATTATTTTATTTTAAAATATTTTTTTTATTTTTAATGAAATGACTTTCGATTACACAAATATTTAAGAATTATTTTAAATGATAACAAATAGTGCAACATAAAATAAAATGGAGGACATATAACTTTATCTCCACTAATACTTTTGTAAAGAATAATATTATTATATCCATATGTTAGACCCGTCAAAAATTTAGAAAACACGTACAACGAATTAAATACTATGGGAACGCAAGAATATATCAACTACAAAATATATACACTTAAATAATCAAATTTTTTATTTTCGTCGAAAAAGAAAAAATTACACAGTGCATGATATCAAAATGACATATATATAAAGGTATTCCCAAACTTTTTTCTGTGTCTTGTAGCAAAAGCAGTTGGATATTTTTGAATATTACAACTTTACTTTCTCCATATAAATCCTTACCCAACCATTCTTCCATTTCCATATCCAAATCCAAAAAAAAACTTTCATTTTTTTTCCATACCAACAACAACATAGATATCGATTATCGATCATCGAATCAAAGTATTTTTATTTAACTTACAACGATAAATGACAGTGATGAAGATTGGATGGGAATCACTTGTTCCTAGCTGTATTAAATCACATGAAAATTCGAAAAAAAATCCAAAAATAGTAAAAGTGTCCGTTACAAAACAAATTTCTTTTCATGGGATACCTGTATCGGATATTAGTTCATCCACTATATCCTCAGATCTTTCTATCTCCCTTGCTGGTTCAAATATTCATGCCTTTACCCAACAAGAACTTAGAGTGATCACACAAAACTTCTCCACGAGTAATTTCATTGGTGAAGGAGGGTTTGGGCCAGTTCACAAAGGATTCATTGATGATAAACTTAGACCTAATGCTATTAAAGCTCAGCCTGTTGCTGTTAAAAACCTCGATTTAGATGGTTCACAAGGTCATCGAGAATGGCTGGTAAGTACCTACATACAAATAGTTATCTTTTAACTGACCTGATAAATATCATATATTATTATGTTTTCAATAATTAAAACGTGACGTGTTTTCTTTTTTTTTTAATTTTGAACAGACAGAAGTGATATTTCTTGGACAATTGAGGCATCCACATCTAGTGAAGTTGATTGGATATTGTTGTGAAGAAGATAATAGATTGCTAGTGTATGAATACATGCCTAGAGGAAGCTTGGAGAATCAACTTTTTAGAAGTATGTTTTTTTTTTGGTTTCATTAATTACTTTTTTGTTAATATTTGATGAAGAAGGGAAGTAATTATTAAGTATTTTAATAATAGTAATATGAAGAAGTCAATTTTTGTGAAAATTGAGAGTGGTTGTGGTACCATACTTTTATTTGTTTTACCAATTCCTACTTTATGAAAAGGAGTAGGTCAACTAAAGTTTAGTTACAAAGCAACTATCGGTTTTGTACGTAGAAAGTCAAAATATATATAATACCGATTTTTTTAAAAATAATTTGCAGGATATTCAGTATCACTTCCATGGTCAACGAGGATGAAAATAGCTATTGGTGCTGCTAAAGGTCTTGCTTTTCTCCATGAAGCTAAAAAACCTGTCATTTATCGCGATTTCAAGGCTTCAAACATTTTGTTAGACTCCGTAAGTAGTAATTTCAATATATAGATAGATATTGTGCTATATATTTTGAGTAAATTAAAACCCTAATTTTGTTGAACAGGATTATACTGCTAAACTCTCAGATTTTGGACTAGCAAAAGATGGTCCAGAAGGAGATGACACACACGTCTCAACACGAGTCATGGGAACACATGGTTATGCTGCTCCTGAATACATCATGACCGGTAATTAATATTATATGTGACCATCTCATCTAAATGTTAGTATTATTGTGTGTTAAATATTTTTTTTTTTTTGCGTATAGGTCATTTGACTGCAGCTAGTGATGTATACAGCTTCGGAGTAGTACTATTAGAGCTTCTAACGGGTAGAAGATCTGTAGACAAAGGTCGTCCACATAGAGAACAAAACTTGGTAGATTGGGCAAGACCACAACTAAAAGATCCTCGAAAACTACGTAGAATAATGGATCCAAGGCTCGAAGGTATGTACTCAGAAGAAGGAGTTCAAAAGGCAGCATTAGTAGCTTATCAATGCCTAAGCCATAGGCCAAAAGCTAGACCAGATATGAGTAATGTGGTGACAACTTTAGAACCTTTAAAGGACTATGAAGATAACTCAATGGTAACATTTGTGTACACAGCTCCAACAGATGATCAACAAGTCAAAGAAATTACGAGTGCAAGTCCACATCATCATCATAAGAGAAGAAGTACTCCTTCATCGCCAACCATTCACTCTGAAACAACAATACACAAGAGATTAACTCCAAATTCACCATTGCAAAATGGTTTCAAGAGATCTTAGATGAAATAAATTATTATCAAGTTGTATATGATATTTAGATAGAGAATCGTATTAATTCGTTACGCAACGTCCACATTATTTAATTTCATAGTATATACTTTAAATGTGAGCAAAAGCAAAGCTCTTTTTAATTAGATTTTTTATTTTAGTTCTCTTGAATGAAAGTTGTATTTGCTTAGCTTTTGTCTATTAAGTATATAATAATGATGGTGTTCGAACCAGAATTCTCAAGTTTAAAAGTAATGTACTTACCAATGGAACAACAATTAGAAGAAAAATTAGGACTTGATATCTACAAATATCAATCAACTATCAATTATCTATGAATTAATTAAAGGAAGAAGAGAAACTCGAATTCATACATGAAAATTAATATAGTCCTAGCTAGACTATCACTGGTAGATTTTGTTCAGACTTATTGAGACCGAAGAAAATGAGGTTTTGACCAAACTAAGTCATTATATAAAACAATTTACTAAAATAATATGTTTTTTAAAAATTTTACAAAACTAGTATAAACGTATTTCACAGTAACGTTTTAGGGTATATTTCATCTTTTAAAAGCTGACGGCGCTAGGTTGATTTACGTTACTCACAGTAACGTTTTACTACTAAAACGTTATTCACAATAACGTTTTACTCCTAAAACGTTATTCATAGTAACGTTTTACTCCTAAAACGTTATTCACAGTAATGTTTTAGTAGTAAAACGTTACTTACAGTAACGTATATCAATCTAACGCCGTCAGTTTTTTAAAAATGAAATATACCATAAAACGTTACTGTGAAATACGTTTATATTAGTTTTGTAAAAATTTTAAAAAACGTATTATTTTGATAAATTGCTTTATATAATGACTTAGTTTATGTAAAAAATTCGAAGAAAATTTGAGTCTTTAATTTGAGAAACATCCTTTTTTTAACATTGAACTAGTATAACATCTCAAAAGGGACATAAGTCCAAAAAAAAATCAGTATATTTTTGGAACTCCTTTTAAAAGCACTATTTTGGGTAAAAATAAAATCTGGTTGATGTTAATGTAATGGTCTTTAATTTGATGGTCAATTGTGCTTTGGACTTCTTACAATGTACGGGTGACAAAAACGGTGGCATGTGCATGTATAATGTAAAATGTGATGTATCGGCATTATATTAGTAGTGTATAATGTGTATATATAATGTATAATTATGTAATCAGACATGTGTATACATTTATATACATTATTTATACATTGCAACCATTTTTAAGTTTTTTTTTGGGGACCAACTCTAGTTTTCTCGAAATATTTCCAAATTGTAGATATGATCTCCTCTCAACATTTTAAGTCTTTTAATATAAGGAAAAGGGTCAAAATATTCTTCAATTTTTATTTATTAATTAATTTTATCATTACCGTTAAATAAAGTTATTCATGTATCCACCGTCTACAAACTTAACACATATACCTCTGACTTGGAAGGAATCCCCCAATCAATTTCAGTTGCCTAATTTATCCGTTTAAAATGAATTTTCAACTAACCTAACCCCCAACTCATTATATTAAAGTTAATAACAAATTAGATCCAAATTTTCAAATCAAAATCAAGCTTTTTTCTTTTCTTTTTTTTGAAAATGGTGGAATAACTAGTTATTCAAACTTCAGTTGCAATTGAAAAAGAAGAAAAGGCTTCAACTCCAATTCAATGGCTATCCATGAAACTAGTTGGAAACCGTTGCAGATCTCTTCAAAATTCAATGTCAATATTTTAACCATGTTTCATCTTGGAGGTTTAATTTGGTATGAGTTGGAGTACTTATTATAATAGGTGGGAGTCTTAAGAGCATATTTTGCGAAAATTGCTGCTTGTGAGACTGCAAAGGAAGCTTGGGATTTTCTGAAAACTGAGGTGTATGGTGACGAAAAGGTACGCACTATAAATCTTCAAATTCTTAGAAGAGAGTTTCAAAATTTAAAGATGATAGAATCTGAAAAAATTGATGAATATTGCACAAGAGTCATGAATATTGTTAATGAAATGAGAAATCATAGTGATACAATTTTGACCAACAAGTTGTGAAAAAGATTCTAATTAGTGTCACAGAAAAGTATAAGTACATCGTTGCTATCACTGAGGAGACGAAAGATCTTTCTAAGTTTTTCATCAAAGAGCTAGTTGGATCATTTCATGCACACGAGAAGCGAAGATTTTTTCATGAAGATCAACCCAAAGAGACGGATTTTCAATCTAAAATAAATGAGAATTCTCAAAATTTCTCAAAAAATCATTAGAAGAAAAATCACAAGCCAAAAAAGAAGCAGGATCATGATGGTTCTTCCAATAAGGTTCAAGAAAAAGGTGAGAAAAACTCTAGTCTTTTTTGTAAAATTTGCAAAAAGACTAATCACAATGCAGAAAAATGTTGGCACAAAGGTGTATACTCATCAACCAAAATGGTGTATCTGAAAGAAGAAATAGAACAATTGTTGAAATAGCCAGAACTATGATGAATGAGGAAGGCCTGCAAAAATATTTTTGGAAAAAAGCAGTGCATACAGCAGTTCACATCCTTAACAGGTTCCAACAAAGGCACTAAAGGACAAGACACCAGTTGAAGATTGAAGTGGAATTAAAACTTCTGTAAGTCATTTTAAAAATTTTGGTGTATTTGTTATGCTCATGTACCTGCTGAGAAAAGAACAAAATTGGATGAAAAAAGTCAAAAATGTGTCTTTCTTGGTTATAGTGATGTGACAAAAGGATATAGGCTTCTCGATGTCAAAACTAACAAACTTGTTGTTAGTAGAGATGTCATTTTTGATGAAAAAACAACATGGAATTGGGAGGATAAAAAGATAGAGAATACTGCTATCATATCTTCAAATCAAGAAGAGGATGAGAAAGATAAAGATGTCTCTCAAGGGGGAGAAATCCCAGATTCAGATAATGAAGAACCGCCTGCAAGAGGAACAAAAATATTGAGTGACATTTATTAAATATGTAATTTTACCGGTGTTGAGACAGAAAATTATGAAGAAGCAATAAAGCATGATGTTTGGAAGAAAGTCATGGAAGAAGAAATTCGAATGATTGAAAAAACTAATACTTGGGAGCTTGTGGCTATTCCTAGAGAAAGAGAAGTTGTAAGTATAAAATGGATTTACAAAATCAAACTCAATCAGGAAGGAGATATTCAAAAGCACAAAGCAAGGTTGGTCGCTAGAGGCTTCATGCAAAAATCAGATATTCATTTTTATGAAACATTTTATCCAGTTGCTCGTCTTGAGACAATTAGAACTGTAATTGTTGTTGCTGCACAAAAAAATGAAAGATATTTCAACTTGATGTTAAATCAGCATATCTGAATGAAAAACTTGATGAAGAGATTTATGTTGAGCAACCTCAAGGATTTTTTGTTCAAGGGGGAGAAGAAAAGGTGTATAGGCTAAAAAAAGCTCTTTACGGCTGAAGCAAGCTCCAAGAGCCTGGTACAATGAAATTGATACATACTTTCTGAAAAATAATTTTCAAAGAAGTAAAAGTGAAGCCACTTTGTATGTGAAGAAAGAACATGGAAGCATTATCATTGTTTGTCTCTATGTAGATGATTAGCTCTTTACAGGAAATAATGTAAAGATGATGCGAAATTTCAAACAAATATGATGCAACCTTATGAACTGAGTGATCTTGGGTTGCTAAATTATTTCTTGGGCATCGAAGTTTCTCAAGTGAAAGAAGAAATTTTCATTTCTCAAAAGAAATATATTAAAAGTATTCTTCAAAAATTGAAAATGATGGATTGCAGGTCTGTGGTCATACCATTAGTAGCAAATGAGAAGTTTAGAAAAGATGATGGAGAAAACAAAAAATATCTCACTTTATAGGAGTTTGATTGGAAGTTTGCTATATCTTACTTGAACAAGGCCAGATATTATGTTTGCTGCTAGTTTATTATCCAGAGTCATGAAAGAACCAAGCCAAGTGCATTTTGGAGCTGCAGAGCGTGTTATACGCTACTTGCAAGGAACAATGGATTATGGGATAATGTACAAATTTTGTGGAGATTTGAACTTAATTAGTTATTCTGATAGTGATTAGACTGGAAGTATAGATGACATGAAGAGTACTTCTGGTTATGCTTTCTTATTTGGATCAAGTATTTGTTCTTGTTTATCAAAAAAGCAAAGTGTTGTTGCTCAATACATTGCCGAAGCAAAATATGTTTTAGCATCCAAGGCTACTTCTCAAGCTATTTGGATTAGGAGAATATTTGAAGACATTGGTGGAAAAAAAAAAGGATTGTTTTGTATTGTGATAACAAATCAGCAATTGCAATTGCCAAGAATCCAGTCATCCATGAAAGATCAAAGCATATTTCCATCAAGTATCATTTTATCCGAGACACAAGAGAAAGACGAAATTAAGTTGTGTTATTGTCAGACAGGAGAACAACTTGCTGACATCTTCACCAAAGCACTTTCTAGAGAAAAATTTTGCTATCCTCGAGAACGCATTGGAGTTATCGAGCAAATGCATTAAGGGGGAGTTTTGGAATTAAAGAATCAATGTTTAGTCTTTCGAAATTGTCTTTCAGTTTTTCAAGAAGTCTCTTTAGAATTTCGTAGTACATGTATCTAGTAAATTTTGATATATGTATTTAGTTATTTGTGCAAGACTTTTTATTTCTATTTTGAGTAGTATAAATAGTGATGTAGTTGATGATTGTAATCATCTCAAGTGGCCTTAAGTAGCCTATAATAAACTTGAGCATTTTCTAAAGATATTATTTTTCCTTCCATATTTTCTACAAGGACAACATGTGAAACCAAATAGAGGACCAATCCCATATAAGAAACCACATTATCGATTTCTTCAACAACCTCTATACTACTGAAATCTTAGTTTTCATCGAAATTACTCATTTAACATAGATTTGCCCTATGCTCTCTCCCCTAATCTTCCCCTTAAAGATGATGAAATCCTCAAAGTTATTCACTCATTTCATCCCCTTAAATTTCCCGAGACTAGACGAGCTCCACCACATGTTCTACCATAAATACTAAAACATTATTAAGGAGAAAACAATTACCTTCTTCAAGAATATTTCTGAAGATTCCTTTATACCTTCTAATAATAATTATATCCTCATGTGTCTCATCCGTCAAAGCATCAATCCTCCGACTCTTAGAAGTTACAGGTCCATAGGCCTCTGCATCACCAACTACAGCTTGTGATCAAAATTATTATTAATTGTATCAAGCCCATTCTTCCCTCCTAGTCCTAGTCAAGCCAATTTTCTTTTAAATAGTAGTGCTTCCGACAATTTTGTTATCGTTCAAATACTTTTCCCGTGCTATGAAAAAATGATAGGTGAAAGTCTTAACAAGATCTAAAAGATATACATTAAAAGGGAGTTGTATAGCCTAGAATAGTCTTACATTAGAAACACATTTCATTATTTCAACCACTCTATCAATATGTCCAAGCTCATAATTATGTCATTTTTCATCACTACCTTCATAGTCATACTTGTCAATTGGAGGAAAGTTGATTATTTCCATTCTTCGGGAGTAATCAATCAAAACGATCTCAATAGATATCGACAAGGCTTTCAATGACAAGCACTGGAACCCCATAAGAATTTTAATAAGGGGTCCAAAGTCTCTTATATTTTCTTTGTTGATGACATTTGCTTTATTTCCAGAGTTGATCAGAAGAATGACAATACCAATCATCCATGCCTTCTGCAATTACTTTAATCAATCTTCTAAAAAAATTATACCAATCATGATCAAGACACTTGTTGAAGAATTTTAGGTATATGTGTTTCTGAGTCGTATCTTGGCATTCTAATTTTTCATATAACTATTAATGTTGACTTCCATTACATCATTGACAATATAAGGATAAGACTAGCCGATTGGAAAATAAAGTTTCTAAACCTAACTAGGAGGATCGTGTTTGCAAAAGTTACCCTTAGCGATATTTCTTTCCATGTGATGCATTATACCAAAATAATCAACACAATTAATAGAGTACAGAGGGAATTTGTTTGGGGGACATTAGAGCAGAACAAAAAAGAAAAAAAAAACACCTACTACATTGAGAGTGCATCACCAACAAAAAATGCATGGGTGGACTGGCCTCTGAAAAAGTGATTGAGCTATTTATCTATTATAATTTTAGCCAATAGTTTGCCATATCTTTTAGAATATTTGGGTCTTTGATTCATTCAAATCAACTGTGCACTCTTAATACTCAACCCATTCCCAGCTCAACCAACCAATTCTTAGCAATTCTAACTAATTTTTAGTGGTCAGATTCAACTCCTCCAATTGCACAACCCAATCGATATCTAATTAGAAGCAACCACTCGGCCCAACCTAATTCTTATTCTAAAAAGGATAACAGAAGTTTATAGCAATAACAACAGTCCATCTCCAAAATTACTAGAAGTAACAACAGAATGATAGGACCCACCCAGAAACGTCACCAATACACAACAACTAACGGCATATACAACAGACCCGATGATTCCAATGACAATTATTCATGGAAATTTTAATGATTACAAAATGCAGACTCAATTTCAAACAACTGTAAGCACTCCAACTAACATAGCCTTTTTATTCCCCAAAATGGCAGCAAAAAAGCAACACGCCACCCCTTTTCAGCTTTCCAACAACTTTAGTGTTATTCTTTGCTTGCATTGGCCTTTAAATTCTTGAGTGTTAGAAGGATGTTGAAAGATTGATACAAGAGAGAAAAGGTTAGAAATTCAAATTCTAATTTTGCCTTAATTCTTACATAAATCCCTCTCTTTTTCCAAAAAAAAATAAATCAAACCCTAGTTTCTCCCTTTTATATACGTCTTTATTTATTGTGGTTGAGTTTTTACTGCTACAAAAAATAGCATACCAAGAAATAGATACATAAGAAATACACTTCAAAATAGAGAAGATAATTGGTTCGATCCATAGCCTTACTATCTTGTTTATTCAAAAATTATCATTATGCTCATGGAGGGCTGCTCCCCTACTCTTTTTTCTCGGTTCATTGCATTATAAAAGATAACTCTTATCTCAGTTAATGTCTCTTTTATTCTTAATGTGTTAGATTCATTAATATTAAAGCATTTAATTGTTATTATTTTGGGTGTGTTTCAACGATTTGTTGGTTGTGAATCAGTAGTCATTGATGTTCTTCTATTCACTCATAGTTCATTATTTTTTTTTCATTTTTAGTCTTTGTTGCTTGAGATTTGATGACCCCATTTGGCATTGAGATTGATTATTAATTTCTTCATGTTTATTGATTAGTTTACTGCCTCTTTTTTCTTCTTTATGGTTTCTTCTCCTTCTACATTCAAATCTGAGTATCGTAATACATCCGTTAATTGTTTCTACCTTTTAAGATCTTGTTTATACAAGTGTTGATTATACATTCTTTGTTACCATTTATGTTAAGTTACTTTATTATGAATCTGTCTCAACTAAAGATGAGTCGATGAGCTATTTATTTCAAGCTACTAACTTATCTATATCTAAGTTTCTTGAGGTTGCCCCTTCTCCTTTTTCTCTAATGACTTGGGTTCTATTACATCATTATTTAGTATGCCTTGTTTGAATAATGTCATAGACTCTATCTTGTTTATTTTAGTCGAAATGCTTACCATTTGTGATCGAGCTTGTAGAATGTAAATCTTCATAGATTACTTGATGTGTAGATCACTACTTGTTTTACTAATGTTTTAAAGGTAAAATTACTGAAATACACGTCATATGTTTTTCTTATTTTCAATATCCCCTTATATTTCTAAAAATCTCTAAAATCTCTTATTTCTTTGATGTATTCGAGCTACATATTAATGTATCCAAACAGTATTTAATGTATTCGAGCTACATATTATATATCTAATTTATTTTATAATGTATACGAGCTAGTTTTTAATGTACCTAAGCTGCATATTATGTATCCGGTTTATATTATAATGTATCCAAGATACTCTTTAATGTATCCGATTTGTGTTACTTTTTGAGGGATTAATATAATTACAAACTAAATAAGGATAGATTGTAATTTCATATTAAAACTATGTGATTTTTCGTAAAGTCTACTTTTTTCAATTGACTCATTCATTAAAGTTTGGGAAGGGGGTGAACATTGTTTTTTATTTGAGCTCTCTTTGTAGTAATTTGTTTATTTCTGTATTTCCTAGCATTCAAGGTATCTTGTTGTCTTCTAAATTAATGGCTCATATTTATCTTTGATAGTTTGATTATCGGTCTTATGTTGTTGGGTTTATTATGGTGTAAATTTTTTAAAATAATAATATTTTGACATTTAATAGGATCCTTTGGCAGTACTTTCAATATTTATCAAAAATGTAACAAACTAGAGGGAATTAGGGGAGGAGGGGGATATTTCAAATTAGATTAAGTTGCTCAAAATCTTTATTACTTTCCTTACAAAAGGTTATGAGACCTAAAATAGGTGGTCTCTTCCTTCTTCCTAAAAAGTCATTATTTGTCATTCTCTTTCAAAACTAGTTATTGTTATGAAACTTTATGATAATACCTTAGAGTTTATCAATTTTTTTAATATTTACAAATTTGAACACCTATAATTTTATATGTTATGTGGCTTACTTTTCTCATAGTGTATTTATTTTATTTACCAAAATTGTGTATCCTATATTAAATCGTACTCATTCCAATATGTATCTCATTTGTACTTATATTCATTCTAGTTTTCATGATATATTTTTATATGATATTTGACATATGTATTTTATTTACCAGAATTTTGTATACTTTCTTAAATCATGCTCATTCCAATATGTATGTCATTTTGTATTTGTATTCATTCTAGTTTTCATGTTGTATTTTGTATAATTAAACTTATATTTCTTTATTAGTTCGTGTTCATTCCAATAAGTATGTCAAATGAATCTTTAGTTATTTAAGAAACATATTTGTATTCATTTTATTTTTTTATTGTGTATTTTATTTTTCTCTTCAAAATTTTGTTTCCTTTTCTAATTCGTATTCATTCTAATAGATATATTATTTGTATTTGTATTCATTCTAGTTTTTATATTGTATTTTGTATAATGATATAAATGTATTCAATAACATATTTAAAAATGTATTCAACATCAAACAAAATAAACATATATATGAATTTCTAAAATCTACAAAATCTGAAAAATTAAAAGAGAATCACAAAAAAATGAAAATTATAGATATATGATGAATATTTAAACAAAATCATATGAAAATTGGAAAAATCGATTTGAAATTCGTAATGTGTATAATCGGTGCTTTAAACATCAAATTAAAAAAATAACTTCGGATAATGAAAATTACCTTATCAATCGAGAAATCTGCTTGAATTAATAAGTAGTTTTAGTTTAACAACCAAAAAATTCTTGGTGAACAACAATTTAGCACCTTGAAGGAATCTAAACTTGAAAGGTGAGATATGGTGAAGAAACGTGAAATGTGGGGAAGAAAGGTGAATGGTAATGAAAAAGGGTAAATTGTATTAGTTTATTTTTTCCAGTTTAAAACGGTTATTAGTGTGTATTTTGGTTCGATAAATGATTCTTTCCATATATAAAATCAATTTGAAATACTAAATATATAAAATATGAATACATATTATTTTATAAAAATTATCATTCTGTCATTTTAAATAAACATTTTAAATTGTTGTTGTTTTGACTAATTATATTAGTAATTATGACTTAATTGCTAATTTATTCAATTTTTATCCCTAGTTCCTTGTGTTATCAAGTCTCTAGCCTCTTTTTCTTTGTTTGGTGAAGTGTTAATTTAGTTTGAGTCTCGATGTGAATGAGTTGTGAGTAGAATTATGCATGAATTTGATTGTTAATATTTCAGTGACTTTTACTCTCTTCTTTTATCTTGTTCAAAGATCATTCTACCTATTTTTTTCATCAGGCAAGTGCTAATATATGGACTTGTTTGGGTATTGATTGTTAATTTGAAGTGCAAGGCTGGAAGACTAGTTTACTGGTGTACAGAGGGAAATAAAGGATTGTATACATGTTGTATATAACAGTATACACAGAATATTCAACAATATACAACATTTGTATATGTTGTATAAACGCAGCAGAAATGTGTCAAAAGCCCACATATATGGCAATTATTTTGTTAGTTTTTAAGACATGTTGGAATTGGGTCAAAGGCCCAGAGAAGATCAGTTTCTATGTTAATTTAGGATAGAGCAATGGGCCAAAAGCCCAAACGTAGTGATCCAAATGCACTACGTGGCAGATTATGAGGAAAAGTGGTTTCGGCATTTTAGTTTTTTGGGAAAAGGGTCTGATATACCCCTCAACTTTGTCATTAAGAGCTGATATACCTCTCGTTATAAAAGTGGCTCATATATGCCCTTACCGTTATACAAACGGCTCACATATACCCCTGCCGTTACAAAATGGCTCACATATACCCTTCATTTAACGGAAGTTAAAAAATTAGTTTTAAATTTATATTTTTTACTTCTAATTTTTTTAAAAAAAAAATATTTAGGGGTATATATGATTCTTCTATCAAAGTTCAAGGTATATTTTAATTTTTTTCATACATAAATTATTTTTTGACTTCTTTTATTATAATTATTTGAATTTCTTATTCTTATTTTGTTTTTTTCTTTCATTTCTTAGTTTAAAGAATAAAAAATTAAACTATTTTTTTCTGTGTATTGTAATTTAATTTCGTATTCGAAGAAAAAATTTGGTCATCTACAATAAGTTTTACAAGAATATTAGTGAAACATAAATAAGTTTGATTATCAAAATAATAATTATAAATTAGTCATTGAAACAAAAAAAAGTTAAAAAAATATGTTTGACGAGGGTTAAATTTACTCATATGGGATTATATTTTTTAGAAAAAAAAATAAAAATTTAGATTAATATTATTATTTTTTTTCATTTCCGTTAGAGGAAAAGGGTATATGTGAGCCATTTGTTTACAAGTAGGGGTATATATGAGCCACTTTCATAACAAGGGGTATATCAGCTCTAAATGACAAAGTTGAGGGGTATATCAGACCCTTTTCCCTAGTTTTTTTAGGATAGGCACAAATGGGTCAAAGGTCCAAAAAATAGAATTAGGCTCAAGTACTAGTCCAGACGAACGAAAATCAGATTTTGTCCCAAAATCTCTCTTTTTTATATTGTAAAATTATTTAAATATTACTTGTTTATTTCTTAACAAATCTTAAGGTTTAGCCTAATTCCAATCCCCTCAAAGATGAGTCATTTCGTATAATTTATTTAAAACCATTTTTTAAGTAAGTAAATGCTAATCTTTTTTTTTTATATATATTTTATTTTTCTCATATATATAGTTTTTATTAATTAGTCATATTTAAAGACGAAAATATTTTTTCCTTCAATTAAATTTAAGTATAAAAGTTGTTTGTAGCCTTAAAACAACCAAGCATGCCTTCTGTTTTTAAGTTTTTGGTTAAATATTTTAAATTTATGTTAGCGGACATCTCAAGTGCTTTCAAACCCTTCCTGAAATGATAATGTGAATCCTGAACCTCTTAGATATTTCCAATTGATTTTTTGTTTTGAATTTTCTGAACATCAAATTTTTCTTGATTTTTCTTTAAAATTAGTAGTGACTCTTTTCTAAATATAAAATAAACTTTTAGAATAAAACAACATCATGCAACCTAATGGTGCATAATGTAGCCCTAGCGTAGGAGGTTTGGGGGGAGCGATAAGAAACCATCTAGATAATATTTTCCAGTGTCGAATTGTGACACACACTATCATTAACGAACATCCCTTTGTAATGGGTGAACCAACATCAATCACGCCTTAGCGTAAATGAAATTATATAAATCCTTTAAAAGAAAATAAACAAGTAAGAATACATACAATTATACATATATACGGTTCAAAAATTAATAAAGAATAATATTAAGAGACTTCTATCCAAAATACTTATACTGACTTCAAAATTTCATGTAAAACGAAAATAAAAAAAATCTTTCAAATTACCAAGAATAATATAATAGAGAAGTTAATGGAACAAAGTGGGTGAAGAGGCAAGCCATCCATAAATCAAACTTGGTTGAATGACCATTTTAAATAGTAATTAATAATTGAATTAATGTTTTGAGTTAAAAAAAAATTGAGTAAATGATATTTTGACTAATTTTCCCTTACGCTTTTCCCCCTACTTTTTTTTTTATATTTAATTCCCACGTCAAAGTTGGATGATTTCGAATTCGCGCAACCTAGGACCCCATTTCAGAGAAAGAGCTCTTTATTATAGATTTTTTCATATTCAAAACTCAAATTCGAAATCTTTAATTAAGGAATGAACAATCTCATTAAAGAATATAAATTTTATCCTTTATTTATTAGTTCTTTTATTGTCTTAACTTTGGTTTTTTTTAAGTCCTTTTTTTCTGCAAAAAATTATGATAAGCAAACCAAAGGAATTATCATTAGGCTTTATTTACTTTCAAGGTACAAAGCATGAGACGTGAATGATTATTAGATTGTAAAGCATTGTTGGGAGGAATGCACAATATGCTACACTATCCCATTTCACTAATGATTATTTTATGGGATAATTTAATATAATTATCAAAGGAAATTATACTATGGTTTAGTGCTTCCTAATTGTAAATTCTTTTTTTTTCTTTTCTGCAATTATGGTTGTCGTGAAAAAGAAATATTGGAAAGTTCTCTAATATTATTATATGTTTTTTGTTGGACCCAATTTGGATCAAAGAGGTGAAGCACTTCTACTTAAAAGCCCATGTAGCACAAGATATTCCAAGTGGTAGGGTCATTGACCCCTATCATTACAAGTTTACAAATTACCAGCAATAGTGTTACATGAGCACCATCAGATAAAGAGAATTTCATATATGGCAAATTGAATAATATTATATGGTATGGTTTATATAATTATATTTTATGGGTATAGTATAGTTTATTATGTAGTTTTTTATTTTGTATTAAATGTTTTCTTTTAAATTTGTACTATATATTACTTTTCTATTAAATAGTAACAATGGCCTAAATATGGTAACAAACATTTACATAATCCCATAATTTAAGCTAAACATTCAAAATCAAATATTTTTTCAAAAAAGAATTCTATTGTGGATGAAAAATCATAAAAACTTGTTTCTCGGAAACTTAACTTTTTAATTTATATAAAGTTTATATACGAATGTAAATACTACATATAATAATGTAAAATACAAAAATATTGCGATTTCAAAATAAATTATTATACAAATAATTGTACCATATTTTTTAAAGTAATCACTTATATACATATATAACTAGTTGAATTTAAAAAAATTGTATATGTATAAATAAAATGAATATAGAAATATATAAAAAAAAATGTATATGTATAAACAAATTTATATACGAATGTAAATAAAATGAATATAAATTGTTTGATTTGTATTAAATTAATTATTATATGCATAAATAAGTAATTGTATATGTATAAATAAAAATAGGAATATAGTACTTGTATATACACAAATCCCTCAAGCAGTTTTGTATAATAACGTAAAATACAAAAAAATGTAATTTAAAACAATTTTTTCTTCAAATAATTGTATCATTTTTTAAAAATAATTACTTATATACATATATAACTAGTTGAATATACAAAAAACTTAAAATATGAATATAAAAATATAAAGTACCTTGATCAACTTTATATATAATAATTCATTTTACAAACAACTATATACATAAGATTCAAACAGGTTATTCTTAAGATTGAGATGAATCTCTCATTCTGATTTTGAACTACTTGTAATATGATGAGGTAGAAAGATTTTTAAAAAAAATATATGAAAAACTAAGAAGGATAATACATATACAATTGTTTATGAAGGAAAAAAAACAAAAATAGATTCATGAGTTACCTGCTGAGAGCAAGACAGAAGGAAGTACGTGAAATCTTATGAAAATTGAAATTCAAAATAGAGTGGAGGAGTGATTTTAGGAGAAAGATATTCAATAAGGATAGGAGAGATAAAATTGATTTTATATAAAATTATAAATAAATCTTTTACTGTTGGTATACAAATAGGTGCCCATTAATTATGACAAAAAAATGAAACTATTTTATTAAGAGTAAATAAATTAAACTAAACCCTTATTAATTAATTACTTAGTATAGTTTGTCATCCCATGTAATTTTTTCTATTTTTAAAGATAATTAATTAAGTAAAAATTATGTGGTTAATTAAATTTATATTATTTAATTAGTCATCATAGTTATAATGTGCTATAATTATCACTCGCGACTAATTTTAAGTGTTAATTATGTGGACTGGTTCGAATTTTTATAAATTCGCCACATTGTATAATTATTTTCACGTTTGTATAGTTTGCAACTAACAATTCTTTAGGGGTGGTTGTTCGGTCCTTCGTTTCGGTTTAATAAAATTTCAGTTCAATTCTTCGATATTCGGTTTTAGAATAGTGTGCACCATATTTCAACCCAAACTAGATCGGTTCGATTCGATTTTTCTACTTTGATTCGATTTAGTTCGATGTTTTTAAATCAATTTTCGATTTGAATAAAAATAAAGAGAGAATATGATAAAATAATAATTGTTATTCACTTCAAACTTAAAAGTAACAACTAACTGTCTAACAATAAAAGGTAAGACCATCAATTTGTTGTTCACACTTCAAAATAACAACATAAAATGAAATCATAAAATAGAAAGTAGAAACACCAAGTTGCTGCTCAAACTTGAATTAAATTGTGTTTTATTTAGTTTAGACTTTAGGTCTTTAGGATTTACTGTTTTGTTATTTAGATTTTTGCTATTCAAGTTTAGGCTCTAAATATAAAAATTTAAATGGACCAAGTAATGTTAAAAAATTAAGTAATATAATATCTTTTTTAATTTATTTAATAAAACTTCAATTTTTTGGTACATCGTAGTTTTGAGACCATTACACCGATTCGAATCGAAGAATCAAAGTTTTGAAAAAAAGAACTGACACCGAACCGAAACACTGAAGAACCGACGCCAAAGAACCGAAATTTTTGGATCGGTTCGATTTTTCGATTTTTCTATATTTATACCCACCCTTACAGTTCTTTGTTTGATTTGTATTTGTATACAATGGTTTGTATTTGTACATGACAGTGATTTCCTTTGGTTTTTCATTTTTTTCACCAGATATATTCAATCTTTTTTGTATAATTGTTTAAAGTTCAGATTTTTGTGTTTGTATAAATTCATTATTTTGAGTTTTATCATATTTGTATAATTTCAAAATTTGTATTACTCAATTATACAAATATACACAATTTTACAAACATACCCATGAATTATACGAACGAGATGCGAATTATACAAATTATTGCCCTCTCTCACTCACCTCTCTCCTCTCTCTCTCGATCTCGCTCGCATCTCTCCTCCCCTAACATGTAGCTACGACTCGTAATTAGCAAACTATTGTCATAGAGCCTAGTTAAGTTATTTTGAGTGGCTATATGCAAAACTTTCTCAATAACGATAATAAATATATTTTTTGCAAATGTAATTAGTCATTTTTGTAAATGTTTCTACAACTCATAACAATATTGGATTCAATGACAATCAACTAGTGTGGATAAAGACTTTAACATTTATAATTAATATACATATTTATTACAGCTAAAAATAATTTTTATTTAAGAAAAAAATAAAAATTAGCTAAAGCAAAATTGTATAAAAAATTGAAGGTCGAAAAAACTACTTATTTATCGTCAAAAGAGTAAATATTATCATTCTCTCAAAGTTTTTTTTTGTTATCATTCATTTATTTTACTCATTCAGTATATTATCTTGAAATAATTATACCTATTTCTAGCACGTTATTTTTATCCGTATTTATCTAAACTATATGAAATATTTTTAATATGACAATAATCATATGAAATAACCATTTATTTTCCTTAAAACTTTGACATCGGAAGACAGTTTAGGAAGTTAAAGAAGATGGCAACGGTGGGAGCAACATTAATTAGACCACACATGTTCTCTAGCTTCTTTTTTTTTTTTTTAACGCCACAAATTCACAAATAATAGAGTAACCTTAAATCTAACATTTTGTTATAAAACTATAGAATAAGAAGAAGAAGCTAGAGAGAAAAGAAGAGAAGACTTGTTATATCTCTTGATGAATGAATTTACAATGAAGAGGAGCACTCTATTTATAGGAGAAATCTAACTTGGTCCCCAAGTAGGAGGACTCTTTAATCATATCCTAAAAAGGACTCCACATGATAGACATTCACTATAATACAAATACTTTATAACACTCCCCCTGAATGTCTAATTCATAGATGATGTGCCTCGTCAAAAACCTTACTAAAAAAACTTTAAGAAAGAAAAACTCTAGTAAAGGAAAAGAGTACACATATCTATTAATACGCATCTAGGCTGCCTCATTAAAAACCTTACAAGGAAAACCCAGTGGGACAAAACCTCGTAAGGGAAAAAGAGTACAGCGCGTATTCACTCCCCCTAATGAGAACATTAATCCAGAGACTTGAATCTTCGCATTCCAAGCTTGTGCACCATCTTCTTGAAAGTTGCAGATGGTAGAGACTTGGTAAATAGATCAGCCACATTGTCACTTGAACGAATCTGTTGCACATTTATATCACCATTCTTTTGAAGTTCATGTGTATAGAAAAGCTTCGGTGAAATGTGCTTTGTTCTATCTCCTTTTATGAATCCTCCCTTAAGTTGTGCTATGCATGCTGCATTATCTTCATATAAAGTGGTGGGTACTTTATCACATTTCAAACCACATTTCTCTCGAATGAGATGTATCATAGACCTTAACCACACACATTCTCTACTTGCTTCATGAATAGCTATTATTTCAGCATGATTAGATGAAGTGGCTACGATGGACTGCTTTGTAGATCTCCAAGATATGGCAGTCCCACACATATAAACACATAGCCTGTTTGGGATCGAGCTTTGTGTGGATCAGATAAATATCCTGCATCAGCATAACCAACTAGATTTGGGCTACAATTAACAGAATAAAATAAGCCCATATCAGTTGTCCCTTTAAGATATCACAAAATGTGTTTGATTCCATTCCAATGTCTCCTAGTAGGAGCAGAACTATACCTTGCTAACAAGTTAACAGCAAAAGTTATATCAAGCCTTGTAGTGTTAGCAAGATACATTAGTGCACCAATTGCACTAAGATATGGTACTTCAGAACCAAGAATTTCTTCATCCTTTTCTTGAGGTCGGAATGGATCCTTATTCACATCAAGTGAACGAACAACCATCGGAGTACTTAATGGATGCGCTTCATCCATACAGAATCTTTTCAACACTTTTTCTGTGTAGGCAGATTGATGAAAAAATATACCATTTGTCAAATGCTCAATTTGCAAACCAAGACATAATTTTGTTCTTCCCAGATCTTTCATCTCAAATTCATTCTTTAAATAATCAATTGCCTTTTGAAGCTCTATTGGAGTTCCAATAAGATTTATGTCATCAACATAAATAGCAAGTACAACAAATTCCGATATTGTTTTCTTTATAAAGACACATGGACAAATTGCATCATTTGTATAACCTTCCTTAATTAAATACTCACTAAGACGGTTATACCACATGCGCCCAGATTGCTTCAAACCATATAATGATCTTTGCAATTTAATTGAATACATTTCTCGAGATTTTAAATTACATGATTTAGGCATCGCAAATCCTTCAGAAATTTTCATGTATATCTCATTATCAAGTGATCCATAAAGGTAGGCTGTAACCACATCCATCAAATGCATTTCAAGTTGCTCATGGACTGTGAAACTAATGAGATAACGCAATGTTATTGCATCCATAACGGGTGAGTATGTCTCTTCATAGTCGACGCCAGGCCTTTGAGAAAATCCTTGTGCCACAAGGCGTGCTTTATACCTTTGTATTTCATTTTTCTCATTTCTTTTTCGCACAAAAATCCATTTGTAACCAACAGGTTTAATACCATTAGGTGTTTGAACTATAGGTCCAAAAACTTCACGCTTGGCAAGTGAATTCAACTCTGATTGAATTGCTTCTTGCCATTTTGGCCAATCATTTCGTTGTCGACATTCTATAACAGATTGAGGTTCATGATCTTCATTATCTTGCATGATATTTGTTGCAACATTATATGCAAAGACATAATCAACCACTATTTCTGATCGATTCATATTAGTTTCAACATCTCTTAAATTTATGGATAGTTCATTATTTCTTTGAGTTTCAAGTTCATTGATTCTTTCATGAATATCAGACTTATTCAAATTTTGAACTTCCATATGAGATTCTTTCATAGTGTCATCTTGACATTTAATCTTTCTTTTTCTAGGATTTTGATCCTTAGACCCCAATGGTCTACCACGCTTTAGGTGTGCTTTTGACTCATTAGTTATGACACTAGTGGATGGTCCTTTAGGGACATCAATTCGAATTGGGACATTCTCTGCAGGAATATGTGATTTAGTAATCCTTTTCAAATCTGTAAATGCGTCTAGCATTTGATTTGCAATTTTCTGCAGATGAATAATCTTTTGTACTTCTTGTTCGCAAGTAGAAGAATATGGATCAAGATGAGACAATGATAAATTTTTCCACAAAATTTCTCGTTTTATTTCACTATTCTCTCCCCCTAATTTTGGGAAAATTGTCTCATCAAACCGACAATCTGCAAATCTAGCAGTAAACATGTCTCCACTCAATGGTTCAAGATAGCGAATAATGGAGGGTGACTCAAACCCAACATATATTCCTAACCTTCTTTGAGAGCCCATCTTAGTGCGGTTTGGTGGTGCCACAGGCACATATACAGCACTTCCAAAAATTCTTAGATGGGATATATTAGGTCCTTGACCCATAACCAATTGCAATGGAGAAACCTTATGATAACTTGTCGGTCTGAGACGAATAAGTGTTGCAGCATGCAAAATTGCATGTCCCCACACAGAAGTGGGCAACTTAGTTTTCATAAGCAATGGTCTTGCTATTAATTGCAAACGTTTAATCAATGATTCAGCGAGACCATTCTGAGTATGAACATGAGCAACGGAGTGTTCAACTCTTATCCCAATCGCTAAGCAATAATCATTAAATGATTGGGATGAAAACTCTGCAGCATTATCAAGACGAATGGACTTAATCTGATTATCAGGAAAGTGTGCCCTTAACCTTATTATTTGTGCCAATAATTTTGCAAATGTCAAGTTACGAGATGACAATAGGCACACATGAGACCATCTAGAAGACGCTTCTATTAGAACCATAAAATATCTAAATGACCCACTAGGTGGGTGAATAGGCCCACAAATATCCCCATGTATACGTTCCAAGAACGCAGGGGACTCAAGCTTAACTTTCATTGGTGATGGTCTCACAATTAACTTGCCTTGATAACAAGCAGTACAAGAAAATTCACCATTTAAAAGAACTTTTAGTTCTTTTAGTGGATGTCCATTCGAATTTTCTATAATTCGTCTCATCATTATTGACCCAGGATGTCCTGGACGATCATGCCAAAGTACAAATGTATTGGAATCTATAAACTTCTTATTTACTATAAAATGTGTCTCAATTTCACTAATTTTTGTCCAATACAAGCCAGAAGATAAGGCATAGAACTTTTCTATAACACATGTCTGCCCACAGACATACTTGGTGATACCAAGATATTCAAGATGTATTTCATCCATTGATTGGATATGATAACCATTTTCACGGATATCTTTAAAACTCAACAAGTTTCTCTTAGATTTTGGAGAAAACATGGCATTATTAATGATGAGTTTAGTTCCCTTGGGCAAAATTACAATGGCTCTTCCAAAGCCCTCAATCATATTAGTACTACCAAAAATTGTAGTAACATTTATTTTACCCATACTTAAATGAGAAAAATATTTCTTATTTTTGAATATCGTATGTGTTGTACCAGAATCAATCAAACAAATATCTTCATATTTCGATAATATGTTCTTAGAATTATCCATATCTTCACATGAAATGACATACACAAAATAAATATATATTAAATATTAGTGTTGTCAAAAGGGTACAACATATTCAAAGGAATAAATTAATGATTAAATATTAGAAATTGAGTCTTAATTTATTGTTTCCTCTAAGTCAAAAACGAGTTGTTAGGAAAATAAAATAAAATAATTATTTAATCCTAGTTAATAACAGACTGCATGTTTTTAACATTAGATCAAGTTAAAGACCTAATATAATACAAACACGTGATAAAGTTTAGTATTTGACTAACTCTATCATATTAGAATCATATAAATAAATCAATGAAGAATATATATTATTTTATTAAGAATTAAGAAACAAGCTAATGAACGACTAAACTAATTTAAAATACTAATATTCATGCAAACAACTATCATTACATGAAATTTATTAATAAATACTACAAAAAAAAGTATCACTCTTCCATGTTCACAGAACCATCACCAATTAAGTGATCTATTTTTCCTTCAGGATGTGCGAAGAAATCTGTTACATCCAAGTGCGTGATGTCAACTTGATTTTCAGAGATAAAATTTGCCTCAGGATTTTTCTCTTTCTTCTTTAGTGATTCTTGATGAAGCTCAACCAAGTGTTTGGGAGTACGACAATCACGTGCATAATGACCTCTTCCACCACATCGAAAACAACATTCCCTAGTTGCTTCACGTTTCTCATCCTTTCTTTTTTCCTTTTTATTTGATGAATGATTAATGTCAAGATTAGAGTTACGTTCTTGACCATAATCACGACCACGTCCACGTCCACGACCACGTGGACCGCGACCTTTTCCACGCCTAGCATGGTGGGCATATGCCTCATTCACTTCTGCAAGTGGTTCAGATCCTGTAGGTCGATTCTCATGATTTTTCAATAATAAATCATTATTTTGCTCGGCCACAAGAAGATGAGAAATTAGTTCAGAATACTTTTTGAAACCTTTCTCTCGATATTGTTGCTGCAAGAGAACATTCGAGGCATGGAAAGTGGAGAACGTCTTTTCCATCATATCAATCTCACTAACCGTTTCTCCACATAATTTTAATTGAGAAGTGATTCTGAACATGGCAGAATTATACTCATGTATAGACTTAAAGTCTTGTAGCCTTAGATGCATCCAATCTTTCTTTTAGGTTTTTCCACAAAACAAGTGGATCCTTAACTGTCAGATATTCGATTTTCAGAATCTCGTCAAGATGATGACGCAAGAATATCATTGCTCGTGCACAGTTTTGATTTGATGCCTTATTTTCTTCTTTTATGGGGTCTCCAAGACCCATTGCATCAAGGTGGATTTCAGCATCCAACACCCATGAGAGGTAGTTCCTGCCCGAACTTTGAAGGGCAGTGAACTCTAGTTTTGTAAGATTGGCCATTAAAATTAAAAACAAAAGAATAAATAATACCTTTATTAATTCTTCAAATCTAACTTTCACTTTTGAGAAATTAGAGTCTCGTGCTGATAACGTGTTATAAAACTATAAAATAAGAAGAAGAAGCTAGAGAGAAAAGAAGAGAAGACTTGTTATATCTCTTGATGAATGAATTTACAATGAAGAGGAGCACTCTATTTATAGGAGAAATCTAACTTGGTCCCCAAGTAGGAGGACTCTTTAATCATATCCTAAAAGGGACTCCACATGATAGACATTCACTATAATACAAATACTTTATAACACATTTCAATTTTTTTAAAAAAAAAATTATTTTTCGATAAATCTCGAAAATGAGTAATTGATTAATAAAAAATATGAAAAGTATAAAAAAAAATATAAATTAACGCCAAAAGTTCACAAATAAATATAGTAACATTTCAATGTACAATTTTTTTAAATTTTTTATATTTTTCGGCAAATCCCGAAAATGAGTAATTTTATTAATAAAAAGGAAAAAATATGAAAACAAAATAAAAAATAAACGTCAAAATTCACAAATAAATATAGTAAACTTAAATTCAATAATTTCAACAACTTTTTTTATTTTATATTTTTTTCATATTTTCCTATTTTTTATTTGTGAATTTTTTGCGTAATTTTTATACTTTTCATATTTTTTGTTAATAAACTCATTTTTGGGATTTGTCGAAAAAATTAAAAATTAAAAAAATATTGAAATTGTTGAATTTAAGGTTACTGTATTTATTTTATAATTTTTGGCGTTAATTTTATATTTTTTTCATACTTTTTGTTAATCAATTACTCATTTCGGGATTTATATAAAAAAAAAAGTGTTTAAATTGAATTTAAGGTTACTATAACTATTTATGAATTATTGGCGGTTAATTTTATACTTTTTTTTATTATTGATCAATTACTCATTTTTTAAATTTATCAAAAAAATAAAAATAAAACAAAACTGTTGAAAATTGGTCGGATAATTTATTTAAAAGGGGGTTAATTTATGGGTCGGATTAGGTGTTTGTGAGTCCGAATATCTTTCCATTTTCAAATAAATGTTAGTTGATAAGGTCAGAATGACATGACAATTCCATGTGGCATTTAAAAAAATGAAAAATGAGTTGGATATGTCCAACATGGCAACTAACGCCCATAAAGGCATATTTGGATCAAAAGTTGGACGGCGAGGGCATGAGTGAACCAAATTTTAGAAATATTTGACCCTTTCCCTTATCAAAAGTATATATTCAAAATTATTTGTCCATTTATTAGACCAAGATAAATAAATTGTGTTTTTTTTTCATTTTACCTCTATAATTGATATGATTTGAAAGTTCAAAACAAATTTAGAAGTTCCAAAATTTTCCTTTTTCCAAGAGTTCATTAGTTAGTTTATATCTGTTCCAATGGGTATCTATTCATATGTCCTATGCTACCAAGCCTATTTTTCATAATTTTTTTGATGTCATCATCAATATGGATAAAGAGTAATTAAATTAATAATACTGGTCATCTTTTAATGGGTTCTTTCTTAACTATTAAAATGTGAAGTGATTAACTAATAAGTTATTGATATATGATATCTTTTTCTTCTTAATGAAAAAATATTTATTGACGAATTATTTTTTACTATTATACCTTTGATTGTTCTCACTCTTTTAAAACAAATGCATTCATGAACTTTTAAAAAAATATTTTTTTTAGATCAAATAAAAACATATAAATAATTTATTTTTATTTTCAAAAAAAAATGAACGTCGCCTGAGAGATTCGAACTCTCGCGGGGAAACCCCATGTACTTAGCAGGCACACGCCTTAACCACTCGGCCAAAGCGACATATTTGTTTCTTAAATTATTTTACCTTTTAATGATAATAAAATATGTCATGATACCATATGGTACTTCAAATTATTTAGAGAGAATTTCAAACATAATAAGACTTTATAGTTATAGTTTCGATAATTATGTTTCATAACTATGGTTATTTGTTACGAAAACTGCCATTAGTATATTTTTATCTGTTTGATTTTTCGCTTGTGAATATACAAATAAAGTAAGTATATATATACAAATTTTGTACTTATATATTTAGAAATTCTTTAGAGTTTCATCTGTATATTTTGTTTGTCAATATACAAACAAGATTGTTATGA
The DNA here is from genome assembly GCA_027705065.1 of Solanum peruvianum. Classification (NCBI taxonomy): domain Eukaryota; kingdom Viridiplantae; phylum Streptophyta; class Magnoliopsida; order Solanales; family Solanaceae; genus Solanum; species Solanum peruvianum. The sequence continues at coordinate 57,996,697 of JAKWJD010001761.1, forward strand.
ATTTTTAATAAATAATATACAAACAGATAGAAATATATACTTTGGAGCATCATAGCAAACAACTATAGCTATGGAAGCAGTCAAAAAGCTTAAAATTAAAATTATTTGAGAATAGAGATATTTTTTTTAATGTAGGAAACATCTTACTAGGATTAACATGAAGAAAAGGGGAAGATAAAAGATCAACTAAAAGCATCTTTCCATGTGAATGTTAAACTTTCTAACAAAAGTAAAAGTATGAATTGGAAAAGCAACCTTTGTGATACTATTAATCAGTCATGGAGGCAACTAGGCAAAATGTTCTTTCTCCTTGAACTTCTAAATTACTGCCACTCCAAATGGTTAAAGCATTTATGATAACCTCATCTTTCACACAATAGTTTGACTATCTTCTTCTTTCCAATTATGTTTTACATTAACTAGAATTAAATATATAGCTACTTGAGTTTGTAACATTTCTTGTGTCAATCCGGATATAATCAATGTCGAAGTTAAAATGTTCATGAAGAAATATCAAAATATAAAAAAGTAAATTTAAAAAGAAGTTAGATAGTATTAATGTGCAATATATATTTTACACGATATAATTTTCTTATTAAGGAGTATCGATTATCATCATTTGGTACATGCAACTCCACCACTGGATATTATATTATTCTATATATATATGGGGCTTCTGATTGCTTAAAAGTCAAAAGTGCATTGGAGTACTAGTCCAATATTACTCGTGAAAAGATAGGGAGAAAACTATTTCGCTCTTCTAATACTAGCACTGTGTATTCTATTATCCAACTCCACTAGGATTTGCAAAAACTATTATTCATTGTGTGCTTATCAGCTTTCACAAATTATCTCGATTTTATCGAAATTCCTAATTAAAAATAAAAATATTATACTCAATTTTTTAAAAAAATTCAATATCTGAAATTCACATGTACTGCAATTAATGACAACACAAAATCATGATCACCTACTGCTACAACTAGTATATTTTTTGAATTTAATAAAAGTGTAAAAGGTACTCCACTAATAATTGGATGGATTGAAAAGAAAAAAAAAATTGAACTTGTAATATATTGTGCAGGATAATGGAAGTGAAACACAGCTTGATATTCCATGATTTGATGAATTTGGAGGATGTTAGCTACTATTTGGTAATGAGATATTCCACTAAAGGAGTAGGAGATATGTAAATCTCCTTCTAAAGTAAAGTGACAACCCCTTTATCCTATGTCCATTACTAATAATAATACTAATAACAATATATAGTTTACATAAAGTTGTTGTGCCCTTATCCCACTAACGAACTTGTTAAATGTTGCAATCAAAATCATGTAATTTATTTAAACACTTAATAATTAATATCTAAGATTAGTATAACATTTTAAATAAGGTCAGACACATGATTGAATATATATACACATACCTAATTACTAACTTTTCCATATATTTCAAAGAAGACAAAATATAGGGCTGAAAAATAAAGCACTCATTATTGAACTTTTAGTAAGAGTCCAGAATTAATTCCATTAACTATGAGAAAATTACGCTATATATTATGTCATGCTATCTCACAATTATTTCGGATCGTAATAATAAGTCTTTCTTTTTCCATCTTAATTTTACTACGTGTCACGGTCTCTTTTGTTCCTTTTTAGTAGATCTGATTTTATTTTTTGGCGATGGAACAAGTAAACACGAAGAAAGAGCTCGTGTCTAGGCATAAACTAGTGTGGCTAGTATTTTTGTGTTTTTTTCTTACTTAATGTTTCTTGGATCGAGCTCCTCTCCATTTCTCTTCTCTCCATTTAATTCAAGTTTTTATTTGGATTAGTGACACATGACATAGATTAAAGTAAATGATTAAGATTTAATTTTCAAAAGTAAATCTCTAACCATGATAAAATTAATAAATACATTATATATTAAGTATTCAAAATTATTATGATATGACTATTTTAGCAACATATTATCTTGTCCCTAAATATAGGGAAAAAAAATTTCTTCCTAAATTTCTTTTATACGTAAGATTATTTTAAATTTTCTTTTAAATAATTTTTTTTATCTAATTAACTGAATAGAAGTATAGAAACTATAATTAACTACCATATGTACTGGTATCACCGTACTTGTAATCTTATTATGAAATTGAAATTAGTTTGTTAAAATGGTTTGATTATGGCTTGATAATTTATTAATCACGGATAAATATGCTTTTAACAAAATATTACAATAAAAATATTATATAAACGGAAAAAAAAGATCCTACGACTAAAAAAAAGGAAGAAAACTTTTTTTTCTATAATTATGGACAAGATAATATGTTGCTAAAATAGTTATATTATAATAATTTTTAATACTTAATATATAATGTATTTATTAATTAAATCATGGTTAGAGATTTACTTTGAAAATTAAATTTTAATCATTTATTTTAACTTATGTCATATGTCACTAATCCAAATAGAAACTTGGGAAAAATAGAGAAAAGAGAAATAGAGAGGAGCCGGATCCATGTTTCTTATGTTCTTTTTACTTATTAAATTTTAACTTGGACTACCTATTAAGAAAATAGTTATAAGTACATTGAGTTTACTATTACCCTTATTAATTGACAAGATATCAAATACTCTCTATATTTACTCATAACATTTTTCAAAGATATTAACTCAATATTAATAGATTGAGAGTATAATACGAGGAAAAAATTGTTTCTTAGGACCCTTGGCCCCAAAAATATCTGGGAAAAACGTGGAAAGTGGTGTTTGGTCATATAATTTGGTATCCTAAATTTCGATATACTAGAAAAAATTAGTATTATTTGGGTCAAGATCTAATATTTGAAAATTTTAAAAAATTCAAAAATTACCCCAATTTTTTATATCTTATAAAAAAAATACTCATTATTTATTAACTCCAACTGATATTTGTTTCTACCTTCTTCGAAAAAGTTTAAATTTTAATTTGAGCTATAAAATTGAGAAAAAAAAAAGAACTATTTGTGTTTAATGGGTTATAATTATTACTGAATCAGTGACAAGCATGGATATGCGACTAATATATTGTCTTGCCTATGTTGATTTTTAACAATTATATTCATATAAGGTTATTTTTTAACAAAACATATTCATTATAAAATGATAATATAAATTTATGAGTATTTTAAATAATTTTTAGAACTTGCGGATATAAGTCATATTTTTAAAATAGATAAATATTTTTAAAAAAAATTGGAACCAAACACATAATAAAACTTCATCCAAATATAATTTACCAAAAATATTTGAGAACTTAAAACTAAATAATAGCTTAGTTCGTAAAAAATAATAAATTAAAAAATATTTTCCAAATAAATCAGATCGAAGGTAGTAAACGTTTGCATGGGGAAGATGATACTACTCAAAGTCCTAACTTTAATTGATATTATTAAAATATGTTTATGCATTTATTCTGCTTATCGAATAAGAGAAGTAATGGAAAAGCATTTGCCGTTCATTCTCAAGCAAGTTAACACACTTGGCATATGCACCTAAGAATGTGGCCATTTCGAAGCAAGATAAATCAAGTTTTCTTAAGAAAAAAACATTTTAACTATGTCTGAAGATATAGAAAACCAAATCAATCTAAGTTGATCACAAATATCAACCTTGAGATACGTTGTTATCCCTTTGGGAAACCCACCTCCGATTTAAACGGGAAACTTATATAATTTCACAAGTCTAGAAACTAATTATGTACATTTTAGTTTACAATATTATAAATCTTATTAAATTTTGATGTATTTAGATGTGTCTAAATGCATAATTTTTCGGAATACATAGATAAAGAATTAGGTGCAATTTGTTCTAAATATATTTTATCCAAGTGATTCCGCATGTATTTGGATATATACAGATCTCGTACGTCTCTCTTGACTCTCTCTACATCTCGCTCGCCAGTCTCCTATGTATTTAGTATTTGAGATACATGTGAATCATACCAGATACATATGAATACATGTTTTAGTGTGTATCTAGTGTAATTAACATGTATTTGGGATATATAATGGATCTTGCTCGCCTCTTTTCTTATTTTAATGTATCTGGTAGCAAAAATACATATATTTAAGTGCATCTTTCTCAATATATGATAGAAAACTCTAACTCAATGGTAAGATGTGTAATATTTTAAAATATAGATAATAATAATAATAATAATATATGATAGTAAAATATGTCTAATTACGTAGCTTTTTCAAATAAAAATAAAAATAAGAATGAGGAGGGTGATATGAAAATCTATAGTACTAGAGTGTAAAAAGATTTTTATATTACAAAATCACTTAAAATATAATTAAAGATAGTTATTTATTACAAATAAGTAAATTTAGGATTGTGAGGAGTTGGATCGGTTGGTTCAGTTCGATTTACATATTATCGATTTGATTTATTGATTTTTTACTTTTAAATGTACAAATTAATATTTAAACTAAATAAGATATTTTTATCAAGTTTTAGTCTTTAGCGGTTCTATTTTTTATTTAATCAATAAGAAAATGTTCATTAATAATCATATGACTTCTCCGACAATTTGACGGAGAAATAATAATAACTCAGATGAAAAGAATTATTCAACTGCAACACAAATAAAGGAACAAGGATAATATGTGAATTGAAGGTTAAAATACAAATGACTAATAAAACAATAGCAGATCCAAAATTGTCATTAAGGAATATGATCGTCATTAAGGATGGTCAATGGTTGGAGTAAAAAAATATTATTATAAGGTTACTATATAGGCTTGCAATAATAAATATATAACCAAATTTTGAACTCTATATATAATGTTTTTTTTCGACGAAAGGACTAATGTGTGTGTGTCCTGTAATAAGGTATTGATATTAATATTAAATGATTACAATATATAGGAGTAAAGTAGTAAATTACTATTGTCTTAATAGGTTATTGATTTGCCCAATCCCAAGAGTATTCACCCATGTTTGGGAGATTATCTAGAAATATCACTTATGTTTGTCTTAACACTACAATATCACCTAACTTTACCTATTTTTCTCAAATTATACTTGAACACAAAGTTGAGAAAAACAGGCAAAGTTGGGTAATATTATAGTGTACTAAAACAAACATAAATGATATTCCTAGGTAATTTTCTAAACATGGATGACTATATAAGAAAATTACTCCAATTCAAATAATAATAAAAATCAATATCAAACCAATAACTCAACTATATCCCTTTTTTCTTTTTATAAAAGGCCTTTATAAAACCATTAAAAACTCATTAACCCAATATCATTTTGTTTTGTTTGATTTATTGGCCCATTGATTTTTGCACACCTCTAAATAAATTGGTAATCTTAAAAAGGAATATGTATTTCATATATCCTAATTTATGTAATGTAATGTATTCTTTTTTAAAAGAAAATATTATCAAAAAATGATCTTTCTATACTTAAACTACACAATTTTGCACTTAATTAGATAATTTATAATTATATAAATATATAATGTCATTCTTATTCTTATACGATAATCTTTCTTTTTTAAAATTAAACTTATGCTCGGCCAAAATTGATTATATATATATATATATATATATATAATATGCGGGTGGGTATTATTATCGCTCCTTTTAACTCACATAAGTGAATAGATTGACATTTTAAATATTTTACAAATTTAGAAATATTTATCAAAATTAATGGAGATTAGATAATTCTGAAGCAAATGTAATCCATTCTAGTTTGAAAAATATGTTATTAACTATACTCAAATTATAGGGATCAAACCTAAAATTACTTTAATTAAAATATTATTTTAATTTAAAAAATACATTACTAATAATTCTCAAATTATGAAAAAAATCTCAAAAAACAAAAACAAAATAAACCTCACATTATTTATCAATAAAATATTCAAAGCTAAAGCGCGTGGAGAGTCACAAGTTACAAGACAGTTGTTGTTAAAGTGGAAGCGTGCGTTATTTTTGTGATGTTAGGAGTTTGTGCCATCCCGTCCTCCAATGCCGCCTCCATAAACGGTTACTCCTTCGGGCCCCATCATACAATATTCTTCTACCAATTACTATTTTCGTTTAATAATAGTTGTTCTTCATAAATATTTTAAATATATAATATTATTTATTTTGTAAAATAAATAATATTTTTATATTCTGTTTTTAGATTATTTTTATCGTTAATTATAATCAATTTTTATTATATTTTTTAAAATATTATATTTATTATATTTTTAAAAATAATGTAATAAAATTATCATTTTATTTATCAATATTATTGGACAAAATGTAATATTTGTATGAGTTATTTTAATTTGAGCATGGAGTTTTAAGAAAAAAATATTTATGAAATTATAATTTAAAATAAATCATATATATTTATATGATTAGGAATCATTTCTTTAGAGGTAAGATAAGCATTTTATAATTAAATTATCAAGTACAAAAAAAGTCATTTTTTTTTTAGACAGATCATACACGAAACTAAGTCATCTAAAGTGTGACATTGGGAGTAATAATTAACTGTTAAAATAAATTAATTTGTTTGTCCAATAATATTTTTTCATTATTGAATTTGCACACTTCTTAAATAAATAGAAATATAATTTTACTATATCACCCTTTAAATATAATAAATTCACCGTCTTAGAAAATGTAATAGAGAAATTAATAATAAGAGAAATTAGAAATAAAATAAATAAATATTGTTGAAAATCTAAAAATAATATAGTGAAAAATTATTGTAATTTATCGATTTGTTTCAATTTAATTTTCTTGAAACTTTTTTATTAAAATCTAAATTAAACTTCAAATTATCAATTTCTTTAAAGAGTTTAACATAAAACCCAAATATGTATTAATTTGTTTAATAAGTTTAAATCAATTTTTAACCGAATCATGTAGGTCCCGACATAGAGTATTGAAATATCGCAACCAATTTAGCTTATAAATTCCCTCCATCTCACTTGGTTTCGTCATTCACAAAACAAACAAAACAATAATTCACACCTAAAATATGAAATAGTCCATTTAAAATAAACTTTAGTTTTTCGAATAAATTTTGATAACTTAGTTATGACAAAAAAAAATATTTCTTACTATAAATATGTTTTTTAAATTCCAATCATAGTATTATATAATCTTGTTTAACACAAATACCAATAAACAAAAACTTGCATAATTACAATTAAAAACCATCTTATTTCATATCTTGTTGATTTTATTTTAACAAGATTAATTGGTGGGACAATTTTGGTATCAATTTTACGTTGAATTGAACATGAGATTGATTCGTTGTCACACGCAATTTATCAGTCAACTAATTTCTCATTCGATTCACCGACTCATTGAACGCGTTATTAGAATAAAATCATTAACTACAATTTTCTAGTGATTAGAATGCATGTTCTATTCTTCTACAAAATATATAATAATATGCATGTGCATTGAGAGAGAGAAAAAAAGGTTAGAAATCTATAACTCGGGTTTTAGATTATATGATTCACATTATTTTTAACGCATTTAAAAAATAATAATATATTTTTATATCAAGCAATTAAAGTTTTTAAAAATGTATTTGTTATTTAAAGAAATAATATATCATTACCCAAATAAATATATATTACTAATTTTAAATCATAAATTTTAAAAATTAGCTGAAAAAATATGAAGTATAAAATACATATACAAATACAGCTAGGCCGCAAAATTAGAGGTGTAGAATTTCTTCTGTTCATAACATTTTTTTTTAATTGAAAAAGACAATTGCTGGACTTCCAAAATCACAAGTAGTTGAACATTGTTTTGACTGCGAGAATGGTGCATTGATGTAGCGATCATACTTTCGTGTTTACACTGGGGCGTTCGTGGTTCGATTATTGATTAAAATTATAATTAAATTAATTTAGTCGATTTTTAAAAAATTTAAAATTAAATTAATTCAAACGGAAAAAAAATCATCAGATTGGTTATAGTCGATTTGATTCAGTTTTTCTGCTTTATTCAATTTGAAAGTAATAATTTTTTTGAGGGCGTTCGTATCTCGATAGACACAAACACCAAACATGAACAATCTACAAAAAAGCTTAAGTAATATTAGAGTTATCATTAGACGAACAAAGTGATTCATTTAAGAGAAGGTGTGACTATTTTATGTGAAGTATAATAAATAAAAACTAAAATGAATTTTGATGGACTTGGATTTGAGATTGTTATACATTGGCTAATGTGTTGGGCTTGAAAAAATGGTAAAGTTAAAGACTTAAGTTAATTAAAATTTAATCAAATATTTTTAATTTATTTATAAAATAATATATAAATAATTATAAAATTTATATATCTAATTTATTGGTTCGGTTTTGGTTATTTTTGTGATTGTTTTTTGGTAAAATCAAAACCAAACCAAATAGTATCGATTTTCAAAATTTAAAAACCAAACCTAACCAAACTAAATCAAATATTAATTTTTTTAATCAATTTGGATCAAATTACATTTTGATTTGATTGTTAACCATAATCATGAATAATCCTAGTTTACACTAGTATAATATTTCACATCTTTGTTAAATATTTTTAGCTTAATTTGTTTTTAGTTATGTTGATAATAATATAAGTAAAAATAATTGTTACTTCCTCAATTTATTAATACTGAGTTAATATCTTTAAAATTATAGTGAAAAATTCTTATAAGAATCTATCATTTAATATGAATAAAATAATAATTTAATTCTTATTTTTTAAATAAATATATCAAACTAAAATTCAGCCAGTGAAAACAAATGGAGTAAATAGTACCATGTTACATATGTCTATGTGTATAGTATTTTTTATCAATCAAGTTGTGTATATTCTTGATTTAGTATTTAATTCAATTATAATGGGATTAATAAGAAAAAAAGGTGAGGCACTTGGCAACAACAAAGAATAATCGATTCAAAGGAAAACGTAACGTCTATAAGATGTATTCGGTTAAATAATAAGATCTACTCAAAAATATGAAGGAATTTATATCGACATGAAAAAAAGGAGTATTAGCTTGCACTATTTATAACAATTATTAATCAGTAGAATTGAATAAAGCTTGTTTATGAATTTATAATCTATAAAGAATAATTTTTTACACAAATATCATAATCGAATAATGAAAATTATATTAATTTAACTTAAACATCAACGCTAATAATTTTTTTCCGGACTTTATTTTACACATTTCCTTGTTCAATAATAGTTGATAACAAATATTGGGTCAAACATAGCCGTTACTAGAGTTGTTATGACCCACGATTTTTAACGGGACAAAATCATGTCCAATTATTTTTCCGCTTAACGTGCCGGTCTTTTACCATATTTTTCCCCTTCACACACCTAATAAATAGAACAACAATTTTTTTTTATTATATTATAAAATATATTTAAAATGATCATGATTTAATACTTATTAGAAATTACTTAATCAATTTATTTAAATTATTTTTAAATATTAGATAAATAAAATAAAATATTTATTTTTAATACGCCGAATAAATAAATTGATAATGAATTTACCATTTTACTTCTATTAATTGATAAAATTTCAAAGTTAATTTACTCATTAATAAGGTTCTATCTTTTTCAGAAATATTTAATCTTGATTTATAAAAAATGACAAGCAAAAAGTTAAAATTGCAAGTAAAAAAAGTTAAAAATTAGACAAGTAAAAAACGAAAAGTTATAAAACTGCAAGTAAAAAAAGTTAAAAACTAGACAAGTAAAAAGAAAAAAAAATAGCTTTTTAATAATGATTTTAAAAATCAAACTGAAGTGAGGTAATACCTATTTTTATTTGTAATTTTCTTAAAGTCATATTTAAAATATCCAAACACAATTGATTGAGGTTGAAAACTACCTAAAAGTCATTTCTTATAAACGCGTGTCTATCAAATGTATCTACAAATTAAATGTTTATAAACTTTTTATTTGATAAACGAGTAGTTTAATACTATAGATATTATCTTTTGTAATCCGTGATATAATTTCTCTAATATATATTAAAACCCTTAGCACCCTTTTTAATTTTATTTTTATTACTTTTCCTGATTACTCAATGTATTAGAAAAATTACTAGATATTACTATATTCACGAGAATGACATTCTTTCTACCTTAAAAACATACTATTTGCACTCTCTCTCTAGTTTAAAAAGCAGACATGATTTTTAGAAATAGACTAAAATCAATTAATTATTGTAGTCTTTTGAAGTAAAAACAATTACAAAAAGGTTTTTTTAAATAGATCAATCACATCATTTTGAAATAAAATCTACTTTATCTATTCACTTTTACTTATTTATTATATTATTATTATGCAATCTATCAAATCGATATTATTGATAACAAAATTTTATAGAAATAGTAAATTTCAAAGTTTAAACTCATAGGGAAGAACATAAATTAATTAACAAAAACTAATGACAGTAAAACATACTAGAATCTGTAACAATCGTAGAAAGGAAAGAAAATTAATCACACTGAATGCACAGTGTCCACTTAAAAAACTTATTTCCCTCTAATATCCGAGTTCTTCCAGGACAGAACGATTTTATTCACTAGCGTATTGATACCCTAAATAATGGTATCAGTGAGCCCCTCAACAGTAGTTAAGTACACGAATAAATTTGTGCAGAACAAAAAGAAGTTCAACAATTTTCCTAAGTAAAAAATCTAAGGAATCAAAAGTAATTATAGCCAAGAAGCATTGTTTTCTAAAAGTTTGCAACATAACAGTCATCTCCGACGATGAAAAATTCAAATAAAACGGGAAAAATGTTTTAAAACACGAGCGCACGGATCTGAGTTGGGTCGGGTCGTTTCGGCTAATTATTTAAATGATTAAACTGTTTTGTCCTTTTAATTAATTACACAAATAATTAAAACAAACTTTGTCCAAAAATAATCTCATGATCGATAATTTTTTCAAGCCAAAGTTGAGCGAACAACGATAACGGCGCGATGGAGTTCCTCTTTCCGATCCTTTTAACAACTAGTAGAAGTGTTTCTCTATTTAAACACTTCAACATTTCTTTCCACCACCAATGAGGGAGCAATGTCATTTTACTAAAACATAAGAGATTCTTTCTAATTCCTCTTTTCATCTTCTTTCAATTTCTTATTAATTCTTGCTATATAACCAATAATTATAAATAATCTTTCCTTTTTACTTTTTTATTTTAATATGTCAAGAGAAAATTATTTTTCTCTTATTTTATCTTTAGTATTAACTATTTATTCTTCGAATTATTTTGAAAAGGAACACTTAGTTTAATTGGAGATCTAAATTACCGACTAGTCTAGTCATCATCATATGTCTAGGGCCGTAATACCCTTCCATAGCACGTTGAATTAGTATTAACTAAAAATGGTGAGGTTATAGAACTAATGTCACTTGACTTTTTTGATGAGTCATTGTTTGTGTTGTGTTCCATTAGGAGGTGACCTAGTGGTCTAGACCTCCGTGGAGACTCTTAATTCTGAGACTCTGTAGAGAAGTTAAAGCTAGCGGTGGTGATGCTTGCCTCATCGATTTTGATGTTTTGTGATGAAAAAGTGTGTTATAAAATGAGGGTAGATTCTATTTTTCTCTCGAACTACTGTTTCATTTTAGAGGGTCTTTGTTGCAGCGATGGGGCTTCGTCAAAATGAGATTGTCATAGCAAGTTGGGACTTGCCGTAGTGAGGGGTAGACTAAGGGAAGAGGTTTGTCACGGCGAAGTATAATTTGCTACATTGGGTTCGCTACAACGGATGAACGAGACGAGATGCACACTTTAAGTCAGCTTTCACAATTCTTCCCCCATAACATTGGGTTTGTTTGACTATCCAATATGAAATCATGATATGATGAGATGAAAATGAAGTTTTGCTTGGACATGCGATTTGGAGTTTTTGTATTGTATATTTTCTCATTAACATAAGAAATTTTTAAGTTGTAAAACTATTGAAACATTCTCAATTATTTATTCAATTTAACCAAATAAACAAAAAATTATAAAATTGTATAATAAACTATCACAAAGTCGTTATGGTCAGTTTTGTTCACTCAGTATAGATGAAAACACTAGTTCTTTTTATCAAACATTAGAGTAATAGTAATAAATTTAGTTGATAAATAAATTTGATAAAAAGTAATGAATTAAATGAATATAAATGATAAAATAGGAAATGATTTAAAGTATTAATAAATTTTATGTTGGTGAAAATGATAAATTTTAAAAAGTAATGATATGATTATAAATTTATTTTATGTAATGACCGAATTTGTCGTTATTGTAAAGCAAATGGGAAAAAATTTGGGGTCAATTTTTTTTTTGTAGTATTTGAATTTTTCCAACCTAGTCTAGATTTGGACGGAATCGGAGTCTTTAAGGTGTGAGAAAATCTAATAACAATCCGGTGAATCGTTTATGATTTTGATTACATGAGTAGTTAGATAACTCGCTAAGAAATTCATGCGACTTTACGGAATTAAATTCAGGCAAAGTAGAACACTTGAAATTGATCTTGGCGTCGAAGATTTTTTGAAGTGTCGTTGTTTAGAGGTGTTCTGTGAAATGGGAATCAGATTCCTTGATATAGCTCTTTGTCTCAAGAATCCCGCCTTGGCAGACCGTTGTGGCGGGATGAGTGCAGTTGTGGCTGGTGAGACACAACTTAATATCGTTAATACACCCCCAAAACGATCTTATTTGACACTTTTTAATCTTTAAAGCTAAGAAACAAATCCCAAGCGACTTCTACTCGTTTTTCACCATTCTTGAGGCTAAAAGTAAGATTTTTACTCCTCGAATCTATTTTTTGATCCGTCAAACGTAATAAAATGGATTACTATTGATGGTGAAGAGTTTTTTTTTTATAGATTCCATGGTGGAACCCTAAATTGGATAATTGGGACCATGAGTTTGTTCTAGGGTTCATAGAATTGTTAGTAATCTGGGTAATTAATAATTGTTTAATAATTTCCGTATTATATGATTGTTTGTATAATAAGAACAAGCGGAAAGAAACCGGAAAGGGAAGGATCAAGTTTCTTAGGGTTTCAAAATTGTTTCGAGGTAGGTGATGATTGTGATTCTATAATTGTGTAATGTATTCTTGTTATGGCTTCATTATGATGCATGTATGTATATGAATGTTGCATTGTTGAATTCATAGCTGCTGAAAATGAGACAGATGAATGATTATATGCCATGAATCACTCTTGATTGTATGACTTCAAAGCATACTTATGTTTTTGATCGTGGTGTGTTGATGGATTGGATTGCCATGTTCCGGCATAGCTAACTAGTTCGAATTGTCACGTTCTAACATAAAATGAGATCGAATTGCTACGTTTCAGTATAACTATGGAATCAGTTTTCACGTTCTGGTGCAGTAACAATTTGGGTTTAAGTTCAATGAGAGGACCAACCACTTGTGATAAATGTGTATGTTGAAGCATGTGATACTCAATGTCATATATGTTTACATGTATATATTGTTGTATTAACTTGTTTATGTTGCACTTAGTGGGATAGTCACGTGATCCCACTAATACACAGTGTTTGTGTACTGATACTGCACTTGCTCTTATTTTTGTTGAGTACACGACATTTTTCAGTGGCTATTGACAAACATCGCTTAGAAGATCTGTGATTGTTGCTTTCGAATTCAAGGGTGAGATAACATCTCCAGGCTGCTTTGGATTCTCTTTGGGTCTAGGTCCACATTTCGGACTTAGACTAGTTCTTAGATGTTTTATAATAGTTCGGATTACGACCCTTCTTGTTTTAGACTTGATTATCGTTTAGTAGTTTTGATACATTGACTTTCAGGTTCTAGGTTGTTTACTTCCGCATTTGTTTAGTTAGTTCTTTAGAATCTTTGTTGAAGTTTATGCAAACTTCTTATTTAGCTTATTTAACTTGCTACCGTAACATAATTTTTTTTTTATATATATTTTTATAATTTGATTTAGGTTAAAGAATGTGGATATGGGTCAAATGGGTAGAAAATTTTTTGATGGATTGAAATTTAAATTTATCCAATAGAAAAATGTCACATAAAAAGTAATACTAATAATAATTAAAAAAATTAAAAAATTATTAATTTTAAGGGTGATTGTGGACCAAAAAGATGAACAGAGGGATATTTTTTATTCAATAGATAAAAAAAGGATATTTTTACCCCTTCTCAAATAGTTTAGTTCTTTTCTATTTATTATTGTATATGTTGATTATGAAATCTACAAACACCGTCAAAGTAGTTATATTGCTCAAAAAAAGCTGAATGAAGTTGAAACTCTATAAATGAAATTGATATGATCATAAGAGTCGAACATGAAATAAGACAGCCTTTGGATAAATAATTTCATGAATGAGCAAAATATTTTCTTCTTTTCTATTTCTAGCAATAAATAATAAACTTTTAATTTCTTGTTAACATTTTCTTCTTTGAAAGAATGAAAAAGGAATCAAATTATACAGATACAAATAAATGAAAAATCTCAACTTATAATTTCATCAATCAGCAAAAGATTTCTTCTTTTCTATTTGTAGTAGAATAATCAATTTTATTTTCATGTTTCCATTTTCTTTTTTGAAAGAACGAGAAAGAATCAAATTGTAGAGATACAATTGAATTTAATAAGGTGTGATATAAAAGTGAACCTTGGAATTTCTGAAAATTTTTAGCTAGCGTTTGGCCATAGATTTCCAAATATTCTTGGCAAATATTATTTGAGTGAAAATTTGGGTGAAATTTCACCATGTGTTTGGCCATAAAATTTGGGAAATATATTTCACCTTTTTAGAAAAATATGATTTATACACACAAGTTTTAAAAACTATCAAAACTAACTAAAAGTTTATATTACAAGTCAATTGAATGTTAGTTACAACAATAACAAATAATGTCCATGACACTGAAGCAATGTGGTAATTTAGAGTGAGTGCAACAAGAATTATTTCATACATCGTGAAGTAGATAAAGTATATGACTTTGTTACCTAAAGCCAATTTTTAATAATTTTCATCAACAATCATATCATTATTTAATATTCACTAAATATTTCATCACTATTTTGGTGTTCACGTAAAAAATGATGTAATACAACGCAAGCAACTACTAGAAAGGGTGTTTTTGTAAAAGATAAAAGATTGGGGTAAAGTTTTAATTTTTAAAATATCCCAAATAATGATATTTGGCCCAAATACTAGAAAAAACTAGTATTTGAAAATTTGGGATATTTGCCAAAAATATTTGCCAAATAATGACAAATTGTATGGACAAACATTATTTGCCAAATTTTTCCCAAATATTATTTTGAAAATTTATGGCCAAACGGGCCCTAGTAACTTTATTTATTAATCATCTAAAATTTCAATTTATTCATGACAATTTGATAGTCTATTAGACATTGATATTGGGAGATAAAAATATTTATTTTGAGAAAAAATATTTTTGTAGAAAAGTTAAGTGTTCGATAAATTAGTAAAAGTGCTTTTAAATAAAAGCATATTTTTTTTATGTTATTTGTAAGAAGCAAAATATTTTTGCTTATTAAAAAGACAAAATTAGAAATAAAAAATTATTTTATTCAAGATTAAAATATCTCTTTCGTATATACATAAATATATCTCTTATTAATTAACTAGCATACCTCATAATTTGGTTAACTTTCATTTAAGAATTTTATTTTATAATTGTTAGATAATAAATTTTATATTTATTTATGTTAATATATTATTATTTTATATTTTACATATAAGTAGACAAAATTAGAAAAAAAAGATAAGAACAATATTTTGTAAGGTTAGAAAGGGAATTTTTTTTTTAAAGTTTTCATCTCCCCGGAAAAAAAAGTATAATATTGATTAAAAATTTGAATATATACATTTAATTTAATAAAAATAAAAGTTTAATTAATTTTTTATAATAATATTTAAAATAATCTTTCTTTATAAAGTGATCTTAATAAAAACAATTTTTTTCTAGGTTCTCAATCTTTAATAAAGCTAAAGCCACTTTCTTTTCCAATTTCTTTAATTGATACTTTTTAATTTCTTTTAGCTGCGTAACAGACTGGAAATTCAGAGTTTAAAATAAGAAAAATTATAGTAACTCAAATTGCAATTAAAATCCGTGAATCATAGTTGTCATTTTCCAAGAAAAACCAAAACAATCACTAAGACCAAAATTAGTGTACAATGATCTCAATAAAAAATAATTCATTTAAGATTTGGAGGAATTTAAAATTTTGTCCTTAGCCAAAAAAATTCTTTCTGAATTGTTTTAGAAAAATTTCCTTATTTGTATAATGTCCTGTCTATATCACTATGTATCTACTTTTTTAAGTCACAAATTATGGGCAATTTCTTTGAGGAAATTAAAACAACTTTTTTCTACTAGACATGGACATGGTAGATTAGGACATTTGCCAATTTAAGCTTTTCTATGCCTTCATTTTCTTCTAGTACTAATTTTATTTTTGGTCCTTCAAATTATTAACTCCACATGTATTGTATAAATATAGAATAGAATTGTTTTATTCATCTTATTAATTTTCGAATGCCCTCTATAATATTTAGTAATTCTTTCATCATCAAATCATGATTAGTAAATATTTCCTTGCATTTCAATATATTATTTAAATATATAGTAGATTAATTTTATTTTAACGTCGAAATTTAAAATAGACGTAGAACATTAAGGAGAAAATAAAAGATACTCCAAATTAATATCAGTAAAGGCAAATAGATAGACCAATTAAAAAGTGCTATATTAGTAGCTAGCTACTTTGCATTCAAGCTGCAATGTGATAATGCAATGTTCCTAACCTTTTGTTCAAAGAGGATGATGAATTATGAAAGTGAAAGAAAACTAAGAGCTACTATTTATTAGTCAAAATTTAAAAAGTCAGGATTTTGATCTTATGACTTCTGATTTATTTGTGTGATCTTAACTTTAAACAAATAGTTAAAAATATCTTCTTAACTTTATCAAATATAATAAAAATTATTTTAAAATTAGGAAAAAGAGTCTGATATACCCTTTAATTTTGTCATTTAGAATTGATGTACTCCTTGTTATGACTTGTATATACCCATACATATAAGCAAATGACTCATATATACCCTTTTCCTCTAACGAAAATGAAAAAAATAATAAATTTAATCTAATTTTTTTTCTAAAAAATATAATCCCACATGAGTAATTTTATCATAGTCAAACATACATTTTTTGACTTTTTTTTTGTTTCAATAACTAATTTAGAATTATTATTTTGATAATCAAATTTATTTATATTTCACTAATATTCTTGTAAAACTTATTTTAGATGACCATATTTTATTCTTCGAATACAAAAATTAAATTACATTATAGATAAAAAGAATAGTTAATTTTTTTTCTTCTTTTAAACTAAGGAATGAAAGAAAAAAAAATAAGAATAAGAAACTCAAATAATTATAATAAAAGAAGTCAAAAAATAATTTTTATATGAAAAAAGTTAAAATATACCTTGAACTTTGATTGAAGAATCATATATACCCATAAATAATTTTTAAAAAACATTAAAAGTAAAAAATATAAACTTAGAACTAATTTTTCAACTTCCATTAAATAAAGGATATATGTAAGTTCATTTTGTAACGGCAGGGGTATATGTGAACCGTTTGTATAACGATAAGGGTATATATGAGTCACTTTCATAATGAGGGGTATATCACCACCAAATGACAAAGTTGAGGGGTATATCAAACTCTTTTCTCTTAAAACTATTCTAACATGAAATAACTTAATTCCACCTGATTCGAAATCAAATAAAAAGAACATATAGAATTCATAATCTTGGAAATCCAAAGAATAATAGGTAATATAGTAAATGTATACTTTTTTGAATAGTCTTTTATCTAAATAAATAAAGAAAAAGAAATGATGGTGATTACTGATCTTTATGTGAAACATGCAATGATGAATGAATTCTTTATCTCCTTAATATAATTATGTAAGTGCCACACCTTGTTATATTTTATGCAACATTCTTTCAATGAAAAGTTTAAAGGAAAAGATGCTTGTTTTTCAATTTGGTAATCACAATTCATAATATATATAAATACCAAAAGTTAATCATTTTCTATCCACGCTTTTCTATAATTTTTTAAATTAATGATAATGTCATTGTCTAGAATATTAACCAATTAATTTATTCATATAATGTACTATTAAGATATGAAATTGATAATTAATTATTTGCAGTGTTGGAGTCAGAATTTTTTTAAAGTGTGTCCAGAAATAACAATTTGTTATGTTAAAGATATCAAAAATAGGTTATTTAATTATTTCGTATATCATTTTTTGTGTATATACGTTAATTTTTTTTTCGACGAAGGATATCCAATTGGACATCCTTGACAGTATATGGCTATGCCGCTAATTATTTGAAATAAATAATGGTTTGTAAGAGTTAAGACGAGTAAAAAGAAGAAAAAATAAAATGCGACAAAGAAGTCTTATTTGATTAATGAAGTAAAATAAGTACATAGTAATATAGTTTTATTTCAAAATAGAAAAAACAAAGTACATAATTTTTTTTTCTCGCTAGAAGTAAAGTGAGTAAATAAGCTATGATCAACGCATGCATTTACAAGTCAAATATACAGCTTTTTTCCAAATATATTTTTCTATATTTTAAGTTTTTTATTATAATTTTAAATCTACATTATCCTAAAAAAGATTTTGTTTCATTTTAAATAACTTAATTTTATTTTTTATCCATTTAAAAAGAATGATACATTTCCATATTGAATACTAATTTAATTTAAAAAAGCTTATTTTATCCTAAATGAATAATTTATAACTATACAAATATCCATCATTAATTTAAAAATCTTTTCTTCATTTTAGAAACCTTTGCTAAATCAAACTAACCATATAAATTAGAATACAACTAACTATTTTCACATAAACCATATTATTCTGTCTATTATTTCACTTTTAATAACATAATTTTATAATCATAGTAATATATTTCACATTCACATGTTATTTCTTTTTTAAGATAAAGAAATTTCTATTCAAAAGGAAAATATCCACAAAATCATGAGAAAATAGATAAAAATGTTACATTTGTTAACTCAATCAATCAAAATCATATTAATTAAATAAATAAAAATTATCCGATTAGGTAGAGTAAAAAAAGGAGATTGGGTGGTAAAACACTACTGGAAAGCGCACTAAAGACAGTGGCACTAACGTAATAAGGTCAAATTTGAAGCCTTTATAATAAAGATAGTGGTAATATAAACCCGACAGTAGTCCTCCATAACTCCTTCGATCCTCTCTCTCAGTCGCATTTACCGGCGACTGTCTCCTCTTCTGTTCTTGCTTTTCTGATGGGTTCTCTTTTCTGTTTCTCTCTCATTGCTTTTCTCCTTGTTCTTCACCCATGTTTCGCAAAGAAAACTTACATTGTTCATGTGAAACATCAACAAAAGCCGCCTTCTTATTCTACTCATCATGATTGGTACGATGCTCAGTTGAAATCTCTTTCTTCTTCTTCCAACTCTGAATCTCTTCTTTACTCTTACGATACTGCTTATCCTGGATTTGCTGCTTCTCTTGACCCCCATGAGGCTGAATTGCTCCGACAGTCTGATGATGTGGTTGGGGTGTATGAGGATACTGTTTATACACTTCATACTACTCGGACCCCTGAGTTTCTTGGGTTAGATAATCAGTTGGGGGTTTGGGCTGGGCATACTCAACAAGAGCTTAACAGTGCTGCTCAGGATGTTATTATTGGAGTGCTTGATACCGGTGTTTGGCCTGAATCTAAGAGTTTTAGTGATGTGGGTATGCCTGATGTGCCGTCCAGATGGCGTGGGGAATGTGAATCTGGACCTGATTTCGATCCAAAGGTACATTGTAACAAGAAACTGGTTGGTGCGAGATTTTTCGCTAAAGGTTACCGTATGTCGTCTTCTAGTTCATTTACGAATCAACCCAGACAGCCTGAATCGCCTCGGGATCAGGACGGTCATGGCACCCATACAGCCAGTACCGCCGCTGGTTCACCAGTGGGTAACGCTAGCCTTTTTGGTTATGCTAGTGGAATCGCTCGTGGTATGGCTCCTCGTGCCCGTGTAGCTACTTACAAGGTGTGTTGGCCTACTGGTTGTTTTGGGTCTGATATTCTTGCAGGTATGGACCGTGCTATTTTGGATGGGGTTGATGTGTTATCTTTATCTTTGGGTGGTGGATCAGGTCCTTATTATCGTGATACCATTGCTATTGGTGGTTTCTCTGCTATGGAGAAAGGAATTGTTGTGTCGTGTTCTGCAGGTAACAGCGGTCCTGCTAAGGCTTCACTTGCAAATACAGCTCCATGGATTATGACTGTTGGTGCTGGTACCATAGACCGTGATTTCCCTGCTTATGCTGTTTTAGGTAATGGCAAAAAGATTACTGGTGTGTCTTTATACAGTGGTAAAGGTATGGGTAAAAAGCTAGTTAGCTTAGTTTACAACACAGATAGTAGCTCTAGCCTTTGCTTGCCTGGTTCCCTAAACCCTAAAGATGTTCGTGGGAAGATAGTGGTATGTGACAGAGGGACTAATGCTAGAGTAGAAAAGGGTCTAGTGGTTAAAGAAGCTGGTGGGGTTGGGATGATATTGGCCAACACCGTCGAGAGTGGTGAGGAGCTGGTGGCAGACAGTCATTTGTTGCCGGCGGTGGCTGTTGGGAGGAAATTGGGAAATGTGATTAGGCAGTATGTGAAGAGTGAGAAGAATCCGACTGCGGTGCTCAGCTTTGGAGGTACGGTTGTGAACGTTAAGCCATCGCCTGTAGTGGCAGCGTTTAGCTCAAGAGGGCCTAATACAGTGACTCCACAGATATTGAAGCCTGATTTAATTGGACCTGGAGTTAACATATTGGCAGCTTGGTCTGAGGCTATTGGCCCTACTGGCCTTGAGAAAGATACCAGGAGGACCAAGTTCAACATCATGTCTGGTAAGTATCACCAACGGATTCTTCCTTTCTTTATTCATGTGTAGTTTAATTAAATTCTAGATCCATCAATTGCAACATTTTACAATTGGTATAGTGATAGTCTCTCTTCCATTAATGAGTATAGCAAGATCCCACTCTCCCTGTGTTAGATTGTTCAAAAATGTATTGCTTTTTAACATGTGTTTGGCAACATATTTGAAGAGTTCGAGCGACAGTACTGGTCCCTACTTTTTTTTTTTAAAAAAAAAGAAGCATAAAGGTCGTAAACTTGTAATGGATTTAACATCATCATATGGACCTACCTGAATCAGTTCATTAGCTGGAAATAATGTGATGTACTTTTTTATAAATCTGACACACAATACACTCATTTGAATTTTATAGTATTTGATCTTGTTTAATATTGAACTCTATTGCAGGTACATCCATGTCCTGTCCTCATATCAGTGGATTGGCTGCACTGCTGAAAGCAGCACATCCTGAATGGAGTCCAAGTGCAATCAAGTCTGCACTTATGACAACTGCCTATAATCGCGACACCACTAACTCCCCTCTTCGTGATGCCGAAGGTGATCAACTTTCCACTCCATGGGCTCATGGAGCAGGTCATGTTGATCCTCACAAGGCACTCTCCCCGGGTCTTGTCTATGATATTAGGCCTAAGGAGTACATCAAGTTCTTATGCTCGTTGGACTATGAGATGGAACACATACAAGCCATTGTCAAGCGCCCAAATGTCACTTGTGCTAAGAAATTTTCAGATCCTGGGCAGATCAACTACCCATCGTTTGCAGTTTTGTTTGGCAAATCAAGGGTTGTTCGTTACACCCGTACCTTGACCAATGTGGGAGCTGCAGGCTCTACCTATGAGGTAGTCATTGATGCTCCCCCGTCTGTTACTGTGACTGTGAAGCCATCAAAGCTTGTATTCAAAAAGGTAGGAGAGAGGCTGCGATACACAGTCACATTCGTGTCAAAGAAGGGTGTTAGCACGATGAGCAAGACTACATTTGGTTCGATATCTTGGAATAATGCTCAAAACCAAGTTAGAAGTCCAGTTTCATATTCGTGGTCACAATTATTTAACTGAAAGGTTGTTCCTTCAATCTAATGTATGGTTTTCCCTTTTTGAATTACCAGCAAAAATTGTGGTAATCAGATGCTGCGAATGGAAGTGTTTTCTTTTTTTTTAGCAATCTGAGTGATAGGGTTCCTCCAAAAAGTTTTAGTTTTATGCAATGCAATTATAGCCCTTGCTTGTATGATATCATGTGAGGTAATGTATTTATTACATGTCAAGAAAATTCTTGTTAGTGTTGGGAAAAAACAATTAAAACGCTAAGGCCAAAACACCCACTATATTAATAATAGAGTTAGTAGACTGAGCCTGAATCTGCAGCTGCAGTCTCAACCAACGAACAAAACACTGAATCTTCTCCTCTGTAGGTATGAATGGCTACAACATCAAATACAGAGCAACAAAAAAAAGATAAAATTGAAAGAGAAATCACCCAAAAATGCAGCTACAGAAAATGTGGTTTTCTAATTGAACAGAAAGTGGGCTCGAACTAGCCGCCCGTGACAGGAACTGCTTTAAAGGAAAAAAAAAGAAAAGATTTAACTAGTTCTTCCAAATGAGTTATGATGTATGGAGTGTATAAAATATAGGAAATACTAAGCAAATAGCTCTTATAATGAAAATAATTACATTATATACTCCCTCAAACATTGGCTCATTAAAAATAAACTTTCAAAAACATCAATTTCATGTCCACTTGAACAAATTAGAAAATTCAATTTTGATCAATTCTTCACGAATTCAATCGTGGAATGTAAAATGAAGTTATGCCACAAACTTTGCAGAATGTGTGAGTACCGAATATATAGGCCTTTGAGTCGCCGAGAAGTTCAAATAAAGTCTCATGGAACAGTCATAGCAGTCGCAACAATGCTAGATGCTAACTCTTTTACAGTGACAGCCACCGGTATAATTGACATTCTTCAGAATTGTCTATCATATATTAGTGTTTCATCTTTCAATGAAGATTTCCTGGAACAATCTACTTATTTCATACTTGTGCAAACAACAAATCTAAAGATTTAACATACTAGGACACCTTAGGTATAAGCGCTGGCGTATCTTGCCTCCGATATTGGAAAACTTGCGGTATTCAAAACTAACTTAGTAAGTGATACTCAAAAGGTATATATCTACAAGATGGGTATCATTGAAGTTTCTATTATTCATAACTAACTTAGTAAGTATATATATCTACAAGATTGCAATCATTGGGATTTTCATTTTCATAACTTTCTTAGTAAGTGAGACAAAAAAGATATATATATATATATATATATATATATATATATATATATATATATATATATATATATATATATATATATATATATATACCTATAGGATTGGTATCTTTGAGGTTTCTCTTGTTCATAACTAACTTAGTAAGCGATACTAAAATAGTATTCATCTATATGACTGGTAATATTAACGTTTCTCTTGTTTATAACTAACTTAGTAAGTGATACCAAAAGATACATATACCTACAGGAATGATATCATTAGAGTTTCTCTTGCTCATAACTAACTTAGTAAGTGATACTATATGAGGTTTTTCTTGTTCATAACTAAGTAAGTGATACTATATATATATACCTAAATGATTGATATCATTGAGGTTTTACTTATTCATAACTAAGTAATTGATAAAAAAAAAGATATATATACTTGCACGATTGGCATCATTGAGGTTTTTCTTTTTCATAACTAACTTCGTAATTGATACTAAAATCGTATATATCTGCATTATTGGTACCATTGAATTTTCTCTAGTTCATAACTAACTTAGTAAGTGAAATAAAAAAAGATATATACACCTACAAGATTGGTATCATTGAGGTTTTTTCTTGTTCATAACTAACTTAGTAAGTGAAATGTAATGAACCTTATTGTCATTTTTAGTGTTTTATCTTCTGTGCATCGTTTAGAGCATTCCTATAGCAATCCCAAGTCATTTATGACTAGTTGGGACTGACAGATCGGTCACCTGGTCATTCGTTTGGTTATTGTGTGAGCTTTAGTATTTTTGGAGCTTATGAACCTTGAATGATCATTTTCAATCAAAAGTTCAAGAAGATGATATCAGAATCCAATTCTGAGGATTCCATCAGTTCCGGAAGGGTCATTTTATGCTAGTAGCATTGCCGACATGACTCCCGAAGTTTTCAGTGTGAGTTGGTGTGATTAGGCGTTTTAACTTTAAGTTAAAGGCTAAGTTTAACTTTAGTCAACATTCTGAGTAAACGTGCTCGGATGAGAATTCTATCAGCACGGCTAGCTCCGGAATGTCGAGTTTGATCTAGTTTGACCCTTTTTTCGTGATCTAAGGTTTTTGATATTTTTTCGAGCTCTTTTGTGGTTTTTGACTTAAAATGGCTAATGAAAGTGGGACCCACATTTTATCGAGATGACCTCTGATGGAAATTTCGACTGTGCCATTGAGTCCGGAATGTCGACTTTTGTAGGGTAGCATATCTGTTTTATTTTTATCAGGTTTCGAACGGATTCCGAGCACCCCTCGGAGACTTTGAAAAAATTAGACAAAGCTGAAATCTGGTGCAGCCCTTTAATGACCAGAATTGTTGGGTTATAGGTCTTTTTTCCTTCCTATGTGGATAAATAAAAGCTCAATTTGGACCAACCCATTTTTGCCCATAAGCCCATTCTTATGAGCCAAATATAAGCCTATTTTAGGTCTTATTTTCAGACATACACAAGAGAGTTTTTCAGCAGCCAAAAAGGGAGAAAAGAGAGATTTTCGCAGTCCAAATTCAGCCTTCATAGCCAACTTCAAATTGCGATTCCCGCTTCGTTTCTTGTCCGATTGAGCTGATTTTTGGACAGCATATTGTCTTCATCTCAATCTTTGATTAAAAACTGACAGAGTTGGATTTGGTGGCCTGCAGCTTCAGTTTTTCTATCGTGAACAGTAGCTGCGAAATTGGTGATTTTGCTCCTTTAATTCTCTAGATTTGGTGCAATCTTATTTTGTTGTTGCTCGTTGTTTGGCACTTGTTTTGTGGCCAATTTTGGAGAACAATATTGTAACTCTTGGTGATTATAGTGGAGCTTTTGGTCCCGTGGTTTTTTACTCTTAACATCGAAGGGTTTTCCACGTAAATCTTGGTGTCTTGTGTGATTGGTTTATTATTGTCTTGTTATATTTGTTTGGTTGAATTACTTGCTGCCTTAATATCATATTGCTTGTGGTTGTTTGTCTTTTCTTGGTTCAAATCGAAAAGGGAAAGTATAGACTTCAGTATTCTTCCGCTGTTATCCTGTCAGGCATTCTTGGTAGTGCCTTGTCTTTCCCAACAAAGTGGTATCAGAGCATTGGTTATTGTTGATTGTCGTTTTGAATGATGGAGGCAAATATGAGCAAAATGGTGTGTTTAAATGGTAGTAACTATCATATTTGGAAAGGCAAGATGAAAGATCTTCTATTTGTCAAGAAGATGCATTTACCTGTGTTTGCTTCTAAAAAGCCTCAGTCTTTGAATGATGAAGAATAGGAATTTGAGCATCTGCAGGTTTGTGGCTATATTAGACAATGGGTTGATATTAATGTTAGAAATCATATTGTGAATGAGACACATGCCAAAAGTTTGTGGGACAAGCTCGAGACACTTTATGCTTCGAAGACTGGCAACAACAAGTTGTTCCTATTGAAACAATTAATGAATATCAGGTATAAAGAGGGCACTCCTATTTCTGATCATATAAATGATTTTCAGGGTGTTCTTGACCAGCTGTCCGGAATGGGTGTAAAGTTTGATGATGAGATACAGGGACTTTGGCTTCTTAATACTCTGCCAGACTCTTGGGAAACTCTTCGAGTTTCTTTGACTAATTCTGCTCCCAGTGGTGTTGTAACCATGGAATATACTAAGAGTGGTGTCTTGAATGAAGAAATGAGAAGAAGATCTCAAGCCTCATCTTCTTCAGCTTCACACTCCGATGTTTTGGTTACTGAAGATAGGGGGAGAAACTAGTCCAGAGGTCAGAATGATAGAGGTAAAAGTAGAAGCAAGTCAAAGTCTAAATACAAGAATACTACATGTGACTATTGCCACAAGAATGGGCATATCATGAAATATTGTTACAAGCACAAGAGAGATATGAGACAACAAAAGAGAGAAGCGATAATGAAAATCGTGTTGCTGTTGTGTGCTAATAATGATCTTCTTGTTTCTTGTGATGAAAATGCCATTAATCTTGTTCGTGATGAGTCTAGTTGGTTTGTGGATTCTGGTGCTACTTCTCATGTCACGCCAAAGAAGGAATTATTTTCTTCTTATACTCCAGGTAATTTTGGAACGTTGAAAATGGGCAATAATCATAAAGTTGAAGTTATTGGCATTGGGACAGTTTGTTTGGAAAGTAACAATGGTTCCAAACTAGTTCTCAATAATGTCAAGCATGCTCCAGATGTTCGCTTGAATTTGATTTCTGTGGGATATCTTGATGATGAGGGTTATGTTAATACACTTGGTGTTGGCCAGTGGAAGCTTACTAGAGGTTTGATGGTTGTGGCCCGTGGTGACAAGTTGTCTAACTTGTATGTATTTCAGGGCTCCATATCCAGAGACTCAGTAAATTTGGTGGAGAATGATACTTCATCAGAGTTATGGCACAGAAGGCTGAGTCATATGAGCGAGAAGGGGATTGATAGTTTGGCTAAGAAAAATTTGCTTTCTGGAGTGAAACAAGCAAAGTTGAAGAAATGTGTTCATTGCTTAGCCGGTAAACAGAAAAGAGTTTCTTTTCAGAGTCATCCGCCTTCAAGAAAGCTTGATTTGCTGGAGTTGGTACATTCTGATTTGTGTGGTCCTTTTAAGGTAAGATCTCATGGTGCTGCACTTTACTTTGTGACTTTATTGATGATCATTCTCGCAAACTCTGGGTATTTCCTTTGAAGTCCAAGGATCAAGTACTTGATGTGTTCAAGAGTTTTCAGGCCTTGGTTGAAAGACAAACAGGGAAGACATTGAAATGCATCCGCTCAGATAATGGTGGTGAGTATATTGGTCCTTTTGATAGATATTGCAGAGAGCAGGGTATTAGGCATCAGAAAACTCCTCCAAAGACTCCTCAGTTAAATGGTTTAGCAGAGAGGATGAACAGAACTCTAGTTGAGAGAGTTAGATGTATGCTTTCAGATGCTAAGCTGTCAGATTCCTTTTGGGCAGAAGCACTTAATACTGCTGCTTATGTTATCAATTTATCTCCTGCTGTTGCTTTAGATGGTGATGTCCCTGACAGAGTTTGGACTGGTAAGAATGTTTCTTATGATCATCTTAGAGTCTTTGGGTGGAAAGCCTTTGTACATGTTCCTAAGGATGAAAGGTCAAAGTTGGATGTTAAAACTAGGCAGTGTATCTTCATTGGTTATGGTCAAGATGAATTTGGCTATCGTTTTTATGATCCTGTTGAGAAGAAACTTGTTAGAAGCCGTGATGTTGTGTTCTTTGAAGACCAAACAATTGAAGATTTTGACAAAGCTGACAAGGCTGATTTTCAGAGTAATGAAAGCTTAGTTGATGTTGATCCAGTTCCTTTGACTATTGCACTGGAAGAAAATCTTCATAATGATGAAAATCAAGTTGATAATGAAGATGGTGATCATGTTCAGAATGACCGGCATAATGTTGTTGATGCTCCAGTGCAAGATGATGTGGTTGTCCAACAACCAATTATAGATGCTCTAGAGAGTTCTCTCAGACGATCTAGTAGAGAGAGAATTCCTTCATCTCGTTATTCTCCCAATGAGTATGTACTCTTGACTGATGGGGGAGAACCTGAGAGTCTTGATGAGGCCATGGAAAGTGAAGAAAAAAAAGGTGGTTTGATGCTATGGAAGATGAGATTAATCCTTGCATGATAATCATACCTTTGATTTGGTTAAGTTACCTAAAGACAGAAAGCTTTGAAAACAGGTGGGTTTTTCGGGTGAAACATGAAGATGGTAATCCAGTTCCACGGTACAAAGCTAGATTAGTTGTCAAGGGATTTAATCAGAAAAGGGAGTTGATTTTGATGAGATATTCTCTCCAGTTGTGAAGATGTCATCCATTCGTGTGGTTCTAGGCTTGGCTGCAAGTCTAGATTTAGAGGTTGAGCAAATGGATGTTAAAACTGCTTTCCTCCATGGTGACTTAGATGAAGAAATTTATATGGAGCAACCGGAAGGTTTTGAAGTCAAGGGAAAAGAGAATTATGTTTGCAAATTGAAAAAGAGCTTGTATGGTTTGAAACAAGCTCCCAGACAGTGGTACAGGAAGTTTGGTTCTTTTATGAGTCAGCAGGGCTTCAAGAAGACTTCTTCAGATCATTGTGTTTTTGTGCAAAAGTTCTCTAATGGTGACTTTATTATTGTGTTGCTTTATGTTGATGACATGCTTGTTGTTGGTCATAATACTTGCAGGATTCAGAAGTTGAAGCAAGAGTTGAGTAAGTCTTTTGCTATGAAAGACTTAGGACCAGCAAGGCAGATTCTTGGCATGCAGATTGTCCGTGATAGAAAGGCCAAGAAATTGGTATTATCACAAGAGAAGTACATTCAGAAAGTACTTCGCAGATTCAGCATGGACAAAGCTAAGGTTGTCAGTACACCTTTAGCTATGCACTTCAAATTGAGCACGAAACAGTGTCCTTCTAGTGATGATGAGAAGGAAGATATGAAGAAAGTTCCTTATGCTTCAGCTGTTGGTAGTTTGATGTATGTGATGGTTTGTACAAGACCGGATATTGCTCACGCTGTTGGAGTTGTTAGCCGTTTTCTTTCTAATCCGGGAAGAGAACATTGGAATGCTGTGAAGTGGGTTATGAGATATCTTTGTGGCACTTCTAGTCTGAGTTTGTGTTTTGGTACAGGGAAGCCTATTCTTTGTGGTTATACTGATTCAAACATGGCTGGTGATGTTGATACTCGCAAGTCTATTTCAGGGTACTTGGTTACTTTTGCAGGGGGAGCTGTGTCTTGGCAATCTAGGTTGCAAAAATGTGTTGCTCTATCTACTACAGAAGCTGAGCTTATTGCTGTCGTTGAAGCTTGTAAAGAGTTGCTTTGGATGAAGAGATTCTTGGGGGAACTTGGTTGTGCTCAAGAGAGGTATGTGCTTTATTGTGACAGTCAAAGTGCTATACATCTTGGCAAGAATTCTACGTTCCATGGTCGGTCTAAACACATTGATGTGAGATACCATTGGATTCGAGATGTGTTGGATTCTAAGTTGCTTGAGCTTGAAAAGATTCATACAAATGACAATGGTTCCGATATGATGACTAAAGCTTTGCCAAGAGGGAAGTTTGAAGATTGTTGCATGGTCGCCGGGATGGCGGTCTCATCCACATAGTCGTGAGGGGGAGAATTGTTGGGTTATAGGTCTTTTTCCCTTCCTATGTGGATAAATAAAAGCTCAATTTGGACCAACCCATTTTTGCCCATAAGCCCATTCTTATGAGCCAAATATAAGCCTATTTTAGGTCTTATTTTCAGACATACACAAGAGAGTTTTTCAGCAGCCAAAAAGGGAGAAAAGAGAGATTTTCGCAGTCCAAATTCAGCCTTCACAAATTGCGATTCCCGCTTCGTTTCTTGTCCGATTGAGCTGATTTTTGGACAGCATATTGTCTTCATCTCAATCTTTGATTAGGAACTGACAGAGTTGGATTTGGTGGTCTGCAGCTTCAGTTTTTCTGTCGTGAACAGTAGCTGCGAAATTGGTGATTTTGCTCCTTTAATTCTCTAGATTTGGTGCAATCTTATTTTGTTGTTGCTCGTTGTTTGGCACTTGTTTTGTGGCCAATTTTGGAGAACAATATTGTAACTCTTGGTGATTATAGTGGAGCTTTTGGTCCCGTGGTTTTTTACTCTTCACATCGAAGGGTTTTTCACGTAAATCTTGGTGTCTTGTGTGATTGGTTTATTATTGTCTTGTTATATTTGTTTGGTTGAATTACTTGCTGCCTTAATATCATATTGCTTGTGGTTGTTTGTCTTCTCTTGGTTCAAATCGAAAAGGGAAAGTATAGACTTGAGTATTCTTCCGCTGTTATCCTGTCAGGCATTCTTGGTAGTGCCTTGTCTTTCCCAACAAATTTGGGGTTTTAACACCAAATTTTTGGGTTTATTAGCGACCAACTTTGTCCTTATAAAAGCCCAATTTTCACTCTTTACGTTTTACTTTAAAATTGCGATATATTGAGCTATAGAACTCCAAATTGGGCGATTCAAAAGGCTAAGTTGTGAGATTTTTCGAGGTCAACACATTGGTGAGCTTGAAATCTGATTTGGGGACCCGATTTGAGGTAATTTTTGTGTTTTAATTGCTGTCATAGCACATTTTCGAGCTCAATTTTTGGGAAACTTTTAGAAGGTGATTTCTTGGCCATTTTAGGTCCGAATCTAGTGATTCAAGAGCCTATATTGTTGAGTTTTTCGTGAGGATCACTGTGGTGTGATTGGTTTTGACATTTGGTCCTTTATTTTTGATAAATTCTTGTAAATAGCTGCTGCTATTGTTGCTAATTTGTAGCGTAGAATTTAAGTTTTTGGTTGCATGTTCATGTTGGGACTGTCTTGAGTCCCGAATTGTTTTTTATTTTGGAACACAAGTTTCGAGAGCTGTTTAGGACCTTTATTTGGGGTTAATTCTGTATTTCTCAACGCGGATCCCCCTTTTTCCGTTTTGACCGCGAAATTGACCCGTCTCCATTTCTTCCGATTTTAGTGTTTAAATGACCGTAATAACGTTGTGATTCTATTTTTAATAGTGTATCAATGTTTCGAGGACTTTCAGAAAGGAAAAGCTCCGGGGAAGTGATTTTTTGGAGCTCGCGTGATCTGCATTCAGGTAGGCTACGGTTTCCCTTCTTATATTGAACTCGAACATGTGAATGCATGTTTATTAGTTGGGATTTGGTTTGGGTAGTTATTGGATCATGCATAAGTGTTAAAAATTATATTTTCGGCCTTTTTCTGAGAATTATCGGGTAACTGTGAGCATGTTTATTGTTATTAATTGACCTTTTTTGCTATTTGGATTACTTGTATGTTTGAATACTGGTTATCAGAAGTATGTCGGGCCTTAGTTTAGGTTTGACTAGGGTTCCTTAGAAATGCATGATTCAAAGTCGGTAGGACTTAGTTTAGCCCCGACGTTGCTCGACCGGCTTAAATCCTTATAGACTGGTGTAGCAGACTTGAGTATGATAGTTTGATATTTAGCTAGACGATGAGGTCGCTCCATCGAAGTTATCCTTATTTCTTCGATGTTACGGCTTCTCGAGTTACGTCAGTGACAATGAATTCCGTTCCGCGATTCAAAGTTGAGTTTCGATTTGACTTAAAGGACTTACATTGATTAAATAAGTTTGGATGGTGTTCCACGGGTATTTATGATTATGGATAGATAAAGACTCTTTCAACAGCTATATCGACATCTTTGTCAGGTATCTGGATTTAAGGTCCGTCCTCGACCATCCACATAATTATGTAGAGCATCCGGTTAGAGGTCCGACCTCAAGTATGTAGAGCATCCGGTTAGAGGTCCGGCCCCAGTTACTTATATTTTGCAATTGGCTACTTGTGTAATTCTGGTGAGCGTCCGATTCAAGGCCCGACCTCCGTATCGTCAGATTCTACTATTTGGTTCGGTGTTCTTTGACCATGAGTTCTATTCTCCTTAAGTTATAGTTATTTTGTGTACTCGTCGAGCTTATGGGGGGCCCATTCGTGTTTTTATTTAAACTTGCGCACGAGTGTATCTTTTGGGCTTATGGGGGGTCCAGTTAGGTGTAGTTAGCTTATTTATATTAATTTAGTTAGATCTTTATACACTCGTGTGCATTCCTGTGTTACTTAGCCTTCCGTTCTTGACATCTAGTTGTGTGATACCGTCTTTTCATATTGCTTTACTTTTCTAGTTCAATCGACCTATGATGCCTACTGGGTACCTGTTATTTGGTATTCATGCTACGCTCTGGATCTATTTTCGTGATGCAGGTTCGAGCAATAGTAGCCAACGTTGATCGAGTTTGGAGCATCTCTGGTCTGGAGACAGGGGTGAGCACACATCGTTTTGTACTATTTCAGTCTTCATCTGTTGATATAAAAACTTGTCTTTTACTTTTCGAGACAGTCTAGTTTCGGTTGTCCACTGTTGGGACTTGTACTCGTTTTGTTGGTAGCTCTGTATTAGTGACTTCAAGGTTCAGGGAGGGATCCTTAATTGTCTTTATGTTTTAGTTTGCTTATGTTGTTATAGTAATTTTGCTTAGTCTTGTTTAGTTTCTACCCACACACCCATTGCGTGTTGTTCTGGGTTACGGTTTGGCTTACCTACTGGTGGGTTATAGTTAGGTGCCTTCATGGCTCGAGAAATTGGGTCGTGACATGAAACTAATATAGTTACAATAATGGTATCATTGAGGTTTCTCTTGTTCATAAACAACTTAGTAAACAATACTAAAAAGATATATATACCTGCAGAATTAATATCATTGAGTTTTTTCTTGTTCATAACTAATTTAGTAAGTGACACTAAAATCGTATATATTTACATGATTGGTATCATTGGGTTCTCTAGTTCATAACTAACTTAGTAAGTGATACTAAAATAGTATTCATCTACATGATTGGTATTATTAATTTTTCTCTCATTCATAACTAATTTAGTAAGTGATACTAAAAATATATATATATACCTACAGGATCGGTATTATTAGAGTTTCTCTTGTTCATAACTAACTTAGTAAGTGATACTAAAAAGATATACATACCAACATGATTGGTATCATTGAATTTTTCTTGTGATAACTAACTTAGTAAGTAATACTAAAAATATATATATACCTACAAGATTGGTATAATTGAGTTTTTCTTGTTCATAAATAACTTAGTAAGTGATACTAAAAGCGTATATACCTACAAGATTGGTATCAATGAGGTTTTTCTTAATCATAACTAACTTAGTAAGTGATAAAAAAAATCGTATATACCTACCAGATTGGTATCATAGAGGTTTTTCTTGTTCATAACTAACTTAGTAAGTGATACTAAAATCGTATATATCTAGAGGATTGATATTATTGAAGTTTCTCTTGTTCATAAAGAACTTAGTATGTGATACTAAAAAGGTATATATACCTACAGAGTTGGTATCATTTGATATTTTTCGTGTTTGCGTATACCGAATAGGTATCATTTGATGTTTCTCATATTTCTATCTAACATAGTTAGTGATACTAAACAAGTATATATCTACAGGAATGGTATCATTGAATTTTGTATTGTTTATAACTAACTTAGAAGGTAATACTAAACTAGTATATATAGACAGGATAATATCATTTCATGTTTCTCGTATGTGCTCACAATTAATTTGGAAAGTGATACTACACTAGTATATATATACCTGATAGGTATCACTTTATGTTTCTCGTATTCCTAACTAACTTAGTTAGTGATACTAAACATGTATATATCTACAAAATTGTTATCATTGAATTTTGTATTGGGAAAAATAGTTTATTGGACCTTATACTTGTATGAATTTGTATTTGAACCCTTTTACTTAACAATTTACCAACTTAACCCTTAATCTTATTAAAATTCGCCATTTTAAACCCATTCCCAAACAATTCACGTAACTTCTTAAAAAAAGGACCCTTAAAAAAACCCTAACGATTAACTTCCAAACTCTTCTTTCCTAATCCTCCTTATTTCTTCATTCAAAATTCTGCTTTCCCCCCAAATTCTCCTTCTTCCTTCTTCCAAAATTCTCCTTCTTCCGGATCAGATCAACTTGGACGTTTGTTGTATCTATCAATGGATCAAATACCGATTCTTTTGCAGCATAATAGAATCTGAAATTCAATCATTTGAGACTCTTTCATAGAAACAAAGCCTAATTCACTAATTGCAGACTCATCAATAAATAGTGAAATTTGCGCCGGACCAGGACGCCTTATGCCTCTGCTGATTGTACTGCCTCTTCGGGGATAGTACAATCAGCAGAGGCAGAATCAGGCTCAGTGAAAATATCAAATTTAGAATCAATTTCAATATCTATGTTTCGAGATGCAAAAACTACATCATCGAAAACATCATCTTCTGCAACATCTCCTTTCAGACTCATATCATGATCAGGCAGATATCGTCATTTCCTACAGTTGCAGATGCACTAACGTCATTTTTCATAAAAAAATCTGTAGTCATATATGTAATGACCTGTTTAGTCGTTTTGAGCAGCAGATTTTATTTTTGGAAAAACTGGCTGAGACGACGGTCACTACGACGGACCGTCATAGGCACGACGGACCGTCGAGGGTGTCTCGTCCCAGAACACTTAGAATTCTGAAATTTGGGTATTAAAATCGACTCTCTGTAATCTGTGATGGACCTGCAGGATGTGCCGTCACAGCCACGACGAGCCGTCGTAAGCTCCCGTTGCAAAACACTTCAACTCTTGAGAATTTGGTACGGGAAACGAGTCTCTGACCGTCATGACGGAAGTGCAGGACGGACCGTCACAGTGTCCTTAGTGAAAAATAGAGTTCTGATCGTTACGACGACCTGCGTGACGGACCGTCGCAGGCACGACGGGCCGTCACAGGTTGCGCAAATCCCAGGCAGAATCGGGTGCCACGTTCCGGTACCAGGATAGAAATAGAGGATCGGAGTGCCACGTTCCGGCACCAGGATAGAATATGGATCGGAGTGTCACGTACCGACACAAGAGGAAGAAAGATAATGAATCTTGAAAGATGATAAATATACTCAATCTAATGAACCCTAATTCCCAATGAGTATGGTATTGAGGCTTGAGTCCTCATGTGTGAACTTGGTGGTATTTATTAATGATGATAGTATTTGTTGCTACATGTTGAGTATTGTAGTTGGTTTTATAATATTACTTGATATATACTATTTCTTATTTTGAGTTGGCCGATGATATCTACTCAGTACTTGTGGTTGTACTGACCCCCTACTTTTATGTTTCTTCTTGTTATTTGTGGAGTGCAGCAAACGTGCCGTCGTCTTCAACTCAACAGTGATTCTAGTCAGTCTTCGTCACACCGGATCTTCAGGGTGAGCTAATGCTTCTAGCTTGGACTGGATCTTCTTCTTCAAGTCTTGATGCCTTGAACTTCCGGCATGGACTAGCTTTTTAGTTATTTTTGTTCTTAGACATTCCTAGTTTAGTAATTTGAGATAGATGTTCTTGTGATGATGACTTCCAGATTTTGGGGAATAATAGATGTTGAATTTTAGTAGTTATTGAATTGGTTTTTATTAATGAGTTAAGTCTTCCGCATTACTTTCTGTTGATATACATTGAAATGTTAAGGTTTAGATTGGTTGGTTTGCTCACATAGGAGGGTAAATGTGGGTGCCAGTCGCGGCTCGGTTTTGGGTCGTGACAAACTTGGTATCAGAGCATTAGGTTCATTGGTCTCATCACACAAGAACGAGTCTAGTAGAGTCTTAAGGAACGGTAGGGGGACACCTTTACTTTTCTTTGAGAGGCTATAAGACTTTAGGAATATTCCATTCTTTCTTTTGTGCTACTACTTGAGTCCAATTGGTATCTGGGTGATACAAATTGGTATCTGACCATCTTCACTCTATTTCGCAGATGGTTAGAACTAGAGCAACAACCGCACCAGCAGCAACAACGGCAGGACAAGAAACGACTGAGCCAGCCACTGGGGCTGTAGCTCGAGGAGGATCAGTGGTAAGAGGCCGTGGAAGAGGTCGTGGGAGGGCGTCCTCTAGAGGAAGAGGATGAGCACCTAGCCCATCTGATACTAGGGCGGTGACTCCTCCACCGACCGAGGAGGTGATAAGAGAGGGTGAGGAAGGGGAGAATGAACAAGTGCAAAATGAGGAATTGCCACCCCAACCTACCCCAGAGATGATCAATCAGGTTTTTGCTTATCTTAGCGGGTTATCTGATCACGGTCAGGCACCTCCAGTGGTTTCTGCACCAACACCTCCGGTTTCAGAGATACAACATGCAGCTACTATGGCTCCTCGTATGGATGCCTCATTGGAGATAGGCACATTTCCACGTCTGACTAGTGGGCCTATAATGACAAATGATCAGCATGAACTTTTCAGTAAGTTCTTGAAGTTGAAACCCCCAGTCTTTAAGGGTGCAGAATCAGAGGATGCCTACGATTTTCTGGTTGATTGTCATGAGCTCCTACACAAGATGGGTATAGTATAGCGGTTTGGTGTCGAGTTCGTGAGCTATCAGTTTCAAGGGAATGCCAAAATGTGGTGGCGGTCACATGTTGAGTGTCAACCAACAGAGGAACCACCTATGACTTGGGAATCATTCTCTAGCTTGTTTATGGAGAAGTATATCCCAAGGACTTTGAGAGATAGAAAAAGGGATGAGTTCTTGAGTCTAGAGCAAGGTAGGATGACGGTTAATGCATATGAGGCTAAATTCCGTGCATTATCCAGGTATGCCACCCAACTTTGTTTCAGTCCACAAGAACGGATTCACCGTTTTGTGAAGGGGTTGAGGTCAGAATTGCGGATTTCAGCCTTACAGGTAGCGGCTACGGCAAAATCCTTCCAAGAGGTGGTAGACTTTGTGATAGAGGTGGAAGGAGTGAAGCCAGATGACTTCACCACGACATCGACATCAAAAAGGTTTCGAAAGGGAGGTGAGTTCAATGGTTCTTATACTAGAGGACAGGGTTCTGGAGGTTACTCGGCCCGACCAATTCAGTCTTCACTATAGACTGTAGTTGGGGGTCCACCTCAGACCGGTCAACTCTTCTCTGAGAGGCCTATGCATGAACCCAGAGAGTGCTATGGATGCGGGGAGATTGGACATATTAAGAGATATTGTCCAAAACAGAGTTATAGACCCCCAATAGCTAGAGGTAGAGGTGGTCATGGAAGGGGCCATTATTCTGGAGGACGCGGTGGTCGAGGTAATGATGGTCACCAAAACGGCCGAGGTGATGGGCAAACAAACGAAAGGGCCCATTGTTATGCTTTCCCTGGGAGATCGGAGGCGGAGACATCCGATGCTGTTATCACAGGTAATCTTCTGGTCTGTGATTGCATGGCTTCTGTATTGTTTGATCTTGGATCCACATTTTCTTATGTATCTTCCTCATTTGCTAATGGTCTAAAATTTCATTGTGAACTACTTGACATGCCTATTCGTGTTTCTACTCCGGTGGGTGAGTCTGTGGTAGTTGAAAAGGTATATAGGTCTTGTTTGGTGAACTTTATGGGGAGCAATACTTATGTAGATTTGGTTATCTTAGAAATGGTTGACTTTGATGTAATTCTGGGTATGACTTGGCTTTCTCCGCAATTTGCGATCTTGGATTGTAATGCTAAAACAGTGACGTTAGCCAAGCCTGGGACAGATCCGTTAGTGTGGGAGGGCGACTACACTTCCAATCCGGTTCGTATCGTGTCCTTTCTTCGTGCCAAGAGAATGGTTAGTAAGGGTTGTTTATCCTTCTTAGCACACCTCAAGGATGACACTACCCAAGTACCTTCGATCGAGTTGGTTTCGGTAGTCCGCGAGTTTTTGGATGTGTTCCCTGCAGACCTTCCGGGTATGCCACCGGATAGGGATATTGACTTCTGTATTGATCTTGAACCGGGTACTCGCCCCATTTCTATACCCCCTTATAGGATGGCTCCCGCGGAGTTAAGAGAGTTAAAGGCACAACTTCAAGAATTGTTGAGCAAAGGCTTCATTAGACAAAGTGCATCTCCTTGGGGTGCTCCGGTGTTATTTGTGAAGAAGAAGGATGGGAGCTTTCGGATGTGCATAGACTACAGACAACTGAACAAGGTAACTATTAAGAATAAGTACCCCATTCCTCGCATTGATGACTTGTTCGATCAGTTACAAGGTGCTCGTGTCTTCTCTAAAATTGACTTGAGATCCGGTTATCACCAATTGAAAATACGAGCAACAGATGTGCCAAAGACGGCCTTTCGAACTAGGTATGGGCATTATGAATTTGTGGTAATGTCTTTTGGTCTTACGAATGCCCATGCTGCCTTCATGAGCTTGATGAACGGGATTTTCAAGCCATATTTGGACCTCTTCGTGATCGTGTTTATTGATGATATACTGATATACTCCAAGAGTAAGAAGGAGCATGAGGAGCATTTGAGAATGGTGTTAGAGTTGTTGAGGAAGAAAAAACTTTATGCGAAATTCTTCAAGTGTGAGTTTTGGCTAGATTCAGTGTCCTTCTTGGGGCACGTGGTTTCTAAGGATGGAGTGATGGTGGATCCATCTAAGATTGAGACGGTGAAAAATTGGGTAAGACCTACTAATGTGTCAGAGATAAGGAGCTTTGTTGGGTTAGCTAGCTACTACCGCCGATTTGTCAAGGGATTCTCTTCCATTGCTTCCCAATTAACGAACTTGACTAAGCAGAATGTTCCATTTGTATGGTCGGATGAGTGTGAGAAAAGCTTTCAGAAACTCAAGATCTTGTTGACTACCGCACCTATCCTTACCTTGCCAGTAGAGGGTAAGAACTTCATTGTTTATTGTGATGCATCCTATTCTGGGTTGGGTGCAGTGCTAATGCAAGAGAAGAATGTGATTGCTTATGCTTCGAGGCAATTAAAGGTGCATGAACGTAACTATCCGACCCATGATTTGGAGTTGGCCGCGGTAGTATTTGCACTAAAGCAATGGAGACACTATTTGTATGGGGTTAAGTGTGAGGTCTATACGGATCATCGTAGCCTACAGTATGTCTTTACTCAGAAAGATTTGAACTTAAGACAGAGGAGATGGATGGAACTACTGAAGGACTTCGACATCACTATTTTGTATCATCCGGGGAAAGCGAATGTTGTGGCGGATGCTCTAAGTAGAAAGGCCGGAAGCATGGAAAGTTTAGCTCATTTGCAGATTTCTAGACGCCCATTGGCTAGAGAGGTTCAGATTCTGGCTAATGACCTTATGAGGTTAGAAATAAATGAGAAGGGAGGATTGTTAGCTTGTGTGGAGGCGAGATCTTCTTTTCTTGACAAGATCAAGGGAAAACAGTTTGATGATGAGAAGATAAGTCGAATCCGAGATAAAGTGTTACAGGGAGAGGCTAAAGAAGCAACAATCGATGAGGAAGGTGTTTTGAGGATTAAGGGAAGGGTGTGTGTACCCCGCATCGATGATTTGATCACCACTATTCTGACAGAGGCTCATAGTTCCAGATATTCTATACATCCTGGTGCAACCAAGATGTACCGCGACCTAAAACAACATTTTTGGTGGAGTAGAATGAAGCGCGACATTGTTGATTTTGTTGCGAAATGTCCAAATTGTCAAAAAGTAAAGTATGAACACCAGAGGCCCGGAGGAACCCTTCAGAGAATGCCCATTCCTGAATGGAAGTGGGAGAGGATCGCAATGGACTTTGTGGTTGGTCTTCCAAAGACATTGAGTAAATTTGATTCCATTTGGGTAATTGTGGATAGATTAACTAAGTCCGCTCACTTCATTCCGGTCAAGGTGACCTACAATGCAGAGAAGTTAGCCAAAATCTACATCTCAGAGGTTGTTCGATTACATGGGGTTCCACTCTCCATTATATCAGATAGAGGTACGCAGTTTACTTCTAAGTTTTGGAGAACATTGCATGCTGAATTAGGTACTAGGTTAGACCTTAGTACTGCGTTTCACCCTCAAACTGATGGTCAGTCTGAGCGAACGATTCAAGTGTTGGAGGATATGCTTTGTGCATGTGTGATAGAGTTTGGTGGCCATTGGGATAGCTTCTTACCTTTGACAGAGTTTTCATACAATAATAGCTATCACTCCAGTATTGATATGGCCCCATTTGAAGCATTGTATGGGAGGAGGTGTAGATCTCCCATTGGGTGGTTCGATGCATTTGAGGTTAGACCTTGGGGTACTGACCTCTTGAGGGATTCGTTAGATAAGGTGAAGTGCATTCAAGGAAAGCTTCTAGCGGCGCAAAGTAGGCAAAAGGAGTATGCAGACCGAAAGGTTAGAGACTTAGAGTTCATGGAGGGTGAACAAGTCTTGTTGAAGGTTTCACCCATGAAAGGGGTGATGCGGTTTGGAAAAAGAGGTAAACTAAGTCCAAGGTATATCGGACCATTTGAAGTACTAAAGCAAGTAGGGGAGGTGGCTTATGAATTAGCCTTGCCTCCAGGGCTGTCTGGAGTGCATCCGGTATTTCATGTGTCCATGTTGAAAAGATACCATGGGGATGGAAACTACATCATCCGTTGGGATTCAGTTTTGCTTGATGAGAATTTGACTTATGAGGAGGAACCGGTTGCTATTTTAGATAGAGAAGTTCGCAAGTTGAGGTCGAGGGAGATTGCATCCATCAAAGTTCAATGGAAGAATCGACCGGTTGAAGAGGCTACTTGGGAGAAGGAGGCAGATATGCAAGAAAAATACCCACATCTGTTTACAGATTCAGGTACTCCTTTTCGCCATTGTTTTCCTTCTTTTGATCGTTCGGGGACGAACGATGGGTAAATTGGTATCTATTGTAACGACCTGTTTAGTCGTTTTGAGCAGCAGATTTTATTTCTGGAAAAACTGGCTGAGACGACGGTCACTACGACGGACCGTCATAGGCACGACGGACCGTCGAGGGTGTCTCGTCCCAGAACACTTAGAATTCTGAAATTTGGGTATTAAAATCGAATCTCTGTAATTTGTGACGGACCTGCAGGACGTGCCGTCACAGCCACGACGAGCCGTCGTAAGCTCCCGTTGCAAAACACTTCAACTCTTGAGAATTTGGTACGGGAAACGAGTCTCTGTCCGTCATGACGGAAGTGCAGGACGGACCGTCACAGGTGTGACGGACTGTCACAGTGTCCTTAGTGAAAAATAGAGTTCTGATCGTTACGACGACCTGCGTGACGGACCGTCGCAGGCACGACGGGCCGTCACAGGTTGCGCAAATCCCAGGCAGAATCGGATTTCTTTACACGTTTTAAGGGACGTTTTGGACTTTTCTTTCCTTAAATATAGATTTCGTGGGTTTATATTAATAACTCAAATTCTTGAGGGATAAAAGAGGTAACTTTGGGTTAATTAGTGGGGTATTATTGCCATCTTTTACATTTGATCATATGTTAATTAGGGTAAAAGAAAGAGGGTTTGAATAAAGAAAATAGAAAGAACAAAGAGAAAGAGAGATTGAACGAGAGAGGAGAAACGAAGAGGAAT
This sequence comes from Solanum peruvianum, assembly GCA_027705065.1. Classification (NCBI taxonomy): domain Eukaryota; kingdom Viridiplantae; phylum Streptophyta; class Magnoliopsida; order Solanales; family Solanaceae; genus Solanum; species Solanum peruvianum. The sequence continues at coordinate 58,038,037 of JAKWJD010001761.1, forward strand.
ATCAAAGCTTGAGGAATTTGCTTGTTGAATTCAATTCTTCGGTGGAGGTAGGTTATGGTTTTTACGATATTCGTAGTGAACTCTTAATAGTGAATGATATGTATTGATAGTATTGTAAACCCTGCCATGTGCTTAAATTGTATGCTTGCATGAATATGGTTATGTGATTATGATAAAATAAGCATGATAAAGTTATTGAATCCAAAATCTTGAAAGAACCCTAATTCACTTGTTAATGATGATGCCTTGGTGTAAAAGAAGGCTTGATAAATTATATAATGAGATTGATGATGCCTTAGTATGAAAGAAGGCTTGATAAATTATATAATGAGATTGATGATGCCTTAGTATAAAAGAAGGCTTGATGAATTAGGGGATCGGGTGCCACGTTCCGGTACCAGGATAGAAATAGGGGATCGGGTGTCACGTTCCGACACCAGGATAGTTTATGGATCGGGTGCCACGTTCCGGTACCAGGATAGTATATGAGGATCGGAGTGTCACGTTCCGACACCAGGATAGAATATGGATCGGGTGCCACGTTCCGGTACCAGGATAGAAATAGAGGATCGGAGTGCCACGTTCCGGCACCAGGATAGAATATGGATCGGAGTGTCACGTACCGACACAAGAGGAAGAAAGATAATGAATCTTGAAAGATGATAAATATACTCAATCTAATGAACCCTAATTCCCAATGAGTATGGTATTGAGGCTTGAGTCCTCATGTGTGAACTTGGTGGTATTTATTAATGATGATAGTATTTGTTGCTACATGTTGAGTATTGTAGTTGGTTTTATAATATTACTTGATATATACTATTTCTTATTTTGAGTTGGCCGATGATATCTACTCAGTACTTGTGGTTGTACTGACCCCCTACTTTTATGTTTCTTCTTGTTATTTGTGGAGTGCAGCAAACGTGCCGTCGTCTTCAACTCAACAGTGATTCTAGCCAGTCTTCGTCACACCGGATCTTCAGGGTGAGCTAATGCTTCTAGCTTGGACTGGATCTTCTTCTTCAAGTCTTGATGCCTTGAACTTTCGGCATGGACTAGCTTTTTAGTTATTTTTGTTCTTAGACATTCCTAGTTTAGTAATTTGAGATAGATGTTCTTGTGATGATGACTTCCAGATTTTGGGGAATAATAGATGTTGAATTTTAGTAGTTATTGAATTGGTTTTTATTAATGAGTTAAGTCTTCCGCATTACTTTCTGTTGATATACATTGAAATGTTAAGGTTTAGATTGGTTGGTTCGCTCACATAGGAGGGTAAATGTGGGTGCCAGTCGCGGCTCGGTTTTGGGTCGTGACAATATATCTTTTCGAAGACCCATGAACTTTGCAATCACCTATTAAATGTCTTATGGAAGAAGTATCAAGTGCATGATCATCGTATACACCAGACGGAGCATTCAACTCTGCATTAGATTTACTCGCGACCATGTCAACAACAGATTGTGTCATAGCTTCTAATTGAGTATCACTAATATCACCAAATAAATCATCAACATAATTCTGATTAATTCTAATCTTTTGGAGACACAAAATGGATCTATTCCTATAACATTCCTCTTTAATAAAATCAACCACAGATGCACGTATTGAAATAAAACTTGAACCAACATCAGAATCTAGGTCAACACTTGTCTCTCGTTTCAATTGTTGGATGCCTTACCATTATTATCAGCCTCCACTATGGTGTTTTCATGAACTTCCAATATAGGAGACTTAGAACAGAGATTGAACATCATCGTTGTTCAAATCTGTAACAACATTATCACCGAAGGTATCATATTCATCCTTCTTTCTCCCATGCAAATAAATATCAACCAAATAAAAATTTCAAATGCATAATCATAAAAAATAGACCGCCATATAAATTTTATTTAATATAATTTTTAAAATAAAAATATCAAAAACAAAATAGTGTATTTCAAAAAAGAACCATACAAAATATAAAATAGGATCCAAAAATACAGAATATGTTACTAATATAGTATATCACTAAAACTTGAATTACTATATTACATCTCAATTGTTCTTTAATGAAGTAAAGACTTGAAGAATCTCGTTAAATTTCATATCAGCATGTGCTTTCAAACCATCAATCTATTTCTTCAAGTCAACATTAGTAAGCAAACATCATGCTTTGCTTCTTGTGTGCAAAAAAATTGATTACTCAAATGCTCGCTTTGATCATCATAAGTACTTCTTCTAAAAACAAAATCAGCCAAATTAAGTAAGAAAATTTCAATTTCAGTTGGTATAATATTCTTCACCTTTAAAAAATGAAAGCAATAAACAGATTACAAAATAGATGGTTGAAAATGATGAATTAAAATTGATATATTTAAAAATACAAATACCTTAATCATCTACTATATGTTCAAACAAACAAAAATATGTGACAACTGTCTGTACATAGTCCAATTAAAGAGTCTAGACACTTTAGACTGTGTAAGTTCATCAAATAGACCATTCGAAGCGGGACAACACTCATAGAATCAAATTTGCAAAGCAAAAGGAAATCCACCAAGTTTATAGTATCCAGGCTTTGTCTTACACTTTTTAAAACATGCATCAAGAGTAATATTGAATATATCAACTCCCCAAGCATATAAGTTGTAGTCTCCACTCTCAAACAAAACGAAGTATAACATATTTTGCTCTTAAGTGTGGACACTAAAAAGGTGTTCACAAAAAATAGAACTGCCAGCTTCACTGCATCAACATCAGACTTGAATTGGCCAGCATGAAACAAAGAATAAGATCATACCATATCACCATTGGAGACCAAATTAACGTTTCACCAACCAATTTCCATCTGTTTGAATTTTGATTGTTGTATTATCATTACACAAAAGCCCAGTAACAAGGACAAATTTAGCAAGTTCAAAATGGAGTTGTACCCCATTAACATTAATGTATAAAGATTTGGAATCATGTTGCTGGAATTGTCGCATCATAATATTATGTATAACGCAATCATGAAGCACAATAGAAGGTAGACCTAAAAACTTCCCAAAAACATGTTTTTCTAAACATAGCAAGTTGTTTTTTTGATAAAATTGAAGTTCTGTTCGCAACAACGATAGGAATAAAACTATGATCGATCTTCAGTGTATAATCAACATCTATTTAAATTAAAAATTCACCTCCATGCAAATATTAATAACACAATTCATTATGAAAATGCACTATTATTGAATAATATGACAACAATATATGACATACTATCTTGGTGTCATGCAAAAATAATCAGTAAAAATAAACAATTTCTGAATGATACTATAATAGTATATGTCACACTCATATGGTATCATTAAGAAAATAATAAGTGGAAAATGAACAATTATTAAATGATACCATCATAGTATATGACATATTCATATGGTATCATTCAGTAAATAGTAAGTGAAAAATGAACAATTACTAAATAATGACAAATTACTACACGACATATTGTTGTGGTATCATTCACAGATAATAACACAACTCAAAAGGAAATGATCATTTATTAAGTGATACTAAAATAGTATATGACATTGCTGTTATGGTATCATTCAAAAATAACAATATAGTAGATTAAAAATTTCACATTTATTAATGTGATACCAAAATAGTATATGACATATTGTTGTGGTATCATTAAAAAATAATAACATAGTAGAGAAGGAAATTCACATTTTCTAAGTGATAGCATATTAGTATATGACGTACTATTCTGGTATCACTAAAAAATAATCAATGAAAACTGAGCAATTACTGAATGATACCAAAATAGTATATGGCCTGATGTTGTGGTATCATGTGTTACTACACTAATGTCAAAGGTATATTTAACACATGACATAGTCATAAACTTAAAGTGTACTCTATCTCCTTTACATTATTGAAAGAAAGTTTTATCTTTTAGTGATTCTTAATTACTTAATTATATGGATTAACTATACCTTGTTCAATCATTTCTTCGATGTGCCCTTATTTGTGGACAACTGTTGCTCCACTAAAACACACCTGACATTCTATTGATCATAGCGTTTTCAAGATCAAGAAATTTTACAACACAATATTAGGATGCGATAAATTTATTATTATCTAGAGATGAATCTTGTTGTCATAATTGTAGCGTTAATTTGATCCATATTAATCTAGAAGGAGAATAGTGTAGTAATATTGAAATTGCTTATATAGAAGTTGTATGATTATTTTTTAGTATCCTATTTTACGCTTCTCAATAATTAGAAATTGTAAAGGGTGTCCTGTTGTAACCAAGTCAATTAAATCAATTCAATTTACTAATTGATATCAAACTATTGTATGACACTGTTGTAATATCATTAAGAAATAATAAAAAGTCCAGAAGAAAATTTACTAAGTGATATCAAAACAATATATGGGATGCTATTGTGAAATCATTCAGAAATAAATATCACACTAGAGAAGAAAATGCATATTTAATTAAGTAATACCATAACAGTACAAGACATGTTGTCGTGGTATCATTCATAAATAATAACACAATGCAAAAGAAAATGCAAATTTACTAACTGATACCATAATGGTATATGAGATACTATTCTGAAGTCATTAAAAAATACTCAGTCAAACTGACCATTTACTGAATGACACCATAGTATGTGGCATACCGTTGTGGTATAATTCAACACAAAAATATACATTTCACAAAAATATACAAATACTGATATCTCTTATCATTCTTTATTTGAAATTTCTCCAGATTTTATCTTTCAGCATTATAGCTCATTCTATCTAGAACTATAATGTAGCCTTTCACTAAACATCTTACATGAACAAGTCATACACCCTCAGAAAATATACAGTAGACTCACATATATCCAGAACTGCATATGATTTACATTTGGTTATCCAAAAGAAAATATCAATTAGATTCCTAATACATTAAATAACAAACCACTAACTAAATACTAAACACCATGGACCAAAATTTCTATCACTAAATTACTGATCAAAACATTTTAATACATAAAAAGAATGCACGCATAGAGAAATCAGTCAAGAGAAAGAGACATGGATATCATAATAGTATATGAGATACTGTTTTGGAATGATTAAAAAATAATCAATCGAATTGACCAGTTAGTGAATGATACCAAAATAGTATATGACATACTGTTTGTAATACCCCAAAAATTTTGATAAAAAACTCGAACTGTTCTTCGTAGTGAGTGAGATTTTACCAAGAGATTAAAAATTTCTTAAGTATTAAGGTCAGGTGACTAGATGTAGCACCTTGAGTTCTAAAAAGAACAAAATTAGAAGCAACAAAAATCTGAAATTTGGGAGAGTTAAGCTAAGTATGAGTTTTGGGTCAACGTCCAATGACCATAAATCATAGAACATGGTGAGTTAGGTGTGATACAAGATACCTTTGGAATTATATTTGAATAATATTTCTAGTCACCGAGTTTGCTAAGTTTTGAGTTCGAACGAGTGAGATATGACCTTTTAAAGTTAGGTTGTCCAGTTAAGGAAAATTATCGAAAATAGTGAGGGGTATTTTGATCTTTTCTTTACCCAACCATAGTCAGTTTGTTTTAAGTAATATTTTAGGGGTATAATCCTATTAGGTTCAATTTTGTAATCGTAGTATTCACCTAGAGTTTTATTTAAGAGTTTAAGAAAACAAAAGAAGAGATAAAAAGAGAATAATAGGGAGGATCAAGCGTTCGTCAAGATTCAGTTGCTCCATTTGAGTTCGTTTAAAGTGCATCTTCACTTCTTTTCGATTCTAACTGACCTAAGATACTTTTAAACACATAAAATCATTCCTAACATGATCATAACCTTGAATTCAACATTCAAATTTAGGGTAGAGCTAAGAGTTAAGTTTTGAGAATTCTTTTCAATATTCTAAGAAAGTCCCTTTGGATCCTTTTGTGGAGTCTTCTACAACTTTTAATAACATGTTTCAAGACTTGAGCAAGTGAGCATCAAAATGAGGAGAATGTATTCATGATTCTACATTATCAAATAGATCTTTCATATCATAAACCATAACTCTTAAATTCATAATTCACATTTAAGAGAGAGTTAATATTAGAGTTCAAGAAATCTTTTGAGTTCAATTGTGGATCCTTTGAGGTAAAGTATCAATTTGAACTAAGGATTGAGTAAGTAAGTATATGAATGAAAAGGGTTGTACACATGAGTATATTAGTGATATTTTGACCCTTGAGTCGAGTTGTTCATGCCCATAATTTTTGCATGAATTTCATAAATTGAGTATCATTGAGAGGAGTAGTATCTCCACGTTCTAAGTCTTGAGCATTGAGTTTCTTATTCCTTTTGAGACTATATTCCTAATCATGGGACTATTACATATTAACCATGAATTCCTTGAGTTGAGTAGTTCCCATAATTCCGCATGAACCCTATAAGTTAAACAATCTTGAGATAAGAAGTGTATTTGAGTTCTTTTAAGGAGTCCTCTACACTTTCTAGTAACTAGTTTCAAGACTTGAGCAAGTGAGGATGAGGATGAGGATGAGGATGAAGAGAATATATTCATGATTCTACCTTGTCATCACTATATCCTCCATGTCATGAACCAAATTCTTGAATTAATAATTCACATTCAAGAGAGAGTTAAGAGTAGAGCTCAAGAAAGCTTTTAAGTTCAATTATGAATTCTTTGAGATCCACTATTGACTTGAACTAAGTTTTGAGAAAGTAATAAGAGAATGAGAAGAGTCATATAGTAAAGAGTTGAGTTCATTTCTCACAAAGTTATAAGTTAAGTAAATAGTAAAGAGTTGAGTTCATTTCTCACAAAGTTATAAGAGAACTAAGTATTCCCTAAGAGTTTATAAATGTTTTCACATCTAACCAAGAAAGAAAACTGAGATTTCCAAAAGAGCCATTGAATTAGTTTTTTAGTAAAGAGAAAACTATGATTTCCAAGATTACTTTTAAGTTAAGTTTGAGAAATTATCTCAAATCAGAGAATAAGTTGTTTTAAAAACATATGAATAAGTATATTTTGGGAGTAATATTGAGCACAAATATGGAGATGCGAGTTCATATTAACTAAAGCCCCCATAAATCATGTAGTCATCATGGGCAGAAAAAGGATCATACTTTTAAGATGATTCTATAGTGCTTTTTAGCAAGGATTAGTGGATCCACTTAGTAGTTCAGGTTCTATACAGATGACAAGGTATAGGACGGTCCTTAGCAACGTGAGGCAAAACGTTGTACCATCACTTAGGCTCATAGTGATGGTTGTCGGCTAGAGAATCTCCCACTGAACCTAAATTACTTTATTATATAAGTAAAGTTGAATTTGTTGTTGCATTTTCTTTAACGAACTAAGTTGCTTTTAATATTTCATAAGCTTTCTATATATTGCATGTGTATTCTTGCTTTATATTGAGTTGAGTAGCCAGAGTCGAATATCATATCTTTGAAGTTGAGTATATGATCTTTGAATTGAGTATCTAATCTTTGAGTTGAGTATCTAATCTCTGAGTTGAGTATCTTATCTTTGAGTACTTCTGAGTTGAGTAGTTTTGAGTATCCTTGAGTATTCCTTGAGTTGAGTAAGTTTGAAAAGAGGTAAGTATGTATCTATTTTTATCAAGTTCAAACTTATGTTATGTTTTATAATTTCCCTTACATGTTCATACATTTCACGTACTGAGCCAATTGGTCTACATCTTCTCATGATGCAGACAAATGTATTTAGGATCTTCGACAGGAGTTTCGTTGATACATTTGAGAGTTTGAGTTAGACATGGTGAGCCTCCTTGTTTTCGGAGGATTTCATTGACTTTTTAGTTTAATTAGGATGTCGTAGGTCTTGTACCGACTTCCATCTTTATTGATTAGAGGCTTCATTGATAATCGATATAGTTGAGGAGTCTATATTATTGATATATTTAATTAAATGTTTTAAAAACTTAAGTTGCCTATATATGACGAGTTGAATACATTATTTTATTCAAAGTTTTTCATTTGAGTTAAAGATTTGTATTTCAGTTTCATGAATTTTGTTCAGTTTTTAAGCTTTTGTATGTTGAAGTTATCTTTCACTTGTAGTCAGCTAGGATGAGGGTTCGTTTGGGGACCAACAACAATCTTCGAGTGTCGGCCACGTCCAGGGTGTAGACTCGAATCGTGACAATGTTATGATATCATTTAGTACAAAAATATAAATTTCTCAAAAATATACAATACTGATATCTCTTATCATTATCGATTTGAAATTTCTTCAGATTTTATCTTTCAGCACTATAACTCATTAAATCTAGAATTATAATGTACCCTTCCACTAAACATGTTATGTGAGCAAGTCGTACACCCTTAGAAAATATACAGTAAATTCACATATACCCAGAACTTCATATGATTTACATTTTATTTAATCCAAAAGAAAAAATCAATTAGAATCCCAATACATTATCAATAACTACTAACCAAATACTAAACACTATGCATCAAAATTTCTATCACTAGACTATTGATCAGAACATTTTTAATAAATAAAAAGAATTCACATACAAAGAAATCAGTCTAAGAAAACAAGACACTGATAGCACAATAGTATATGAGATATTGTTTTAAAATCATTCAAAAATAATCAATCGATTTGACCAATTATTGAATGACAGCAAAATAGTATATGACATACTATAATGGTATCATTCAGCACAAAAAAATAAATTTCACAAATGAAAAAAACATTGTTTAGTCACATACACATTTAATGCAGATGTACTGTTATTTGTCTAGACAATACATGTTGACTCTAAAGACAAGAAGAATGCAAAATTGAAAATCTTCCAAGTAACAAATTTCAATAATGTCTGCAACATGAAAGATCACGTGAAAAAATATTAAATTGTTCAAAAAAATATACAAATAATCAAGTAAAAGAAAAAAGTAGTATTATACCTTCAAGTGAGAATACTGATCAATGAGGTTGTTGCCGAATCCATCAATATTCTCAATTTTTATTTTGGAGAAAGACTTTGAAGGAATGAATGGAGCAGAAGAACAACCTAAATTATTTTTTTTAAAGACAAGAAGAATGCAAAATTGAAAATCTTACACAATCAGGTGGGTCCGTCTCTACATATTTATATCAACCTCCAACTATAACAGTCATGAAACTTTCAGACAAACATTGTCATCACTCTAAGGAGGTTTGAGTGTACTTATTAAACACTAATACCGGTACGATTTGGTCACTTAAACACTTTTTACTAACATGGTATAATGAGTGTAATATAAATGAAATTGACGATGATATAAATCATCATAGTGCGCGTAAATTCATCCGAAGCTAATCTAAACCGCCATAGTATGTGTAAACCATCATAGGCCAACAATATGGATACATATACAATGGTTATACATAATTATATAAAGAATATACGTTTTTTATACATTACATATACAAATTTCTTATTACTTTTTCAATATTATAATGAAAAACTAAATGAAAAGATTCGTTTTATTCAGAACTCCAATTGCGGCATTCATTCTCTTCCACTTGACGCCTCAGAACACATCCCTCTTATAAAAAAAAAATACATCTTCATATTTTTGTAATCTCAAATGGCTGAAGAAAGGAAAGATTCCTTCTTTTAGGATACACCCAAAAACAAATTCACTGAAAACAACAAACATGATTGGAAAAAGAAAGAGTTCAATGATAGCATGTGGAAGAAGTAAAAGAAAAACATTTAAAATAGATTTAACTTAATGTAAACATATGTTAGTTACGTTATTATAAATGTAAAAGATATTGGCTATGTTCATTGAAAACAATTGGGCAAAGTGCACAAATATATGTTTTTGAGATTGTTATGTAATTAATGTCTGCTATAGGTACATTTTACAAGTTTATTTGCTTTTAGAAACAATTCAAGCATATTCATATGAGATTGAAAATTCATATATAAAGTGCATGCATGTAAAAATTGTCTTAATACATGTGTATCTAAATTTGTTTTGTCAATTTTTACTCATATTTTTGAATTTCAATAATTCATTATTCAAATTTACTCTAAATAATCTCAACTTTAAATTTTAAAAATTTAAAAATTAAGTTATATATATGACACTAGGGGTGTACATGGTCGGGTAGGTTCGAGTTTTTCAAATATCAAACCAAATCATTTATGTCGAATTTTTAAATAAACCAAACCAATAAAACTCGGGTTTTTCAATATCGGAGTTTTTCGAGTTTTTCGGATTCTTTTTGAATTTTTTCGCTATTGTATTCATATAAACATATAATTTACTTGTAATTTAAATATTTCTTCAGTTCTATCAAATACAACTATCTAAGGTGCTTCTTAAGAATATAACACAAACAATGAAATATCCAAATATATATATATATATATATATATATATATATATATATATATATATATATATATATATATATAATATATATATAATATAATAATAATAACAATAACAATAATAATGAAATTGCATAAATTTTTTTGTAATTAACAAGTAATAATGAAAATGATCATATTTTAAAAGTACTAAATCATGCTAAAATAAGTTTAATACGTATTAGTTACATGGCTAAGTATTAAAGGAAATTAAAATTAGATTATATATTTCAATTGTCTAAACCAATGTAAAATCAAAGAACAAATATTCAATATTATTGTCATTCTTAGTGTCAAAATGATTTCCTTTTTGAATTAGTATTAATTTGACTTTGATTTATGTTTTCTTATAATTACAACACATCTAGACTATAATATTTATGGAACCATCCAAAATTCTAAGTTTCAAACTTGAAATATATATTAAAAAATAAAAATTATGAAAAAGTATAAGAAATATTTAAAAATTATATCAAAGTAAATATTATTATGTGTAAAATAAAATTTTAAAATTATATATATAATATGGGTTGGTTTGGTCTTGGATTATTTTTTTTTAGTTGAAACCAAACCAACCTAAATATAGTCGGGTTTTTTTAACACAAAACTAAGTCAAATCAATCACTAGTCGAATATTTTTTCAGGTTAACTCAATTTGCGATTTGATTTGATTTTTAGTTCGACTTTGTACACCGATGTGTCACACAATACAAACTAATATTAATTTGTCAAAATAATAATAATTTAACAAACCTATTTAATATACCTTTATTTTTCATGTATATTTCTTTAAAGGGAAAATTAGCTAATTAATCAAAATTTTAAAAACATAATTGTTAAAAATAACAACATTTTAAAATAATTATTAAAAATGTCATTATAGCAATATTTTAAGAAATATAATGTATCACATTTTAGTTCCTAATTTATTTCACATTAATCACATGTTTTCTCTCCTACATTATTTTGATAGCAAATTATATATTTATGATTATTCTCCTAAAATACATTATACTGTCACTCCTCATCAATTTCACTTTCTCGCTATTCATTAATTTTATTTTCAGATTTTTTTAAATTAAAATGAAAAAGATCTAATAAAATATTTGCACCATATTCTCATTTAATTGGATATCTTTCTTTTGATTTGTGTTTATTGGGTTAATATCAGAAATTTTTAGTTTTGATTTGTATTTTCTTTGACCGTTTGTGATTTTTGTGTCCAAATTTATTCAACTTCAAAATTATTTATTTAGTAAATTTCCTTTTGAGGCTGATATTTTAGATTTCACTACTATTTAGGATAAGTATTATATTTTGGTGTTTACACTTTTTAATTTTAGTTAATATTTAATTTAATTAATTTCATACTTAATTTATGTTCATATTAGTATTGTCAGTTGTATTTTTTATATGTCAATTGTATTTTCAGAATATTGTATTTATTTAAATGAAAGTATAGACGACCAAAATGATATATATTCTTACTTTTATATTCATATTAGTATATAGGTTGTGCTTTTTATATTTTAATTGTATTTTTTCAGCAATATTATATTTATTTAAGCATATTGTATCCATGTGCATTCAAATGAATCACTATGTATGCTATCTTTAAATTCAGCTATCAACTGTTTGTATTTAAAATAATGTATCTTGAATATCGCATATCAATTATTTGTACTCATGTTATTTTATTTTTAGCTTTTGATTAAAAAAATATATATTCTAAACTGATTTTATATTTTAAAAGTTGTATTTTAAAAATCGTATTAAAAAAATTGTTACCTAACTGTTGATTAAATTCATTATTCACTTATATTTATAACTTTCAATTTAAGAAAAAGTTGTATTTTAACCTAATTTGTATTCGTGTATTTTAAAAATTGTATTTGAAAAAATATATTCTATAAGTTGTTGTCTATAATTGTTGAACAAATTTGTATTCCAATCAAATTTATACTCCAATCATTCAATATATAAAATCATAATAATTCAATATAAAATAGGGATAACATCATTAGACTTATATTTAAAATAAATTTATATTCTAATAATTCAATACATAATATCATCAAATTTATATCCAAACTAATTGTATTCCGATTATTCAATATACAATATCACAACAATAAAATTGTTTTTGAATAAAATTTCAAAAATCTACTCCCATGCTGCTTCACCACTAATTCTAATGATTCTTTGAGATAATACGAGATTGATCATATCTTGAAAAATAAATGTGATTTTTATTGTATATTTCAATTAATTTCTTTGATCAATCATCGATTTCGAGTTTTGTAGGAACACCAATGACGAATTGGTTCAATTTTGTATTTCAAAATTGCTTCTTCCCAGATCTATCAACAATTTTGATTTTTCAAGAAAAATGATGATGAGCAGATACAATTTTGAATTTTAACGATGATGCACATAATTTTGATCGTTATGCAATTTTGTATTTTGTTAGGAGAGAAAAATGATGAACTTTTTGTTACCACTGATCCATGACTCTTGACAAATAAAAATAAAAATTCTTACACGTCCATAAATGATGATCAATCGATTTGACTTCTACCAAGAATAAGGATTAACAATGAAGAATCGAAAATCGATAACGAGATCTGAATAACAATTGATTAATTCAAAAAAAAATTATCCAACGAAAAGTGAGCAGATCAAAACTTAAATTCAATTTCAATAGTGTTATTCGAAAATGGATATTGAAATATATAGAACAATGGTGAAAGGTGTTTGAAAGAACAAGAGAGAGATGACACTTCATATTTTTCCAATTGTAACTAATTAATAATTAGAGATTTAAGCGATTTTTACTTTTTCTTAAAATATTATCTCTCATTGATTTTCTCACTTTCATGTTAAGATTTATATTCTTTCTAATTAAATAAATTAGATAAATATAAAAGTCATTCTCATAGCAAATTCAAATATTGTCATTTCAAATAAATATTAAAAGTATTGACAAAAACCCTATTAAATACTAAAATATTGTTATTTACAAAATTTTCCCACAAAAAATTATGTCAAAAGTAGCGGGTCCAGTTATTTGAAATTATTACTTTCATAGATTCTAATTAGTACCATATTTTTTTTTTTAATATACAAAGTTGTGTAGTAATTCCTTTTTACTTGGGTGTATACTAAGAAGTTAAACTAGTGTGTTTTTAAAAAATTATTTATTATCTAAATTATTTTTCAATTTTATTTATGGTTTTTCAAATTGCTACATCTTATATCTTACATATAAGAGTCATAAGTAGCAAATTAAATTGAAAATATATGGAGAATTATCTTGACGTAAACAAAGCTTAATAAAATATATATTTTCTTAGAAATATCACCTCAAAATAATGTTTTAGGGTATAATGAAAAAATAATTAAATATATGATACTAATTATTATTACTGACTGCCGTTGTGATTGTTTGTAGCTTCAAATATATAATCATTCTTAATTCATTGTGTTTTTCTTTATTCTTTTTCTTGATCAAAAGTGAACCAAAACATATATTACCATTAATGTGAACCTATATGTATGATAATAAGAAAATATTATGATAATTTTTATGGTCAAATATTCTTATTTGCATGTAATTCATTTCAGTAATGTCATACTCCTTAATTAATTGCTTTTGAAAATCTATTTTAAACATATTGTAAATTTTAATAAATGTATATATCAAATAGAATTAATGGCAAAAATATATTATAAATATTTGACAAGAGAGTCAACTTTATAATTACTACACATGATACCTTAGGTTGCAAGTAAGAGCTATAAATAGGAGTCCTACATTATTCATTTTTTCATTCCATCACATCACTCATTCAATAACACTAATCTTGCTTCGCTTCTTCATCAACAAGATTTAGCAAAAGTGAAGGTCCTTCAAGGATAAAAACAATGTAAGTTTTTCTAATTTGATTATGTAATGATACTACATATTTACATAGAATCTATTTGTGTAGAAAGTTCTCTTTATTTTCATTTTGTGTTTTCAATTAATTTAAGTATGTGCAAATCAATTATTTTATTTTCTTTTATGGTGTTGATATGACTAATTTTCTTTCTTTCGATATATGAAGAACATGAGCGGTAGTGATGAAGAAAACACTTGTTCATCCTAGCTCAATCGCGTTGTGAATAATTTTGCTTCTTCTGTCTTTCTAATTGATCTCACTCCTCTGCAAATATATATATATATATATATATATATATATATATATATATATATATATATATATATATATATATATATATAATATATATATATATATATATATATATGCACATTCGGATCATGTATAAACGGCCAACTAAATCAGCCAATAATACTTACAACAAGAAAGATCAAGTGCCTATAGAAAAGACACTCATCCACCCGATATTTCTTATTGTAATCAGCATTGGCCGTTCTAGTTGGCCGCTTACACCTAACTGGAATGCGTATATATATATATATATATATATATATATATATATATATATATATATATATATATTATATATATATATATATATATATATATATATTGGAAATGAAGTGGGATGGTGCAGGTTGAGCTCAACTGCAAATTTTTTGAACTACCCCATCTCGCATGAACCGCCGCATAAATTTTAAAGTTCTTTTTTGTTTTTTATTGAATTTAATATGAAAAATAATAAATTTGTATTTTTTTTCATTTTTCATCAATCAATTGTTTCTAGTTAAAAATTAATTCTTAATTGCTAATTAATTGTTTCTAATAAATATTTCAACAACTAACAATTGAATGAACAAGTCTAGTTTAAATACCAAAAAAAGTTAAAATTAAAGACAAAGCTTAATATAAAAAGTTTATATCTTTATTTTTTAATTAATTACAAAGATCTAATTTTCTTCAGATTCCTATTTGGTAACTTAGATCTGCAATTCATTTCACTCCGTATTAATTTTAAAAATAATTACTTCAATTCGCCCACATAACTTTAAACTCACCCCACATAACTCTTAATTTGTCTTGTTCCACTTGCTCTAAAACTACCCCACCTGAAAGAGGGTCGATTTATTTTTACCGAACACCTTAGGAAGTCTTGCAAACGCCTGCAACACTCAACCTATCTTACTCCCACAAATTTGACTAAGTATAGAAATACTTTAACAACAAAATTAAACAACAGACAGAATGTACAGGAACTTGTCTCAACCTTTATTAATCTTATAATTAATACAAAAGGAAGGCTTCACGAATTTGTCTAAGGCCAGAAACACACTCTATATCCTTAAACGAAATTTCCATCCTTATCAAATTTCTGCACATGGCAGTTACAAATGACACTTGTCCGACACTTGTCATCACAGGATTCAAACTAAGTTTCCAACATCTATATTTCTAACAAATAGAATCTAATTCAAATTAAATTCTTATCCACACGAAATATTAATATTCTAACAATTAGAATATTTCAGGCTACATTCCAACACTTAGAATATTTCAGCCAGCTTCCAATACTTAGAATATTTTAGCTGCCCTCCAACACTTAGTTTTATTTCAGGAATTCACGTGAAATGCCTTTGAAAACTTCAGGAATTCACGTGAAATGCCTTTGTTCTTGCCATCGTCAAGTCTTCACAACTTTGCCTTGTCAAGCCAACACGGTGCCTTGCAGATGACTCTAGCCCGCACGTAAGCCTTGCATGTTCAAGTTGCCTTGCCAACACCCAAGCACCTTGAACCTGTGTTGCACTGTTTTGCCCCCATTCATGTCAAGACCAATGCCCAAGTCGTTGACATGTATGCACGTAGTTAGATCAAGTAGTTTACGGGTCTAGCAGACCACCCATACCACTTGAACTCAATGTCCTCATCGAGACTGTTTTAAGATAGTCCTCGATTTGAGCATCAAACTGCCATAAGTCTTTCGCCTTCTCCCAAACTGCATCAACTGCACTCTTGCCTTTCTAGTGAACCAACAATTATGTTTTTCTATTCTTCTTACTTGTGCCCAAAACCCGGTGATCAAGGATCTTCTCAATTTCAGCATCATACTGTGTAGGTACTGATAGAGGAGCCCTCTTTGACCTGTTTCTGTCCGGATCATTTGCAATTGCAAAGTAAGGTTTCAAGAAACTCACATGGAAAGTGGAATGAATTTTCAACCTTCTTGGTAACTTTAATCTATAAGCAACTTCGTCCACTCGTTTCACCATTTCGAATGGACCATCATATTTAGAAATCAAACCCCGAGGTCTATTCTTACTTACAATCTGTTTCTAGATTTGTGGAGTAAGTTTCAGTAACGCTTTGTCACCCACATTGAACTCAACCGAGCGACGATGTTGATCAGCATACTTCTTCATGCGCCGCTGAGCCTTGCGCAAGCTATCTTATGCTTCAGATAACATTTCAAGTCTGTCCATTGCAACCCTGTATGCTGCTGAACACTTATCCTGATTTTTAGATTTGGCAACATCTAGTGGCGTCATAGGCTGTTTCCCTAAAACGATTTCAAAAGGGCTCATTTCTGTTGCAAACGACTTGTGCAGATTATAGGAGAACTGCGCAGTGTCTAACAATGTCACCCAATTCCGTTGACTCTCTGTCACATAGTGCCTCAAGTATTCTTCCAACAAGTGATTAATTCTTTCCGTCTGTGTCACGACCCAAATCGAGCCGCGAGTGGCACCCACACTTATCCTACTATGTGAGCGAACCAACCAATCTAAACCCCAACATTTCAATATAATATAAACAGGATATAATGCGGAAGACTTAAAACTCATTAACAAAATCAATAAATAACTTCTAAAATTTATCAATTACTATCCCCAAAATCTGGAAGTCATCATCACAAGAGCATCTATTTTCAAATTACTAAATCTAAGAGTATCTAAGAAGCTAGAATAAATAAAAAGCTAGTCCATGCCGTAACTTCAAGGCATCAAGACATTAAGAAGAAGACCCAGTCCAAGCTAGAAGCATTAGCTCACCCTGAAATCTGGTGTAATTAAGACTGGCTAGAGTTGCGGTTGAGTTGAAGACGACAGTACGTTTGCTGCACTCCACAAATAACAAAGAAAGAAACATACAAGTAGGGGTCAGTACAAAACACAAGTACTGAGTAGGTATCATCGGCCAACTCAAAATAGAAAACAGTATGTATCAGATAATATCGTAAAATCAACTACAATACTCAACAGGTAGCAACAACATGTACAAGAATCATTGATAACTAACGTCAAGTACACCCATGAGGACTCAAGCCTCCATACCATACTCATTTGGGAAAAGGTTTATTAAATTGAGTATATTAACATATTTCAAGATTCATTCTCTTTACTATCCTGGTGTCGGAACGTAACACACTCCGATCCTCATCATACTATCCTGGTGCCGGAACGTGACACTCCGATCCTCATCATACTATCCTGGTGTCGGAACGTGACACTCCGATCCTCATCATACTATCCTGGTGTCGGAACGTGACACTCCGATCCATATTCTATCCTGGTGCCGAAACGTGACACTCCGATCCTCATCATACTATCCTGGTGTCGGAACGTGACACCCGATCCATATACTATCCTGGTGTCGGAACGTGACACTCCGATCCATATTCTATCCTGGTGCCGGAAAGTGACACCCGATCCTCTATTACTATCCTGGTGCCGGAACGTGACACCCGATCCTCTAACCTCATTCTTTTAGTTCATCAAGCCTTCTTTTATACTAAGACATCATCATTAACAAAGAGGTTTTCAAGATTTAGGATTCAATAGCCTCATCATGCTTATTTTATCACAATTATATAATCACATTCATGCAAACATACAATTAAGCATATAGAAGGGTTTACAATACTACCCAACACATATCATTCGCTATTAAGAGTTTACTATGGGATAGCATAAACCATAACCTACCTCCACCGAAGAATTCGTGATCAAGAAATCTACTTTTCCAAAGCTTTGCTTTCCTCTTCGTTCTCTCCTCTTGATCGATCGTTTCTCCCTCTCTCTGTTCTTTCTATTTTTCTTATTCAAACCCTTTTTCTTTTACCCTAATTAACATATAATTAATTATAAAAGATGACAAAAGTAACCCACTAATTAACTCAAGGTTATCTCCTTTAACCCCCAAGTAATTGAATTATTAATATTAAACCACTAACTTTATAATTATAAGCAGGAATAGTCCAAAATGCCCCTTAAAATATTTAACAGAAATCCGACCCAGTCAGGGTTTACGCAGCCTGTGACGGCCCGTCGTGCCTGCGACGGTCCGTCCTGCTGCTTCCGTCACAGAGTTCAGAGACTAAATATTACCAAGGGTCTGTGACGGCCCGTCACGCCTGTGACGGTCCGTCCTGCTACTTAGTCGCGAAGTTCAGAGAGTCAATTTCAGTACCCAAATTTCAGAATTCTAAGTGTTTTGGAACGAGACCCCCTCGACGGTCCGTCGTGCCCATGACGGTCCGTCGTGGGATCCTTCGACCAAGACAGTCTTTCCAGAAATAAAATCTGCTGCTCAAAACGACTAAACAGGTCGTTACAATAGATACCAATTTACCCATCGTTCGTCCTCGAACGATCATAAGAAGAAAAACAAGGGCAATAGGGAGTACCCGGATCTGTAAACAGGTGTGGGTATCTTTCTTGCATATCAGCCTCCTTCTTCCAAGTAGACTCTTCAACTGGTCGATTCTTCCATTGAACTTTGATGGACGCAATCTCCCTTGACCTCAGCTTGCGGACTTCTCTATCTAAAATAGCAACAGGCTCCTCCTCATAAGACAAATTCTCATCAAGCAGAACTGAATCCCAACGAATGATGTAGTTTCCATCCCCATGGTATCTTTTCAACATAGACACATGAAATACCGGATGCACTCCTGACAGTCCTGGGGGCAAGGCTAATTCATAAGCTACCTCCCCCACGCACTTCAGAACTTCAAAGGGACCAATATACCTCGGACTAAGCTTACCTCGCTTACCAAACCGCATCACCCCTTTCATGGGTGAAACCTTCAGCAAGACTTGTTCACCCTCCATGAACTCCAAGTCTCTAACCTTTCGATCTGCATATTCCTTCTGCCTACTTTGAGCCGCTAAAAGCTTTTCTTGAATGCATTTCACTTTATCTAGTGATTCCGTCAGAAGGTTAGTACCCCAAGGTCTAACCTCAAATGCATCAAACCAACCAATGGGAGACCTACATCTTCTCCCATACAGTGCTTCAAATGGGGCCATATCAATACTTGAGTGATAGCTATTGTTGTAGGAGAACTCTGCTAAGGGTAAGAAGTTATCCCAATGGCCACCAAATTCTATCACACATGCACGAAGCATATCCTCCAACACTTGAATCGTTCGCTCAGACTGACCATCGGTCTGAGGATGGAATGCGGTACTTAGATCCAACCTAGTACCCAATTCCGCATGCAATGTTTTCCAAAACTTAGAAGTAAACTGAGTACCCCTATCTGATATAATGGAAAGTGGAACTCCATGCAATCGCACCACTTCCGAGATGTAAAGTTTGGCTAACTTCTCTGCATTGTAAGTCACCTTGACCGGAATGAAATGAGCAGACTTAGTTAACCTATCAACAATCACCCAAATAGAGTCATACTTACCCATTGTCTTTGGAAGACCAACCACGAAGTCCATTGCGATTCTCTACCACTTCCATTCCGGAATGGGCATTCTCTGAAGTGTTCCTCCGGGCCTCTGATGTTCATACTTTACTTGCTGACAATTTGGACATTGGGCGACAAACTCCACAATGTCACGCTTCATTCTACACCACCAAAAATGTTGCTTTAGGTCACGATACATCTTGGTTGCACCAGGGTGTATAGAATACCTTGAACTATGAGCCTCTGTCAGAATAGTGTTGATCAAATCATCGACGCGGGGTACACATACCCTTCCCTTGATTCTCAAAACACCTTCCTCATCGATTGTTGCTTCTTTAGCCTCTCATCGCAACACTTTATCTCGGATCCGGATCAATTTCTCATCAGTAAACTGCTTTTCCTTAATCTTGTCAAGAATGGAAGATCTTGCCTCCACACAGGACAAAAACCCTTCCTTCTCATTTACCTCTAACCTCATAAAGTCGTTAGCCAGAGTCTGAACCTCTCTAGCCAATGGACGTCTAGAAACTTGCAAGTGAGCTAGACTTCCCATACTTCCTGCCTTTCTACTTAAAGCATCTGCCACAACATTAGCTTTTCCCGGATGATACAAGATAGTGATATCGTAGTCCTTCAGTAGTTCCATCCATCTCCTCTGTCTCAAGTTCAAATCCTTCTGAGTAAAGACATACTGTAGGCTACGATGATCCGTATAGACTTCACACTTCACCCCATATAGGTAGTGTCTCCATTGCTTTAATGCAAACACTACCGCATCCAATTCCAAATCATGGGTCGGATAGTTACGTTCATGCACTTTTAATTACCTCGAAGCATAAGCAATTACATTCTTCTTTTGCATTAGCACTGCACCCAAACCCGAATAGGATGCATCACAATAGACAATGAAGTTCTTACCTTCCACTGGCAGGGTAAGGATTGTGCAGTAGTCAACAAGGTCTTGAGCTTCTGAAAACTTTCTTCACACTCGTCCGACCATACAAATGGAACGCTCTGCTTAGTTAAATTTGTCAATTGGGCAGCAATAGAGGAAAATCCTTTGACAAATCGGCGGTAGTAGCTAGCTAAACCAACAAAGCTTCTTATCTCTGTAACATTAGTAGGTCTCTCCCAATTCTTCACTGCTTCAATCTTAGATGGATCCACCATCACTCCATACTTAGAAACCACGTGCCCTAAGAAGGACACTTAATCTAGCCAAAACTCACACTTGGAGAATTTGGCATAAATCTTTTTCTCCCTCAACATTTCCAATACAATTCTCAAGTACTCCTCATGTTCTTCCTTGCTCTTTGAGTATACCAATATATCATCAATGAATACAATGACAAAGAGATCCAGATATGGCTTAAAAATCCCATTCATCAAGCTCATGAAAGCAGTAGGGGCATTCGTAAGCCCAAAAGACATTACTAAGAACTCATAATGCCCATACCTGGTCCGAAAAGCACTCTTGGGCACATCCGTTGCCCGTATTTCCAATTGATGGTAACCAGATCTCAAGTCAATTTTTGAGAAGGTACAAGCACCTTGTAACTGATCGAACAAATCATCGATGCGAGGAAGAGGATACTTGTTCTTAATTGTTACCTTATTCAGTTGTCTGTAATCTATGCACATTCAAAAGCTTCCATCCTTCTTCTTTACAAACAAAACAGGAGCACCCCAAGGGGATGCACTTGGTCTAATGAAGCCTTTGCTCAACAACTCTTGAAGTTGGGCCTTTAACTCTCTTAACTCAGCGGGAGCCATTCTATAAGGGGGTATAGAAATGGGGCGAGTACCCGGTTCCAGATCAATGCAAAAGTCAATATCTCTATCCGGTGGCATACCAGGAAGATCTGCAGGGAACACATTCAGAAACTCACGGACTACCGAAACCGACTCAATTGAAGGTACTTGGGTAGTATCATCCCTGAGGTGTGCCAAGAAAGCTAAACACCCTTTACTAACCATTCTCTTAGCACGAAGAAAGGAGATGATACGAACTGGAGTGGAAGTGTAGTCACCCTCCCACACTAACGGATCTGTCCCAGGCTTGGCCAACGTTACAGTTTTAGCATTACAATCTAAGATTGCAAAATTTGGAGAAAGCCAAGTCATACCCAGAATTACATCAAAATCACCCATTTCTAAGATAACCAAGTCTACATGAGTATTGCTCCCCACAAAAGTCACCAGACAAGACCTATATACCCTTTCAACTATCACAGACTCACCCACCGGAGTAGACACGCGAATAGGATGTCAAGCAATTCATAAGGTAAATTAAGACCAGTAGCAAATGAGGAAGATACATATGAAAATGTGGAGTCGGGATCAAATAATACAGAAGCCATGCAATCACAAACCAAAAGATTACCTGTGATAACAACATCAGATGTCTCCGCTTCAGATATCCCAGGGAAAGCGTAACAATGGGCCCTATCGCCTGTCTGTCCGTTGCCCCTACCATGTTGTGCTGTAGTGGCTCCACTTTGCCCATCACCCCGGCCGTTTTGGTGACCACTATTACCTCGACCACCACGTCCTCCAGAATGACGGCCTCTTCCATGACAACCTCTACCTCTGACTATTGGAGGTCTGTAACTCTGTTTTGGACAATACCTCTTAATGTGTCCAGTCTCCCCACATCCATAACATTCTCTGGATTCAAGCATCGGCCTCTGTGAGAATGACGAAGTCTGGGGATAACCACCAAACTCAGAGAAATGTTGACCGGTCTGCGGTGGACCCCCAACTACAGTCTGCAATGAAGACTGAATAGGTCGGGCTGGGTAACCTCCTGAAACCTTCCCTCTGGAGTAAGAACCATTAAATTCACCTCCCTTACGAAACCTTTTAGATGTCGATGCCATGGTGAAGTCATCTAGCTTCACTCCCTCCACCTCTATCACGGAGTGGACCACTTCCTGAAAGGATTTCACTGTAGCCGCTACCTGTAAGGCTGAAATCCGCAACTCTGACCTCAACCCCTTCACAAAACGGCGAATCCGCTCTTGTGGACTCAAACAAAGCTGGGTGGCATACCTGGATAATGCGCGAAACTTAGCCTCGTACGCAGTAACCAACATCCTACCTTGTTCTAGGCTCAAGAACTCATCTCTCCTCCTATCCCTCAAGGTCCGGGGGATATACTTCTCCATGAATAAGTTAGAGAACAACGCCCAAGTCATAGGTGGTGCTTGTGCGGGTTGACACTCAACATGTGACCGCCACCACATTTTGGCATTTCCCTGAAATTGATAGGTTACAAACTCCACGCCAAATCGTTCCACTATGCCAATTTTATGTAGTAACTCATGACAGTCAACCAGAAAATCGTAGGCATCCTCAGATTCAGCACCCTTGAAGACTGGAGGTTTCAATTTCAAGAACTTACTGAAAAGTTCATGCTGATTACTTGTCATTGTAGGCCCTGTAGTCAGACGAGGAAACGTGCCTATTTCAAATGAGGCATCCATGCGGGGAGCCACAACAGCTGCCTGTTGTACTTCTGGAACCTGAGGTACTGGTGCAGGAAACACTGTAGGTGTCTGGCCTTGATCAGATAACCCGCTAAGATAAGCAAGAACCTGACTAATCATCTCTGGGGTAGGTTGGGGTGGTAATTCTTCATTCTGCACTTGTTCATTCTCCCCTTACTCACCCTCTCTTACCACTTCTTCAGTCGGTGGAGGAGTCACCGCCCTTAGTTGGGCTAGGTGCTTGTCCTCTTCCTCTAGAGGACGTCCTCCCGCGACCTCTACCACGGACTCTTGCCACTGCTCCTCTCCGAGCTACAGCGCCAGTGGCTGGCTCAGACGCATCTTGTCTTGCCGGTGTTGGTGTTGGCGCAGTAGTTGCTCTAGTTCTAACCATCTGCGAAATAGAGTGAAGATGGTCAGATACCAATTTGTATCACCTAGATACCAATTGGATCCAAGTAATAGCACGAAAGAAAGAAAGAAAGAATGGAATTTTCCTAAAGTCTTATAGCCTCTCAAAGAAAAGTAAAGGCGTCCCCCTACCGTTCCTTAAGACTCTACTAGACTCGTTCTTGTGTGATGAGACCAACGAACCTACTGCTCTGATACCAAGTTTATCACGACCCTAATCGAGCCGCGAGTGGCACCCACACTTATCCTACTATGTGAGCGAACCAACCAATCTGAACCCCAACATTTCAATACAATATAAACAGGATATAATGCGGAAGACTTAAAACTCATTAACAAAATCAATAAATAACTTCTAAAATTTATCAATTACTATCCCCAAAATCTGGAAGTCATCATCACAAGAACATCTATCCTCAAATTACTAAATCTAAGAGTATCTAAGAAGCTAGAATAAATAAAAAGCTAGTCCATGCCGGAACTTCAAGGCATCAAGACATTAAGAAGAAGACCCAGTCCAAGCTAGAAGCATTAGCTCACCTTGAAATCTGGTGTAATGAAGACTGGCTAGAGTTACGGTTGAGTTGAAGACGACGGTACGTTTGCTGCACTCCACAAATAACAAAGAAAGAAACATACAAGTAGGTCAGTACAAAACACAAGTACTGAGTAGGTATCATCGGCCAACTCAAAATAGAAAACAGTATATATCAGACAATATCGTAAAATCAACTACAATACTCAACAGGTAGCAACAACATGTACAAGAATCATTGATAACTAACGTCAAGTACACCCATGAGGACTCAAGCCTCCATACCATACTCATTTGGGAAAAGGTTCATTAAATTGAGTATATTAACATATTTCAAGATTCATTCTCTTTACTATCCTGGTGTCGGAACGTGACACTCCGATCCTCATCATACTATCCTGGTGTCGGAACGTGACACTCCGATCCTCATCATACTATCCTGGTGTCGGAACGTGACACTCCGATCCATATTCTATCCTGGTGCCGGAACGTGACACTCCGATCCTCATCATACTATCCTGGTGTCGGAACGTGACACCCGATCCATATACTATCCTGGTGTCGGAACGTGACACTCCGATCCATATTCTATCCTGGTGCCGGAACGTGACACCCGATCTTCCATTACTATCCTGGTGCCGGAACGTGACACCCGATCCTCTAACCTCATTCTTTTAGTTCATCAAGCCTTCTTTTATACTAAGGCATCATCATTAACAAAGAGGTTTTCAAGATTTAGGATTCAATAGCCTCATCATGCTTATTTTATCACAATTATATAATCACATTCATGCAAGCATACAATTAAGCATATAGAAGGGTTTACAATACTACCCAACACATATCATTCGCTATTAAGAGTTTACTATGGGATAACATAAACCATAGCCTACCTCCACCGAAGAATTCGTGATCAAGAAATCTACTTTTCCAAAGCTTTTCTTTCCTCTTCGTTCTCTCCTCTTGATCGATCGTTTCTCCCTCTCTCTGTTCATTCTATTTTTCTTATTCAAACCCTTTTTCTTTTACCCTAATTAACATATAATTAAGTATAAAAGATGACAAAAGTAACCCACTAATTAACTCAAGGTTATCTCCTTTAACCCCCAAGTAATTGAATTATTAATATTAAACCACTAACTTTATAATTATAAGCAGGAATAGTCCAAAACGCCCCTTAAAATATTTAACAGAAATCCGACCCAGTCAGGGTTTACACAGCCTGTGACGGCCCGTCGTGCCTGCGACGGTCCGTCCTGCTGCTTCCGTCACAGAGTTCAGAGACTAAATTGTACCAAGGGTCTGTGACGGCCCGTCACGCCTGTGACGGCCCGTCACGCCTGTGACGGTCCGTCCTGCCACTTCGTCGCGAAGTTCAGAGAGTCGATTTCAGTACCCAAATTTCAGAATTCTAAGTGTTTTGGAACGAGACCCCCTCGACGGTTCATCGTGCCCATGACGGTCCGTCGTGGGATCCGTCGAACAAGAAAGTCTTTCTAGAAATAAAATCTACTGCTCAAAACGACTAAACAGGTCGTTACAGTCGGTCCATTTGTTTGTGGATGATTCGCAGTAGAAAATTTTAACTCAGTGCCCATCATATTGAACAAAGCTGTCCAAAACCTACTAGTGATCTTGTATCTCTATCACTCACGATGTCAGCCGGATCACCAAAATACTTAACCACATATTTGTAGAACAAATCAGCGGCAACTTCAGATGAACATAGTTCAGGTGCAGAAAAAAAAACAGAATATTTTTGAAAACCTGTCAACTACCACCATGATAGATGCTTTGCCATCTACCTTAGGGAATCTAGAAATGAAATCCATGCTTACTGATAGACATGGCCTTTCAGGAACAGGCAACAGTTGCAACAAACCTGCTTCCTTCTTACGTTCAGTCTTGTCAACTTGACAAACATGACAAGTCTTGACGTATGCCTCTATATCGTCTTCCATTTTTTGCCAAAAATAAACACGAGACAGTAAGGCTAACATCCTTTCAACACCTGGATGTCCATCCCAAGCAGAATCATGCGCCTCTTTCATTAAGTCTTTGCGCAATCCACCCTGATTTGGTACAACGATCCTCCCCCCTTTAAAATAGAGCAGACCGTCCTCGATCTAATGCCGTATCATTGTGCCATCTTGCACTTGACCCATCCATTTAACATACAATGAATCATTTGTAGCACTCAACCTGATTTTATCATAGAAATCAATTTCGAGTTTTGAAATTGAATATACTACAACAAATACTTCTGTTTTACTCAGCGCATTAGCAACCTGGTTGTGTTTTTCTGGCTTATGTTTCCACACGAAATCATATTCTGCCACAAATTCTTGCCACCGTGCTTGTTTAGGATCAACTTGTTCTATGTCTTGAAAAATGTATTTGCTACATTATCAGTTCTTACTACAAATTGAGTACGTAGGAGATAAACTCTCCAAACCTGCAGACAGTGTACCACCGCAACCATCTTTTTTTATGTGTTGAGTATCTCTGTTCAGCATCATTAAATTTCCTACTTTCAAAGTCCACAGGATGACCTTCCTGCACTAATACACCACTAATTGCTTTATCTGACGCATTAGTGTGCACTTGAAATGGTAACTCAAAATCACGTAATTTGAGTATTGGTTCAGATGCAATAGCTTCCTTCAAATTCTGGAATGCTTCATCACATCGTTCAGACCAAACGCACTTCGTATCCTTCTTCAACAAGTCTGTTAAAGCCGCTGCCCTTTTTGAGTAACCAGCAATGAATTTTCTACAATAGTTAGCCAAGCCAAGAAACGACCTCAAATCCTTCACATGACGAGGTGTCCGTCAATCAACAATGACTTGCACTTTCTTGGGATCCATTCGAACTTGGTTTTTACTAACAAGCTGCCACAAAAATTTTATCTCATGTTGAGAAAACTCACACTTTTCCATCTTAACATAAAGTGTGTATTTTCTCAATTAAGACAGAACCAAACTTAAGTGATTGACATGTTCCTCCAATGTTCGACTATAAATGACAATATCATCTAGATAGACAACAACAAAGTCATCTAGATAGTCAAACAGTACATTATTCATTAAGTTGCAAAATATTGTCGGAGCATTAGTTAGTCCAAATGGCATTACAAGGAATTCATATGAACCATATCTAGTTACACATGTTGTTTTTGGTTCATCACCTTCTGCTATCATAACCTACCAATAGCCTGCCCTAAGATCAAGTTTTGTGAACCAGCATGCCTTACTCAACCTGTCCATCAAATCCTGCACCAATGGAACCGGATACTTATTCTTTACAGTTGCCTTGTTCAGCGCCCTGTAGTCTACACACATTCGCATCGTCCCATCCTGTTTCTTTTGAAATAAAACAGGGGCACCATATGGAGCCTTAGATGGATGAATCAATCCAGCATCCAATAACTCGTTCAATTGTTTACGCAATTCAGTCAATTCCTTAGGCCCCATACAATAAGGAGCCTGTGCAGGAGCAATCGTACCAGGCAGCAACTCAATTTTATGATTGATATCCTCCTTGGTGGTAAATTCTTTGGTAATTCAGGCGGCATAACATCAGCATACTGTTTAAGCAATTCAGTAACACAATCAGGCACTTCCATCTTAACATCATGTTTCACTCCAACCAAGGCAGCAAGTATAGTGTCCTCACCTTTCTTTATCCCTTTGTTGATTGACATAGCAAACAAGAACATTCCTTGTCTTTCTTCTTTGCAACTTTATTAATGTTCCCAAATGGATGAAATCCTTTAAGAAATCCAGCATTGCTTCCATTCATGACCATCACACCATCTAAGTGAGGAAACAGAACAAACTGGAATTTTCTTAGAAAATCAATCCCAAGTATGATCTCAAATTCACCAAGCGGCATCACCATCAAATTATATTTTCCCACCCAATTTTCAGTCTACATAGACACACCATTAGCCATACCCACAATGGCGTGTGCCTTAACCTTGACTGTTTTGACGTAGACAGGGCTTTTAGATAACTTCAGCCCCTATTTTGTAGCAATTTTCACATCTTCAAACGTATGAGTGACTCCTGTATAAACCATTGCCATCACACGTTGTTCTTTCACTGTCATTTCTATATGAATTAGAGAAGTATGAGGATTCGAAGTACTAGATGTTTCTCCAACATTATTAACCCACGTAATATGGTTGAAGGACAATCCCAATGAATTTGCCATTGCAGCCACGATTTCGTCATCTTCCTCCCTTTGATTCATATTTCCAGTAAGCAAGCGTTTACTTTTTCCCGGTTTGGACAAGACTTGGCCAAATGATTACCGCCACAAGTCCAACAGCCCTAAGAATTACCATTTTTGTTCTTTGGGTTGTCTTTTCCATCCTTCATTTATGCCTTTCCTTTGTCATTTATACAGTCCTTACGACTATCCTTTTTCCATTCCCCTTTCTTATCATTCTTTTTCTTAGTTTTTGAAGTAGAGGGAACATCCGTCAAAGGACGAGTTGTTCGGAAATCAACCGACGAATCTGCTGCAGCAATTGCTCCAGGAAGATCTTTAACATTCTGCCCTCCGAAGTTCGTTTTGAGCCCAGCCTTGCATACCCCAAATGAAGTTGTGTAACTTATTCTCATCAGACATGTTTTGAATGTCTAACATCACAGAGGTGAATTCTGTAATGTATTCCCTCACCTTACCTGTATGCCTTAGCCTTTTCAACTTATCCCTTGCAAGCCAAGAGGTATTGCTAGGAAGAAATTGATCGCGCATTTCTTTTATTAACTTATCCCACGTATCAATTCTCTGACGACCAGCACTTACATCATCTGTATTTCAAGTTCTCCACCAAATTTTAGCATCATCCGTCAAGTACATTGTGGTAAAGTTTAACTTGTCAGCATCAGGCACCCTTGCAGCAGTAAAATACTGTTCCATGTCCCAAATGAAATTTTCCAGTTCTTTAGCATTTTTTGCACCACTAAAGGCTTTAGGTTCTGGAATTTTAACCTTAGATGATTCAACACGATTTGAACTCAACGTAGCCACAACCCGACACAATACAACGATCTCTGCGCGAATGTTTTCATTCTCCTTCTACAGTGCCTCAAGTTGTTGTGTAGTTGTGTTACGAAAATTCAAGATTTCAGTGATGTGTTTATC
Source organism: Solanum peruvianum (assembly GCA_027705065.1). Lineage (NCBI taxonomy): Eukaryota > Viridiplantae > Streptophyta > Magnoliopsida > Solanales > Solanaceae > Solanum > Solanum peruvianum. Next base: position 58,067,668 of record JAKWJD010001761.1, read on the forward strand.
AACATTCTGTCGATATACATCAATCTCCCCCTGAACTTTCTCAGCCTTAAGTCTCAAATCAATGACTGGTATCAATAAATCCACAAACAAAGGATCTCCCAGGGTATCATCTGTAAACCCAATGAATGCTTTGATCTTTTGTGTTAGTTCCCACAGTTCTGCGTTTTTCACCATCGTTCAACCGCTCTCTGATACCAATTGAAAGAGAGTCAACTTATTTTTACCGAAAACCACCCTAGGCAGTCTTGCAAACGCCTGCAACACTCAGCCTATCTTACTCCCACAAATTTGACTAAGTATAGAAATACTTTAACAGCAAAGTTAAACAATAGACAGAATGTACAGGAACTTGTCCCAACCTTTATTAATCTTATAATTAATACAAAGGGAAGGATTCACGAATTTTTCTAAGACCAGAAACACACTCTATATCCTTAAACGAAATTTCCACCCTTATAAAATTTCTGCACATGACAGTTACATGCAGCAGTTACAAATGACACCTCTCCGACACTTGTCATCCCAGGATTCAAACTAAGTTTCCAACAACTATATTTCTAACAGATAGAATCTAATTCAAATTACTTCCTTATCTACACGAAATATTAATATTCTAACACTTAGAATATTTCAGGCTACATTCCAACACTTAGAATATTTCAGCCAGCTTCCAATACTTAGAATATTTTAGCTTCCCTCCAACACTTAGTTTTATTTCAGCAATTAACGTGAAACGCCTTTGTTCTTGCCATCATCAAGTCTTCACAGCTTTGCCTTGTCAAGCCAACACGCTGCCTTGCCGATGACTCCAGCCCGCACGTAAGCCTTGCATGTTCAAGTTGCCTTGCCAACACCCAAGCACCTTGAACCTGTGTTGCACTGTTTTGTCCCCATTCATGTCAAGACCAATGTCCAAGTCCTTGACATGTCTGCACGTAACTAGATTAAGTAATTTACGGGTCTAACACCACCATACCCTATTACAATCCATATTTATATAATTACAAGTGTGCAAGGAAATGTGCACTATGCAGGAAATGATTAGTTTATATGAAATGGGCTTCAAGAATGAGTACACACTATAAAGAAGTAGTGTAAAAACTAAATGCTACATACCATGTATTATAGCATCATATACATAATTATATTATATTGTATGTATCATGACTATAATTATAATTAAATACAAATTTGAGTGTTATAGAAACTAATTAATCACTTCTTTCATTATTGATGCAAATTTATTTTAATCTATTTTGAATTTAATTGTCTCTTATTTGTAATCACAAATATATGTGATGAAAGCTACTGAAGGTGAAAAATCCTTCAATTTTCTTTATATTGACAAAGCAACTTCTAAATTATATGTAATATTATGTTATTCTTTTTGGTCCACATTATTTACCATATGTTTTGATAGAAAAATTACATAATTAAACATACTTCACTATCATACATTCTTTATTATTAATACTATCAAAATATTACATATCTTACTACTAATTAAGAGTTTCCTATTACATATTGAGAAAGATACACTTAGATACATGTATTTTTCCTACCACACACACTAAAATAGAGAGAGAGGTGAGCAAGATTTGTTATGTATCTTGGATACATTCGAATGATACTAGATACATGTATATCTATGTATTTGGTGTGACTCACAAGTATTTGGAATATCAAATACATGGGAGAGTGGCGAGGGAGATGAGAGAGAGGTGAGTTATTTGTTGAGTTACTTGGATACAATGTATATAGAATAAATTACACCTTATTTTGATCTCATGTATTCCGAAATTAATATATCTGGACATATCTAAACGTGTCTAGACACACCAAAAATTAGTAAGATATGTAATTGCAAACTAGTGTATATCGAATTAGTTAACCTTTAAACTAGAGGAATTTATGTAAGTCTCGTTTTTGTTTACATGCCTCTTGAGAAGGTATGTGTTTTGACTATCATATCTTTCTTTATTATTTTTAGTCATTAAAATATTAATCATTCTTTATTTTTAATCATTAAAATATTAATCATTTTTATTTTTAATATCATTAAAACTAATCATTCTTTAATACATAAAAAGAAGTTTAATCTAAGCTATTACAATATTGGAGTATAAATATATGTCCATCCCTTAATTTTTCATGCTAACAAGTCAATGCTTGTTATTTTCGAAAATTAGTAATTAAGTCATAATATCTAATATATTTAGTAAAATAACAACTTTTTAAAATATTTATTTAAAATGTCAGAATGACAATATTTTAAAAAATAATATATATTCAGATTTGAGTTTAAATTGTATCCATCATCAATCTACACTTTTTTACACCGATTCATACTTTTAAGGCAAGTTTCTTTTTTATTATTAATATTTTTTATTTTATAAAATATAAATATCAAATATAGTAATATATGGTAATTAAAATTCTAGTTTTTTTATATCCATTAATTTATAATTCTCTTTCCTTACTAAATGAAATTATCATATCTTTTACCATTCACAATACCAGTGAAGCAAATTGAAAGCATCCACCATTGATACAATTTAAAGAGACATTACTACCAATCATCAAAATTTCTTGGTTTACTTTCTTAATAGAGTTACGTGAATTCTTGCTCCTCTTTCTTGGAATTTCACTCTTCCCGATTAATCTTATACCCAACAAAATTTCTTTTTCACGTTTCCACGCCCACCTTTCATGTGCTAACACTTTTTAATGTTTCCATATCTCTTTCTTGAAGGTGCTCACAAATTGGTCATCAAAATATTTATTTTAATTCAAGAAATTTTCTCTATCGTTAAACAAAATCTCTTTATTAATTAAAGTTGATTTCTCGATTGGCAAGGTAATTTTCATTATTTATTTAGATTTATTTTGATTTGATGTTTAAGATCACCGATAATGGTATGTATTTCAGATTCTATGTATTACAGATATCAATATCACTTTTATGATTTACATTTCGCATTACACATATTGCAGATTTTTCGTTAATATTTTTTATTTTTATGCAAGTTTGTTTACATGATCATCTAATATTTATGCATCTCAGATTTTTAGTGGATTAAATAAAATTTTTTTGACTATTTTTATTTAGTTTTAATATTTCAAATTTATTGGAATCTACAAATTCATTCATATTTTTATTTTGTTTGATTTTTAATATATTCGTATTTGCTTTTAGGATTTTAGATTCGGGGAGAACATATGTATGTCTACAATGTATGAATCAACACTTTATTTGTGTATTCATTCTATCTATATATCAAAAAGTTTTATATTTTTTATTTTTACATTGTATTTCAATCTCAATTAGTATACCGACATGTTTGTATTTTCTTCTTAATTGTATTTTGTTCTTAATTGTATTTGTCCTAACTGTATGCTAACAACTTTATTTTATTGGGTATCCATTCTGTATTTCAATCTCAATTTATATGTGAACAAGTTTGTATTTCTCTTTGATTTTGTATTCTACCTAATTGTATACTAACAGATTTTGTATTTTATGTGCCTACTTTACCTTTCAAAGTCACTTTGTATTTCAAATGAATAGAGTATTTCTTGTATATTCACAATTTTTTTATTCAATCTCACTTTGTATTTATAACTTTGTATACTCATCTCATTTTTGTATTCATATTTCAGCATATAGTTCATGATCGATTAGTTTGTATTTTACCTTTCAAATTCACTTTGTATTTCAAATGAAGAAATATTTCCTTTTGTATTCACAACTTTATATTCAATCTCACTTTGTATTTATAACTTTATATTCTCATCTCACTTTTTTATTCATATATTGTTGTATTCAACTTATAGTTCATGATCGATTAGTTACATTAACTTAATGGGATTCAAACAGAAAAAACAACTACTAAACTATAACAAAAAACAATTTCATTCGTTTTTTACATCATAATTTGGATACAAAATATTCGAAAAAAACTATAAATCTCAATACATACAAAGATTTCACTGATTCAATTAGGAAAAAAACACTCTTGCACTCTACATATATGATATCTCATCCAAACAAATAAAAAAATCGAAAAAAAATACTTGAGTTTTTCAATTATTCACTAGATGTGACACATTTATGGTCGTCAATTTTGAAACATTATGTTTCAAATATATGTTGTATTCAACTTGAAGAAGCTTTGAAAGTTATCAGATGAATGATTCGGAAGACAAACTAAATTATTTTAATTATTTTTCTTATGTTTTTAAGAAGAAAGCAAAAAAAAAAAAAAAACACTCAACAAAAGGATGACTATTATTGCTCTTTTCAAAATGTAACTAATTTCTGTTTAAAATCTTTTTTGCCTTTTTTGAATTTTTTTGTTCCATAATTTTCTCTGTTATTAATTATTTGTATTCTGTCAAATTAATTAAAATAAAATAAATGCATAACTAATTCCTTAACAAACTAAAATAAAGACATTTTTAATAAATAATGAAAATGTTGCTAAGGAATCCAACTAAAAGCTAAAATATTGTTATTTTGAAAATTTTCCTTTCTCTAAATCATATATCTGAAATATATATTATAATTGACTAAAATTTCAGACGTAAGCGTATGATTTTCTTGCAATACTATTTTATTTTGTTCAAATTTGAAACATAAGTTCAACGTATCATTTTTTCCATTTATGATTGCTTACATGTGAAATTGGCTAAAATTTCAGGTGGATCTGAAATATTGTTGAAGAAATACTATTTTTATTTTTCAAATTTTAACGCAAAATATACTCCAAATAAGTTCAAATTTGATATATAAGTTTTATATATTATAAAGAACAAAACTTCAATCATCAACTAATCAAAATAAAGGTATAATACATAAATGTGACTCTTAACTTAGTTTTATCGGTCAACTATGTCCTCCAACTTTGAATATGCACTATTAGACACTTAAGCTTGTGTAAACTTGAACAAGTAGACACACGTGTCCTATATGACATGATACATGTAGGATGCCACATAGGACACAAAGTTGTCATGTAGTGTGTCATGTAGGGCGAATGTGTCTATTTGTTTAATTTATACAAGTTTAAGTGTCTATTTGTGCACACACAAAGTTAAGGGTCATAATTGTCAGCTGACGTGGCAATCCAATCCCATTTTTATGTCGAAACGTGGAAACCGATCCACTTAGTTATGCCGGAACATGACAATTTGATTTATCAACATACCACAATCACAAACACAAGTATACTTTTAAGTCATACAATCAAGAGTGATTTTTCATGGCATATAATCATTCGTCTATCTCGTTTACAACAAGTGTGACCAATAATTCAACATTCATATACATACAAGTATCATAATGAATCAAGAGCATGCATACATCACACAATCACAAAATTACAACCATCACCTACCTCGAACCAAACTTGAAACCCTAAGAGTCTTGACCGTTCCCTTTTCGGATTCGTTCCGCTTGTTCTTGGTCTACAACCACCCAATACAATACGGAAATCAATACACATTTACTAACCAAATTTGTAACAATTTCATGAACTCTAGATCATATCCATGATCCCACGTACCCAATTTTGGGTTGTTTCTACCATAGAATCTATAACAAAACCTTTCCCCATTGATATTAACCAATTTTATTACGTACTACGGATCAAAAAAATGAATTCGGGGAGTGAAAAACTTACCTTTTGCCTCAAGAATGGTGGAAAACGAGTAGGAGTCACCTGAGGTTTGTTCCTTAGCTCTAAAAATCGAAAAGTGCCGACTAAGGTCGTTTAGGGGTGTATAAATGAAATGACATAATACATAAATAATGCCCTTTAACTTGGTTTCCAATCACATTTATGCCCCTCAATTTTGGATGTGCACAAGTAGACACTTGAACTTGTATAAAGTTGAACAAATAGACACACATATCCTACATGTCATCCTACATGTCATTTTTTGTCCTAGTCTTACGTATATTGTGTCATGTAGGACTCATGTGTTTATTTATTTAAAAGTTAGATAGTTAAAATGTCTGTCTATGCATTATGAAAGTTGGAGGTCAAAGTTAAAATTTGAAGCCAAGTTTAGGGTCTAATATATGTATTATGCCTAATGAAATCAAGTCGCGTCTCGCCCGCCATAGCGATGCCCATCCCGCCAAGGCGGCCCCGCCAGAGCGGCAAAAATGTCCGCCAGGGCGGGATTCCCAAGACAAAGCTATCTCAACAATTCCAAAATCCTCATTTCACAACACACCTCTAAACCATGACACTCAGAAAATACCTTCCATGCTAAGACCAATTTCCGGAGTTCTACACGTTTGAATTCAATTTCGTAAAGTCGTACAAATTCTTTAACGAGTTATCTAATTATGCATGAAATTAAAATTAAAAGTACATCACCCGATTGTTACCAATTTTCTCACACCTCAAAGACTCCGATTTCATTCAAATTTGGACTAGATTGGTAAAAATTCAAATACTATGAAAAAAAAATTTCACGTTGACGATTCTATAACGATAGAACCCGATAGTTACATTATATTATTCAAATTATACAAACGTGCGAACTACACAAAATAAAAAAAAAAACAAGCCATATAATTATAGTTAAAAATAGGTTACAAATTTTAATTAAGACAAACAATAACATTGTTAACTAATTAATTGTATATATTTGTTTATCAGTATAACTTTCCCTATACGAATATGGATTCAATGAATAGAGATCGACATGACTGAGAAATTATTATGTGGGGGAGACAGTCAGAGAAAATGAACAAGTAAAATAAAAGGGGTAAAAGAAAATTTAATATGGGTAAAAACAGGTTGATATAAGACAGGTTTAAAAGTAGAGTATTCTAAAGCTACACAGAGGGGGGACATGTTTAGTATTCTAATAGACAGATAGGACGATAGAAAGATTCACTTCCACTTGATATGTATTATAATAATAATAAAACAAGGAAACTTCAAAACAAATATATTCACAATTTTATAGAAGCTGTTCTGATATAGGAATATTATTGCATGATATAGTATTATGATGACTACTAACATAAGTAGCAAGGGCAGAAGCAGCAGCACTTTTTACAACAAGAAGTACAATTTAACTTTGGACATCTAGGATAAGAACATGAACATGTACATGTACATGGGTTACTACAAGAGGAGCAGCTAAAGCAAGAAGGACATTTTAAGCTACAGCAACTCCATTTGCAGACAGGCTTGCAGCAGCATTTAGACCGTGGACAGGAGAAACATTGACAACAACACTTAGGTATTGAGCAACTGATAGATGGGCAGCAGTTACATAAATTGCAGTTACAGCAGCAGTTAGGCATCTTCATACTAGGACATCGGCACCAGCAACAAATCCACGAGAGATTGAAACATGAAGAGCCACTACAATGCGTAAGAAACTTATGTCAATACGAGAAGCCACAAACTCATTCACATATATCTAATTACTTGGGAGCTCCTGAAAACTGAATGAGTCTCATACGACTCAATGAGAAGAGCAGCAAATTTGTTTAGCTCTTGGAAACATGCTAATTTGACTAAACATACAAAAATACGTGTAGATGTAACCTCTTAATAGTTATCTTCCTTGATGAAACAATAACACACTTCATCAGAGCTGAGATTGCAAGGCTTAAAAACATCTCTCGAGCACATATTTCATGACTGCACCAATGCAGATGAGGCTAATTACTCTCTTCTTACTGTAATCTTTCTTTTCCAGTAAGAATTGGCATTATGAAGGCTAGGTACAAAAATATTCAGTATCCTTTTTTTGATAACTATGGTGTCTGAATCTGAGACCGACCTTTTTTTTAAATCAAAAGAACCCAAGACTTCATAGTGCTCAACCCCACTACATTGACCACCAAGCCATACTCTTGGATACTACAAAAAGATGCAATATAATTGCACAAAAATAACTTCCTACTCTTCATGTTTATAAATAAACCAAAAAATCTCTTCCTGAAAGGAGTTCATTACCATAACTAGATTTCATGAAGCTTATGAGCGAAGGAAGGGCACAAACATAATCCATAAAAATATGAATTGTGACCACACTAAAAGCCACAATTTCCACCAACTTTGGGTACTACGATTTACCATTTATTTTCTAGCTTATGAGCCACCAATAGTATTCTCTCTCTCCCTCTCTCTCTCTCTCTCTGAACATAGAGCTTTATTCACTTCTCGCAAGTATCCCTAACAGTATGTTAGTACTTAAAATGTGAGAATAAGCAGCTGTGTTGGATCACAGTTGCAGCTAACCTTGGTTTCTATGTACTGTCTACTCTTCTAGCTTATGACCCACAAAAATATTATAGCTCTGAACAATTTATGTGCAACATTTTGCAAATTTCTTACCAGGATGCTAAATTTTTATCCATTAAGCCTAAGAACATTTCATAGTAATGCATAAAAAGTTTCTCATGTTTTAAGTTTTAGTCCTCGCATGCAGTTAATGCCAAGCTAATCACTCCCTATCTCTTTATTTTTTATATGAATCTCACTTTAATAAAACCAATAACGAATCTCAAACAGTAATCATATTTCAAGCTCAGTATAACCCAAAAAAGAAATGCTAAAAGTTTAGCATACCAGAGCCATTTCCAGAAGCAACGGGATCTACGATTCTTCTTTATTCTGCTACGACGGAAAAAAGGCAATGAGAAGGTGTACAATATAATACTGGAAATCCACTTCAAGAAAAACTTGTAGAAGTGACGGTTGAATACTATCTTACGTCGGTATAAGAGGATCTGAGTGTTCCGATACAAATTCTGTAACCCTGCAAAATTGTCAACATCATTCAATACAGAATCACTTTAAAGGACATACTTAAATTCACTTCACATGACTTCAGTAATACAGAGCATGTGGAAATAAATGCAAATGTAGAAAATATGATCTCTACATACTCTTTACAGGATCGAGAAGCGGGATGAAGGCCTTCAATGGATTTCAGTTCTTCCTGCTCAGAAGAATTGGATTGAAATGAGAGCAAAGTGAAATAACTTCATACAAAAATCTCTTAAGCAAGACTTCGTAACATTAAAAATACTGCACATTTGTCACAACAAAGTACAGACAAGCTTATGCTAAATATGCAATATTATCTCTAGAATATTGTGGAACATCAAAACGCACCACATAAAATGGACACCTGTATCTCCTTTATCCCAACAAAGAAACTAAAGTACATACTGTCAATGATATATGCGAGGCCAAAGTCAAGGTTATTTCGCGACAATTCTTTATTGGTTGTAGGTTAGTTGAAGATGATCCTATAAGTAAGTGTTTTCAAACATAACCTATCAAATTTTTAAAACGCCTTAAAGATCCAGGGATAGGTCGAGATAAGTAATCATCAACTATGAAGTAAGCTTCTTTTCCATAGATAAAATTCATAAGCTGATGCATTATGATTCCTCCAAAGTGTGAGCACAAATCTAATACCTTTATCCTTTTCTGTGTTTCCCATGTGGAGGGGGGGACAGGAAGTCTCCAGTCCCCAAGTTCAAGAGGAGAAAGCAGAAAAGTATGGACCAGTTTGAAGAATGAGATTCCAAAGTTTCAATGCTGGGCAGCATTACATGTGCAAGAAGTACAAATTCTGGTGGAAGTAACTCCATTGATATGTTAACAGAAAAAAAACATGAGGAATCTAAACAGGTAAATATTGCATCATGCAACTTTCTTAAAGCTTGAAGAACCTATTGGATGGGTTTATAAGCTTATAAGCAAAAAGCCATAAATAAGATTTCTTTTGACTTATTTTTGTAACTTACCCTAAAAATAAGTGCTTAGAATTTAGAAACACTTTTTTATTAAACCCAAACACTACAAAACATCTTAAAAGCTATTTGGCTCTAAAGCACCTAAAATAAGCCAATCAAAACTTTAAGTTATTCCTCCACCAGCAAGCGCACAACTTGAGAAGCAAATGAGCAGACTGAAAGTCCAAGAGCTCTATAAAGAGAATATCTTGGAATTCAAATTAGCATGTCTTTATGACAGTAATTAATCAAAGGGTAAACTGCTCAGAGTTCAAATTGTGCACATGACAGTACATTCTGTGCATCTAGTCACTGGTTTAGCATATTGGCATGAGGCAACAGTGAAGATTAGATACACTCAATTTGATATCCCAGCAAATCCTAAATCAAACAAAGATTCAGCCCTTAATTAAGCAAGCAATGTACTTTTTGTTTCACATCTCAAGACAAACATGAAAAACTAAAAACAAGGGCTAAGTAAGAGATGCTCTAAACATTTACCTCAAAATAGTAGCCTGGGGGTTTACAGAACACAACAGTAAATTGATTATAAAGAAGAATGACATGAGAATTTTAAGTCAACAGAAGAAAATTGAGAGTTGAGAATAGGCACTAAAGTCACCTCAAGAAAGCCAATTTCTCTTTCAAGCATTTGAACTTTAGCAAATTCTCGACGCTTTCCATACAAATCTGGATACTGAGGTGGTGATTTTGGGCGGGGTGGCGGCATAGATGGCATTGAACCAGCCCCTGCCATTTCCCCCTTTTTCTTCACTTTGACCAAAGCTGTTTTTGTTTCCCTGTTTCAACATACAAAAGGGTTTCTCCAACTTAGAATCTTGCAAAATACAATGAATTTACTAAACAGTAGTAGTTTTTCAGAAGTTGCAAATGGGCAAACACCAAAGGACACCTACAGAGTAATAATATTGATAGTTTCAGACTTTCTAGTACAATAGTGGTTATGTCTTGCTGACAAATGCTAAGTTTTTTTCTTTCCTATTTTCACACACACAAGAATTAAACCACAAAAAAAAAAAAAAAAATTTACTGACTAATGTCAAGAACCAAAGGAAAGAACAAGTGCTAAATGCTTGTTGAATTTACTCTGCTCATGCACAAATTGAAGTTTTCATTAAATGGGTATCTCTAATAAATAAAAAAGATTGAATCTTTGTAAGTAGATGAGCTAAAAAGGGTGTAATAATTACTCTTATTGTGGTGTGATGGGACAAACGTTGTGAATAGATGATAGTAAAAAAAAGCTGGAATCATTGTAAATTTTTTTTATAGTTGGGTGTGGGTGTGGGGGTGGTATCTATGGGGGAAAGGGTTGCAGTATTTGCAGAGATTAGCAGAGAGTGGGACTGTAGGTTTTGTTGGGAGGGCCGAAAAGCTTAACGTTAAAGGATTCAGACCGCACGTGACTATCGACTAGGATAGAGAAAGAAAACACTTCATTTTACCTCGTTTTTACAGTAAATCGGGAAATACTTAGGAAACTCCTCCTTACCCCTTTCAAACATTTCATCATCTAAAATCCCCCTTTTTTTCTACCATCATATAATTAGAATTTTCATATTAGTGATTGAGGGGTATTTATTTGTATACAATTAATTTAAAATTTCTTCAATATATTATGTACTTTTTATCATTGTTTTAGTAATTTCTAGTGTTTTAAATTGATAAGACATAATAAAATCATGAGCAAGTTGTCAAGTGTCACATAAAAGCTTAGTTACAGACTGAAGACGTGACAACACGGTATCACAACAAAGTTATAACTAAGAAAATCACAAACAACGAAGAAATCAATGCAGCTAATGTCCCAAGTGTTGGGAATTAAGCACACAACACACACAAATAATCTAGAGAAAAGAGAAACGGAACGCAAACGGGACACACAAGAATTTAACGTGGTTCGGTTTCCCTACTCCACGACTGTAACAGGAGGATTTTATTTCACTTGTGCTACTCAAGAATTACAAATACAAGGATCCTATTTATAGGAAAACCAAATGGTTAACCTAGGGTTTCAGTAATGGGTCGGGCCGGCTCACAAGCCTCCACAAAGCCCAACAATCTCCCACTTGGAGGCTTGAAGAATTTCAACTGTCATCCACTTAGAACACTTGTATGTCTAGTAATCTTTTTCAACTCTCTCCTGCTACAACGGCCTTCTCATCAGTCAACTGAAAGGCCCGTTGAAGCTCCCCGAAGCTTCAACACATCAGTCACGGCTGAAACTGCCCTTGACTCGTCCTCGGTCCTTACCGGCTCCCACTTGAGACACGAACTGCCGGATCCTAGAACTCCCTGAGAACAAACACTCTCCATACTCAGCAAGATATTTTCTGGAGACGTATCAACAGCTGGAATACTGGTTCTCTTGACCCACTGTCTTCTAGGAACCTTGGCTGAAACACGGCCGGTGCTCCCACTGCCACAAACGCCTCTGACTGGTCTTCCTGAACCTTTCCTTGCTCGTTCATCCTGAATCTGACCTGTGACTCTGGGTTTCTTTCTTGCAAAGACAACCTTCTTCTGCCCACGAGATTCTGTGAACCGGACTTTGTTTTTCTTCTGAACTGGGACGGTCACTCCCTCAGACGGTAATCCGACAATATACAACGATCCTCTTTTTGTTCCACGAGCCATGACAAGATTGCCCCTCACGACCTTCCACTGCCCATTTCCGAACTTCACATGATGTCCCTGTTCATCCAACTGCCTAACAGAAATCAAACTTTTCGTCAAGCTTGGAACAACTCTGACATCCTTCAAGGTCTAGAAACCGACTGGCGTCTTCAGCACCATGTCACCCATGCCCGTAACATCAAGAGCTCTATCGTCTGCAAGCCTTACCTTTCCAAAGTCTCCAATAACCAGATTCTGCAATGCTTCACTGCTGTGGGTAGCGTGAAAAGAAGCACCAGAATCCATGACCCAGGAATCCACATTGCTCTCCGCGCAACAGATAAACAAATCCTCGTCGGCGCTGTCTTTTGCAATGTTGACTTGTTTGTCTTTCTGGCATTGATTCCTGAAATGCCCCACCTCCTTGCAGTTCCAACATGTTACACCTGAGCCATCCCGAGCCTTCGACTGACTCCTTCTTCGGTTCCTGCTCCCACTACCTCTGTTATTTCCTCTGCCTCTGACGACGTTTAGCATATCACCTGATGATTCTCCAGAACTCCTTCTTCTGACATCCTCGCCAAGAACGAGATCACGAATCTTCTCAAAGGTGAATCCATTAGGTCCCACTGAACTGGCAACTGCTGTAACCGTTCCGGACCAACTGTCAGGCAATGATGATAACAGTAGTAAAGCTTGAACTTCATCATCGAACTTAATGCCAACTGACTAAAGTCTGGCTAAGATCGAATTCAATGAGTTGATGTGCTCGGTAACTGAACTGCCTTCCTTCATCTTTGTGTTCACCAACTCTCTAATCAGAAAAATTTTGTTTGCTGCAGATGGCTTCTCGTACATGTTAGACAAGGCTTCCAAGATGCCTTTCGCTGTCTTCTCCTTAAGAATGTTGAAAGCAACATTCTTGGTCAACGAGAGTCGGATAACTGACATAGCTTTCCGATCCAAACCTGCCCACTCTGCATCAGACAATTTTCCTGGCTTGTCACCCAACACTACGTCCAAATCTTTCTGAACCAGCAAATCTTCAATCTGCATCTTCCACCAACTGAAATATGTACCATCGAACTTCTCAATTCGGAACTTCCCATCTTCTTCCATCTCAAAGGATTAAATGAGATACTCGGTACAACTAATTTCAGATCTTGGTAATTTCGTCAGAAATATTGCACCACAAAAAAACGCACCTTCGGCAATTCCCTTAACGGCGTTTTCAGACAGCGGGCGGCGATTTGGACGATGCTCACGATCTGGACGCTCGCGGCTGGATCTGAGGCTCCTCGACGCGGCGGCCACTGGACGGCAGCGGCGTTCTCTGCCTCGCTACTGCTGCGCGGCTTTCTCCCTCGCTGGGCTACGATCTGCGGCAGATCTCCTTCGATCTGGGCTGCCTGGTTCGCGGCGGCTGCTGCTCGCGAATGGCGGTTCTAGGCGTCTTGCACGGCTGTAGCTTGCGAACGGCGGCGGCACACTCCTTCCCGACGCGGCGGCCAACGGAACGGCGCGACGGACAGCACATGGACGACGGCTGTTCGCACCCTGCGCGGTTCTCCTAGCCGGCTGCTGCTTGAGGTTACCCACACGGTAACGGCGGCTCTCCTCTCTGCACACAGTTCTTCACACAAGAACCCTAGGTGACAATTTCTCACAGTTTGTGTTACAGTGTTGTTGAAACCTCGCTCTGATACCAATTGTTGGGAATTAAGCACACAACACACACAAATAATCTAGAGAAAAGAGAAACGGAACGCAAACGGGACACACAAGAATTTAACGTAGTTCGGTTTCCCTACTCCACGACTGTAACAGGAGGATTTTATTTCACTTGTGCTACTCAAGAATTACAAATACAAGGATCATATTTATAGGAAAACCAAATGGTTAACCTAGGGTTTTAGTAATGGGTCGGGCCGGCTCACAAGCCTCCACAAAGCCCAAGACCAAGCCAATGTCACCCAATATGTCAATCGCTGGCAAAAAAGTAACAACATAAAGAAAAATGTCTCCAACAAAAGTTATGAGGTGCCACCTAGGGTTGAGTCAAACGAAGGAATTACATCCCAAGAACCATTTGCCATTAAGGCAAGTGAAGATGATGTGGAGGTCGTATCCAAAAATGTCTCTCTTGGTAGAGAGTGGATTATGAAGGTTAATATAGAAATAGACATTATTGAAATCTTTGGCCAATGCTTAGAAAGGTGAAGGACATTCTTAAGTGTGATTGAGGGGAATACATTCAAGGAGATTGAAAGCATTCAAAACGACTTTAAGTGGTGTTTGTACGCTGAGATCAATCTGAGGAAAATTGTTACATCCTTATACTGCAGCCTCATAGAGGCATGGAGAATTATCGAAGCCATAAAGGTAAATATGGAGGAGTAAAAGAGCAGGTCAGCACTGGCATGACTGAGATAGACAAGAACAATGTTGTGATATGGGAGTCTAAGATCGAGGAGAACTACACAAACAGTTCTCAAAGAAGTTCATGATGCACGAGAGTAAAAAACTTCTTGACACTAGAGAACTATTTCAGGCATAGAAAGGTTAGGGGTGACGAATAAGCCAAAATCAATATCGTCATATTGTACCTATCAGAGACAGAGACTGTCATGATATGGGGGAGGAGAAAATGGTTGGTGCGAGGAGATATGTCTATGCACTATTAGTATGTAGGATTCGTTCAAGACTGAGCTCAAGTGTCAATTTTTCACCATCCTTATGATCCAAATTCCCAACCTTACGAATGATAATTTATTGTTTCAGTTTACGGACAGATTGCGAAATTAGGCTAAACAGGAACTGCAACGTCGATAAGTCACGAATATACATCAAGTAATGGTGGAGGCTGAGTCTTCGATGGATTTTAAGTATGAAAAAAAATCCAAGAAGTCAAAAGGTATCAATGTAAAAGGTGGGGGAGATCGTGGAAAAATCAAAGAGACCTACCAACAACGGATCAAGACTCAAGATACTAACAAGCGTGATTCTAAAAATTTGAGTGGACACTAAAGACATGTCGAGAAGAAAGCACAACCCAAGAAGAAAGGATGCTACATATATAGAGGGATGCGTGACTTTAGGAATCGCTCTGACTTAAAAAAGTCTCAATGCCATGGTGGGTGAGCAAAAGGAACAAAAGCAAGGAAAGAGTTCGCCGCAACATAATTGGGTATGATATGACTATGTGGAGATATCAAAATACAATTTATCCACCTCATTTACTATGAAAATCAGTATATGGATTTCACTATTAACAAGAAGCTTGCTCGTGCACTCATGGACAATAGAGTAACTCACAATTTTGTGACCGAAGTCACATTAAATATACTAGAGTTAAAGTTGGATACACTACTCCCTCTTTATAAATGTCGAGGTTCAAAATGTCCATGGTGTAGCCAATGATATTGGTGTCAAATTGGGTTATTGGAAAGGTATGATGAATTTTTTTGTCACAACGATAGACATTTCTGATATTGTTCTAAGACAAAATTTCTTTAGACAGTGTCATACTTTAATTGATCTCTACCTCCAACATATCTTGATCATGAAATAAGCAAAAAATTTACATGGTTCTTATAGTGACTATGCTACACAAACAGAGTGAAGCCGAACTTTTTACGTACAGTTAATCAAGAGGCTCAAAAAGTTAGAGCGATTTCATGGTAACTAGGGTGAGTTTGGGGAAGGCAATTGTTACCCAGAGACACTACCACCTTGCATAAAAGTTACTTTAAAGGGAAGTAATTTGTCATGCCCAATGATCTACCGGAGAACTTTCCTTCAAGCAGTGAAAATGAGATTTTAGGTTATTTTTAAAATGAATTAAGTTTTTCGTCTCTGTCTTGTTCTAATTTTACTATTTTCTGTATATCTTTTATTATGTTAGGTTGAGGCTGACTGTCTTTGTGGGAATAGACAAGTATCATCACGTCTGTTTTAAGACCATGACACTCTATGTCCCCCACTCTTTTCCATTTTTTTCGTTCCTTTTCATATAAAGGTATAATAGAGGGTAATAGCATTGTCATGAACAAAAAAAGATTGTTTTGCATGATATGAATTGTAAAAATTACTGATCTAGATATAAATCATATTTTCTTAAACGACTTTATAATATCACATCCCTTTTAGCAAAAAGAGTATTTATGAGTATATTTTAATTACCCAATACATTATTTGTATATTATTAATTTTAACGATTATAGTTAAATATAAATTAGTTATTTATAATATTCATTTGAACCTTAACAGTGGATTGATACTTGGTTTGAAAGTGAGTAATGCATGTATTAGATTCTGCATAAGTAATACCACATTTGTTAGTTTGTTAGGAGATAAGTAATTCATTGTATTTTTAACGATTCCTTCCAGTCTTTATGTGTAGAAAAATGGTGAAAGAATTAGGTCAAAACTTTTTTGAGTAGTAACTTGAAAATCTTAGCCTAGGCCAGTCTCAAATAGAATCTGAGTAAGGCTAGATCTAGGGAAATTCAGAAAGTGGTTGGAGATAACGTCTAAGTTTCTATTGGATATTCTAGTAGCTCGTACGTTAAGGAAATCATAGGGCTTTACAAAGATGAATTCTAGTGAGTAGAACTTCCGATATCAAATTTGAATTGAAAGAATTATTTAGAACGTCAAGTACTTCGACGACGTGTTGCGAAATGTAGGATTTGAGAAAGAATGTGAGATTCTCCGTGCAAGCCGCTATAACGGAAGACATTCTGTTATGGCAGAGCCAATATAGTTGACATATTACGATGTAATGTAAAGAAAGTCTCAAAACGTTTATTATTATGCAACTTCATTCTTCGAAAAAAAGGGAGATTTGGGGCTATTTTCCATTTTTTCATCAATCTCTTTACTAAAGGTATGTTAATTGTTACGCTAACCTGTAATTCGATTTTTAAGCCTTAGAATATATGATGGTACTTTCAAAGGCTTGTTTGAGGTAGGTGATGATTGTTTGTTTCTAATGTATGTAATGTTTACATGTTAACTATTTTATAGTATTTTGGTTGTGTAATATTGGCGGGAAAAACATAAGGGATGAATATGAAATGACATCATATTGATAATCGCATGCAATTAACCTGTTTGATTTACTTATGTCTACAAGTTTGGTTGTTCATTGTAAGTGTGATTGTGCATGTTGTTTGTGATTTCTAATTGGCTCAGGTACCATGTCAATATAGATTCTCTAATGGTTGGCTCGGATACCACGGCTAGTGTAAATTACTAATGATCGACTCGGGTACCACGCCTTGTATGGGATATCATTCGGTTCACTCGGGTATCACGTCGGTACACTAACAATTAGTGTGTGGGTTCCATGAGAGAATTATTATACGTTATTATGATCATGTGATACTGGCTTTATGTGTTTGTTAAGTCAAGATTAGTGACTAGGAGTCTATATCTATTATGATCTTTTGATATATGTGTTTACTTGTATTGCTATATTTTGATTTAATGTTTACATTTATATCTTAAAATTGGTCATATGATTCAATTAGTGCACTGTAGTTGTGTATTGATATTGCTTTTACTCTTTTCTTGTTGAGTACAAAGCATATTCAGGCGGCTGATACGAGACATTGCCTGTGAGACCAGCGAAATCTGAATCCAAGGGTGAGCTACTTCCAAGCTGCTATGAATTCCTCCCAGTCTCTTTGCTCATCTATTCGGGCTCACACATCTCATAGTCCTTAGTTTATTGTTTTCGTCGTTGGGGTTTCGTCTATTTGCTTTAGACACTTTAGAACTTTGGTACTTTGACTTTAAGTTTCTAGGGGGTTGTTTCTGCATATTATTTTAATGATAATTGAATAAATTTCTAGAAACTTTACCTTTTTCCATTGAAACTATTTTTTTAGTGTTATACATAATAATCTTGCTCCTTAAAATGGTTTGATGGCTTAAGATTAGGGTAGAAATTGATTCTCCCACTAGATCAATGTGGGTGTCATTCATGATGCTTTGGACCATGACATTTATGTATAAAATTTAATATGGTATTTAATTCATAGTTTAGAAACTAACATAAAAGATATATATGCATAAGTTATTAGAAAATCTATAAATTATTTTATGCGAGATAAAAGATGGAATAACTAATACTTGAAAAATTAAATCCTGAAAAACTAATGATTGCATAAAATAAGACATAAATTCTCTCATAACTAATTTTTGTATATATTAATACCTCCATAAATCAAACAATTACTTAGGGGTCGTTTGGTAGCTCGTTTGGAGGTGAGATATGCAGGTATTAAATTCTGCATAAGTAATATCATGTTTACTAGTTGGTTAGAAATTAATGTAATCATGTATAAAATTCATATGATTTGATTCAATTTTAAAACCCGCATAACTAATGCATGTATAAATGATAAGGGAATCGGTATATTATGTAACACCCCAGAAAATTTTTGAACTAATACTCCAACCGTCCTTCATAGTGAGTAAGTGTTTTTTAATGAATTAAAATTTGCCACTATATGTAGCATCTTGAGTTCTAAAAGAACTAAATTGAAAGTAACAAAAATCTTAAATTTGGAGAGTTAAGCTAAGTGTAAATTTTGGGTCAAATTCAAACAATCATAACTAGCACAGGATGATTTAGGTGTTCTACAAGTTACCTTAGGAATGATATTCAAATTATTTTTCCAAAGTCACCGAGTTTTTCAAGTTTCGAGTTTGGATGAGTGAGATATGACCTTTTGACATTAGGCTATTCAGTTAAGGAAAGTTAGCCGGAAATTGTGAAGGGCATTTTGATTTTTTCCTTATCCAATCAGATTTATTTCTTTTTTAGTAATATTTTAGGGGTATAATCCTATTAGGTTCAGTTTCATAATCTTAATATACGCCTAGGGTTTTTTGAGAGATTAAGAAGAGAAAAGAAGAGAAAAAGGGGAGAAAAGAGGAAAGGATCAAGCATTCATTGATGTTCTTGCGTCTTTTTGCGAAATTTTGCCATGGGTTTAATCCTTAAGAGTATATAAGCTTCCATAATGTTAGATTTGTTCACCCACACGCCAAACATGATATTTTCAATAAAATTTCATTTTTGAAATTGAAATATTAGAGTTCTTGATGAGTTCTAGATAGGTGTTCTTGAGGTTCATGCTAAATTTTATTGTATTGGGGTTTTTGATGATTTCTTGAGATGAAATTTAGTGATTTCAGCGTTGCGTTATTAGAGTGTGATTATGTTAAGTAATCTAATCCAAGATATTGGGAAAAAAATTGTTCGATTTTGGGCGAATCAGGGTGAGAAAATGAGCAAAGAATTTTGTCTAGTCGTATGGGTTGGGGACTCGAGCTCCCCAAAGTATGCTCTAAAATTTAGGGCTGGATCCCGGCACCACCATAGCCCCAGGGTCTCCTGTCCCGTCCAGTTTACAATAAGTTGCTCTGTTTGAGATCTTTCCAAGGGTAGCTTCACTTTTTTTTATTCTAACTATCTAAGCTACTTCTAAGCACCTGAAATCATTCCTAACATGATTATAAACTTGATTTCATAATTCAAATTCAAAGTAGAATTGAGAGTTATGTTTTGAAAGTTCTTTCGAACGTTCTAAGAAAGTCTCGTGAGTCCTTTTATGGAGTCTTCTACAACTTCTAGTAACTCGTTTCAAGACTCGAGCAAGTGAGCATGAGAGTGAGGAAAATGTATTCATGAGTCTAATTTGTTCACATCATGAACCATAACTCTTGAATTCACAATTCACTTTCAAGACAGAGTTAAAGTAGAGTTCAAGAAAGGCTTTGAGTTCAATTGTGAATCCTTTGAGATCAACTATCAATTTGAGATAAGTTTTGAGAAAGTAGGTATGAGAATGAGAAGAGTCATATAAATGATTTCCCTATTGATTTTTTTACCCTTGAGTCGAGTCGTTCATGCGTATAACTTCCGCATGAACTCCACCAGTTGAGTACCTTTGAGAGGAGTAGCATCATCAAGTGCTAAGTCTTGAGTAATAAGTTTCTAACATATTTGAGTTTATATTTATAATCATGGTACTATTATATGTTACCCATGAAGTTCTTGAGTTGAATTGTTCATGCCCATAATTCCGCATGAACCCTATAAGTCGAATAATCTTGAGATGAAAAGTGACTTTGAGTCCTGAAGTTGAGTAGTTCAGGCTCATAATTCCGAGTAGAAAATCATGAAATAATCCATAAACATGAGATGATGAACCTTGAATACATACTTCAATTCAAGGAGAGTTAAGAGTCAAGTCTAGAAGTTAAGGAGCAAGTCACAGAGACGTTTATAAAATTTTCAAAAGTCTTTCACAAATGTTTTAACTTTGTTTTAAGACTTAAAATTCAAGTTGAGTAAAGAGTAAAGAGTAAAGAGTAATGATTGAAGTTCATTTTCTTCAAGAAGTATATGGGGACTATGTATTCCCAAAGAGTTTCAAAATGTCTTCACATTTGAGCAAGAAAGGTAACATCGATTACAAGAGAGCTTTTAAGCTAAGTTTTAAGTAATTACCTCAAACTAAAGAAAGAAGTTTGTTTTAAAAACTTATGAGCTAAGTATATTTTGGGAGTAATATTAAGTGTTCTATATGACGACAAAGTATAGGACAATTCTGACATCGTGGACAAGACATTGTATTACCACTTAGGCTCATAGTGATAGTTGTCGGTTAGAAACCCCCCCCCCCCCCCCACACACACAGAAAGTATATTACTTTATTATACAAGTAAATTCTAGTTTGTTATTGCATTTCTTTAACAAACTAAGTTGTTTTCTACTGTTTTAAATTTTTATATATATTGCATGTGTTTTATTGTTTTATATTGAGTTAAGTTATTCATGAGTTCATAAGAGACAAGGTAAATGTTTCTTTCAGATTCTCTTCAAGCTTATATTTATGCTTTAGAATTTCCCTTACATACTCATATATTCCATGTACTGAGTCATTGGGCTTGCATCTTTTCATGATGCGGTCATAAGTATTCAGAATCATCAACATGAGTTTCATTGATATGTCTGGGAGTTCGAGTTAGTTATGTGAGTTTTCTTGTTTCCGGTGAATTTCATTTACTTTTCTGTTTTGTCAGGATGTCATGAGTCTTGTCCTGACTTCCATCTTTGTCATTTAAAGGCTTCATAGATAGTTAGTATAGTTGAGAAGTCTGTATATTTATTTTATTAAATTTTCTAAAGAGTTAAGTTGCATATTTTATGGTGAGTTGAATACTTTATTTTATTCAGATTTTTCTTTTGAGTTAAAGCTTGTATTTAAGCTTTTCATGGATTTTTATTCTATTTTAAGCTTTGTATGCTTAAGTTTGTCTTCTGTTTGTAGTTATCCATGATGAGGGTTCGCTTAGGAACTAACAATAATTTTTGAGAGTCGGTCACGTCCAGGATGTAGGCTCGGGCTATGACATATTAGTTTATGCAAGATAAAGGATGAAATAACCAATACATGAATAACTAATCATGCAACTTACCTACCTACAAACTAGTACCTAAGCACTAGTTTGTAATATTACGAATCTACCCAAATTTTGATGTGTACAGATACATGTATCTCTTTATACACGAGGTCAAAATTAGGTGCAAATTGTTATAAATACATAGTATCCAAGTGGATTCACATGTATCTAGAATACACAGATAAATCTCGTTTGCTTCCCATTCGCTCACTACTTTGATATCTCACTCGCGTATCTGGTATCCTAGATACATGTGAATCACATGAGATCCAATATACACATGTGATATCTCACTCTCTCCTCTCTCATATCTCGTTAATGTAACTGCTATCTCCGATACATAAGAACAACACTAGATACATGTATATAGTACGCATATAGTGTGATTTACATGTATTTGAAATACATAGATAAATTTTATTTCTTCCCTCTCATCTTACTCGTCACTCTCATATCTTGCTTGTGTATATTGACTCTCAGTTACATGTGAATCATACCACATACATGTATATCATTTGTATCTAATGTGATTTACATGTAGCTGACTTGAAATCTGATATAAAATTATTAAATAATGAAATAAAATGTAGTTATTTCAAATTATAGACAAAAATCAAAAAATATGGTCAAAATATTTACGTAATTAGGTAGTTTCTCCTAATTAATAACTACATAAAATAATATATAAATTCACTTATAACAGAATCTATATATTACTATCACGGTAATACCTACCCAACTCACAACCCCTTGATACTCATCGGCTACTTTTCATTTAACTAAATCAAATTGCCACTAAATGATTAGTTAGGTTAAGTTAATGGAATAATTGTAGGTAACATTGAATGGGGTAGTTGGCGTTTTTGTTGGACCACCATAATATCTCTTCATCAATCAAATCTTAGCTAAATTGGTTTTTTCTCGACAATGTGTAGTTGTTATTTATGATCTTGGCTCAAAAACTTGCTTCTATTAGTCACTTCAATACGTCTTTTGTTCCAAGATAAGTGAACATGAAAAGAATGCTCATAGCTTATCTACGTTACGTCTTTCATATAATTCCGAGACAATATGCTAAGACAAGACTAGAGGATCAAACATTATTCGGTTTCTCAATTTTATTAACAGTTAAGAGGATTATATTATGTTCAAATTGTTTTAGATCGTTAATATCCCTATTACTTGTGGGTCAAGTGTACGTATTATTACGTATAAATCTCATAATGTTAAGAGTTATTATATGATTTTTCTACTCTTTTCAAAATTACATAAATTCCTTAAAATTTGGATACAAAACTTCCGAATACATTAGACATCCGGATACATATGTATCCAAGACCGAGAGACCACAAATAGTCCGGTATATCCGCATTGAAATTCAATTATTTTGTATTTGCACTGGACCCCATTCAACGGAAAGTGCTCCCTACCAACTATCTTTTTATATCAAGACTCAAACTCAAAACCTGTGATTACGAAAAGAACAATCACACAACATATATGGTTATGTTATACATTTTCTTTTCATCAATCATCAAAATATATTTCAATAAATATTATGTTGATAAAAAAAAAATCTTACATACTAATAAAAGCAATACTTTGAGCAAAAAGTCGTATAATTTTAGACGGTCATAGACAAAAAAAGTTTAACAACTAATAACCATCAAATAAAGAATGATACGTAGCTGATTATTTTAAACATAATAAATAGTAAAAAGCAAAGTTATATAAATATAAACAGATCCTATTTGATAGTATTATTTGGTAGATGAAATTGATGATCCATTTGATAATAATATTGTCCCCTCTGAGTTAGTAAAAAATAACACATTGGTTGAGGATGATCATCAAACAACATATTGTTCTGATCTAACATCATCATCCCTTGCATTCCTCCTAGTTGATTTTCAACAATATTTTTATTGTTATAAACATGACGAGTAGTGTTGATCATCATCATCTCCGCGGGGAAATTCATCGTTGGTGGCACTAATTGCTGCTGTTGTTCTTCAATTAATTCGAGTTGTAAGCCGTTTTTCCTAACCAAACTTTGCATTACGCATGGTTGAGGAGTTGTTATTGCTTGCTTTCCAACATATGTAATAACTCATTGCGTGCATCTCTTCTAACGATATTCCCTTCAACCATTCCATACTGAAAACATTGTTTAATAAGTACTTAATATTTAGGACCATGGAGATCCATCTTAATAATAATGTGTGACACTGAAATTTGAACTTAACACGTTTGTCTGTTTTGATCATACCATATTTTGAAAATTGAAATGAGTCGTATGACACATTTTCACATGATATATGGTGTGAATTCGAGTCTGAATGACCATACAACGTGAAGATATAAAATAACAAGTTAAAATACTACTTGATGAGTATTATTAGTATTTATTTTCAAATAAGATTTAAATCTAGTGTGTTTAAAAAGTTGTCTAGGAAAAGTCTTGTCCATTAAATAACAATAATGTATTAGGAGAGTCAGGTGTACATAAATCTTATCACTAACTTAAGAGGTAGAGATTGACTCAAGAAGAAATAGTTCAACAATCATGACAAATTATTACTACTAGTACAAACTATGGAACAACATACCTTTGCTTTATAAGCTCAATTTTTTGCTTCCAACGAGGCACCAATTTGTTTCAATCGGTGAGTAGATAAATTATCGTAGAATTGGTCCCACGTTGGATATTTAGCCTTATAGTTCTTTTTACTTAATTTTCAAGACTCCATCTTCACTATTCTTGCTAATTCCCTGAAGTAAAACGATAAATTATGGGTCCTCAGTCTCCTGTCATCGTCCGATCGACCTCGATTAAGCTCTGTACGGTCTCTTTTTCAGGCCAATGATGCAGAGTTTAACTTGACACAAAATTGATAATTCTTCAGCTTTTTTCTTCAAACCTTTTTTCCTCTTTTGATACATCAAATTTCGTCTTTAATAAGTTCCATACCAATTTTCCTTCGACCCATCTGACAATTAATACGTTCACAAAATTTATACAAAAAAAAAAAGTTGGGTAGTTAAGTATAAAAATTTACATCGTAGAGAAAACTATAAGGAATTTGTGGAGCACAATTTCAAGATTTATTTTTTGCAAGGGGTAGTCTTTAAACCTCAATCTCATATCATTAGAATTCAACAAAATGACACTGAAGAAAACGTAGCAACTAATTAATGAAATAATAACAATATCAAAAAATATTGCTATGAGCGAAAACATAATAGACAACAAATGGTAATAAAAAACAATAGTGATACACTTAAAGAATAGGGTTAATACTTCGTACGACAAACAACCACTCCACTACTCTAATCTCATATTGTTAGAATAATTACGTATTTTGATGATTAAATAACAGTATAACTTACATAGATATCATAGTGTAAAACTTAAATTACTTTCTATTCCTATTATTTTTATAATTACATAAATCCCATATTTTTTAATAATTTCAGATACATAATTAAGAATTCGGATACATTATTATTGATACATTATGCATCAATCTGTTGCACTTACTAAAGGAAAAAAAGCTGTAAAATCAATTTAAAATCTCATAGTATCCATTTGTTCCACTAATTAAGAGAAAAAACTGAAAATTAAATTAAGATTCCATAAATTACGTTATTCCATTCAAAATTATTATCAAGAATTCAAAATCATATAGTGTAACAATCCAAAGAAATCAAAAATTAAATTTCTTCTTCTTGTTCATCGTTCTCTCTGTGTCATAAAAAAATTTGTCGAAATTTTGAAAAGCGGGATGAGTTATGAAGGATTGTATGAAATTGTTATTGGACAAACGATTTCTTTTGTAAATCTTCAAGTTCATCGAATATCTTTTCGATTTTGATTTAAGATTATCGAAAATTTTGAGATTCTAAATTTTTCTCCAGTCATTGAAAATCCTTTCCATTTTGATTCAAAATTGATGAAAATTTTGAATTTCAAAATTATTCTCCTAGTTCATTGAAGATTCTTTTAATTTTGATTAAAAATTATCAAAATTTTCGAGAAGATACATCATGAAAATCCTTTCAATTTAAATTGATAAGTGTTGTATTTCTACTTGGTACACTAAATAATAAAGTGTTGCCCATAAAATTTTAGGTTTGAGATCAATACATTATTATTTGGCAACTGTTATGTTACAGATACATTTAGTATAAATCCAAATTTACGTATCATAACTAAAAAATTAGTGCGTGATATATTATTATTTATGTATGTTCTTTTATTTGAGATCATGAAGATCCTTTTGATTGAATTGATAGATATTATATTTTTACTAGATACATTAAATAAGTAAGTGTTGCCCATAAGTTTTAAGTTTGAGTGATAGATTATTGTTTGATAATTGTTATGCATAAGATACATCTAGTATAAATTTGAATTTACGTATTATAACTAAAAAAATAGCGTTTTGATACATTATTATTTATGTCTGTTATTTTATTTGAGAAATACAACACTTTAAATTTTTTTAAAAATACATTATAGTAATTGTTTGAGATCGATACATTATTGTTTGGTAATTGTTATGTATCAGATACATTTAGTATATATTTGAATTTACGTATCATAACTAAAATAAGCGCTGATACATTTTATACATGATACATTAATCTGATGCGTGAGATACATTAATTTGATGCGCTGATACATTAATTTAATGAGCAAAAATGAGGGATTTTGAAAATTTCTAAAAAAATAGATTTAAAGCTCGAGCATGTGCCTTCCTCGATTTCTTCGCTCACAAATGTATCACGAATATAATTTGATATTGTGTACGGAACATATTCTTCTAAATTTGAATAACCGAAGAAGATACATAGCAATACTTGATACATGATAATATGATACATTTGGTAGAGACTACTTCTTTTCATTTCATAATGTAGTTTCACCAGTAAAAGAGGATCTCCTAAAACTGATTTTTTTGCAGGAAACAATATGAATACATCATATTTTTTACCTTTCCCTTATGCATATTGTGAAGGTGAAAAGGAGAATCCGATAATTCTTTGGAAAAAATTATAAAGTGAAAACTTGAGTTGTTTTGAAAAATATTATGAAGAGATATTACTGAAAATAGAGAGAATTAAATCTGAAAATTAAAAAATGAAGGAAGTAAAGATTGAGGGAGTGAAAATAGGAAGAGATAGAGTGAGTAAAAATAGGAAGAGGTTGAGGGAGTTAAATAAGGAGTAAAAATAGAAAGAAAAACGTGTATAACTTTATGTATCTGGAACAATAGATTTGAAAGGAAAAAGAGGAATTTTAAAAATATTTTTAAATGATAGGGAATAATAGAAATTATGAAAAATAAAGATGTGTATATAGGTAATTTATCCTAAATATTCCATCACCCAATCAGGCACGTTCAAGGGGAAAAAGAATATTGAGACATCTTCTTGAATAAGAAAGTCATAGTAATTAATTTGCAAACAAATAAATCGATAAATTAATTAATTACCTCTTTGTTAATTAATCTCAACACCACAGAAGGATTGTCAGAGAAGTTTGTAGTTAGTAGTCAGCCTGAAAGAAAAGTAGACAAAAAGTTTGGTATTGTTATAAAATCAAACTCATGAGAATAAGAGAAGAATACAAGAGAAGTAGACAGATGAAGAGAAATTTTTTTCTTGATCAAGTATGTGTAAGTCTCATATATATATCATACAATAGTGAATGAACAATCCTATTTATAGGTTGAGAAATCACTTCAAAAGTCATCATATTAAATATCATAATAAATAGATTCATTCTTATCTAAAAAGGTTCATGAAACCTAGTGAATATGGATAGTTGTTCATGTACTTACTTTTATGGACTATTTTCTCATTCAATGGATTTATAACAGGTATAACAATTTCTTGAATAATTGCAAAATAATATGAGATGATAAATTTGTAATTAATTATTTATATTAATGAGTGATTATTATAGAATATATAATCCAAACAAAAAACAGAAAGGGAAATGCTAAAACACCACAAAAAAATTGGTCAGAACTTGATCAAAAATGAATAAAGACTATACTAAATTTTCAGTTTAAAATAAAGGAAAAATGCATTAAAGAAAGAATTTGGTTATTCAAAAAACCTATGCAATTTCCAGTACAATTCTAGATTTTCGAAACTTTATTATCCTAAAATAAATATGGAAAATATTGAAATAACTTATAAAATAGCAAAAACTACATGGGTTTTGAATAAAATATACAAAATGTTATAAAGTGACAAAAATAGTAATATAAAAATTTAGGTACTATGAAAATTAATTTTGTTTTTACTTTCATACTCTTATTATTGGTTTTATTATTTGATTTTATAATATAAATTGAAAACATTTGCGTAGAGAACAAAGACGTCTGATCACTTTTTATGTTTTATATTATATCAATTAATAAATTGTAAGTTATTATTTATATTTGTTACTAAAATGACTTCGAATTAACGGCAACATCAACATTTTCCTCTTGAATATAATTTAACATCATTATTATTCTTAATTTATTTCCTCTTGAAACAAATGTTAGTTTTTTTTTTTTTTTGAAATACTCTCAGCTTGTTATTAACTAGGGATATTACTTAATTATTTAAAGATGTAGTTTAATTTTTTAAAACATAATAATTAGCAAATATGCAAAATTACAACAATATGTGTAACTATCTTTGATTGTTAAACAGGATCGTCGCTTACGAACCATATGATTTTAAGTATTTCAATAATGTGTATATCTATTAATTCTAAAGTGTTTTGAGTTTTGATTGTCGTTATTGAAATATTTTAAATTTTATTTTTAATTTTATGCATAGCTTAATTTTTAAAACATAATAATTACTACAATTACCTAATTAGAGCTCATATTAGTAACAAATATAAGTAATGATTCTCAAATCATCGAATTGGCATAACACAAGAGTACAAGACTATAATATTAATGCTTGGCTTTTTGATTTGTTATCTAGGGTTGATACAAATGAACTAGAGTGTTTTGAGTTTTTGTTACTGTTAAACTATTTTACATTATATTTAAAAAATTATGTAAAATGCAATTTAAATTTATTTATATAATAACTACAATAAAATTACTTAATTTTAAAAATTCATAATTAGTTTCAAAAAATATTAATTTGAGGAAAAAATATTAATATTATGACTATAACTCTATAAACTTAAAATATTTTAACATATCATTTATAAAAATATTTTTTTAATAAAACAACAAATAATACTAATAAAGAAAAATATGTATGTAACATTTCATGCTTAACAGATTTGTGTTGTTATTATTATCGGAAAACTATATGAAGATATTTTTTTTAATTTTTTTTTGAAATGATAAAAAAATTATATATCTGTTCTGTATTATTATAATTTTTCAATGAAGTGACATCAACATTTCTATCCAAAAAAATATATATGTATACGTCTCTTATACTCAAATAGAAAAAATAATAATTTGAATGAGTCTTTATTTGTGTATGATATGATTCATATACGATCGAGGATAGGAAGACAATTACATAATATGATAAACATTATTGTAGTTTCAGTTTTCTTCATATTTCTCTCACATATATTCTAAGTATAATAAGACAAAATATTTTTTTATTATTTAACTTCTTTCTAGAAATTCGATGCATAGCAACAACTCCTTTAAATAAATATGAGTAATTATTTTGCCAACTGGTCATGTTTAGATTTTTAATTTCGAATATTATAAATATAATGTTTTAATATTTAAATTTAGGTAGAATTTATCTTTTCTACATTATAAATTATAAACTAAAATAGATCATCTACACTTTACTCCTATTCTTTTAAATTCTCTTTTTATCACTAAAAATAAGAAATGGAAAATAAATAAATAAAGAATAAGTAAAAAGGAGGAATTTTTAAACGAAAAAAGAGGTATAGTTTTTTACTATTTTTTATTAAGTTTTTTACTACTATGCTTACATTTAAAATATTTTTTTTTGTAAAACATATTACTTTATTTTTAAATCTTGAAAGTTTCAAGAGAGAAGAGTGGTGAAACTTAATGTTTTGTATGGTGAATTTTAGGGTTAATTTTTTATGTTTAACTATGAAATCATAAATAATTAATCTCATCAATCATTTTCAATGCATTGAAAATATGATTGAAGACTATATTCAATATTTGAGTTAAAGGGCAAAAGTGTTTAAAAAAAAAATTATAATGTGAACATATACTTTTACCATTCTAGCCAAATTATGGTCAAATTTTTCTGGCTAAAATGATTTTTCCAAACAGAAAATTGCCCAAAAAGAGCAAGAAAGAGGGAAATTGGAATTCGAGAAAAAGATACCAAAGTCAATTGCGACTTTGCATATATGAGGGCTTCTCCTCTGTCTCCTTTTTAGGTATTTTTTATATGATATAAGTTGTATTACTGAGAGAAGAAAATTTATTCTTTACTTTTTGGTTATATTTACTGCCTTCATTAATTTGGTTTGTTACCTTTTAGGTTCTTAAATTGGCTTTTAAGTTTCTTATATTGGCTTGTGCAATATACACGCTTTAGTAATTGAAATCTTTTAGTTTTTATTTAATTTAGAGATAATGCACAAGTACTTCTTTAACATATATCCGAAATTTCAGAGAAACATTTATACTATACTAAGGTCCTATTACTTCTCTGAACTTATTTTATTAATAATTCTTTACCCTTTTTCGGCCAGCATAGTACTATCTTATGGACCCAATACTGGTTGACTTTTTTTTCAAGCTACTAAGTATGCCAAAAAGGAGTTATAAAAATTTCTTATAAAATAAGTTGAGGAATAATATGACTTTAATATATTATAAATATATCTATGAGATTTCGAGCATAGATTGAGAGAGTACTTATACATTTTCCCTTTAATTTATGAATACTTGGAAAGTACCATATTTTATATAGGTCTACGCGGTTGTTTATTTAGAAAACAAGAAAGGAAAATTTGTGATTTCAATCATAACAGTCGCTGATATGGTAAACGTAACCCGCGATTAGTTCATAGATTTGAAAGTAAATTTTCTATTTAAAAAAATAAAAATAAATATTATTTGTTCATAATATTTGATGAGTTTATAAAGTTATCTTCAAAAGAATTTCAAGTTTCAAAATTCGGTCAAATTTGGGTGAAACTTCACTTTCTAAAACAAATACTTTTTAACTTTCTATCAAGTAAAATACTTGTCCAAACACACTTTTAACTTCCAAAAAAAAAGTATTTTTTGCCATGTAAAATATATAACAGGTTAAATCTTATGAAGAACATTACAAAATCTTTCTTGAACACTTTTAACTTCCAAAAAAAAAAGTATTTTTCAAACACGCCATGTCAATATATAACAAGTTAAATCTTTTGAAGAACATTACAAAATCTTTCTGGGATCAAGAGTAACTGAATTGCAACATTTTATTTTAACAGGTCGGGGTTATTTACCTAGGACTCTTCACTTACGATGCCACCTGTGTCGGATTTCTCCAAAAATACACTAAGTCAACACACACCCTTGACATTTTTGAAGAGTCCGAACAACATAGGTGGCATTTATACTGAACAAGGCCAAAGGGGTGGGGGAAGAGAACAAGCAAGAAGATAGAAATGCTTTGCTTCTGCAAAATGAATGGGAATATGCAAATAACTAAGTACTCCTATATACTTTTTTTCTTGTATACATAAGATATCTTTCCACTTTGTGTTGCAACAGTACACAGACAATTTCTACAAGGAGCATTTGCAACATCTTACACATAATAGTTCCAATAGCTATGCCCAAAAAAAAAGGATGAGTTACTGTGGAACTTTTTCTACTTAAAATTAGCTCATACCATGAAGTGAACCATCTCCCATGGCTAGCATTGCCCTGCTTGATAGAAATACTACATATATGGTCATAAGTCCCAATCCCAACGACTTGCTAGGCCGCATATCGTTCCGAGGTAGCACAATGAGTGCCCAAACAAGTGCCAACATTAGAAATCCCATTGTGTAATACAAGCTATCATCTCTTGGAAGGATATAAGGTTCTGGCCTACTCGACAAGGCTCCAAGGAGCATGGAGATGCCTAAACCAGCAAGGGTGTTGAACATAGGACCTGCATAACATCCTGACATGGCAATCTGCACACCATCTGCACTATTGCCTGCTATTGCAACATTTGACATTAAGTCACCCATAGAGTTTCCCCATGCCAAAACGGTTAACGCTAGAATTGATGGATTGACACCAAAGATAACACCAAATGCCACTAGCAGAGCCACTAGTTCATTTGCCACGATATAGAACCAAATAATACTCATAAAGAAGCCTCCCAAGAGCCATGGAAACAAGAATCTTTTAGGCAGATGATCAGCTGAGGTATAGACAAATGCAACACCTCCAAATATACCACCAACTACAGCACCAACAACATATACAGTGGTAGCAGGGCAACTCAAATTGTCCCGAGTGTTCCAAAGGAATGCTAAAAGCAAGGGTGCCAAAGAAGCACTAGAAACAGCATACAGTTTTGACCATCTGTCCTCATCAACAATGGGGATGGTTAACCTTCTTGGGAGTGTCAATGGTATTTCTAGCAGTGCAAACAACTTAGAACAGGATAAGGAAGAAGACTGGACATCGACATCATCATGTTCATTCCAACCCCATAAATCCATTGGACTATTTCCTACAGAATTATCCTTCACAACTTCATCAGAGAAGATTGCGACATTTGAAGACCACATCCAATGTGGCAGCGGAGCTTGTAGCTGCAGCAATCCATCTGCTGATTCCGGCCCACGTAAAGAAGAATCGCTCTCTCCATCTATGCTACTCGATGTAACTGGTAACAAAGGAGCAGTTACATCCAACTTCAAACTAGTCTCGCGATCCCTAAGCATCTCATTTGCAGCAACAAAAGCAGCATATACCAAATAAATAGAGATAAAGGCAACAGCACCTAAAACCGCCACCTTGCCTAGACTCATAAGAGCAAGAAGTGAAAGGAGAGCTATAATAAAGAAACACACATCCCTAATAAAGCACTTCTTATCAATCTGTATACATTGTTCTGCAACACACAAGGAAACAGTACCAACTACAACACAAGTAACAAAAACAGCACCACCAAGAACACTATTCAACCCCACCTCCCCAGAATCACTACCCATAAAAGCAGCAATACTAGCAAACACATCAGGCGCTCCATTCCCTAAAGGAAGCAGAGTAACTCCTGCTACAGTTGGGGGCAATTTCAACAAATTTGATAGCTTTTCAAGACAACAACAGAAGTAATCAGCAGCAGTATTTCCCAAAAGATAGAACAAAGAAATCAACCAAATAGCAAGAGTGACATATCCAAAAATACTAAAACCTTCACAGGTACAGTAAAAGAAGAAAAGATAATTCAAGAAACCCCCTGAATTACAATGAGGATTTGCCTTCAAGTAGTCACATTTTGTACTGTAACCTTGATGTTTATACAACCCACCACATAATTTGATATCCCTGCTTTCACCCAAATGATGATAACTCAAACTCGTTTCCTTTCTAACAGCACTAATTTTGAAAGTTTTCTTGGAAAGTGGACTTTGAACAACATCTTCTCTACGGAAGAAGAAAACAACCAATACCGACAAACAAAGCCCATTGAAAATTCCACGAAACCTGGACCGTTTCCGACAGTAAAACCGATTGTCTGTATCCATTTATTGAATTCTTGAAAACCCTCCACAAACTAAATAGGGAAAAAGGACAAAAATCTTTGAATCTTATTGATGGAATTTGGAGAGAATTTTTTCAAGTGGGGTTTGAAGATTGAGGAATTTGTAGGTAAAATTTTAGGATATTCTTTAGGTGTGAAAACAAGACATGGTAAGAGATGAAGAAGGGAGCAAGAAAATAGGGAGCCATGGAAGCGGTCGCTTTCTACAATAAATGGGCCACCACTTCCTTCAATAAGCTTTGCTATACTATGCCCAATCATACAATACATAATACTATCAAAATTAAATTTCTCTAATTTCTTAAAAATAAAATAAAATATTTAACATTAAAGTGCTAATTTTATCCTTTGATTGTATAAACCGGACAAATATTCAAAATAGTACAGTACTTACACAAGTAAAGATAAATAGGCAGAGTATATAATCTACTTCTTTTATATAACAATAATTGTTCACTATACAATTTTTCTATGTCCAACAATATTTCTCCCGTTTATAAAATCAATAAATAATTTCACACTACTAAATGCATCCTTTATCATAATTATATTCATTTTATATCACATAATTTAAGATAATTATCAATTATATTTATTAATTATACATTTCCTTCTATTTCTTAATTTTTACAAGAATTAATTTTTAATTTTTAATTTTTTTTAAAAAAATTTATGTCAAGCCAAACTAAATTTTAAAATGAAGACGAGAAAAGTAAATTGTCTCAATTTAACACATCCTTTAGGAATAAAATGATTAAAGATATAATTTTTTACCTTTTAGATTATTTTTATCTTAAAAATGAAAGATAAATCTAAATAATTTATCTATTTTGATTATAAAATAAAATTTCAATTATTCATTGAAATATAATTATTTATTAACTTTAAACTATAAAATAAACCTCAACAATTCACTCTGAAATATTAGTAAGTTGAAATTAAAATTCAAAATTCCTTTTTTTATTCCTAGTTGATATTCTTTTCTTTTCCACTAAGACTTTCTTGTAATTGTCTTCTTTAAATTTAAGTTTGCGTGTGTCGGTTTGAAAACAGTGAGAACAAAAAGTTTATTTTTATTATTATTAAATATAAGTAATACTAAAGCGACTTGTTGTCTAGACGGCAAGATACAGACATTTTTTCCAAAAATAAATACTACAAAATAGTCATACATTTTTGCTATGATTACGTATTAATTCGACTTTAATTTGACTTCATTCAACAAATTATACGTCAATAAATATAAACCTAATGTAAAAAGAAATTGAATTTACCATGATATATGTGGCCTCGTGGAAAAAAATTAAAAGAAAAAAAGGTAAAATGAATTTCTTTATATTTTTTGGATATTGAAAAATAATGCGAGAAAAAGAATATATTCTTATTATTTTATATTGATAAACGTGAATGAAGAGTAGACAATTAAAAAATTAAAATGAAAATTAACCACGTGTTATTTTAGAATTAGATATTTATATTTAATTATTTATGGACCTTTTTTCGCTTTTCCTTCATTTTTTTCCCCACTCTTTGTTCTTTAAACTTTCTTTCTCTCCCACAAACACATTATGTACATATATAATTTTGAGCCTCCTTTTTAATTTTATTCTCTATTATAAATTTTGTTTATTGGTTTAGCTTTTTATTCAAAAGTGATATTTTTATTTTTAATCTATTGAATGATAATAAATTATTTCGATGAAAACACTTTCAATTTCTTTTACTAAATTTGTAGAACAGTTATAAGATTTGACAAAATTTGAGAAAGAAGAATTTACAATAACAATAATAATGATGATGATATCTGATGATGACTTGCAAAGAAAAAGAAGTCGGGAGTGATAAGATTGTGAATTTAGTAGTGACAGACGATAATTTGAAATGACATAAAGCAAATCGATAAGAATGGTGTGAATATGATCTTTTGATAAAATAAGTAAAGGAGGAATATAATGATCTTATAAGAAATGAACGGATATAAATCATATTATAAATTTTAAATTAATATTAAATTAATTAATATTAAATTTACTTTTAACACGTATAAAAGTATAATAATTTAATTATCGAATTAATTTGAATCTAAAAGCAACTTTTTAAATAACTTCAAAATATGAACATACGAAAACTTATACTATTAAATTCCTATCTTCAATATTACTTATCTTAATTATAACTCCTCCAATAGAATATTTAATGTTTTCTTCCAAAGTTTAACAAAAGGATTTCTGTATTTGGATCAATCTGATGGAACAAGCTCAATATGCTATGAATTCTTTAAATGTGTAAACTTGTGACACACTTTTGCTTCAACCAAAAAAGGGATAATTTGGTAATACTTTTTGGAGAAAAATTAGTATAATTATGA
Organism: Solanum peruvianum; assembly: GCA_027705065.1. NCBI lineage: Eukaryota > Viridiplantae > Streptophyta > Magnoliopsida > Solanales > Solanaceae > Solanum > Solanum peruvianum. The sequence goes on from JAKWJD010001761.1 coordinate 58,103,688, forward strand.
ATAAAAAATAATTTTTTTAATTTTTTAAATTATATAATAAAATAATTTATTTATTTATAATATTATGATTAAATAAATGTGCACAAAGGATGATACAACCCTTTTTCGCACCGGCATAATGATTTTTTCAATTAAAGTGACGCTATTGACTAGAGATTACTTTTATCTTTTAGAGTCGTATCTTAGAGTTGAATTATGGTGTTTCAATTCACAATTTTGTTTAATTCCCAATCATACTAAAATGACTCTTTATGTGATCTGCGAACTAGAAATTCGAGTAAGAAATTATATTCACCGAAGGGAAGGTATTAATCATCTCTCGAGTCTCATGGATCTAGCACGATCGTTTTTATTGACTTATACTTTTTTTTTTTAAACTATTTTTGGATATATTTTAGGGATAATGCCCAAGTACCCCCTCAATCTATGCCCGAAATCTCAGAGACACACTTATACTATATTAAGGTCCTATTACCCCCCTGAACTTATTTTATTAATAATTTTTTACCCCTTTAAGCCTACGTGGCACTATTTTGTGGGTCCAACGATGGTTGACTTTTTTTTAAGAAACTAGTGCCACGTAGGCTAAAAAGGGGTAGAAAATTACTTATAAAATAAGTTCAGGGGGATAATAGGACCTTAGTATAGTATAAGTGTGTCTCTGGGATTTCGGGCATAGGTTGAGGGGGTACTTGTGCATTTTCCCTATATTTTATATACTAAAGTTTTGCTAATATTTTTATTGTAGAACTTTTATTTGGTCTCGACTTAGATACGTAACTGCTTTTTTTTGTCTTGACATTTAGAGACATAACTGTCTTCTTCGCACCACACCTAATAATTGTCTATTAATCTTATTTTAAATTAAGGGATAATGCCCAAGTACCCCCTCAACCTATGCCCGAAATCTCAGAGACACACTTATACTATACTAAGGTCCTATTACCCCCTGAACTTATTTTATTAATAATTTTTTACTCCTTTTTAGCTTACGTGGCACTATCTTGTGGGTCCAACGATGGTTGACTTTTTTTTTGAACTAGTGCCACGTAGGCTAAAAAAGGGTAGAAAATTACATATAAAATAAGTTCAGGGGGGTAATAGGACCTTAGTATAGTATAAGTGTGTCTCTGGGATTTCGGGCATAGGTTGAGGGGATACTTGGGTATTTTCCCTTAAATTAATAAAGTTATTTATATTTTTGAACAGGATGCGTCACTGCATCCTTGAGTCTCTTTTACTATCTCAAAAAAGATGTATAATCACATTATTATTTGAAAAAGATATTTTTAACAGGCCTATAACTCATCTAGTCATTTAAAACAAATATTTTTTTTTTGTACATAAAACCAAATAAAGTCAAATAAACCTAAATGTTGAGTATACAATATATAATTCTGATATCATTTCTATATCTTTTATCTTATATTTTATAAAATATTGTTATTACTCTTAAAATTAATGTTAAAATTAAGCATACACATTTTAATCCAATAAACCAATAACAAATTATTAAAATAATTTAATTTGTGTTTGATTAAATAAAACAATAATAATTTATATATTTATTTTTTATCCTACTATCCTACTTTATTATTATTATTATTATTATTATTATTATTATTATTATTATTATTATTATTATTATTACTATTATTATTATTATTATCTAAATCAAGATAATAATAATGTCATGACCCATTCATGTTTAAGGGATCACAACTTACGAATAATAACAAAATAAATAAATAAAAATAATTATCAATTAAAGCTAACTTCATTAATTAAACAGAGACATAATAGGTAACAAATTATTCATTTCAATCAAGTTATGAATAAAATAAAATATAAGAGAACTTATCATAAATTATACCAAATTTTATAAATAAATTTAAAAAATAAGGTGAAATTGAGTACCACAATATCTTAACTGAAGCCCGATTAAAACACCCATAAAACATTCGTAAACTGTATGTAGGTATATATATTGTACTTGTACTAAAGTAATAGAAATAAAAAAAAAAAAAAGGTGAATGTTTTATGGTTGTTTTGAAAGAAAAATGATATAAAATGGAATGTTTCCTTTTTCCCCCTCTTTTCTGGCATGATTTTTTTAAATTTTTTATGTGTGTTTTGTGTTGTCGCAAGTGATGCTGATTTTTTTTCTTCTTCCGTTTGTTTTTCTGTATCTGTAGGTGTTATGTTATCCCCTTATTTAAAAATGAAAGTATGGGTGTATCAATACTGCACTCTAGAGTTGTACAGTATTGATACACCCTAGAAAATAAACACATATACTACATATGTCAACCTCCTCTATTTTTCAATAATTTTGCTTTGGTTCTTTTTTTTACTTTTTTAATTTTTAATTTTCTCTATTCTCACTCTTAGCAGAGAAGGAGAAGAACAGACTTGGAAATGGAGGTATCACATTTTTGGAGGGGAAGAGTAATTGGTGGAAAATTAGAGGTGAATAATTCGAGTCCGAGCTCATGCATCAATTTGATGATGAAATTTCAAAGACCAGACTCTGTCCGTGATTGTTTCGTCTTTTGTGTTTTATATGTAGTATAATTATATATTCTTGGTTGTGATTCTTTTGGTATTAAAATTCTATTGTCTTTCATTATACATTTTGTAGTTGCTGAGATTTGGTATTCTCATACTAATTATCATTGATTTTGTGTTATATCTATTTCATTTATATATTCTTACTCGTGATTGTTCTTTTGCCCGATTGATGTTTACCTTTATTGTCTTCATTATGCATTTTGTAGTTGTTGAGACTTGGGATTTCCACATTATTTGCTACTGATTTTGTGTTTTATATCCAATTCAGTTATATATTCTTGCTCGTGATTGTTCTTTCTGTCTGTTTGATGTTTAGCCTTGTGCAGTACTGTAGATAATAAAATTCGCGTCGAGAAAATAATAATCAAGAACGGAAGATTATAGCAATAATCGATTTTATTATTTCAAATGCGAGTGTTATAATCTCTATGATTCCTCTAAATTCGCCTTTTCAAATATAAATTCAAGGGTTTTAAAGCTTGTTCTTGAATCTCTAATGAACTTGAACTTGAACTTTATCTTGATCTTGACTTTTATTTGAATTCAAGGGCTTCGAGCTTATTCTTGAATTCGATGGTCTTGATCTTGATCGTTCTTGAACTTGAATGCTTGAATTCTTAAACTTGTAGCTTTGTAGAGAATTCAATGGCGTTTGTACCACGGATTTTCTCTAGCTTCTTGTTTAGAATTTTCCTTCTTCTCTTTTTCTGAATTTTGAGACCCCTATTTATAATTTTAGAATAGAGGAGTTGCGGTTGGAACAGGACTTCCTTCGGCCAATCAGATTTAAGTGAAATATCATATGGGCTTTATGGAGCAGGCTTTAATTAAATTCATATTTATCTGAATTTAAATAATTAAATCAATTATATTAATCCATAATATTTATTTGGACTAATATAATCATTAATTTAATATAATCCAAACAACTTTATAAATTTATATTTAATAAAGTTTAAGTGAATACAAATGCCCTCATCTTCAAGTCTTGTCGAGATATTTTATCTTTCAAAGACTAGGCTTGAAGAATTTGAAGACTTCAACTTGCATAGTTGGAGATTTTAAAACTTCATCTTGAAACAATTTTATTCATAAGGGTTTGACCCCATTGAGTCACCATCATTTGGTGCAAATCTGAAGTTTTATGAAAGCTTACTCATAGCTTTAACTCATGTAATAGATCAAGTGGGAACATTTGGTTTTTTGACACTCATGCAACTGAACTTAGAATATGGTTCTAAGTGCCTACGTACCTCAATGAAGAAGATCAAGTCACAACGTAGTTTGGGAGGAGTGAATGACTTTTTTTTTGTGTCGTACACAGTTTATACTCTTGCGGGCCAGGAGTGACATGCAGTTTAGGGAGCAATTTAACTTGAAGATTTAGCTCAAAAATTAAAAAGCTTTATGATATACAGTTTAGACTCGTGTCTCAATGAGCATTTCAACTTGATGATTTAACTCAAACTTGAAAATTTAAGGGACATATAGTTTAAGCTCGTGTTTCAAGGAGCATTTCAACTGGAAGATTTAACTCAAACTTGAAAATTTAAGTGACACACATTTTAAGCTCGTGTTTCAAGGAGCATTTCAACTTGAAGATTTAACTCTAACTTGAAGATTTAAGTGAAATACAGTTTAAGCTCGTGTTTCAAGAAGCATTTCAACTTGAAGATTTAATTTTAACTTGAAGAATTAAGTGACATTGTAACGACCTGTTTAGTCGTTTTGAGCAGCAGATTTATTTCTGGAAAAATTGGCTGAGGCGACGGACCCCACGACGGACCGTCATGGGCACGACGGACCGTCGCAGGGTCTCGTTTCAAAATACTTAGAAATTCTGAAATTGGGTACCGAAAATCGACTCTCTGAACTTCGTGACGAACTTGCAGGACGGACCGTCACATGCATGACGGACCGTCACATGCATGACGGACCGTCACAGACCCTTGGTGGAAATTTGGGTCTCTGAACTTGGCGACGACCTGCAGGACGGACCGTAGCAGGCACGACGGCCCGTCGCAGGTTGCGTAATCCCAGTCTGGGTCGGATTTCTTTACACGTTTTAAGGGACGTTTTGGACTATTCCTTCTTTAATTATAAAGTTAGAGGGTTAACATTAATAAGTCTAATTACTTGGGGGTTAAAAGAGGTAACCTTAAGTTAATTAGTGGGGTATTATTGCCATCTTTTATTCTTAATTATATGCTAATTAGGGTAAAAGAAAGGGGGTTTGAATAAGAAAAAGAGAAAGAACAGAGAGAGAGAAAGGGTCGATCGAACGAGGAAGAGAGAAAACAAAGCTTGGGAAATTGCTTGTTGATTCCAATTCTTCGGTGGAGGTAGGTTATGGTTTTCATGCTATTCGTAGTAGACTCTTAATAGCGAATGATATGTGTTGGTAGTATTGTAAACCTGTCTATATGCTTAATTGTATGCTTGCATGAATATGATTATGTGATTGTGATAAAATAAGCATGATGAAACTATTGAATCCCAAATCTTGAAAAGAAACTTTAATCTACGTTATTAATGATGATGTCTTAGTAAAAAAGAAGGCTTGATGAATTAAAGTAATGGGATTGATGATGCCTTGGTATAGAGAAGGCTTGATGAATTGATAGAATAAGATTAGTGGATCGGAGTGTCACGTTCCGACACATAGTATTAGTGGATCGGAGTGTCACGTTCTGACACATAGTATTAGTGGGACGGGTGTCACGAACCGACACGTAGAATTAGGGGATCGGAGTGTCACGTACCGACACATATTATTAGTGGGATGGGTGTCACGAACCGACACGTAGAATTAGGGGATCGGAGTGTCACGTACCGACACATATTATTAGGGGATCGGGTGTCACGAACCGACACGTAGAATTAGGGGATCGGGTGTCACGAACCGACACGTAGAATTAGGGGATCGGAGTGTCACGTACCGATACATAGTAGTAGGGGATCGGAGTGTCACGTACCGACACAAGAGGAAGAAAGATAATGAATCTTGAAAGATGATAATATACTCAACTTAATAAACTTAATTCCCAAATGAGTATGGTATTGAGGCTTGAGCCCTCATGGATGAACTTGATGGTACTTATTGATGATTATAGTACTTGTTGTTGCTACATGTTGAGTTTTATAGTTGATTTATGATATTACTTGATATATATTGTTCTCTATTTTGAGTTGGCCGATGATATCTACTCAGTACCCGTGGTTTGTACTAACCCCTACTTTTATGTTTTCTTCTTGTTATTTGTGGAGTGCAGCAAACGTTCCGTCGTCTTCAACTCAACAGTGATTCTAGCCAGTCTTCGTCATACCGGATATTCAGGGTGAGCTAATGCTTCTAGCTTGGACTGGGTCTTCTTCTTCAAGTCTTGATGCCTTGAACTTCCGGCATGGACTAGCTTTTACTTGTTTTTGCTTTCTTAGATACTCTTAGTTTAGTAATTTGAAGGTAGATGTTTTTGTGGTGATGACTTCCAGATTTTGGGGATAATAATAATAGTTTTGAATTGTTTTTATTAATGAGTTTAAGTCTTCCGCATTATTTTCTGTTGATATACATTGAAATGTTAAGGGTTAGATTGGTTGGTTCGCTCGCATAGGAGGGTAAATGTGGGTGCCAGTCGCGGCTCGGTTTTGGATCGTGACAAACTTGGTATCAGAGCATTAGGTTCATTGGTCTCATCACACAAGAACGAGTCTAGTAGAGTCTTAAGGAACAGTAGGGGGACGCCTTTACTTTTCTTTGAGAGGCTATAAGACTTTAGGAAAATTCCATTCTTTCATTCTTTTTTTCGTGCTACTACTTGAGTCCAATTGGTATCTAGGTGATACAAATTGGTATCTGACCATCTTCACTCTATTTCGCAGATGGTTAGAACTAGAGCAACGACCGCACCAGCAGCGACCCCGGCAAGACAGGATGCGTCAGAGCCAGCCACTGGGGCTGTAGCTCGAGGGGGATCAGTGGCAAGAGGCCGTGGTAGAGGTCGTGGAGGACGTCCTCTAGAGGAAGAGGACGAGCACCTAGCCCATCTGGTACTAGGGCGGTGACTCCTCCACCAACTAAGGAAGCGATAAGAGAGGGTGAGGAAAGGGAGAATGAACAAGTGCAAAATGAGGAATTGCCACCCCAACCTACCCCAGAGATGATCAATCAGGTTCTTGCTTATCTTAGCGGGTTATCTGATCAGGGTCAGGCACCTCTAGTGGTTTCTGCACCAACACCTCCGGTTTCAGAGATACGACATGCGGCTACTATGGCTCCCCGCATGGATGCCTCATTGGAAATAGGCACATTTCCTCGTCTGACTACTGGGCCTATAATGACAAATGATCAGCATGAACTTTTCAGTAAGTTCTTGAAATTGAAACCTCCAGTCTTTAAGGGTGCAGAATCAGAGGATGCCTACGATTTTCTGGTTGATTGTCATGAGCTACTACACAAGATGGGTATAGTAGAGCGGTTTGGTGTTGAGCTCGTGAGTTATCAGTTTCAAGGGAACGCCAAAATGTGGTGGCGGTCACATGTTGAGTGTCAACCGACAGAGGCAACACCTATGACTTGGGCATCATTCTCTAGCTTGTTTATGGAGAAGTATATCCCAAGGACTTTGAGGGATAGAAAAAGGGATGAGTTCTTGAGTCTAGAGCAAGGAAGAATGACGGTTAATGAATATGAGGCTAAATTCCGTGCATTATCCAGGTATGCCACCCAACTTTGTTTCAGTCCACAAGAGCGGATTCGCCGGTTTGTGAAGGGGTTGAGGTCAGAATTGCGGATTTCGGCCTTACAGGTAGCGGCTACGGCAAAATCCTTCCAAGAAGTGGTAGACTTCGTGATAGAGGTGGAAGAAGTGAAGCCAGATGACTTCACCACGACATCGACATAAAAAAGGTTTCGAAAAGGAGGTGAGTTTAATGGTTCTTACACTAGAGGACAGGGTTCCGGAGGTTACTCAGTTCGACCAATTCAGTCTTCATTACAGACTGTAGTTGGGGGTCCACCTCAGACCGGTCAACACTTCTCCGAGAGATCTATGCCTGACTCTAGAGAGTGTTATGGATGTGGGGAGATTGGACATATTAGGAGAAATTGTCCAAAACAGAGTTACAGACCCCCGATAGCTAGAGGTAGAGATGGTCATGGTAGAGGCCGTTTTTCTGGAGGACGTGGTGGTCGAGGCAATGGTGGTCACCAAAACGGCTGAGGTGATGGGCAAACTGGAGCCACTACGGCACAACATGGTAGGGGCAACGGATAGACTGGTGATAGGGCCCATTGTTATGCTTTCCCTGGGAGATCTGAAGCGGAGACATCAGATGCTGTCATCACAGGTAATCTTTTGATTTGTGACTGCATGGCTTCTGTATTGTTTGATCCTGGATCCACATTTTCTTATGTACCTTCCTCATTTGCTAATGGTCTAAATTTACATTGCGAAATACTTGACATGCCTATTCGTGTTTCTACTCCGGTGGGTGAGTCTGTGATAGTTGAAAAGGTATATAGGTCTTGTTTGGTGAATTTTGTGGGGAGCAATACTTATGTAGACTTGGTCATCTTAGAAATGGTGGATTTTGATGTAATTTTGGGTATGACTTGGCTTTCTCCGAATTTTGCGATATTGGATTGTAATGCTAAAACTGTGACGTTAGCCAAGCCTGGGACAGATCCGTTAGTGTGGGAGGGCGACTACACTTCCAGTCCGGTTCATATCATCTCCTTTCTTCGTGCTAAGAGAATGGTTAGTAAGGGGTGTTTAGCTTTCTTGGCACATCTCAAGGATGACACTACTCAAGTACCTTCGATTGAGTCAGTTTCGGTAGTCCGTGAGTTTCTGGATGTGTTCCCTGCAGATCTTCCCGGTATGCCACCAGATAGGGATATTGACTTCTGTATTGATCTTGAACCGGGTACTCGCCCCATTTCTATACCTCCTTATAGAATGGCTCCCGCGGAGTTAAGAGAGTTAAAGGCACAACTTCAAGAGTTGTTGAGCAAAGGCTTTATTAGACCAAGTGCATCTCCTTGCGGTGCTCCGGTATTATTTGTGAAGAAGAAGGATGGGAGCTTCCGGATGTGCATAGACTACAGACAACTGAACAAGGTAACTATTAAGAACAAGTACCCCATTCCTCACATTGATGACTTGTTCGATCAGTTACAAGGTGCTTGTGTCTTCTCTAAAATTGACTTGAGATCCGGTTATCATCAATTGAAAATACGGGCAACGGATGTGCCAAAGACTGCTTTTCGAACTAGGTATGGGCATTATGAATTTGTGGTAATGTCTTTTGGTCTTACGAATGCCCCTGCTGCTTTCATGAGCTTGATGAACGGGATTTTCAAGCCATATTTGGACCTCTTTGTGATCGTGTTTATTGATGATATACTGATATACTCCAAGAGTAAGAAGGAGCATGAGGAGCATTTGAGAATGGTGTTAGAGTTGTTGAGGAAGAAAAAGCTTTATGCGAAATTCTCCAAGTGTGAGTTTTGGCTAGATTCAGTGTCCTTCTTGGGGCACGTGGTTTCTAAGGATGGAGTGATGGTGGATCCATCTAAGATTGAGACAATGAAGAATTGGGTGAGACCTACAAACGTGTCAGAAATAAGGAGTTTTGTTGGTTTAGCTAGCTACTACCGCCGATTTGTCAAGGGATTCTCTTCTATTGCTTCCCAATTAACGAACTTGACTAAGCAGAATGTTCCATTTGTATGGTCGGAGGAGTGTGAGGAAAGCTTTCAGAAACTTAAGACCTTGTTGACTACTGCACCAATTCTTACCTTGCCAGTAGAGGGTAAGAACTTCATTGTTTATTGTGATGCATCCTATTCTGGGTTGGGTGCAGTGCTAATGCAAGAGAAGAATGTGATTGCTTATGCTTCGAGGCAATTAAAGGTGCATGAACGTAACTATCCGACCCATGATCTAGAGTTGGCCGCGGTAGTATTTGCACTAAAGCAATGGAGACACTATTTGTATGGGGTTAAGTGTGAAGTCTATACGGACCATCGTAGCCTACAGTATGTCTTCACTCAGAAGGATTTGAATTTGAGACAGAGGAGATGGATGGAACTACTGAAGGACTACGATATCACTATTCAGTATCATCCGGGAAAAGCGAATGTTGTGGCGGATGCTTTAAGTAGAAAGGCCGGAAGCATGGGAAGTCTAGCTCATTTGCAAGTTTCTAGACGCCCATTGGCTAGAGAGGTGCAGATTCTGGCTAATGACCTTATGAGGTTAGAAATAAATGAGAAGGGAGGATTGTTAGCTTGTGTAAAGGCAAGATCTTCTTTTCTTGACAAGATCAAGGGAAAACAGTTTGATGATGAGAAACTAGGTCGAATCCGAGATAAAGTGTTGCAAAGAGAGGCTAAAGAGGCCACAATTGATGCAGAAGGCGTTTTGAGGATTAAGGGAAGGGTATGTGTACCCCGCATCGATGATTTGATCCACACTATTCTTACAGAGGCTCATAGTTCCGGATACTCTATACATCTTGGTGCAACCAAGATGTACCGCAACCTAAAACAACACTTTTGGTGGAGCAGAATGAAGCGTGACATTGTGGATTTTGTTGCCAAATGTCCAAATTGTCAACAAGTAAAGTATGAACACCAGAGGCCCGGAGGAACACTTCAGAGGATGCCCATTCCTGAATGGAAGTGGGAGAGAATCGCAATGGAATTCGTGGTTGGTCTTCCAAAGACATTGGGTAAGTATGACTCCATTTGGGTGATTGTTGATAGATTGACGAAGTCGGCTCACTTCATTCCGGTCAAGGTGACCTACAATGCAGAGAAGTTAGCCAAAATCTACATCTCGGAAATCGTTTGATTGCATGGGGTTCCACTCTCCATCATATCAGATAGAGGCACGCAGTTTACTTCTAAGTTTTGGAGAACATTGCATGCGGAATTAGGTACTAGGTTGGACCTTAGTACTGCGTTTCACCCTCAGACTGATGGTCAGTCTGAGCGAACGATTCAAGTGTTGGAGGATATGCTTCGTGCATGTGTGATAGAATTCGGGGGCCATTGGGATAGCTTCTTACCCTTGGCAGAGTTTTCATACAATAATAGCTATCACTCCAGTATTGACATGGCTCCATTTGAAGCATTGTATGGGAGGAGGTGTAGATCTCACATTGGTTGGTTCGATGCATTTGAGGTTAGACCTTGGGGTACTGACCTCTTGAGGGACTCGTTAGATAAGGTGAAGTGCATTCAAGGAAAGCTTCTAGCGGCGCAAAGTAGGCAAAAGGGGTATGCAGACCGAAAGGTTAGGGACTTGGAGTTCATGGAGGGCGAACAAGTCTTGTTGAAGGTTTCGCCCATGAAAGGGGTAATGCGGTTTGGTAAAAGAGGCAAGCTAAGTCCAAGGTATATTGGGCCATTTGAGGTACTAAAGCGAGTAGGGGAGGTGGCTTATGAGTTAGCCTTGCCTCCAGGGCTGTCCGGAGTGCATCCGGTATTTCATGTGTCCATGTTGAAAAGGTACCATGGGGATGGAAACTACATCATCCGTTGGGATTCTGTTCTGCTTGATGAGAATTTGACTTATGAAGAGGAACCTGTTGCAATTATAGATAGAGAAGTTCGCAAGTTGAGGTCGAGGGAGATTGCATCCATCAAAGTTCAATGGAAGAATCGACCGGTTGAAGAGGCCACTTGGGAGAAGGAGGCAGATATGCAAGAAAAATACCCACATCTGTTTACAGATTCAGGTACTCCTTCTCGCCCTTGTTTTTCTTCTTTTGATCGTTCGAGGACGAACGATGGGTAAATTGGTATCTATTGTAACGACCTGTTTAGTCGTTTTGAGTAGCAGATTTTATTTCTGGAAAAATTGGCTGAGGCGATGGACCCCACGACGGACCGTCATGGGCACGACGGACCGTCGCAGGGTCTCGTTTCAAAACACTTCGAAATTCTGAAATTGGGTACCGAAAATCGACTCTCTGAACTTCGTGACGAACTTGCAGGACGGACCGTCACATGCATGACGGACCGTCACAGACCCTTGGTGGAAATTTGGGTCTCTGAACTTGGCGACGACCTGCAGGACGGACCGTCGCAGGCACGACGGCCCGTCACAGGTTGCGTAATCCCAGTCTGGGTCGGATTTCTTTACACGTTTTAAGGGACGTTTTGGACTATTCCTTCTTTAATTATAAAGTTAGAGGGTTAACATTAATAAGTCTAATTACTTGGGGGTTAAAAGAGGTAACCTTAAGTTAATTAGTGGGGTATTATTGCCATCTTTTATTCTTAATTATATGCTAATTAGGGTAAAAGAAAGGGGGTTTGAATAAGAAAAAGAGAAAGAACAGAGAGAGAGAGAGAAAGGGTCGATCGAACGAGGAAGAGAGAAAACAAAGCTTGGGAAATTGCTTGTTGATTCCAATTCTTCGGTGGAGGTAGGTTATGGTTTTCATGCTATTCGTAGTAGACTCTTAATAGCGAATGATATGTGTTGGTAGTATTGTAAACCTGTCTATATGCTTAATTGTATGCTTGCATGAATATGATTATGTGATTGTGATAAAATAAGCATGATGAAACTATTGAATCCCAAATCTTGAAAAGAAACTTTAATCTACGTTATTAATGATGATGCCTTGGTATAAAAGAAGGCTTGATGAATTAAAGTAATGGGATTGATGATGCCTTGGTATAGAGAAGGCTTGATGAATTGATAGAATGAGATTAGTGGATCGGAGTGTCACGTTCCGACACATAGTATTAGTGGATCGGAGTGTTACGTTCCGACACATAGTATTAGTGGGACGGGTGTCACGAACCGACACGTAGAATTAGGGGATCGGAGTGTCACGTACCGACACATATTATTAGTGGGACGTGTGTCACGAACCGACACGTAGAATTAGGGGATAGGAGTGTCACGTACCGACACATATTATTAGGGGATCGGGTGTCACGAACCGACACGTAGAATTAGGGGATCGGGTGTCACGAACCGACACGTAGAATTAGGGGATCGGAGTGTCACGTACCGACACATAGTAGTAGGGGATCGGAGTGTCACGTACCGACACAAGAGGAAGAAAGATAACGAATCTTGAAAGATGATAATATACTCAACTTAATAAACTTAATTCCCAAATGAGTATGGTATTGAGGCTTGAGCCCTCATGGATGAACTTGATGGTACTTATTGATGATTATAGTACTTGTTGTTGCTACATGTTGAGTTTTATAGTTGATTTATGATATTACTTGATATATATTGTTCTCTATTTTGAGTTGGCCGATGATATCTACTCAGTACCCGTGGTTTGTACTAACCCCTACTTTTATGTTTTCTTCTTGTTATTTGTGGAGTGCAGCAAACGTTCCGTCGTCTTCAACTCAACAGTGATTCTAGCCAGTCTTCGTCATACCAAATATTCAGGGTGAGCTAATGCTTCTAGCTTGGACTGGGTCTTCTTCTTCAAGTCTTGATGCCTTGAACTTCCGGCATGGACTAGCTTTTACTTGTTTTTGCTTTCTTAGATACTCTTAGTTTAGTAATTTGAAGGTAGATGTTCTTGTGGTGATGACTTCCAGATTTTGGGGATAATAATAATAGTTTTGAATTGTTTTTATTAATGAGTTTAAGTCTTCCGCATTATTTTCTGTTGATATACATTGAAATGTTAAGGGTTAGATTGGTTGGTTCGCTCGCATAGGAGGGTAAATGTGGGTGCCAGTCGCGGCTCGGTTTTGGGTCGTGACAGACATACAGTTTAAGCTCGTGTTTTATGGAACATTTCAACTTGAAGATTTAAGTGAGTTACAGTTTAAGCTCGTGTTTCAAGAAGCATTGTAACTTGCAGTTTAAGCTCATGCTTAAGGAGCGTGTAGATATATATTGACTCTTCAAAGTCATCTTCGGATGCAGATTTGCCCCCACTTTGGGATTCTTCTATATCTTCATCTTCATGAGGTCCGTAAACAGGAGATTGTTGATCTTCTCTTAAAGTCATGCTTAATTCCATGTCATGTGCACGATTTATCAACTCTTCGATGTATTGGGCTTTAATCCTTGCAAAATATAGTGAAGACCCCAATTCATACCTTGGATGCACATTTCAATGCTAGAAATTTCACTAAGGCGATCTTTGTAGTTGAGGCTCAGACTTCTCCAACGATTGCTAAAGTCAACAACTAACTCATCTTTACCTTGACAAGCCTTTGTTAGTTCCATCATACTAATGACAAGTCTTGTGCTATAAAAACGATTAAGGAACTCTTGCTCTAATCGCTCCCAACTATCTATAGAATTAGGTTCAAGATCTGTGTATCAATCAAATGCATTTTCTCTGAGAGATTGAACAAACTCTTTAACAAGATAATCACGATACGTCCCAGCAGCATTGCAAGTCTCGATAAAGTGCGCTATATGTTGTTTGAGATTTCCTTTGCCATCAAATTGTTAAAACTTGGGAGGTTAATAACCCTCATACATTTTCAAGTTATCAACCCTTTGTGCATATGACTTTGCATATATGGGATAAAATTTGGATGAAGACTCAGATTTGTCTTAGATTGTCTCTATGATAAAGTTCTTTAACTGATCAATTGGAATCAAACCTTTGTCTGAGATATTAATCTCTTTGATCATTGTTGCTTTAAGCAAGACACTTCTTTGTGTTGAATTTTAGAAAGCTTCAGAGGTGATTGACTTGATCTTCTTTCAATCATGTTATCCATCTTATTTGTTAGCTTTGAAAGTTTAGCATCTTGTTCGTGTGCGCACTTTGTCAGGCCTTCAATTGCTTTAGTTAAGCTTGCTAGTTGTTCTTCTATAATGAAAGACATTTTGATATTCTTTGATGCTTGAAAAGTTGAGATGAGAGGTAGAGATTGTCCCACTGGGCGTGCCAGAATTTGTAGACAATAAAATTCGCGTGGAGAAAATAATAATCAAGAACGGAAGATTATAACAACAATCGATTTTATTATTTCAAATGCGAGTGTTACAATCTTTATGATTCCTCTTAATTCGCCTTTTCAAATATAAATTCAAGGGCTTTAAAGCTTGTTCTTGAATCTCTAATGCACTTGAATTTGAACTTTATCTTTATCTTGACTTTTATTTGAATTCAAGGGCTTTGAGCTTGTTTTTGAATTCGATAGTCTTGATCTTGATCGTTCTTGAACTTGAATGGTTGAATTCTTAAACTTGTAGCTTTGTAGAGAATTAAATGGCGTTTGTACCACGGATTTTCTCTAGCTTCTTGTTTAGAATTTTCCTTCTTCTCTTTTTCTGAATTATCAGACCCCTATTTATAGTTTTAGAATAGAGGAGTTGCGGTTGGAACATAACTCCCTTCGACCAATCAGATTTAAGTGAAATATCATATGGGCTTTATGGAGCGGACTTTAATTAAATTCATATTTATCTGAATTTAAATAATTAAATCAATTATATTAATCCTTAATATTTATTTGGACTAATATATTCATTAATTTAATATAATCCGAACAACTCTATAAATTTATATTTAATAAATTTAAGTGACTATAAGTACAATTAAGAAAATACATGCTTTTGATGAGCTAAGCATGACGATTACAACATTAATGTCTTAAGCATTGAACATATTTACTTTAGAAAAATCTGCCAAGTATAGAATAACTCACTATATTGTAAACTGCCATTAGAAGTCTTTTCAATGTGAGGACTCACTAGGCTAAGTATAACTGAAAAAGTAGAATGTATATGTCTATTTGTTCAATTTTATACAAGTTTAAATGTCTACTTGTCCACAACTAAAGTTGAAGGTCATATTTATATATTATGCTTATTTAAATTGCTTTCTTGAAAGCTACATATAATGAGTTCTTCCATATCTTGGTCATTTGATTTATTAGAATACCTTACATGTAGATGATTAGTAATTGTGATTTTAGGAACATCCAACATGGTGACATTTATATAGAGAAACTAACACAATGGTTAATGATTATAAATGTCAACTTGAATTTCTGGATTTCCAATCCTCCATGATCTTACATTGGACTCCATAATTACGTGGTGAGCATGATCTAGCGAAGGATGATTTCGGATGAGCCTTAAAAAGCTGAATTGCTATTTATCAAGAATTAAAAGTTATATGATGGCCTTTTCATTGTAATTGAAAAGGTAAAATGGATGTGCTACATGTGCAAGATGATAGCAATTAAAGAAATTATTCATAGTAGTGTATAGTATCATCTACTTTGAGTGTTAAGTATTAAATTTGGAGTCTTTTTTTGAGCTTTTGCTTTGTATTTCATGATTTCTCGATCATGTAATTATGTCTATTAGTATTTGTAATTATAAGTGATGTCGGATTATATAAAATATCTTTATTTTATATATGTTGCTACGATTCAATCAATAACATTTATAACGTATTAGTCTATTTTAGTTTATGTTAGCCTTATTTAGAAATGAAAGTTAGGTGTAGGAACATAGCTATCAAAATTTGTACTATTTATTGCATTGCAAGTATTTTGGTGCCATCTGATGATTCACTCTATTCAAGACACATGTATAAGCATAACACATGTCTTCCTTTGATTACTCAGAATTCACTTTCCCTTAATTTCATCGTCGTGGCTGCGGAGCGTTCTTTTAAAGTTCACTGATGTCTCTTGTGTTTACAACCTTCTTTTTTCTCAAACGTGAGTTTTCAATTATTCTTTCTCTGTTAACAAACATTAGCTTTGCTAGGTCTATTAGTTCTTCTACGTTCACAATTTTTTTATCTATGGATGCATGTTTTGAATTTATACTCTTTATTTTTTTTGTGTTAAGTCATCGACCGCCCCTCAAAGTTGTCCGCATAATCACTTAGACACCTCAATTAAGACTTGTACCTATTGAACACCTAAATTGTTCAAAACATATACCTATTAGACACAAAATGCTGATAAAACAAAAAATATGTATTGTACTTTCCTGAAGCGCATGAAAAAACTTAAAATAGTGTTTTTTTTTAATTTTATTTTTACATTTTTTCTTCTTTTATTGGCAATTGACATTATAATTAACTTAAAAAAATATTTTTCTTCTTTTATTGGCACTTTTTTTCAAAAAAGAAAAGCACCCCACTCCCTACCTATCATCTTCTTCATAGTTTAGTTTACAAAACTTTCTTCATTTTAGCTTCAAAATTATTATTTTTTCTTTTTTTATATACAAAAATTGTATATCTTTCAAATATGAAGATAAATGAAAATCAACTATGAAAATTCAGATTTGAAAGAAAGTCTCGTATGATTTATTTCAAATTTCATAAAAATAAGGAACAAAAATGAAGAAGATGAAAGAAGATAATGATTTTTACGTATAAAAAAAGTAAGCCGATATTTATTTATCACAATTTTCGAATAAAGATTTTTACTCAAATTCATGTGTTCATTAAGTTTATCAAAAATGATATCAAAAAATTAAAAAGAAATAATTTTGGAGCTACCAATTTTATTTTGTCATCGATGTAGAGTTGAATAACCACCAACAAAATTTTCTTTCTTCTTCATATATATATATATATATATATATATATATATATATATATATATATATATATATATATATATATATATATATATATATATATATATATATATATATATATATATATATATATCTTAAAGTTATTTGAAAGAATAAGATTTTGTAATTTGAGAAAAATGTGTTTTGGGGAAGAAGATGAAGATGAAAGGGGGTTAGGGTGGGGTGGAGTGGGGTGTGGTGGGTAGAATAGGTTGGCATATTCAATTTTTTTCTTTTTTAAAAAGTTAGATATTAAATATGTGTGTTTTTATAATTTTCGGGGCCCAATGCCACATGTTATTTTTTAATTAGTCATTTTGCCACGTCACCTCATGTGTATCACAAACTCTTCACATTTTTTGCTGATTATCAAAAAATGTCTAATAGGAATGATTTTTGTATGAGTAAAAATGTTCAATTGGTACTAGTCTTAGTTGAGGTGTCTAAGTGAATTATACGAACAACTTCAAGGGGCTGCTACTGACTTAAACCTTTTTTTTCTCTAAATTTGAACATTATATTGCTACAAACTATTTTTATTCTATTATATTCTTCACTCAACTCAAAATGATTGTTCACTCTCTGAGTGTATTTGAAGCTCTAAGTTTGCAGGCATGGGAAAATTAAGTAAAATTGAAACTTGCCAGTATTTAACGACTTGATTATAAGTCATTTAGCTCGAATAGTATGAATTACACTCGTTTCAATATTATAGATATTTGATGCATAAAGTGTTTTTTGTTGTGCCAGAAAAAATTATATCACATTCAGTTTTTTTTTGCCTTTTGATTGATGTTATTTTACAATATACTCATTTGTCATTCTAAAAGGTTGAATTGCTAATTATGAAGAATTAAGAGTTATATGATGGCCTTTTCATTGTAATTGAAAAGGTAAAATGGATGTGCTAGATGTGCGGATGATAGCAATTAAAGAAATTATTCATAGTAGTGTATAGTATCATCTATTTTGAGTCTTAAGTGTTATATTTGGGGTCTTTTTTGAGCTTCTGCTTTGTCTTTCGTGGTTTCTCGATCATGTAATTATATATTTTAATGTTTGTAATTATAAGTGATGTCGAATGATATAAAATAGGGAAAATGCACAAGTATCACCTCAACCTATGCCCGAAATCTCAGAGACACATCTATACTATACTAAGGTCCTATTACCCCCCCCCCCCCCCGAACTTATTTTATAAGTAATTTTCTTCCCCTTTTTGGCCTACGTGGCACTAACTTGAAAAAAAAAAGTAAATCAGCCTTGAACCCACAAGATAGTGTCACGTAGGCCGAAAAGAGGTAGAAAGTTATTAATAGAATAAGTTCAGGGGGGTAATAGGACCTTAGTATAGTATAGGTATGTCTCTGAGATTTCGGGCATATGTTGAAGGGGTACTTGTGCATTATCTCTATAAAAGATCTTTATTTTATATATGTTGCTACGATTCCATCAATAACATTTATAACGTAATTAGTCTATTTTAATTTATTTTAGCCTTATTTAGAAATGAAAGTTAAGTGTAGGAACATAGCTATTAAAATTTGTACTATTTGTTGCGTTGCAAATATTTTGGTTTCATCTGACGATTTACTCTATTCAAGACACATGTACAAGTATAACACATGTCTTCCTTTGATTACTCAGAATTCACTTTGCCTTAATTTCATCTTCGTGGATGCGCAGCGTTCTTTTAAAGTTCACTGACTTCTCTTGTGTTTACAACCTTGTTTTTTCTCAAACGTGAGTTTTCAAATATTCTTTCTCTGTTAACAAACATTAGCTTTGCTAGGTCTATTAGTTCTTCTACATTCAAAAAGTTTTAATCTGTGGATACATGTTTTGAATTTATACTCTTTATTTTTTCCCTAAATTTGAACATTATATTGCTACAAACTATTTTTATTCTATTCTATTCTTCACTTAATTTAAAATAAATTGTTCACTGTCTGAACGTATTTGAAGCTCTAAGTTGCAGATATGAAAAAAGTAAGTAAAATTGGAAGATGACTTGCCAACATTTAACGACTTGATTATAATTCATTTAGCTCGAACTGTATGAATTACACTCTTTTCAATATTATTGTTTGAGATATTTGATGCACAAAGTGTTTTGTTGTTGTGCCAGAAAAAATTATATCACGTTCAATTTCTTTTTTTTTCTTTTGATTGATGTTATTTTACAATATACTCATCCTTCATTCATGTATATTAATATACTTCTATTGGATAATATTGATAAATAAAATTTATGGGACATGTGTATTTTTGTTAGAAAAATATTGCCCCACTTTTCACACACCTTATTTTGAAAAATATGAAATTTAAAGGTATTTATTTTTTTTGAAGGGGGATTATTTCAATGGACATTGATGCTCTTTTCAATGGGTGCAGGGGTGTTAGGTATCATGGTCTAATTTAT
Source organism: Solanum peruvianum (assembly GCA_027705065.1). NCBI lineage: Eukaryota > Viridiplantae > Streptophyta > Magnoliopsida > Solanales > Solanaceae > Solanum > Solanum peruvianum. The sequence continues at coordinate 58,123,251 of JAKWJD010001761.1, forward strand.
TAATTTTCTTGAAGACACATATTGCAAAAGTTGAGCCAAATAACAAGTTGTTTTGAATAATTGCAAGGGAAGTATGATGTTAAAAAAGCGAGACTTGTTCTGTTAGTATGAGGGTGCCCTGGAAATTCTTGATGTTCAGTACTACTACTCGGTCGAAGGTTATATTTATTATGCGGTTATAGTTGCAAGTTAAGTTGCTCACAAAAGGCAGGTCGCTGAAATGTGGAGCCAGGTGGAGCCACAATGTCTGTTATTTTAAAATGAAGATGAATTGCGAGATCACTTGTTTGTGAAGTATCCTTATACAGAAGCTTATGGGATGACCTTGCTACTTAGGATGCAGATGTCCTATGACATAGGTGGTGACTTGCAGCAACACCTTGCCTGGATTCTGAAAAATGCAAAGCGGAGAACTATAAGAGCTTAGAGTTTCAAAATGATTTATGTTGAAGTTGTCTATGCGCTATGGATTGAGAGGAATCAAAGAGTGTTTGAGTATAGGACAAAAGGAGTAGATAGAATTATTAGAACTACTGCTTTTATATGTAATGTTAGAGCCTCCGCAAAGGTTAGGCCTTTAGTTCAGGCTTGGATATTATAAGAGTTAAAATGAAGTTTTGTGCAGAGGAGAGTGAACGTAATGGTTTTTTAATATTTAGGATCTAATTAACTGTGGATGTTGGTTGTGTTGTATAGCTTTACAGGTGATTAATGGAAACAAGTTAGTTACCTAAAAAGGTGATTTTTATGCTGTTTTTGAGAGTTTTTGATAACCTCAATTTGTTAACTTACAGGAAAAGCAATGTGTCGCCTTATTTTCAGTTGTTTTGATAAAAGAAAGGGTTATACCTGAAATGCACTTGACTCTCTAATTCTTACAAAGTCTAATAAAAAAAATTGTATTGTAATTTATCTCTTGATTCATGTTATTAGTATGATCATTGCAGTTAGTAAAAATAGTAGTTTTCATACTATCTTGCTTTTATGATTTTGTTTTACAAGACTTAAATTTCCCTCTCTATCTGAATATTCTGTCATGTTGATCCGACTCCCGAGTCTAAAAGAGGCCTGCGAACCTCACATGTTAAATTTTTCTTTTACAAAAAAGGAATCCCAAGTCTAAAATAGAACTAAATCTACAACACTAAAATTTCTGCACACATCTCAATTATTTTTCAATTTTCTCAAAAATGATGTATAAGGTTCAATTAAAGAGCGCGAATGCACTCTTCATTCTAAATTTTCAGGTCTGAAGTTTTTCACTCCGTCATTCCCTCTTTCAAGTAAGCAATGGAGAGAGGTAGAAGGCGTAGAAGTGTCGAGAGAAATGGTTATGGTTAGGATGAGCTTAATTCATTTGATATGATTTGAATTTTTTTGGTTGGTATAAAATCAGCAATGATATCATTATTTCTATTTACTCAACTACATTCTTATCAAGTAAAATGAGTGATGATATGCATAATTCAAAACATAAAAACATGTCAAATCAACATTCACTGAAATTATGCACAGAATTAAATGAGCGAAGGAATAAGCAACTGACAGTGAAAGTTGGTTTGCTATGTTATGTTTGTATGATTCTTATACAATGTCTTTAAATTGTAAAAGAAAGATTGATGTACCAGCTTTCTAGAGAAAGAAGTCTGGATTGGTTTAGCTAAGAAGCTCGAGGAATTAGGAAGACTTATGGAGTAAAAGTTGTTGAGAAGCACAAGAAGACACTATTATTTGGCTTGTACCACACTTGTACATAATTTTTTTAAAAAAGATTTGTATGTCATTTTCGAACATTTCACATATATGATTTTCACTATACCAATTGTATAAACTTATGCAATTTTAATTGTATGTTCTTCATGTGCTATTTTACTCTTATTTAATTACTTTGGTGGCTAATGTCTGACTTGTCACCAAATGACTATATAGCCATTCACTACATGAAATATTAAAAGTTGGGCTCGTGCTGACACGAGCAGTGTCAATCTAGTAGTATTAATATAGTAGTGTATGTGTGCGTTGTGTTGTTGAAATTTGGATGTACGTGTGTATGGAAGTGGGGTGAGGGTGTGTTGTCTAATTGTGTGGAGTGTGGGCGGTAAGTGGACTGAAGTGGGGTGAGGGTGAGTTAGGGTTGTGGGATAGTTTAGGCTATTTTTATTTTCTAATATATATATTAATTAGTTTGAACTAAAAAATTTAATAGCCAACCGAAAATTAAGAAATATTGGCTTATTTAGTAAAGTCATATCTTAACTAAAAGAATACATATTTTTTTAAAATTTTCATTTCTTTTTTAAACACCCGAAAATAAAACTTACTTTAAAAAGTGATTCTATTTTTGTTTTTTTTCAAATCTTTTAAAATAAATTTAACAAAATAAGATAAAAATAATAAAAAACTAATCTAGAGTTATAAAATATTTATGCTCTAAAAATTGTGTAAAGCGATAAATTTTGATCGGTCTTTTATTTGAAAGAAAAATATGTAATCGAACCCTTGTTTTGAACAGCCTACATATCCCGGGCTATAAGGGAATCAAGTTACATGTAATTCAAGGAAATAAGGTGATGAGTTGGAAGTTAAGTGAGGCTCCAGGTCGCGACTCCTATCCTTACATAAAAAAAATGAAAGTTTATAGTCAAAAGAAAAATAAAAGTACAAGCTCCTATCTATGCAACTTATCTTTAGTCTTTACTTTCAGGTATCACCTTGATTTTTTGTTTGAGTATCTTGATCTTGAATTGAATTTGACACTTAACTTTTCATTTAAAATGAGTTTTTGGCATTCTTTAAAATAACAATTTGAATATGTTATTTTATGACTGTATATTTTCTTGATCAGAAGTTGAATAAAAAAAGAGGTGAGGAAATCAGACTGCTAAATGCATTGAATAAGCTGAGTCTAGCTATCATGGGATTCATCATTTTGAAAAAGAGTTGAAACTTTGTTCTTGAATTTCAAATCCATGTTTCGCTTGAAAAAGCCTGAAAACCATCAAAACAAAAGAAATAAATAAAATTTTTGCCCAGATACCACTGAAACTTTTTTTTGTGAGTTATAAGCATATGTGAATTTAAAAATAAACTCATATTAGAAAGTGTTTATCCTAGGAAAAAAATGAAAATGCAAGTCTCAGACTAGAAAGTGTTTATCATAAGAGGAAAAAAAAAATGTCTCAGACTAGAAAATGTTTATTCTAGGAGAAAATGGAAATAAAGGTATCAAACTAGGAAGTGTTTATCCTAGGAGAAAAAAAAAATAACAGTCTTAGAGTAGAAAATGTTTATCCTAAAAGAAAATAACTAGTTCTCATTATGTAGGAGGTTCTGCTAAACTAAATCTCATTATGTATGAGAGTCTTTCTAATCTAAATCTCATTATGTAGAAGAGTCCTACTAAACTAAATCTCATCATGTAGGAAGATCCTGTTAATCTAAATTTCATTATGTAGGAGAGTCCTGTTAAACTAAATCTCATTATGCAAGAGAATCCTGCTAATCCCATTATGAGGAGGGTCTTTCTAATTTAAATTACATTACTTGGGAGGGTCCTCCTAATCCCATTGTCGAGAAGGATCCTGCGAGTGTCCCGTTGACATAATCATCAAATAGAATCACAAAAATATTATTATTTTTAGCCCGATTTGCACCAGAAAATATTTTTTTATGAGTTAGTAACAAAAAATAGAAATACTTGTTATAGTGTTTGTTCCGAAGAAATATAAGATGGCAGAGTGTTTGTTCCTTAGAAACGGTAGTGATTGATTTATTTTATTTTCATAACAAATAAAAACATGTCTTGAATTTTGAAATTGAGAAACTTTGAAATTCTTTTTAATTTATATTTTTTTTTATTTTCTTGGTTCTACTATGATTACGTATTAATTCAATTTTAATTTGACTACATTCAACAAATTATAGGTCAATAAATATAAACCTAATATAAGAAGAATGTGAAATTAAAATAATATATGTGGCCACGTGGAAGAAAAATCAATGGAAAAAAGTTAAACTAAATTTCTTTATAATAGAAAAATAATGTGTCTGAGATAAAGAATATTCTTATTATTTTTATATTGATAAACGCGAACGAAGAGCAAACAATTAACATTAAAATGAAAATTAACCACGTGTTATTTTAGAATTTGATATTTATATTTAATTGTTTATGGACCTCTTTTCGCTTTTCCTTCATTTTTTTCCCACTCTATGTTCTTTAAAATTTCTCTCCCACAAACACATTAATCTACATATATAATTTTGAGCACCTCTTTTTATTTTATTTTCTATTATAGATTTTGTTTGTTAGTTTAGCTTTATATTCAACAGTACTATTTTAATTTATTGAATGATAATAACTTCCGATGAAAACATTATTTTAATGAACTTTCAAGTTTTTTATTAAATTTATAGAATTATTATAAAAATGACAAAATTTGAGAAAGAAAAATTTATAATAACGATGATAATGATAATGATATTTGATGACGACTTGCAAAGAAAAAAAAAAGGGGTGGGGAGTAGGGGGATAAGATTGTGAATCTACTAGTGATAGACGATAATAAAAAGAAATAAATCAATGATAACGATGGTGTTAATATGACTTTTTGGTGAAATAAGTAAAGAATGGATATAGTAATTTTATAAAAAATGGACAAATGTGAATTATATTATACATTTTAAAAGAATATTAAATTTACTTTTAACACGTATAAAAGTATAATAATTTAATTGTCAAATTAATTTGAGTCTAAAACAACTTTTTAAATAACTTCAAAATATGAACATACAAAATTTTAGTATTACTTTATTGGGATAATGCCCAAGTACTTTATGAACCTATGTTCGAAATTTCAGAGACACACTTATAGTATAATAAGGTCTTATTATTATAAGTAATTTTCTATCTCTTTTCGGTCTACGTGACACTAGCTTGAAAAAAATCAACCAGCTTTGGGCCCACAAGATAGTGCCACGTATGCCGAAAAGGGTAGAAAATTATTAATAAAATAAGTTCAGGGGGTAATATGAACTTAGTATAGTATAAGTGTGTCTTTGAAATTTCGGGCATAAATTGAGGGGGTACTCGTGCATTATCCCTATTTTAAATGAATAAAGTTATTTATATTTTTTAGTATCTATGAGCTTCTTTTACTGTCTAAAAAAATATCTATGACCATATTCTTAATTGAAATAAATATTTTTAACATGTTTATAACTCATCTAGTCATTTAAAACAAATATTTTTTCTTTATACATAAAACCAAATAAAGTAAAATTAAAAAGTAAAAAAAAAGTAAAAATAAACTTAAATGTTGAGTATACGATATATAATCCTGACATCATTTCTATATCTTTTATTTTATATTTTATAAAATATTTCATTACCGTTAAAATTAATGTCAAAATTAAATATACACTTTTTAATCCAATAAAACAATAAATAAATTATTAAAATAATCTAATTTGTGTTTGATTAAATAAAACAAAAATAATATATTTATTTATTTCTTAACCTAACTATCCTACTTTATTATTATTATCTAAATCAAGATAAGAATAATGTCATGACTCATTCATGTTTAAGATTTCACAACTCACCAAAAGAAACAAAATAAATAAATAATTATCAACTAAAGCTAACTTCATTAATTAAATAAAAGATATAACAATTAACAAATTATTCATTTCAATCAAGTTATTAATAAAACAAAATATAAGAAAACTTATCATAAATTACACGAAATTTCATAAATAAATTTAAAAAATAAGGTGAAATTAAGTATTGCAGTATCTTGATTGAAGCAGATTAAAACACTTACAAAATTTTTGTAGATTGTATGTAGGTATATGTATTGTACTTGTACAAAGAAATGAGAAATGAAAGAAAGAAGGTGATTGTGTTATGGTTTTTTTTAAAAACCAAAAAGGGAAAATGTATAAGTAGTCCCTTAATCTATATCTGAAATCTCAGAGACATACTTATACTATATTAATAAACTATTACCCTTCTAAATTTATTTTACAAATAATTTTCTACCTTTTTTTGGTCTACGTGACACTAGTTTGAAAAAAAATGTCAACACATGTTGGGCCCACAAGATAATGTCACGTAAGCCGAAAAGTGGTAGAAAATTATTTATAAAATAAACTCAGAGATAATAAAATCTTCGTATAATATAAATGTGTCTCTATTAATTTCCAGCATAGATTTAGGGGTACTTTTGTATTATCATAAACAAAAATAATATAAAATGGAATGCTTCCTTCTTTTCCCTCTTTATGGCGTGTTTTTTTTTTTTTTTTTGGGAGCATCTGTGTGTATTTTGTGTTGTTGCAAGTGATGCTAATTTTTTTTTCTTTTTCTGTACGTGTTGTAGTTATATTATTAATAATAGAGTAGGGTATATGTGTGTTAGTGTTGTTGAAATTTGTATGGAAGTGGGAGTGGGGTAAGGGTGTGTTGTCTGATTGTGTGGGGTGTGGGGTTGGTGAGTGGATTGAAGTGGTGTGAGGGGGAGTTGGGGTGGCTGGGTAATTTAGGTTATTTTTTATTTTCTAAATTTTATATATATAAAGTAAATTAGTTAGTTTGAACTAAAAAGTTAAATAATCTATCTAAAATTAAGAAACAATGGCTTATTAGTAAAATCTAAATTAAAAGAATACATATTTTTTTTGTAAGTTTTCATTTCTTGTTTGAAACACGTGAAAATAAAACTTATCTTAAAAAATGATTTTATTTTTGTTGTTTTCAAATCTTTTAAAATAAACTTAATAAGAAAATATAAATGTCAAAATATTTAATTTAGATTTAAAAAAATATTTAAGCTCTAAAATAGTGTAAAATTTTATGTACTGTCAAAAATTACGTGTCTACAAAGGAAGTACTACATAGGAACATAGTGGGATAAAATTTATCCGCACCGAGTTTTTACACCAACCTAATACATTCATGCCATGTGTTTAAATATATAGCACGTAATAATGTATTTTGCATTGGCTTAATGTAAACACCCGATACAAATAAATTTTTTCTAACATAATGATAAATACTTATTTGTGTGAGCACACATCAAAATAATAGCAATTTAGTTGTTGTTCTTCGAATCAGGTCAACATCTCCATGATCTTATTTTAATTAATATATGTATATTTATCAAATTAGATAACTACAATAAATTGCTATCATTTTGATGTATAAACACCTGATGCGGATAAGTTTTTTTCAACATAATGATAAATACTTATTTGTGTGAGCACACATCAAAACGATAGCAATTTATTGTAGTTATGTAATTTGATAAATATGCGAATATTAATTAAAGCAAGATCGTGGAGATGTTGACCTGATTCGAAGAATAAAAACCCCTTCACTTTCTAGATACATTTCATTAGAAAGTGGATAGGGTAAATCTGTATTTGGCTCATGAACGAACTAGAGTACGACATGTGGCTAATTCAAATCAAGATGTTGGTCATTCTTACTTTGACTCTAGACTATTGCGAAGTTGGATAATATATAAGTAGTTTTAATGTTTGATAAAGTGAACTAGGTTCACTATTTGTAATCTTATATATAATACTCTATCAGGTGAACCAGATCCCCCGGACGTAAATGCTCATAGTGTATACAAGTATAGAGGTGTAACATTTTGAAAATTTCTAAGTTAAGACTCAATTTATTCTTCGTTTGTGAATAAGATTGTATCGAGTGATTCTAAAAAGAAATTGTTGTTACACTTGAATTTCAAAAAGAGCTAAACAGAAATTTGTTCAAGTCACTCATCCATTTTTAGTTTTTGGTCAACTTCAAAACCAATCATATTTTTCATCACGTAAAGAGTTAGGTAGCCCATAACCTACCAAACTGAAGTCTTTGAGTCATATTTTCAACACTATCAAGTTTGTTTAATTTCGAGCTCGAAGTAAGAATTTATGCCCATTTCAATAAAGTCTCTCTATATAAGGCATTTCATTGTTTTTAGAAATGGGTATTATGGTCTTTTCCTTTTCCCACTAGGCTTAGCACATTTTTCATCACCTGATTATGGGTCTAATAAAATGCTAAACCATTATTTGTCATTCCTAAACACTTAATAAAATAAGAGAAGAGTTAAAAGAGGATAAAGAACTAGGTTTTAACTATTCATCAAGATCCCCTCTATTTTCACCAAAAACGTCGTCCTTTCCAAGTATGTAAGGCTTGCCACAATGATGGACTTGTTCGTCATCACGTCATACATATAAATTACATAGTTCTTTATTTTGGTTCAATTCTTTAATAATGGAGGTCGTGATTTCTTTTGTATTGTGAATCGTCGGTAAGAGTCATGTTTCAAGGAGGTTTGTATGAGTTTTTTATAAATTGGTGTTGGGTTTGAGAAAAAAGAAGAGCTTAGAAGGAATCATTCAATTCTAAACGAGTCAAGAACCTAAATTGGGAAGAAAGAATCATCAGTTTTCTGGGTTGGGGTCTGGGGTGGCGCGCCACCCATAGCGCCAAGGCTGAACTTCTGAAGTTCAAACCCCGGGGCAACGCGTCAACAGTATGCCAAGGTCGTCCTCGGGTCTTTTTTTCTTTTTCTACTTCTTTCTAAACGTTTTCCTTTGAATCATGACTACATTATATTTTCTATTAGCTCCTAAATGCTCCATTAATCCATGAGAGATCCTTCATGTCCTAAACATATGTCTTAGTTTACATTCCAAATTAAAGTGAGTTTAAGAGAAAAGTTCAAGAGCTTTTATTGGGTCGATTTGAGTTCTTGAGTTCCTGATTTTTTTTAAACTCTATTCCAAATTTTTGAATTGATATACGTTATGCATTAATGTTCTTGAGTTGATTCATTTATGTCTACATTTACGCATGGACCGTATGAATTGAGTATTGTTGAGATGAATAGTATCCTTGAGTTCTGAATTCTAAGCATTATGTTATTTATATTGTTCTTGAGACCCTTGAATTGATTCCTTCATGTCTATATTTCATAACCCTATTTCGATTCATAAATCTTGAGAATATTTTAAAGTTAATATTTGTGTTTTAAACTGAGTTTTTGAGAAAATCATAATGAGACTTTTTTTAGTAATGTCAAAGGGAACTGAGCATTCCCAAATATATCATTTGTACATATAAAAAAAGAGTATTATTTTGAGAACATAAAAACTTTGATTTCTAAATGAATTTATGAGTTCAGAGATATTTCAGGGCAATTATGTAACGACATGTTTAGTCGTTTTGAGCAGCAGATTCATTTCTGGAAAAACTGGCTGATACGACGGACCCCACGACGGACCGTCATGGGCATGACGGACCGTCGAGGGGGTCTCGTTCCAAAACACTTAGAATTCTAAAATTTGGGTACTGAAATCGACTCTCTGAACTTCGTGACGGAATGGCAGGACGGACCGTCGTGGGCACGACGGACCGTCACAGACTCTTCAAGGAAATTGAGTCTCTGAACTTTGCGACTGACCTGCGGATGGACCGTCACAGCCATAACGGACCGTCACAGGTTGGGTAATCCCAGGCTGGGTCGAATTTCTGTTTAAGTTTTAAAGGGGCGTTTTGGACTATTCCTACTATAATTATGAATTTCGTGGATTAATATTAATAACTCAATTTCTTGGGGGATAAAAGAGGTAACATTGAGTTAATTAGTGGGTTACTATTGTCATCTTTTATACTTAATTATATGCTAATTAGGGTAAAAGAAAGAGGGTTTGAATAAGAAAAATAGAAAGAACAAGGAGAGGGACAGAGAATCGATCAAGAGAGAGAGGATAACAAAGCTTTGGGAAATTGCTTGCTTGATCACGAATCTTCGGTGGAGGTAGGTTATGGTTTATGCTATTCGTAGTAAACTCTTAATAGCGAATGATATGTGTTGGTAGTATTGTAAACCCTTCTATATGCTTAATTTTATGCTTGCATGAATGTGATTATATAATTGTGATAAAATTAAGCATGATGAAGCTATTGAATCCTAAAATCTTGAAAGAAACCCTAATCTACTTTGTTAATGATGATGCCTTGGTATAAAAGAAGGCTTGATGAACGAAAGTAGTGAGATTAGGGGATCGGGTTCCACGTTCCGGTACCAGGATAGTAATAGAGGATCGGGTGCCACGTTCAGGTACCAGGATAGAATGAGGATTGGAGTGTCACGTTCCGACACCAGGATAGTATATGGATCGGGTGCCACGTTCCGGTACCAGGATAGAATGAGGATCGGAGTGCCACGTTCCGGCACCAGGATAGAATATGGATTGGAGTGTCACGTTCCAACACCAGGATAGTATATGGAGCGGAGTGTCACGTACCGACACGAGAGAAATAAAGATAATGAATCTTGAAAGATATTAATCTAATCGATTTAATGAACCTATTTCCCAAATGAGTATGATGGGGAGGCGTGAGTCCTCATTGGAGTGCTTGGTGTTGTGACCAAGGGTTATGATAATTGATATTGCTACAGATTGAGTATTGTAGTTAATTTTATGATGTTATCTGATATATACTGTTTTCTATTTTGAGTTGGCCGATGATACCTACTCAGTACTTGTGTTTTGTACTGACCCCTACTTGTATGTTTCTTCTTTGTTATTTGTGGAGTGCAGCAAACGTGCCGTCGTCTTCAACTCAACAGTAATTCTAGCCAGTCTTCATTACACCGGATTTCAGGGTGAGCTAATACTTCTAGCTTGGACTGGATCTTCTTCTTCATGTCTTGATGCCTTGAAGTTCCGGCATGGACTAGCTTTTATTTATTTTAGCTTCTTAGAACACTCTTAGTTTAGTAATTTGATCATAGATGTTCTTGTGATGATGACTTCCAGATTTTGGGGATAATGAGTTATAAATTTTAGAAGTTGTTTAATTGATTTTTTTTATTAATAAGTTTAAGTCTTCCGTATTGTATTTTGTTCATTATGTTTAAAATGTTGGGGTTTAGATTGGTTGGTTCGCTCACATAGTAGGATAAGTGTGGGTGCCACTCGCGGCTCGGTTTTGGGTCATGACAAACTTGGTATCAACGCATTAGGTTCGTTGGTCTCGTCACACAAGAACAAGTCTAGTAGAGTCTTAGGGAACGGTAGGGGGACGCCTTTACTTTTCTTTGAGAGGCTATAAGACTTTAGGAAAATTCCATTCTTTCTTTCTTTCTTTCGTGCTATTACATGGATCCAATTGGTATCTAGGTGATACAAATTGGTATCTGACCATCTTCACTCTATTTCACAGATGGTTAGAACTAGAGCAACGACTGCACCAACACCAACACCGGGAAGACAAGAAACGTCTGAGACAGCCACTGGGGCTGTAGCTCGGAGAGGAGTAGTGGCGAGAGGCCGTGGGAGGGGTCGTGGGAGGACGTCCTCTAGAGGAAGAGGACAAGCACCTAGCCCATCTGGTACTAGGGCGGTGACTCCTCCACCAACTGAGGAAGTGGTAAGAGAGGGTGAGGAAGGGGAAAATGAACAAGTGCAGAACGAGGAATTGCCACCCCAACCTACCCCAGAGATGATCAATCAGGTCCTTGCTTATCTTAGCGGGTTATCTGATCAGGGTCAGACACCTCCAGTGTTTTCTGCACCAGCACCTCAGGTTCTGGAGGTACAACATGCGGCTACTGTGGCTCCCCGCATGGATGCCTCATTAGAAATAGGCACGTTTCCACGTCTGACTACAGGGCCTATAATGACAAATCATCAGCATGAACTTTTTCAGTAAGTTCTTGAAATTGAAACCCCCAGTCTTCAAGGGTGCTGAATCTGAGGATGCTTATGATTTTCTGGTTGACTGTCATGAGCTACTACACAAAATGGGTATATTAGAACGGTTTGGTGTTGAGTTCGTGAGTTATCAGTTTCAAGGGAACGCCAAAATGTGGTGGCGGTCACATATTGAGTGTCAACCAACAGAGGCACCACCTATGACTTGGGCATCATTCTCTAGCTTGTTTATGGAGAAGTATATCCCCCGGACTTTGAGGGATAGGAAAAGGGATGAGTTCTTGAGCCTAGAGCAAGGTAGGATGTCGGTTACTGCATATGAGGCTAAGTTTCGTGCATTATCCAGGTATGCCACCCAACTTTGTTTCAGTCCACAAGAGCGGATTCGCCGTTTTGTGAAGGGGTTGAGGGCAGAATTGTGGATTTCAGCCTTACAGGTAGCGGCTACGGCAAAATCCTTCCAAGAAGTGGTAGACTTCGTGATAGAGGTGGAAGGAGTGAAGCCAGATGACTTCACCACGACATCGACATCAAAAAGGTTTCGAAAGGGAGGTGAGTTTAATGGTTCATACTCTAGAGGACAGGGTTCAAGAGGTTACTCAGTCCGACCAATTTACTCTTCACTACAGACTGTAGTTGGGGGTCCACCTCAGACCGGTCAACACTTCTCCGAGAGACCGATGCTCAAATCCAGAGAGTGTTATGGATGTGGGGAGACTGGACACATTAAGAGGTATTGTCCAAAACAGAGTTACAGACCTCCCATAGCCAGAGGTAGAGGTGGTCATGGTAGAGGCCGTTATTCCGGAGGGCGTGGTAGCCGAGGTAATGGTGGTCACCAAAACGGCCGGGGTGACGGGAAAACTGGGGCCACTACAGCAGAACATGGTAGGGGCAACGGACAGACTGGTGATAGGGCCCATTGTTACGCTTTCCCTGGGAGATCTGAAGCGGAGACATCTGGTGTTGTTATCACAGGTAATCTTTTGGTTTGTGATTGCATGGCTTCTGTATTATTTGATCCTGGCTCCACATTTTCATATGTATCTTCCTCATTTGCTATTGGTCTTAACTTACCTTGTGAATTGCTTGACATACCTATTCGTGTGTCTACTCCGGTGGGTGAGTCTGTGATAGTTGAAAAAGTATATAGATCTTGTCTGGTGACTTTTTTGGGGAGCAATACTTATGTAGACTTGGTTATCTTAGATATGGTTGATTTTGATGTAATTCTGGGTATGACTTGGCTTTCTCCGAACTTTGCGATCTTGGATTGTAATGCTAAAACTGTGACGTTAGCCAAGCCTGGGACAGATCCGTTAGTGTGGGAGGGTGACTACACTTCCACTCCGGTTCGTATCATCTCATTTCTTCGTGCTAAGAGAATGGTTAGCAAAGGGTGTTTAGCTTACTTGGCACATCTCAGAGATGACACTACCCAAGTACTTCCAATTGAGTTGGTTTCGGTAGTCCATGAGTTTTTGGATGTGTTCCCTGCAGATCTTCCTGGTATGCCACCGGATAGAGATATTGATTTTTGCATTGATCTGGAACCACGTACTCGCCCCATTTCGATACCCCCTTATAGAATGGCTCCCGCGGAGTTAAGAGAGTTAAAGGCCCAACTTCAAGAGTTGTTGAGCAAAGGCTTCATTAGACCAAGTGCATCTCCTTGGGGTGCTCCGGTGCTATTTGTGAAGAAGAAGGATGGGAGTTTTGGGATGTGCATAGACTACCGGCAGTTGAACAAGGTAACTATTAAGAACAAGTATCCCATTCCTCGCATTGATGACTTGTTCGATCCGTTACAAGGTGCTTGTGTCTTCTCTAAGATTGACTTGAGATCCGGTTATCATCAATTGAAAATACGGGCAACGGATGTGCCAAAGACTGCTTTTCGAACTAGGTATGGGCATTACGAATTTGTGGTAATGTCTTTTGGTCTTACGAATGCCCCTGCTGATTTCATGAGCTTGATGAACGGGATTTTCAAGCCATATCTGGATCTCTTTGTGATCGTATTTATTGATGATATACTGATATACTCAAAGAGTAAGAAGGAACATGAGGAGCATTTGAGAATGGTGTTAGAGTTGTTGAGGAAGAAAAAGCTTTATGCCAAATTCTCCAAGTGTGATTTTTTGCTAGATTCAGTGTCCTTCTTGGGACACGTGGTTTCTAAAGATGGAGTGATGGTGGATCCATCTAAGATTGAGACAGTGAAGAATTGGGTAAGACCAACTAACGTGTCAGAAATAAGGAGCTTTGTTGGTTTAGCTAGCTACTACCGCCGATTTGTCAAGAGATTCTCTTCTATTGCTTCCCAATTAATGAACTTGACTAAGAAGAATGTTCAATTTGTATGGTCGGATGAATGTGAGGAAAGCTTCCAGAAGCTCAAGACCTTGTTGACTACTGCACCAATTCTTACCTTGCCAGTAGAGGGTAAAAACTTCATCGTTTATTGTGATGCATCCTATTCTGGTTTGGGTGCAGTGCTAATGCAAGAGAAGAATGTAATTGCTTATGCTTCAAGGCAATTAAAGGTGCACGAACGCAATTACCCGACCCATGATTTGGAGTTGGCCGCGGTAGTATTTGCACTAAAGCAATGGAGAAACTATTTGTATGGGGTTAAGTGTGAAGTCTATACGGACCATCGTAGCCTACAGTATGTCTTCACTCAGAAGGATTTGAATTTGAGACAGAGGAGATGGATGGAACTACTGAAGGACTACGATATCACTATTCTGTATCATCCGGGAAAAGCCAATGTTGTGGCAGATGCTTTAAGTAGAAAGGCAGGAAGCATGGGAAGTCTAGCTCACTTGCAAGTTTCTAGACGCCCATTGGCTAGAGAAGTTCAGATTCTGGCTAATGACCTTATGAGGTTGGAAGTAAATGAGAAGGGAGGATTTTTGGCTTGTGTGGAGGCAAGATCTTCTTTTCTTGACAAGGTCAAGGGAAGACAGTTTGATGATGAGAAGCTAAGTCGAATTCGGGATATGGTGTTGCGAGGAGAGGCTAAAGAGGCAATAATGGATGAGGAAGGTGTTTTGAGAATTAAGGGAAGGGTATGTATGCCCCGTGTTGGTGACTTGATCCACACTATTCTTACAGAGGCTCATAGTTCCGGATATTCTATACATCCTGGTGCAACCAAGATGTACCGTGACCTAAAGCAACACTTTTGGTGGAGTAGAATGAAGCGTGACATTGTGGATTTTGTTGCCAAATGTCCAAATTGTCAACAAGTAAATTTTGAACAGCAGAGGCCCGGAGGAACACTTCAGAGAATGCCCATTCCTGAATGGAAGTGGGAGAGAATCGCAATGGACTTCGTAGTTGGTCTTCCAAAGACAATGGGCAAGTATGACTCTATTTGGGTGATTGTTGATAGGCTAACTAAGTCTGCTCACTTCATTCCGGTCAAGGTGACCTCCAATACAGAGAAGTTAGCCAGAATCTATATCTCAGAAATCGTTCGGTTGCATGGAGTTCCACTCTCCATCATATCAGATAGAGGTACGCAGTTTACTTCTAAGTTTTGGAGAACATTGCATGCTGAATTAGGTACTAGGCTGGACCTTAGTACTGCATTTCACCCTCAGACCGATGGTCAGTCTGAGGGAACAATTCAAGTGTTGGAGGATATTCTTTGTGCATGTGTGATAGAATTTGGTGGTCATTGGGATAACTTCTTACCCTTAGCGGAGTTTTCGTATAATAATAGCTATCACTCAAGTATTGATATGGCTCCATTCGAAGCATTGTATGGGAGGAGATGTAGGTCTCCCATTGGTTGGTTTGATGCCTTTGAGGTTAGACCTTGGGGTACTGACCTTTTGAGGGATTCAATAGAGAAGGTGAAATCTATTCAAGAAAAGCTTTTAGCGGCTCAAAGTAGGCAAAAGGAATATGCAGATCGAAAGGTTAGAGACTTGGAGTTCATGGAGGGTGAACAAGCTGAAGGTTTCACCCATGAAAGGGGTGATGCGGTTTGGTAAAAGGAGTAAGTTAAGTCCAAGGTATATTGGACCATTTGAAGTACTTAAGCGAGTAGGGGAGGTGGCTTATGAATTAGCCTTGCCTCCAGGGCTATCAGGAGTGCATCCGGTATTTCACGTGTCTATGTTGAAAAGATACCATGGGGATGGAAAATACATCATTCATTGGGATTCGATTCTACTTGATGAGAATTTGACTTATGAGGAGGAGCCTGTTGCTATTTTAGATAGAGAAGTCCGCAAGTTGAGGTCAAGAGAGATTGCATACATCAAGGTTCAATGGAAGAATCGGCCGGTTGAAGAGGCCACTTGGGAGAAGGAGGCTGATATGCTAGAAAAATAACCATACCTGTTTACAGATTCAAATACTCCTTTTCGCCCTTGTTTTTCTTCTTGTGATCGTTCAAGGACGAACGATGGGTAAATTGGTATCTATTGTAACGACCTGTTTAGTCGTTTTGAGCAGCAGATTCATTTCTGGAAAAACTGGCTGATACGACGGACCCCACGACGGACTGTCATGGGCACGACGGACCGTCGAGGGGGTCTCGTTCCAAAACACTTAGAATTCTAAAATTTGGGTACTGAAATCGACTCTCTGAACTTCGTGACGGAATGGCAGGACGGACCGTCGTGGGCACGACGGACCGTCACAGACTCTTCAAGGAAATTGAGTCTTTGAACTTTGCGACGGACCTGCAGGATGGACCGTCACAGCCATGACGGACCGTCACAGGTTGCGTAATCCCAGGCTGGGTCGGATTTCTGTTTAAGTTTTAAAGGGGCGTTTTGGACTATTCCTACTATAATTATGAATTTCGTGGATTAATATTAATAACTCAATTTCTTGGGGGATAAAAGAGGTAACATTGAGTTAATTAGTGGGTTACTATTGTCATCTTTTATACTTAATTATATGCTAATTAGGGTAAAAGAAAGAGGGTTTGAATAAGAAAAATAGAAAGAACAAGGAGAGGGACAGAGAATCGATCAAGAGAGAGAGGATAACAAAGCTTTGGGAAATTGCTTGCTTGATTACGAATCTTCGGTGGAGGTAGGTTATGGTTTATGCTATTCGTAGTAAACTCTTAATAGCGAATGATATGTGTTGGTAGTATTGTAAACCTTTCTATATGCTTAATTTTATGCTTGCATGAATGTGATTATATAATTGTGATAAAATTAAGCATGATGAAGCTATTGAATCCTAAAATCTTGAAAGAAACCCTAATCTACTTTGTTAATGATGATGCCTTGGTATAAAAGAAGGCTTGATGAACGAAAGTAGTGAGATTAGGGGATCGGGTGCCACGTTCCGGTACCAGGATAGTAATAGAGGATCGGGTGCCACGCTCCGGTACCAGGATAGAATGAGGATCGGAGTGTCACGTTCCGACACCAGGATAGTATATGGATCGGGTGCCACGTTCCGGTACCAGGATAGAATGAGGATCGGAGTGCCTCGTTCCGGCACCAGGATAGAATATGGATCGGAGTGTCACGTTCCGACACCAGGATAGTATATGGAGCGGAGTGTCACGTACCGACACGAGAGAAATAAAGATAATGAATCTTGAAAGATATTAATCTAATCGATTTAATGAACCTATTTCCCAAATGAGTATGATGGGGAGGCGTGAGTCCTCATTGGTGTGCTTGGTGTTGTGACCAAGGGTTATGATAATTGATATTGTTACAGATTGAGTATTGTAGTTGATTTTATGATGTTATCTGATATATACTGTTTTCTATTTTGAGTTGGCCAATGATACCTACTCAGTACTTGTGTTTTGTACTGACCCCTACTTGTATGTTTCTTCTTTGTTATTTGTGGAGTGCAGCAAACGTGCCGTCGTCTTCAACTCAACAGTAATTCTAGCCAGTCTTCATTACACCGGATTTCAGGGTGAGCTAATGCTTCTAGCTTGGACTGGATCTTCTTCTTCATGTCTTGATGCCTTGAAGTTCCGGCATGGACTAGCTTTTATTTATTTTAGCTTCTTAGAACACTCTTAGTTTAGTAATTTGATCATAGATGTTCTTGTGATGATGACTTCCAGATTTTGGGGATAATGAGTTATAAATTTTAGAAGTTGTTTAATTGATTTTTATTAATGAATTTAAGTCTTCCGCATTGTATTTTGTTCATTATGTTTAAAATGTTGGGGTTTAGATTGGTTGGTTCGCTCACATAGTAGGATAAGTGTGGGTGCCACTCGCGGCTCGATTTTGGGTCGTGACAAATTACCTCTTTCAAGAGAATAATTTGAGTAATCATCTCAAACTAGAGAAAAAACATGTTTTATACATTTGAGTACGAGTGTGTGTGTGTGTATATATATATATATATATATATTATATATATATATATATATATATCTATATATATATATATATATATATATATATATATATATATATATATATATATATATATATATATATACATTTTGGAGTAGTATTGAACCCCGATATGGGGATGAGTTCAAACAACTCACATTTCTCATAGACCATGTAGCCAAGATGGGTAAATTGTCATGCTTTTTAGAGAATCCTTATTAGTGCCTTCGATCATTGCTTAGTGAATCCACTTAGTTGAGGTGTTCTATATCCCACCATGGTATTGAACCGTTTTGACAGCGTGGGCGAGACAAGGTATTATCACATAGCTCATAATGATAGTTGTCAAAAAGAATATCTCCCAAATAAGAGCAAATATACATTTTTGAGTTGATATTTGTCATTTATAAGGTTGTAAACATGTAAATCTTTTTTTACTTCTTTTTTAATGAGTTGAGTTGAGTTGGGGTGAATACTTTTTCATTCTTGTCACTTTAACTATCTACTTTTTCAGTTCTCCTTGCATACTCATATATCTAATGTATGGAAAAGGGTCTAAAATACCCTTTAACTATGCAAATTGGAAAAAATACCCTTTTTCTACTTTTCGGACCTAAAATGCCCTTGGCGTCAACCTTTAGGCTCTATTTTGTCCTAATTTTTAACAGCCTAAATAATAATATCAATTAGCAAAATTATTTATGACGTGTCACAATCCTATTGGTTACCCTAGTATTTAATTAAACTAATTAAAGAAAAACAAACTTATCCAAAAGCTCCACCCATAACCCATATCTTTTCACCCATTATTACCCAAAACTTTTAACCCAAAAAGAATTTACGCTCATCATCTTCAAATGTCCTCTCTTCTTCCTCAATCGAAGCTCAGCGGAACTCAATCTTTCTTGGGTCATAATGGGTTAAAAGATTTGGGTTATAGGTGGAGCTTTTGGGTGGGTTTTTTTTTTTTTAATTAGTTTAATTAATTACTAGGGTAACCAATTAGCGACACGTCATAAATAATTTTGCTAATTGATATTATTATTTAGGCTGTTAAGAATAAGGGCAAAATAGACTAAAAGTTGACGTCAAGGACAATTTTAGGCCCGAAAGGTAGAAGAAGGGTATTTTTGTTTCAATTGACATAATTGAATGGTATTTTAGGCCCTTTTCCGTTTAATGTATTGATATCATTTGACATGCATCGTTTTATGATACAAATGTAGATGCTCAAGGTCATCGACGAACACTTCAATGATACCACATGCATAATAAAAATGATATTATACCATTTAAAATAATATTAAATTTACTTTTCACAAATATATATATATATATATATATATATATATATATATGTATAATTATTAAATTGTCAAATTAATTTGAATATAAAAGCATCTTTTCAAAATAACTTCAAAATAAACACACGATAACTCATATTTAATTCCTAAGTTGAATACTATTATCTTAAGGTAACGTCAAATGATCAAAAAATTTAATTAGAAACTTAAAAGTCTATAATATTTTTTATTTTATAATTAACTGATCTTTTTTTCATATTTAATTAAAAAATCTTAAAAAGTAAAAAGGCAAAAAATATTCAAAAAAAATAAAATAATATAAATAAAATACCCTTCTAAAAAAGAAATTGGTCAAATTTTGTAGCGAAAATAATTTTTTCATTATCTTAATTGTTACTCCTCCGGTAGAATATTTACTGTCTTTTTCCAAAAATTAGAGGTAGGAATTTTGTATGTGGATCAATCTGATGGGACAAGCTCATTATCCTACAAATTCTTGAAATGTGTAAACTTGTGACACATTTTTGCTTCAACTAAAAAAGGGATAATTTTATACTCTGAAAAGTATATATATATATATATATATATATATATATAATATATATATATATATATATATATATATATATATATATATATATAATTAATTTAATAGGTTAGGGAACATATTGAAAAATTACTATAATTAAGAATAAAATAAATTATTTTTTATTTTCAAATTAGATGTAAAAAATCAATATTTATTTTTAAATATTAAGAATTAATAAAAGTGGACAAGGAAAAAAATACATAGAAACATAATTATAAATATTTTTTTTCGTGTAAACATACCTCAAAATAATGCAATTTATCGAAATTATATAATTTTATAACTATACGTATATTAATAATATAATTCCCCTTGATGGCAATAAGTTCATCAAATAGAAAGTGTGAAATTAATACTAAGGCAAAATCAGGAAGACATTCACTGATTTGATTCAAAGAATAAATCTCTTTCACTTTTTCGATACATTTCATGAATATTTGAATTGTGAGGGATATAATTTATATCATTATACTCAAACTTTACTTCGTTAGTTTAGCTTTATAAAAAAACAATTTTTTTTACGATCTACTATAATTTTTAACTCCTCTTTAATTTACTGATTCTAGTGATAATAAAAATTTATCTTTTTTATTCTTTCAATCGATAAGTTTAGTTAATGTTAGATGAGATACCAATTAGGAATTAATCAAATTAAAGTCCAAAAGGTAAAAATTACCTTTCTCCTTTTACTAGTTAATTTTGATGATTTACAGTGTTATTATAATAATAACAGTTGTTAGTTGTACATATTAATAAAGAGTATTAAAATATTTATTAATATTAGTTAATTATTATTAAGGGACACTTTTATTTTATTTGTTCAACAATAATTGTCACTTAGTATAAACAATAAATAATAAGTACTATTATTATATTATACTTTAATTTTATCAAATTTTATATTTTAAAAAATGTGTTAGATAGTAAATAATATTTTCTAATAAAAATAAATTATATAAAAATAAATAATATTTTAATTTTATAATTAAATAAATATTATTGAATAACTATTTTTAGTATGAGGTGTGCCATTATTATTAAACGTGGGTATATCATTTCTTTATCATAGAGAGTGAAATATTACCTAATGCTAGTGGGGCCAGGACAAGTTACGTCTGAAAACGGAAGTAGGCTTTGAATTCTCCAAATTATTGTTGTTGCTCATGCATAGCTATCACAAAATATTTCATGGTCATGAGATCATTTATTGATAAAGACGTTTGATCATCAAAATTAAATAAAATAGTATTTAATTTAATTTATTTTTTTAAAAAAATAAAGTTGGTTTGTGATATTGTACTTTTTTAATAAGGAAAATTCTTTTGTTCAGAATTTGGTTAGAATGTATTTTACTTATGTTTTTTTATTTTATTTTTTAAATATTTTTATTTTTTTAAATTTCAATATCTTTTAATTAAAAATAAAAAAATCAATTTATTTTAAAATAAAAAAGATATTATCAATTTTTTAAATTCTAGCTAAATTTTGTGGTAATTTAGCATTACCTTTTTAATAAATATAATTGTTATTTTAATTTGACATGGAAATTAAGAAGCTTAATTTTCCCAAAGTGCTCTTATTAAATCTAACTCATTTAAACATTGAAAATTGAATATTATATAATAACAACGGTAAAATAGACATAAAATGAAAATTATTAATTGATTTTATAAATTGGACAAGTATTATTGAATATCCTAAAATAATATAGTAGACACATAAAGAGGGGGGGGGGGAGTATTTTAACCATACTTTTTTGTTAAAGAATATATTTAGAATTTGAATATACTTTTTAAAACATGATTTATACCCTTTAATTTTATAAAATCAGTAAAATCACCTAACTTAACAAATTATCTTAAACATACAATCAAATATTCGAAAAGAATAATATCTCAAAATAAATTGTCACATAATATTATAGATTAGGAGTGTGTTTGGTATTAAGGAAAACATTTTCTGGAAAATGTTTTCCAATTTTCTCATGTTTGGTTGGGGCAAAAGTTTTGGAAAATGTTTTCCAAATCAACTCATTTTCCTCAAAATTAAGGAAAATGACTTCCCTTCAAAAATTAAGGAAAACATTTTCCAAAGCTCTCCACCAATTTCAAATGACATTTTTTTTTGGGGAAAAACAAACATTGATTTTTTAAAAAAATATTTTCAATTTCATAAATTATTTTGTATTCTAGTAAAAATAAAAGATATTCCTCAAAAATATTTTTCATTCATAAATCAAACACAAATCATTTCCGAAAAATATTTTCTACTCACCACCAACCAAACATTAGAAAATAAGTCCAAAATCTACTTGTTTTCCAAGAAAACATTTTCCATGAAAAATATTTTCCTTCATACCAAACACACCCTAGATCTCATTTACGACTTACGAGCTATTATATATATATATATTTTACTATAAAGTCTGAAGTTAGATGAAAATAATGTTATATTTGGTTATAGTCTTCGCAAATAAATATTTGATTGTTGTAATATCGTTTTTCCGAAGAACATAGAATATAATTCAAACGAGTTCATTCTTATAAAATTAAAAATGTAAGGTAAGTGTAATAAAGTATATTCAAAATGAAAACAAGTTTTGGTTGTTTCCTAAGAATTTGGATTTGAGATTTTCATAGTCATGCTAATCTTTAAATAAAGTGAAAAGATAATTTAAATAAGTGAATAATTCTCGTAGTCAAAGGGATCTTAAATATTACTCCATCAAAATATTAACACTGTAAAAGTATGTGTTATTTTACATATAAATAATATTATAGACATATCAAAAAAAGAAAAAAAAAATTAAAACCAACATATCCATATTTAAATGGAAAAACACATTCGCGTTTAGGGAGTTCTATTTTATTTTATTTTATTTAGAAAAAAACAAGTATAGGTTGATTATGTGGATTTTTTATTTATTAATTAAATTAATGCAGAATTTGTTGGTCCAATTTTTTCTTTAAAAAATAATAATTTTATTATGCGTTAGGTACTGAATTTTATATGGTATGGCCTTCTGAGATTAAAAATAAATTAAAAGTAGTGAATTAAATCAAACAAAAAGATATGTCAATGAATTCTTTTTTACTTTTTATTTAATCCATTATCTATATACTTTGTAGTGAAACTTTAGAAATTTTTCATCAGCTGACAATTTGTAGTGAAGTAGTCCAAGCATGAAAAATAATAGTATCATAAAAGAAAGCTTGTGATGCTACATTTTTGTGACTTTTTCCTGGTCTAAGAATATTCCATGTTGATTTATTTGTATATGAATTCAGGTGTATTTATGATATATAATTATACTTTAATAAAAATTACCTCCTCTTTTTTTAGTTGTTTAAAAAATAATAATTTTTTTTGTAATATTTCAATTTCAACTTTTGATGTGTCATGTTTTTGAGAAAACATTAAAAGGTCAAAAGATTAAATAGCAATTTTATATATTTGACAAAATTTTAATTTAGAACACATATTTAAAAGTTTATTTTTCTTAAACTCCACGTCAGATTAAACTAGGCCAGTATTAATTCGTAACAACTTTTCCAAATCTATAGCAAATTTTTCATTTATATGTATTCAAATCTCGATTTGAAGGTGAGACTTTCTCAAAATTAGATAATTAACAAGTACAAATAAAATAGTTACTGTCAATGAGATACCTAAATGCAAATAAAATACACTTGAGCAATTCTATTTGATTTTCATTTTTTTAAAAAAAGATTTAATTTTTCGATTCGATTTTGACTTGTTTGAATTTCAGAATAAGCAATGCAACATTGACATTTTAGACTCTGTTTCAAACCGGTCGATTTTAGAAATTTTTATAGTGTAAAGTACTCAAATTAATTAAATTGTATTTTTTTTTTTAAAAAAAAAAAAACTATTTCACCAATAGTTACAACTATAATTACATATTTTACATATTAAAATCATACCTAAAAACGCATAATAATGACCAAACCTTAGCTATTTCTCACAAAATAAAATAAAATTCTGTTTGAAAAGATTCAATGTCTACATTAGTGATGTAGTTGCACATAAAATTAATTGAGAAGAGAGGAGTTCCATTTTTCATTTTCATTAAACTCAGACACTTTGACCTTTATGCATTTGTCCAGAAAAATTGTTCACCAATTTCTTTTGCAGCAAAGTTATGTACCAATTTCTTTTGTAACAAAGAGTATTGTGAAAATTAAACAAAGTTAATGTGCTTTCGCTGTTTATTTTTATTTGTCATGTTACGCTTTTCGAAAGTCAATTTGACTGATTTATAAAGTTAAATTAGATTATATTAATTTGATATTTTAAATGAAATTTTTAATATTTAAAAATCATAAGAAAAGTACTATACCTTGCAATTTTTTTGTATATCAATATGATAAAAAAATATATCATAAATGTTAGTCAAAATATTTATAGTTTGACTCTAAAAATGAAAAGTATTGAAAATTAATAGTGAGAGAGGGAATACCTTTTTATGTTTATTTGAAAAAAAGGATAGTTAAGGACCATCTATTAAATTTACCCCTCCCTCTCCTTTTATTGAAAGTAGGTGTGTATTCATTTTTGGTTTGATTTTGTGCTATTTGATTTAGATTTTTAATTATTTTTGATAACTGTCATCTTGTTTGAACTAAAATAAATTTGATTTGGCTTGGATTTGTGGATTTGGTATTTCGTTTATCTCATTAATTAATAAAATAATCATAATTATATTTGTAATTGTATTTGTATTCGTATGATACAATATAAATCCATCCTCTCTATCAAATATATTAGTATCCAATCATATAGATCTTGAGCGCATCTTTCCTCTTTCTCGATCTCGTTCACCTCTCTCCTCTTAATATGCATTCATTTTTATATAAATTAGCTTGTATTTATATAATTTTTTCTCCAAAATCCGAGATAAAATTCTCTCGTCTAAATTCATTTGCCTCTTCCCACAACAATTTACAATTATTCACAATTAAACAAACTATAGTTATAAAATAACTAATATTTCCTCTGTCCCTATTTAAATGTCCACTTTAGAAGTGACACACATATTAAGACACCAATTATTATCATATGTTAGTTACAGTTTTACCCTTAACTTAAAAGACTATGCAACTCCCCAAGTATAATAAATGTATTTTCTGATTCCAAAAAATATGCATTACAATTTAGTAGTACTAGAAATTTTCTAGGATTAAACAAGGACAGATTAAAAAGAAAATTATCCTTTCTTAATTTGTTAAATTAGACAAGTAAATAAGGACATATATAAAAAAAATATAAATAAGTATATAGGAACAGAGAAGTAATTTCTCCCTTTTTATTAAAGCTTTTTAAAAAAATTACCTCCAAGTCCCAATTTCTTACAGACGGCTGGCATCTCTTCTTCCCCTTTGAACTCTTCCGCCTCAACTTTTTCTAAATCTATAATTCTATATTATTTATTCTGTCTTTAATTATTTATTTATTTTTAATTTGTTAGTTATTTTTAATTATTTATCTATTTTGCCGATAAAAAATAGTCATATTTACTTTAATACTTTCAGGAATAACCTTTACCTACTTTGTTTTGATATATTTATCCATTACATTCAACTTTAGAGACATATTTTTACTTTGATATTTATTTGTACATAAATACATTTCAAATTCTCTTATCTTCCTACTTTTTTTCCCTAGGACTATCAATCTTGCTTTTTTTTTTTTCTTTATTTTTTTAATTGAAAAAATAGGAAGAAAGCAAAATTTATACGTAATATTTTTGAATTATATCATATGTTGCTATCAGTTTGGCTTACTAATTTTTTCTGAAATATTGATTATTTAAATCATGATTAGAGTCTAGATCAAATTAATTAAATTTCAGCCATTAACTTTTTATTATGTCATGTGTCTCAAAATTCAAATAAAAACTTAATAAAAGAAAATAAAGAGAAGAAAAATGGAGAGGATCCAAATCCACTTACAAACACAGACTAGTTTCATCTCAAATATATGACATAATTCAATTTATTATCTCGTACATGCTACATTTAAATCCTTTAACTACAGAAATAGTATTTATAAACTTTAATATGATACTTATTTACTGAACTAACTTTAAACTAATATTTTAACTCTTTTTTTTTTTCACTTTAGTTACATAGTACATTAAGTAAATTTATTGTCAATTGTTTGCCAAATCGTGTTGTATGGATGATGTACTGTCAGTAAAGAACTAATGCGTTCAGAAGCTCAAAGTAGTAGAAATGAAAATATTTAATTGAATGTGCAATTATACTAAGAGAGATTGAAATAAAAACGAACATATACAAAACAAGATAGAAGTAATCTCATTAATTAACAAGATGAAGAAAACGATATTGGGATAGTTTAGGCACGCGAAAAGGAGCATAGATGCCCCAATGAGGAGGTGCGACATGTTGACAATTATAGATCTAAGGAAATGTAGAAATAAACAAAAAAGAAATAAGGAAAGGTGATTTGAGAAGACATATCTACAACTCGTCGTGGACATAATCCTAAATTAAAAAAAATGAAAGTCGATGATTAAGGCAGAGGGTAGCAAATGGGAGAGCATGATTCTAGCTTGGAGTAGCTTATTTGCTCCTTATTATCATTACTTTTTTTGAACTACGAATCTATAGAAATTAACTTCTCTACCTATCATGTCAAAATGAGATGGAAGGTGTATAATGGAAACTTTCGAAATAGTGAATTAGAAGCATTTTATGAAAGAAGGGATTCAATTCCAGAGAAGCACTAATATATGTTCTTTTCACAAGTGTACATTTCTCAACTTCATTATGTATTAGTTCATTCCTTCTATATGGTTTAATTGTTTTTATTAATATTCATGTGGTAAGTGCATCAGCAGAATGTAGTAATAAATTCAAAGATCACCATCCTCTTAACACAAACAAGTAAGAAAAACACTGATATGTGAATATACACAGTTATGTTTCTGCAATCTCCTGAGCTCAAAACCTCCAGGCTAAGGTCTAGTGATTAGAAATTTTTTATGTTGTTTTTAACAAGCAAAAAGGTTTTCAAAGTTAGCATAAAGTTGAGAAATTCCTTTAGAATTTTTATACCATGACAAACTCACTAAAATTGTGCTAATATACATGGATTTGCTATGCCAAAAACATGCAGTCAGATTTATCAAGAATCAACAGTCTATTGAAATCTCATCCTCTTCTCTAACTTATTTTTACCTCTATCGGGTGATTGCCTCTTTGATGCAGATGCAAGGTTCCCCTTTGCCTTCCCACTGTTGATAAACTGAGAGAAAGACAGGATGGGTGGTAACTTTGCACTTGCAGATCCATGCAAGGGTGAGGCTGGTGATCTTATTGGATCTTGTGATCCAGCGTTGTCATGGACTTCTTCGTCATTAGCCCTTGCTGATACAGGCACCGAAAGATTTGATGATGCTGGACTGCAGTCGGCTATGGAAGTTACATTCTCAGGAGGAGTAGCAGTACTAGAACTGCTGAGCTTATTCACCAATTCCATCGGACCTGCTGTAGAAAGCCACCTAGCTGTACTAGCCATTTGTGATAAATAGAAAGACTTTCCACTTTTGCCATACTTCTTATAACATTCATTTTCAAGGAAAACTACGGATTTATCAATGTCAATCCTGCAGAATAAACAGCAAGTAGAAAAGGTGATGAGAGAGCAAAGTCTTATGTGAGAAGTAACCCTTTTAGCTAAAAAGTCTGAAAGATAATACAGAGCAATTTCATACCTCGAATCATTGACCATCTGCTGGTTTTGCTTTATTGCATTCAGCAATCTCTGCTTGCCTGCTTCCCTGAGTTTTTCAGGTATGGCATTCTTGTCAAGTTTATTGACCTATTGTGGTAAAACAAAATATTAGGCCATGCAGACAAATGTTAGTTAAGCCACATTAGGTTGGGGTTAAATGAGCTATAATAGTTGGAAGTGGAAGAGGAGGGTTATAGGTGATTTTCCTCATTTAATAAAGAAGCAAGACTAGAGAGCCTGATATATCCTCATAAACCCCACCACCCCCACCACCCAAAAAAAAAAAGAGAATTATTTAATATTCCACCTAAGATGAGTAAACTAGTGAAACTCTCATCTTTACCCCTCTCCCTTAGTTGAGCAAACATTTTTTTTTATTATAGTTGTGTCCAGGTCAGCTTGCGCACACCTCGACTATTCATAGTGGAATATACATATTAAGCAGATAGAAATTAACAAAAAAGACAGACGAGCTCACAAGCATTTCAAAATGAAGATCCCTTTACGAAAGGTTTAACAGATTTAGAGATTGTACCAACTAGGGGACTCCACGAAGGAGCAGTTGGATTGACTGCATATTTCAGATTTTTCATCAGGTCAACTGCAGACCACTTAGAGAAAGTACATCTAGGAACACAGCTGGAGATTCTTCTGGCAGCAAAGTTTACTTTCAGTTATGGTCTCTCAACAATGACATTGACCAACAGAAATGAAGATCAGCAAGGCCAGTTTAAAAACGTATTAACAATGTGGAGACGTAATTAATATTATCTTAGCAAAGGAAATTCAATGGAACCGGAGGGGTCAAAACATCAAGTTACAGAAAATTAGAGGGTCTTTAAAATCATGAATGTAGGACTGAATAGTGTTGGCACAGAGACTAGGTCTCTGCTAAGAATGGAGCTTTTGCTTACAGATAAAAACGTTACAATGCTCCAGAAAGTATTACAAAAGCATGGGAGAAATGCTTCAATGCATCTGTTTTTAGCAGTATTTCCTATCAAAACTAAAATTTAGAGAGTAAGAAGTCACCATTGCTCGGACGACCCAAAACTAAAGAACATTCTAAATATAATTTCTTCCAGTTGTCAGAGGAAGAGCAGAGTTGGCTAGAAAGTCCCTTTGTGGATATTGAAGTGCTGAATAGTATCAAGATGTGAATCGCTGACATGGCTCTTGGACCTGATGGCTACACCATGGTCTTCCAATTTTGTTAGAGATATTGAAAGCGGAAAATATGCAGGCCTTGGGAAACTTCCATTCACAAGAATACTTAAAAAAGATAATAATTAATGCTACTTATGTGGTGGCTTTAATACCTAAGCAGGATGGAGCTAGAGATCTGAAAGATTTCAGATCAATTAGTCTGATTGGAGGTGTATATAAGATAATATCCAAGGTCCTCACAGAGTGATTGAAAATGGTGGAGGAGAAATTAGTGGATAAGTAACAAATGAAAATCATAAAAGGTAGGTAAAATAATCATGGAATGCTACCTTGCTAGCAAATGAGGTAGTTGACAGTAGACACTAGATAGAAAAGTAAGATACCAGGACTTCTGTGCAAGCTGAATGTAGAAAGTATTATGATCATGTCGATGGGGATTTCTTTATCCAGATCCTGAAGGATATGGTCTTTGATACAAAATGGCTAAAATAGATTTCTTTCTGCATCAAAACTTAAGATTTTCAATCGTTATAAATCGAACCCCTGAGGGGTTTTCCCCATTCCAAAGGGGACTGAGGCAAGGGGATCCCTTGTCTCTTTTCCTCTTTATTATTGCTATGGACGATCTAAGCAATATGCTGAAAAATGACTAGTACTGTGGTTAAATTAGAGGTTCTCAGATAAATAACATGATGGTATGGAGTTCTTTCAGCTACTCTAGGTTGATGACTCACTAATCTTTTGCGAAGTTAAGGTTTGAGCAATTAAGGGAGATAAGACTGATTCTTACAGTTTTTGACGCAGTACCTGGCCTTCATATCAACTTGGGGAAGTCAGTTTTAATTTTTGTCAATGAGACTGAACATCGTCTTGTGCAGGCTGGTGTTCTGGGATGTGATACTGGAATACTACCTGCATTATATTCAGGATTGGTTTTGGGGGCAAAGAAAAGTTCGATGGAGATATGGAATGGTGTGATTGATTAATTTGAGAAGAGGTTACCAAGATGGAAGGCACATTACTTGTCTTCGGGGAACATATAATGAAAATTAGCATTCTGCATGCATTGCTCACAGATGCTATGTCCCTTTTTTCCGTGCCTGCTAAGGCGGCAAAAAGACTAGACTCCTTGCGAAGGAACTTTCTTTTGCAAAGACACCAAGATGTTTCATTTAGTTGGGTTAAAATCTGTAAATCCAGCAAAAAAGAGGCTTGGGGCCAGAATTTCAGATTGCACAACAAGAATCTATTATGAAAGTGGCTATGGAGATAATACAGAAGACAGTTCCTCGTGTGATAGGGTGATTATTCAAAAGAATTAGCATCTAAGTCAATGGGTCACTAAGACAGTCAATTTCCATATGAGACAAGCATATGGAAAGCAATTAGGAAATGTTCGGAGGGATTTGACCATCGGGTTCACTACTGGTAATGGAAGGAGAATGTCTTTTTGGAGTAACAAATTAGTTAGGGCATGGTCCTCTTAAGGATTTGTTCTCTGATTTATTTACAACTACATCTAAGGCTACATTAGAGGAGGCATGGAGTTATAGAGTATGGACCTTTCTTTCAGAAGTTACATGACTAGGAGATTAGAAGGGTTGCTGAAATGCTTAAGACATGGGAGGTTTTTCATGGTTCCAGGAATGCTGAGAATTCAGTTACACGAAATGGAGGAAACAAGAAGAGATTCTCAGTTAGTTCTGCATATTCCTTGCTTTCAGAATCAGATCACACCCCAGATTGGTCATGGAAGCTTATCTCGAAAACAAAAGCTTGCTACAAGGTGACGTTGTTTACTTGGCTTGTTATCAATCTTGTTGCCTCATGAAATGTTATAAAAAAGAGGGAACTCGGATAAGTTCCAGGTGGTTTTTGTGCCAGGAGAAGGAAAAATTAATAGTCACCTCTTCCTTCATCACAAAATAACTGATGAACTGTGACAGTTGCTCTTTGCCTTAGCTGAGATCCAATGGATGATGCCGAAGTCCTAACTTACTAAGGACCTACTTATGGTGCTGGAACAACATTAAAACAAAGTACAGACATAAGAGGTAGTGGAGAATGGCCCCAGCATGCATATGGTGGACTGTGTGGCAAGATTAGAATAATTTTTATTTCTTTTTTGTTTTTCTTTGAGAAGGTAACATTTGTGTATATTGACGACTCAGTACATGGATTGCACTGAAACCATATTTACAAGAAAAGAATAATAGATGCTTTGAGAATAGAAGTAGTTCTAATCAAAGAATTAAGTTGAATTGTTTTTCGGCTTTTCAATTCTATTGTAAAGAGAACTATATAAAAGATGTAGAATCACTTGTAGATTCTTTTGACTCATAGTAAGACACAAGGTAACCTATAATCTATACAGATTTGATTGCCAGTATCATCTTGGTGCTGATGGATAAATTGTTATCTTACTCAAAAAATATAATTTCTCCGGTTATAGCATTGTTTTCTTGGTTAAAACCATCGTATCCAGAACTAACTTGCCCAACTTATCTAAATTCGCTCTGCATAAGGCCCACGAAGAGGAAAGGGCTCCCTACCAGAAATTTCTCCATTCCCCGGGCGTGAAACCCAGACCTCTATGGTATTTCACCCAAAACGGGAATGGGTATAAGTTCATTCCAGAAAGAACCAAGCCGGGATAGGGTTATATACATTCTCACGATGAGAAGGGATCATTAGGAACTATCTAAATAGTTACTATATTTACATGTAAACCTTAAATCTTACATACATTTAGGATTAGGAATACTTACATATCTCTATTGGGACCCTACTCACCTCTTTGAGTGAATCGAGAAATAGGTTTGATGGTCCATATTTTTTATACATATCGGGACATGATAATTCAAATCAAAACAATTGAATGTCCAACTAGGGCCTATATAACATGACCAATTAATAGATCCATCTTTATCATATATCCCATACATCACACTAGATAGATATCACAATTATGGAAGATGATTCACTTTCAAGATGCCTTGGTGGTGAAATGATAAAGACACATGAAACTCAAAATCTCAAGCTAAAGAGCGTTGAGGTTCGAGTCCTTTTAAGGCATAATATTGAGAATGCTTATCAATCATCATTCACAATATGAGAGCTCTCGATCAGTATGGATGTATAAATTGGATCTGAGCTCTTGGAATTGGAATAAATTCAGCAGCAGATTGCAAAATCTGGGTGATCTTCTCTATCTCATGAATGGAGAGCCCACTTTGAAATCGCCCTTCTTTCCTGAACCCACCCTCCCAAGAATAGGCTTTAACAGGAAAAACACAAGCGTAGATTCATTAGAAACCTCTCGTTAAAAGCCCATCCATAATTCAACAGCTAAAGTCCATTACGTAGTCCAAGGATTAGCTGCTTAGGCGCTTACCCATTCAGTGAGTCCTACATCCCTTGGTGGGTTCTTCCAATATAAATTGAACATAAGGATTGAATAAATTAGTGAATGGACCTAACTAGATTAAGAATTAGCAAAGACGGATTTCACATGTTGATCAATTGTCACTTAATTCCCTTTCCATTACTGAAAATCCAAATCTAATAACTTCAAATCAAAAGAAAATCAAGCAAAAGTTATGCAGCAATTCTAAGTTCTTTATAAAGGGATAGTTTGACTTTGGGAATTGGCGTAATGTGAAATCATAATGCAACCCAGGTATGAAAAGTAATTCAACATGTAAACTAAAAACACCCTGTCTATGCAAACAAAATGTATCTTGGAAAGAACAAACTTTAAAAATCAACCTGCTTATCATGGCTTTTGTTCTGATAATAATTCTCTTCTGCACGCTGCAGCAAATCCATTTTATCTTGCAACCTGAGCTTTGCGGATGTTTTTGATGAAGCGACATTCTTTGCAGCATCCAGAGCATCTAAATATAAGTAATTCCGACTAAGCCAAGATTGAAAATCAATAAAGGCAAACAACATGACATCAAAACTTCCAAGTGGCTTCAGTACATGGGACTCTACAACCACAATAATCAATGTGCATACCATCAGATTCAGATATATCTTCTTCTGATCCACTTGCTTCATCATCACGGTTCCAGAATTCTGACAATTGTTCTCCGGCATTAAGACTTGAACCACTGAAACCAATACAGTGCTTAAGAAGAAAAATCCCAAAATACGTAACAGTTACATAGTTTCAAGAAAAGCTTACAAATTTTTATATTTATGGTGAATTCGAACTATATGTTCACCAGAACATAAAAGAAAGTATCAGGTGCTATAGTAGGCTAATTTGATGTAAATTCAAACTCGACGTTCACCAGAACATGAAACAAAGTAGTCAGGTGCACAGTTCTTTTACGATTTGTTTTGCCTTCATCTGTAATAGATAAGAGGATATAGGAGATATTGTTATGTATGTGTGTTATGGTGCTCTTGAACGACACCATAGACAGGGGGCTTCAAAGTTGATGTTCTAGTTTCCAGTACATATAGCAGTATCCCAGGGTAGAGCATATCCTAGAGATGTTGAGCAACAGTAGACTAAATCTAGTGACTCACCCATTGGGTGGTCTTTAACAAGTAGTGTTTTGTCTTCTACCTTTTGTACCATGAGTATATGTTATGTTACCTTTTCAAAGTTATACATTTCCATTGAAATAAGCATCCCATTCTAGATAGTGTTGGAAGTGTGAGGTGTCTTATTTTCCTGCTATAAATTTCCTGACCCATATTTAAATTCTCAACTTCCATCTCCTACTTTATCAAAAAAAAAATAACTTCCGTCTCCTATCTCCTAAAAGATAAATTTGTGAACCCGGTTGCCCTCCAACTTATGCACATTTCAAAAACATGTACGAAAAATTAGCATTTAGCCCTCAGGTTACCTAATGAAATAACTTAACATTTTTACAGTATCTTCCTCAGTCCCTACCTTCCCTTCCTAATTTTTAGAGAGAATCCTAGGTTCCCTTGAACCCTTTTACTTTCTCAGTTTCCATTCATTTGTTCACTTATCTTATCAAGATGTAAAGATTGAATTGATTTAACACGCCGGAGAGATAACATGATATTCTAAGAATATCCAACCATTAGAAATTATTGGAATGTCAATGTCACAACAACATACCCAGTGAAATCCCACAAGTGGGTCTAGGGAGGGTATAGTGTAGAGTGTACGCAGACCTTACCACTACCTAGTGGAGGAAGAGAGATTGTTTCCGAAAGACCCTCTGCTCAAGCACAACAAATCCAAGTACAAAGAAGAAGAAAATAGTGTAGAAACATAGCAAATAACAAAGGTAGCAGTGCAGGCCTATAGAAAGGAACAAGAACAACAAAATAGTGCAATAATTGAAACAAATTAAACAAAGATGATTGATTACAATGATTGGAATGTCATAATGATCCAAAAATGTTAAAGAATACAATTAAAAAGGTTCCATTAATCTCCTCTACCTAATTATTTTTGATTCCCCGGATACTCTACTGTTCCTCTTTTCCAAATTGTTCAGATGAGGCCCAAGGAGTTACGTCTCATGCTCTCCTTCTCTTCCTTCTCCTTATGAAATTGCACCATCGAAGCATCTCTTTGGTAACCTCGCCCTTCAATTCCCAACTCCCAACATATTCCACTATATATATATCATAACCTGTACGTAATTGGGGGATGAACCAATTAGTGGTCAATATTCTTCCCACTTTTTGACATGAAACACCGACTAATCAAGATGTCCTCAAATTTCAGTTGTTTGGATGGATTCTTAGATTGCTATCCATGGAAAGCAGGGAATTACTGGTAATCTTCATATTTTCTCACTTGTTTGTGATAAATGATAACATCATATCATTCATTGAATCGGAGCAAGTTGGTGTAGCTATACAAAAGTGAGTGGTGTGGATACTAGTACGCATTGGACCACCCAAAGTGTAGCCAATTATCTGTATAACATGGAAACCTCCTTACACCAAAATACAAGTAAAATAAGAATGACTCTTAATATTGAATTATCCACTACTTCAAATTATCGACCATCTTTTCTCTCCATAAAATTACCAAAACATACAGAAAAGGGCGCAGCCTTCTATAATTTCTTTTTCCCAGCATCCAATTGTTCATCCTCCAACTTGGCCTTGTCTCTGCCACTGCTATAGGAAGTGTCCAATTTGCTCATATTTACACCTTTCTCAAGATCATAACATTCACAAAAGGCATGGCACTCAGTATCAAAAGGAAGGGATGATCCGTGTAAATACTCATCTCTAACAGACAAGACTTCTTTTGATAGAGTAAATAATGTTATTAGCTTTAAGCCTTTAACTGATGAGAATTATTGCTTCATATACTAATGAATAAATCCATGTTCATCCACTTCTCACATTTAATTCATTATTTTATTAAAACACTGACTGAAATAATAAAACACTCAACTCCAGCAAGAATCTTATGCTACCATTCTGTAAAAGGAAAGAAAAAACAGAAAGCAAACTACAAAAAGCATATCTCCTTTTTGTAATAATCTTTGACACATAATGAAGCAATGAGCATTTAGTGAGATGATAAGAAACACAGCATATCTCAATTAAAGTGGTAACCCATGTTTCAGCAGTAAGATGTATGCAAAACAAGATACCTGGTCATATATATTCTTGAAGATCCACCTCTCTGCCGAAAAGCAGTTGCAGTTTTAAGTTGCTCCAAGTTACTTGAAACTATATTAGGATGCTTGCACACATCACATGATTTTTCACATAAAGAATCAGGTACCTACTTTTACAGAGAACACAAACTCGAGATAACATAAGCAGTTAAACAACATCTCGCAGTTGCTATTTAAAAAGGACTATCAACAATGATGACTGAATATACCATCTCTCCAAAGTTCTCAAGTATCATTTTCCTACGACAACCAGACCCTTCACAATACTCAACCATCTGAATGTATATCAGTAGCAAGAAGAATCATGTTAGTTATAATGTATGAAAAGCTAACCGAAATAATATGATTTTACAAATAAACAAATGGGACCTGTTTGAAGTCGTCCAGGGACTTCTTCGAAGATTTATCTTGCAAGCTTGAGGACTCATCCTTACTCCTTTTAGTATTGTTTAAAATAAACTCCTGCAATATGATTACAAGAGTGTGACTTCATCAAATTTAGAAGCGAGATTGAGAAAGAGAGATTCAAAGGAAAAATCAACTGGTGACAGGTGATTACCATTTTCCTACGGTCATCCACTCCATAATACAGTACACTTCTGGAAGGCAACTGATCACGTCCAGCTCTACCTGACTCTTGATAGAAGCCTTCCATTGATTTGGGAATATTGAAGTGACAGACCACTCTGACATCCTTTCTATCTATACCCTATAACAATAAAATAAAGAAAACTATGAGTTCTTATAATCCTTGACAAGATTTGCTATTACAAATTATCCTGGAAAATTGAATCAAAATAATGCATACCA
Source organism: Solanum peruvianum (assembly GCA_027705065.1). Classification (NCBI taxonomy): domain Eukaryota; kingdom Viridiplantae; phylum Streptophyta; class Magnoliopsida; order Solanales; family Solanaceae; genus Solanum; species Solanum peruvianum. The sequence continues at coordinate 58,159,627 of JAKWJD010001761.1, forward strand.
TCCTGCAACGGAAGCAAGATCTCAGCAGCTGTTTGTGCCTCAGATACTCCATTGTTATCCAGAGGCAGTGACATAGATAAAAGCATGACATCCAGTATCAGACATTAATGGAGAGTATAGAGAAATATGTTACGTGATTGCTTAGTGGCTAGTGGGATTATCTATTTCTGCAAGAGAACTCTTACCCAAAAGCTACAGTTGCAACAACCACTTGTGTTTTTGAAGAAATCCAGTCATCCAAGACAGAGCTCCGCATTTTATTGTTCAGCCCAGCATGATATGCTAGTAGTAAGTTAATGTACATTTCAGGAAAGCGTATCATAGATAAAATTGCAAAGAATTTAACTGAACCACTCATTACCAGCACAAGAAATGCCGCTGCTGGTTATATGGATCGCAAGATCATCACACATAGTACGTTCCAGGCAATAAATAATAGCGCACACATTTCCACAAGATTTTAGTAATTTACACACGTCAGCATATGGATCATCCAAAAGGTCTTTATAGCGAACTGCAAAATGAAGATATATGATCAGGTATGTAATCGCAAGAGTGATGACAGATACAGTACATAGCCTGATAGTCATAAGTAGGTGCAGAGGTGATAAAATAGTCAAAGGTAATAAGATAGTAATGACTGGTATGGTACATAAGTTCATAATTCAAAGAGTAATGGCTGATATGGTTACATAACCTGATTAGTTAAAGGTAATAAATAGGATACTGATTCACCAGAATTTAGTACATATGAATGACCATAGATGCTTCATCTGATACACACAGAACCATACAATATACACAGGAAAATGCAGCAAATTAGAATTACAGAGCATTTGGTCCCATGATTTCAAACAAAAAGCTACAGAATCATATGAAGCCTTATCGAACCAATATTTTCTCAGTAATTGTCTTCTTATCTTCTCATCCCCTTTCCCCTCAATTTTTAAAAGTAGAACAGGATGCAAATAAAGGGAAAAAAATGGTTATTATATAATCATTAATGTAAATTGCTGCAAGCTGATTCCTTGTAGATTTAAGAATTGGCTGTTTAAGAAATGGATTAGTCGTTGGCTGCTTATCAATTACATATGAAGACATGTCTTTTGCACTATATCAAGGAACCGAGATCCTTAGACCTGACCTTCATAATAGATATTTGGCCGGTTGAACGATGATTTCAGGACTAGAGGGTTTTGCAAATTCAATGACTCTATGACATCTTTCTGAACTCTGCAGAGAAAGGAAAATGTCCAAGAAAATAAATATATCAAGGTTCTTCAATGATCATTTTCTAAATAAGCTACAGAAAATTGTTAACCTGAAAATTATCAAAATTGTATTTGGAATTGGGAAAGAAAAGTCAGAGGGAAGTTATAAGATCACATACAATCCCCGTTACAGTGAGATTGATCTCCATTGACGTATAAATTGTAATTCCTTACATCTCAAGAAAATTCATATAAGCAAACTTACTTAGGGACAGCAGTTGCTGTCAAAGCCAATACTGGTACATTTGGGAAATGACTTCTCAGTGACGAAAGCTTCCGATAGCTAGGCCTAAATGAGGAAAAACATAAACCAAGAGAATTGTGCAAGGATTGAAGGCATAAACGTAAAGAAAAACAAAGAGAAGAAGTTAAAACTCGAAACACTAATGACAAAGGACAACTCCTATTTACAAAAACTTCAGTATAGCTTAAAGGTAGATAGAACAATAGCAAGTCTAACATCAAGCTAATGATCCCACTTGACACAAGCATATATGCACATTATACCGGTAAACCTGGTGAGCCTTAGGATCTGAAAGAGTCAATTTGTAACTAGAATGCAAGCATCAACGAAACACTAAAGTTGTGACCATTGACGCATTTGTTTTTTCAACACACTTGTAAATGCAAAATTTGAGGATGAGAAAGGAAGAGAGATTTCTCAGGCATTTTACAATAGGAGAGTTTGGAGGCCGCAGATTAGTGTAGAAGGTTAGTTGGTAGTTGTACGTTCTCTCGCTTTCCTGTTGGATAAGCTTGGGAAACGTATATGTACCTGCTTTCTTACCAGTAGTGTTAGCACTATTCTCGTGGTTTCTTGTTCTCCGTTTTCTGTTACCACCTGTGATTTTGTGTTTATTATGTGTGAGGATTATATTGGGTATGTTGTTGTTGTTGTACATCGCCACTAGACATTCCAGAAAAGTGCTCTTAAAATCTATTTTAAATTGTAACATACTATCTTTTTCAAAGAAAACTATTCTAGTTTACGAGCTCAGAGAACAATGGATAAAACCTAAAATATGTCCATAAAATAAACAATGTTTAACCAAAAAGGACAGAAGTGCAGTAAATTAACCACAACCATCAACAACAATGATATATTGAGAAGGCACCTGAAGTCATGGCCCCATGAAGAGATGCAATGTGCCTGGATTTTGTTAAAGTAAAATGATAATATTAACAGATAAATAGTTGGAGAAACTTCTGACATAAGCAAATGGAGACGGGAGTAAAACCTCATCAACGGCAATGAGATTTAACAATCCTCTAGCATGAATCTTTGTCATTTTTGACATAAATCCAGATGTCGCAATTAATTCTGGTGTCACGTACAGTAACCTTACAGCTGGCTTCCCAGATTCGAGGTCCTCGTATATCTAAATATTCAAAGGAAAAAAGCAAAATTATAGACATGTTGAACCCATACATTTGTCGCCACAGTTTGAAATACATTGACAAGCATCTGGCATCACATTGCAAATCATTGATGACTGAACCTCTTCTACCTATATAGTGAATCTTTCGGATTTGTATTATAAACCAGTACTACTACAGTACTGGAAAACCATATTTATAAAAAAATATATATATAAATATATATATATATATATATATATATATATATATATATATATATATATATATATATATATATCAGAAATCTGCAACACTTAATATCCTCACCTGCATTTTCTTGATCTAAATAAAATATCAGAAATATAAGAATTGCCTACGCCTCTCTTTTCTCCAGTATCATCTAATATTTAAAGGGTCCATCAGACTACAAACAACCTTGTTTTGACTATTAAGAAACTAGCTTGAGATTATACATAAATAAATGGTCTATCTTGAAAGAGTATTTTCGAAACCAATTATCAACCACTAATCCCACTCCCACAATAATTTTTCCATGCTTCACATTTATAGACTTGAAATTTCTCTATAGAATATTGACTTATCCCTATTCACCTTGTTTTTCACTTGAACTGTCTGGGTTGAAGAAAGAAATTCAGCAGGAATCCTTTTTTCTTTCAATGTTGAAACTTGATTTTCCTAAGCAAGAAAAGGAAAAATTAGAAGATAAAACTATGACAGTTAATAAACAGAAGACTACAAGCAAGATTCTTATATTGTACTTACCATGAGAGCTGAAAGCAAATGGCAAACCAATGAAACGAGTCAATGATGTATCTTAGAATTTCCAAGAAAATGCGAAAATAGTGTAGCTTATGCTTTCGTGATAAGGTAAAATCAAACAAAGATAACAGAAATCACCTATCAAAGGACTAACAACAAGCACAATTCCTGGTTTTGTCAAAGCGGGGACCTGATAGCACATGGATTTCCCTCCACCAGTTGGCATGAGGCAAAAGCAATCCCTTCCTACATAATTGCTAGATATTATTAACACAAAGGATAATTATCAAAAAACAAAGCTTATGGCTGACTGATATTACCCATCACCATTTAGCTATTACATTTATTTTTCTCGTTGTTGGTCATAAGTATTTGCCAATTTGGAGATATGGCAAAGCATGAAAGATCACTTAGATACACATAGTCCTTTGGGAGGACGGAAGGGGAGACGATTGGCATGTGGACATAAGAGTCTTTATGAAAACTAGATTATCTATCACCAAAGAGAATTCCATTATTATCTTATTTACTTTGATTCCGATAAACTTACTAATTTTTTGCTACAAACACAAATAAGTAATTAGTCTTAGTGTTGTATTTCATTTTGCTTGACTTTTGATTCAAAGTAAACTAAAAGAAAAGGCATGGAGCTTGAATAACTCACTCAGAACGCTTCTTAAAAGATAACATGGTATAATTTGGTTGAATAAACACTTCTGGAATAAGTATTCAGCTGCTTGGATTCTGTTTGGTTGTAATGTATTTACCCAAGAAAATCTAAAAATTCACACACATCCCACATTCTTTACAAACCAGCAGAAAAGAAAAGGTAGAACCTTTATAATTAATTAAATCGTACCACAAATAGCATGTTTTTCAGGCACCTACTCTTTCATAATGCACAATGGCAGTCAACATGTAAAGAACCTTACCTGATAACACAGCTTCAATAGCTTCCAATTGCTTCCCCCTGAAATCAGAATGTCCAAAATGCCATCTCAATAGTTTGACTAAAGCTTCCTTCCCAATCACATTCTTCCCACGTCCACAATTACTTTGCAAGGGTAATAGTGATTTGTTCATTTCTACCACCAAAAACTGCAACAACACCCAATGGTTTAATTCAAGTGTCTTGCATCTTATTACTATAGCAGAATAGTCCCTTAATCCAGTTATAAACACCAACATACCCAAAATTCTAACTTTGAAATAACCCGAATTTCTCAGCAAACAGCTCGAAGAAACAACCAGAGAAAGACAGACCCACGCAAGAAAAACACGCAATTATTCAATAAAATAGAAAAATTCAAGCAATCTCTAGTAGAAGAACTAGAAAATAGCATTACATTCAAATTCTATATCGAATTTAAGGAAAGAAGTAACAAATCGGAACAAAAAAACAAATAAAATCCTGATTTGAACAATGTTATTGAAGTGTAAAGATGATTAGAAGATGAATTGCATAAGATGAAACTACACCTTGAAAGATAACTCCTGCAGAAGAAACTGAATAGAGGATTTTGCCGGGAAAGCACAGAGTATATAAATGAGATAAAATTTGGGAATTTGAAGTTAGGGGTTCGATTTGTAATTTGAATTACGAAAATTACATAACCAAGCATGTTATATGTGTTAACCATAAATTATTATAATTTTAAATAATTACAATTTATAGCTATAGTAGAATTTTATAACAAATTGCTCTCTCATCTCTCCCCTTACCCTCTTTCTCGCTACCTGACACCCTCTCTTTATCAATTCCAAACAGTTGCAGCCATAAAAATATTTTACATATTACGATAATTATATTTTGTATTATATATCAAATGTATTGGGGAAACTACATAAATGGATTATAAAACTCAAAATAATTACATGTTCATAGCACAATTCAAAATAATTCAAGAAACATCATTCTCTAAAAAAAATATATTACAACTCACACCCTCATTCATTAAAGCAAATAATTTTCGCTTAAATCATACTAAATCAATATCATATACTGTAGAGTAAATTTTAAGTTTAGCAAACGTAAAAATCATATTAGCGCTCGATAGCTACAGTTTTGCTATTTGCGCTCCATAGGACTATGTATGCTATTCAAATCAATATAAAAATTGCAGACAACTGTATAAAATCGCAGGCATTTGATTTGTATTAATCACGATAATTTGTATAAATCGGACGTATGTGTCTATGGAATCGTGTTTGTATATATTATGTTCTTTGTGTTTGTATATCTGCATAAATTTTGAATTTGTATACAACTGAATCAAGTCAAATCTCTCCCTCATTTTATACAAACACAAATTATACAAAATATAAAAAGAGAAAGACAAAAGAGAACTGGACAACAGAAGATTTGAATTGTACAATTATATATGTATAGGAAGAAAAGATATGTACTTGTATATGTATCTACAGTTTCCTCTCGCTTTATACAAACACAAACACGATTTATACATTTGTATTTGTATAAAGTGAGATGTGCAAAGGAGAGTGGAGAGCGAGATCAGCTAGAGCGGCGAGCGAGATTTCTGATGAGAGAGGTGAATGACAAAGTGTTTGATACGGGTTAGAATTAAATAAAACTGTGATTTACGACATTTAATTTGAATTAATAGTTTGATATTTTATACTCCTTCCGTCCCATTTTATAAGACATCTCATTCTATGAATAGTTGGACCACAATACCTGTCATTTTATAAATTTATGCATAAATTACCATATTTTGCCTATTATACCCTTCATACAATAGTTAAATAATTCTGTCATTTATTAATAAAGTTGACTTGAAAAAAACATTAAATAAGGGTTGTAACATTTCGAAAAAATTTATATCTAGTGAAGAGCCCAATAGGTCTTTAAGAATGCGTATTGGGGATACATAGTCATTCCAATGCCCAATATTGAGAAATATTGGGCATAGTATAGAAAATTGGCTAAGGGGTAATAGCCAATTTCTATATAATACTCATAAGCAAAAAATTGGGCATATTAGAAAATATTGGCTTAAGTGTCAAGCCTAGTACCCTAAGTACATAACCATTTAAAATGATCATGTAGAGTGAGCAGTGCCCAAGGACATAGTGAGGATCCTTGGGGACAATAAGTAAACATTCCCAAAGGAACCATAAATGATAGTTAGTTAGGAAAGTACTACCAACACATGTGCAAGCACATGTGCAAGACATGTGAAGAAGCAGCCAAAGGAGGGGAACCACCCTAAATTCGGTTAGGGTAGTTAAGGGGGAAAACGTGCACAAGGAACCACTTCATGTGAGGCCTAACTTCCTAACTAATTCTAGGCTCTAACCTACTGCCCTAACTAGCTAACTAACCTAGGACCAAACGAAATAAACTAATTAGTGCACCCGACAACCTAAGACCTAACCAGGTGACACTAACCTAGTAACTAGTTGAAGAGACAACCTAGTACCTAACCTAGGATGGTCCAAAAGGTTGGTTATGGTCCTAACAACTTAGAGATACTTTAGTAATTACCCTAGGATACTTAATTAATTAATTTAGCAACTTAATTAATTAATTTAAAGGGGAAAACCGAAATCACAAAACAATTTTCAGATTTCAATTAAGACAAGAAAGGGACAACCTAGTACCTAACCTAGGATAGTCTAAAGAGTTAGTTTAGGTCCTAACGACCTAAGGGTACTTTAGTAATTACCTTAAGTCACCTAATTAATTAAATTAGCCATTTAATTAATTAATTTAAATGGTCAAAACGAAATCCTTTCACTAACCTAGTATAATTCAAGAAGCATCCTAGTACTTAACTTGGGATGTTCCTAAAGGGTTGATTATAGTTCCAATGACTTAGGGGTAATTTAGTACTTACCCTAAGTCCCTAAATTAATTAAATTAACGATTTAATTAATTAATATAAAATTAAAATATTGACTGAAACCATAGTCAACACCAATTTCTAAATTTGCTAAGTGTTATGTTCTCGTATGTTTAGTCAACTTAGGAGGGGCGTTTTATTAGTTAATTAATTTATTTAATTAATTAACTTATTAAACCCTAAGTTGAATAAGTCAAGATCAATTCCTAAGACTTAAACTCATGTTCAAACTCAAACAAATACACGACGCAAAACGATAAGCAAGCCAGCGAAAGAAAATCAGAAAATTTAATTGATTCTCCTAGGAGATTTCAAGGTTTCTCCAAGTTTTCGTTCAAGGTATTATTCGTAGATTAAGTTATACTTAAGATATGAGTTTCTCTCCTGGACTAATTTCTCTAAGAGAACTTTCTTTCCAACGATTTAAAGATCTTGAAACTAGGATTGTTCCCTTTCTCGTCGAACTCCTTGTCCCTAGTTTCCTTTTCGATTTCAAAGTTGAATAGGTTGAAAATCATGTTGTTGGTATGTGGTGCTGACTGATTTTATGTGTAATGTTCTTGAATGATGAATGTTGCATGAATCTATGAACTTATGATTGTATGAAGCTGATGTTTACAACGTGAATTAAGAATCGATCATATGTTAGTTACGTCCGTAAATGTCAAATGTTGATGTGTGTGGGACGAATGTTTACTTGTTGTTTTGAAATGTTATGAGAATGTTAAAGTCATCAGATGCTAATATGATGATGTCCAGTATGTCTTAAAAACGTTACCCTAAAGTCATGAACTTAGATTGATTAAAAAGGATCTTTATGATTTCACATCTTGAATGAATTGGATATCTGGTTTCAATAAAATTGGCTAACACTATTTGGTTAAATCGAATGCATGTTAATGGCTAAGGACTTATATAAATGATTGAAACATTGGCTAAGGGTTCATACATATTCAATTTAAATATGAACATTCGTAAAATTGGCTTATGCCAATAAAAATGGCTTACTAGTTTAACATCCCAAATCTTGAGACAATACTAATCATATGTCAATTCTTGTGTAGTAAGAGTATAAAGTATATTATAAGCACTTCTAAAGTAATTCAATGAATCCATAACCAAGAACATGTCATTCATTGAGACAACTCCCAACATGCTCTACAAGAATGAACTATGAACATGTGTAACTCATTGAAAAAGTGTTCATCGTCCATAAACGATGAAATAAAGCTACTATACTAAAGTAAAGAAGTAACGTGAGTTATGATATAATTAAAAGGGTCTAAATTAAGTAAGTGACCAGAATGAGGTGTTAAAGAAAGTGAGACAAGTCTTACTCACACCTAAGATAATATGTTAAAAGCATACTCACGAATGATGGTGTTAGAACGTGTGAGACTAGTCTCATTAACACCTAAGGATGATATGTAAGGACAATGTACATTCATCAATGTAAAGTAAGGATGATATGTAAGGACAATTCACATTTATCAATGTAAAGTAAGGATAATATGTAAGGACAATTCACATTTCATCAATGTAAAGTAAGGATGACAAGTCATTAAAAGAGTAAGTAAATCTCAATCTAGAAGCAAGGTTCCATAATGCTTGAGTCAACTCTAAAAGATAAAGAAGATAATCAAAGTTAGCATAGCACTGATAGACTAGTTATGAGCATGTGCTTGCACGTGTAAGTCTCATGTGATGAGGCTACCACCAAGGTGGATAAGTAGTCTCATTAAGTCCCTAGTCTTCGAACTATGTCTAGCCAATATAGGAACTAGCTAGTGGTTTCCACCTAAGCGAGCTAGGCATGTATGGTTTCACCTTAACCGGTGATTCCACCCCTTTTTGGTGTGGGAAGACGCAGGATTTTATGTTTAGCTCACATGATCTATGTCGGTTAATGCTCACGATATGTTCTTGGTTCACTATAGCCTTGAGTCACTCTTTTACAGTGTGGAGTGAACACTAGAGATGGATTCGCCTTAGCCGGGGATCACCCATTTTCGGTGTGGGATAGACACCGAATTTCATGAGTAGCTCACATGGTCTAAGATTTATTTTAACCGGTGAATCACCTCTTTTCAGTGTGGGGGAGACACTGAATTTCATGTTAAGCTCGTTTGATTTTATTCCTAATGATGTCACTATGAAATTAAAAATGATGATGATGATGGAACGTATGTTCAAAGTGAGCAATGATGAAGAGATTAAGAATGTCAAGTTTTAATATCACACTGATGAAGTTTCAGCAAATAATGGGCACAACCAAATAAGATTGGCTTATAATGACTTCTTATATGATGTCAATAAAGGGAAGTAGAAAACAATGTTAATTAAATACCTCATAACTTCCCTAATATGAAAGTAATGAAATAAATGGCATGGCCAATATAAAATGGCTTTTGAAATGCAATGAATATATCGTGTAAAGAATGACTCCACTATAAGGCAGGGAAATCATTCCTTAGTCCTTGGATTACTTACATCGATTCATTGTGGGTATGGAACTACAATGAATCATTGCACTTGTAAGTAAAACATAGGACTAAAGGAATTATTGAAATACACAACAACAAAAGAAAAAGATTGAAAATAAAACTAAGTATGGAGGACAGAGCACTCGAGTTAGGGGGACTTAAAATTTCAAATCTTCGCCCAAGGGGTTCTAAAATTATGTTGATGATACTAATGACTTGCAATCATATAGAATATGAGTTGTGTGTTTTGAATGCGTTAAAATATATCATATTCATATCACAATTCATAAATAACAAATTAGGAAAGTCTAATAACTAGACTTTCCAGAAATGGCATGTTGTTTAAGAAGATCTTTCATTGATTATGCATAACTTTATGTGTATGTGTGCATACACCCATACTTAGTACAAGTGGTGTACTAACCCCCTACTATTTACTATTTTTATAGTGCAGGTCAGAGAATAGATTGACAACACTTGCAGCGGTTTGGACTTCAGCGTTTCTCCAGACCATTTGGTAGGTCCTCTTGATTTCGAGGATGCTACAAGCATTAGTCCAGCTTTAGATATAGACATAGCTAGTGGATGTTGTCCCTAGCGTTTCTTTCATATTTTATTTCGAACCTTTTGATGTAAGGCCATGTTTGGCAAACTATTTATTATATATTCATCTTCAATTTCGAATTGATTCTTTATGTTAGATGGTTGTGTATTGATGTTGAGCTTAGTATATAATGTTTAACACGTAATGACTATATGAAGTCTATCTAAACTTCATACATATAAAAGTTTTAAATTTTCCGCTAAAATTAACCATATGAAAGTGATGAATGCAAGAAGAGGCTTGTCTGCGACCTCTGAGAGTTCAACGACGCCGGTTGCGGTCCGGATTCCAAAATCTGGATCGTTACAAGGGTAAAGTTACAGCGTTTCTTAATGCAAGTGCAAAGTAATAGATGACATATAAAATGGAGCCGAGGAAGTACAATTTTTCTATATTGTATTGGTATCATTTTATATATATATATATATATATATATATATATATATATATATATATATATATATATATATATATAGAGAGAGAGAGAGAGAGAGAGTATTACTATCATTAAGGTTTCTTGTTCAGAAATTACTCATTAGTCAATGATACTATAAGAGTATGTGTATACTGTTATGATATCATTAAGATTTCTTGTTCGGAATTACTCATTAGTTAATGATATTATAAGAGTACATGTGTATTGTTGTGGTAGCATATTTTATATATATATATATATATATATATATTGTTGTGGCATCATTAATGTTTCTTGTTCAGAAATTACTCATTAATCGATGATACTATAAGAGTATATGTATATTGTTAGTTAGAAAACTATATAAATGGTCCATAAAATTCAAAGTAATTACAATTTCATCCTCAAATCTAAAATAATTCTCGAAAATACTCATTCTTTCATAAATACTTACAACACATATCCCTCATTCATTAAGCCTGATAATTTTCATCTAACTGATAGTAAATCAGTGTCATATACTGTATTGGTATCATTCAAACTGATAATTTTCGCGTGACTGACACTAAGAGTTTGTTTGACATTGTTGTTGAGATAAACTAAACAATTATTTTGAAAGAGAAAAAAACACTTCCGTTAAGAAAATTAAGTCTTTGACAAATCAGTCAAAGTGCTTTTAAATGGAAACAAAGTTTTCCTTATGTTGGGAAGAAACTAAAAAATTAAGCTTTTAAAAAAAAGCAGAAACAGAAACAAAAAATTACTTTTCTCAAGATTAGAATATTATTTTCATATATACATATTTAACAATGAATTTCTTATTAGTTAGTTAGCATATTTCATAAGTTTGAATAAATTTTAATTGTGAATTTTAAAATTTTATTTTATATAATAAATTTTTAAATTTATTTTACATTTATATATTATTATTTTAGATATTGTATTTTATTTTGTAGAATAGAAAAAAGGTAACGACAATATTTTTATAATATCAGAAAAAAGAAAGAAAACAACAACAATTAATTTAAAAAATTAAATTAAATTAAAATTTTATAATAGATCTATAAAATAACTTTAATATTAGAAGTACATTAACAATTGTCATTTGTTGTAATTTGACTCTTAAAAGCACATTTTAAAAAGATTAGTCAAACACAATTTGCTTATGAAAAATAATTTTCAAATGAATTAATCAAACATATATGTTTTTTTAAAAAAACAGTTTTCTAAAAAGTCATTTTAAAAAGTGCTTCTAAAAATAAGTTGTATTTAGTAGCAATGCCAAACAAGCTCCAAATCAGTATCATATAATGCATTGATATCATTAAGGTTTCTCGTTCAGAAATTACTCATTAGTCAATGGTACTATAAGAGTATATGTATATTATTGTGGTATCATTGACATTAAGGTTTCTTGTACAGAAACTACTCACCAGTCAATGATAAAATAAGAGTATACATATATATTTTACGGTAGTTTTCCTATTTAGAAATTACTCATTACTCAATGATACTATAATAGTATATACTCTTGTAGTATCATTGACTAATGAGTAATATCTGGACAAGAAATCTTAATGATAATAATACTAAATATATATATATATATATATATATATATATATATATATATATATATATATATATATAGAGAGAGAGAGAGAGAGAGAGAGAGAGAGATTTAGTATCAATTAAGCAAGATTAACACCCTTAATGATACCAATATAATATATTATATAGAGGTTAAACGAAATTACCAGCTTCAATTATACCAATACAATATACGATATTGATTTAATATTAGTTAAGCGAAATTAATTGGGAGGGGGTATATAATATGATTATTTATTGGGGTATGAATGTAAAGGTGTATATGTTTTTACTTATTTTGCTTTTATGGGGTATTGCTTAATTTCGAGAAATTATGCGGATAAATAAACATATACTAGTTAATTAGCTAACATAGTTATACTTTAAATCAATTATCACTCACAAACTCTTTTTAGCTATAATTACGTACATTTCTCTCGTCTTTTTCCTCCTTCCGCCTCTCTCCTTTCTTATACATACACAAATACAAATTATACACATCAGTTTGAGTGAGAAACAAGCGGATCGAGTCGAATATGAGTAGATGGAAAATAAGTTATATAAAAATAAATAAAATACTCGACTCAACTCATATCTTAAATGGATAAAAGACTAGTTATCTAATGAATAATATGAATATCCATATTGCCCATATTATCCATGAGTCAAGTTTCTCGCATGCTCAATGAGCTCCAAAATGACCAAGTCATAAAGCATTTAAAGACATTAAATGATCAATTTGGATAATGAAGATAGCTAAATTAGACAATTGTGACTCGAACACTTCTATCAAATGACAATTAAGTCAGTCTAATTCACCAAAGTTGTTTGGAAAAAGAGATATATTTGTGAACTTTACAGAAAGTTATTTTGTTTTTCACTCAATCAAACTCAATTGTTTGCATCAATGTAGCTATTTTTGCTTCTCGGTGATATCCACAAAATTCCAACAAAATTTTTACTAACTCTTGGTGATTTCTGCTATTGTGGATTGACTTTTGAGATGTGATGATTTGATAGAAAAAGAAAACAAAAAAATTATATCGTAGGTATGCAGAAACTTTTAGATAGCTAATATAATATGTCATATGTAGGATATTGAAAAACTGAATTTGTTTTTTCACATATCTCACACACACAGAGTTTAGAGAATTACTACCACGTAGCTCCAGATCCATTTCAATGAAAATTAACTCAATGTTATAATACAAACACTCTCAATGTGCTGCTATTAGAAAAGATAATAATCCTCTTGGTTAATGTAGAGATTACCATTATCAACAAAAATAATTACACCTAACATGTTCTGCTATTAAATGAAGAGGATGATTTTTGGAAAGTCGACATCTCCTCAATGAAGAATCTATACAGAAATAACAAACATGTTAACCACTTCACTAATTGTAACTTAAGAGCGATATGCTAAATCACTTGATCGAATTTGAAAAGATTCATATCGAGTACATTTTAACTAAACTAGCAATTAAAGGTAAAAAGTGTATTTAAGAAAATTAAAAAAAGCTACTATGTAAGTTACTTTAATTACATATTCTAATAAATATGAAGTTACTTACTTCCATTACACATTCTAATAAATGTGAAGTTACTTTTACTACACATTTTGATAAATTTAAAGTTACAAATCTAAGTTCAGAAAGATGAGAGACAGTTGATCATAAATTGTTATCAACAACAGAGAGTACTAAGAACAATATAAAAGAAAGGCAGAAAAATGTGAGTTGCTCTCAAGTCTTATCTCTAATTTTATCAACATAAGGTTGAAGGTCAACAACAATCTCATATTCATCAGAATCTGATTCAAATCTTTCAAGATCTTTAATACATTTTAAAAAAAAACAAGTCGTTACAGTTCTAAATGTAAATTCACTATATTATGTTTTGTTATTCTTACATTAACATATATTTATAAGGTTAATAAACTGAAACAGAAATAAGATGAAGCAGAAAAAATATAAAATACAAGAATTAATCCGAGTCCACAGAAACTACTGTGTGTCCTTAAGAAATTTAATCCCCTCACTGTACCCAAGGTTATGGATTAATTTCTCCCAAGATAAAACGGATTAAACCTGTTAAAGAAATAGCGGTACCTCAAACTCTTTAACTTCAACGAACTTAAGAACAGCAACAAGTCACACAGACTCAGTCGATCGACACTTTGATTTTATTTGAGAAAAAAATAAATGCAGAGAAAGAAAAAATTTCAATGTTTGAAAAATCAAAAATTGACTTCCTTTTATAGCCATTTTCAGCAAGGAACATGTCTGTTCGGTGAAATCTGTTCAGACCCATTTTATCCAGAAAGTTGTGTCTTTTGGAAAAAATAACAACTTTTCAAAAAAATGTGTCTGTTAGGAAAATAACTACTTTTTGGAAGGTAACGACTTTTTCGAAAAGTAACGACTTTTCGGAATGTTACCGTTACCCGCAAATTTATAAGAGATAACATTAACAGGATTTATTTGATTTAACAAAAACTGATTAAATAAATTTTGTCCAAAACATTTATCAATCAATCACATCATTTGCCAAATCCAAATCCAAATCCAAAGTCAAAGCCAAAGCCAAAGTCAAAGCCGAGCCGAGCGAGCGACGACGATGACAGCGCGAGGGGACATCTTCTTCTTAGCTCTTTTAAGAAGTAATGGAAGTGTTTCCTTCTATAAGGACAACAATTTCCATTTCTTTTGCCGATATGGGGGAAATGACTTTTCATTTGCACTTTGCAAATGACTTTTCATTTTCCCTCCAAAGTAGTTCCCTCACTTTTCATATTCTCTCTTTTCTTTTCCCATTCACACTTGCTAAAACCCAACAATCCCACACATGAATGGGGAAGGCTATTGTTAAAACATATGCATGAAAAAACTTGTGTGTCTTGTAGGTAAATGTTAATCACATCTGGATAAGTAGGTTTCCCTTTAAACTTTCCGTAGTGAACATATATCGGTATACTCGGTCAATCGGTAGATTTGATATCTTTGAACCGTCAAGCTTTTGTGTATACCTAGACAACATATGTCACACAATCAACCCTTGAACTGTTCTTAGTTCTCATTGTTTTGTTCATTTCAGCCATGAACACATCTTGGATAGTAAGTGCTTAAAGAACTGGCCTTACCGGATTCTCCTTGAAGCGGCTTACACTTCACACTTACATAGGTGATTTCTAAATGTGTTATCCCATAGATATACCATTTGATATTCCCTGTATCAAACTTAGAAACCATTAAAAAGTCCTTATGTCTTTATCCTAGTTACTAAACATTGTCTCATCATGAGAATGGACCATAAAATAATAATAATAATTTGTTTTTCTTTGACAATGTTGAACCGTCATCAATGACTTTGTTTTATCTCCTTGAACCTAGAGCTTGGGATCTCCAGTCTTCTAGGTAGAGTTACCGCCACGATGACTTGTTCTCGGCCATAGTCTCATTCCCGTCGATGATTTCTCAACTCCCTCTCTATTTAGGCCTTTTGTAAGTGGATCCGACACATTATCTTTTGACTTCACATAGTCAATTGTGATAATTCCACTAGAGAGTAGTTGTCTCATAGAGTTATGTCTTCGTCTTATGTGACGAGACTTGCCGTTATACATAATGCTTCCAGCTCTTCCTATTGCAGCTTGACTATCACAATGTATGCATATAGGGGCCATTGGTTTGGGCCAAAATGGAATATCTTCTAAGAAATTCTGGAGCCATTCAGCTTCTTCACCTGCCTTGTCTAAAGCAATGAATTCAGACTCCATTGTAGAGCGAGCTATACATGTTTGTTTGGATGATTTCCAAGATATTGCTCCTCCACCAATAGTAAAAACGTATCCACTTGTGGATTTTGTTTCAGTTGACCCAGTAATCCAATTTGCATCACTCTATCCTTCAAGAACGGCTGGATATCTGTTGTAATGTAAAGCATAGTTTTCAGTGTCATCTAAGTATCCCAAAACTCTCTTCATTGCCAACCAATGATTATGATTAGGATTACTTGTGTATCGACTCAGTTTACTGATAGCGCAAGCTATGTCTGGTCGTGTACAATTAATGACATACATTAAGCTTCCCAATACGCTAGCATAGTCCAATTGAGACTGACTTTCGCCTTTATTCTTTGCAAGATGAAGATTTACATCAATTGGAGTCTTTGCCCTTTTAAAATTCAAAAATTTGAATTTTTCAAGTATCTTTTGAATATAATGAGTTTGAGACAATGCTAGACCGTTAGGAGTTTTAAGAATTTTAATTCCTAATATCACATCAGCAACTCCTAAATCTTTCATATCAAACTTACTAGCAAGCATATGCTTTGTAGCTTTTATATTAGCAATGTCTTTGCTCATTATAAGCATATCATCTACATATAGGCATAAAATAACTTCCTGATTTGGAGTATGTTTAATTTAACACTTTTATCACATTCATTGATCTTAAATCCATTTGACAACATGGTTTGATCAAACTTTGCATGCCATTGTTTTGGTGCTTGTTTTAGCCCATATAGTGACTTAATAAGTTTGCACACTTTCTTTTCTTTACCAGGAACTACAAAACCCTCAGGTTGTTCTATGTAAATTTCCTCTTCAAGCTCTCCATTTAAGAAGGCTGTTTTCACATCCATTTGATGAATTTCAAGACCGTATACTGCAGCTAGTGCAATTAACATCCGAATTGATGTAATTCTTGTCACTGGCAAATATGTATCAAAATAATCAAGACCTTCTTTTTGTCTAAAACCTTCGACAGCAAGTCTTGCTTTATATTTGTCAATAGTTTCATCATCTTTCATTTTCCTTGTAAAGATCCATTTTGAACCCAAGGGTTTGTTCCCTGGAGGAAGATCAACCAACTCCTAAGTATGATTGCTTAAGATTGATTCAATTTCACTATTAACAGCCTCCTTCCAAGAGGTTGAGTCGCTAGACAACATTGCTTCCTTGAATGTTTGAGGCTCACTTTCAAGAAGAAATGTTACAAAATCTGATCCAAATGAAGTAGATGTCTTTTGACGTTTACTGCGTCTTGGATTTTCTTCATTTTTTTCATTCTCTTTTGGTTCTTCTCTAGGTTGTTTAGATCCCCCACTAGATGACTCAAGTCTAGTTTTATACGGATAGATACGTTCAAAAAATTAAGCACTATCTGATTCCATTACCGTATTATCATGAATATCCGGATGTTCGGACTTATGAACCAAAAAACGACATGCCTTACTGTTTGTGGCATATCCAATGAATACACAATCCACAGTCTTAGGTCCTATTTTTACCCTCTTAGGTATAGGAACTTGGACTTTGGCTAGACACCCCCACACTTTGAAATATTTCAGATTGGGTTTTCTACCTTTCCATTTCTCATATGGAATTACATTTGTCTTTGAGTGAGGCACTCTGTTAAGTATCTGATTTTTGCTGTAAGGATAGCTTCCCCCACAAGTTCTGTGGTAAACCTGAACTTATAAGTAATGCATTCATCATTTCTTTTAAAGTTCGGTTTTTTCTTTCTGCAATTCCATTAGACTGAGGAGTGTAGGGAACAGTAGTTTGATGGATTATTCCATTTTTCTAAACATATTTCTGCAAATGGAGATTCATATTCTCCACCTCTATCACTTCTGATCATTTTGATCTTTTTATCTAACTGATTTTCAACTTCAGTTTTATATTGCCTAAATGCATCTATTGCTTCATCCTTACTATTTAGCAAATAGACATAACAATATCTAGTGCAATCGTCTATAAAAGTTATGAAATACTTTTTCCCACCACGTGATGGTGTTGACTTCATGTCACAAATACCAGTGTGAATCAATTCTAAAGGATTTGAATTCCTTTCAACAGATTTATAAGAATGCTTAGCATACTTAGATTCAACACAAATTTGACATTTTGATTTATTGCACTCAAATTTTGGTAAAATATTTAAGTTAATCAGTTTTCGCAAGGTTTTGTTATTAACGTGTCCCAAACGTTCATGCCATAAACATTTAGACTCAAGCAAGTAAGAAGAAGCAAACTCTTTATTCATATCAACTGCAATTACATTGAGTTTGAAAAGGCCATCACTAAGGTAGCCTTTTCCTACATACATATCATTTTTGCTTACTACTACTTTATCAGAAACAAATACACATTTAAATCCATTCTTGGTCAGAACTGGAATTGAAACTAAATTCTTTCTCAATTCTGGAACATATGAGACCCTATTCAAAGTCACCACCTTGCCTGATGTCATCTTTAATAGGACTTTGCCAGTTCCTTCCACCTTTGCAACAGCGGAGTTTGCCATAAACAATTTTTCATCTGTAAGTGCTGGAGTATATGATGAAAATAATTCTTTGTTGGCACAAACATGGCATGAGTCACCAGAATCTATCCACCATTCTCTTGGATTTCCAACCAAGTTACATTCTAAAAGCATTGCACAGAGATCAACCATTTCTCCTTTGGATTCAGCCAAGTTTGCTTGATCTTTGTTTTTCTTGTCCTTCTTAGGACCCCGACATTCATTAGCCCTATGACCATGTTTACCACTATTAAAGCAGTTTCCATTGAATTTCTTCTTAGGAGGATTGCTTTTTGGACCAGATGCTTTCTTTCTTTTCTTTAATTTTGTGGAATCTTCTTCAACAAAATTTACTCCAGATATTGTTGAATTACCACGTGACCTCTTTTCTGCAACCTTATTATCCTCTTCGATTCTCAACCTTACTATGAGATCTTCAACAGTCATCTATTTGCGTTTGTGTTTCAAGTAGTTTTTAAAGTCCTTCCACAATGGAGGTAATTTTTCAATAATTGCAGCCACTTGAAAAGCATCATTCACAATCAATCCTACATTAAAGGTTATGTGAGTATTAAGGGAAAACTTAATATTTCTAACGTAGGCATTAAATATATTTATACCTTCAGCAAGGAGATCATGGATTATGACCTGCAATTCTTGAACTTGGGTGACGACAGTCTTACTGTCTATCATCTTATAGTCCAGAAATTTTTCCACAATGAATTTCTTCATTCCAGCATCTTCTGTTTTGTACTTCTTTTCTAAAGCATCCCAGAGTTCCTTTGAGGTTTTGGCATTGCTGTACACATTGTACAGATCATCTTGCAGACCACTCAAAATATAATTTTTACACAAAAAATCTGAGTGTGTCCATGCTTCTGTTACCAAGAATCGTTCATCAACCGGAGTTTCATCTGACATAACAGGAACATTCTCATTGATGAATTTCTGCAGACTCAACGTAGTGAGATAGAAGAACATCTTTTGCTGCCATCTCTTAAAGTCGACTCCAGAAAACTTTGCAGGTTTCTCAGCCGGTGCTAAGGCAGCATTTGAACGATTATGTGCAACTGTTGTTGTTGCAGCACTTACTGTTCCAACATTTGTTTGACTTGAATTAGTCTTTTTTTTCTGTCACAAATGGCAGATAAATTAAGTATTTAAAATACTAACAGTAAAGAACAAATCTTTACACAAACTGTTTCTGATTTAACGATAAAGTTTTTATGTTCTTTTAATCGTTAATCGAATGAATTTTAAAAATTCAAGCAGAGTAGAAAACTATAAAGGTTTTAATCTCCAGAAACCTCAAATACAGAAACTGATAAATTTCTTAAGATTGTTATTCTTACAATAACCTGTATTTATAAGGTTAATAAACTGAAACAGAAATAAGATGAAGCAGAAAAAATATAAACAAGAATTAATCCGAGTCCACAGAAACTACTGTGTGTCCTTAAGAAATTTAATCCCCTCACTGTACCCAAGGTTATGGATTAATTTTCTCCCAAGATAAAACGGATTAAACCTGTTGAAGAAATAGCGGTACCTCAAACTTCTTTAACTTCAACGAACTTAAGAACAACAACAAGTCACACAGACTCAGTCGATCGACACTTTGATTTTATTTGAGAGAAAAATAAATGCAGAGAAAGAAAAATTTTCAATGTTTGAAAAATCAAAAATTGACTTCCTTTTATAGCCATTTTCAGCAAGGAACATGGTTGTTCAGTGAAATCTGTTCATACCCATTTTATCCAGAAAGTTGTGTCTTTTGGAAAAAATAACAACTTCTCGAAAAAATGTGTCTGTTAGGAAAATAACTACTTTTTGGAAGGTAACGACTTTTCGGAATGTTACCGTTACCCGCAAATTTATAAGAGATAATATTAACACGATTTATTTGATTTAACAAAAACTGATTAAATAAATTTTGTCCAAAAAAATTATCAATCAATCATTTGCGAAATCCAAAGACTAAGCCAAAGCCAAAGCCGAGCCGAGCGAGCGACGACGACGACGCGAAGGAGCATCTTCTTCTTAGCTCTTTTAAGAAGTAATGGAAGTGTTTCCTTCTATAAGGACAACAATTTCCATTTCTTTTGCCGATATGGGAGAAATGACTTTTCATTTGGACTTTGCAAATGAGTGCAAATGACTTTTCATTTTTCCTCCAAAGTAGTTCCCTCACTTTTCATATTCTATCTTTTCTTTTCCCATTCACACTTGCTAAAACCCAACATGTTTAACAAATAAAACTAGAGAAGATAAATTTGCCTTCTTGTCCACATATTCAATTCCTAGTACATAGTTTCACCTCAACATTTGCAGAAAGAATAGAACTTCAAACTTTCTAATGATACGACTTCCGGTGCTAAATGATAATTCAGAGGTTACTGTAGTGATGGCACACTCAAAATATCACGTGCCATTTATGAAAGTTCTGGATAACTTAGTTTGTTATCCTTCCAAATTCAAGTACATCTAGATTCACATTTATTTTTACTATCAACGTTAACTTCTTCAAACAATAACTCTAATTGTGTTTTACTGATACTCGACTCTAATTGACTTTGAAAGATATCAAACTCCTTAAATGCTTCAGTCATTTGAATTTCTACTACTACTACAAACATGCTCCTTCAGTAATGAAGTTGACAACGAGGTTGTAGTAAATGGTATGAAGTACTCCTCGAATAATAACTTTAAATTATCTTTGAAAACCTTTACTTTTTGATTAGCCGCGTCAGAATTAAGCTTTAAAAAATAAAACTTAACAAAATTCAGTTTATATTGCCGGTCTAGAACCATTGCAATAGATAAAATGATGTTATATAACTCCCAAAATTTTTAAACTTCTTTAACATAGAAGTGACCATCTAAGTCATCATTTGATCTTTACTTCTTTTGTGTTCTTCCAATAGCATTTCAATTTTTCATATATTATGAAGATAAAAATTTGTTGTGGGGTACTTGCATCTAGAAAATAAAGTTGTGATATCATTGAATGACCTACAAAATGTAGCTACAACTTGACCTTTTTCCACTCATCTTCAAAAATGTCATGTCTAAAATCAGGATCAACCAAGTCATAATGAATATATGTCTGCTGATACAAAAGAACACTTTCAATCATTTCATAGGTTAAATTTCATTGAATAGGCACATCTTGGCATAGCTTTTTAGAACATGGTAGACCAAGGTTACTAAGACACTCTGCAAATTTCTCTAGTCTTACTTCTGAATTCTTG
The DNA here is from genome assembly GCA_027705065.1 of Solanum peruvianum. Classification (NCBI taxonomy): domain Eukaryota; kingdom Viridiplantae; phylum Streptophyta; class Magnoliopsida; order Solanales; family Solanaceae; genus Solanum; species Solanum peruvianum. The sequence goes on from JAKWJD010001761.1 coordinate 58,181,551, forward strand.
ATATACTTAACACCATCTCTAATTTTTTTATTAACTGCATCAATCTTCGCTAAAATCACCTTAACAACTAAGTTAAGAATATAATTTCCACAAGGAACATGAAGCAACTTTCCCTCACAAACTAATGAACGCATCAAAGACAAATGATTCTTCAAAATATCAACCACACCTTTATTGCAAGTAGCATTATCTAAAGTAAGGGCAGAGATTTTCTTTTCGTTTCCTCACTCTTTAAGAAAATCAATTAATAAATGACCTAAAACTACACCCGAATGTGGAGGAGGAACATGAAGAAAAATCAAAACCCTTTTCTGTCAAACACACGTATAACCATTAGATACTAATGAAATCCACATGTCAGATATCAAACACACTCTACTAGAAATCAATACAAGTTCAACTTTTAGAAGTTCTTTTTCTCTAGCATTCAAATTTAAGATGTCCGACTTGGTTGTGTTTCTTGATATATGCATCGCTATTGAATTTAAATACGAATGAATATTCCTGGTGCCTTTATGCTCTACAAAATTAAAAGCATAATTATGCCAACATATATCCAATGACATCTTCTCTCGATGAGTTTTTTGATCTATTGACCGATTTTGACCCTCTTTAGCCTTATCTGGATTATGTTTCTCCAGATGATGCTTTAGATTTGTTGTTCTAAATATAGGGCCTATTGCAAATTTTTTTTATAGATCATGCATTAAACTTCATACTATTCGTCAATAGAATTAGACTTAAGTTTAATAAAATAATTTCAAACAACAAATGTTTTCCTTTTTGCTCGTATCAACGAAGTTACAGTACTTCGTTCACAAGACTCTTCATTGCATTCCATTGACATATCACCCTAATTTTACAAATCATAAACAATGAGTCATACATACAAATAACAAAATCAACTCATAAGAGAACAATCAATAAAATGAGAATATGAAACGAACCAAAAGTTACTTTAGCTTTTCACAAACTATGTCTATATGGATAATTCAAATCTATTTCGCACTATTGAGGGAACTACTTCTTTGTCCTTCAACCTACCATAGACTTCTTTCTTCATTTGAGTTTGAACCAGGTATGCTTATAGAGGCAGGGTCAAGAAGTAGTTGTACGCACGATTAGACGTTGTATTTACATATAGATCAACCTTGAAAAAAATCACCTAGCTCAATCAAACAGACCCCAATTCACTAACTACATCTAAAAGTTGAACTAAAAGAAACAAATAGAAAGTCTACCATCAAATCAATCAAAACAACAAAGCAAAGTATCACAGCAACAACAACAACAAAAATAGAGAAGGAGAAAAGAGAGACGAAGACAAAAGTAAAGACGAAGGAGAGAGTCTCACCAAAGAAATCACCGGAGCTGAGACAACTTTGATTGATGGAAGATGATGAAAAGCTGAAGCAATTTTGTTCGCGTGTGATTTAAATTTCTACCATATTTTCTCGTTACAGTAAATAGACTTTCTTTAGAATTTACCCATTTAAGTACTCATATTTTAAATGGGTAATATGAGTTGGACTCATATTTGACTCATTTTAAAAGCATTGGGTACCCACCGAATTTAAATGGGTAAAAATAAATGGTATCCATATTATTTATTCATTTTGCCAGTCCTATACACATATATATACGATATATGACATATATATAAATACAATTCACCTATTTTCACTCTCTGTCCTCTCTCACTCGCATCTCTCCTCCCTCTCCCAATGTCTCTCGCATCTCTCTTCTCTATGTCAATCTCGCTCGCCAGATTTACATATGTACACAAATTACATTGACAGATATACATATAAAATTGGCATATATACAAATACAGTTTACCTCTCTCCATCCTCTACCCTCTCTCCTCCTTCTCTCAATCTCGTTTATCTCTGTCTTGTCTCTAATATGTAGCTATCTATCATAATTACAAAACTATACCTATAAAGCCTAGCTAAGTTGTCTTGTTATGGCTATTTGCGAAATTTCTCCATAATTATATACTCATAAAATTTCTACACGAAATCATTTGCAATTTAAAAAAATTACATAATTATAATTCATGGTAATTATATAATTTTTTTGGCATTTCTAACAAGTGCGTAATTGTAGCCAGCTGATTTCCAAGTTAAAGTCAAAGTGTTATATAAATAATTTCCTTCATTTTCCTCTATCCGCGATCTCCTCTCTGTTTCTCCATTGGCTCTTCCTTCTTCTCCAGCTATCTTCTTCATCTTCAAACTTAGTATTCTGAGTTAATTTGTTCTTCTAAACTTCAATTTTGCATCATTATTGCATAAATTTTTCGAAACTGAATTCAATTTTTTTGTTATTTGCTAAAGAAATTATCGTTTCTGATCAAATAGGAGGATTCGGAGGTTAGATTTCAGGCGTTTTCAGGTATGCATTTCTAGATTGTTGTATTTAGATTCACATTGCCGTAATTCTGTTTGTATTTGTGAATTTTTCATTTGCCAATTTCTTAAATATCCATATTTTTGTTGTTGAATATTTCGCGCTGTGTATGTTATATCATATCTTCATCAGTATTTTCTAGGGTTCGCTCACTTGATCATTGTAACTTGTGTAGATGTGTTTTGAACAGAACCAGAAATTTTGATAAGCAATTTCGTAAGGATCTACGAATTGTCTTGTTTTCTGGGTTTTTGTTAATGCATTTTTTTAATGTTAAATAATTCCTTTTTTTAATTTATTAAAACTAGCGTTTGGAACTAGTTTTGACTTTATAAGTTAACATTACTTGAGGGGACAAAGACCATCGATGAATCTGCTGCAATCTGAACTTCAGTAGTTGATGTGTGCTTACGGAAAAAGTAGCTCGGTGCTTTGTTCAAAACTGAAGTGATTAGGAACAAAACCAACATTATTTCTTTGATGTTCAGATGACTATAGAATATTCAAGTAATTCATGAGAATTCAAAGAACAGCTCTAGAATTCTAGAAACAGGTATTTGGTTATATTGGATCATCCAAAAATGCAGCTGGACACATGTCAGATTCTCCGAAAATGGGTAACTTTTGGACGATCTGACATGCATAGGATCTAAGCAAGTAATATTTTAGAAGAGAGCAGCATATGCCCTCACTTAAATGCGTCCATCACCACCTATAGATAGAGGTGGTCATTTTTGAGTTATGATCAAGCAAGAAGTGAGCAATCAAGAAAGAACGTATAAGAGAAAATGTGATAAATAAGAAAGAGCAACAATTAGAGCTGCTACAGTGTGAGCAAAGGGAAAAATTGCATTGAAAAGATTTATAAGACCGAAGTTGCTTTGTAGTTTGAAATGATAACATTCAAGTTGGGAGAAACTAATTGTATTCAACATTAAGATGCAGAGTTGGATGGAGGTTAAAAAGATCTTATAGATGGCAAAGGCAGGGTCAGCTTGGTCATGAAATTAGGTGAGGGAACCCAAAAAGGGCCCTTGGATATGGAGAAGGAAGCTAAAGGAAGTATATCTTCTGCTGATCTAGGAGGAATCTCAAATGTTGACAATTTGATTGTAATTTCACACAAAGGAAGGTTTTTCTTTATCATGCATCTCAAATGATAAGAAGGTTTTACATCTCATATCTGTACTAATTAATGATAAAGGGGACATAGAAGTAGTTTTGGACTTAATTTTGCTGTGAGCCTACAACACCCTCATTACCCCCTATATAGATAAGAAGAGAGGGTAACTGTAAGAGTGTTAGTTTCCTTTTGATTCTCTCTCTCTCTATCACTTCTACTTATTTTTTTTGTTTCAAGCTTGTATTTCTACTGAATTAACTCAGACAAACTTTACAGCATAAAAGTAGAAAATTATTGTCTATCATGTATTGTCATGGAGGTGGCTTCTTATATATTTCTGTTGTAAATTTTTGTTGTCTATATCAGGAGTCTAAAATTGTCCTGTGTATCTCTAATCAATTTCTTTCCACCAGAACACTATTTTCCAGTCTTGCTTTAAACATTTCCCTTTCAGCTATTTCAGATTCTAAACTGAAGTGAACAGAACATCCATTATGTTGGAATGACTTCAAGTACATAAGATCCTATGCATTGAGGATGAAGGGAGGTTTAAAGGTTCCACTGATCTCTCTCATCCTTATTGGATTTGTCTGCGCCAGTGTTATTATTTTGGCATACGTGAAAAGCCCTTTTCTCTCTTATTGGACATCATCTCAAGACCGTGTCTTCCAGATTTCTCCAGGTTTGGCATAAATTCTCTTTTGACATTTTCCATACCATTGGTAATTCATTTTCCACTTTAAATTAGCAAATATGTTGACCCATTTAAAGATAAGGTAGTGTATATTAGGTCATAAAAGTTGCTGTTATTTGGCAGTTCAACCTTTTTATTTTTGTGAGAAAAAATCTCTTTGCATCTGTTTAGTGGTATGAAGCATTCTTTTACTGAGATGCAGTTACGAGCCAGTGGTTGCATAAAACTCAATACCACTGGAGCAGCCATTGTAGATAACACGTACCAGAACAAATCATGTCTAAATAAACAAAGGTGTTTTATTTACGCTGGATCACATTGCTGTATTCGAGTTGAGATGACATGAAACTTGGCAGAAGCTGTGGTTCTTGCATGTTTTATCTGCTTCTTTTGCTCAACAATTTTCTTTGTTGTGGATACCTCTCACCTGGTTGATCTGCTTGAATTATGCTAAAACATAAAGCTTCTTTTCTCAACTTTTTCCCAGTAAATTATGATATCATCTGTTTCTTCAACAACTTTAAGTAATAAGGCTACTAATCTAAATTCCCCACTTAGTGGATACGTCCCATTAAAGATCCTACCTTGACTTTTCTAGGTATTGAGAGTGGAATGTTTGGATTAGTTGTCTTATGCATTTTGGTGCATAAGTGTTCTAACATAATGTTTCAAATATAAAAAAGTTGAATATTAATGATCGGATGTCATGTAGAGTTTGAAACAATAAAATATAGTATGATTTGACATCAATTTAAATGTTGGAGGAGGAAAAATCTTTCCTCTTTAAGGTAAGTAGTTGTTTTGGGACAAACCAAAAAGTTAAATAGAACTTGATGGAAATGTTGCCAAATCCTATTGGAGCACTTACCTATTCTTTGTTTCTCTAGCAGATTATAAAGTGAAAGATGAAGAAGTTTTAAAAGAAAGAAATAGATCAGGGCAATCAGAAGAAAATGTGAACTTTGAATCTGCCATTTCAAACTCTTCAATGAAGGATAAGGTGACTGAAGAACCAATTACTAATACTGAGATCGAAGGTACAGTATGTTCGAGTACTATCTTTCATTTTCCTGTGTGCCTCAAATCATGAAGAATTAGTGGTAATAGTACAGTAATGTGTCAGTTTTCTATCCTTCAAATGTGAACTTCCCTTTTCCTGAGTTGTATGAATAAAATAGCTCCTAATCTGCTTATTGTATTACTGAATCTGTTGCTTCCAGCTCCTCAACTTTTATTAATGCTTACCAAAGTGTGAGTTTTATGGGGGGGGGGGGGGGTTGCCCTTCTCCGAACCCTGCTAACTTGAGATGCTTTGTGCACCCGGTTCCTCTTTACAGTGTTATTTCTTTGCAGTAAAGAACTATGTTCACTGGTATCTATTCATGTTTTGTACTATCTTTGTACTCTGAGATACCATTGTGGTTAATCAATTACTAGTCTCCACAGCTTCATGTTTTTATGGTCCTTTTCAGGAAGTGCAGGTATTCCTCTCAACTTTACCCAAAAAGGAGGAGATTTAAAAGCCTTGGGAGAAAAAAATAGTTCAAGAGAACAGGAAAATGAAGTCGCTGCTCCACTGAATTCTGCAGGCGTCGCTATAGAAAATATGACATCTGACTCAAAAGATCATGGTGATTATCATTCTATTTGATTCTTTGGTTCCTGCTCTTTAATGTTATTTATCTGTAAATTTTATCTTAATGTTCACAAAACTTGAATCTTGATGGATTTGAGTCATTTGATTTAAATCCTACTTTCTTTCCTTATATAATTTTTTCACTCTTTCTTGGGTTCTGGATAATCTGAAAAATGGTCTTGTTTGCCAAGCGACGTATCCTTAATTGTTTGGTGAATTTGTTACAACGGTTAGTAAGTAGTTAGTTACTAATACCCTTATCTTAATTTCCAGGTTGTAATTATGCTAAAGGTAGATGGGTCACAGATGATAGTCGACCTTTATATTCTGGATTTCGCTGCAAGCGGTGGTTGTCAGCCATGTGGGCTTGCCGCTTGACACAGCGTACGGATTTTGAATACGAGAAACTAAGTTGGAGACCAAGGGATTGCGAGATCGAAGAGTTTACAGGTGTTAAATTCCTGAAAAGGTATATTCTTTTTTTCTGAAACTGATCAACATCTGATGCTTGCAATGTGTATAACCTAAGAAAAATTCTTATGAGCTCTATTAGAACTTTCTCTCTTTTTCTGAGTAGCATAAGTAGTACTGTACCTACCATGTCTTGTCTTGTATTTTCCTAGAGCAGAAGAGTGAGCTTGACTGAACCCACCCAACAGATTAGCACTTATATCGCACATAAACTGCAAGAAATTGAGACTATGGAACTCCATTATGTAGCGCTTGTTGTCCTCATCTCTCGCACATCCTAATGTCTGAATAGAGAAAATTCTTTTTGGACAACTTTTCCACGTCTAAGTTTCTTGTTGCATAGAAATATTGCAGTCTTCTCTCTTCCTCAAGTCTTCATGTGATACTTAGTTGACTTCATGACTCTTTCTACATGGAATTTTCTGAACTTGGTTGTGGATGTAGGATGGAGAACAAAACTCTAGCCTTCATTGGGGATTCCCTTGGCAGACAACAATTCCAGTCGCTTATGTGTATGATTACTGGTGGTGAAGACAGACCTGATGTTCTTGACGTGGGACGTGAATATGGTCTTGTAAAGGCTCGTCATGCTGTACGACCTGATGGATGGGCTTATCGATTTCCAAGGACCCAAACAACTATTCTTTACTATTGGTCTGCTAGTTTGTGTAACTTGACACCCATTAATGCCTCTAACCCTCTTACTGATTATGCCATGCACCTGGATCGTCCACCTGCATTTTTAAGTCGTTTCCTACCCAGATTTGATGTCCTTGTGCTTAACACAGGACACCATTGGAATAGAGGCAAGCTTAACGCCAACCGATGGGTCATGTATGTGGATGGTGTTCCTAACACGAACAGGAAAATAGCAGATATTAATGGTGCCAAGAATCTTACAATTCACAGTATCATTAAATGGGTAGATTCACAGCTGCCAAAATACCCTGGTCTTAAAGCATTTTACCGGTCTATATCGCCCAGACATTTTTTTAATGGAGATTGGAACACTGGAGGCACCTGTGATAACACCACTCCGCTTTCTGGTGGAAAGGAGGTTGTACAAGATGAATCTAGTGATGCTGGTGCAGCAGCGGCTGTAAAAGGAACAGCTGTGAAGCTTTTGGACATCACAGCTTTGTCTCAGCTGAGAGATGAAGGTCATATATCTCGATACAGCATCAAATCAACACCTGGAATGCAGGATTGTTTGCATTGGTGCTTGCCTGGTGTTCCAGATACATGGAATGAAGTTCTTTTTGCTCAACTTTAATATTGCAAGACCGGCAAGGAACCAGTGCTTCAACATTGATCTCTTCAACACTACTGCAACATGAATTGAATTGAATAATTTCTTGGATGATTTTGTCAATTGGAGCTTGACAAGTTGGATTGAGCTTTGATACATGGGGATTGCTGATCAGGCAGTAGTTTGCACCATATTTTAGGAGTAGATGAGTTATACATTATTTTTGGAATTTATAGTTTTGGTTTGTCTACCATTTGTTAGAGACTAGATTCTTTTAGGGGTTGGGGTACGGAAGAGGCTTGACCCTTGACATGTACGGTGAGTTTGTAAGACATGAGTGTGTACTTGGAAGAACAACACAAGGTGATATTTCTAGTGATCAGATGATGCTTAAATCCTAATTCTTTTTTATCCTTTTATTTATAAAAATCACGACCACCTAAATTTTTCTATTTTATTATATGTTGTTAATTTTTCAAAACCTTGCAGGCTACAGCTACTATAAAATAGACTTTAATACATATATAAGACTATTTATTACTCCCTAGTTATGACATTATTGTTTCTGTTTCAGTTTCTAACCCAAAAACTTACCGGATGTAACATATATGTTAAATATATATATATACCTATATATATATATGTAACATATATGTTAAATATATATATATACCTATATATAAAAAGTTATTTCGAATTTTTTAAAAAACACTTAAGTTTTGCAACCCTTCTATTACTCGACTAAATAATTTTGAATAGATATAATTACATCTTTTTTGCGTCCACCTGACATAAAGAGTGATGTGCACTCTCTCAAATAGAGTGAGCAGCCTAAAATAACTAATATAATTATATTTTTACAAGTATTTTATTATAAAATATATTTTCTTCTTTTTCTTGTTATTTTTAATTTTTTTTCTTTTTTCTTTTTTCTCTTTCTTTCTTTTCGTGAGTTCATTGACATTTCCTTCCATTGAAGTTTCTTACTTTCAATGTCATTATTTCTACTATAACTTCACCTTCTTTTTTTTTTTTTTTAGTTTTACTCTCTTTAAATTTAAAACTTAATCTAAATATTTTTTTACATTTCGAACAATTTGATAAGTTCATTAGATTTCAAGATGATTCAAAAGTATTATATAGTTCTTTTTATCCGATTTCAAATAAGTTCTTTCAATTTTAAGAGAAATTAATTGATTCTTATAAAATTATCATTTCTAATTTTGAATTTATATGAAAATGATTAGTTGATGATACGTTCAAAATTTTAAATTTTCTTAGAAAAATAATTAATTTTGTTATCAATTATTCAATAAAGTCTATATAATAGTATGAATTCTATAAAGAATTTGACCCGAGAAAAATAAGAAGATGCAAAGAAAAAAATGGAAGTCGAGTTCAATTTGACAGGGAGGTGGAGGTGAAGAAAAAAAATGGAGGGATGGATCACTTGAAAGTTGGAGGTGGAAGATAAATGAAATTTAAGATATGTCAAAAGTAAGAGAGAGAAATAAAGAAAGAAAAAGATAAAGGAAAAACTTAAAATGAAAAAAAAATAATTATATTTTTAATTAAATTAGCACGTGTTATGTAATGATTGGTGCGTGAACTCACTTGCTTCTTAAAATTTGGAGCTGATTGAAAAACATAGTATAATAATATTTGTTCATAATTGTTTAGTGGGGTAATAGGACAGTCACAAAGTTTAAGTGTCTTTATGAGAATTAGGGAGAACTTCAATAGTGACTTTATGTCTTTTCTAAAAAAAAAAAAATAACAAATATACTAATGTATTAATAATAATAAATCGAATAGTTTCGTCCCACAAGTATAACTGAATAGTTTGTTCAATTTGTATTTGTGTATCAACAACGGAGTCTATTATTTCTTTGCTAAAATGAGTCGACCGATCCTAATATCATTTGTGAGAAGTCGGATAACAAAGCCTCCTCCCCAGAAAAAAATGTCTCGCTACTCTCGAGGGTGAGGGACAAAAGAACTGAATTAAAATAACTCCTAATTAATTAATTTACAATATTTTTTCCTTAAATATAGTGCTTAGTAACATTAACTCTTGATTTTCTCCTTATTAGTTGGTCACTGTTTTAGTTATTATTAATCTCCTAATTGTATTAATTTCCTATTCTGATTCTTTCTTCCTCCCTTTTAGTTGCCAAATCTTTTTAAAATTTCACGGTAGAATATATACGTAGATTAGATGTATTTTTTAAGGAAAAGTTACTTATTATGCATTCTTTTTTTACGCTATTTTCTATTATTTCTTACGATTTCAAAAATTTACAAAATCTCATTCTCTCATTTTCGAATACATAACTTCTAAAGACTCCACCATTTTCTCCCCCTTTTCAGGCTTATAATCACTGCATCATATCACCACTTACATCCATCGCTCAATTTTTTATTTCAATTAATCTTCTCTTTCCGGTCAATTGATTTAAAGTTTGAAGAGGTATTTTCTTCTTTACATATAGATGATGTTCCATTTTTTTAGTATTGAAATTACCCAATTATTTTCAAATAAAGAATAATGTGGGTCGTATTTTTTATTCTGACGATGAAGGATTTGTTGAAATGATCTAAACAATGAAGCCAAAATCCTCTATTCATGAAGTTTCTGAGTTTAGAGAAGTCAAAGTCGAAGAAGGATGCACCTTTGACTTCTAAAGCTAATGTGGAAAAAACAAATCCCAAAAGGAAAAAGAGTTGGATCTACATTATCATACATTGCATCAATTTCAAGTTATTTAAGAGGCAGATCTCTTTCTATTACTTCAGTTTTTTGGTAAGAGCTTTAGGTCGAGATTCATGGGACAAGTCATTGTTGCAAGTGAAAAAAAAGCTAGAAGAGTTGATACAGAGCAAAAGAGAAAGTGTAGAAGAATTTCTAAAGTTGTATTAATTCAATAGGATAGTGATTTAAAAATTTATTTTGTAGAGATCAATTCGAAAACAAGTAAGAAATTGATTATTTTTTATTGAACCATTTCATTTACTATCTTGAATATTTTAGTAGTTTTATAGAAATTATCTTAATAAATAATGTTCGTTCTATTACTCTTATAATATGCATAAAGTTACAATAAATTTGAACGTACAAAAAATCACATATACCCACAACCTGCCCCATCCGGTACTAATTTTAAAACAAATCCATTTCAAGTCGCCTTGCATTCCACCGGCCCTGTACAACCTTAAACCCGCTCCGCTCCATTACCATCCCTAAAATTTAAAAACAAAAATTCATACTTAATTAATACATAGGAACCAAAAGATTCTTCTAAACGTGTTTATCAATTTTATTTGTCAAAACAACGAAGTGTTTAAAATATTTTATTTTGTTTATGCCATAATAATGTTTAATGCCTCCGTACACTCAATACCTTACATACACCAACTACACCAACATGAATTGTGGTACACTACTGAAAGTGTTTCATCCATAATCAAAGATCTCGTGTCTCAGTGATTTAACCCATAATCAAAGATCTCGTGTCTGAGTACGAAAAAAATTCTTTGAGAGTACTACCCCCAAATAGGACCTGCAGTGCAATCTCCAATGTGGGCTTGCAAACACCAATGAGAAACCATTTTTTTTTTAAAAAACAAAAAAAAGAAAACCTACCTAAAAGAAAAATAAAATAATTCAAAACAACAAAGAATCATCCTATTTCAAACTGTCCAAGGCAAAATTAACCAAATTTTTCCAAGTGTAGTTTTGAGCTATTTTGCTAGTTGAAAGACATTTTTGGCTCAAACATGATAAAAGTGGGGCACATTTTAAATAATATAGGGGGGTTTATTCAGCCCTTTTCCCAATAATTTATAATTAATCAAATTACAAAATAGGTTAGAGCAGTTGATGCGAGTTGCCTAAGCAATTCCAGACCATCAGCCAGCTCAGTCATCCCACCCTAGTATTAACAAAGAGTAAACTAATTTTATGGAAACAGAATATTGAGAGCGGCACCACCAAATGAGCCTGCGATGGACAATCCGAATTTAGTTGGGATTCCAATGTTGGCTTTGGACAAAATCAACCAAAAAAAAAAAAAGGAATAAATTATTATTTATGTCAAAAGTACAAACAAAAAGCCTTGTGGGATGTATCAAGCATAAAAGCTGGGACGATGTACAAGTAAACTCTCTCAGTTGCAAGTCATGCCTGATGGATCTTCATGATAAATGTGAGATTCTCAGACCCAAAAGCACAAAGAAACATCCAGTCTGCTGCAATAAATAGTAAGTCTTCTATTTGTCAGACGAGACATCAAATAAGCTCATCTTTTATATTAATATAAAGGAGGACCTCCACGTAGAGTAGTTTATCAAAACAACGCCATCATGGAAGACATGTTTCAAGCTTCCGCAGGCTAGATACTCCAAGTATTCCCCAAGGCTAATTACGAGCGGCAGAGAAAGATTGAAAGGCCTGAGCAACAAAATGACTGTTCCAGGATCGAAGCACGGTCAGAAACTACTAGGAGCAGCACTCTTAATTTCATATGGCTGCTATCCATGAAGTTGATTATGGACATAAATATAGCTGAATCTAATAGCACTGCACTAGTGCCTTTGGCTAGATGACATTTACATGGACCAAGGCACCTTCCGCGTTGCTATAAGTTGTGACTACCTCAAGAAAAGGTGTAATGGATAGAAGTAGAGCAGTTGTCTTTCCAGTTCTCACGGTCCTCTCTCCTTTCTCGGGGCCACCCAGCAGAAGCTTGGTTATCATCGGGCCTGCTTAAAATACTGAAGCAAATGAATACCACATAATTACTGATTAAAAGAAAAAAGAATCGGCATTTATTTTTTAAGAGGTCAAGTATATTCATCGATTCAGACCAATGCGGTTGTTAGTCATACAAACTAACCAAAGTTTGATCCAAGTATCCGTTAGACCTCCTTAGTCTTACCATCTAAACAGCATGGTATTTTCTCCCAAGGACACAAATGAAACAAGAGAAAAAATTGACTTTTGATATTCAATTATCAACTTTTGAAGATTCTAGCATGTGTCTCTCCCCATATTAGCCATAAATACTTAGGGTGGCTATTTTCCCATGTGTTCCTTCTCAGCATCCAGTTGGTCATCCTCCAATTTGTTATCATCTCTGCTACTGTTCTAGAAAGCACTCACTGTGCAACTAATTAGATCCAGAAAATCACGAAATCCTCTTAACTTGCCAAAAGGTCATCGGAGTAGGACATAATATACTGCAGGACAACAATATGTTTTACAGACATCTCTGATTAACTGTCCACGATTACGACCAACATTTTCTTTCAAGCAGAATATTTTTGGATAAGTAAGACGTTAATTGTCTTTCTAGCAGAATAAACAAAGAACTAACATGTGAACCTTGCATCAATAAGTGATCACAGGAACTAAGACAGCAAAATTCTCCCAGATATATACAACACTTGTTGATACAAACAGAGAAATATATTGTCATCAAAGATGAAAAGAACTTTTGAATAGAAGCTAACAAAAGCCAAGAATGTTTACTTTTTGAGTAGAAGCTAAATAAAAGCCAAGAATGTTTTCTTTCAAAAAACTTCTTAAAATGTCTTCACAGCAATACTAATCTTGAGAATAGCAACTCGACTCATAGTTTTATATAACAGGATTCTACACAACTCACAGCCCTCGAGTTTTATCGACAGACCAATAAACTAAAATTGAGCATCACTGTTTTGCTTCGATTGATGCTTAACATTCTACAGAACATACCAATCAATCACTACATAAGCAACTGCCTTACCCTATGCTCAAGCAGCTATTTTGATAATAGACAGTGAAGCTTTTAAAGGATTCTTCAACAATATATAACAGATTATCATCTTTTTACTATTATGTGATGGTGCCTGACAATTTCAATATGTATTAGACAACCATCCAGAAAATAAGCCGCATAAGATGAGGCCTTACAAACTCCTCTAAAGAACCTTACAAGCTCCTATGAGAACACAAATTAGCAAGAACTGTCATATAATGTGAAGAACTAAATCAGTTCTCCTCTAGGAACTCACAAACTTTTGGACCATCTTGTGTAGGAAAGTGTCATCATGATAGGTTGGGAAAAGTCTGATCACCACATAACTCGGAGAAAGTTTATTTGGTATCAGAAATAGTAAAAGAACAGGATCATTTTTGTGATCCATCCACTTTGTAAAGGCCTTTATAGCTGATATATATTGGCCCCAATAGTCATCATACTCATATTGCTAACAAATAGAGGTGGAGGGAACTTGGTAACCGGTATGGATGGCGGCGTGCAAAGCAGCTCAAAGTTCAATGATATAAACTGCTAAGCAGGTGAAAATAGACATCACTGATTGAAGACAACTCATTTTTCTTCGGTCATAGGTTGGTCCAAAGAACGAGAGTCGGCTTCCAACATTAAGTCCGTTGTTCCTCAGTAGCTCAGTGGTAGAGCGGTCGGCTGCAAGTCTATCGAAACAGCCTCTCTACATCTGAGGTAGGGGGCCTGCATACACTGTACCCTCCCCAGAACTCACTTTGTAGGATAGTACTAGGTATATTGTTGTTGCTTTAAGACGAGAGGTGACAATCACAATAGTGCAGGAATGATGTTTACCTCACTCTAAAGGCTCTTAAATGTGCACATATGCAGAACCTATAAAAGGATAACAATGATGATGATTACGAGGAGAAGGAGAACAATGATGATATGCTGCATAATCATTTGTTAAATTCTTAAACATGCATTTCACCCCACCAATAAATAATTATGATAGCTCTTGTAATTATTAATACTCCCTCTATCCCAATTTGTTTGGCACTATTTCCTTTTTCTCCCTGCGAAAAATTGACATCTTTCTATAATTAAAACAATTTAGCTTTTGTACCCATTTTGCAATTTACATGCTTGTCGTAGGCCAACTGATTACAAAAGCAAATTATTGGGTATGGAAGTACTTCTGGTATATTATCCACATCTAATTTAATTGTGAAAAGATCTTCTTTTTCTTTCTTAAACTTTGTGTCCAGTTCAAATTGGGGACGGACATAAAGAAGAGTACTAATTATTGTTGTTCTGAAACTTTTCAAGCTCTAGTAGCAATAAAAAATCTGAGTCAGATAACAATACCCAACCACAATTTGGAAAGAGATGCATTTGGCAAGACGTGATTGACAGATCAAGAATAACAACAACGTACCCAGAAAAATCCCACAAATTGAGGTCTGAGGAGGGTATAGTATACACAAACCTTACCTCTACCTCTTGGAGGTAGAGAGGTTTCCGGAGGAACCTCAAGGGAAGCAAACCAAAGTAGTAATGAAAGAAAAAACGGCAGTGAAGAAAAACATAACAACTAATCGGCAACCAATGTGAAGCATGTATGCAAGGAATCCTAACATCAACAAGGTGCGATCACCTAAACGTAGTAAACAACACATGATAACAGATAGCAAAAGCCAACGACTACATGAATAAGGTAATACTCCGACGTACACAATACTCTAGACTACCACCAAGCCAAAGACTACATAGATAGGCTAATACTTAGACAACACTCTGACACTAACCTTCTACCCTCATCCGCAACCTCTACACCCTACTATCAAAAGGTCATGTACTCAGTAAGCTGAAGATCCTCCATTTCTTGCATAATCACCTGTCTCCAATACTTCTTCGGCCTACCTTTGCCTCACCTCATCCCCGCCATATCCAACCTCTAACATCTTCTCATTGGGATCTACACATCTCCTCTTCACGTGCCCAAACCATCTTAGCCTCCCTTCCCTCATCTTCTTCACCACGGAGACCAATCATCTTGACAAAACCAAATATGTACCTTATATAATAACTTACGCTGATGGTGAACAGAAGTTCTCACAAAACTTAGTTTTAGGAAATTATCAAATAGAATGGTGAATGGAAAATTCAAGGTAGATTCCACAACATGACAAAGATATTAGATCAGCTCAAGCGGTTTCAAACCTGAACCAAACAAGCTTGTTAATCAATTTGCATCACACCGATGAGGCTTTTCTCCATGTTCCTGCTACTGCTTCTCTACCTTTAAGATTCACTCAGAGCACAGGACATGGCACCCATTATAATGGTTACTTGACTGACTGATGCATTAAACCCAGAGAACTTTTCCAGCCCAGCCCCATAAACTCTGTAGGAATCAGGACAACCGATACCAATAGTACTCCATCTTCAAATGCACTAATATTCCTATTTAGGTTTCATGTGCCACCAGCTTACTTTCAGACAGACACATCATCAATCACAGCCAAGCAGACCAACCTAAGATGCAGAATGTCAAAGTCAGATACAAAGGTAATTTGGATATTAAAAAAGAAAGTAAGGGGCAGAAAAATAACAGCTAAGACGGTTTACATTGCGAACATGGGACTGCAAGAAAGATCTTGAACAGATAATCATATATGGTATTACATGAAATGCAACAAAAATCACTAAACCCCAGAAGAAAATAGGAAGAGGCAAGCTTGTATTTGGTTACCTTGATTTCCCCAATTTCCCCCTAAATACTGGCTGGAAAATTTGAACATACCCCTAAATTTGGCCAGAGCAGTAACGAGTTTAAACTCAAGTAAAATGATATGAGCCCTTATGAACGTTACAACAGCACTATGATATCGACTACACCTTACACAAATAAATTTTTCTTATGGTTAAAATAAGGTTTTTTCCCCATAATTGTGGTGTCCAAGCTTGCTTGTGCGCACCTCAATTAATTCCATTGAATACCTCTCTGTCCACCCAGGCTTAGACAGATGGAAAATCACCTAGTATTTGTTGCCGCTGTGATTTGAACCCTAAGCCTTCATAGTTCTCTCCTCATTCGGCCACGCCTTTTGGTGCAAAATAAGAATTGTTTATACAAAACAGATAGTTCTGAATTATTACTCCATAGCAAGATTTCCCCATCCAGCTTACATTAGCATAGAAATCAGGTTTTGTTTTTATATGTAACACTTCCATAACAGATAGATACCAGGTCAGGTGAAGTAAAAAATTTCCTAGTCAATGCTATGTCCCTCCCACTTATTTTTTATACTAACTCAAGTAGCTTTTTTCACTTAATGCTGACCACCTCAGTACAATACAGCTTGTACTTTAAAAAGTAGTAACAATAGTAGTTATCTGTAGCAGAAAATATACCTATTAAAAAATGTATATCACTAAAGAATCCATGTAAGCCATCATAGAGTCATACTAACTCAATGCCAATGCAGCTCAACATTACAAATGGTAGTTTTGATTTCAAAACTCATAGAGCAGGTGCCGCACAATGTTTAAAAGGCAGTAAGAAGTTAACTTAATATCCTAGATTACTTCTTTTGTCTTAGGAGTTGCATTCTGAAAGAAGTAAAACAAATAGCACTTAAAATCTTCGTGGTAAAAAATTAAAGGAAGCTACAATCTTCTCTCCTTACAAGAGGAACCCAACAAAAGTAATATATCAAACGATGTAGCATTAAATACCTGAATGAGGAACCCCATTACATCTTAAATGAGATTCATCAATAGTTTAAACAAATGTCTTCGTAGCCTCAGTCAGATCAAAACCTTTACTGAACATTTCTTCCATCCATCTTCTAGCCTCAGAAGACCGGCCAACTTTTAAGAAACCGTGAACCAATATATCGTATGTCCATCTATTTGGCTCATATCCTTTCTTGCATAATCTCTCAAAGTAACTACAAGCAAGATCCATTTCGCTTATGGTTAGTTTTCTCAACAACAAATTGTAAGTGTAGATGTCAAGGGGAAAACATTGTCGAATCAGTTCTTCAATTTGCAAAATATCACTCTCCAGATCACTACCACCAGAGAAAGTCTTGATCAGATCGCCTAGAGCTAAGCTGTTATCCTTTGTATTGCTCAAGTCTCTTGAGTGCATCCAAGCACTAAAGACTCTATGAGTTTGTAATGAGTGTAACAAAAGTACATTGCCAATGAAGGATGAAACCTGACGACCAACTTGCATCAAGTCTTCAACCAAAAGAATAGCCTTATAATAATCTCTATGTGAGCAAAGCAACTTAACAAGTTCCTCATAGCATTCCATACTTGGCCTCAAATGAGTTGACCTCATCTCCCAGAACATGTTCCATGCATTTCCAGGCTTGTTAGCTTTACAAAGCCCAACAACCATGTTGTTCCATAGTTTTCTTCCTAGACCTCTTCTATTTGACAAATCACGAAAGTAATTTAAGGCATCAGCAATTTTTCCAGCTTTTAAGTAACTTTGCAAGATTAAAATGTCAGACTGCAAATTTGGTGTGATACCGTTTCTCTTCATCATTTCATATACATCTCTGGCCAGCTCAGGTTTTCCAGCATGACCAGCTCCATCAATGAAGTAATTATAAACAAGGCAGCTAGGTTCATGCCGAGACAATTGAACCTCTAATAAACTGTAAAATAGCTTATCTGGATCCTCCATTTGACATAAACAGCAAATAACCGCCCTGTATAATCGACGGTCTGGACCATGACCTTTTTCTTGCATTTCTATTAACAATCTTGCTGCAATATCTCCCCTGCTTGACTTGTTAAAGCCACTAATCAAGTCAAAATAAGTAGTCCTGCTAGTAACCTTATCGAATCTGCTAAGTGCTCCATGTACCAAGTATCCATCTTCCACCCTGCTGGCCCTACATAAGGCTGATATGAACTTGTTATAGGTTGAGTCACTGGGCACGCAATTCCGTTCCAGAGAAGCAAGAACCAACTCTTTCACTCTATCAAGCTTCCCCTCTCGGCAAAGAGCATCAGCAATAATAGAAAATGTCCTCCTACCAGGGAAATGACCTTGTTGAATGGCATTCTTCAACACGAGATATGCTTCATCAACACTTGCATCACCTAATAAAGTATTTATAAGATAGTTATAGGTCATACTGCTTACAGAGAGGCCAAATTCTGCTCTCGAGTCATATAGCTCGACGGCAACATCTGCCATCCCTACCTTGCAGAAGAAGCACAAAGTTACATTCATGGTGACATCATCAGGTATTATATCTTGATCCTTCATGTCCATCAGCAAGTCATAAACCTCCTCCAGCCTATTTTCTCTTAAAAGACGACACACTAAGCTGTTATAGCGAAAAACGTCAGGAACATACCCATCAATCAGTTTCTTGCCTTTCAAGAATTCAACTGCCTCACTTAGTTCCCCAGCCTGAGCAAGGTCCTTAATCCACACACTATATGCCTGTTCCATTGAAACCAAACCAGACTCTCTAAATTCCTGCACCAAACTTGCAGCTCTTGTGAACTGCTTATTTTTACATAAAGCATCGACAAGATTAGCCACGACAATCCCACTCAATCCTACCCCTCCATTCCTCAACAAGTCTCTAAGATACTCCTCAGCTCTATCCAGCTCTGTTTGCTGGCAAAGACTCTTAACGAATATAGCATGTGTTATTGCATCCTCAAAACCTCTAAATTTAATCTGCTTCAGAACCATCTCAAACCCATCATAGAAACCATCCTCCACCAAAGCATTAAGTAACACATGATAAGCAAATGCATCCAAATCAACACCCTGAAACCGCATTCTACCAAACAATTGGAGTGCAAGCTCAGGCTTGCCCGCCACCGCATACCCAATTACCAAAGTATTGTAAAACCTAGCTTTATGGAAATACCTTTGCTTCATATACTTATCCAAGAACTCAGCCATCAAAGACATCAACTTGGCCTTAGCTAAAATCCTGAAAATGGCATTAAAAGTAGAACGAGTATGATGAAAACCGGGTTGTCGACCCGCCCAATCAAAGAATTTCAAACAAGACAATACATCTTTATTTTTCTCATAATTTAACACGTCAAGAATCAAGGCCTCAGAGAGTCTAAGATTGAATCTCGACATTGATATATCAGCTGTAATATCATCTTTAGTTCGTAATATCTCAAAGATCTGATCAAAGAGTGGATTTTTTCTGGTCATGAACCACTCTTTGAAGGATAAAACAACATCTTTCTGCTGCAATTCACCGATTCTTGAAGTTGACAAAACATTTGAAGAAACTGGTAAAAAGGGATATGGGTATGAAGGGATTGCCTTTGAGGATGCGGCAAAAGGAGTATTAGTGGAGTAAAATAGATAGAACAAAAGGGTATTCTTGTTAATGGCGGATTGAGAATATGGAGGATGATTGAAGAGGGCTCTGGTTTTCTGTCTCGCCTGTCTGATTGTTAGCACCAACATCTCTGAATAATTCAAGATTGTAATTTAGGGGCTTGTGAAGTTGATAAAGATACTTTCTAGCTTCGAAGCTCCCACCGAGATATCAAGCCCAGTAGATCGGCGGCACTGTCAAAAAAATTACCCTATTATTCCTTTTCATTTTCTTTTTAATCTCTTACCTTTTATATATATATATATGTTTGCCTAACTCATCAGTGACCTCAAAAGTGGGCACAAACCTTCTGTTAGATACTTAAATTAAGCGTTATTTATTTTATACATTTTATGTAGTGTTTTGTTGTGTCATTTTGACACTTTTCGCTAACTAAGGATGGTATGTGTGCTCCACGAAGTTTAAATGCGTCAGAAATGTTTTTTGTAAATATTTTGATTTTTTTTTTTGTAAATTTTTTCTTCTCCTTCTTCTTCCTTTTTTCTCTCTTCCATCTTCTTCACCTTCTACCATCCTCCATCACCATACAACTTTTTAAAAAGAATCTACAATACTTGAATAGGTTACAGAAAAAGAAATCAACTTCTTCAAATGGAAAAACTAATTTACATTCTTATCTTTCCATTGAAATTACGAAATTCAATTGATTTCAAGGGATTAAAAAAATAAAGAACAACCTCCAATAAAAAAAAAAAATTATTTTACATATCCTTCATTGTGAATCTGAATCATAGTAGCACAAGAAATAACTTTCTTTTAAATGTCATACAAAAACTTTGCAATTTGATATGATTTCCTTATTCTCTAACGTATTTTATTTTGTGAACTAACCTATGTTCTTGTCTTTTTATGAGGAAGAACAAATGAATAGGTGAAGGAAGAACAAGAAGAAATAAGAAAAGAGGTGGGGGCATGGGTTTGGGATATGGGAGAAAGAAAAAAGAAAGTAAAACTGACTTTTTCAAAAAATAAAATAAAATTCCACGTGTTAGATACTGATTTGTTTATTTTTTCACATAAGAGGCGTCTGAATGTACGCTCTTAAAATGTTTTTTGAAAATATATAAAGTGTCAAATGACACAATGAGGTTTGACATGAGGTGCTAAAAATGAACATAGCCTTGTTAGAGTGTCCAAATGAAAGTTGATGTCAACTTTAAGGGGCTAACGATGGATTACCCCTTTTCTTTTTTTAAAAAAGTTGCATGTAATTTGTCTTTAGGCCGAATTTGGATTCTTTTTTTAGTTTCATATTTAAATTATTAAAAGTGTATAACTGTTTATGTCACGACCCAACCCGATGGGCCGTGACTAGTGCCCGTTTTGGATACTCACATACAGACCTGTTAAGTATAACCAACTGAAACTAAGACAATATGGAATTTAATCAAATCGAGCAAACCCCAACACCATATATATAAAAAGTGGATCTGTCTCGTAAGGAGTCATAACCATACAACTGTAACAACATACGCGAGCCGACAAGGCCGCCACTATCCAAAGCATAATAGCATACGCAAGCCGACAAGGCTGGCACTACACATTACACAATGATGTACGCAGCCGACAAGGCTGCCCCTGAACAAGCGGACATCCCAAACAAACCATATCCAGACCATTATCCAAAACATATATATATAACCCACATAATGTCTACAGACCTCTAAGAGTATAGTAGTGAAACTCGACGGGACAGGGCCCCGCCGTACCCATAGACAAGCAAAAGACTACAAAGAAAGTTATGTACCAAAACGACTGGGCTCCGGAACAGTGGAGCTCTCCCAATCAGCAGAGTAGATATCCTAGGCGAGAGGATCACCGAACTGTGCGTCTACACCTCCGGGCATAAAACGCAGCCCCCCGAGCGAAGGGGGTCAGTACGGACAATGTACTGAGTATGTAAAGCATAAGGTAAAGATGACAAGATACCAACATGATAAGTCGAAACAAGATATCGCTACACATGTACCTTTTAAGTGAAAATCATGCATATCTTTAACATATAAGGTGCTCAGCTTCCCTAGTAAGGGACTCGGAAAAATAATCATCATATATATACATCATACGTACCCGACCTTCTAGTGAGGGACTCGGTGAAATAGTCATCACATCATCTCCGTCATCATCATCATCATAACCATCCTCATCACCAATCATATATATAATATACATACCCGACCCTCTAGTGAGGGATTCAGTGACATATGCAAGAAACTCCGCAGGAACATTACCCGGCCCGGGACTCGGTGAAATGATGAATGACTCTATGCACGAGCAGAATATTATGAGCAACCATATGCAATTAAAATCATTTCTTATAACTCAATAGAACAATCAACGTGAACCAGCAAGGAGTATTACCAAAGATTAACGTTTTATCAAGATTATGAACCTTTAATACGATATGGAAACGTAAAATCTCAATGACTCTAAGAAGCACTACCATAGATATGAGAAATCACCATAGCCTTATACATAGCCGATATATAGAGTGATAGTTGTGGAAGCAAGAATATACGTCACCTAGACGCTCTAGAAGTAAGTATCAAACCTGTCCGTCATTCGCTCATATTTAAAAGTCATGCCAAACAAAGAAAGAAAGGATAATGTTATATACCGTATAGTCGAGCCGCACGTCCAATATTTACTACTCAAGCTATTAATCTATAACAAGCAACAATCATGCCGCAATTAGATAGACGTCGCGCTTTACTACTTATTGTGAGCTAGCTAATAATCTAACGAAAATCCGGCAGCACCTCCCCTATTTTCCTTACTTCTTCCCAATCCGATAACAACCCAAATTATCCACAGCAATACCAATAACACGTATAACCCAACAAATCATATTAAACAGCCCCCCCCAAAACAATTCCGTCTCGGCAACCATAGTAACGAAACAACGACACACCGAGCGATAACTCGTTTCGTAATTCGCAACACATCTACCTTATCGTATTCATCCTTAGGAGTATATACCCATAACCACATTAACATATACATAACGCCAAAATAGAATTTTCCGCATTTTGCTTTAATCAAAACAGCCCAAACACTAACACGACACCACTAATAATCTGATTATGGTTTCCGTTCATACTTTGCACATTCAATAACTAAAACAAATTTCCTAAGCTACTGGTCACGCCCCCTTCTTAACATTAATGGCTAATTAACAATGGTATTCTAAGGAATTAACACACCAAGCAAAGAGATTACTAACCAAATTCTTTTGTAGCTGCTGGCCGAGAGTTGCAGGTTGGTTTTCTCCATTTCCATGGCTGCCTAAGCTAAGTGGTGAAGAAGATGATATGTTTGCAATGCATTTCACCACCTCATTCATAGTATGAAGTGGAGGCAGCCCCCCTCTACACGTGCCCCACTAAGGGCCAACTCCCAATATGATTTCTTTTAATTTGCCTTGAGTGGTGGGGCCCACTTGATTAATTTAATCCTAATCAGCCACTAATTAATCCCTCACTTAATGTTAATGACACTTACATGAGCCAAATCATACTTAATATCACATTTGAAATTAACATCCCTGCCTAATATTTCTTTAATCACTTGGAACTTAAAATAAAATCTCATTCCCCGGACTTACATCTACTAGTTCATGACGCGCACTACGTATAAAAATATGAGGCGTAACATCCTTCCCCCCTTAGGAACATTCGTCCTCGAATGTTAAGTTAGCGTCTTACAAAAAAAAAATCGAGCGAGGTCTCTTTAACAGTTATACCTATCAACCTGCATTGCGTAATTTACAGATGCCTCACAGAGTCACAACTTACTACATAATCTCGTTTATCAATCAATATAGTCAAGCTAGGAATTGAATTACCTGCAGGTACGGGGAACAAGTAAGGATACTTATTCTTTATTTCGTCTTCCGCTTCCCAAGTCATCTCCTCCCTATTATTATTTTGCCACAACACTTTGACGGAAGCCACATCCTTAGTACGTAACCTTCTAACTTAGGGATCAAGTATAGCTACGGGTTTCTCCTCATATGAAAACTCCTATGTTACCTGAACATCATCTACAGGGAATACTCTAGAGGGATCACTAATACATTTACGTAGCATCGATACATGGAAGACTGGATGTACCGGCTCCAAATCAGATGGTAGATCCAACTCATAGGCAACCTTGCCTATTCTACGAACAATCTGATAAGGCCCAATGTATCTCGGACTGAGCTTCCCCTTCCTGCCGAATCTCATCACACCCTTCATGGGTGATACCTTCAGGAATACCCAGTCACCAATCTGAAACTCCAAATCTCGACGCCGATTATCTGCATATGACTTCTGTCGACTCTAGGCTGCTAATAATCTTTCCTGAATATGCTTCAATTTGTCAACAACTTGTTGAATCATACCCGGGCCTATTAACTTAGTCTTGCCAACATCGAACCAACCAATAGGTGACATGCACTTCCTCCCATATAAGGCCTCGTACAGTGCCATCTGGTACTAGAATGGTAGCTATTATTATAGGCAAACTCAATGAGCGGCAAGTGGTCATCCCAACTACCTTTGAAGTCAATAATACAGGCCCGCAACATATCTTCTAATGTCTGAATAGTACGCTTAGCCTTCCCATCAGTCTGAGGGTGAAATGTTGTGCTAAGGTTCACTTGTGTCCCCAATCCCTTCTGAAACTATCTCCAAAAGTTGGCTGTAAATTGAGCTCCTCTGTCTGATAAAATGGACGTGGGAACCCCATGAAGTCTCACTATCTCCCTAACATATAACCTTGCATAATCTTCAACCGAATAAGTAGTCCCGACTGGAAGAAAATGGGCCGATTTTGTCAGCCTATCTACAATAACCCATATAGAGTCATACTTCCGTTGAGTGCGAGGTAAGCCTGTAATGAAGTCCATATTAATCATCTCTCATTTCCAAGTCGGGATCTTTATCTCCTGTAATAATCCACCAGGCTTTTGATGTTCGATCTTGACTTGTTGACAATTCGGTCACTTAACAACAAACTCTGCTATGTCCTTTTTCATGCCATCCCACCAGTATAAGCATCTGTGGTCATGATACATTTTCGTTGACCCTGGGTGAATAGAATAACGGGCAGAATATGTCTCTCCCATAACCTGTCATCGTAGCCCCGCAATATCGGGTACACATAATCTGCCTTCATATCATAACACTCCGTCAGGTGTAACCTTAAATGGGGTCTTTTCCTTTTGAAGAGCTGCATCTCTATACTGTGCCAGAATAGGGTCCTCGTACTGGTGTCTCTTTACCTCATCTATGACTGAGGACTCAGTAACCTCTCGAATAGAAACTCCACTATCTTCTGAATTAGCCAGACAGACTCCAAGGTTGGATAGCCGCTGAATCTCCCGAACCATCTCCCTTCATTCTGGTTGTACATCTGTCAAGCTACCCATGGACTTACGGTTAAGAGCATCTTCTACAACATTTGCTTTCCCTGGATGATATAAAATATCAACATCGTAATCCTTTAGCAACTCTAACCACCGCCTCTGTCGTAAGTTCAGCTCCTTCTGTTTAAAGATATATTGGGGACTTTTATGATCTGTATAGATGTCCACATGGACACCATATAAATAATGCCTCCATATCTTCAAGGCATGAACCACGACTGCTAACTCTAGATCGTGAGTAGGATAATTTTTTTCATGCTTCCTAAGCTGTCGAGAGGCATAGGCTATAACTTTGCCATGCTGCATCAATACACATCCTAGCCCAACACCCGAAGCATCATAATAAATAACATAGCCGTCTGGTCCCTCTGGAAGAGTTAGGACTGGAGCTGTAGTCAATTTGTCTTTCAATAGCTGGAAGCTTCGCTCACAAGCATCAGTCCACTAGAACTTGGCTGCTTTTGAGTTAGCCTTGTCAAAGGCACTGAAATTGAAGCAAACTTTTCTACGTATCTTCTGTATTATCCTGCTAACCCCAGAAAGCTGCGTACCTCAGTAGGTGTCGTAGGTCTGGGGCCAAGTCTTTACCGCCTCAATCTTCTGCGTGTCTACCCGAATACCATCAGCTCCAATAATATGCCCCAAGAATGCCACTGAAGTCAACCAGAACTCGCACTTGGAGAACTTAGCATACAACTTCTGGTGCTGAAGCACCCAAAGTACCGTCCTTAAATAGTCTGGATGATCCTCTTCTGAACGTGAATAGACCAGAATATCGTCTATAAATACAATAACAAACATATCAAGGAATGGTTTAAACACTCGATTCATTAAATCCATAAACACCGCTGGAGCATTAGTCAGCCCAAAAGACAGCACTCTAAACTCATAATGCCCGTATCCGGTCCGAAATGCCTTCTTTGGAATATCTGCCTCCCTTACCCACACCTGGTGATAACCTGACCGCAAGTCTATCTTTGAAAAACACTTAGCACCCTGCAACTGGTCAAATAGATCGTCAATCCTTGGAGGGGACCTGTTCTTTACTGTTACTTTGTTCAGCTGCCTATAATCAATACACATCCGCAGCGACCCATCCTTCTTCCTCACAAACAATACCGGTGCTCCCCAAGGTGACGTACTAGGCCCGATGAAGCCCTTTTCTAGTAAATCTCTCAATTTCTCTTTCAACTCTTTCAACTCAGCAGGTGTCATTCTATAAGGAGGTATAGATATAGGCTGGGTATCTGGCAGTACATCTATAGTAAACTCTATCTCTCGTTCTGGAGGAAGGCCTGGAAGTTCCTCTGGGAATACATCGGGAAATTCATTAACTACCAGGACTCATTGAAGAGTCGGTGCCTCTGCCTTTATGTCATGCACCCGAACCAGATGATAAATATAGACTTTTCTAACCATCTTCCTGGCCTTAAGGTATGACATAAGCTTACCTTTCGGCGATACTGTACTCCCCTTCCACTCTATAATCGGTTCCCATGGAAATTGAAATCGAACTATCTTTCCTCTGCAATCAACATTAGCATAACAACCAGCCAACCATTCCATGCCCATGATAATATCAAACTCAATCATATTTAACTCTATTAGATCTGCTACGGTACGACGACTATATATAACCAC
Organism: Solanum peruvianum; assembly: GCA_027705065.1. Classification (NCBI taxonomy): domain Eukaryota; kingdom Viridiplantae; phylum Streptophyta; class Magnoliopsida; order Solanales; family Solanaceae; genus Solanum; species Solanum peruvianum. The sequence goes on from JAKWJD010001761.1 coordinate 58,208,365, forward strand.
TGAACAATTCTTATATACTCGCGTAGCTATGACAGAACCTCCTACAGGTGTAGCTACCTCAAATGGTTCTGTCAACTCAGACTCTATTCCGATCCTACTAGCAACGAATGGGGATATAAATGATAAGGTGGAACCTGGGTCTATCAATGCATACATACTTCGGGAGAATAGTGATAATATACTTGTGATCACATTAGGTGACGCCTCCTGATCCTGCCTACTAGTCAAAGCATATATGCAGTTCGAGGGACCGCTAGAACTGGAAGCTCTACCACGGCCTGCTGTCCCCTGAATACCCTGCCCCGTAGGGCGCATAGCCACAGAAGAAGATGAACCAGCAACGGACCCAGTAGGTTGTGCCATACCACCTGCACTACCTCTAAGGTGACACTCCCTCATGTATGACCCTGACGACCGCAATAAAAACACGCACCTGTAGCCCAACGACATTCTCCAGGATGGGACCTACCACAGCGATAACACCGTGGCAAAAGTGGCCTCGACTGGCTCAAACCCCTGTCCATCCGTGACCCTGTCGCCTTAGAGCTCTGACCAGCTTCCGAATATCCTGTACGATCGAACCCCCTACCCATGGAACGTGGGGGTGCACTCTGTGCTGGCTGGGAAGAAAATCTAACATGTTGCTGAGACTGCCCGCCTCGAAACTCGTCAGGATAACCTGCTGATCTAGCCCTCTTATGCTGGCCTTTATTATAATCTCTATCTGGCTGATGTCCTCGGTGCCGATCCTCTACCCCCTGTGCATATGCCTGCACCCAAGCAATGTCCATACCTGGTTGAAGAGTCACTGCCATACAACTGTCAATCAGATAACGATCCAATCCCATCACATAACAATGTACCCTGTCTGCCATATCAACCACAATAGTAGGCTCATGCCTAGCCAATGAATCAAACTTGAGGCTATACTCTCAAACGCTCCTGCCATTCTGCCTCAAACGCAAGAATCTATCGACTCTAGCTCGCTTCATCTCTGGAGGCAGGAAGAGGCCCTGGAAAGCCTCCACAAATTCATCCCATACCGTTGGAGGAGCACCCTCACCCCTAGATTACTCCCAAGACTCATACCAATTAATAGCAACATTCTGCAAACGATACGTAGCCAACTCAACAGACTCATTCTCCGAAGCCTTGATTATCCTCAATGTACGCTGCATCTGACGAATAAACTCTTGCGGATCATCCTGGGGCCTTGAACAAAAGAAATCTGGAGGATTACAATTTAAGAAGTCACGAGCCCTTAAGCTATCAGATTTGTCTGCATGACCAACTCCTAGTCCATGCCTGCAAGCTTGACTTGCCACTAATCTAGTCAGCAACCGAACCGCATCTCTCATGGCCCTATCCTCCGCCCCTGGCTGAGGAGTTGGAGGTTCAGGTATGGGTCCTCGGGGCTGGTGGTGGTGTCCCCCAAACTGGAGTTGCTGGTGCTCTAAGCTCCTCTGGCGATGGCGGTGTAGCAGAGCTCTCCGACTGGAGCACAATACCAGGCATAGACTAGGCACGGGCCCTAGTAACTCTCTGGGTCTGACTAGTACCTTCTGTTGCCGATTTGCCCTTCTGGGAGGTTGTCGCTTTCTTTGGAGGCATAGCTGAAAACACATGGATTCGTTAGAGAGGGATTATCCTGTTAATATAGCTCTATCGCAATATCTAGAAAAAGAAGAAAGGATGACATCCTAAATGTCCTGTAGCTCCCTGTTTATAGATGTGGTGCACAATACACCGATAAACAAGACTCTACTAGACACGGTCTGTAGACACTTCCGTGGAAGAACCGCTCTGATACCACTTTTGTCACGACCCAACCCGATGGGCCGTGACTAGTGCCCGTTTTGGACACTCACATACAAACTTGTTAAGTATAACCAACTAAAAACTAAGACAATATGGAATTTAATCAAATCAAGCCAACCCCAACGCCATATATATATAAAGTGGATCTGTCTCTAAGGAGTCATAACCATTGAACCGTAACAATATACGCAAGCTGACAAGGCCGCCACTATCCAAAGCATAATAACATACGCAAGCCAACAAGGCTGCCACTACACAATACACAATGATGTACGCATCCGAGAAGGCTGCCCCTAAACAAGCGGACATCCCAAGCAAACCATGTCCAGACCATTATCCAAAACATATATATGAAACCCACATAATGTCTACAGACCTCTAAGAGTATAGTAGTGAAACTCGACGGGACAGGGCCCCGCCGTACCCATAGACAAGCAAAAGACTACAAAGAAAGTTATGTACCAAAACGACTGGGCTCCGGAACAGTGAAGCTCTCCCAATCAGCAGAGTAGATATCCTAGGCGGGAGGATCACCGAACTGTGAGTCTACACCTGCGGGCATGAAACGCAGCCCCCAAGGAAAGGGTGTCAGTACGGACAATGTACTGAGTATGTAAAGCATAAGGTAAAGATGACAGGATACCAACATGATAAGTCAAAACAAAATATCGCTACACAGGTACCTTTTAAGTGAAAATCATGCATATCTTTAACATATAAGGTGCCCAGCTTCCCTAGTAAGGGACTCGGCAAAATAATCATCATATATATACATAATACGTACCCGGCCCTCTAGTGTGGGACTCGGTGAAATAGTCATCACATCATCTCTGTCATCATCATCATCATAACCATCCTCATCAACAATCGTATGTATAATATACATACCCGGCCCTTTAGTGAGGGACTCGGTGACATATGCAATAAACTCCGCACTAACATTTCCCGGCCCGGGACTCGGTGAAATGATGAATGACTCTATGCACGAGCAGAATATTATGAGCAACCATATGCAATTAAAATCATTTCTTATAACTCAATAGAATAATCAACGTGAACCAGCAAGGAGTATTACCAAAGATTAACGTTTTATCAAGATTATGAACCTTTTAATACGATATGGGAACGTGAAATCTCAATTAATCTAAGAAGCACTACCATAGATATGAGAAATCACCATAGCCTTAGACATAGCCGATATATAGAGGAATAGTTGTGGAAGCAAGAATATACGTCACCTAGACGCTCTAGAAGTAAGTATCAAACTTGTCCGTCATTCGCTCATTTTTAAAAGTCATGCCAAACAAAGAAAGAAAGTATAGCGTTACATACCGTATAGTCGAGCCGCACGTCCAATATTTACTATTCAAGCTATTAATCTATGACAAGCAACAATCATGCCGCAATTAGATAGACGTCGCGCTTTACTACTTATTGTAAGCTAGCTAATAATCTAACGAAAATCCGGCAGCACCTCCCGTATTTTCCTTACTTCGTCCCAATCCGACAACAACCCAAATTATCCACAGCAATACTAATAACACGTATAACCCAACAAATCATATTAAACAGTCCCCCAAAACAGTTCCGTCTCGGCAACCATAGTAACGAAATAACGACACACCGAGCGATAACTCGTTTTATAATTCGCAACACATCTACCTTATCGTATTCATCCTTAGGAGTATATACCCATAATCACATTAACATATACAGAACGCCAAAACAGAATTTTCCGCATTTTTCTTTAATCAAAACAGCCCAAATACTAACACGGCACCACTAATAATCCGATTATGGTTTTCGTTCATACTTTGCACATTCAATAACTAAAACAAATTTCCTAAGCTACTGGTCACGTCCCCTTCTTAACATTAATGGCTAATTAACAATGACATTCTAAGGATTAACACACCAAGCAAAGAGATTACTAACCAAATTCTTTTGTAGCTGCTGGCCGAGAGTTGCATGGTTGGTTTTCTCCATTTCCATGGCTGCCTAAGCTAAGTGGTGAAGAAGATGATATGTTTGCAATGAATTTCACCACCTCATTCATAATATGAAGTGGAGGCAGCCCCTCTCTACACGTGCCCCACTAAGGGCCAGCTCCCAATCTGATTTCTTTTAATTAGCCTTGAGTGTTGGGGCCCACTTGATTAAGTTAATCCTAATCAGCCACTAATTAATCCCTCACTTAATGTTAATGACACTTACATTAGCCAAATCATACTTAATATCACATTTGGAATTAACATCCTTGCCTAATATTTCTTTAATCACTTGGAACTTAAAATAAAATCTCATTCCCTGGACTTACATCTACTAGTTCATGACGCGCACTACGTATAAAAATACGAGGCGTAACAGTTTACACTTCAAATATTTGTGGTTATATTAATTCGTTGTTTTGAGTTTATACAAAAATAATTGAACTATAAAAATATATCCGCAAATTATACAAACTTGTGAATCATACAAACTCTAGAATTATACAATGAGATAGCTTAAACTGTAACTACAACCCGTAAATATGCAAATTATAGTTATGAAACATAATTAAGTTTATTGATATACCGTGGTTTCACGGTATTTAAATACTTTTTCCTTAAGTTTAGTGTGTCCAAAAGCCTTTTTGTACTAATTTTTATGTAAGTTTCTCTTTATTTGCAGGAAATCTGTCTAAAAGATGAATGCGGAGGTTTTTGAGCAAGAAATACAGAAAAGTACTACCTATGGAGCTTGTGACGGTTCGTCGTGCTCGTGACGGTCCGTAGGTGGCATCGTAGTGCAACTGCTGAAAGAAGATGGGGAATTCTGACCAAGTGTGGGGTTACGGAGTGCGTGGACCGTCGTAGCCATGATGGTCCGTCCTGCTGGTTCGTCACGAAGATCAGAGTCCTAGTACCCAAATTTCAAGAGTTCAAGTGTTTTGGAACGGAGACCCTCGACGGACCGTCGTGCCTGTGACGATCTGTCATACCTGCCGTCTAGGGTAATGAAGAGAGCACTAGAAGAAATTGCACAAGTATGGGACGACGAAATCCATGACGGCCCGTCGTGACCACGATGATCCGTCGCGAGGTCCGTCGACCCAACCGCGTTTTGACAGATTTCCAGCATAGAGAGTCCTTATTTAATTTGGTTTTCATTTTTTATAAATAGTTCGAAAAACCTCATTTTTGGGGTTAAACTCTTGATTATTTTTAGACTCTTTGTTAGACTCTTGATTATTTTTGGACTCTTTGTTAGACTCTTGGTTATTTGAGCTTCTTTTGTGGATTAGACTTGGTGATTATTGTTACACTTTTGGAGAATCTTTAGTCTTCAATTAATTTCAGTAATTGATTGTTGGTGACTTTTGTTGATTAATCAAGTGAACTTTTGGATTTTATTCTTTCTCATTGAAGTAAGTGCATGAATTCTTATATTACATATTTGAATATTGGGATTATGACTATGAGTAACTAAACTCCTAGTTCGGAGTGACAAAATTAAACTCAATCCGAACAAACACATTTAGGTTTGGGTTGGTTAGTGACCCTCATATTTGTTAGCTCAGTCTATTTCAACTCCACTCATTTCAACCTATTAAAAATTGAGTTGATATATAATTCAAAATTGATTTTTGAGAAATCTTGGCAAAATATTGTGTTGAAACTTTTTTTTGATCTTATATTTATATATAGTTATGATAAATATTTGTTTATTAGATACTAAAAACTTATATACTGTCAAAACAAATGAAGCTATTAAAACTTAGTAAAAATTGGTAAGGTGGGTTGGGTTATCACCTATTACTAACCCGTTTTGACCCAATCCATTTTGGTCCAAATAAATTTGGGTTGAGTATTGATTCGTTTATTGTCTTGATCCATTTTGACATGTTCAAATTTAGCCAAATTCACGTAATTGTCACCCCCAATAATGATTTAGACATGAATCTCACATTTGCAACAGTTTAGACATGAAACTACAAAAATAAAAGTTTAAATACACAAATTTTGACACTTATCTCAATATCTAACTATTACTAATTACATAATACTGTCATTCAATTCATGTAATTGCATACGAAGTCACAAAAGTACATTCTGATGCGTTCTTCCCCTCGTCTTCTTCCTTGTATGACCTTTTCCCCAGCACTAATGAGTAATGGTTGTTTTGCTATTTCTTCTCTCCTCCTTCTTCTTCATTATATCGTAGATGTTTTTCTCCTTCATTCGTCTTCTTTTACATTTTCAAAATTTATGTGTCATAAATATATATCGTTTCAAGAAAATAATATATCAAAAGACTCAAAATATTGAGAGGAGCTCATATCAAAATTTTGGGATTACTTAGAGGATATTAAAGGAGATTGAGATGAAAAAGACTGATATGTAATGTATAAATATTGTATAAATAATGTAATGCACATCGATATACATCTCTTATACAAAGTTGTACATCATTTATACATGATTATACACTATTTATACAATATAAATACGTTGTGAATAAATATTGATATATTGCATATACATATAACCATTTTGTTGAAAAGAATTTTTGTGGTTATAATAATAAATTTATTTTCTAATTATGAAATGGTTAATTATCTGAATGCATCAATAGAATCATTTTTATGCATACTGATAAGTATCCTTGAAATTTAAGTTTTTGCATTAACTGTCCTTATTTTGGGTTGGTCTTTGACTTCACCAATAAATCTAATGACTTTTAACTTTTTTCTTCTATTGTCATTTAATAAAATATTATAGATCAAAGTACACTTATCTATTTCGATCTAATTTGCTCGGGATAGATCAAAAACTATTGTACCACTCGATATAAGTTGTGTAATATTTTTCAGAATTTATCATAATGTTTTGTAACACGAGTTTGACTTTTGAGATGTATGTTATTTATCTCTTTTTGAGAGAGAAAATTGATAGCTAATGTGGAACTATAAAGTATGTGTAGGCCTGTTTTTTTTAAAAGTAAAATTAAAATATATTTTGCCCTCATGGTATATAATTAAATAACTTGTGGGATGTTAATAGTAAAAGCATATAAATGTATACTACAAAACGTTGTTTGTTATTTGGTATCAAGGACATGATTTATTATGTCTTTTATAACATGCCTTGTGAGAGATGTTATACTTATAGTAACCTGTATTTATAAGGTTAACCAATGAATAGAAATAGAAATAAGATGAAGCAGAAAATACATAAAATACAAAAAGTAATCTGAGTCCATAGAAACTACTGTGTGTCGTTAAGAAATTTAATCCCCTCACTGTACCCAAGGTTATGGATTAATTTCTCCCAAGATAAAACAGATTAAACCTGTTAAAGAAATAGCGGTACCTCAAATTTCTTTAACTTCATCGAACTTCAGAACAGCAACAAGTCACACAGACTCAGTCGATCGACACTTTGATTTTATTTGAGAGAAAAATAAATGCAGAGAAGGAAAAATTTTCAGTGTTTGAAAAATCAAAAATTGACTTCCTTTTATAGCCATTTTCAGCAAGGAACGTGTCTATTCAGAGAAATTTGTTCAGACCTGTTTTATCCAGAAAGTTGTGTCTTTTTGAAAAAATAACAACTTTTCAGAAAAATGTGTCTGTTAGGAAAATAACGACTTTTCGGAATGTTACCGTTACCCGTAAATTTATAAGAGATAATATTAACAGGATTTATACAAAATTTATCAATCAATCAATCACATCATTTGTCGAAGCCGAAGCCGAGCGAGCGACGACGACGGCGTGAGGGGGCATTTACTTCTTAGTTCTTTAAGAAGTAATGGAAGTGTTTCCTTATATAAAGACAACAATTTCCCTTTCTTTTGCCGATATGGGAGAAATGACTTTTCATTTGCACTTTGCAAATGACTTTTCATTTTTCCTCCAAAATAGTTCCCTCACTTTTCATATTCTCTCTTTTCTTTTCCCATTCACACTTGTTAAATCCCAACAAAAAATTATGATACAAAAATATAAATTTGATTCAAAAAAAGTTATTTGTTACTTTAGTTTCAGTGATATTTTGACCACATATTTATTACTTAAAATGTTAAAAAATAAAAATTAATGACCACAAATTTAAGAGACAGAAACTACACATAAATTTCAATAATTAATGATAAACTTTCTTCACTTAGCCCATATCCAATAAACATTATATTTGAGGACTCCAACAATTTAAACTTATTCAATTGCCATAACATATTGCTGACACGTGTGATATAAACATAGTACATCTCATTATTTTCCTCATACCAATTTTTATCCATATGATTATTGTGTCACTAAGGATGATTAATCAAAATTTTCATTATAACACATCTCTTTTGTAGAAGAAATAAATTTCTTTCATGAAAAGTCGATCAATCACGTTTCTCATCATATGAATTTGTCTTATACGAATTATTGCTATTGTGCCTTTTATTTTAGGAAAAATTATACATAATAGCAAAAATTTAAATTAAAATAAATTTTCTAGCTACTATTTCATATAAATGTAATGCGCAGCTAATGTTATAGTATTTTTGCCATTCAGGGACCCGCAATTTTTTAGGAAAAATTATATATAATAGCATATTAATAACCTAAAATTAATGGAGTAGCTAGGGTTTGATTTAATTGTGCTCCATAGCAAACGTTTGCAAAAAATTGTCAGGCGCCTCTCTCCCAAATATCTCGCTCGCCACTCTCCTCTAATCTCTCGCTCGCTTCCTCACTTTTTATACAAACACAAGTGTATAAAAATGTTTCTAATTATATAAAACAGAGAAAATTGTATAAATACATATATTTTTGTTCCTCTCATCCAGACCTCGCTCGCCACCCTCGCCTTTCTCACTTATACAAACAGAAGCGAAATGTATAAATTGTGTTTCTGCTTGTATAAAGCGTGAGAAAATTGTATATACACATGCAAGTACATCTATTTTCGTCTTATACACTTATAATTATACAATAAAAATACTCCCCTGCCCAGTTTCTTTTGCCTTTCTCTCTTTCTCGTTTTATACAATTTTCAAATTGTATCTAATTTCTCTCTTTCTCGTTTTATACAATTCGATTCAATTGTATATTCCTTGTCAAGTCTCTTTTGTCTTTATCTCTTTCTCATTTTATACAAATTCAAATTGTATATAATCGTTCTATACACTTATAATAATACAACTCGTTTTATACACTTCGTTTTTATACAATTCTCTGCCCAAGTGTCTTTCTCTTTCTTGTTTTATACACTTCGTTTTATACAATTTGCTTCAACTGTATATGTATAGCGAATTATACAGAATCTATGTTTGCTATGGATCGCAATTATGCAAACTTTGCTATAGCATACTCATATGAATTTTTTACTTTCTATATGTGAAAATTTCCCATTTTTTTAACAAAACGAAAGATTTTGATTTTTTTAAACCAACCCAATAAAGGGTCATTTATTTAATAAAACAAAAGGATACATAATATACCCAAAAGTGATATGCATTGAACGAGAAAAAATAAAATAAAGCAGAACAAAAATGAAAGTGCTCCATTTCATCTGCTCCGATCTCTTCACCAAACTATCGCATCTTCTCCGATGAAAATCCAGAGTGCAGATCTCCATTCATCTCACAACACCTCCGCACAAACTACAATGTACAAAACACAAATTTGGTGCAAATCATTTTATCGCCAAAATTCTCACTAATACTATGATTCAACTATTTTTCTCTTCCATTTTCTTTCAACTTTTCCTATAATCTCTCTCCAAATCAATTTTGTTTTAATCGATTAGGCCCCATGCATTTCAAGAAATGAAAGAACTATTTTTATGCAATTTTCTTTGTATCTTTTCTTTCCGAATTTTTCCTAAAATCTCCCTCAAGTCAGTTTTTATAAATGCATATAGTTTCGTCCGATACACTTATAATTATACAAATAAAAATCTTTTTCTACCAGTTCTCTTTTGCATTGTCTATCTTTCTCGCTTTATACAAACACAAATTATATAAATCACAATGTATGAGTTGTATTATATAAAGCGAGAGAGATTTAATATACAAATGTTTTATTTCTATCCAATTGTATATAAATTCAAAGTTTATGTAGATATATAAACACAATCATTAATAAGTATACATAGCAATAACATATATACTATTGAATTGAGAGACTTTTAGTGATTTATACAAACAAGAGGCTATCACCGATTTATACAAAGGAGAGACTGTCAGTGATTGATACAAGTGAGAGGCTGCCAACGATTTATACAAAGGAGAGACTGCCAGCTATTTATACAAAAGAGATGTTGCCATCGATTTATACAAATTAGAGGATGCCAACGATTTATACAAAGGAAAGGTTTCAAACGATATACAATTGAGAGACTTTCAACGATGTATACAAATCAAGGCTACCAACGATTTATACAAATGAGACGCTGTCAACAATTTTATACAAATCTGATGCCTTAACGATTTTACAATTTGATGCTCCATAATAAACTTTAAGTTTGGTATGGGGCGCAATTATGCAAACTATAGTTATAGCATACAAATATAATTTTTATATTTGTTATATGTGAAAGTTGCTCTTCAATTTAACCTTATCATAATTATTATTTTCTTGTCGCATCTTCTAAGTTTATATTGGTCTATAAGATCCATTGATACAATTTTGTCTTTAAACTATAGTAAGAAATTAAACATTTTCATGTGTCTCAAACAAATCATTTTTTTTCATCCAAATATTTCAAGTGTAGTCTTTAGACACTCCACATCTATCACCTAGGTGTCATGTCAATCATACCAATTCAAATAGGCAATCATTCTTTCCAGTACTTTCATTGGTGTAGAGGCAACTCACTCAATTGTCAAGAAACTAACTATGAGGACATTCTTATTTCGTTGATCTCTATACCATCCTTTCCATTACATAAGTATTATTGGACTAGAGTGCCCCTAAATTAACACCTCAATCTGCTGACTTTCCGATTCAAACTGCGGTTTGTATCTGTTCATGTGTTGTTTAGACTGACCTACCCTGATCACATTATGAAAAAAAATCTCACACCTCATTCGAGACATCATCTCCATATAATAATGACAAAACTAAGAACATATTCTTATTATCAGTAGAACATACAATGAGAAATGTCAGAATTTCTACAACCCAATTTCGCAGCACAAGAAATGAATAAAAGAAGAAAAATAAACTTATAAATTTTCTTATAACCTCTTGTTTATACATGAAGCTCTATATATTTATAAGCAAAACTCTACTTATTCGTTATTCATAATTCACATCACTTGTGCACCTAGTGTTATGATACCACATTATCATGACATAGAATTTCACCTACGACGTTATATGACTTATCCATTAAAATTTTGACCACAATAATTTTTATTTGAAATCTGTAAGAATTTATGATTTTCAATCTTGGAGTTTGCTTCTAGAAAAATACAATTTTCAAAGAATTTGAGTACGATAAAAATTATATGATTTGAGAGTCTTATTGTATTTATGAATTCATTTTTTTTTATTAAGGTGCCAATACATCATCCTATTACATGCTAAGACTTGAACTCTATAACTAATACATTATTTTACTATTTTTTACGTTAACATAATAGTCATATCTCATTATTAAATATATAAAAGTCGATTAACACTTAGGAGATATTTTCATTGTTCAATATATAAAGTTTGAATTATAATAATGTCTTTACATGATTTTACTATAATTAATAATTTATATGAAGAATGGTAAAAATGTTCATAAACTATGTGAAATTAAACAAAAATGATTTCCGTTAATAGTGTGGTCTAAAAATTTCCATGTCAACATAGTTTGCTTCAAACATGTAACACTCTAGAAATTTCTAAGTTAAGCCCAAACAATTCTTGAAATGCGTAAAAGTTTGTATTTAGTGACTCTTGATTTTTCTTTGATTTTTAGGTAAATTCTTTAGTGTGAGAATGATTTTGGATATTAATTAAGATTATAAAAAACTCCTCACACAAAGTTGAGTCGAAAGTTTCCTTACCGATTAAGTTTTGACATAAGACTTTACTTAGGTCAACTTAAAACGATCACATCTCTTAGAATATAAAGTGTTACATGGATCATAACCTATCAAATTAAAGGTCTTTGAATTATCTATCAAACACCATCAGTTTCACAACAATTAGATCTTTGAGTAAAACGTATGACCATTTTAGTAACTGGTGTAATGAAGTTCCCTTTTAGCCACGGAAATTTTTTAAATAAGGTAATTTTATTCTCTTTATATCACTAGGAATACCTTAAAAACGTATTTTTTAACTCTATAAAGTCCTAAACAATCATATTTTCATTTTTCAATCCATTATTCTTTTCTCTATCAAACTCTATGGCAAAGCTTTAAGGAAAAATTAAAGTAGAAGACTTCATTCAAGATTCTTTCCATCTTTTCCAAGATTCTTCTTCAAGGTAAGTTTTTCTCAAAGAATTTCATTCTTTCCAACTCAAATTCCTCCATACAATTATGAGTCACTAATGAAAATCATAAGTCTTAGCCATAAAGATTTCAAGAAACTACTTCAAGAATCTTAAGAAAGGTTTTATTTTTTATTTTTCTCATTTAAGCTAGAGTTTCAAGGCTTCTAATCAAGTTCTTCTTCAAGATTCTTCAAGAACCTGATTCTTTCAGATATGAAAGGCTATCATATGTTGGACTAGTTCATCCTCATGCCCTACATCTACTTTCAGATCAGTAAAAGAGTAATCTAGGATTCTTTTCCTAGACTTGAGTATTCTAGAGAGAAGTTGATTTTGAGTTCCTGAGTTCATGTTTCTTTTAAAGAAATTTCATTCCTAAGTATTAAGATTCTATATTTTTATTGATATCCTAGAGTTGATTTGTTTATTTCTATAATTCAACATCAACCCTATTTTGTGTTATAAATCTTTTGAAAATTTTCAAAGCCAACACTTGAGTTTTAAATTGAGTTTTTGAGGAAGAAAAATGAGTTTGAGGAAAAGTTTAAATGTTCTATTTCATAAAGAGTTAAGAAAGTTTAAATATATATATATATATATATATATATATATATATATATATATATATATATATATATATTTATATATGTACCTATGTTGATTATTGGACTTTAAAGATAAGTTCATAAGTGCATGTTTTAAGAAGGTAAGCACGTCTCTTGTGTTTGAAAAGTATTTCAAGTAATGTAAGAAGTCCATTACTTGTAATAGATGAATTGAGCACAAAGTTATGTTAATTATTTTAGGAGTAGTATCGAGCACCGAGCTAGGTCAGATTCTCTTATGATTCGACAGTCCCACAGAACTACGTAGCTAAAGTAGGATTGGATAACATTGACTCTTTGTCACATCCGGGGAGCACCCCCTAGAAGTAACATGGTGTACTTGAACTCTCGAAGGTCTTATACACGCCCACAATTATCATTCATCGCATCGACATAGTAAATTTAGCAAAAAATTTAAAACTTTTCATAGCACCTCATATGCTAGAATCTTTACATCATATAAGTATAAAATATAAGTCATAATACATATATAAACTCTAATTCATTTTGCCATCTTAGACTCAACAACATTAGAATAAATTAGGGACACGACCCTTAAGACATAAACATAAGTACAATGTTTAAGACTTTACAGTAAACCATACTATAGGAAATCCTTGGATTTAAGAATTCCTTTCCTTGAGCTTGAGAATCACATATAAAGCTCTTGAATCATATAGACATCCTTTAAGCATCCATAACCTACACTTTGTGTAAAAAGTTGAGAAGAATGGGATCAGTACAAGAATGCACTAAGTATGACAACTATGCAGAAACATGCATTTAAAATGGATATTTTCTTGAAATCATACTTCATGCCTTTTTTGAGTAAATCTTTATAAAACCTTGAAACAATGGCATTTATATCATTCATACACTTCATATAAACATATTCAAATGTCAAACATTTCATAGAATCACATATAGGATTTATTACATTTTTGAGTCACAGTAACCCTTTAGTGATACTTGGTGCAATGCATCACCTTAGGACCACAAGGAAAACTATACATAATACTTACACAAGCCAACACATATCATCATACAAGTATAGTACAACATAGACATAGTTAAGTCAAGACCTTGATCATATAGTCAACAAGATCAACATCATGCATAAAGACTCATATCATGAACATCTTCATAACAAGTAGAAAAATACTACAATGTCATATAAAAAGAACACATACATAGTGACATGCATTAGAACATCTTTCTAGAACTTCCTAAGGAGCTACTTGTGCAATGTTTAGATGGGTTCATTTACTTCCACCTATCCTAAGTAACCTCCCTTAAGTCATTCTATTTAGGGTACTAGTCATTTACTTCCATTGTCCATTTTACTTTAGGGAAACTATAGCCTTAACCGACATAGACCATGTGATGCTAAACATGGAATCCGGTGTCATAGAACCCTACACCGAAAGAAGGTGGTCTACCGGCCAAAGTAGAACCAAATGTGACATAGCTTTCTAGGTGGATTCACTAGCTAGTATCCTATGATGGCAACATAGTTATGCAACTTGGAGGTACATGTGAAAACCATCTTTATGCCAAGATTAGGCATTGTTGTTATTCACTTAGGGAAACCCTATTTATGTCCATTGAGGCATAATGGTTATCCACCTCATATGAGATTTATGCTGACCTACCTTCCTACCATAGGAAGGGAGACATACTTATATTCAAGTTCACTCGGTGCTAAGCTAAGTTCCCTTCATTGAAAACCTTTATTATATTTTTATTTTATAAAACATAGGTTTAGGAGAGTCATCCCCTTATATGCTTAACTCATAGGTTATAGATGAAAGTTCATCAACCTAAATCATGTAAAGAATTTCTTCACATGAACATAGCATATGTAAAGCATCATCTAGTTTAAGGTACACAAGAACACACCATTCAAGGCCCCTCTCTTGACTAGGCCTTCATACATATGTGTGTGTATACATATATGTGAGAATAACTTTGACATAACACATTAAGATACACATGTTCATACATACATATTCATACATATAGAAATCAAAACTAGAACTATCCTACCAAGGAACACATGTGCAATGTATAGGCAAAGTCCAATACCTTTGACCATACTAGTACACCTATCACGTCATCCTAGCTAAGGAAACACATATCATGATTTCATAAACATCATCTTAACATGCATAGTAGTAGACACTAGTGAATATGAGAACTACCTTTCATTTTGACACCATGACCTATACTACTTGTAACATGCATGTAAAGTGAGTGTGTGTGTACATTGGTCAACATGATCACATAATGGCTATCAACAACATATTGAGGCAGCCATCCTCGTAGACCATAATACTCTTTCAAGCATAAACCACACAACACACAATAGCATAGGAGACAAGCCAACTTCATATTACACTTAAGACTCCTAACTTGTGTTATTCATGCATTCACATAAGGGTACATATGTAAGAGATTATTAACCATTTTTATCTCATCAATGGCAGCACCTATACTTTACCCTAACATGGATATACACATGCTTACACAATAGTCATACAACCTAAATCACAACTAGAATAGGAAAGTAGGCATAAGATTCACATAGTATCATCATAGGCACATGTTCATATATTCATCAATTTGCCTTCATGGCCATGGTCAACAGATATATAGATTGACAATAAAGTAAACACCGCCACCATAAGTGGACCATACCACACAATGTCATACAAGGCTTCATCAACATTACTATAAAGAAATAGAGAAGTAGAAGAGTAGAGGAATTCTTACCAATCCTTTAGCCTTTGTCACCATTGACCATTACTACTCTTTTATCAATAAATCAAGTATAGGGCAGTAGCTTAAGGTACCATAATCATACATGAAGTTAAGCATAAGCCACTACAAGGTCACATTACAACAAGTACAATACATTAACCTACTAGAATGTAGAAGGACATAGACCATCAACCAATTTAAATTGCATGGATTATAATTCATATTTCATTAATAATATAAATCCAAGGCATTAGTTAATCATATCGAAAACGTGCTTAAAGCTCTTCAAGATCAAGCTACTATCGTAGGCATTAAACTATCAATTCAATGTAGAGTAGAGAGAATAGGCCATCATATTAATTTTCCCAAAGTATTAATCATCAATCATATTTTACCAATAAATTACATACAAGGCAGTATCTAACAAGATAGGAAATCAAGTCTTATTCATACTTTATTCATCTTAGAATATAGATCACATCACCTACATAACATTATCAATTCATATACTAAGAGAATATAAATCAATTCATGTAAGCCTTTATTTAATTTAATCATCAAGGATTTAGACCCACAATTCATCCATATTATAGCCTAAAATAGTAGCTAAAAGCAACTCAACGTAATCAAAAGTCTTACAACAATTGACTTAAAGCAAACCTTACAATAAATACATAGATTATAGGTTAGTTTGTTTCAAATCTTCATACATGGATTCACATGGGTAATTCATCAATGATTCACCATCAATATAAATACTAAACAGTAGACATAATCATATTAACATAATTGAATCACAAATCGACATGCATAAGATCAAGATCATAAAGCCACACATAGGCTAAAATCAAGTTTGTGAAGAGCATGGGTTCATCATGCGATAGGATTGAAAATCACGTTCAAATCATTAGATAATCAAGAATACATTCATATTATTCTTTTGAAATCAATTTAAGAAAGAACCCATGGCTAGAATAAAGAAGAAGAACTTGATCATATTTTTCTCTTTGAAAACTTTGGGATTAACTCTCTAGATGGAAGGATAACTAGAGATGAAGGATCATTATACATTTATCTACATCAAAATCTCTGAAACTTGATAAATCATCCATGAAAATTCAAGCTCCAAGCTGTTCTTGAGATTCACCAACAATGAAGGTTCTAGAGAGAATATTTTTGGAGGGAAAAGTTCAATTTGTGTGAGTTGGTTTGGGAATGGGTTGATCAAGTTTTTGATCACTTAAATACACCAAAAACTAACCAATTAAATCATGTGAGGTCAGGTTAGCACATGAGATTAATTTTCCATTCACCCCTTTAATGAAACAGTCCACATGCAACAGGTTGCAGACACTATAGACGGAACCATCTACTGGTCGTTGGTCACTCGACGGGCCGTGCATTGGCTTCCATCGATTGGTTCTTGGACAGTTTTTGGCTTGAGACCAGCCCAAGATAAGTACCAATCGATGATACCTCACCTATGGGCCGTTGGTTGACCAACTGGCCGTCGTTTGGTCCGTTGATTGGCAGTGCCAAGGCAGTGTCTCGACCAGCCTTGGGTCCTTCTTGTGGGGCCTTTTGTGGGGCCCTTTAGAAGTCGTACCCGGATGTTTCCAATGTAAATACAACCCTTAACAAATTTTGGAACTTCCACATAATTTTCACCCAAATCAAACACCTGCAACTCGTCCAAACAGGCTAGGCCCCATCAAGTCACACGTTGAGCGTCTTAAAGGGTATCTTTCGAATGTCTTGGACGTTCGTGGTCGTTTGACCTCCAAAATTCTCGAAACTTCATATACCATCTTTAAAAATTATTATAAATCATTTTAGGACTTAAGAATCTCATGAAACACGGTATATAAACACACATGGATACAGCAGGCACATAGGCGACTAGTCGTTAAACGTTTTGGTCGTCCCTTGACGTTCGACTTCCAAATCACTTCAAACTTTACACACTGCCTCTAAACCCTATTATAAGTCATTTTAGAACCTTAAATACATAATAAAAACATGTTAGTATCTAGACACCCTATCTCATTTTGGGGTCTTACAATATTGCCCACTTGGGAACATTCGTCCTCGAATGACACTTAAGGCTCTTTAATCACAACAAGGACTTCAAAACATCATAGATAAGTTCATAAAATTTTTAACAACATCAAATCAATTTAGCACTCAATGCACACAAGCAAGCAAAACCATTACTCACTCACTCTTTAATGCATCAAACACAAAGGCTCTTATCATGTTTTTAGGAGGAACATCCTTCTCCTAATCATAACATGGTCATTACACCTTAATTCATTAAGAGATCATCTTGCAAGGCCACACATATGCAGATTTCAACAATGCCCAAAACAAGTAGGCACTCATACTTCAATGCACATAGACTTGAGTTAATTGAATGGACAAAGATCTTCATTAGTTAGACCTAGTGCCATGAAGGTCATACTCAATCATACCATTCTTAGTGGTGTCCATAGAGGAATGTACTTCTCCTCAACACACTTACATGTATCATGAGTTCACACCTAAGCAAGGTACAAGGTCAATTTCCTCTTAAAATGAGAAATTCTCAACTTTTAACCAAGACATGCTCATGATTCCTTCCTAGTGAAGTCTACATGGTAAGTCACACCAAGCACATCACAACAATTAGGAGAAGTAACTTCACAAAATATCATTTTCTAACATAGTAATCACCTTCACAGTAAGCATATTTTGAGAGGAATCACACAAATCATAGGCACACACATGAGCACTTAGCTAAACATGATTTTACTTTCAAGAATGAGCCTACAATTATGCATTCCAAATCATAAAAGTCAATAGTTTTTAAGAGACTCAACATATTTCATTTTAAAGAGACTCAACTTTTCATTATAAGGCTTAACATTACACCTCATAAGTGACTAAAACAAGTTTCTTATCTTACCTCTTGAAGTCAAATGCACAACTAGCATATCAAGATGTAATTTAACATGAGAAAACATGGATGTTATCAAAAATTTTCTTGCATGCACCTTGGAATGTTTACAATATTTTTAAGGTAATGTCAATCAATGCATACCAAACATATAAGGTCATGCAATTCATACTTAATGCGAAACTCTTATTCATGAACAAGATTACTAAAAATTCAATAGATTCAAGTTCAAGCCAAAATAGAAGGTTAATGGTAGAAAAATATCTACAACCTTACTACTCCATCACCATCCCCCACTTAGGGTAAATCCAATTATGAGCAACTTAACCCAACCTTAAGAGGATCTTAACTAAACAACCTTCATTTTCATCACTTAAAAGTGATTATAACTTTGGAAGGGATTTACAGTAAGTTATCATAAGAACACCAATGTATTCTAAACCTTATCATCCAGGCAATTTATCCCCAATTATCAAGTTAGATTATCTCATTCAACCACATAAGGTTTTCATACAATACAATAGACACCAAGGTCTTCATTATTAGGGGAAATAATATAGGAGACTTAGTCTTAAGGACTCTTTTATTTTTTTCAACATTAATATAAAGTAACTTCTAGGTCAGTCAAACCCACATCATCACCCTACATACATAAGAGTACTACCCTTAATTCTAGGGAAACATCAATTCCACAACATAAAGGGACTCACAACATAATAAGAAGTTGGAAACAATCCTACAACTCATCATGCCATAGGACTCTCATTCTTCATTCCAAATAGAAAAACTCCTCTTTAAATTCATTATCATGCTCATATGCATCAATTCTATACAAAGAACTCCAATCCATTCTAAGCAACTTATCAAGGACCACATATATACAAAGAGAAACATTGAACACCTTTAAGCACATATTCTTAGTAGCATGCTTCCATCGGTAGTAACTAAGCATTTCAATTTCAAATCATAGTATTAGGCTACCATCATACAAAACCATATAGTAACACATTATTCCCAAAAAAACTTATTCTAACCATAACTAGCATGCTTTAAACATATTATGACACACATTCTTCAACATAACATGCTATTTCACGTTAACTTCATATATAGCCAAAATTGGCATCACATCATCAAAATATACCAAAATTCACCTTCATACATACTCATTCAAACCGTAAAACCAAGATAAGCATTTAAACTCACCTTTTATCCCTCAAACATAAAGATAATCTCATCCAAGCAATCACATCTAAAAGACCACCGGATAAGAAAACATAAGAGAGAGATCTTATAGAGTTAAGTTCTATGGCACGATATGAGAATAATGAAAAAGGAAAACTCTATCGTCCTATAGCCTCTCGTACCATTTGATGTGTCGCGACTCACCACCAATTATACAAGACTCTACTAGATGTGGCAATATGAGACTTGTTGGACCCTAAAACCACTTTTAAAAATCTCGTGCTCTGATACCACGTTTTCACATCCGAGGAGCACCCTCTAGAAGTAACATGGCGTACTTGACCTCTCGGAGATCTTATACAAGCCCAAAATTATTATTCATCGCATCGACATAGTAAATTTAGCGGAAAATTTAAAAAATTTCATAGCACCTCATATGCTAGAAACTTTACTTCATATACGTATAAAATATAAGTCATAATACATATATAGACTCTAAGTCTTTTTGTAATCTTAGACTCAACAACATTAGAATACATTAGGGACACGGCCCTTAAGTCATAAACATAAGTACAATATTTAAGACTTTACAATAAATTATATTATAGGAAATCCTTGGATTTAAGGATTCCTTTCCTTGAGCTTGGGAATCACATATCAAGCTCCTCAATCATATAATCCTTTAAGCATCCATAACCTAAACTTTGTGTAAAAATTAGAGAAGAATGGGATTAGTACAAGAATGCACTAAGTATGACAACCATGCAAAAACATGCATTTAAAAGGGATATTTTCTTGAAGTCATACTTCATGCCTTTTTTTGAGTAAATCTTTATAAAACCTTGAAACAATAGCATTTATATCATTCATACACTTCATATAAACATATTCAAAGGCCAGACATTTCATAGAATCACATATAGGATTTATTACATTTTTGAGTCAAAATACAGTGAGCTCAATTCCCTTAATAGTCAACTAATTTCCTTTTTTATTCATTAACTTCCCAAGTAACCCTTTAGTGATACTTGGTGCAATGCATCACCTTAGGACCACAAGGAAAACCATACATACTAATTACACAAGCCAACACATATTATCATACAAGTAAAATACAACATAGACATAGTTAAGTCAAGACCTTCATCATATAGTCAACAAGATCAACATCATGCATACAGACTCATATCATGCACATCTTCATAACAAGTAGACAAATACTACAATGTCATGTATATAGAACACATACATAGTGACATGCATTAGAACACCTTTCTAAAACTTCCTAAGGAGCTACTTGTGCAATGTTTAGATGGGTTCATTTACTTCCACCTATCCTAAGTAACATCCCTTAAGTCATTCTATTTAGGGTACTAGTTATTTACTTCCATTTTCCATTTTACTTTAGGGAAACTATAGCCTTAACTGACATACACCATGTGATGCTAAACATGGAATCCAGTATCATAGAACCCCACACCGAAAGGAGGTGGTCTACCGGCCAAAGTAGAACCAAATGTGACATAGCATTCTAGGTGGATCCACTAGCTAGTATCCTATGGTGGCAACATAGTTATGAAACTTGGAGGTACATGTGAAAACCCTCATTATGACAAGATTAGGCATTGTAGTTATTCACTTAGGGAAAACCTATTTATGCCCATTGAGGCATTATGGTTATCCACCTCATGAGATTTATGGTGATCTACCTTCCTACCATAGGAAGGGACACACGCTCATATTCAAATTCACGCAATGCTAAACTAAGTTCCCTTTATTGAAAACCTTTATTACATTTTTACTTTATAAAATATAGGTTATGGAGAGTCATCCCGTTATATGCTTAACTCATAGGTCATAGATGAAAGTTCATCAACCTAAATTATGTAAAGAATCTCTTCACATGAACATAGCATATGTAAAACATCATCTAGTTTAGGGTACACATGAACACATCATTCAAGGCCCCTCTCTTGACTAGGTCTTCATACATATCAAAACTTTAACATTACACATTAAGACGCACATGTTCATACATACATATTCATACATATAGAAACCAAAACCAGAACTATCCTATCAAGGTACACATGTGCAATGCATAGGAAAAGTCCCATACCCTTGCCCATACTAGTACACCTATCAAGTCATCCTAGCTAAGGAAACACATATAATGCTTTCATAAACATCATCTTAACATGAATAGTTGTAGACACTAGTGAATATGAGAACTACCTTTCATTTAGACACCATGACCTATACTACTTGTAACATGCATGTAAAGTGATTGTGTGTGTACATTGGTCAACATGATCACATAATGGCTATCAACAACATATTGAGGCAGCCATCCTCTTAGACCATAATACTCTTTCAAGCATAAACCACACAACACACAATAGCATAGGAGACAAGCAACTTCATATTACACTTAAGACTCCTAACTTGTGCTATTCATGCATTCACATAAGGATACACAGGTAAGGGATTATTAACCATTCTCAACTCATCAATGGCAGCACCTATACTTTACCCTAACATGGATATACACATGCTTAGACAACAGCCATACAACCTAAATCACAACTAGAATAGGAAAGTAGGCATAAGCTTCATATAGTATCATCATAGGCACATGTTCATATATTCATCAATTTTCCTTCATGGCCATGGTAAACACATATATAGATTGAAAATAATGTAAACACCGCCACCATAAGTGGACCATACCACACAATGCCATACAAGGCTTCATCAACATTACTATAAAGAAATAGAGAAGTAGAAGAGTAGAGGAATTCTTACCAATCCTTTAGCCTTTGATCATCATTGACCATTACTACTCTTTTATCAATAAATCAAGTATAGGGAATTAGATTAAGGTTCCATAATCATACATGAAGTTAAGCATAAGCCACTACAAGGTCATGTTACAACTAGTACAATACATTAACCTACTAGAATGTAGAAGGACATAGACCATCAACCAATTTCACTTGCATGTATTATAATTCATATTTCATCAATTATATCAATCCAAGGCATTAGCTAAGCATACACTTAATCATATCGAAAACGTGCTTAAAGCTCTTCAAGATCAAGCTACTATCATAGGCATTAAACTATCAATTCAATGTAGAGTAGAGAGAATAGGCCATCATATTAATTTTCCCAAAGTATTTATCATCAATCATATTTTACCAATAAATTACATACTAGGCAGTAGCTAAAGAGATAGGAAATCAAGTCTTATTCATACCTCATTCATCTTAAAATATAGCATTATCAATTCATAGACTAAAAGAATCTAGATCAATTCATGTAAGCCTTTCTTTAGTTTAATCATTAAGGATTTAGACCCACAATTAATCCATAATATAACCTAAAACATTATCTATAAGAAACTCAACGTAATTAAAAGTCTTACAACAATCGACATAAAGCCAACCTTACAGTGAATACATAGATCATATGCTAGTTTTGTTCAGATCTTCATACATGGATTCACATGGGTAATTCATCAATGATTCACCATCAATATACATACTAAATAGTAGACATAATCATATTAACATAATTGAATCACAAATCGACATGCATAAGATCAAGATCATAAAGCCAAACATAGGCTAAAATCAAGTTTGTGAAAGAGCATGGGTTCATCATGCAATAGGATTGGAAATAACGTCCAAATCAGTAGATAATCATCAATACATTCATATTATGCTTTTGAAATCAATTTAAGAAAGAACCTATGGCTAGAATAAAGAAGAAGAACTTGATCATAATTTTCTCTTTGAAAACTTTGAGATAAACTTTCTAGATGGAAGGATAACTATAGATGAAGGATAACCATACCTTTATCTACATTAAAACCTCTAAAACTTGATGACTCATCCATGGAAATCCAAGCTTCAAGTTGTTCTTGAGCTTCACTAACAATGGAGGTTCTAGAGAGAATATTTTTGGAGGGAACAATTTTTGTGAGTTGGTTTGGGAATGGGTTGATCACGTTTTTGGTCACTTAAATACACCAAAAAATAACCAAATAAATCATGTGGGGTCAGGTTAGAACATGGGGTGGATTTTCCAGTCACCCCTTTAATGAAACAATCCACAGGCAACAGGTTGCAGGCACCATCGAAGGAACCATCTACTGGTCGTTGGTCAGTTGATGGGCCATGCATTGGCTTACGTCGATTGGTACTTGGACAACTTTTGGCTTTAGACCTTACCAATATAAGTACCAATCGATGAGACCTCACCTACGGGCCGTTGGTTGACCAACTGGCCATCGATTGGCACTACCAAGGCAGTGTGTCGACCAGCCTTAGGTCCTTCTTGTGGGGACCTTTAGAAGTAGTACCCAAACGTTTCCAATGTAAAACAACCCTTAAAAAGTTTTAGACCTTAAAAATAAGTTTCACGCAAATAAAACACCTGCAAATCGTCCAAACAGGCTAGGCCCCATCGAGACACACGTTGAGCGTCTTAAGAGCTATCTTTCGAACGCCTTGGACGTTCTTGGTCGTTTGACCTCCAAGCTTCTCGAAAATTCATATACCATCTTTAAACATCATTATAACTCATTTTAGGACTTAATAAGCCCATGAAACACGGTATATAAACATACATGGACACATGAGGCACATAGGCGACTAGTCGTCAAATGTTTTGATCGTCCCTTGACGTTCGACTTTCAAATAACTTCAAACTTTACACACTGCCTCTAAACCATATTATAAGTCATTTTAGGACCTTAGAGACTTGATAAAAACATTTTAGGATCTAGACACCATATCTCATTTTGGGGTCTTACACTCTTCATACGATTCTTCACTGCCTCTGAGAAGACCAATTAGATGGATCTATAGTCACGATATCATCTTATACACGAATTGATATAGGATGTCTGACAACGTGAGGTGAAACGTTATATAATTTCTAGGTTCATGGTAATGATTGTCGGTTAGAGAAACTCCCCACAAGTAAGTATATTATTTTCGTGTTGCTTTCACTGTTATTTTATTGTAAAGCTTAAATGATTTTCACTTCATGTTCATGTATTGATTCAATTGAGTTGCTTTCAGTCATTCCTTTCAGTTATTTGTTACTCAACCATATTACAGACACATATATTTCATGTACATTCGACATGGTTCCTTTAATGATGCAGATATAGGTGTTCATGATTATCAATATGCATTTTGTTGAGATCATTCTACACTCCAGTTAGCTTTGGTGAGCCTCCTTGTATTTCACAGGACTTCACAGTCACTTTTTGGTTAATAGTTTTGAGTATTCATGAGTCTTTTCCCGGCATCCTTCCTTAATAGTAGATACTTCATAGATAGTTAGTTTTAGAGAGTCTTTTGGTTTTCAAATATTTTATTTAAAACTTACATTTAATACTAAGTATATTCAGCAAAGTCTGGAGATTCAATAAATTGTTTTCAAACGGTTCTTTCAATTTGATGCTTATATATGCTCAAGTCAGTCTTTACCTTGTAGTTAGCCAGGATGAAGGTTCGCTTAGGGACCATTAATAGTTCTTGAGGTGCCGGTCACGTCCAGGGTGTAGGCTCGGATCATGACACATACCCCAAGCCCCATATGGGTGTATGGTTCAGAAATGTCATTTCCCTAATAAAACATTATTTTTTATTTTCCAAACACATTTGATTTCCTAATAAAAGTGTTACTTTTAAAGAATCCTATTTTGTTTATTTTCTTTTGAAGTCACTTTAACTAACAAATAAGTACAATTTTTCCCCTTCTAAATCTCATTTTATCAATTAAAATAGACTAATTCTATAATATATGTCATATGCAAGATTATACTAAAGCCTGTTTAAATTGGCTTAAAAGTCGGTCAAACCTACTACTAAGTCAATCTTTGACTTCTGAAAGTGTTTGGTAAGGTAAAAAATGATTTAAAATAAATTAAGAAGCGTTTGACAATGTAAAAAATGACTTAAAATAAGTCAAAAATGACTTAAAGTAAATCAGAAACCAAAAGAGGTCTCCTCCTACTTTTTATATTCAGTTTGACTTTTTATTTTTGACTTAAAAAGCTACTTTTTAAAGCCAATCCACGGGCTCTAACTCCATCATTAGTTATTATTTAGATAACGATAAAAAATTCCTAATATAATAGTTTTATCTTTTCTGAATATAAGTGGGATAGAAATTTGATGATAATAAAATATTATTATGAAAAAAATGTGTTTATAGAGAAAAGAAATATATTTATTTGATAAAAGATATTTTGACCTAATAAGTAACGATAAAAGTATTTTTAGACCAAACTATTAAGGGAAAATTACGTGAAATGACAAATATTTAGAATTTATTGTATAATATAGTAACACTTTCGGTTATTTTTAATCTGTGGCTACAATTTTCCAAGAGTTTGCTATTCCGTTTTCTAGTTGTATAAGTTTAGAATTTATATATTTGGTCTCTAATTATATAAATTTAGTATTTGTATAATTCGATTTCTGATTGTATAAATTCAGAATTGTATATGCTTACCCTAACTATTTATATACGATTTATGTAAAATTCATTATAAATTACCATGTTCGTATATTGGCAAGCGAAATATACAAAAAAAGTTCTGAAAAATTCCTCAAATATATAAATACTGAATTTATATTTATTTATCTTATTTGTATATTCATAAGTGAAATATACACACAAGCAAACGAAATATACAAACTACAACCTTCATTTGTATATACTTACCATGTTTGTATATTTGCAAATGAAATATACAAATGGGCAAGTGGAATATGCAATTGCAGCTTCTATAGCAAATATCTATGGAGAGCAATTATCAAAACTATAACTATGAAACACAATTATCAAAATTATAGCTGCAGAGTCTTATTATGTTTATTGTATGTGCTATTTTGGAATATAATCAACTATTAACGATAAATATAATTTTAGATCAAATCATTAATTTAAGATATTTTAATCTAGTTTTTCATAATTTAAAGACATTTTAATTTGTTTTTTTTTTTTTGGTAATATGTAACTTAGAGTGGGCATACAAAGAAAACTATTGATTGGGCATGCAAGATGACGCCTCTTTCATGCATTAATTGTCAATTAGTGGTGATTGGTGATCTGGGCTTCAATTATATATCAATGATATATATCGTTTCTTTACCTCGAACATTATTGACATATTTTATGCTTTATAAATGAACATGCTGCTGAATATTATATAATATATTACAATGGGAAATGAGATTTGCGAATATTTCATTTTCTTTAAAGAAATTTAAATTTAATGTGATGTAATTTTCATTAATTCCGTAGTAGAATTTTTTGCGTCTCTTTTAAAATATAACAACATAGATTGAAGAATTTAAAACTTCATTAAAAAAACACCTTCCTTCAATTGTGAACAAAGTGTAAACTTAGTAATTTTTTGTCTTAATATTGTTTTTCACTATACAAACCTTAAAATGTAAATAAAACATAACATTTTTCGTTCACTTCTAATATTTTTCATATTCTACTACAACATATCAACATAATGAAAGAATATATATATATATATATATATATATATATATATATATATATATATATATATATATATATATTTCTTCGACTAATAAATTGTATGAATGTGTATAGTCATTTGAGATCAGTAGATATGAAAGTAGTAAATGATTAGAATTTTTTTTAAAAAGATTATGATATTTTTTTAATTTTATAATAAACTAATATTTTTTATTTTAATTAAAATATATTAAAAAAAATAATATAAATAAAATATTATTCTGATTAAATTTTCTTTTTCCTACTCGAAAATTCTATGAGACTTGACTAAGAAAAAAGCAAAAAAGTCATTTCATCAAGTGCTATACAAAAGAACAAATTACTAGAAATGGGTAGGGGTGTGCAAAAATCGAACCGACCAATAAACCGAACCGATAAAATGTTATTGGGTTATTGTTATTGGGTTATTGGGTTTTTAATGGGTTTAGAAAAAATAATTTTTGGGTTATTGGGTCGGTTTCGATTTATCCTATTGGGTTATTGGGTAAACTGATAACCCAATAAGACGATATTTATTTACTACTTTACCCTTCCTCAATATTAAATATGCATAATTTAATACATAAACAGATTCAATATTAGCTTTTCATGCTATGTGATTTTTTGGTTAGGAAATTGGTGAGAACTTTGTTGATTATCTGGTGGATCAAACAACTATTCAAGATTGTCTCATTGAAATATTTTATTTTAGTTTTAATTCTAGTTCGTAATTGTAGGCGATAGCTTTTGCAAGTTTGTGAATATTAGTAATTTGATCAGCATTCAAAGTTTTCTATTATGTTTTGGCGGTAAGTTGGTAACATGTAATTATAACATACGTACTATTATATATTATTTGATCGACATTTTTTTATTGGGTTAACCGAAACCGAACCGATAACATCAAAAACCGATAAACCGATAAACCAATAAAAAGTTACTTATTGGTTTGTTATTGGGTTAGCATATTTTAAAACCGAAAGCCGATAAACCGAATCGATTATATGTAAAACCGAACCGAACCAACCGATGCACACCCTTAGAAATGGGTGCTTCCATATTTTGTCCTTTAGGCAAAGGACATTTATATCTACCTCAATAAAATAAAATAATTAATAATATATGGAAAAGGACAAAATGCAGAAATGATTTCTTTTGTGTCTCTTTATATAATTTGTATAAAGAAATAATTATACAAAGCCCTCAATGCTTTGTGTACGTTCTCTTGTGGTATTGTCTATTGGTTTCTTGTAAAATAGGTATGTAATTATTTCAAAAAAGTTACAAGATTAAATTTTTCGATAGAATAAAAGAGAAGAAAACTAGTCCATCCTGCAAAATAAACTAATGGTCAAAATATCACAACTTAAATTAAAATACATGAGTTTTGGATTTTATTGACTCCTCAGTTGTTCTTTTCTATCTAATTTCTTTTTAAAGTAATTATATAAAATATTTTTATAAGAATATGACTTAATTTTGTTTATATTTCAAAATCATAAACTTAAATTATTTATGCCTGATCCATTCATACAATGTTATTCCTTATTTTGTGAGAATTATTTTAAACCTCTTATATAATACTAGTGTTACAAAAATCATACACAAGTGAACTATTATACACCTAAGTAAATTTTAAGATAATTTAAACTGAACATTAAAAAATAAGCAAACTGAAATAAAAAATATAAATGTTACATGTTTCAAGTGAGAGAAGTTAATACTAATAATACAAGTCATCTGTAGTTCATTTCCTATTTAAAAGTTTTTAAAAATATTTTTAATCTTTCAAATAATCATATTGTGAATAAGATACTCAAATAGAAGTATTTATATTATTTCTTAAGTTTAATAAAATTAAATAGACACTTTTAGTATATATATATATATATATATATATATATATATATATATATATATATATATATATATATATATATATTCGTAATTTCTTTTTGTTTAAATTAAACATTCAATTCTATGGTAAAACAAAATTAATTCAAGCTAATATTTGTATTGATATTTTCATAGATATATATATATATATATATATATATATATATATATATATATATATATATATATATATATATATATATATATATATATATATATATATATTCGTAATTTCTTTTTGTTTAAATTAAACATTCAATTCTATGGTAAAACAAAATTAATTCAAGCTAATATTTGTATTGATATTTTCATAGTAGGGAGGATTTAAATGTTTGATTAGAGAATATAAAGATATATCTATAAACTAAATTATACTTCTCTTGTCCAACAATAATTATCCATTATTGATGTGATATTGGGATTAACAAGCACAACATAGTAGTATTTAATGGTAAAGGTAAAATAGATAGAACATGATAAATTATTTATTAATTTTATAATCTGAACATATATTATTGGACATTCAAAAATAATATAGATAACAAGTAAAGATAGACAAAGGGAGTATTACAGGCCTATTTAATATTTAATGGAGTTAAGGGGTAAAAATAAACATAAAATATTATAACTTTTTGGATTTCATGTTTAAACTATAAGATGTGTGAGTTTCCTATCTAAAGTATCACTAACAATTGGGAGAAAAAGATAAATATACCCTTGAATTTTCAAAAATGATATATTCTTGAGACTTTGATGCCCATGTCTTCCAAAAATTAGAGCATATATATTTTCCTTTCACTTTAACCAATGGACACGTGACATCATCATGTACCTTTACCCGATATTTTATTAAATTTAACCCAAAAACAAAGAACCCACCTGATTTAATAAATACCCGCCTAAATATTCTAGTATAGCTTACATAATTTCATAGTATAAAATCTAAATTACATTCTATCCCTATTATTTTTCTAATTACACAAATCTCATATTTTTAGGCATTTTGAATACATAACTTAGAATCCGGATACATTATTATTGATACATTATGTATCAATCTGTTGCACTTATTAAGGAGAAAAATGCTAAAAATTTAAATTAAGATCTCATAATATCCATCTATTGCACTAATTAAGGAGAAAAAAAATTGAAAAAAAATCAAATTATGATCATATAAATTGGGCTATTTCATTTCAAATTATTGTCAAGAATTCAATCATATAGTGTAACTAACCAAAAAATTTTAAAATAAATTTCTTCTTCTTGTTTATCGTTCTCTGTATTTCATAAATACTTTTGTCGAAATTTTGCATAAGCAAGGTGAATTGTGAAGGATACAAAAGTGATGGAATTGTTGTTGGACCAACGTTTTCTTTTGTAAATTTTCCAGTTCATCGAATGTCCTTTCTTTGATTCAAGATTGTCAAAAAATTTGAGATTCAAAATTCTTCTCTTAGTTCATTGAAGATCCTTTCAATTTTGATCCAAAATTGTTGAAAATTTTGAGTTTCAAAATTATTCTCCTGGTTCATTGAAAATCCTTTCAATTTTGATTCAAAATAATTAAAATTTTTGAGAAGATATACATCATGAAGCTCTTTTCAATTTAAATTAATAAGTGTTGTATTTCAACTAGATAATTAAATAAGAAAGTGTTGCTCACAAGACTTTAGTTTGAGATCGATACACTGTTGTTTGGTAATTGTTATGTATCATATACATTTAGTATAAATTCGAATTTATATATCATAACTAAGAAATTAGAACATGATATATTATTATTTATGTATCGTATTTTTTCGAGAAATAATAATTTAAAATTAAAAAATACATTAAACATGTAATTGTTCCAAATTAACTTCTTATTTTTGTGTGTGATACATAGCACAAACTTTATGTATCAAGTACATTGATATTGAACATGATAAACACTAATAAAAGATTCAAAAATATTAGAGTTATGTATCAACACCTTAAATATGAACATGATACATTGCATAAAACAAAGATTATTGTAGAAGTGATGTATCAGATCAATCATAACTTTAATAAAAACTAATTTTAAGA
Source organism: Solanum peruvianum (assembly GCA_027705065.1). Lineage (NCBI taxonomy): Eukaryota > Viridiplantae > Streptophyta > Magnoliopsida > Solanales > Solanaceae > Solanum > Solanum peruvianum. Next base: position 58,239,660 of record JAKWJD010001761.1, read on the forward strand.
CTCGATATAAACGAGATACGTTAAAAATCTGTATCTTTGATAGTGATTGTTGTGCAATGACAGATCCAACTTTTTTCTTCTTTTTTTGAACGTTTTTCAATAGTATACACATTTTAAAAAATAAATATTTTTCAAGAAAAATTGTCAATGACGTTATGATTAACTGAAATTGTAAAGGTTTAACAAGATTTCATTGGGGTTAGGGGGCGGAGGTGATTTTATTTTTATTTTTTAAGATGAAAAATTAAAAATAATAATAAAAGAAATCAGAAATGAAAGTGATGGAAATAAATCTACCTTTTGAATAATTTGAAATCATTAATTGGGAATAGAAAAGATTTGAAATTTAAAATAGATTGATTGATATAATTATGGAGAGATTGAGTGTGAAAAAGGAAAAGAAAATGATGGATATGAGATTTCAAATTAATGTATCCGGAAAAGGGAATGATGGAAGGAAAAGAAGAGATTTTTGATATTTTTGAAATGATAGGAGAAATAAGAAAATATGATAATAAATGGTGTGTAGTTAAGTAATTTTTCGATATTCGATACCCATAACTCACTAACATCCTAATAATATACCCAAATTAAAATCCCCCATATTTTCGACCATTTCTATGACACCTCTGTCGCTAGTGACAACTACAATATTTGTACGTAGAACTTCATCATCTAATCAATACTAAACTTCAGTTTCCTCTTCTTTCTCCAGGCAAAAAATTCTCATTTCTTTTAGTTTCCAACTTCAAATTCGTTTGTTTGAGTGCTTATTCAATTTATTGCACACTCATCCTCTGGTTCTACAAATACACATTGCAAGCACATATACGAACAATTTTGGAGTTGGAACGACAAAATCGTATAGTCAATTTAAAACATCTATGATGTACACCTCTCAGAAATATTCTCTCTGTCCAATAATAGTTGTCCACTATACTAAAAATAGTTGTTTAATATTTATTCAATTTAGAAAATCAAGAAATAATTTACCCCTATTATTTATTGTTGCTTAAGGGTGTGCCAAGTCAATAGTGGACAAATATTGGATAAATGGAATATATTTTAAAGTATTGGTCAAAATTTTATACTCCATCCATTTCAAATTAATTTAATTGTTGAGGTCACCCCTTTAAGAAAACAGGATTAAGACATAAATCAGATATAACTTTCCATTTTTATCCTTATTATTGACTCCCTCCGTCCGGAATTGTTTGTCATGATTTCTATTTTTAGAGTCAAACTATTAAACTTTTGGCTAACATTTTTAGATATATTTTGTCATCATATTAATATGCAAAAAATTGCAATGAATAATACTTTTCATATAGTTTTAGAATATATAATTTCTTTGTTTAAAATATCGTATTAATATGATCTAATTTAACTTTGAAAATTAGTCAAATTGCTTTCGAAAAGCGCAACATGACAAACAATTTCGGACGGGGGGAGTATTATCAAATTTATGATTAAAATAGCTAAACATTAATTAATAACTAATTCCAATACTAAAATTCTAAAAATAATCCTGAAAAATGAAAAATTAAGTTAATTTGAAAAATGAAATATGACTTAATAATTCAATTAATTTGAAATAGAACTAGTATCATTTAACTCTCAAAACAAAAACTATGACAACTAAGAAGGACGGAGGGAGTACACGGTACAAGTGTAATCATTTTATCAAGGCCTAACCCATTGGTGACCCCTTAAAGTCGACACAGAATTTCACTTAGATAACTTAACTTGACAATTTTCATTTTAGACACCTCATGAAATATCTCGCGGTGTCATTTTGACATTTTTTGTTTACATGGCATGATGAGTGTATTCACACCTTGAGAGGTGCGTGATATGGTTCTTTGGTTAACTTTTAATTTTTTTCTTCTTCTTCTTCCCCATTTTCAACCACCATTTTAACCAAGTTAAATTTCATCCATTGTGAATGAAATTTTCAGCTAAATGACGAAAAAATATTTTAGACTTAAGAATAAATCCATTCATAAAATGCTTACATTCACTATCGAGCTAATAAAAAAAAGGAAGAAAGTAAGATGTGATTATGCTTTTTGTAAAAGAAATGGTGCACAACGTGCTGCAGGAAGGGAAATAACGTTTTTTTTTAAAATTCTTTTCCTATGAGTTCGTGTACAACAACCTTAACCGCACAAGCTTGGGACGGGCCCACCTCCATTCGTAGAGGAGTCATATGAGACGGAAGCTCCACGTATGGTTTTGAAGCTGAGCCTTTCCAACAATGGGTCCTAGGGACCGATATGATGATTGATTTAGGTAGGACGACCGACCTACTACGAGCACCTGTAGGGATTAGTGCGCGAGAGCGCGATTCACAAACGGACGCATGAGACTCACCCTTAACTTGGGAATAGAGAAGGGAAACATAGCATGTCACAAGAGCGAGACGAGGATAATTGAAACCGTACTGCAAAAGAACGCCTCGCGAGCCAGGCTTTTAGAGATGAGATTTTTTTGGCGAAGCCAAGCAACTAGTCAGACATGCAAGCACCGGCTAGTATACATCGACAATTTTCAATCATACATTAATGTTCTTAGTCTGACTTTGTAATCATTTGTCCTCATTCTCCTCTATAAATCACCCTATTGAGTCAGGATTGATGCTTGCAAAAATGTCAAGCCGACGGGGTCAGGTACCAGTAATTACAATAGTAAAGGGGGGCTGAATACTAGTTGTGCGAGTGAAATGAGACAATTAGACCTAGTCCGCCCAAATCGTTTTGTGCTTCTAGAGAACCCTAAACAAGAAGAGACAAAGATGTTTAGATCTGGACACTGCTGAATCGGACTGCAAAATGGGTGGGTGTATTTAGAGAAGACTGTCGAAGTGGGGGGGAGGGGTTAGGAGTATTTGGAGAAGACAAGCGGGGGTGTTGGGGGTATTTGGAAATGATTATGGGTTTTTCTTTACTGCTGTAATTTTTTTAAAAAATTATTGGGTTAAAATATCCGTGTCATTAATTTATTGGCTAGTTTTTATTTTTACTCAATATTAGTTATTCAAAAATTGATTTTTACATAAATGACAAATGTCATCTTTAATTCGTCACTTTACACGTCATTCGCGAGTGTAACACACATGATTATATATTTTTGTAGATATTAAAAAAAGTGTTAAATGACATAATAAAATCTTACCATTTAAGTGTCTAAAATGAATATTACTAAATTAAGATATCTAAGTGAAATATCGTATCAAGTTTAAAGAATCACAATAAATTAGACCTTTTATTAAATGAAGTGTGTGTTAATAATACAAAAAATATCTAAAAAGGGATAAAACCAACGCCCAACGGTAACCTGTGGGCCAAAGAGTTAATTCCCTACAAATGAACTCCAGCCTGGACCCCTAGTGCCATGCAACGGGCCGGCATTTATTCCCAAATAAAAATGAAAATAAAAACAAAAAATTGTACTTATTCCGTTAAGCCACGTAAATGGCCCCTCCTTTTCATCAACGTATAAAACAAACTGTAAGCCAATACTTGTACTCGAAAAAAAATTAGAAAAACATACGTTACTTAACGTGCTTCGTTTTCTTCAATACACTAAAAGACATCCCTGCCCTCATCGACGGCATCACCGTCGGAAAATTATTATTCCGATCTACTTTAACCCGCGACTCAGCGACTCTCTAATTCCATAATTCTCAACTTCTCTTTTAGCCGGAATTTAAAATGGCGGAGGAATTTGTGAAATCAGTTGAAGATGGTGTGCATCTAGCGAAAAGAATTTATTTCGGAAAGGATAGAGCGGTAGCGCCGCCTAAGCCAATGACGGCGATGGCGAAAGCCTCACTGTCTTACCTGCCGGAATCTCCTATGTTGTATGCTGTGATTGGTGATCCTGCTATCGTTGATAACCCGGATATTCCGAGCTACCAGCCTCACGTGCACGGGAGGTGTGATCCTCCTGCTTTGATTCCTCTTCAGATGAACGGAATTTCACTTGAAGCTGACTGTTATTTGGATACGGCGTTCATCACTGTTACAGGATCATGGCGTGTGCATTGTGTCATGGGTAGCCGTAGCTGTGACTGTCGTATAGCTGTACCCATGGGTGAACAGGTAATCCAACTGTTTTTTTTTCTTCTTAAGTTACCCTTAGAGTTTCTCTTTATGAACAGGTAAAATACTTTATTGAAGTTAATAAAGTAGAGATCGCATAACCACCAATCAAAAAGAAAAAAAAAAGAAAGTAGAGATCGCATAAAGCTGTTAGTCTTAGAAATAAGAAAAAGCTTCTCTCTCTATTAGGTCATATATATGAACAGTAATTTTTACACTGTTGGTTTAGTTTAATCTTTAATTTAAGAATTAAAGGTTTCCTCCTCTGTTTTAGAATTATTGTTTTAAGAAGTTACTTGTAAGCTTAAGATTATCTTACTTTGATGGATGTAGAAAGAAGTTATAAACTGTTAGTGCGCACGATCTTTTATCTCTTGGAAAATGTTTAATCCTGGAATAATTGGCTTGATGATTAATGTAACGATAATAGGAATCTTTTGACTGCTTACGAATATCTTTCAGGTTTTCTCTCTTAGTAGGACAAAGATTACCGATTGCAGAAGCTGGTACTAGTATGCTCCAGTCTTTGTGAATAATATATTTCCTTAGAAAACAATAAGATTTCTAATTTTACCCTCTAAAGATGCTGATAACACAGTTCCCTTTTTTTCTTTCCAAAGAAACTTAAGAAAACGTGTGGATATTTGCTAAGTTTGTGTTATAATATCCTCCCTAGTTAGAGGTAATGTAGCATGTCTAGTTGATATGTTCCCTATTCTGGTTCTCTGTATTAATAGTTACAATGATGGCGTTCCTTTTTGATGTGAGAAGAAATGAACATACTTCAGAGTGTTTGATGCTTGTATGTGAAGCAAAGAGGCAACATAAACTAGTTGGAATAAGTGTGAGATTCTCTTCTAGTATTCGAGATCTCTGGTTTGACTTAAAAGCCAGGTTTTTGTATTGGAATGAAACGGACATGAGTAGAGCATAATTGACTTAGAGGATTCATATAGCTGACCCAACTACTTTGGGAAAGGGGAGTTATTGATGATTGATTGGTGCTTTCATGATATGGGAGTTGACCGCATGACAAAGATGTCATCAAGTGTGTCTCATTAAATATGTTGTCAGAACGACATCGATCTCAACTGTGTCTCATTAACTTTTGTTTTTTATTCGTTATCAGAAAGTATATATTTTCTACTTATGTTTGATTCTGAATCCTCATCACCTCATTTTTTTGTTTCACAAAAGTGAAACATTGCTGATTGTTTGTTCTCAAGTGATGAATTATTTGGCTAACAGGGTTCAATTCTAGGTGTCGAGGTTGAGTTACCCAGGAAATCTTACAGCACTAAAATAGTTACCTTGGATGATGAAAGCAAAACAGAAAAGGTAGCCAAAATTGAAGATGGATGCTTTCTGAAGCCCCACATTTTTACCCTTTCAATACCACAGGTAAATTTATCAGTGTCCTATATATCCCACTCTCATCCTCATTATTGTTCATTTTAATGATGTAGTTACCTCTTTAGGTGGATGGTGGAACCAACATCTCTGTCACGATTAGATGGTCTCAGAAGTTATTATATTGCAATGGCCAGCTAACCTTGGACGTACCCTTTAGTTTCCCCGACTTCGTCACTCCAGCTGGAAAAAAAATATCTAAAAAAGAAAAGATACAGCTTAATGTTAACTCTGGTCCTGGAATAGAAGTTATATGCAAGAGCACTAGTCACCCTCTGAAGGTGTGTCCTGTTATATATTCCACTGATTTATAGTTTTTTGGTTGATGAATTATTGTGACATCAGTTTATTTGTTTTGTGGTTAGGAGCGACAACGTCAGGCTGGAAAGTTGGGCTTCTTATATGAATCTGATGTTTTAAATTGGTCAAGGGCTAATTTTGTTTTTTCTTACGCGGTAGGTCTTACATGAATTTGTGTTGTTCATATAATATAAAGCGTAGTTCTTACTTAGGTCAAACTACTAGTCACTAGGGTAACTATGTTGCTATTTTTTGGCTCCAGCATATTTTAGTGACATTTTCTATAAATCTGTTCACAATGTGAGCTGTGAGAAACTCTTTCATCAATCACCACTCGGTTTTCAGGTTTCCTCAAGTCATACTTGTGGAAATGTACTTTTGCAATCACCCCCACCACTTGACAGCGACCAGAGAGAGATGTTTTGCTTCTCTCTTTTTCCGGGAGACCAGCAGTGTAGGAAGGTTGGTACTCTTTAACTTTTTCTTACGTTACCTTTGCATTTAAAATTTGTTCTCCAAAAGTTTTTTTTAATGACAATCTTTAAGGAGACCAATGGAAAGTTGTTAGTTATTCTTCTATATTCAGCGTCTCTCGAGTCCTATTAGTTTCTCTTCTAGGTCAAAAGATGTAATTGACTTGCTAAATGATAGGTTGATGGTGAGGTTCAGCTAAAAAAGTATTTTGCAATTATGATCATGCATATTCACGCCTCTAATGCACCTGGTTTGTCTAGACGAATTACTTGAATTGCATTCACTTTCCAAAGGTGAAAAAATAAGATACCACAGCGATAACATTTCTTATTTCCATATTTATCTGAGTCTATGAAACATCTGTAAAGGAATGAGCAACCAATAAGATGTAGACATGATCATGCATATTCATGCCCAACTCACCTGACTTTCGTAGAAGATTACTTTACTAGCATTTACTTTTCAAAGGTGGGAGAAAAAAGATACAGGAGGAATACCATGTATTATGTCCATATTTATTTGAGTTTTCATATTATCTGTGAAGGAGTGATCAATCAATAACATGTAACTGGAAGTAGGTAATCTGGTACTTGCAGAAGGTTTTAGCTTGTTTTTACATTATCTGTTTTCCAAGTCCCTCTTATTGCTTAATAAGGTCTTGTATATATATATGTATATATATATATATATATATATATATATATGTATATATATATATATATATATATATATATATATATATATATATATACGGAAAATGGCCTAAAATACCCTTGAAGTATTGAAAATGGTACAAAATTACCCTCCATCCACCTATTGGCTCCAAAATGCCCTTCTCATCCACCTATTGACTCCAAAATACCCTTGTCATCCACCTTTAGGTTTAAAATTGACCACTTTTTAAATTGTTTCAAAATTAAACTCTTTAAATATTTTTTAAAATACTTGGCGTTCAACTATTGATTATAATTTTAATTTATTAATATAATTTATAAACCAACCCACTACCCACTGATTACTAATTAAACCTCACTCAATTAATAATCCAATTCTAATATCAAAATCGTCATAAACACTACTAAAACACAATGAAATTATAGATTCCTGAAAATGACATCCAAAATTATTTGAGTCAGAATCGAAACCCCAATTAAATTTAGGTTGAGCCTCTTATTTAGGAGGACATTTTCTTTAAAAATTGAATTAGAAATTTATTATTAAAGGTAAATAAGTAATACATCCCGTATGCACTTTTTAAAATATAATTTTATAATTATTTATGATTTGTTTTAAAACCTTTAATATATTATTTTGAAAAAAAGTTACCTATGAAGTAACATCACATAATTGAGACGTAAGAATATATTAAGATGAACATAGTCAGACTTTTAAGTTTATCGGTGATTTTTATTGTGCCACTTGAATGTATGATAATTTACTTCTATAATTTTAAAAACACTCAATTGGCAGTAGCTTGCATTAATAATGTGATGGATTTATTAAGAGGAATTTAATTAGTAATTGATGGGTAATAAATTGATTTATAAATTATACAAATAAGTTAAATTATAACAAATAGTTGATAAATTATACAAATAAGTTAAATTATAACAAATAGTTGATAAATTATACAAATAAGTTAAATTATATCAAATAGTTGAGCACCACGTATTTTTAAAAATATTTAAATAGTTTAAATATAAAACCGTTAAATAAGTGGTCAATTTTGAACCAAAAGGTGGATGATAAGGGTATTTTGGACCCGATAGGTGGGTGGGAAGGGTATTTTGGAGCCAATAGGTGGATGGAGGGTAATTTTGTACCAATTTCAATACTTTAAGGGTATTTTAGGCCCTTTTCCGATATATATATATATATATATATATATATATGAAGTGGCAATGCTCTTCTTGTACTTACTAAGGAAAAACTTTCGTAATTGTCACTTGAAATTTCTGATAGGTCTTCACAAAGGAAGTGATATTTGTTGTTGATATAAGTGGGAGCATGAAGGGAAAACCAATTGAGGATACCAAACAAGCGCTTTGTACGGCCTTGTCAAAGCTTGATCCTCAAGATCTGTTCAATATAATAGCTTTCAACAACGAAAAATATCTATTTTCATCATCACTCGAGTTGGCAACCAAGAAGGCTATTGAAAACGCAACTCAGTGGATTGGAACGAATTTTATTGCTGGTGGTGGCACAAATATTTTGAATCCATTGACTCAGGTCACATACCCCTTTTTTTAGATAACTGTCTCAGTTATATTATTTTTTTTCATCTATTTAGTTAGTTGCAAGCTTTATTTTTTGTATGTTAATCGTCTCATCTATTGATTCGGGAGTAGATGATCTATATCTGAGATAGTATCAAGCTTCTATTTTTTGTGAAAAACATGAAGAATGAAAAGAAAATATATCAGTGGTCTACTCGGTATTTGAATAATTGCTTCCATAAGGTTATAATGAACAGAACCACCAGGTGACATTCTATTCAATCCTATGATCGATAAAAACGTTTTGGTTGTCAGCTAATATTTCTTGTCTGATTGAGTTGTAACCTATGATCGATAAGACATTTTGGTCCACCATTTTTAGATGTTCACGGTCAATCATCCCCTCTCAGTGTGTGAGATGCTACTTAGTGACACTGGTTTCATCCCAAAAATATCTTTAGGACACTTGAGGGTCTAGTTGTTAGTTGAATATCATTTGTTGAGCATTTGGAAAGGAGTTACTAATATCCTTTTTTCTTTTCCACAAGTAGATAAATGAAAAAAAAAACATGTGGTCAACCTCTTAAAAGAAGTGTTAACAACAACGTACATTCATCCTCGCCGCTTACTATTTTATTCCTAGAATGTTGAGTTCATGATATTGAAGTCCTACTGAATTCATAGATTTTTATCCTACCTGTATTTCTGTCAAATCTAACACAAAACTTTTACCTTTATCAGGCCATGGAGATGTTTTCCTATACCCAGCAACACATTCCAATGATTTTCCTGGTCACTGATGGAGCTGTTGAAGATGAAAGACACATCTGTGATGTTCTGAAGAGTCATCTGATGCAAAAACAAATGATATGCCCGCGGCTTTACGCATTTGGCATAGGTATGTATCTGGAAGAAGCATCGCCCCTCCAAAGCTCCCCCTCTCACCCCCACCCGTAAGGAAAGTATTTTGGTAGAGGAGATGCATTAATCTCCGATTTTAACCTGACTAATATTTGCTCAAAAATCTTGCTAATCTACGTAATGATGTTTTTCATTTCATCACATTCTGTATGCGTCCAAGTTCGATAAGAACTTGTTTTAGTAGATTGTGTGAATTTTTTGAGAATGTATCCCATTAGACACCGAAATTATGATGGTCTTATATTTTGGGAGATCACATCATCTTATTTTTTACCTAGATTCTAGGGATCTGAATCGAATCATTTGTCTTTTGCCGTAGATTTGTGCTTTTAATAACCTATTCTACCATGACTAATTTCAGGATTGTTCTGCAACCATTACTTTCTCCGCATGCTTGCAATGATGAGTCGTGGCCACTATAATGCTGCTTATGATGTTGGTAAGTTTAGTGATTCTGCAACTCATACAACAAGGTTGAAAGATGGCATTATAGTTATTATTTTTCGTTTCAAGGATTGAAATACTAATTTGATTTGCTTCAAGATAAATTACTTTTTGATCTGGACATACTCAACTTGATATAATGTTACATATAATTTCCTGCATTTTCTCGTGACTAACTGTAAGCAGTTGTTGATTGTAGTTGCCTTCTCATTATGTTTGGTGGTCTTGTACAGATTCCATTGAAGTTCGCGTTGAACAGCTGTTCTCCAGGGCATCATCTGTCATTCTTGCGAATATTGCCTTTGAGAACCTTGATGGTCTTGAAGAATTTGAGGTAGGCATGTGAGGATATTTGTTCTTTTATTGGTAGCTCTTTGATGGATCACAATTATGATAGTGCTGCTAACATTTAAATAATAACAAATCTAATCAGTCCTACCTCATTTTTGAAGAATTGGCTATATTCCCTACGCATAATATGGATACGACTTTAGTATGATCTGCATGCTTTATCATTATATGTTGTCGAAGTTTCGTGTTGTTTCCTACATGAATTCATGCTACCCTTAAATTTTCAATAGGTCTTTCCTACTCCAGTTCCAGACCTTTCATCCAAAGGTCCATTAGTGTTGTCAGGCAGATACCGAGGAGTATTCCCTGACACGCTAAAAGCTAAAGGAGTCCTTGCAGACTCGAGTAACTTCTCCCTGGATCTGAAAGCTATACAGACAAAGGACATACCTCTTGATAAGGTAACATAACTGTCTTAGGCTGTACTTATATTAAGATTATGACTTGTGAATCAGACTATTTTTTTTAACATCTATCAAAATATTATATCAAGAAAATGCTAACTTGAACGATAAAATTATTATTTAAGTGATAATTTAGAGTATTTAAAGATATAAATGAATATATGTTAGATATAATTATTGAACAATCTAAATTATTCAAAATAGATATATAGATAAAAAAGTTGTTGTGATGAACATTGAAATTTAACATACATTTATCTATTATTCGAACTTATCCAACAAACTAAAATAAAATTATTATATAGGTCTGGTTTAGACTCTAACGTATTTGAATAAGTAAATAACAACCATTTAATTTTGACATTCCATCATGGAAAAAGATTCAATTAACCAACTATACCTTTCTCAGAAATAAAAATAAAATTCTGTTGACGAAAATGCATTAGTTTGAGTGCAAGTTGGTCCCACATATCGCTCATTATCTGAGAATCATCTTCTATTGTCCAGCTAGTTTCATTTGTTTCCTCCAATGTTTTTTCTTGTTGTCCTTTTGATCAAATATTACTAGAGGTGTATCAAATTGATGAAACAAGTTATCATTGATGTATGTGTTCCTTCCTGATAAAAAATTATTAACTATAGGAAATGCTATAACAACACCCTTTTGAATATTAATAGAATATGGAACAATCTTGTCCAATAGAGGAAATCTTGCTTTCAGTATTCCATAAGAACGTTCAATAACATTTCTAAGTTGTGCATGAGCATGATTAAACTTTTCCTCCTTAGTTATAGCACGCCTATGACACTAGTTTCTTAACCAATATCTAATTTTACGATACAGTGCTAGAAATCCTCGAGTATTTAGAATATGCTGAGCCATCACATAGATAGTATTTATCTGACGTTAAAATATGAAAATCAGGTTTTGTGATAAACATTTTATTCTTCTAAAGATGATATTTTATGAATAGAAAACTGTAATTATCCTTATTCCCTTCTACCAAATCCCATTTGCATGTCATCTGAATATCATCTACATATTAATCTACTTTTCTTTGAAAGACAAATTTATTTTTTTAAAAAATAAAATTTACTTCAATAGTAAATGTCCATAGTCCAATATATATAATCAACAATAAACCGAACAAACATTTGAAAAAAACAAAGAGTTCATATCCTATTTAGAGCTTGTTTAGATGGGCTTATAGCTTATACCTTGTCGTAAGTTATGATTTCTAAACTATGAATTCCCTTAATTTTTATTAGTTCGACTTAAAAACAAATGTAATACAAAATTTCTTAAAAATATTTTTGCTTAATAGATACTAAACTAAGCCAATCAAGTCAGGCTCTTAGAATAGATACTCAAAGATCCGCCAATTGTTTCGTCCTTTGCAACTGTTATTGGCAAACCTAAATAGAAATAGGTTATATGAATATTGTATACAGTTCTTTCTTTGAATAAAATACAGTTAGCTCTAACTTGAGACTATTAGTAGATCATAAACTAGACCAATTTTTGACGATGATAATTGATACCAACCATAAGATTTTACTGTTTGCCAAGTGTCGTTCATTTTATCAAAGAGGGAGGGGGTCAAGTCAAACCTAGAATATGTGGTTTCATGTATACTGTGTTTCAATGTGTGCATGACAAATATATGTAAAGTTTCTTTCATGTGACAATCAAACTAAAAAGGATTTATGGTCAATTATTGGTTGCTTGACCACTTATGATCATCGTCGGTTGGAAGGCAAATCAGTTCAATGTTTTTTCAGTTTCCACGTTCATTACTTATTGGCAGTGGCGGATCTAGGAATTTAAGGTTGTGGGTGCTCTAAAGTGAAAATATAAAAAATATGTGTTAACTGTGAGATTCGAACCTTGGTACAACAACACTAAAAAAGTCTTAAGTACCCATCCAGGAGCCATTGGGCCAACTAAATCATTTATTCATTGGGTGCTCTATGTTAATTTTATACAAATACCTATCAATTTCTACATATATATATATATATATATATATATATATATATATATTCCGTAACGAAGTTAATGGGTGCTCGAGCACATGGTGTCCGCCTCTGCTTATTGGGAACTTAAATGTGTTACACATACCAATTAGGACAACAACTTCATTCATGAAACAAATAGTTACCTAACACAAATTAATAAACAATGTACTTCTAAGAAGTTTTTAAATCTTATCTATTCAAAAGGATTATTGAGTAGCCGATTGATACATGGAGAAAGAAAGGAAAAGGAGGCGGTGATACTTGAGGAAGAGAGGAAGAGTAGGCACTGATTTTATGAAACAAACACTTCCAAGATTTTATTGTAAATACATTAGTGTGTTTAAAGAGTCTTAATGGTGTTAAGATTCTTTCACGGACCTGAACAAAAGAGTTACTTTCAGACCTATTAGGAGATCTTTTTTCTAAAAAAAACAAATGCACCTAATGGGCTGAAGTTCAAACCATTCATATTCAAACCTTTATTAAGTGCAAACAAATAAGCCTAAATCTAAAATGAATCATATTTCCTCCCGAAAAGAGCAAGTACAATGAAAGAATCATCTAAATGTAACTTTAGTAGCTGTACTGGCCTTTTTATACCTGGTGGGCATTCATAGACTTTTGTCCGTTTGGTGAAGTCTGTGGAAGACTTGAGGAAGGTAATCATGGTCTTAGCGTTAGTATTCAACTCTAAGTTTAGAGCTTCAGCTACTACAACCATGTCTTGAGTTGAGTTCTTTGCTTGACTATACATATACATCAATGCCTTCTTGCCTTTAGAACTTTTAACAGTTCAACTGTATATTTCCTTAATTTGGCTGCTGGGAATTTTTTTCTGACTTTTCTGCTGCCTACTGAATTAATTACTATCCGTCGTTAGTAAAAGTGAAAATACTAGATTTAGGAGGATAAATTGATTCAATTGCTTTCTATGTTCAATTTGCAGGTGTTAGCAAGGCAACAGATTGAACTACTTACTGCTCAGGCCTGGTTGACTGAAAATAAGGACCTTGAACAGAAGGTTGCTACCACCTCCTATATTACATTGGAACGCCTGGATCTGCTAATTTTTGTCCATATATTCTTGACTTGATTGTTATTTTAGAGTTTTTTACCATCTTTCTTCTTGCAGATAGCACAAACAAGTATACAGAACGGCGTCATTTCTGAGTATACACGCATGATATTGATAGAGACTGATAAAGGCAAAGTAATCACTGAATCAACCACCAACACCAAGCGAAAGGTATGGAGCTTTCTGATTAAAAATAATTTAGCTTTTATACTACATCTAGCAGTTCTGAGTAGCCAATTGTCAACCATTATCTAATTTTATCTGGTACATCTGAAATTTCTCTTTACTGGTATCGACTTGAGTCATGCCATATGCAGTAAAACAATGAAGTTACCGCAATAGGCATAAATAATCTAGCGATTGTCACCCATTGTAGTTTTTCTTTAACCAAAGCATAATGAAGCAGGTTTCCACTGCTCCTACGAAGATTGAAGAGCCTAAATTACAGAAGAAGACATTGCTACAGAATCTCGGGGCTGGTTTTGGTAACTACAGTGCTACAAATGAAAACATTTCTCCTGGAACCACCGAGACAAAACCTGAAACAGCCGAGTTTCTAGCGAAGGCAGCATCTAATTGTTGTGGAAAGACATGTGAAATATGCTGTTGTATGTGCTGTATACGGACATGTTCAAAAATGAACGATCAATGTGCAATCGTGCTGACACAGTTCCTGGGTTCCTTGGCATGCTTAGGTTGCTTCGCTTGCTGTGAACTATGCTGTTCCGTAAATGATGGATGAGAAAGTTATTGCATAGCTTCCCTGCAATCTTGTTGTATACAGTTTCATACATAGTACAAGGTTTACATTTTGTGTATCATGGTTTCTTGTGAATAGTATGTATTTATATACATACAAGTTTTACCAATTGCTTTACTGTAGTGATGTAGAAATATAACATTTGCATGTTTGATAATCAGAGAAGAATAATGTTAAATTAGACATGATTATTTGCCGGACAAATCATGTGGGTACAAATTAAGTTAATGAATTGGATTTGATCGTGTTTCCTTTCTTTTTCGACAAACTATCAAGCATGAATATGTCAAATAGTCATGAGTTCTTTTAGAAAGTTGCTTAAATTTTTTTTTTTTTTTTTATAATAAAAGGTCACTCAATTATGGATATCTTACTAATACCTACAAAGTCAAACAATCTATTTAATTAATTTTTTCACAACATTGAATTTTTATTTAAAACCATAATTATAAGAATTGAGTTAGATTTTTATGTTTTAAATAAGTATTTAAGATACATATTTTTTTTTTGAAATATTTTAATTAATAATTACTGAAATATAACTAAATATTATAATCATCCCCAAGGTGCAACTCTATAATTATCTCCTCCCAAATAAGGTGATTTTTTTTTTCTTTTGAATTATTTTAGAGACAATTCCAATCTGTTTTGAATTATTACTCAAGATATTGCGTTTTACTGTAGAATAATATCCTTGAGATTTTGACTGTGTTTTACTAAGCAATTTGAAAGTTGAAACCATATTATTTTTGTGAAACATGATCATTAGAAGACTAGTCAGGTTAATCTTTCTCCCATTTAGATTCCCTTTAGATGAAATTCACTGCTACCAAAGATAACGGCTCGTACAACGAAGTGCAAATAAAGTGAGAGCATTTTTCTTGAGAATAAAGTTGAAGAAACATCTTTACAACATGATATTCATCGCAATTTAAAGAATCCATACAACGATGTAAAAGGCGATAGTGCTGCCTGCCTTTACACAAGTAAAAACTATTACACAGAGATCATGTTAACATATCAAATGGATTTTCCATTGGTTTTATGTAAATTTTGGGAGATGGTGACTTTTAAGAAACAAATGAATCGCAAAGTATAAAACAAAGAAAAGTAACTTGAAGAGATAAATTGCTATAATGAATGTGCACTCTACAAAAGGGTCCCTTAAAGGAAGGAAATCTGTCTTAAACAGATAGGAAAAAAAAACTCTTATCTACAAGTCCTGCTAAGTAAGAACATGATGATTTAAATACCTAAATTGACAATCTTTTGTCTATCAACTTGTTCTATCTCGCGATATAGATACCTGACTTGATAATTTATGTTCATGTTCCTCAATCTTAATCTCCGTCTCTCGTTTATATCTGTTGTCGCCTGATGAATTCTCTTCTTGTTCCTCAATCATAATTTCTGTCTCTTGTTTTTCTTCTTCATCGTCATCGACTGATGTTTGGTGGAAAGTTTCTTGGATCTTTGTCATACCCTTCTCTACAGGCCCCATCGCTTGGTTTATGGTCAAAACTACATCCTTCACAACCTGTTTCATTGGTTTTAGTACATGTTGCAATTAGATATGATACTTCAAGAACAAATGAGCAAGTGCTTTAGACGAGGGGTTGCTCAAATGGTAAGCACCCGCGACCTCCAACCTTAAAGTAGTGAGTTCGAGTCACCAAGAAAGCAGAGAGGTGGGGGAGGGGTGGGGGGGTGGGTGAAAAAGCAAAACAGGAAAGGCCTTACTTTTTGACCTCCTTCAACAACAATGTCCTGAACACTTTCTCTAACACTTGTCCCTGGAACCTCAACCTTAGTTTCTATTTTTTCAACAACAGCTGGTTTCTCTTCATCTTCTATATTTAGAGTTGTTTCAGCTTTTTGGGCAGTGAACTCTTCATATACAGATGTTGGCACGTAGTGATACGGTTTGGAGGAGAAGACATATACATGAGCAATAGCAGCAATAGCCATCTGCAAAAATGAGAGTTGAACATCTCAGGGCCTATACGTAATAGTACTTGTTAATATGGAAAGTTTTTACTGAACTAATAAAGTGGAGAACTAGACACCATGTGATTGATATCACCTAAGTCTCGATATCAGTATGACACCATATTTCCGAGAAGTGTTTATGAATAACATTTGTCCAATAAAATCTTCCACTCTGCATAATTCCACTTCCTTAGATTGTGCTTCATGAAAATTTTAGCATAGCATCAGTTTCCAAATTGCATTTTCAGTCATACTTTGAGCATATCATATTTTTATAACAATTTCCTTGTATTAAACGCGATCCACTATGCGGATGATTGTGCCAGTTCAATCAACCTACTAAGGTACACAATCAGAAGAAAGAAAATCGAAAAGCATGATTTTCCAAGATGGAAAACACTTCAAAGCTTGTGTGTGAAAAAATGATATTGCTAATATCCAAGAGAAGAGACCTCAGGTTCGGTAGCCCTTCACATCTAAAGAACTCTTAAACCATATGACCTGGGCCAAGTTTATTTGTTCACTGTTTTTCGACCATCAGATGATCAATATTTCTTCACCTTATTTACTAAACAATGTGTCCCGACATGTTCAAATTTCATTCAGTACACGAATATGATTTGATGCAACACATATTATAGCTTTCACTGACTATAGAACACGAAGCATTTCCATGGAATTAAAAAGCAATGAATACCTACCTCTATGCAGATCAGAAAATCTTGCAATCCAGTCTGGAACTTTCGTTCCTTCGGGAGCACCCTTAAAGAACACAACAATGCGATACCCACCCCTTGCCACCATGTTGCAAAAACAATGGCCTTGAAGCTAATGAATTTTGCTAGCGGTTTTATCGACTGGAGTTTATGGTGAGTCACATTATAAAATTGGACAAGACAATATAATGCCCACATCTGGCTGAAGTTAAGTACCACAGTGATATAGGGATATCTGCAAGGAGCAATAAGCAGATAAGAGTGATATATCAGTGTCCTATACAACAACAACAACATAACCAGTGTAGTCCCACATGTGACATCTGGGAAGGATAGGATGTATGCAGACCTTATCCTACCTTTGTGGGGTAGGGAGGTTATTTACGATAGATCCTGGGATCAAAAGTGAAGTTATCGAAGTAGGGTTACAAGAAAATATAACAGCAATATAACAAGATCCAAGACAAATAAAGCAACAGACAGTAAGACATTGTAAAATGAGAATCTACAAGACTACTAAATACTACTACTACTACAAGGAGTGAGGAGATGAGGCTAGCCCCTTAGCTTGCCTCTCCCACAGTCCACACAGTACGACAACACTTGGCCACCTACAAACCTACTACCTAATCTTCGACCTCCAAACCTTCCAATCTAGAGTCATGTTCTTAATAAGCATGTATCAAAGTCCTATAAAAGAAAAAAATTGAGCTACGAGGCAAAAATTGCTGAAACACTGATATGTTGTAAGCTACCAATTGATAATAAAAGGTCTGCAGTTGAAGATGTCACAATCGCGATCTCTCAGATTGAGTTTTGATTGGTAGTTTACAATCGTGACCTCTTCAGTTGTAAACTACACTGAGTTTCGAATTATCCACAGTCATATCATTCTCTATCTTACACAATGCATTTTTCACTACCTACTATCATTTCACTTTCTTTAAAATGTTGAAAACAGGCTAGCTCCTGTATGCTGCAAATCAAGGTTCTGGTTCCAGGAGAATGAGGAGTGTCATATAGAAACTCCGAAAGATACGTCTCAAAGCTAAAATGAACGATTATGACCATTAAACAACATGAAAAAGGAAAGAAGAATGCTTTGATGACCAATTGTTCATCATATCCTTATTATCTGAAAAAAAGAAAGAAAAATGCACATTAAATCCCTTATCATTAACTTTGATGTTAACGAGTGCAATACAGAATTATACATGAGTTAGCTGATCAACTATTGACAGTCGAGATATTTCATTTTAAAGAAGGACCCTACGGAATTTAGAGAAATGTAGCTGTGATGACACTAATGGTGTTCAAATTACACAGCTATATGTGGTGTTTAATGTGTGAAAATTGTTTCTAATACTTCACCATTTTATACGATACGAAAAATTTAGATGGAGAAAATGGTATACCCATAGTGCCAGTCAAACTTTCCATCACCATATACCCCAAAAATCTCCAAAATGAGAGCTAGGAATGCACTGACTGTCTTCAAAATCATCTGCGGAACACAATGTCATTAGTATGAAGATACCGAGTACAGCAATGTAACTATGGAACTTTCTTCCCCTTTGACATACATATTGTACAAGACCAAATTTTTCTATAGTGAACAACTGCTTCCCCACGACATATGGGTGGAAAATGAAGTTATACAATGTCCTTTTTTGTGCCACGGGTTTCTCCTCTCCTCCTAGCAATGACTGGCTGATTTGTTTCCTCGATTCATCTTCAAGCAGTTCAACAACCTGTCGCTCACCCCCTGCCACAAATCCATATCATGCAAGTTATAGTCTGGTAAATTTTTTCAAGGACTGCATGTAGTAGACCCCACAACATGCTAAGTTAGAGAAACTCCTCTTCCGTCGAAGGTACCAAGGGAAAGGTTGACTATTGCCATTGTTAAAATATCAAGACATTCAGGTATTTTGATTAACTGTTATCTGGTTATACAAGACTGGTAGGAAGTTCTTGAGATATCTTTCATATTTTTGCAATACCATTGGAAATAGAGATCATGCTTACCAAGGCAAGCGATCAAGTAACTTCCAAAAGAATAGAGTGCAAATGCTTCATAACAGTTCCTCAATATGTCGCAGGCAAGGGAAAGATTTGGGTTCCACAAGGATACAATCTGTAAAAGATGAGAACCAATTCAGTTAACTCACGAGAATTTGAAGTTACTTATTTAGAAACTTTGCATCAACTTTAAAGATTAATTTACGCTGTTGCTTTAGTCATTCAGTTTAAACGTGTATATTGCATTTAAAGATAGTATATCTCGTAAAATAGTGAAAGGTGCAGCAAGACGTTATGATATTATATCCTATTAGAACCTTATTTCCTTGATACATATCTCAACCAACAATTCAGAAATCAGAGTGCATTTCACTGGTTTATATCCTTACTGATTCAGTTGCATAGACAGGAACCATGAAAATGACCCCCACGATCCATTTTTGTTCCTGATAAGCAAACACAAAATTAGATCTTACATTCTAAGAAATAAGAATAAAGAGTACTCCATGTATACCTAAATTGAGTACTCACCGCCGGATTAGTATAGTATCTGAGATGCTGAAAAATTAAGAGAAGCGAGAGGATCAATGCTACCAAGACAAAGCATCCCCCAATTACTAGAGCAGGCTCGTGGAGATCTCTATATATGTTCACATGAGAGAGATGTAAAATGATGCCATGCCACATGATCTCTATTGCAGTTCTCTCTAAAACTTATAACAAACACTAACCAAACCTGAAAAACAACAATGCAATTAGCTTGGAATGGTTATCTCTTCATCTACGATAATCATTATTACTAGAAGCAAGTAAAATGTTTGCATTATTAGCATGGTTTTTCAGGTGTTACTAAGTCTATGTATTCTTTGAGTTGATGTCATTAAACTTGCACAAGACACCCTTTTGTTGTCACTTCTTTTTCTTCCTGAATGAAACAAAACTGATTGCAAAACAATTTTAGTTCACCAAGCACATTGTAAAAACATCTAAATATCCTAAAGAATCCTTCTTTCAGGAGACTCAGAGGCGTATCCAGAATTTTGAGACAATGAGTGCACTATTACGAAAAGGTGAATCGAAGATGTAAATTTAATCAGGTTAAGTTTAATCTCCTTCTGTCAAAAAAAGTGTCAAGTTTCTAACATCGTTTATAAAGGTGCACCCAATCATCATCATACACTATTATACGATAGTTCAAATGTGGTTCACACATCAATATTTGAACACTTTTTGAAAAGAATAGCACTACTATTTATAATTTCAAGAGGGGAGCATAATTTCACGTGAACACAGTGACCCTCTCTTGGCTACGCCTTTTTAAAGACGACTGCGCTCAATCCTGGCATGGATTTCACGCCCTACTTTTAAAACAACACTATTTTCCCACTGAATTTCCAACTGAAATATGTTCGGGGCTAACGTGAATCTATTTCCCACCATGCATTTTCATTTGCTTTGTTTCGAGTAATGAAAATGTAAATAATTTTCACAGTACGAATCAATTTTTTACCTGCCATACACTACTGAGTATTTATTATGTACCACTTATTTGATAACAAAACAGAACCAAATTAACGTTTCTAAAAATGGAATTAAATAGAGAAACAGAGAAATTTCATGCCTGTAAAATGAGAGTTGTGATTCCGCTACAGATCCGCCAAAATCCATTTTAACATTTCTTGTTAGTATTAGTATTTAGTAATAATAAATTGTAGTTTTTTTTCAGGATATGCACACCCGCCAAGCGGCGATATAACAGTTTCCTTTTGTTCCTTTACTTTTATGTTTGACACGTTGCACTTTGTTTTACAATGACGAGCCCATAGCCCACTCATAATTATTAGATACACAAATTACACTTATTTTCATTATTCTTTATTATTTTTAAAAATTTTCTAATTTACTTATTTATTTAATGTATTTAAATCGCCTGTTAATATATTTGAGTCAATATTTAATATATTCAAGCTATTTTTTTATATTTAAGCTACATATTAATATATTCGAATCAATATTTAATATAGCTAATTCTTAATATATTCAAGCAATATATTATTATATCCAAAATAATATTTAATGTAACTAAACTTTAAGAATTATATCCGATTTTTTAATTTTTAAGAAATTAATATAATCACAAACTTATTAATTTAATATTAAAATTATGAACCTTATCTAATTTACACTTAGATTGTGAATTAGATATTGATTGGATAGTACTAATTGGAAAAATTGTACAAATTCCCCACTAAAGGTTGAGGGTAAAATATTTTACTTTGCCCATATATATAAAGAGTACTCCCTCTATTAGCCGATTTGGTTCGGTATAAAGTATTCCCTCCATTTCATTTTATGTAACATTTTTCGCATTTTGAGAATTCAAATAAGTTTATCTTTGATTGTAAGTTTTTCATATATTATTTTAACATTTTGACAAATAGTACTCTTTACGTAGTTTACAAATATATAAATTTTATTTCAAAAAATTTGAAAATTTCATACGCAAATATCCGATCAAAATTAATCTGTTTGACTCTCGAAAAACGAAAAGTGTCACATAAAATGGAACAGAGGGAGTACTAAAAAATAAAATAAAATAAAAGAATAACTTTTAAATGTTATAACCGTAGTTTGTTTTATTTGTAATTCGCAGCAAGCATCCCAATTATTTTGCCGTCTGATTCAATATACAATTAGCCATTTTTGGTATATAATCGCCCATTCGGTATACAAATGTATAAAATGTGTTTGTCTTTGTATAAAAAGAGAGAAAAATGTATATACAATACAAATACATATATTTTCATTTTATACACTTATAATTATACAAATACAAATCTTATTCTATAAACTACAATGTATAAATGAATTTATAAAACACTGAACAATTTGTATAAACTTGAATGTATCTACCGAATTATACAAATCAAAAGCTCCATTGAAAACATAAATTTTGCTATGTAGCGCAATTATGCAATCTATATTTATAACATACAAATATGATTTTTATATTTGCTATATGTGAAAGTTACTCTACATTATAATATACTCAAAAGTTTGAAGTAGCTTAACTATATATGAAGTATACAATGCTTATACCTAAAATATGCATGAACTGTTTAATCTCAATCAACTTAAAAATCACCTTTATAAACTTTAAATATAATTTTTTTTCGATATTTCAAATAAAAAATATAATTCACTTAAAACGATTCGCATTCACGATATATCAAATTTTAAAAAATATGATGAACAAAATGAAAGAAAAAGGAGGAGGAAGAACAAGGACTAGATGAAGAATAAGGACGAAGTCGATAAAGGTCTAAAATAAATTTGGCTATTCTTTTCTGCAATTAACATGACGGAATGATCTTTTGTGGGTAACCAATTGTATATAATAATGAATGTAATTATCCCAATATCCATGAAAGTCAATTTATTTCGAAAGTAATATACATATACTCCATTTTTTTAAATTTAATTTTCTCACTTAAAAATTTACTTGGAATACAAATTTAATCTTATGAACTTATTTTTAATATGTCGGAGAAAATAATAATCAGACATAGGATAATTTTCATACTAAATAGCAATAGCAAGAGAGTGACAATAATATCAAATATTAAGATGAGATAAATATGATATTCAAGTAACTAATACAATAAGATTGACGAAAACTTGATAGTATTAAAAGATTACTATTCTTTTATAAGAACAACACTTTTTTGTTCTTTACAACTTATAATAATATTACTTTCACATATTTTCTCATGAACGAAGTAATAACTTGTGGATTGCTCTCTCTAATCTCTACTACTTTCTTTATTTTGGTGTGTCTTCAGATGTTCAATTACTACTCTATTTAATATTTATAGAGTTTTGAACCTCTTGATACATTATTCATGACATAAATGTGACAATTTTCACAAAGTTTGGCTGTCAAACTACATCAAAACTCTATCAAAATTTAGCTACCAATTTTCACAAATGTAACTACCAACTTTAACATTCGTGGCTAGTAAATTTCCACAAGTATGACTGCAAATTAGTTATTGTCAAGCTTTGTTCCCACAAATCTCATCCTTAATTTTATTTTTCTTCTTTAATCCAAGGCTTGATCTCAGATTCTGAAAATCATACAATTTGAGAGGTTTTGTAAAGATATCCGCAATTTAATCATGAGATTTCACATACTTGAGCTCTATCTCTTTCATGGAAATGCATTCTCGAATAAAGTGATACCTTGTGTCTATGTGCTTGCTCCAATCATGATACACTAAATTCTTGTCAAGTACTGATCGCGCAAAGTTGTTATCAATACATAAATTAAGTTCCTTCAACAATCTCTCTAACCAAATTGCATGACATGTTCATAATGTCGTTGCCACATATTTAACTTCACAAGTCGAGAGAGTAAAAATTGATTGTTTCTTGAACTTCAAGAAATAACACATTGACCTTAGAAAAATGCCAAATCAGATGTACTTTTTCTATCATTAATAACGTCTCCCGAATAATCACCATTATAGTATCCCACAAGGGTAAAATCATCAGAATTAGAATAAAAATGTCTAAAATTGACTGTACCTTTTAGGTAACATGGAATTATTCTCGTGACCTTCAAGTGAGTGAAGGTAGAAGCTTCCGTAAATGACTTACTACTTTAATCACAAAATATATATCTGGTCTCGTACATGCAAGTATCTTAAACTTTCTACTGGACTTTTAAACAGAGTGGAGTCCACCTTTTCTCCATTTTTAAACTTTGACAATTTTGATTCACTTGCTATTGGGGTGTTCACAAGGTTACTATCAAACATGTTGAACTTCTTCAAAATCTCCATTGTACAACTTTTTTTGAGATATGAAAAATGCATTCCGCCGTTTACTTCAGTTCTAAGCCCAAGTAATATTACATAAGCCCTATGTCTGTCATCTCAAACTCAAGGGACATGACTTTCTTGAAAGTTTCAAACAAAACTGGGTTGCTACCCAACAAAATAAGATCATTGACATAAGGGAAAACAAGCAAAATATCTCCATTAGTAAGAACTTTAACATGAAGACAAAGAGTAAATTCTTTGTCTTAAAAGTATTTGTCAATGCGACTATTTCAAGCTAATAAAACTTGTTTCAATCTATATAAGACTTTCTTCAATCTAAACCCTTATCTTCATGGTTTTTGACCACTAAGCCAAATGATTTCTCAAAACAAAAATTCTTCAAGATATCTATTCAAGAATGTCGAGTTGACATCTAGGTTAATAGATCTTCCACTTCATTTACACCACTAAAGAGACTCGTGACTTAAGGCTACAAACAAAGGCATATGTTCTTTATTTTGGAGCCTGTCAATTTCATGTTACTTCTTCATCAAATTCAACATCACGATTCGCGACTCACCACAACCTTGTTATTGTTTGGATTGTACAATCGGTAGCCTTTGGAACTCACTTCATAGCCAACAAATACATACTTTTGTAATGATCCACAGGTTATTTTTTGAGAATTTTGAATATTCGTCTAAATATAATAAGTTAATATACGGGTATTTTATTTTTAGTAATTAAGATCGTTGATAATAATGAGACAAATTTGAAATTCATTTAAGAATATATACCACTTGATCCACATTTATAAAATAAGTTAATAAAAGCTTACCATCTTCTAGCCTAGAAAAGAATCTTGTTACTGAAAAGCACCAACAATGGTGCATAAACTGATAAAACAGCAGGCCAAGAGAAGAAGATGAATGAAACTTCTATTTGAATTTTTATGAATGCAGTAACTATACATTGATACTTATACATCACTATATATAGATGTTAATCAACTAACTAACTAGACTAGTTAAGATACATAACTACAATTAACCATAACAAACTTTTGTAACTGATTTTTAACTAACTAATAACTAACTTTTGAACTATACACTTTAGCTCAACAACCCTCCTCAAGCTGATGGCTGAAAGATATCTTTCACTCCCAGCTTGGCCATTAAATGTAGATGTGGAGCTTTCCAAAGTCCTTTAGTAAGTAAATCTGCTAGTTGATCTTTTGTTGATACATGTTGTGTCTTGATCATATGCTGTGATATCTTTTCTCTAACAAAATAGCAATCTATATCAAAATGCTTAGTTCGTTCATGAAAGATAGGATTAGATGCAATTTGAATTGCTGCTTTATTATCACAAAATAGATTGACTGGTTGTTTAATATTGACTCCTAACTCCTTGTATAATCCAATAAGCCATGTAATTTCAGCTACTGCTGATGCCATACTCCTAAACTCAGCTTCTGCAGAACTTCTAGCAACAGTTTCTTGTTTCTTCGACTTCCAAGAAATGATAGCATCACCAAATTTCACAAGATAGCCTGTGACAGATTTCCTTGTTTGC
This sequence comes from Solanum peruvianum, assembly GCA_027705065.1. Lineage (NCBI taxonomy): Eukaryota > Viridiplantae > Streptophyta > Magnoliopsida > Solanales > Solanaceae > Solanum > Solanum peruvianum. Next base: position 58,265,265 of record JAKWJD010001761.1, read on the forward strand.
TTACAAGTATCTCAATCTGAGTCAGAGTAGGTTGTAAGTAATTCTGAGCTTTGTGAAGGCATAAACAGACCTAACCCTGGAGCTGTTTTAATATATCTGACTACCCGAAAAGAAGAAAAAAATGCAAATGGAAATCGAAAGGGGAAAATTACACGCAGCAGGAGCTGCAAACGAGAGTTATCAAGAGAATTACCAAATAAAGGAACAATACCAAAAATATATGAAACAGAAATATCAATATCAAATTGAAAACGAAGCACTTCAAGAGAGCTGCTTCCATGTGAGATTCTTTTGGAGCATGCACATACTGACTCAGAACTTGGACAACAAATGATATGTCTATTCTGGTCATGGTGAGATATAGTAATCTACCTACCAACCTTTGATATCTTCCAATATCCTTCAAAGGTTTATCTCCTTGTATAACTCCTGAATCACCTTGCACATGTAAATCATATTCAATAGAAGTCAACCTTACATTAGGATCTATTGGAGTTTGAACTGGTTTTGCACCACTTAATCCCATTTCTGAAATAAGTTCCAAAGCATATTTGCATTGGTTAATAACATACCCTCCTTGGACCTAGCAAATTCAATGCCAAGAAAGAAAGTTAACTCTCCCAGATCCTTCATGTTGAACTTGAGCTGAAGATCATTCCTTGTTTGTGCAATCAAAGACTCACAACTCCTAGTAACAAGAAGATCATCCACATACACAAGTACTACAATCAAAGAAGCACCAGTCTGCTTAGTAAATAGAGAGTAGTCATAGTGACTATGAACAAAAACAAGCTGAAGTAATGACTCAGTTAACTTCAGATTTCACTGTCTAGGAGCCTGTTTGAGGCCATACAGTGATTTGTGAAGCTTACACACTTTAGTAGATGTCTCCGACTTACTAAAACCAGGAGGAATCACCATGTATACATCCTCAAGAAGATCACCCTGTAAGAAAGCATTATGAACATCCATCTGAAATATAGGCCAATGTTTAGCAGCAGCAATAGCCAAAACTGATCGAACTGTAACCATCTTTGCAACAGGAGAAAAAGTTTCAGTATAGTCAATACTCTCCTTCTGACTGAACCCCTTGGCAACTAGTCGAGCCTTGTACCTCTCAACAACTCTTGAGGCCAAATATTTGACTTTAAATACCCATTTACAACCAATAAGATGCTTGCCAGGAGGAAGATCAACAATGCTCCATGTGTGATTAGCCTCCAAAGCAATGATTTCAACCTTCATAGCATCAACCCATTGAGTATGAGAGGAAGCCTCAGTAAATGATGTAGGCTCAGAGACAGAAGAATAAGCAGTAAGTGCAACATCATAGGAAGTAGAAAGAAGATTATATGACACATGATTGGAGACAGGATATAAGCAAGCAGACTTCGACGTAGGAGTAATAAAACAGTCATCCATATAGGAGGTTTAGTTAGTCTAGAAGATTTTCTAAGACTAACAGATTCTGGTGGAGGAATTGGTAGTAAAGATATTGATTCAGATGAACTAGAGTTAGGATCTATAGAGGAATTAAAAGGCATAGTGAGAGGCTGATCACAAGGCAGATTTGTAGAAGTACAAGTATCATTTGTGAATTGGAACACAGGTTAAGTGAAGAACTAGAAGAATTCAGATGTTGAAAAGGAAAAATGGATTCTTGAAACACAACATCTCTACTAACAAAGAAAGTTTTTGTATATAAACCATAAAGTTTGTAGCCCTTTTGAAGACTAGAATAACCAAGAAATACAGTTGGAACAACTCTAGAAGCAAATTTGTCTATCTTTTTTACCTCAGAAGCAAATGCAAGACAACCAAACACTCTGATATGATCAAGAGAAGGAAGAGTTTTATACAGCAGTTCATGAGGAGTTTTACCCTTAAGAATTTTAGAGGGTATCCTATTAATTAAGTACACACTTGTAAGAACACACTCTCCCCAAAATTTGAGAGGAAGATAAGATTGAAATCTCAAAGACCTGGCCATCTCAAGAATATGTCTATGTTTTCTCTCTACAATCCCATTTTGCTGTGGAGTATAAGTACAAGAACTCTGATGCGATATACCCAATGTTGTAAGTAAAGCAGAAACTTGAGAATTGAAAAAATCACAACCATTATCAGATCTCAACACTTTGATAGTGCTAGAAAAAACATTGCCAAACATTTGAAAGAAGTTCTGTAAGGCTACAATAACCTCTGACTTAGAGTTCAACAAAAACACCTAAGTATATATAGACTAATCATCTACCAAAGTAAGAAAACATCTCTTATTGTCATGAGTAGGAACTCGATAGGGACCCATACATCATCATGTAATGTATGAAAACAAGCTGGTGTAGTAGTGGTACTTAAAGGAAAAGGTAATCTGACTTGCTTAGCAAGAGGACAAACAGTACATATATCAATAAAGGAAGAAGACATATGCTTGCAACAACTAAGTGTTCTTAGTACACTAACAGGTAAGTGACCCAATCTTTGATGCCACAGAGTCAAATTTGAAGTTCTATGAGAAGAAACCACATTAGGAGTTGTAGCTTGAGTTTGCTGAGACTTTATTTGAGTTCCCTGAGTCTTCAACTGAGTATCAACATGAATCACATATAGATCATTCTCCAGTGTGCCAGTCCCCCTCACATTCCCATTGGAGAGGTCCTGGAAAACACAATGATCAGGATAAAACATAGCACAACAATTCAATTCCCTTGTAAGCATGGATACAGACAAAAGATTATAGTGAAATTCAAGAATGTGTAGCACATTTGAGATCTTAGCTCCTCCTAACACTTGAGAAGACCCTATGTGACTAACATGTGCAAGATGACCAGTAGGTAGATGTACCTTGTTACACACATACTTATCTAAAGAACTGCACTATGTTAACATATTTAAATTGTGTACCATATGTTTGGATTTACCTGTATCAATGATCCATTTGTCAGCATCAGGAATAAGAGAAGTGTCTATACCTGAAGCATGTGCAATAGCATTATCACAATTACTCTTGGCATTCTCTGGCTCGATAAGTTTCAAAAGCTGCATATACTGTTGTGGAGAGAAATGAGGGTGAAATTGTTGTTGATGAGAGTGCAACTGCTGCTGTTGAGAGAAAACACCAGAAATACAGTAGGTTGAACCTTAGAGGAACAAGACTCATTAGTTGTATTTTGATGATGCATAGGCAAACCAGGAGTATTGTTGTATCCTACATGATTAGTTGAAACAAAAGCAGTATTGTTTCTCCTTTTACCTTTCCATTCAACAGGATATCCATGTAATTTGTAATAATTAGCTCGAACATGACCCTTCCAGTTACAATAATCACAGTAAAAATTGTTATTACTGTTAAATTGTTTCTGATTAGATCTATACCAGCTCCCATAGGAGGTTTAGACACTGAATGTGAAGTAGATCCTGATCTTAGCATGTGTCCTTTACCATTGCTAAAAAATGCCATAGTCTCATTTATTTCACCAATATTAGCTGAAACAAGTTATAACTCCCTGTTGTGCTCGATTTACCAAGGATTCTCTGACTTTCGAAAGCCATTATAAGAGAATAAGCTTTGTTTACACCTGGTGCTACATCAAGCATCATAATCTGACTTCTAGATTGATTATAAGATTCATTTAGTCCTAAGAGAAATTGCATCAATCGTTGATACTCAAAATGCTCTACATAGGTCTTAGAACTCTCACAGGCACAACCAGGACAAGGCATCAATGAATCATACTCCATCCACAATTCCTTAAGCCTAGAAAAATAGCTAGAAACAGACATATACCCTTGTTGTAGTGTAGCAATCTCAGTATGCAGATAAAAGATTCTAGACCCATCAATTTTTTCAAATATCTCTCTTAGATCAGTCCACACTTGTTGAGCACTACTTGCATAGACTATTCCACTCAGTAATTCCCCACTTATAGAGATCATTATCCATGATAGCACTATATCATTGCATTTTCCCCATAGATCATGTAGAGAAGAATTGAATTTATCCTTACTGCATTTCCATCATAAATCCTATTTTCCCTTTGCCTAGAAGACCTATCTTCATATATCTACTCCATAATGAGTAATTTTCTGATCCAGAAAGTTGAATGGAAACTAGAGAACTACCTGGAGTATCACATGACTGCAAGAAAAGTGGATGATGAGAATCCACCATTGTAGTTCCTCCTTGAACTGCACCAGTGGTTGAAGACTCAGTCAACATGATCAATTGTTGTTGTAATTGCGATCTTCAATAGCTTCTAGGACAATACAATATCTCAATTCTTCTACTGCATTGAAAGCTAAACAATCGCATGAGCAACACCTAAGCTCGGATACCATGAAAAGCACCAACAATGGTTCATAAACTGATAAAACAGCAGGCCAAGAGAAGAAGAAGAATGAAACTTCTATTTGAATTTTTTTGAATGCAGTAACTATACATTGATACCTATACATCAGTATATATAGATGTTAATCAACTAACTAACTAGACTAGTTAAGATACTAACTATAATTAACCATAACAAACTTTTGTAACTGATTTTTATCTAACTAATAACTAACTTTTGAACTATACACTTTAGCTCAATAGTTACTAGTATATTCTACCCTCCCCTTTTTATCTTTGTACGAAAGTATAAGAAATAGTTTCTTTTAATTTTTATCATGTGAATGATATACTAGCATTACACTCTTAGGTGGTAGGTAGATTATTTTGTTGATTCACGATAAAAATAATAATAATTTTCATCAATTAACTAAACAAATCAAATAGACCATACAATAACTTAATAGCCCGAAACAACATGACATCTAAAACATGAATTAGAGTTACTGGTGAAATAAACACAACAAAGTAAGATATTAAAACTTGGTATAGTCTAAATGTATTAAGACACAACCAATACAGGATTACCTGACAACATGAAAAGAAAAATGTATCAAGAGATGATACTACGTAAACACCTCATAGAAGACATCTAGTAGACATAGTAAAATGACTGTTGCTAGTTTTGAAATCTTATTGCAAATATGTATATAAATAGATTCCATTGATCTATAAGCTCAACAAATAACATGATTGCACACGTATACTCTCACAAGCCAACTTGCTCGCTTCGACCCTCGCCCCGATCCATATCCCTTGGTGAAAAACTCCCAACTCAGACACACCTGATTCAGATAAACTAGGAACTAAGACTCACATCTTTGACACATAAAGATGCCTACCGATGCTTTCTTGGCCGTGTGGAATATACATTAACGTTATATCATTTCTACAAGTGCCTTAATTCCCATCTAAGGTGAATAAGATTAGATTAGTCTCGCAAAATTCGTTCTCAAATGATTCAGCGATGGAATTAGGCGGGGAAGGCTCAAATTTCGTAGTGATTGTTCAATTATTTGAGGCAAGTGGATTTCTCGACCCATGTTAAATGTATAGAATCATGTATTTCCTTGTGGTATATGTTGGGAAGTAATGTGACTTGGTAATGGGTTGACTTGTCATAATAAATGATCCTTATAAGGAAAAAAGGGTAATAAAAAACAAATTGATTATGTATAGATAGGTGATGTACCGAGAATGATTGGAAGGATTTATTGATTTATTATTGACATTTTATTGCGATTGTGTTGTTGTGAATTATGCATTGATATGAAAATAGTCATCTTCTCATTAATTGTGTCAACATGTCATTTGCACTTGATTATGATATATGGTTGTGACAAGTGTTATGTGAATTGAGAAAGAATAATGAATAAAAGTTAATGTAATATTTTGATGAACATGTCGCGCACTGTGATGGATCTTATGATCCGAGGGACGTGCCGTACACTGCAAAAGATTCTATTATCAAGGGTCATGTCGCACTCCATGACAAATACATGGAAAGATATGTCCCCATGGGTCCCGGACTGAGAGATAGCATATCTGTATCGTTTGGTTTGACATGTATCACTATATTTGACATTACATTTCATTGTATTCTGCATCTTTATCATTGTAAGCTTATGAGTACTTTTCAGTGGAGCTTGTGATGGGTGAACTTGATCTTGTGTATTGCTTATTTGTAATGATTGAAGTGATGTGGTTGCACTATGTGTTAAGTATAAATTGTGAACTATTAGGTTGGACTGATGTTTATGCAAGTTGCAGTTGTCAAGGTTCGGTTGGGGTATGCGGAGTACCCGTATCCTATAACCTTAGCTTTTGTTTAGGAGTTTTCTTGATGAGTACCGCGTGGTTTGGTACTCACCCCTTGCTTCTACATTTGTGTAGGTTACAAGCCCATATCTTCATAAGACTCTCTTTCTTCTTGTCCGAGGCTTATTGTAGATATTTGTGAGGCACTTGCTTATCATATCAGTGTACCCTTTAACTCTTATTTTGTGATTTAGTTCTACTTTTGAGACAACATCTTTTGAGACTTGCATATTTTCTTTCAAATCTATTGAAATACATTAGATGCCTATGTAGTGACAACCAGGTTTGATGGATTTTGTTAAATTGACTTGTTATCCTTTTATTCTATTTCTACACTTTATCATAATAATTAGGTTTGAGGATTAATTGTTTGGTGTGATATGGCGAATGCCATCACATCAATTTTGGGTCACCCTAAACACACGAAAAGTAGACCAGAGCCCCAAGTTCATAAGTCTCATGTGTATACAAGTCGAGTCTAAGTAGAATCTGGAGGATCAATATGGATACGTCTATACTATTTTTAAAAGGCTATGAAGATTGTTAGGAAACTTCCTTTTTGTTCATTCCTTCTAATCGTACATGATTTCCTTATTTAGTATTGAGTTATTGTGTGTTCTTTTGATAGATAGTCGAGGACTAGAGGGACTGTTACTGGTGGTAGAAGGGAGGCAGTATCCAAGATAGTTGTTGAGGCCTTAGTTAGGGGTAGAGATAAATCCCGAGCTAGAGTTCATGACCGTGGAATGACACTAGCCATAGGTCGTGCCCATGGAGTAGCACTAGTGAAAATCCTTGCTAGAGAGGTCTCTTCAGAGCCTTAGATTGATGATAGAGAGGACTAAATTCCTCCGAAGTCTGCATCCTTACTTTTTCTTTAGGATACCTTATTTAGGGTTGTGAATGTGCTCGAAATATTTTCTCAAGGTGTTGGTGCGATCAGCACACAAGATGACTCTCTGTCAAGAGTGAAGACTCAGACCCAAAAGCAGAAGCAAGCTCCAGTTATTCAGGATTTGATGGGACTGCCACTAGCTGAGCCTGTGGTTAGAAATGATCTTGTGATGGGCGAGTAAAATAAGATGGTTTAGATAAGTTTTGAATGCGAATTGTGCAATTATTGGTCTACTTTTCATTGTTTACGAACACCAATCTAGGTGTTGAACATGATAAGTAAAAAAGATCAACAATAATTCTAAAGGAAGAAAACAATAATAAAAATGGAGTGCCTACCTTTCGGCGCACCCAGCGATGCGCTTGCGTAAAACTCAAGATGCTCTTTAGTCCTCCGCGCACCAGTGATGCATCAAACCGCCTATCCAGGGTTAAAGCGTCAAAACATCAAAAGTAAGGGTATTTTTGGAATTTCACGGAACACTATGTTATATTGTGTTGGTGTTTATCCCAAAAATATATCGAGAAACAAAGCAAAAAAGAGGCTAGGTTACGAAGAGGAGGGGGAACACGCGGTACACAACTCAAATCCAAAAAGAAATTTCAGATTCGAAGTTTGATTGCTATGTTTTTTTTAATTTTGTTTTTAGAAAACTTATTCTCCTCCATAGAGTAGATTTGTAGAGGGTATTCGAGAAACATGTTGCATTTATGAATTTGTTGGGATTTTGATTTTCATTCCTTATGCTTGAACTTCTCATGAAAGTTTGAATTATATTGCAACCCTACTCATTCTTTTATTAAAATGAAAGAGGAATATCTATGTGAATATTGTTGTATATTTTTGTTGGATTGTATCAATTTATTTTCTCTAAATTAAATGAAAGAGCTTGTTGATAATTATTGATTTAATCTCAAGAAAAAACAGCCGAAGGATGTTACTTCCTTAAGAACACTCATTAACATGTTCTTGTTTATTAGAATAACCGGGAAATAATTAATTTATTACTTAACTTGAGATTCATTCGGAAGATAAATCTAAGGCTTAAGGATACTCTTATCAACTATTGAATTTGAGAAAATCAATAGATTTTTAGATGTAATGAATGAATGTGGTAAATTTCAAACTATCATTATGCACTTGTTTAGTCTTGTACCCTATATTTTATTATTGACATTAGACTTCATAGTTACCATTTTTTATAATAATCATTTAATCTATAAATGTGGTTCATATCCACAACAAACTCTCTTCTTTTGATCATCTAGATAATAAGTAATAAGATTTGATTGAATTATTATTTGTACTAATCCTATGAAGATGATATTTATACTATACTATCTTTGACTAAAGAAGTGCTAAACTTATAGTGTGTTTGTATTCATCATCTTGCACTAGTAATTGAGGGTCAAGATGTACCATTGGTTGTTGTGACAAAGGATGAGCAGTGCATATATGAAAATTTTTTAATGAAGGACCTACCTAATTTTCAGGGTGGGAGAAGTGAGGAAGCTCATGAGTTTTCGACTACATACTGAGGGTTGCAATAGGAGGTTGGGTTAGCTGAGTCACATGGGGTTCAATATGCTACACTCCGGCTTCGTACGCCAATAGGAGACTGATGGAGAGTTTATTCGGGGTCTTTTCTAGTTATATCTCCTCTAGTTATGTGGGAGACATTTTATAGTGTCTTTGGTGGAAGCTTCATCCTTTGGACCGTGAGAGAGGAGAGTCGCTTAAGGTTTGAGAATTCTAAACAAGACAACTTATCCGTTATAGAGTATTAAACCCATTATTCATCTGTCTAGGCATTTTTTAGCTTTATTTAGGAAGAGACGAATATGATTCGTATGTTTGTGATGAAGATTTTCTTAATCAAATCGACTAGGTTCAAGCATCTCGCGATGAGGCTTCCTTCCAATCCATTGTGAGTGCTTCCAAGGAGGCGGAATTGATGGAGATAGAGAGAGGAATTTGGGGAACCTAAGAAGGCTCCTACATTAGGTCAGCTTTTTGGTGCCTCATTTGGAAGTAGGGAATCACATAGAGGGAGTAGTTCTTTCCTACATCGGGGACCCGTGAATGATAAAATGCCTCAAAGTCTTCTAGCGTGGGTCAAGGAATATATGGTTCATAACAACTACCTACGGGCGAGGGAATTATAGTAGGTTTTTATGATCCATACAATAGTTCCAAAATTAGAGGTTTTGCTTTAGTTGTGGAGATACTAATCACCTAATGCGACAATTTACTTTTATGAGGGGACGAAGAAGACCCCAACTTAATTCTTCAATTCGTAATAGACCACCGATACAATATGGAAGAGGTCAAGGCAGAGTTCAGTTAGGTAAGGAATCTAGTAGTGGTACTACAACATAGTAGAGTGAGGGTAAAGGTACTACCCACCCTAGATGTGGTAGAGGGTCCAATGTTATGATTTCTTGGGCAAACCCATGGCAGAGACTTCAAATGTTGTTATTACAGGTGTCATCAGTATGTCATTGATTTGCGAATGTATTGTTTGATCTGGGTCTATATTTTCTTATGTGACTACTTATTTTGTTGTTGAATTTTATATGATGTGTGATAGCTTGCTTGTACCTATTTGTGTTTCTACACCCGCGAGTGAGCCCTTAGTGGTAGATCGAGTGTATCGATCATGTCTTGTTTCTTTTGCAAGGTAAGACACTTGATTGGGTAGACTTGATCATTGTGGGGATGGTAGACTTTAATATTATCTTGGGTATAAATTGACTTTCTCCTTATCATGTTATTTTTAATTGTAATGCTAAGAGTGTAACTTTAGTCATTCTTGGTGTTTCGAGGGTTGAGTGGAAGGGTGTTAGTGGATCTTATCCTAACAAGGTCATCTTTTTCATCCATTCTCAGAGATTGGTGGCGATATCGTGTTTGTCTTACTTAGCCTTCATTTAGGACACTAGTACTTAACCCCCTCTCATGGATTTTGTTCTCATTGTTTATTATTTTCTCGATGCATTTTCTTATAATCTTCCAGTTGTTCCTCCCGATAGGTTTTTTAATTTTGCTATTGATTCGAAATCGTGGACTAAACTCATTTCTATTTCTCTTTACTGTATGTAAAAGTTAAAGGATCGGTTGTAGAACTTGTTAAGTAAGGGGTTTATTCGCCCAAGTGTGTCCCTTTGGGGTTCCCATGTGTTGTTTGTGAATAAGAATGATGGGACTAAGGGGATGCGTATTAATTACAACTGAACAAGGTAACAATAGAGAATAAAATATCCTATTTCGTATATTGATGACTTATTTGATCAGCTACAAGGAGTATCGTTGTTCTCTAAGGTTGATATGAGGTATAAGTATAATAAGTTGAAGACCAGGGCGCTAGATATCTCTAAGACAATTTTAAGACTCAGTATGGGCATTATGAGTTCCTAGGGATGTGATTTTGGTGGACTAACGCCCCTACAATATTCATGGATTTGATGAGTAAGGTGTTTCGACCGCACCTTAATTATTTTAAGATTTTCTTCATCGATGATATTTTGTCTTACCCCAAGACTGAGGAGGACAATGTTTGACACTTGAGAATTGTACTTAAGAGGTTGGGGAAAGACAGTCGTATTAAAAGTTCTCAAAGTGCGAGTTTTGACTTAATTTTGTGGCATTCTTTGGATACGTGGTGTCCAAGGAGAGAATTAGAGTAGATCCGGCTAATATTGAGGTAGTTATAGGTTGTAGGTGACCTACTTCTCCTGCCAAAATTTGAAATTTTGTGGGATTGGCAGTCTATTACTGATGATTTGTTCATAGTTTCTCTATTATCGTAGCTCTATTGACCAGATTGACTCGCCAAGGTATGAGTTTTCATGGGTCTGACGAGTGTGAGGAGAACTAAAAAAGCTCAAGACTTTATTGACTTCGACTCCTATGTTGAATCTACCTGAAGAGGGCATTGACTTAAAAGCTTATTGTGATGCTTTTTTAGTAGGTTTGGCTAGTGTATTGATGAAGAAGGTGAAGGTGATTGCATATGCTTCTAGGAGGTTGAATACCCATGAGAAAGAAATACCCTACTCACGATTTGTAGTTGGCAGTCGTGGTCCTTGTTCTTATATATGGCGTCACTATTTGTGTAGGGTGCATTGTGAGATCTTCACCGACCACCGGAGTCTTCATATTCAATTAAAGAGATTTAAACTTGAGGTAGCGTAGATGACTTGAGTTACTGAAAAACTATGATGTGACCATTCTATATTATTCGGAGAAGGCTAATGTGGTGGACGATGCTTTCAATAGGAAGACTCTTAGCATGGGGAGTCTTATCGCGCTTAGTATTAAGAAGAACTGTTAGCTAGTGATGTTCCGATATTAGCTAACGATCTTGTTTGATAGTCGATTTTACTAGATAATGATGGTATGATTGCTTTTATTGAGGTTGAGTGTTCTTTAGTTGAGCAGGTGCGTGAGCACCAGTTTGATGATGAGAAGTTATGTCTTTTAGAGGGTAAGCCAAGAAGGTTATCCTTGATTCTGATGGTGTCTTGAGGATCGGTGATAATATTTTTGTATCCAAGATGAGCGAGTTGATTAGATTGATTCTTTAGGAGGCTCATTGTTCTCGATATTACATTCATCCAAGAGCCACGAAGATGTATCATGATCCGAGTCAGCATTACTGGTTGTATGACATGAAGAAGGATATTGCAGATTTTGTTTTTAGGTGTTTGACTTGCCAGCGGGTCAAGAGTAAGCACTAGCGGCACAAGGGTATATCTAAGATAATGTTTATTCCTACTTTGAAGTGAGAGCGTATCACTGTGGACTTTATTATGGGTTTTTCCTACCACATTGGGTGGTTATAACTCCATTTGGATTGTAGTTGATAGGCTGACCAAGTCTTCCCTCTTCATTCCAGTTCGAGTGAAGTATACAATTGAGAAGTTAACCGAGTTTCATATCAATTACATTGTGCGACCATACTGAGTCCCACTTTTTACTATATGACATTGTGGTTTTGAGGCTGAGTTGTCTTGGTGGGATAGGACAGTGTCATCACATCCATTTTTGGATTGTGACAACTTGACAGTTCAACTGTCAAGTTTAGCTCTCCCTTAATGTGGAAGAGAAGCATAAGATATGATCTCGAAGGTTCTCAAGGGATTGAAACTTGGCTTTGTTCCGCTCCATACTTCTTGAGGCATTTGCTCTCATATATTTTTTGTTGGAGGTCTATTGCTTAATTAAACTGCAGAAAAAATAGTTTAAGGCCGAACGTTTTTGGTAGATGTTCAGATTTCAACATACATATAGCCATATTAAGAATTGTTCTAGTCTTTCTTTCTACAACTCCATTTTTTTGTGGTGATCAAGGTACTGTTTGAGGACGAAAAATTCCATGATATTGAAAAAAGTCATTAAATTCTTTTGCAGTGAATTTGCCACTTCTATCGAACCTAAATGCTTTCATTTCATGGGTGTTTTTTTTTTGGAGAAGTGCTTTAATTTTGTAGAGGCAACATAAATTTTAGATTTTTTCTTCAAGAAGTATACCCATGACTTTCTACTGAAATCGTAAATAAAAAGCAAGAATTATTTATCCAAAAAATATGGATGAATCGGACCACACACATCGATGTGTATAAGTTTGAGTGACTTACTTGTTTTTGATGTTGTCTCCTTTAGAAAACTCCGCCTCACATGTATTCCAAGAAGAAAAGCTTCACACAATTGATTCGGATGGTTGATTGACAAAATTTCATCAATCATGTTCTTGTCTCCTATTGATTTGAATGTTTCAACATTTATGTGTCCAAATCACATATGTCAACGCCATGATTCATCTTTCACATTATTCTCCAAACACTTTGCATCTATGGTTTCTAAGATTCAAAGGGAACAACATATTCTTTGTCATATGCACGTTAGCCACATTATTCTCCATACACTTTGCATCTATGGTTTTTAAGATTCAGAGGGAACAACATATTCTTTGTCATATGCACTTTAGAGATGTAGTTGTTACTTGAATATCTAAGTCAAAGATGCATATTTTTCATATGAATATCATATTCTTTTTCAAGAAGTTGACCAAAACTCAGAATATTACTTTTAATTCTGGCACATAATAAATATTGTTAATCAACTAATGGACACCATCTTTACAGGATATCAAAATCGTACGTATTCACTCAATTTGAGTCTTTGAGGTATCTCCAAAAGACAAATTATCTTTCACCGTCTTCTTTATCTCCACAAACTTTTCTTTGTGGCCACACATATGATTACTTTTTTCATTGTCAAGATACCATTAATTGCAATCGTCTGTATCTTTTTCTTTGAGTGGAAATTATAATGTTGATTGATCTTTGTGTATGTTATTGTCAACAATTTTATCTTTCTCTTCAACATTACTATGACATTCCCAAGAGTATTGTCTAATTTTATAACAATTATAACATTCAATTTTAAATTTTCAGACCTCATTTCATTGATATCTTAATAGGCTTCACGCTCTCTACCTACTCATTGACCATAGCCACGACATCTGAATGACTGGTGATTTTTATCTGTATTGTTGAATTTGTTAATTCAACTTCTTCCTCTTCCATGACCATCACTACCGCCACAACCTCGCTATTATCCATTTACTTTTTAACTTATTTTAACTTCAAATCCTTTGAAGGATGCTTGAGTTTTAAGAAGTTTCTCTAGTGCTCTTTTTTTTCTTTTCTTCGTGGACTCGTAAAGAATCTTCCAATTGCTTTATTGTCATAGAGTCTAACTTATTAGGCTCCTCAATACTACACACTGCATATTCAAATTTGAGTGTTAAAGGACACATAATCTTCTCTACCACACACATCATGTACTTTCTTTCCATATCTTCTTAGTTGATTTGCAACAACCATCAAATTTTAGCCAGTTTGTGAACATTATTGGTAGAAAACTCGCTATTGTGCTAATAGATGTGGATGATATAATTCTAATAAGAGATTGGGAAGAAAAAAATCTCCAAACAAAGGAGAATTTGTCAATACGCTTCCGGATGAGGAAAGTTGGACAACTCAACTATTTTCTTGGCTTGGAGATTGATCGTAGTAAAAGAGAAATTTGGTTGCATCGATAGATCTTTCGAGTATTTTTGTTGATGCAAAGCTAACCGGTACTGTGAATCTAACTATGGAGGAGATCATGATATCCGTTGTTAAACTAGTGACTTTGTGTTTAAGCTTGGTGTTTGAGCAATTTCTTGGTGCAACAAAATGCAACCAACAATGTCATTGTCAATAACAAAAGCATAGTATGGGCAACAACATTTATAGCTCAGAAAGTACATAACTTATGCAATTAATGAAGGATCTAATCAGTCATCAATTTGTTTGACTAAAAATATGTATTGTGATAATCAATCGATAATTTTCTTGGTTGAAAATTCTTTTTTTCATGGAAGGACTACACATGTTGAGATACATTACCGCTTTATCCGAAAAAGTGTTGTTAGGAGAGATTGATTTGAATTGCATTAAAACAAAACATCAAATTGCAAATTTATTCAAAAAAGGTTTTAGTGTCAACAAGTTGGAGAGTTTCTACAAGCAACTGGCATGGTTAAGACGGAGAACTGATGCACAAAAGGGTGTTAAAGTTGACAACATCACTCACATTTTAATTTGACAAAGTCTGCAGGATAACTATTTTCTTCAGCTTAGTTGTTAGTTTGATATTTTATTTAGTACGTGGGCGTTCTCCTATTTTCTAGAGTAGCAGATATTTTAGGAAAGATAGGTTATTGAATTCAGTTAGTGATTTAGTGGGATTGGAACTCAATTTGTATAAGTCATGATGAAATGATTGAATAAAATTGGTTGATCGTTTGTTTTTTCTACAATTTATTTTCTCTGAGTCCTCTAGTTATATTTTATTTTGAACTTATTGTATCTTAAGTTCTTTAGTTTCCGTGTGAAGAATTTGTTGGAAAATTATACAAGCACAACGGAAACATATAAGGATTTTTACAACTTACATGAGTCATATATAATCAATACAGTTTATGCTAAAACATATATCATGCTAGAACACATAAACATACTGAAATTTAATTCGATAAATACCTCTTGAAGCGTGAACAGACATCTTCAAGTGAATCTACAAGATAGACGGACCTTCAAGCGAATCTACAAGATAAATAATAGTTATGCTCTTCTACAGTGATCCCAAGTCACATCCGAACTCTCTTAATACTTGGGTGGGCAAGTATCGAATAGAAAACTAATCATCATCTATTTTCTAGGTTAGGAGAATTGCTATTTATAGAATTTTCCTCCTAATCCAAAAAGGATTAGAAAATCTAGTTTTTCTAGAATACTAGAAAAATCCAAAATATTCTTCCTTTTTCTATAGAAATAAAATTCTGAGTTTTAGTTAATTGTGGGCACTATAGAGACCACAAAATTAATTACCGAGGCTTCATATTATGGAAATAATTCTAAATAATTAATTTGAATTACTCTTACAATGGTAAATGACAAATCATTCCACTAGAAATTCATAATTGCACTCCTCTATTTCGTAATTCCTCATTTAACACTTATGTAATTCACCATGTTAAGATTTCAGATTCTAATCAATGAATTAAATTACTGACAAATTTAACTTAATGATTAATTCCCTTTAGAGCAGTACTTAACTTATTTCATATGTCGGATTCATAAATCCAATTGCAAAATTTGACACGATGAAAACTTATAAGTTTCTCAAAAAAACATATCAATCAATCTCTATAACGAGACATAGATTTCATCAACTAACTTATTATTTCACTAATATATATTATTATCATCCAACTTACCCGGCATATTGACCCATCTCAGAATCTCACCTTTTAATAAATCAAAACGATAATTAATATATATATACCAATCATAATAGTTATATCAAGATTAAGAATATAAGTACATTTAATAGTTTAGAGAATATGTTTTTTTCAGTCAGTCTAAATAACTATCTCTATTCGGTCCCGTTCAATACATACAAAATGTACTAGCACAAGAAGTTGGAACTATACCGTTTCCATAATCATGACAAATTACATATAATCTTGTTTTACAATCGTACCCGATGACATGTCAATTTCCATCCTAGATCGTGAACTAAAAACTTTATACTTATAAAAACCGATGATTTAATCCTTTGTGTATAAGCTAAAACTCTATACACCAAATCATCTACTATATAAGTAAATAGACACCATAAACGAATATATGATCTATTAAAATTGACCAAATATTTATTCTCTAATAAATATTATTTTTTAACATATGATTAATAGTATATATCCCAACAATCTCCCACTTAGACTTTTAACCATCACATTGTTATAATGTAATATATCTAAATGTATGGTTAATAGTATATACCTAACCATCTCCGATTTATATATTTAATCTTGAAAAAATTGTTAGAATACTATGTCTAAACACATGATTAATAGTATATACCCTAACAATCTCCAACTTAGACTCTTAACTATACATTTACAACTTTCATAGGCATTCCTTTATTTCTTATAGTAAGAAAATTTACCAAGCTATTTTCTCATGCAATTTTGTCTAGTAGTGCTTCGTCGTAACAAATTGATCTTATACTAGATCTTGAAAGACCTTATTATGAAACCCTCCAAGAGTGAACTTCTTTTTCAGGAGCTCTATCAAAAAGGTTCTCTCAAACATACAAAACAAATCAATCTTTGTTATGATTCTCCTACTACGACTAAGTACTACCATGAAGTTTTCTTTTAATATGCTCAACATCACTCCCACTACTTGAGATAGTAGTTTTCTTATATCTAGTAACGTTTCTCCCACTACTTAAATGCAATGGAACGTCAATTCTGACATACCTATTAGATTTTGTTGAGCGTCTGAATTTATAATTGACTTATTTGTTATTTGTTTGTTCAATTCATGTAAAACTAGTTTACTTCTAGGAAATGGTTTACTAAATCATCATTTTCAAAAAAAATCAGACAGTTCAGTTAACAATTGCCTTATTTTCTTTAGGACACTATAATAAACCCTCTTTCAGTCTTTAGAATATCCAATTAACACACATATTCTGTTCTTAATTTTAATTTTCTTATCCTCCCACTCAGCACATGTGATGGACAAATCCTATATCTGAACATGTCACATATTAGACTTACGTCAAATTCAACTAGTTTTATAGTTGTTCAGGTATTGATCTCAATTAAAATATGAATGTGATATTTACGTAGTTATTAGATACTATCCCAAAAGAAACAAAACAACTAATAATAAGTCAATAATTAATCTTATTATCTTCATAAGAGTACTTCTTTTTCTCTTGTACACCAATCTATTATAGAGCGTCTGGTATAGACAATTGAAAAATGCAATTATTGTATAAGATAAGTGACTCATGAGCTCTACAAAGAGGTTTACGTTACTACAATAAGATTTCAGTGAATTTATATATTTTTCATGATGCTATATTAGTTTATCTTAAATATTTTGATAAGTTTATCAAGATATTTAGACTACCAAAGCATCAATATATATATATATATATATATATATATATATATATATATATTCATATCATGAATAACCGTTTGTGGAAATCTTAGAAAACTCAAAGCCACCTCTTGCATGAATGTTCATTTACCTCACAAATCAAGATAGAATAATTCTAACTTATCACTACCACCTTAACATTTTTAAGAGGAAAGATCTCTTAGTTATTTTTTCTTCACTTTTAATGAACCGTTATGTCCATCCATTAATCAACCTTGAAGTTCTATTCCAAATAAATAACTTAGACGCTAGTGTACAATAAGTTTCATTCAATTTAAAAGATACTTTTTCTTATGAGATAGATTAATAAAATTCAATTTATGTGAGATAATATTAATAAAAGAATCATGCATCACTATACCACAAGAAATAAAATATTTATCAAACTCAATGATAGAAGAGTTACAAATAAATATATTATATATTCATCTCTTATATAGTTAGAAACTAAAAATAGTTTCTTCTAACTTAAGGTACATGTACAATTAATGTATTCTTTTGAATTAATATCTTATCTCTACCAAAAGAAAATCTCAAGTAGTACTAAGTGGGTGTGTTGAGTCTATTTGAGAATATGAGGCACAATACTTTAAATAGATCATAATATTTCGAATAATCCCGAATAACAAAATTCAGGGCTCATTTATACATATATATCCATGCATCTCGAATAGCCAATCGTTGGGATTGGAGAACTACTCATGCAATACACATGTACAATGACCGATGTTCACTCCATAAACTTATACAGACCTAATTCAGTTGGAGAATCTACTGTTAGTTTAAGTCAAATGAAAATCCTCTAGCTACATTGATTCAATCTTGTATTACTCAGTTTAGGAGAGTTAATATAGATTATCAAAACTAGACAATTAAATACATAGTGACTTATATTAGTTTTATCTGTTAGGGAGGAAGGTCTAAGTCAGCACATAAAACTAATACTTCACTACTATTTAATTAATTATGACAAAAAAAAAAACTCATATAAAGATCCAAAAAAAAAAATAAGTTCTTACTAGGTCGTTCTTATGAATCTACCAAATTTCAGATCAATCAGAGTTTCTTTTTTTTTTTGTTTGAATTCCAAAACTAGGTTACCAATTGTTGAAAAACTATAAATGCACAGCGGAAGCATATAAGGATCTTTACGACTTACATGAATAATAGATAATCAATACAGTTTATCCTAAAACATATATCATGCTAGAACACAAACATTTAAAATTTAATTCGATAAATACCTCTTGAAGTCTAAAACTATGATCAATTTGGTTGAAAACGTTGTTTGGCCATAATAGAATTTACGATTTTCCCGCTTAGTAATTCTTATCATATATCACCATTTTGTGTAATAGATACTCGAATCAAGAATAAAGAACGGAATTCTAAAAATTCAAAAGAAAAGCATGTTTATGTATACATTGAATATTAGAATTCAGAACACGCCTCATAAATATCAATACATCTTGAACAATGACTTTTGGTGAAAAAATTACTACTCATGCAACATACATATATAGTGTCAGATATTCACCTCAACAAATTTTAAACAAAAGCCAACTTAGATGGAGAGTATATGTTAATTTAAGTTAAGTGAATATCATTATTCCTAGATACATTGATCAAATCAAATATTACTCAGTTTAGTAGAGTCAATACAGATAATCAAAATTAGAGATTAAATTTGAATGACTTGTATTAATTTCATCCGTTATGGAGGAAGGTCTAAGCCAACACATGAACTTCATACTTCACAAAAATTTAGTCATCAAGACCATAGAAAACAAACTCTATCACCACTATATCATGGTCGAGTAATTTTTTCGGTAAAATTAAGTTTTTAAGATACATAAATTATCTAAAAACATCATCTCAATGATCTCAATTTCCAAATCACTGCATAATAATGAGTATTTTAAATTTGATCGTTTCTGATGAACCTACCGAATTTCTGATCAATTGGAGTTCAAAAATAATATTTATCTCCAAATCTATGATCAAATTAGATTCAAACGATTTAAGAAAAAAAGAATAGATCCACATCCTTATCATATATCAATTGATGTTAACTCATCATGTGTAATCATGTATCACATATAACATAAATAAAATCAATATAAATGATGTCATTCGTACTAAATCACGTTTTAATTTCAAAGAACCATTTAAAATAATTTTAACGACCTCAAAAAAATATAATCATATAGCAATGAGTACTTCTTACTAGGCCATTATCAATGAACTTACCATATTTCAAGTCAATTGGATTCTATAAAAATATTTATTTCCAAATCTATGACCAAATTCAAATTCAAGTGATTTAAACATCTTTAGGAATTAAAACAATATGACCTACATTGAAATCAATTTATGTCAAATAACCATGTGCAATCATCTTCTGAATTTAACATAAACATAACTAAGTAAAGAATGATCTTATCATATTAAAATCAATTTTTAATCCCACAAACTACCTAAACCCATCTAAACGATTTTCGTTGGAACCATCAAATTTCATGTCAATCAAAGATCATAAAATTCATGACCACCTAAACTATGACCAAATTTAAAAAATTAATCGTTTTAGGCGTAGTTAAAGATTAAAATAACTTGATTCAAATTTTCATTCTCTTCTTATAATTATCCCATGAGCACAAGGCATATGATGTGTCCTTCCTTTTGCTAAGACACACAACACCTTCTTATATCAAATTGTCCTCTCGATCAATATATCTGAGAATTCAAATATTATGTTTTTCCCATTCACACCAATGAAAAACCTTAATATCACTTCTCATGAATTAATTGAGCATTGCTAGTATCTCATGGTAAATTTACATTCAAGTAAGTAAATATTCACTACTAGTATTCACTTAAGACAATTTATACATGATACATTGAGAATTTTCTAGTGACTCAAATAAATAGACCACTTTCGTAGTCTTATTTACTTATCATAATTCTCAATTCACGTATTATATTCTCAAATATAATTTCATATGTATAAAAATAAAAAATGTTCTAATGAATCCACGTAAATAATTTAGTTTTGTAGTAATTATTCATCGATCATATAATTTAATTTTATACATTATAATATATCGTGAGAAATAGAATTCATGCTCATAGAATTAAATAAGAACAATAAAGTGCCCCCGATATAAACAATGTCCAAAGAGTTCAATCTCTTTTATCCTCCATATTTCGTATGCATGAAAGTTTTACCACTTGTGTCACAAACAAACAAAAAACATGTTTGATTTTCTTAATAATACAAGTTGGGGCCCTCATTAATTAAAGATCAAATTATATATCAATTACAAAAGAAGGCTTGTACTTAGCTTAGAAAAGCATTTACTGCCAATTGTCGACCTATTTAAATTTAACCCCTTTTTTATTATGTTAAATAATTTTAAAAAGTGGGTTAAACTCTCAGATATAAAAAAAAACACCATATTCATATCACAATTAACGTTCAATAAAACATACATGATTTTAATAAAACTTAAAATCACGAAACATACATATAATCGCACATATACATATCTTGTTTAGTTTATCTATTTAAATGCAATCATAGCTCTTGATGTCAATTGTTGGAAAACTATACATGCACAACGGAAGTATATAAGGATCTTTACAACTTACATGAATAATAGATAATCAATACAGTTTATGCTAAAACATATATCATGCTAGAACACATAAACATACTGAAATTTAATTCGATAAATATCTATTGAAGCTTGAACAGATACCATCAAGAGAATCTACAAGATAGACGGACCTTCAAGCGAATCTACAAGATAAACAATAGCTATGGTCTTCTACATTGATCCCAAGTCACATCCGAACTCTCTCAATACTTAGGTGGGCAAGTATCGAATATAAAACTAATCATCATCTATTTTCTAGGTTAGGAGAATCCCTATTTATAGAATTTCCTCATAACCCAAAAAGGATCAGAAAACCTAATTTTTCTAGAATACTAGAAAAATCCAAATTATTCTTCCTTTTTCTACAGAAATAGAATGTTGAGTTCTAGTTAAATGTGGGCACTATAAGGACCACAAAATTAAATTACCGAGGCTTCCTATTATATTAATAATTTCAAATAATTAATTTGAATTATTCTTACCATAATAAATTACAAATCATTCCACTAGAAATTAGTAATTGCACTCCTCTATTTCGTAATTCCCCATTAAACACTTATGTAATTCCCTATGTTAAGATTTCAGATACTAATCAATAAATTAAATTACTGAAGAATTTAAGTTAATGATTAATTTCCTTTAGAGTAGTACTTAACTTATTTCATGTATCAGATTCATAAATCCACTTGCAAGATTTGACACGATGAAAACTTATAAGTTTCTCAAAAAATCATATCAATTAATCTCTATAACGAGACATGGATTCCATCAACTAACTTATTATTTCACCAATATATATTATTATCATCCAACTTACCAGGCATATTGACCCATCTCAGAATCTCACCTTTAAATAAATCAAAACGATAATTAATATATACAGATCATAATAGTTATATCAAGATTAAGAATATAAGTACAATTAATAGTTTAGAGATATGTTTTTGTCAGTCAGTCTAAATAGCTATCTCTACTCGGTCCCGTTCAATACATACAAAATGTACTAGCACAAGAAGTTGGAACTATATGTTGCAATAATCATGACAAATTACATATAATTTTGTGCTACAATCATAGCCGATGGAATGTCCAATTTTCATCCTAGATTGTGAACAAAAAACTTTATACTTATAAGAACCGATGATTTAATCCTTTGTGTATAAATTAAAACTCTATACACCAAATTATCTACTATATAAATAAATAAACACCATAAACAAATATATAATCTATTAAAATTGACCAAATATGTATTCTCTAATAAATATTATTCCTTAACATATGGTTAATAGTATAAATCCCAACAAAATTATCTTTGGGAGAAACCTAAGTATTCCATGCCATTGGTTGCTAGTGCTTCAGCCTTTGTCCATTCAAGAAAGTTTTTTTAACTCTTGCATTTAATGATTTGCACCTAAGGTAGTGTGGGATAAAAAAAAAAGAGTAACTTTCACATATAGCAAACATAAAAATTATATTTGTATGTTATAGTTATAGTTTGTATAATTGCGCTCCATAGCAAACACAAATATATATGCATTTTGCTATACATATACAAAAGAAAGCAATCGTATAATTTTGATATACATATATAAAAGAAAGCAGTTGTATAATCTGCTTTTGTATACATATACAAAAGATCAATTGTAAAATTTGTGTTTGTATAAAGAGAAAAAGAGAGAAAGACAAAAGAAAACTGGGCAGGGGAAGATCGTACTGGTATAAATATAAGGGTATAGGATGAAAACATATGTATTTGTATTTGTATATACAATTTTTTCTCGCTTTATACAAACACAAACACAATGTATACATTTGTGTTTGTATAAAGTCAGAGAGGCGAGTGAGAGAGCGAGATCTGGGAGAGTAACGAGCGAGAGTGGGAGAGGGGAGAGAGGTGAACGAAAATATATGTATATAATACAATTTTTCTGTCACTTTGTACAAACACAAACACATTTTATATATTTAATTATGTTTGTATAAAAGCGAGAGAGACGAGGGAAAGAACGAGAATGGCGAGCCAGATGCACCAGGAGAGAGGTAAAATAGTAACAGTTTGTTATGGAGTACAATTAAATCAAACTGTGATTATAGCTTAATAGTATGTTATTATATATAGTTTTCTTATTAAAGAATTACTTGAATTCTTTGTATGTGTTATAAATCTATTGTGTCATGTGGATGATCCATTAGAGTTATCCAACAATTAATTGATTCATGTATTAATGTTTCCAATGTGATAAGATTCCAAGGTGATATGAACCTTGATGATAACTATGTATAATTCCAAGGTGACCTTTGACTATGATATCTCAACACTATAAATAGAGATATCATTCACCATTGTATACACTTGAATATGAAGAAAATTCATCTTCTTCTATCTACTTCTCTTGTCTTCTTCCCTTTATGATTATATTCTTATGAGCTTGATTTTATAACACGTTATCAGCACGAGTCTCTATCTAATTGAGAGTGAGTTCTTGTTTTTCTTTAGCTCACATTTTGTTTGATCTCGTTAAGAAGATCAAAGTATTATATGCATAAAATCAGATATGTATTTTCTAAAATATTTTATGATTTAGAATAAAATAGTGTTCACTCACTAACAATTATCAGGAACCGAAGACATATACTACTATTGGTTGAATAGGACATGCTATACAAAACTTCTTAAATGAAGAAGATATAAAATTTTAATAGCATGAGTTTGAATATTATTTTGATTGTTTTGAAAGACTCGAAGAATAAATCATATTGTACTTCGATTTATTATACCGTTGGTTAAGGGTAAGACGATGGATTCAAGTTTCATCGCACCAAAAGGGTAAGACATCAGGTTAAAGTCCGAATGCACCATAATGCAAAATATTTGAGGATAAGACGATAGATTCAAGTTCTATCGCACCAAAAAGAGTAAGACATCAATTAGAATTTTGATGCATCGTGATTGGGTTCAAGTCCCAAAGAATTATGGCGTAACACGCCTTATATGGGTAAGACATTGAGTTTGAGCCAATGCACCATAGCAATGATAAAATGATGACTAAGAAAAATAATATATTTTTGATGAAATGTCTTGAAATTCATCATATTGAATTTGCTTCATTCCTTGAAATGAATGTGGTAGCAACATGTGATAACTCTGAAATTCGCCTATTGACTTGCTCCATTCAATCATATGAATGTGGTAGCAGTGAATGATAGTCCGAAAGATGAAAAATAATTAATGATGTGAATAAGGGCGTGGAGGGACAGAATTATAATAGTCATCATTGTGGTAATGATAAAAGGAAGAACACTATGAGTTCTTCAAATAGCCCTTCAAAATGTGAAGGCAATTTTTATTATCAAAATGGTATGAAAGGTCATTAGACTTGTGAATGCTGTCAACCCAATAATTTGACAAGTTTATAAATCCTCTATCATGATACAAGAAGATAAAATGATGGTACACTTAATCTTTCAAAGTAATGTTGAGGTGTGTCATGGAAATATGATTAATTTTAAAGCCATGAAAATGTGCTTATAATGCAAATTTATGAAGTACATATAAATAATTAGTCCATTCCTTAAAGAGAATGTGACTTGTGATGTGTATCGTGAATGCTCGACCATTCTATAAGAGAATGGGTCCAGATGTGATAAAATCATTATGGGTTGGATATATGCCACAACTCACCTCTATGGAAGGTTTGAGAAAAAATGATACATGGCACTTCTTATCTCTACGGGAGATTTGAGAGAAAATAAATTTTATTTAGCAGAAATGGCTAGTTGTATTGTACGTTTTATGCGTCACTATGGTATGAACTACCGAAAGGGCAAAAGAAAGAAATAGTTCTTGCCTATAAGGATTGTGGTAATTATTGTGTGGCAATACAAATTTGTCATTGGTTGTGTACCTATGCTACATTAAAAGTAAAGCAAGAAAGACGTCTTGCTCGTAATGATTTTGACCATGACAATAATAATATAATTTTCTCCTTGAAGGAGGTGCTCACCATAGGGATGGTGTCATGCAATATGTGATAGTACACAATTAATTGCAAGTTCTAACGAGTTGTGCTATTATCAGAGGAATAATATTGGGGTTGTAGTAAGTCTAAAAAGAAACATTTTAAGTTTCGGATGAATTGAAAATAAATATTGAGACTATAAATCACTACAACCAAAGAGGGTTATAAATGTTTATGTAAAAGATTACCCCACTTTTCCTCTTGTTTGTTCCATACAAACATGTACATGCTGATGAAATCACATGTAAAAGTAAATTATAAGTGTACTAAAATAAAGATCAGTTGGCATGACTGGTTGACCATTTTGATTAAATGTGATGCAAACGTGATTGAGAATTCATGTGATTTATATGATGAAAAAATAAAGATTCTTCAAGAATTCTCTTGTGTTGCTTGTTCTCTTGATAAAATGATCATTGTACCAGCTAAGGTTGGGATTGTAATCCCCTAAAAATTTTGGAACATATAAAAGGGTGAATATGGGTCCGTTCACCTGTCATGTGGATCATTTGCAACTATACGATTGATGCATCTATGCGATGGTCATATGTATTTTGTTGTCAACTTACAAATTGGTTTTTGTAAGGTTGTTTGCTCGAATTGTTAAAATTAAGAGCATAGTTCCAAACTATGAAATTATATTGATAATGATAGTTGATTTAGCAGAAATTGTATGCCTCCAATTATAGCTAAATCATGGTTATGAGAACAACACTCCCAAATAAGATTTGGTATGAGATAATTTTATTTAACATGTAGCAACACATGTATGCATCAAACCAACAAGGTTTCCCCATTAAAATTGATTCAGGGTCAGGAACCATATAATTTTCATCTAAAATGTTGAATGTGCGGTTATGATTTTAATTGCTCCACCACGCACAAAGATGAACTTCCAAATAAGGTTGGAATGAATGTTAGATTTTCTAACATTAGGGAGAGAGATGATTGACAGCTGAAAATTATGTGTGAGGTTAATTATGAATTATCTAGATCCTCGTTAAATAAATATGTGAACTTAAGGTTTAAGGGATAATTCAGTTGCACAATGTTGAAAATCAGTTGCCAGATGAATGCGCTGACCCTATGATATAATTCAGCTGCAAATGCTCCAATGTGAAGTCCTTGAAGGACAGAGTCTATGATACGCCGGAAGTGTAATAGACCAATCGATTCCAAATATAAAATTCCTTGAAGAAGGAAGGAACAAATGATCAATATGGTCATGATAATGAGACAAGTGCTATAAAGGAGCACATTGACATAACACTTCATAAAATCTTGAAAAAGGTTCAGATTCCTGAAATAATGAAAAACGAAGAGATCTCGATAAGTTATGTCTTGTTGGAATTGATGTCAAATAACCGTCTACGGTATCTTTGATATGAGGTAGCGCTGAATGATATAAATTGTGACGAGGATCTTGAATTCAAATCTGTCAAATAGTGTGGACAGATAAATGGTTGGCCAAGTAAAATGCACAATTCAAGTATATTTTGTTTCACTTAGAAAAGTGACATTTTGGACTGGTAGTCTATAAATCAAGGTATAATGTCAGTGGGGTACAAATGAATTATTATGCGATAGTATAACCGTAAGATATCAAATACGATTTGTGCTTTGGGGCATAAAGGTTTATCGCAAAAATCTTGACATTATTGGAGATGTTTTCTCCTTTGGTGGATGCAATAAGGTTTATTTTGATCTGGCAACATATGAAAATTTGAATGTATGTAATGAATAATTGTAATGTCTAGCTAGACAATGAAGGTTATATGAAAATCCTTGAAACAATCGAGTTGTCTGAAGCATATAAGAGTTTGAAAGAAACTTTTCCAATAAAGCTTCAAGAATCCTTATATGGATTGAAATAGTCAAGGAAGAAAAAGGGTACAAAAGAATTACCCTAATTGTCCTTGTATATTTATGAAAATGTCTTGGTAAGACAAAATTTTGTCTTGACCTACATATTGATAATTTGACAAATGAAATATTTGTCTAACAGTGCACATACACTGAAAAGTTTTGATGCAATTTTACATTGATAAATTGCATTCATTAAGTACCCCAATGATTATGATATCACTTGAGATAAATGATGATTCAGTTTGATCTCAAAAGAAGGATGAAGAGTTTCTTGGTGAAGAAACTCTATCTTGGTGCAATCAGGGCACTAGTGCATCTTACTAACAATATTTGACCAGATATTTGTTTTGCAGTAAATTTACTAGCAAGATTTAGTTTCTCCCCAATAAAAGGACATTGAAATGGTGTTTAGCACATGATTGAATGTCCTCGAAGGACCATAGTTATGGGTTTATTCTATCCCGAGGAATCCAAGACAAAATTGATTGGTTACGTAGATGCAGAATATTTATCTGATCCGCATAAAGATCTATCTTAAGCACGCTATGTGTTTGCATGTGGAGGCACAATAATATCCTGGCGATCAATGAAGCAAATGTTGCTATGCAGAAATAAAAGTCCTCCATGAAGCAAGTCGAAAGTACGTCTGGTTGATATAAATGACACACCATATTCAAGAAATGTGTGGTTTTTCTTTGAAAAAGAATATACCAACCACAATGTACGAAGATTGGAGACATCATCACAAGAAATTAAGTGATGTTTTAATCAGGGGGAGTATAATACGCGTTGCACTCTTTTTCCCTTGACCGAGGTTTTTCTCACTGGGTTTTCCTGGCAAGGTTTTTAATGAGGCAACAAATAGTGCGTATCGAAAGATATGTGTACTCTTTTTCCTTCACTAGAATTTTTTTCCACAGGGTTTTTCCTAGTAAGGTTTTAACGAGGCACATTATCTATGGACATCCAAGGGGGAGTGTTATAAATCTATTGTGATATGTGGATGATCCATTAGAGTTATCCAACAATTAATTGGATTCATGTATTAATGTTTCCAATGTGATAAGATTCCAAGGTGATATGAACCTTGATGATAACTATGTATAATTTCAAGGTGACCTTTGATATGATATCTCAACACTATAAATAGAGATATTATTCACCATTGTATACACTTGAATATGAAGAAAATTCATCTTCTTCTATCTTCTTCTCTTGTCTTCTTCTTTTTATGATTATATTCTTATGAGCTTGATTTTATAACAGTATGCTATTTTATTAGATAGTGAATAATCCTCAATTTTATTTTTGATTCTTTTCCGGGAATCTTTGAAGTCATGTACTAACGTATTCATGAATTAAGTGAGATTCTTTTATTGACATTTTTCGCTAGTTTAGATGAAAATTTGCCAAACCAAAGTACCCTTTCACGTCATTTCATTCATCATCAGCAAGTAAGCATATTAGTAAAAATCTAATATATTTTTTAAAGAATCACAAGGAAGATAGATACGTACCAACACAATCCTTAAATAAAGGTAGGCATAGTTTTGATGTTTTGTTTTATTTGACCCTAACAGCTCATTTCAAGGACAATACTATTATAAGATGAAGCATATTAAATGATAACCTATGGATTACTTACTGAGGCCTAACATAATTTGAAGACATGTTCTCTTGAAGTCCTAAATTGTCTCACTAGTGAAGGTGTCTACTCTCCAATATATGACTAAAATTGTAAAACTTTCCATTTTTGGGAAAATCATGTGTAGGGTTTCCACATATAGTAATAAGCTCCATTTCTAATTTCTATACAAATACCTGTCGTACAGTGAAGAAACCTCACACATGTTTCTATTAAAGTTTGTTCACCATACTGGAGACCTTACCTCTTTGTATGCTTAGCTTACACCATTTTAATATTAACACATGCTAACTTGTATACTTATTGATGTAGGTCTTATGCATCGAAGATTTAAAAACTATTTAAATAACTAGAGTACTTAAATCGTAACTAACCTATTATAACAAGTTAAATTGTATTAATGCTTATTTTTACAAATAGTATGTAAATGGTGTCTTATTATTTTTTAGATCTCTCATCACACATTTTATGAATGGTTACATGATAACTATTTTATTAGGTGCTTTGGTAATTGAAAATTGGTGTATCAAAGAAATTTACGAGGCATCCCTATAAACAAACTTATGTAATTATATTTATTTATTAAATATGTTATAGATTTCGTATAGATAATTAAAATTACAAAAATATCTATTTCTACCTTTTACTATGATGATAATAATACATATTCCAATCTGATTGATATCGAATCTTAAATTCGACATGTGATCTTTGCTTAGATAAAGGCAAAAATATCAACCAAAAAATATAGTTTCTATGTCTAGTTTTTACTTATTCATTATATAAAAATATGTTCACTTTTATTTGTTCATTAATTTAAAAATTAAGTGATAATTTCTCACTAAATCTCTAATACTACTCTTGTTATACATATATATATACATATATATATATATATTTAAGTATAGTCATATATAGTAAAATTACCATTTTGTTTATTATTCTTCACGATTGTGCCAAGTCTGAATGAAATATTCAGATAGAATCATTTTATGTTATGGGGTTTAGTTATTTAAAAAATGATTCGTACAGAGAGATATTTTGAAATCCTACTTCTCTGCCTATTGACTAAATCAGCAAAAGATTCAGTAAAAATGTAGCAATTGGATGTGGAGATCCTCTTTGGAAAATTCGATAGATTCATTCTGTTCCAAATTATCCTTGTCGGTTTTATACTTTTACTCATCTGAGTACTATTTATTAATCAATGGAAAGAGGGGCTTTGTATACCTTTCATCTTTGTGACTAAAAACTGATATATCTTTTGTTACTAGATTTAATTAGCCTCTGTATAATGATCATAATTTTTTTCAAATTTTATTTGTTGGAAGAATTGTATGGTATTTGATATCTTTATTGAAGCTCAAAGTCTAAATAATGATCACAATCTTTTTTAATTTTATTATTTGAAATAGTCGTATAGTGTTTGATATTTTTATTGAAGACCAACTAATATATTAAGAATTTCATTGTGTTCAAAATTTAAATTCCAGAGCTTTAGTTAAAAAACGGAAAATGGACTAAAATACCCTTAAAGTATTGAAAATGATATAAAATTACCCTTCATCCACCTATTGGCTCCAAAATGTCCTTCTCACCCACCTATTGGGTCCAAAATACCCTTGTCATCCATCTTTTGATTCAAAATTGACCACTTATTTAACGGTTTTATATTTAAACTATTTAAATATTTTTTAAAATATGTGGCGCTCAACTATTTGTTATAATTTAACTTATTAGTGTAATTT
The DNA here is from genome assembly GCA_027705065.1 of Solanum peruvianum. Taxonomy (NCBI): domain Eukaryota; kingdom Viridiplantae; phylum Streptophyta; class Magnoliopsida; order Solanales; family Solanaceae; genus Solanum; species Solanum peruvianum. Next base: position 58,295,879 of record JAKWJD010001761.1, read on the forward strand.
ATAAATCAATCCACTACCCACCCATTAATAAAAAAATCAAAAAAAGTAATTCAATTTTTTTCAAAATTATATTTTTTTATTTTAAAAATTGATGACGTGGCCGAATTATAATTGGTCACATGTCAAAAATGCTTTTGCAAAACCACCGTTAAAAAATAATGGCATAAATGAGTCTTTTCTTTAACAGAGTAATGACATAAATGAGTCAAACTTTTAACTGATTGCATAAATGAGTCTTTTATGAATGTTCGATGACATATTTGAGTCTTAAACCCCTTCTTCCAATGAAGGGATAACCCAAATATGAAAGGAAATTAAACTTTTCTTTGAGGATAAATAAAACATTTATAGTAAGTAATACTTTAACTTTCCTTCAAGAGAAGAATAACAATCAAATAAGGCAAGAAAATCAAGATAAAGCCCTAAAAAAAACCTCTCCTTTTGACTGGTTTTTCTTGAAAAAATTTGTTCCGACCTCTTCACACAATCTTCATGTATCACTGTTGCTTATCATGATTTAAAAATTGATATATGTTAAAAATTGAAGTCTTGTGTTAAAAGTTATGAGTATGGTTGAAAGTGAAGTTCATGCGTTAAAAGAAATATGCATGAGTTGTGGAGCTCATGATGTGTTAAAAGTAAGTTGCATGAGCTAAAAGTGGTACTCGAACATTTAAAGTTTTCAGGGGGTGAAAGTTGGCGTGAGTTGAAAATTGATTTTGTTTTTAAGAATGAAGCAGTAGGATTGTTAAAAATATGTTTTAAACTTCTTCTTCATGTGTAATTGGACAAAAATCTTCCTTATCATTAAATTGATTTGAAAATTTTTGAACCATGTCTTCAACCTCGATGAACCTAGATAATTGAATCATTAACTCTGATACCACTTGTTGGTTCTATAATAATTAGAGTGTCATGTAGAAATTGTTATTCTTACAATAACCTGTATTTATAAGGTTAATAAATAGAAACAGAAATAACATGAAGCAGAAAAAATATAAAATACAAGAATTAATCCGAGTCGACAGAAACTACTGTGTGTCCTTAAGAAATTTAATCCTCTCACTCTACCCAAGGTTATGGATTAATTTCTCCCAAGATAAAACGGATTAAACTTGTTAAAGAAATAGCGGTACCTCAAACTTCTTTAACTTCAACGAACTTAAGAACAGCAACAAGTCACACAGACTCAGTCGATCGACACTTTGATTTTATTTGAGAGAAAAATAAATGCAGAGAACGAAAAATTTTCAGTATTTGAAAAATCAAAAATTGACTTCCTTTTGTAGCCATTTTCAGCAAGAAACGTGTTTGTTCAGAGAAATTTGTTCAGACCCGTTTATTCCAGAATGTTACCGTTACCTACAAATTTATAAGAGATAATATTAACAGGATTTATTTGATTTATCAAAAACTGATTAAATAAATTTTGTCCAAAAAATTTATCAATCAATCACATCATTTGCCAAATCCAAATCCAAAGCCGAGCCGAGCGAACGACGACGACGACGGCGCGAGGGGGCATGTTCTTCTAGCTCTTTAAGAAGTAATGAAAGTTTTTCCTTCTATAAGGACAACAATTTCCCTTTCTTTTGCCGATATGGAGAAATGACTTTTCATTTGCACTTTGCAAATGACTTTTCATTTTCCCTCCAAAGTAGTTCCCTCACTTTCATATTCTCTCTTTTCTTTTCCCATTCGCACTTGCTAAAACCCAACAATCCCCTACATGAATGGGGAAGGCTATTGTTAAAACATATGCATGAAAAAACATGTGTGTCTTGTAGGTAAAGGTTAATCGCATCTGGATAAGTTGGTTTTCCATTAAACTTTCCCTAGTGAACATATATCGGATATACTCGGTCAATCAGTAGATTTGATATCTTTGAACCATCGAGCTTTGGTGTATACCTAGACAACATATGTCACACAATCAACCCTTGAACTGTTCTTAGTTCTCATTGTTTTGTTCGTTTCAGCCATGAACACATCTTGGATAGTAAGTGCTTAAAGAACTGGCCTTACCGGATTCTCCTTGAAACGGCTTACACTTCACACTTACATAGGTGATTTCTAAATGTGTTATCCCATAGATACACCATTTGATATTCCCTATATCAAACTTAGAAACCATCAAAAAGTCCTTATGTCTTTTATCCTGGTACTAAACATTGTCTCATCATGAGAATGGACCATAAATTAATAATAGTTTTTTTTTCTTTTCTTTTGACAATGTTGAACCGTCATCAATGACTTTGTTTTATATCCTTGAACCTAGATCTTGGGATCTCCAGTCTTCTAGGTAGAGTTACCGCCACGATGACTTGTTCTCGGCCATAGTCTCATTCCCGTCGATGATTTCTCAACTCCCTCTTTATTTAGGCCTTTTGTAAGTGGATCCGACACATTATCTTTTGACTTCACATAGTCAATTGTGATAATTCCACTAGAGAGTAGTTGTCTCACAGAGTTATGTCTTCGTCTTATGTAACGAGACTTGTCGTTATACATAATGCTTCCAGCCCTTCCTATTGCAGCTTGACTATCACAATGTATGCATATAGGGGCCATTGGTTTGGGCCAAAATGAAATATCTTCTAAGAAATTCCGGAGCCATTCAGCTTCTTCACATGTCTTGTCTAAAGCAATGAATTCAGACTCCATTGTAGAGCGAGCTATACATATTTGTTTGGATGATTTCCAAGATATTGCTCCTCCACCAATAGTAAAAATGTATCCACTTGTGAATTTTGTTTCAGTTGACCCAGTAATCCAATTTGCATCACTATATCCTTCAAGAACGGCTGGATATTTGTTGTAATATAAAGCATAGTTTTGAGTGTCATGTAAGTATCTCAAAACTCTCTTCATTGCCAACCAATGATTATGATTAGGATTACTTGTGCATCGACTCAGTTTACTGATAGCGCAAGTTATGTCTGGTCGTGTACAATTCATGACATATATTAAGCTTCCCAATACGCTAGCATAGTCCAATTGAGATTGACTTTCGCCTTTATTCTTTGCAAGACGAAGATTTACATCAATTGGAGTCTTTGCCCTTTTAAAATTCAAAAATTTAAATTTTTCTAGTATCTTTTGAATATAATGAGTTTGAGACAATGCTAGACCGTTAGGAGTTTTAAGAATTTTAATTCTTAATATCACATCAACAGCTCCTAAATCTTTCATTTCAAACTTACTAGCAAGCATACGCTTTGTAGCTTTTATATTAGCAATGTCTTTGCTCGTTATAAGCATATCATCTACAATATGCATTAAATAACTTCCTGATTTGGAGTATCTTTAATGTAAACACATTTATCACATTCATTGATCTTAAATCCATTTGATAACATGGTTTGATCAAACTTTGCATGCCATTGTTTTGGTGCTTGTTTTAGCCCATAAAGTGACTTAATAAGTTTGCACACTTTCTTTTCTTTACGAGGAACTACAAAACTCTCAGGCTGTTCTATGTAAATTTCCTCTTCAAGCTCTCCATTTAAGAAGGTTGTTTTGACATCCATTTGATGAATTTCAAGACCGTATACTGCAGGTAGTGCAATTAACATCCGAATTGATGTAATCCTAGTCACTGGCGAGTATGTGTCAAAATAATCAAGACCTTCTTTTTGTCTAAAACCTTTGACAACAAGTCTTGCTTTATATTTGTCAATAGTTTCATCGTCTTTCATCTTCCTTTTAAAGATCCATTTTGAACCCAAGGGTTTGTTCCCTGGAGGAAGATCAACCAACTCTCGAGTATGATTGCTTAAGATTGATTCAATTTCACTATTAACAGCCTCCTTCCAAGAGGTTGAGTCGCTGGACAAAATTTCTTCCTTGAATGTTTGAGGCTCACTTTCAAGAAGAAATGTTACAAAATCTGATCTAAATGAAGTAGATGTCTTTTGACGTTTACTGCGTCTTGGACTTTCTTCATTTTGTTCATTCACTTTTGGTTCTTCTCTGGGTCGTTTAGATCCCCGACTAGATGACTCAAGTCTAGTTTTATACGGATATATATGTTCAAAAAATTCAGCACTATCTGATTCCATTACCGTATTATCATGAATATCCGGATGTTCGGACTTATGAACCAAAAATCGACATGCCTTACTGTTTGTGGCATATCCAATTAATACACAATCCACAGAGTTAGATCCTATTTTACCCTCTTAGGTATAGGAACTTGGACTTTGGCTAGACACCCCCACACTTTGAAGTATTTCAAATTGGGTTTTCTACCTTTCCATTTCTCATATGGAATTACATTTGTCTTTGAGTGAGGCACTCCGTTAAGTATCTTATTTGCTGTAAGGATAGCTTTCCCCCACAAGTTTTGTGGTAAATCTGAACTTATAAGTAATTCATTCATCATTTCTTTTAAAGTTCGGTTTTTTCTTTCTGCAATTCCATTAGATTGAGGAGTGTAGGGAGCAGTAGTTTGATGAATTATTCCATTTTCTAAACATATTTCTGCAAATGGAGATTCATATTCTCCACCTCTATCACTTCTGATCATTTTGATCTTTTTATCTAACTGATTTTCAACTTCAGTTTTATATTGCCTAAATGCATCTATTGCTTCATCCTTACTATTTAGCAAATAGACATAACAATATCTAGTGCAATCGTCAATAAAAGTTATGAAATACTTTTTCCCACCACGTGATGGTGTTGACTTCATGTCACAAATATCAGTGTGAATCAATTCTAAATGATTTGAATTCCTTTCAACAGATTTATAAGAATGCTTAGCATACTTAGATTTAACACAAATTTGACATTTTGATTCATTGCACTCAAATTTTGGCAAAAAACATTTAAGTTAATCAGTTTTCGCAAGATTTTGTTATTAACGTGTCCCAAACGTTCATGTCATAAACATTTAGACTCAAGCAAGTAAGAAGAAGCAAAATCTTTATTCATATCAACTGCAATTACATTGAGTTTGAAAAGACCATCACTAAGGTAGTGTTTTCCTACATACATATCATTTTTGCTTACTACTACTTTATCAGAAACAAATACACATTTAAAAATCTACTCTTGGTCAGAACTGGAATTGAAACTAAATTCTTTCTCAATTCTGGAACATATGAGACCCTATTCAAAGTCACCACCTTGCTTGATGTCATCTTTAATAGGACTTTGCCAGTTCCTTCCACCTTTGCAACAGTGGAGTTTGCCATAAAAAAAATTTCATCTGTAAGTGATGGAGTATATGATGAAAATAATTCTTTCTTGGCACAAACATGGCATGAGGCACCAGAATCTATCCACCATTCTCTTGGATCTCCAACCAAGTTACATTCTGAAAGCATTGCACACAGATCGTCCATTTCTCCTTTGGATTCAGCCAAGTTTGCTTGATCCTTCTTTTTCTTGTCCTTCTTAGGACCCTGGCATTCATTAGCCCTATGACTATGTTTACCACAATTGAAGCAGTTTTCATTGAATTTTTTCTTAGGAGGATTGTTTTTTGGACCAGATGCTTTCTTTCTTTTCTTTAATTTTGTGGGATCTTCTTCAACAAAATTTACTTCAGATATTGTTGAATTACCACGTAAACTCTTTTCTTCAGTCTTATTATCCTCTTCGATTCTCAACCTTACTATGAGATCTTTAACAGTCATCTCCTTGCGTTTGTGTTTCAAGTAGTTTTTAAAGTCCTTCCACAATATAGGTAACTTTTCAAAAACTGCAGCCACTTGAAAAACATCATTCACAATCAATCCTACAGTAAAGGTTATGTGAGTATTAAGGGAAAACTTAATATTTCTAACATAGGCATTAAATAAATTTATACCTTCAGTAAGGAAATCATGGATTATGACCTGCAATTCTTGAACTTGGGTGACGACAGTCTTACTGTCTATGATCTTATAGTCCAGAAATTTTGCCACAATGAATTTCTTTATTCCGGCATCTTCTGTTTTGTACTTCTTTTCTAAAGCATCCCAGAGTTCTTTTGAGGTTTTGGCATTGCTGTACACATTGTACAGATCATCTTGCAGACCACTCAAAATATAATTTTTACACAAAAAATCTGAGTGTGTCCATGCTTCTGTTACCAAGAATCGTTCATCAGCCGGAGTTTCATCTGACATAACAAGAACATTCTCATTGATGAACTTCTGCAGATTCAACGTAGTGAGATAGAAGAACATCTTTTGCTGCCATCTCTTAAAGTCGACTCCAGAAAACTTTGCAGGTTTCTCAGCCGGTGCTAAGGCAGCATTTGAACGATTATGTGCAACCGTTGTTGTTGCAGCACTTACTGTTCCAGCATTTGTTTGACTTGAATTAGTCATTTTTTTTCTGTCACAAATGGCAGATAAATTAAGTATTTGAAATACTAACAGTAAAGAACAAATCTTTACACAAATTGTTTCTGATTTAACGATTAAGTTTTTATGTTCTTTTAATTGTTAATCGAATGAATTTTAAAAATTCAAGCAGAGTAGAAAACCATAAAGGTTTTAATCTCCAGAAACCTCAAATACAGAAACTGATAAATTTTTCTTAAGATTGTTATTCTTACAATAACCTGTATTTATAAGGTTAATAAACAGAAATAGAAATAAGATGAAGCAGAAAAAATATAAAATACAAGAATTAATCCGAGTCGACAGAAACTACTGTGTGTCCTTAAGAAATTTAATCCCCTCACTGTACCCAAGGTTATGGATTAATTTCTCCCAAGATAAAACGGATTAAACCTGTTAAAGAAATAGCGGTACCTCAAATTTCTTTAACTTCAACGAACTTAAGAACAACAACAAGTCACACAGACTCAGTCGATCTATACTTTGATTTTATTTGAGAGAAAAATAAATGCAGAGAAAGAAAAAATTTCAGTATTTGAAAAATCAAAAAATTGACTTCCTTTTACAACCATTTTCAGCAAGAAACGTGTCTGTTCATAGAAATATGTTCAGACCCGTTTATTCCAGAAAGTTGTGTCTTTTGGAAAAAATAACAATTTTTCGAAAAAATGTGTCTGTTAGGAAAATAACTACTTTTTGGAAAGTAACGATTTTTCGAAAAAGCAACGACTTTTCAGAATGTTACCGTTACCTGCAAATATATAAGAGATAATATTAACAGGATTTATTTGATTTAACAAAAACTGATTAAATAAATTTTGTCCAAAAAATTTATCAATCAAATCCAAAGCCGAGCGACGACGACAGCGCGAGGGGGCATCTTCTTCTTAGCTCTTTAAGAAGTAATTGAAGTGTTTCCTTCTATAAGGACAACAATTTCCCTTTCTTTTGTCGATATGGGAGAAATGACTTTTCATTTGCACTTTGCAAATGACTTTTCATTTTCCCTCCAAAGTAGTTCCCTCACTTTTATATTCTCTCTTCTCTTTTCCCATTCACACTTGCTAAAAACCAACAGAAATTTACCATTACAAATCATATGGTTGATAAATCAGATGAAAAATAAAACATACTAAAAGTATATTATTAATATAATTTGATCAAATGACCTGCATATTGAAAATTAATATTGAAAAACATAAACTCTATTAGGAGAATAATTTTCACATAAACAAAACTATTAAAAAACTACATTGTATATATTATTTGTGTTATGATATGAGAAAAATAGTCTTCAATTTATATATATATATATATATATATGAAAGAAAAATCAAACCATTTACAATAATACTTGACTTTCCTTCAAGAGAACAATAAAAATAAGAAAATCTCGATAACACTTTAACACACTCACCGACCTATAACAAACTTTCACATATCCTATCAACTTGTCACTAAAATATCTTCTATTAACTTTTTCAACAATTAAGACAGCTGCCTCGAAAAAACAAATCATTTCCTAATATGCTGAAGCATTTTTTATTTAATCATTTTCATGATAGCCAAACAAAATGAAATTTCGAAATAACACACACAAAAGAAGTTATTAAATTCGATCTAGAAATTTTAAATAGAAGAAGGCATTACGATGAATTTTACATAAATGGTGTTATTCATGTATACATAATGGTATCCATTATAATAAATATTATAGCTATGATTTTTATTTTAAGCCTTTTCTAAAAGTATAAGATTAGTGTACTACAAAATCAGTGTAAAAAGATGCAAAGAACTATTTACGATGATTTTCATCATTAGTATACGCACAGTCCCATTGCCATCCAGTAAGACTTTAATTTATGCTCCTTCGTCCATTATTATTTGTCATGATTTTTATTTTTAGAATCGAATGATAAAAACTTTGACTAATATTTTTACATGTATTTTTTCATCATATTGATATGCAAAAAATTGCAATTTATAGTATTTTTCATATAGTTTTTGAATATCTAATTTTTTTGTTTAAAATATCGAATTACTCTAATTTAATTTAATTTTAAAAAATTAATCAAATTGACTTTTAAAAAAGGTAACATGACAAATAAAAGTGGACCAAGAGAGGAAATAATAAGCATGTGAGTATAGAAATTACCTACGGAAGATTCGATCTTTACCATATATTCTGAAGAAAGTTTTTACTGATTTAAGTATAATTTATGAAAAAGAAAAATCATTGTGAATTTTCTTGTTTGATTAAACTGGAATATGCTTTTCATACGACTACTTTCTAAGTATATTAATTTTTTCTATATTTGAGGACTAAATCATGTTAATATCAGCATTGCACGAGAATGTTCATGGACCACAAACATTACATGGTTTGTTATGTAAATAATTAGAAAGCTAAAACCTATACTTAATTATTAATTACTTGTTAAGTAAGATAAAGGACCACAAACAGGATAAGCCATAAGTAACATTTGCTGCTGAATGATTGGACCTTTAAGCATATTTATGCAATGTAATTAGTACTATGTTTCTTAGCTGACGAAGATTAAAGGTCTTAACGATTAATATGATGTGATTGCATTATGACTTTCTCCTTTTATTTAAATATTATTATCTAACATTTATTCCTATTATGATTAAAATGATATAGTCTATTCAAATATTGTATTCATTAAAATAAAATAGTACGATACGATATGATACAAAAGAATGAGATTATTGGCTAAATTCATTTGTATGTGAATTTTCTCATAGAATGAGCTGTTTATTGGAGTAAGGACATGGATTTAGTAAAACAAGAAACATTAAAAGTAGCAAGGTTGTCACATGAAAGGTATATATAACAATAATAATAATAGGATCATTTTTAATTTGACATGGAACCTAAACATAGAAAAAAGTGTAGCTCCTGGATCTTTTTAGAATTGACATTCACACGTGTTGTTTGGATAATGTATGATTAAAGTTGATCAAATTAGTGTTCTTTGACACGTTGGTTTTGAGTATAGAAAACCAAATCACAGCTAGCACAATAAGTAAGCAAGTATGGATGGACAAAACCATACTTAATCTATATGTAAAACTAGCAATGACCCATGTGATATGGACAAACTTCACGTGCTTGGGTGACTTTCTTTGAGAGTTCCTAGTAAAAAAAATGGGCAATCTTGGTGAGATTTTTGACAAAAGTATGCTAGATTTCATGGAGGGTTAGAAGGTGAATGGAAGGTTATAAAGTGAAAAAGAGGTTGAGTGAAAGTGTTAAACGTGCACACAATAATTCTACATTAAGGGTTTATAAGGGGGAAAAGTTAAAAAGAATAAGATGTACATCTCTCGAAAAAGTGAAAGAGCGTACGAACTTAGGCTAGAATCAAACAATATCACATTATATTAATAAGAATTAATTTTTTAGATTGATTTAATCAGGCGAACCATGTTAAGTCTATATATTTTTTGATATATATTTCGTTTGTCTTCTTACTCATGATCTTTTAAAATTTTATTTTGTTAAATTTCGCATTACATTTAATTATTTTGGTTCCAATAGTAATATAGAAACAGTCGAAGAGGTAAAAGTGAAGAAATAGTGATTTTGAAATATGTGCAGAATTGCACGTATCATGAAGAGCTATCAGTGACACAGGAAGGCTTGTGTAGAGAACCTTTTGATATTTGATGAGCTTCTAATTAGAGTAAAAAATAATTTGTAAACATCTGAATAATGTCATATTTACGTACCCTTCTTGCCATTTTGGCTAAAATCAAGTAACAAATGATAATAACGTGCCCATAAACTAGTTTTTCCTGCAACCAGTAGTAGTAATTTGTCAATCGAAAATGCAATTAGTGTGGTGTAAAAGTGAAGATCGTTGAGTGTCTAGATAAGAACAACGATAAAAAAGGGACCAATCCTTCAAGTAGGACGAGAGACTAGGTGTCAAAAGAATGAGAAGAAAAGGAGATAAAGAATAGAATATTACTCCTCCGTCCGGTATTATTTGTCATGATTTCTATTTTTAGAGTCAAACTATAAAAATTTTGACTAACATTTGAAGATGTATTCTTTCATCATATTAATATGCAAAAAAATTACAATTTATAGTACTTTTCATATAATTAATATAATCTAATTTAACTTTGAAAGTTAGTCAAATTATCTTTCAAAAAATACAAAATAACAAATAATTCTGAACAGATAAAGTAATAAACAAAATAATAACTAGTCATAATACATAAACTCTTTCCTGACTTACCTTTATTCAAGAATTGAAGAATAGATATTTTGATCATGTTAACTCTAGGGTCACAAATTAATTAGGATATACAAATGTAGAAAATAATAATAATAATTATGATGGCAGTATAGTATGTTCGATGAGAAGTCAATTTGTTTAGGTGGTAAAGGAATTTTAGAGGGTCCGGTTAGTGAGAAACATCCCCACGGGGTCATGGACCCTGTCACTTTTAGGTTGCTTTTTATGTACTTTCTGTTTCAAAGCCATGTCTGCTTTTGTTTGGCCCATGAATCACTTTTCCTTTTTATGGTATTATATAACCTATCCCATATATGAGGACAAACAACAAAAATGTTCATATATATTTCACAGTCACATTAATCCATCCTGTCATACACACATTTGCCAGGCCACTACATCTAACTAATCATAATCTACTATCCTTTCCTCCAATTATATTGAGTCGCCCAGTTACGTTACGATAGTACCTTAGCTTTTGAATTGATCGAAAAGGAAAATGACATAAGCAAAGGATATTAAATATACTTTTTCTGTTCATTTTTACTTGTCATATTATGGTTTTCAAAAATAAATTTAACTAGTTTTCAAAGATAATTAGATTACACTAATTCGATAGGTAATATTCAATAAATTCCAGTATTTTGCATATCAATATGATGAAAAAATATTAGTCAATATTCTTATAGTCTGATTATAAAAAAGGAAACCATGATAATTAAAAATGAACGGAAATAATATATAGCTATGAATCTGGGAACTTGAACAAATATAATGACCCTACTTAGAGGTTGAAATTAATAGCTAGTTGATCTGCTAAATTCACTGTTCCTTAACCAAATTCAAATCCTGATAGAAGAGGGGAGGACCCTTTCCCGAGACAGGAAAAACCTTATTGTTAGGATGACTTTCGGCTCAAACTGTGTGTACAAAACTATTTTAAGAATATAATATGATTAACAATTAAAATAGAACAAGATAACTAAATCCTGGATTCTTTCTCCTTCCAATCTCTATATAAAAGAGCAAGATGCTTATATTCCTTTGGCTTAAGAAATTTGTTCAAGCCCACTCTTGATACTAATAAACATCTCTTCCTCTGTAGCTAGCTAGCTAGATTTAAAGAGTTGTCAAGTCTATCCTTCCCTTAACATGAAAGTAAGTTTTCATTTTTATTTTTATTTTCGCATAGGTTGAAGAAATGATCATTATATTTGTTTAGATTGTAATGTTATAAGCCTCGTGATAACAGATTTTTAGTTGGATTCAAACCAAGTTCAATGGAAAACAAACTACTTATAAGTCAAATCCAGTGGCGGTTACGCGTAAGTATATGTTGTTGATTTATCTGTTCAGTGCAGGGGAATACATCATACATGTTATCTGTTTTACTCAAATGCATGTCTTGTCTACTTGATAGATCATATGTTGCATCAAGAATTCAGTGACTGGCCTAATGAACTACTTGCTATTGGTACATTTGGAAGTTTGAAAAATGATGGGAAGTTGAAACAACAAGATCAAAGCCTTACAGTTGAAGAAGTTGGACAGCTTCACAAAGAACTAAAACATCTATTTCCTGATCATGAAGAAAGTAATAAGATAGGACCAAATAAGGATCTTGACAAATTCTTTGACTGTCTTCAAAACTTGGTAGATGATGATGATCACAGAGTTATTGAAAATAAAGAAAACATTTTCAAAAGGAGTAATAGTACTCTTGTTCATGTTAGAAGCCAAGAACAATCTTCTAAATTGGAGAACATGACAAATAGTGGCATTAGCAAGAAATCTTTGTCATATCTCCTAAAGAAGACATTGTTCTGTAGCGCGGGATTCGCAGCCCCTTTGAGAGATAATCCAGTACTTCCACACTCCAAAATTCAGAAATCAAGGATGGAAAAGGTTTGCACTCTTACTCATGCATTCTCCACATCTTTATGAAGTAATACTTAAAATTTAAATTTAAATATATCAGATTCTGAGGGCTATATTACACAAAAAGATATATCCTCAAGCAAATAGTCCTAGGGGTAATGGTAGTACCACAAGAAAGAGATACATAGACAATACATGTATGATTGAGAGTGATACTGATCAAGACGACGAAGCATTTGACACTACTGTGAAGAATGGGAGCAAATGGGATAAGTCAGATTCTGATTGTAAGTTTTCTTATACTCGAGCACCTCATGATCACTGTAATCATTTCATCTAAAAGTTTCGTTACATGCTTTTTTGTTGCAGTCATTGTACTAGAGATATGATTGGCTTCTTGAAACATACATGAGGTATATATGAACACCCTTGAAAAAGTACTTTGAATCATATGTCATTAAATATATTCATCCAAGTGTCTCACATTTTTATTTTATTTTTGTAGATTGATTTCTGTTTCATTTGGAATTGCAAAATTCAGATTCTTCTCAAGTTCTTTTTTCTTTTTTTTTTTGGAAGAGTCAATCTTCCATGTATTGGTGTTATATGATCATGAGAAGTACATATTTCACTTGATTTTTGCCATGACTAGATGAGGATATCTGTTTTTGTCATGGTTGGAAAAAGTTCATCTACTGAAGTTCCAATAAGAGGGGAAGATTTGTAATCTTAATTAGCCAAGTGAATTAATGACAAATTGGAATTGTTATTTTGATGCAATACTATTTTCTAGTTGTAGCTCCTTGTTTTTTCCATATCATCTATGGGCGCAAAAAGATATTTAAATCTAATCATATCAATTTGTCATAAATTAAAGTAAATAAGTGTTAGTTAACTATATTTGAGTGATAAAATTAAAATAACATGCATTCATTGAATTGATATAATTGAAAGCGTTTAGATTGTTACCCTTGTGGACTATGGTTTGAGCTACCTAACGCTCCCTAGAGACATGTTTTGTATAATAGTTGTGTATGCATATTATTATTTCGGTCTCAATTTATATAAGTTAATTTAATTTGATAGGGAGTTTAAAAAAGAAAAAAATAACTTTAGAAACTTGTGATCTAAAATAAGTTAGAGTTATGTGGTTAGAAATCATTTCATTGAAGGTAAAATATAAATTTTAAAGTTAAATTATTACTAAATATAAAAATATGTTGCTTTTTTAGAGACCGACTAAAAAAAAATAAATCATATAAATTAAAACAGACAAAATATTAAATAAGAGGGAATATCTTATTTCATAAAAATCTGCTCGTCATATATGAAAATTTTCTAATATTATATATCTATTTTGAGTGTTCGGTGTGTTATGAAATAATCTTCAAGAAAACAATATATTCTGATATTTCATTATTTTCCACTAACAAAAAACTTTTTTCTTTGGTAAAATTAGCTTCTCAAAATTGTGCAACTCAATTATTGAAATCTCAGATATTTATAATAAATCAAAAAATTATATGAAAGTAAAGGTGAGAATGAATGTTAGATCAAGTTACAAATGCGTGCATGAAAAACATAGATAGAGATTTTTACCAAAATAATTTATTATTTAAATCAATTTACAACAGTAATATATTTTTTCAAAATTTTACAAAACTAGTATAAACGTTGTTGATAGTAACGTATTAGGCCATCTATTAATTCTGCCAAGAAACAGACCAAAACTAACGGGGGACGGCGTTAAAGTTATAATACGTTACTACAAATAACGTTTTAGAGTTTAAGTTGGAATACGTTACTGAAAGTAACGTTTTAGAGTTTAAGTTGGAATACGTTACTGAAAGTAACGTTTTAGAGTTTAAATTGGAATACGTTACTGAAAGTAACGTTTTAGAGTTTAAGTTGGAATACGTTACAGATGGTAACGTTTTAGAATTATTATCTTATAACCCATTAGCCGCACTTCCCTCACCTTCTAACCTAAATAAACCCTATTTCATATTTTTCCCCTTTTTTCATTCCCTCGCTAAGAGAGCTGGTTCTCGTCGTTAATGTTGCCGGAAAAGGGGATTCACAATATTTCAGCGCCATAAGTATTTCGTGAGGTAGTTTCTTTGCTTAAGGTATGTTTTTCTTTACGAAGGAATTGAATTGAATCGTAAGTAGGATTCTATCTTGTATAAATTGAAGAACGTGCCAACCAACTCATGAAATTGGATTCCAAAATAAGTTGTTATCTGGTAACTTGTTTTGTTTAGTTCGATTTAAGGATTGTTTCATGGTCACTGAACTCAGAATTGTTATTTAAAGTTGTAACAATTGTATATTGTTGAAGAAGATTGCGTAGCACTGCATTGAGAGAATAGCTATAGTCATTGTTACATTGTCTTTTAGATTAGTATATGTTTGTTACCATGTATAATTATATTAATCCTGAAAAAAAGAACTATAAAGCCTTCAGATTTGGAACCATTTATGAGTGTGTGACCATAGGAGCATAGACAAATGAGGAATGTCTTTATACAGATTTCAGAATATAAGAATTAATTTCCAATACCCAAAAATAGAAAAAATGTATTCACTCTTTTAATTTTCTTAATCTACAATCCTCAAATAATAAATTAGCTATCAGATCTTGACCATATGCTTAGAAAGAATGAATTTTTTTGCTAGTCTTATGGTCATTAAAGATTTGAAACACTTTTTTTTTTTTAATTTTTCTAAAAGAGTGAGAGAAGGGGGTTTTGTGGTTTTGTTGGGGAGGAAAGAGTCTTTAGATTTCTGTTGTGATTTGTTTTTTTTTTTTTAAGTCCCAAATATATTGCTAGTCTTATGGTTATTAAAGATTGAATTTTTCATAAAGGATTCTTGAAATTTTGTACATTTAATATCTGGTTTGTCTTAGTGAGTGAGTGAGTGATTACATTGATATGGGAATTGAAAGAGTCTCCTTTTATTGTGGGTCTGATCATTTACTTCCCAAAAACCATAAGTATTTCGAGAGGTAGTTTCTTTGCTTAAGGTATGTTTTTCTTTACGAAGGAATTGAATTGAATCGTAAGTAGGATTCTATCTTGTATAAATTGAAGAACGTGCCAACCAACTCATGAAATTGGATTCCAAAATAAGTTGTTATCTGGTAACTTGTTTTGTTTAGTTCGATTTAAGGATTGTTTCATGGTCACTGAACTCAGAATTGTTATTTAAAGTTGTAACAATTGTATATTGTTGAAGAAGATTGCGTAGCAGTGCATTGAGAGAATAGCTATAGTCATTGTTACATTGTCTTTTAGATTAGTATATGTTTGTTAGTTAGTTACATAACATAATTAATTTGTTAGCCTAAATTGCTTAACTCATTAGTTGGTTAACTTTGATTATTGTAATTAGCACTTTAGTCATTTATATAAATAGCCTACTGTACAGATGTAAACATATAATGAAACTATCTAATAATGATAATCTATATTCTTCTCTGTGATTCCTTAAATTTGTCTCATCTATTCAAACAATTCTCTGTAAATTTTGATTCTTAACATATATCAACAAAAAGATTATACTCAAGTTCTATTGTTGCTTAGTGTAGTCTAAGATGGTTTGTCTTATACAACACACTTCCAAATTAAAGAGAATGACCTTAAAATTTTTAAATGTGATTTCATAACTTTACATCACTTTTGAAGTATGTCGCCAAGAAAAAACTACATAATAGTTCGGGCTAACATTTAAGTTTACTTTCATGTGTATTTCATAGGTATTTTTTATGGCTAATGATACTGAATACAAGTTGGATCCCGGTCCATTGGAATCGAATGTATTAACGGGACAACTTACTCATAGATCACAAGATATATGGGAAGGAAATGTTAATATGATTCTTAATACGAGGAGAGAAGATGGAAATTTTTGGAAGCTCATAGAGAAATATCCCATCCATCCACGAGTTCTTGAAGTAATTAGGTTATCTGGATTATATGGTGTTTACAAATCTAATCGGCCTGCTATTGACCGTAGTTTGATCACTGCACTAGTTGAGCGTTGGCGTCCCGAAACTCACACTTTTCACTTTAGAACAGGCGAAGCAACAATTACCTTGCAGGACGTAGAGGTGTTGTATGGATTACCTGTGAATGGTGATCCAGTACTTGGTAATGAAATGATAAGGACCATAGAGGATTGGCAAAACATTTGTCAAAGATTATTAGGTTTTGTTCCTTCTCGTGAAGACTTCAAAACAAATTCCATCAAGGTCGCTGCATTTAATTCACACATGTTAAGCCAGCCACATTTGTCGAACATGGCAACACAAGATATGGTTAATCAGAAGGCAAGATGTTTCATGTTCTGGATGATTGCAGGTATGATGATGGCGGATACATCTGGTGGTTATTTGAAGCTTATGTACCTGCCTATGCTCGAAGACGTCAATAAAATTGGATCTTATAGTTGGGGGAGTGCGAACTTGGCATACTTGTATCATTTTCTTTGTAAAGCTTCACAGAGTACCCAAAATGAGATAGCCGGATTTTTGCCACTACTTCAGGTATACCTAATGATTGTACATATAATTTATTTATATTTCTTTCAATTTGTCTCTGTAGTGTTATTAGAGGACCCGAATCATGATGTGGACGATAATGATCCAAAGGATGCAAGTGAAGGCGGTGATACGACTATTCAAAATAGTGAACCATCAAGGAGGGAGAAGCGTAAAATTAAACTTAAGCCTTGTGGGACTGGTACTTTAACATCTGACATTTTTTATTTAGTTTTACTCTCTTTTAGAATAATAGAACATTTATATTTTCTTTACAGACGGTCACTATGCTATCCAACATGTCCAAAAACAGAGAGCCAAGAATAAGTAATGAAAATTGATGTTGCTGAAATCTTTTGGTGTTGCTGAAACCTTTTGGTGCTGCTGAAAATTGGTGTTGCTGAAGCCTTTTGGTGCTGCTGAAAATTGCAGCCAGTACTGCTGAAAATTGAAGCTGCTGAAACCTTTTGTGGCTGCTGAAAATTGCAGCCAGTACTGCTGAAAATTGGAGCTGCTGATATATTGTATGTATCTATAGGTGAATTTGCAAAGTTGAATGATGGAGCCATTGATGAAGATATGGAGCTTTGATCTTGTGGCATGGAGGGGTTTCTTGTTTTCAGCATTGATACTTAACTTTATATTCGCTTGCCAACTCTTTTTCCTTCAACCCCTTGTATCTGCTTTAGGTAAAGATCAAATTTTTATGATTATTTTTGTTTGATTTTGATTTGGGGTTTTCGATTTTTATGTTAGCTGTAAATTTGGGTTACTCAGATTTGTTTGATTTTTAATAGTGACAGTTGATTTGGGGATTTTTAACAGATTTGAGCTTCGTGGTAAGGGAATTTGTTTACATTGTAGAGGTTTCTGATTTTGAGAAAAATCTTGAATGCATATTGCTGTTGTATATGAGTTGGTGAATCCATTTGTGTCTAATTTCTACTTGGGAAGTGTAAAGATCATAACTTTAATTGTTGAAAGAAATTAGTAGTGAAGAAGAACTTTTTTCGCGATGAATAGGCGTATTGCTAGGCAATATGAGACTGATGAAGTAGTTTTTGCTGTTCTTTTTGAGGTGGGGTGTCAATTAACCTCTAAGATTTGTATCCTTTATGTTCTTTTTAATGTTGATAATGAGGATGTGAGACACCAATTTAGGCAACCGTTTCAATTTGTTTGTCTAGCATAGAGTTTGTATTAAATTACAGATATGTACCAAAATACTCTTTAATGTTGTAGTCTAAACCTGTAATGTGGAAAGTTAGAACTAGAGAATTGCCAAAAAAGAAAAAAGACAGTCTCTTTTAAATGGAGTAAAAGGTGGAAAGTTAAAAAAAATACATAATTAGAGCTGTTTGAAAGTAAAAGAAATACATAATTAGACTACCCACTTAAATTTGATTTCGAGTTGGACATCGACGCCTGTCATGCCCAGTTTGTTTACACAATCCACAAGCCCGCCCATATGTTGCAATATCACGATCCATCTCATTATGAATTCTAGTGGTCCTTGATCGATTGGGACGTCAATAGAATTCATTACTTCTCATTATAAAGCTTGGTGATGGCCAATATGCCTCGTGTCCAATCGGTGAGAATGACCCAGAATATGTTGTAACATAATTCTCTATTGTGAAATGCTCGCTGACAAAATTTCTAGCTAATGCTCCTATTCTTTCAGTAACCTTCATGACATGTGAACACGGGAAGTGCAAATTAGCCCATTTTTCACAATCACATTTTTTTTTCACTTAATGAAATACAATGAGGATTACCACCAATACCATCAATTTGTATTGATCTAACCTCATATACCCCTGTGGATATATTCCAATCATAAACAATGTGTCTTTTTGAATTTTCATAGTTTTTCTCCCACTTCTTTTTGAAACTGCTTGTCCATAATTCCTTTTGCTCAACAAGTTGGTGAGTTTTTTGACATCTACGAGTATATCGTTCAACGGTTTGCTCCAATGAAAGTCTAACCATAGCAGTGACGGGCAAGCCTCGAGCTTTCTTTAGAAGTCCGTTGAAAGACTCTGAAAGATTTGTTGTCAGTACTCCCCATCTTTTTCCATTATCATGACTAACAGTCCATTTGTCCAATGGAATTCGCATGAGGTATTCATATGCTTCTCTATTTTCTTCTTGAATTTCCCACATCAAAGCTTCAACTTCCTTACTTGATGAGTTGTAGCAGCCCTCCACATAAGATTACTGAGGTCCCTATTTGGAAATTGAGATTGAAAATTACTTTTAAGATGTCTCAGACAAAATCGATGAAAGGCCCGAGGTTCCTGCAATCGCCACAACTCCGATAAACTAGTCAAGATTCCTTTTGCCCTATCAGAGATAATACAAATATCTTCTCTATCTTTTATCACATGTGCACTCAATTTCCTAAAAAACCATTTCCATGCCTCTTTCGACTCTTTGTCAACAATACCAAACGCAAGAGGAAGAATGTTATCATTTCCGTCAACTCCAACAGCAATTAACAATTTTATCTCATATTTACCATACATATGAGTTCCATCTACTGAAATAACAGGACGACAAGTTTGGAACCCATCAATGCATGGCTTGAAAGCCCAAAATACAAACTTAAAAGTTTTTACCTCTGGTGAACTCATTGACTCTTCGTGTTTCCATTCCACAACTGTTCCAGGATTAAAGTATTGAAAAGCTGCAAAAAACTTAGGAAGCTCACTAAATGATTTCTGAAAATCACCATATACCAATGTAAATGCGCGTTGACGCCCAAGCCACGCTTTTCTATATGTTACTTGATGACCAAATTTTTCATGAACCTTAGACATGACATCCACTACCAACAATTTTGGATTTTTACTTATTTGATTTAAAAATAGAGATGCAATTAAATTGGTATCTAAGTTAGTGTGACCTGTTGTAAGTCCTTCAGTCTCACATCTATGATTATTAAAATACTTTCCTATCTTCCAAAGGCTACCTCCAACCTTACGACCTCGAAGAAACCATGGACAACCCAAAGAATCATAAAATCTGCATCTCACAGTCCATACGCTCTTAGTTGATATTACAATCTTAAATTCTTTATTTTTGCGCAAACTCCAAATTGTCACAGCCCGTTTTAACTTAGTTTTACTACTAAAATACATATTTTTTTCTAAATCTTTTTTTGCATCCTCGACCCAAACAGAACAACATTTCATTTCGGATTCACGAGTAGAGATAAAAATATCTTCCTCAGTCTCCAATGTTGTAAAGTAAGGTATATCATTATTTTGCATTTCATCAAATTGATTTTGAAAATTCACCGCACTTTCATTTTGAGGTAAATCTCCAATATCTTCATCGGATTCACTTTCAATGACTTTACTCTCTCCATCATCTTCTGAAGGTTCATCCTCCTCCGAATTTTCATCACTTCTTTGAGCATGTGCATCATTACACAAATCAAAGGTAGCTTCATCTTCTCTGTAAAAAAAAAAAAATTCATGAAATACAAAAAAATGAAAATAATTAATTATTCATGCTATTAAATAAAATTAGCTAAAAAGATTATTCTACCTGATTTCATATTGATTGTGTATACTCTCAATATGTCTCTGACTACCCGAGCCTTCTTCAAATGATTGATGAATACCATGTGTTGCAGTGTATGTAAAATGAGGCTGACTGAATGTGGCAAATCCATAATTTTGAGCCAATAAATTCATATGATAACCATGTTGATCATTCATTCGAAACAGATTATCTTGATTTATTGGTCTAATCTTTATATACATCTCCAAAAGATTTATATCAATCTTGTTCAAAAATTTCTGAGGAATAGCAAAAAATTGTACCAAAGATTGGTCATTCTCAATTTTGAACTCAATAAATCTTATAACGTTACCTTGAAATGAGCATGGATATTTTCCAGAAATATCCAATTGAATATTTTCTCCATCAGTCCCCATTTTCTCATGCAACAATTCAATTAATTCAACGTAGTTGGTCGAAATAGACATGCTAACAATCATTCTGGCACATTCGTTATATCGAAATCCGTTTATTTCAGTGATTATTTCACCGCCCCAATAAAAAGCAATCATCACGTTATCTTCAAAATTAGCCATCAAAAAATCCTACACACAAAAATAAAATGCATTATAGTTATTAAAAATATGTTATAAGTACATTACAATATATTGACAAGCCATACCTATTGAAATTTTGTGAGTATTGATTCAACAATAGGGCATATACGCAGAAGCTTTGTAGAACATTATTTGAATGTGCTAAACGTTCTACACAACCATTTCTTATAATGTTCTGTGGCCAACACTTTAAGAATTTATTTTAAAGTTAAAACGTAACATATAGTAACGTTTTATTGGACGATCAAATCAGCAAGAAATCTTCACATACCCGTGACATGATAGAATCGTTACTTAGGGTAACATTTTAGTCTTAAAACGTGACTCCCAGTAACGATTTAACGTCACATTTTGTACAAAGATTCTCAGGTGGCAGACCTGTGATTTGATTTGATATAATCGTTACTCCAAGTAACGTTTTATATGTAAAACGTGACTTCCAGTAACGTCTTCGACGTCAAATTTCGTACAGAGATTCTAAGGTGGCAGGTGGCAGATTTACAAAGATACGTTACTGACGGTAACGTCTTAAGCTTAAAATGTTACTGTCAGTAACGTAATGCTTCTTAACGCCGTCTACCAAATACTTTTAGTCTGTTTATTTTTTGAAAATGAAATATAGCCTAATACGTTACTACCAACAACGTTTATACTAGTTTTGTAAAATTTCAAAGTTTCATATTATTTTGGTGAATTAAATGAAATAATAGATTAGTTACCTTCGTTGTTAATATCAACATCAAATACTAATAAGTTGTAAATAATGTTGAGCTTATTGGCGGTTTGTCATCTATATAGTAAAAAATGCATCGACCAAAGTTTTGTCTATTATTCGTCCTATCTTATAGATGAAAATAAAATACTATAGATAAGTTGTTCTAATAAGTAATATTTCATTCGTTTTAAAAAAAATGAACTAGTTTGACTTGGAACGAAATTTAAGAAAAAAAGAAACTTTTTATTCTTGTGATTATAAATTAAAGTTATGTCAAATGTATAAAAATGATCTTTAATCTTGTGATCTTATACATGTCACGTGGAAAGTTAAGTTTAAAGTTTTATAAAAAAAATCATTTTTTTTAAACAAAGTAAAAAGGAAATAAGGTCATTATTTTTTAAACGAAAAGAATAATAACTATGAGATTAATTGATTACTATAAAACATGCAACTAACGTCAAATTAATTATGGACTAGACTAGTCGAATTATTGTGGGACAGAACAACGCCATGAATCGTTGGGTTATTAGAATGATAGTTTCTTATATTATTAAAATAAATTATTTCATTATTTTTATTAGGGGCGGCTTAATGTTATTGGAGGTCGAAAGTAAAATTTTAACTGGAGGCTAAATTCTAAACGAACTTCATATGCATTGTTTTTTTTTTTTAAAAAAAAAAACTTGTATTTTAAAATGCAAAATATACTTAATATTTTTTTATAAATGATTAAATCGATTTTATCAATTGTTGAAAAACATTCACTTACTCGTGCAATTATTATATGAAATGTTAACATAGAATTTATTTTACTATGGTTGTTGTAATACTTGAAAATCTAAGAAGAAATAGAAAAAATATCTACAATTCACTTTGCTCAACATTTTTCGACTATTGATTCATATTTTTGATAGAGTATTACTCCAACTTATCAAAAAATTTAAGAAGAGAGTGTAAAAGGAGTTAAAAGAATAAAATATGTGAATATTAACATTAGAGATTGTGAGAAAATAAATTTTTTTTTCTTGATTTCTTCTATTTAAATAGAATTAATGAGAATAAAATAATAATATTTTTTAAAAAATAGATTTTATCATATATAATTGATATTTTCTAAAAAAAAATTAACACCAAATTTATTATTGATAGAGCCGACCCTGATTTTTATTTGTTCATTTTAATGAATTAATAATTTATTTGATATTACCCTTATGATTAACTAATTATATAAACGGATAAAAAAAATAAATGTCAACATCAACCAAAAAATGAAGAGGAATATTTCAAAAAAAATGTGAAGAAGGGAGATGAAAACTTCAATCAAATCGTCCACTATCTATTTAGTAGTAAATAATTTTGCATGGCTTTTAGCAACGCTTATCGACCACAAAACAAAAAATATCTCCCAAAGATTGTGCACATTCTAAATTCTTACAAAGTAGTAATAAATTTATATGTGACGCATCTGTCTTCCCTTTTTATATGTATACTTTATTATTATTGGGCGAATAAAATTGAACATTAATCAACTAATTAGTTAATTTAACTTATTTTGCTATTTTAAAAAAAATTGACTCTAATCTAATTGATTTGATATTTTATTTTCAAAGAGTCAGTCCGAAATCAATCCAATCCGTCTTTATATATATAAATATAAAACATAAAAGATGAGATTTATTTTATATATAAAATATTTATTATATTATAATTTATATATTTTTCTTGGACTTTCTCATAATTTTATGTTGGGAAGATTGTATATAATGACAAACTAATAAATCAAATTAAATGATATAACCACACTTTGATTTAATTGTGCCCTGTAGCAAATTGTTTTGTCAATCACCTCTCTCCCTCAAACTCTCGCTCGCTACTCTCCCTCTCTTGCTCGCTCCTTCTCGCTTTTATACAAACACAAATGTATAAAATGTATTTGTGTTTGTATAAAGCGAGAAAAAATTGTATATATACATATATTTTTGTTTCCATCTCTCCACTCCCTAGATCTCGCTCGCCACTCTCCCAGATCTCGCTCGCCACCCTCGCTTCTATCGCCTATATAAACATAAACGAAATGTATAAATTGTGTTTCTATTAGTATAAAGCGAAAGAAAATTATATATACATATGCAAATACATATATCTTCGTCCTATACACTTATAATTATACAATAAAAATATTCTCCTGCGCAATTTTCTTTTGTCTTTATCTCTTTCTCGTTTTATTACATACACAAATTATACAATTGATTTGTATACAACTGCTTTCTTTTATATATGTATAGCGAATTATACAATTGATTTTTTTGTATATGTATAGCGAATTATACAACTGTTTTTTTTTTTTTGTATATGTATAGCGAAATATATTAATTTATGTTTGCTATGGAGCGTAATCATGCAATCTTTGCTATGATATATAAATATGAATTTTATGTTTGCTATATGTGATTTTTTTTTTTATGTTTAATAACAAATTTAAGCCTACTGTTTACTAAACAAAAGCCCAAATAAAAGATGCATATATTGATGATTTGACAATTCAACTATTTTGTTTCTCAATTAACAAAAAGCAATTCTGAGTTCAATGTATTACACACTATGAGGGAACATCTTGAGCTTGTCTTTTTTAATTCAAGTTCAAATCCTCATCTTAGTTTGGGAAAATAATAGCCATCAACTCATCTCCTAGACGGTTTTTTTTTTTTTTTTTGGGCTCTTGTTATTGTCAACAACACCATTATATTGGATAGAGATCATTTCTTCAGATTTATTAGCTACTCTAAATTAAAATCTTTAACCAATGACTTAGGTGCACCATCTTAACTTGTAGAGCTTCTTTATCCTTTTTGTCTCTTACCTCTTTTTTATTATGATATGAAATTATAAATTGTCCCTCTTTCTTCTATCGTTATTGCTTCATCAAAAGTTGATGGGGCCTCATGTGCTAGGATATGATGTTATATCAAATTAAATGTTCACAACATGTATATCTCTATACATTCAATCTGCCATGTATCATTTTTTGTTTGTTTATATCTGTCACAATGCATTTGATTTCTTAACTTAAACAAGTATCGTTGTTTTTTAGTAGCTTTGAAATTGTAGCAATAACGTCTTCATATGAATCATAATCTTTGATAACCATACCATTTACAATGTGATTGATATAAACATTTTTCATATGCCATTGGCGAGATGTGAATCAACATTGTTATGATTGCTATTTTTTGAACTTAGTAAACTCTAGAATAACGAATGAATTGATTAAAATATTTGTGTAATCAAATTTCTGAACGTATAGTTCATAAATCTTCAACTTAATAATTACTCGTTTTTTGCTCAACTGAATCAATTTCATTATTCAAGTTTCAAATGCAATTTTTGACTGATTTTTGAACCCTAATTTGGATTAGAGTTTGAAAAATCAAATTCAAATCACCTATTCCATTTTTAGAGTGAACTTATGGATGTGCCTTATTAATTTTGAAACGTTTTATAAAACATCTCTGGTACTATTAACTACTAATTTAGAATCATATATTGTGTATCTATGTAGATACACTTTATCACACGGAGTTTACATTTTTATTTGTTGTTATCATAATACAGATTCAATTGTCATTTCTTAGATAGAATTCCACGTAGAGACAAAATAGAACCGTCAGAATGGACTTAGCCCATGGGGCCAGTCCAACCTAACTCATTATTGGTGGTATAAATTTAAGGAATTCCATAGTGTAATACAATAATTACATTCTGTCCCGACAAATTTAGTATTTACTAATAATCCCTTAAAATTGTTGTGGCGTGATACATTATTATGTTGTGATACATGGTAAATGATACACAGTAACTTAAAACTGTTAAGATTAAAAGGGGGAAAAACGGAACATTTAAATTTGTTATCTAAATCAGCTTAAATTACGATAACAGTTCATTAATAAGCATTAATTCAGCACGTAATTGGATAATAATTTCAAATTTTGAAAATTCAAGATTATATCATCTAGTTTGAAGACATTTTAATGAACATCCAGTTATTAAACTTATTGACTGATACATGATAACAATTTTCAAAAACTTGTGATACATAGAAAATCATATGATACACATCAAATTCATGTATCAATGCATCGTCTAAACACTATAACACACTGAGTCGATATGTATCGGCAAGCACACTTGATGGCGCAGTTATTAAACTTATTGACTGATACATGATAACAATAAACTCTTGATACATAGGAAATCATATGATACACATCTAATTCATGTATCAATGCATCGACTAACACACTATAACACACTGAGTACTTATGTATTAAACTTACTGTCTGATACATGATAACAATTTTCAAAAATTCATGATACATATGGGATTTCTTTACTAAAATTTTTACTAATTTCAACAACAATGGTTGCTGCTTCTTTTCTCTTTTTTTGGTGTATTTTGTCAACCTTTGATTTAGATGATTCGCCAAAATCTTTGTTTGAATCCTTCCGAACATTCATAGGATCATGCAAAGACTTCTTTCTATTTTCTTTCCAATTTTCATCATCCGAATCATAATTCCTTCTATTAGTAAAAGGATCCATTAATATGATGTAATAGAACAATGAACAAAAAAAAACGGATGATGGAGTAAGAAGAAAAAGGAGACCTAGAGACGGCTAATGTAATATAGTAATGAACAAGAAGAAAAAAAGAAGAAAATAAGAACAGATGATGGATTAAGAAGAAGAAGAACTATAAAGAAAATAAGAACAAATGATGGATTAAGAAGAAGAAGAAGAACTATAGACGGATGATGGAGTAAGAAGAAGAAGAACCAGAGAACAATGGTCCAATTTTCAGAAATTTCAAATTTTTTGAATTTTGAAATTCAAAATTTCATATTAAATGTTCTGAAACATTTTTAATTAAAATTAATAATTCAAAATTCAAAAAGTGATTCAGAAGATTGAGTGTTTTAGTGGAGAAAAAATAGGCATGATATTGGGGAAGTGTGTGTTATAGGAGAGAGAAGACTATGTATCTCTAAACTTCTACTAAAATTAAAAAAAATGGAATTATGTAATATTTAAAAGAAGAAGGGAAAATTAGAGAATACTAAACTTACAGTTGTGTATTTAAGTTATTTTTCCTTATTGGTGTATGGTTGAGATAGAATTTTTCAAACCCATTTAAAATTAGTGCTTATATGCCCGACTCATATAAGTCCTTGGCCCTTGAGATTTGATCAAGGTGGGGTCGATCTATAGGCCAAAACTTATTTTAAGAGTAACTTACAATAATTTTACTAGTTATAATCTAATCACTTACGTACACATTGTGTTGTAGTGTTGTGAATCTTATGAGGTTTTGGTATGTCTAGATACATGTGTCTCAGAAAATATAGACTCAAAATAAAATATAGACTCAAAATTAGGTTAATTTGTTCTACATACACTTTATCCAATGTAACGACCTGTTAGTCGTTTCGAGCAGTAGAATTACTTTTGATAAAAACTGGCTGTGTGGACGGATCACACGACGGACCGTCATGCTCACGACGGACCATCGAGTGTCTTCGTGCCAAAACACTTAAACTTTAAAATCTGGGTACGGGGATCAACTCTCTGAACTTCGCGACGGAATGGCAGCACGGACCGTCGTAGATACGACGGACCGTCACAAAACCCTTCACTGAATTTGACTCTCTGAACTCTGTGACGACCCTGCAGGACGGACCGTCGCAGGCACGACGGGCCGTCACGAGTGACGTAACCTTGACTGGGTCGGATTTCTATTAAAAGTTTTTAAGTGGCGTTTTGGACTATTCATGCTTAATTAAGAAATTAGTGGGGTAAGTTTAATAATTTAATTACTTGGGAGTTAAAGGAGAAAACCTTGAAATAAATAGTGGGTTACTTTTATCATCTTTTATACTTAATTATATGATAATTAGGGTAAAAGAAAAAAAATTTGGAAAAGGAAAAATAGAAAGAACAGAGAGAGGGGAACGAACGAGCGAGAGAGGGAGAAGCGAAGAGGAAAGCAAAGGCATTGAGAAGTAGCTTGCTTGATCACGATTTTTCGGTGGAGGTAGGTTCTGGTTTATGCTATTTCATAGTAAACTCTAAATAGCGATTGATATGTATTGCGTAGTATTGTAAAGTCTTCTATATGCTTAATTGTGTGACTGCATGATGTGAATATGTAATTGTGATGGATTAGAATGATGAGGTTGTTGAATTTTAAACCTTAAATCCTCTCTATTAATGATGATGCCTTGACATAAAGGAAGGCTTGATGAACTAGAAACTAATGAGATTAGGGGATCGGGTGTCACGAATCGACACGTAGAATTAGGGGATCGGGTGTCACGAACCGACACGTAGAATTAGGGGATCGAGTGTCACGAACCGACACGTAGTATTAGGGGATCGGAGTATCACATTCCGACACGTAGTAGTAGGGGATCGGAGTGTCACGTACCGACACAAAAAGAATAAAGAGAATGAATCTTGAATTATGTTATTATACTCAAATTTAAAGAACCTATTTCCCAAATGAGTATGGTGTGGAGGCTTGAGTCCTCATAGACGTGCTTGGTGTTGTGTCCAATGGTTATGGTACTTGTTGTTGATACCTGTTGAGTATGGTAGTCGATTTTATATTATTATTTGATATATATTGCTTTCTATTTTGAATTGGCCGATGATACTTACTCAGTACGTGTTCCTTGTACTGACCCCTACTTGTATTTTTCTTTTTGTTATTTGTGGAGTGCAGCAAACGTGCCATCGACTTCGACTCGCCCTCAACTCTAGCCAGTCTTCATCACGTCAGATTTTAGGGTGAGCTATTGTTCCTAGTTCGGACTGGATTTTCTCCTTCGTGTCTTGATGTCCTTGAAGTTCGGACATGGACCATTCGTTTACTTATCTTAGTTTCTTAAAATACTCTTAGATTAGAAATTTGAGGATAGATGTTCTTGGTGTGATGACTTCCAGATTTTGGGAATAATAGTTGATAAGCTTTTAGAAACTTGTTTATTGGTTCCGCATTGTATTTTGTTCATTATGGTTGAAATATTGGTAAATGATTGGGGTGTGGATTGGTTGGTTCGCTCACATAGGAGGATAAATGTGGTTGCCACTCGCGGCTCATTTTGGGTCGTGACAAACTTGGTATCAGAGTATTAGGTTCGTTGGTCTCATCACACAAGAACGAGTCTAGTAGAGTCTTAAGGAACGGTAGGGGGACGCCTTTACTTTTCTTTGAGAGGCTATTGGACTTTAGGAAAATTCCATTCTTTCTTTCTTTCATGCTATTACTTGGATCCAATTGGTATCTAGGTGATACAAATTGGTATCTGACATCCTCACTCTATTTCGCAGATGGTTAGAACTAGAGCAACAACTGTGCCAACACCAACACCGGCAAGACAGGATGCGTCTGAGCCAGCCACTAGGGCTGTAGCTCGAAGAGGAGCAGTGGCAAGAGGCCGTGGTAGAGGTCACGGGAGGACGTTCTCTAGAGGTAGAGGACAAACACCTGGTCCAGCTAGTACTAGGGCGGTGACTCCTCCACCGACTGAAGAGGTAGTAAGAGAGGGTGAGGAAGGGGAAAATGAGCAAGTGCAAGATGAGGAATTACCACCCCAACCTACCCTAGAGATGATTAACTAGGTTCTTGCTTATCTTAACGGGTTATCTGATCAGGGCCAGGCACCTCCAGTGTTTTCTGCACCAACACCTCAGGTTCCGGGAGTACAACATGCAGCTGCCGTGGCTCCCCGCATGGATGCCTCATTGGAATTAGGCACGTTTCCTCGGTTGACTACAGGGCCTATAATGACGAGTGATCAACATGAACTTTTCACTAAATTTTTGAAGTTGAAACCTCCAGTCTTCAAGGGTGCTGAATTTGAGGATGCCTATGATTTTCTGGTTGATTGCCATGAGCTACTACATAAGATGGACATAGTAGAACGATTCGGTGTTGAGTTTGTGACCTATCAGTTTCAGGGGAACGCCAAAATGTGGTGGCGGTCATATGTTGAGTGTCAACCAGCACAGGCACCACCTATGACTTGGGCATCATTCTCTAGCTTATTTATGGAGAAGTATATACCCCGGACTTTGAGGGATAGGAGGAGAGATGAGTTCCTGAGCCTAGAGCAAGGCAGGATGTCGGTTACTGCTTATGAGGCTAAGTTTCGTGCACTATCCAGGTATTCCACCCAGCTTTGCTTCAGTCCACAAGAGCGGATTCGCCGTTTCGTGAAAGGGTTGAGGTCGGATTTGCAGATCCCAGCCTTACAGGTAGTTGCTGCAGCAAAATCCTTTCAAGAAGTGGTCAATTTTGTGATAGAGGTGGAAGGGGTGAAGCCGGACGACTTCACCCTGGCGTCGACATCTAAGAAGTTCCGTAAAGGAGGTGAGTTTGGTGGTTCTTACTCCAGAGGGCAGAGTTCGGGAGGTTACACAACCCGACCTATTCAGTCTTCACTGCAGGCTGTAGCTGGGGGTCCATCGCAGACCACCCAACATTCCTCTGAGTTTGGAGGTTACCCCCAGACTTCGTCATTCTCACAGAGACCTATGCTTGACCCCAGAGAGTGTTATGGATGTGGGGAGACTGGACATATTAGGAGATATTGTCCAAAACAGAGTTACAGACCCCCAATAGTCAGATGTAGAGGTGGTCATGGAAGAGGCCGCTATTCTGGAGGACGTGGTGTCCAAGGTAATGGAGGTCACCAAATCAACCGGGGTGGCGGGCAAACTGGAGCTACCGCAACGCAATATGGTAGGGGCAACAGGCAGACAGGTGATAGGGCCCATTGTTATGCTTTCCCCGGGAGGTCTGAAGTGGAGACATCTGATGCTGTTATCACAGGTAATCTTTTGGTTTGTGATTGCATGGCTTATGTATTATTTGATCCTGGATCCACATTTTCATATGTATCTTCCTCATTTGCTATTGGTCTTGATTTACATTGTGATTTGCTTGACATGCCCATTCGTGTCTCTACTCCTGTGGGTGAGTCTGTCATAGTTGAGAAGGTGTATAGGTCTTGTCTTGTGACTTTTGTGGGGAACAATACTCATGTAGACTTGATTATTCTAGAGATGGTTGATTTCGATGTAATTCTGGGTATGACTTGGCTTTCTCCAAATTTTGCAATCTTAGATTGTAATGCTAAAACTGTGACATTGGCCAAGCCTGGTACAGATCCGCTAGTGTGGGAGGGTAACTATACTTCAACCCCAGTTCGTATCATCTCCTTTCTTCGTGCTAAGAGAATGGTTAGTAAGGGTTGTTTAGCTTTCTGGGCCCATCTCAGGGATGATACTTCCCAAGTACCTTCGATTGAGTCTGTTTCGATAGTCCGTGAGTTTCTGGATGTGTTTCCTGCAGACCTTCCTGGTATGCCACCGGATAGGGATATTGATTTTTGTATTGATCTGAAGCCGGGTACGCGCCCCATTTCCATACCCCCTTATAGAATGGCTCCAGCAGAGTTAAGGGAGTTAAAGGCCCAACTTCAGGAGTTGTTAGGTAAAGGTTTTATTAGGCCAAGTGCATCCCCTTGGGGTGCTCCTGTTTTATTTGTGAAGAAGAAGGATGTGAGTTTTCGGATGTGCATAGACTACAGGCAACTGAATAAGGTAACTGTTAAGAACAAGTATCCTCTTCCTCGCATTGATGATTTGTTCGATCAGTTACAAGGTGCTTGTACCTTCTCAAAAATTGACTTGAGATCTGGTTATCATCAATTGAAAATACGGGCAGCAGATGTGCCAAAGACTTCTTTTCGAACCAGGTATGGGCATTATGAATTCTTTGTAATGTCTTTTGGACTAACGAATGCCCCTGCTGCGTTCATGAGCCTGATGAACGGGATTTTTAAGCCATATCTGGATCTCTTTGTCATTGTGTTTATTGATGATATACTGGTATACTCAAAGAGCAGGAAAGAACATGAGGAGCATTTGAGAATTGTATTGGAAGTGTTGAGGGAGAAAAGGCTTTATGCCAAATTTTCCATGTGTGAATTTTGGCTAGATTCAATGTCCTTCTTGGGCACGTGGTTTCTAAGGATGGGGTGATAGTGGATCCTTCTAACATTGAAGCGGTGAAAAGTTGGGTAAGACCTACCAATGTTACAGAGGTAATGAGCTTTGTTGGTTTAGCTAGCTACTACCGTCGATTTGTCAAGGGATTTTCTTCTGTTGCCTCCCAACTGACAAATTTGACTAAGCCAAATGTTCCATTTGTATGGTCGGATGAATGTGAAGAAAGCTTCCAGAATCTCAAGACCTTGTTGCCTACCGCACCAATTCTTACCTTGCTAGTGGAAGGCAAGAATTTCATTGTTTATTGTGATGCATCTTATTCTGGGTTGGGTGCAGTGCTAATGCAAGAGAGAAATGTGATTGCTTATGCTTCAAGGCAATTAAAAGTACATGAACGTAACTATCCGACTCATGATTTGGAGTTGGCCGCAGTCGTGATTGCATTAAAGCAATGGAGACATTATTTATATGGGGTTACGTGTGAAGTCTATACAGATCATCGTAGTTTACAGTATGTCTTTACTCAGAAAGATTTGAATTTGAGACAGAGGAGATGGATGGAACTACTGAAGGACTATGATGTTACTATATTGTATCACCCAGGAAAAGCTAATATGGTGGCAGATGCGTTAAGTAGAAAAATAGGGAGCGTGGGAAGTCTAGCCCACTTACAGGTTTCTAGACGCCCATTGGCTAGAGAGGTCCAGACTTTGGCTAACGACTTTATGAGGCTGGAAATATTAGAGAAAGGAGGATTTTTGGCCTGTGTAGAGGCGAGATCTTCTTTTCTC
Organism: Solanum peruvianum; assembly: GCA_027705065.1. NCBI lineage: Eukaryota > Viridiplantae > Streptophyta > Magnoliopsida > Solanales > Solanaceae > Solanum > Solanum peruvianum. The sequence goes on from JAKWJD010001761.1 coordinate 58,328,610, forward strand.
GACAAGATTAAGGGAAAACAGTTTGATGATGAGAAACTGAGCCGAATTCGGGATATGGTGTTGCGAGGAGAGGCTAAAAAGGGAATAATTGATGAGGAAGACGTTTAAGAATTAATGGAAGGGTATGTGTGCCCCGTGTTGATGATTTGATCCACACTATTCTTACAGAGGCTCATAGTTCAGGATATTCTATACATCCTGGTGCAACCAAGATGTACTGTGACCTAAAGCAACATTTCTGGTGGAGTAGGATGAAGCGTGACATTGCTGATTTTGTTGCCCAATGCCCGAATTGTCAACAGGTAAAGTATGAACACCAGAGGCCCGGAGAAACACTTCAAAGAATGCCCATTCCTGAATGGAAGTGGGAAAGAATTGCAATGGATTTCGTGGTTGGTCTTACAAATACATTGGGTAAGTTTGATTCTATTTGGGTAATTGTTGACAGATTAACTAAGTCTGCTCACTTCATTCCGGACAAGGTGACTTACAATGCAGAGAAGTTAGCCAAACTCTATATCTCAGAAATTGTTCGATTGCATGGAATTCCACTTTCCATCATATCAGATAGAGGTACGCAATTTACTTCTAAGTTTTGGAGAACATTGCATGGTGAATTAGGTACTAGATTAGATCTTAGTACTGCATTTCACCCTCAGACAGATGGACAGTCTGAGCGAACGATTCAGGTGTTGGAGGATATGCTTCGTGCATGTGTGATAGAATTTGGTGGTCATTGGGATAACTTCTTACCCTTAGCAGAGTTTTCTTACAATAATAGCTATCACTCGAGTATTGATATGGCCCCATTTGAGGCACTGTATGGGAGGAGATGTAGGTCTCCCATTGGTTGGTTTGATGCATTTGAGGTGAGACCATGGGGTACCGACCTTTTGAGGGAATCGTTAGATAAAGTAAAATTCATTCAGGAGAAGCTTCTAGCAGCTCAGAACAGACAGAAAGAATATGCAGACCGAAAGGTTAGGGACTTGGATTTTATGGAGGGTGAACAAGTCCTGCTGAAGGTTTCACCCATGAAAGGGGTGATGCGGTTTGGTAAGCGAGGTAAGCTTAGTCCGAGGTATATTGGTCCCTTTGACGTTCTGAAACGCGTGGGGGAGGTGGCTTATGAATTGGTTGCCTCCAGGACTCTCAGGAGTGCACCCGGTATTTCATGTGTCTATGTTGAAAAGATATCATGGGGATGGAAATTACATTATTCGTTGGGATTCAGTTCTTCTTGATGAGAATTTGTCATATGAGGAAGAGCCGGTTGCTATTCTAGATAGAGAAATCCGCAAGTTGAGATCAAGGGAGATTGCATCCATCAAGGTGCAATGGAAGAATCGGCCACTTGAAGAGTCCACTTGGGAGAAGGAGGCTGATATGCAAGAAAGATACCCACACCTTTTTACAGATTCAGGTACTCTTTCTCGCCCTTGTTTTCTTCTTGTGATCGTTCGAGGACGAACGATGGGTAAATTGGTATCTATTGTAACGACCTGTTAGTCGTTTCGAGCAGTAGAATTACTTTTGATAAAAACTGGCTGTGTCGACGGATCACACGATGGACCGCCATGGTCACGACGGACCGTCGAATGTCTTCGTGCCAAAACACTTAAACTTTAAAATCTGGTTACGGGATTCAACTCTCTGAACTTCGCGATGGAATGGCAGCACAGATCGTCGTAGATATGATGGACCGTCACAAAACCCTTCACTGAATTTGACTCTCTAAACTCTGTGACGACCCTGCAGGACGGACCGTCGCAGGCACGACGGGCCATCACGAGTGACGTAACCTTGACTGGGTTGGATTTCTGTTAAAAGTTTTTAAGGGGCGTTTTGGACTATTCATGCTTAATTAGGAAATTAGTGGGGTAAGTTTAATAATTTAATTACTTGGGAGTTAAAGGAGATAATCTTGAAATAAATAGTGGGTTACTTTTATCATCTTTTATACTTAATTATATGATAATTAGGGTAAAAGAAAAAGAATTTGGAAAAGGAAAAATAGAAAGAACAGAGAGAGGGGAATGAACGAGCGAGAGAGGGAGAAGCGAAGAGAAAAGTAAAGGCATTGAGAAGTAGCTTGCTTGATCACGATTCTTCGGTGGAGGTAGGTTATGGTTTATGCTATTTCATAGTAAACTCTAAATAGCGATTGATATGTATTGGGTAGTATTGTAAAGTCTTCTATATGCTTAATTGTGTGGCTGCATGATGTGAATATGTAATTGTGATGGATTAGAATGATGAGGCTGTTGAATCTTAAACCTTAAATCCTCTCTATTAATGATGATGCCTTGACATAAAGGAAGGCTTGATGAAATAGAAACTAATGAGATTAGGGGATCGGGTGTCACGAACCGACACGTAGAATTAGGGGATCGGGTGTCACGAATCGACACGTAGAATTAGGGGATCGGGTGTCAAGAACCGACACGTAGTATTAGGGGATCAGAGTGTCACGTTCCGACACGTAGTAGTAGGGGATCAGAGTGTCACGTACCGACACAAGAAGAATAAAGAGAATGAATCTTGAATTATGTTATTATACTCAAATTTAAAGAACCTATTTCCCAAATGAGTATGGTGTGGAGGCTTGAGTCCTCATAGACGTGCTTGGTGTGGTGGCCAATGGTTATGGTACTTGTTGTTGACACCTGTTGAGTATGGTAGTCGATTTTATATTATTATTTGATATATATTGCTTTCTATTTTAAGTTGGCCGATTATACTTACTCAGTACGTGTTCCTTGTACTGACCCCTACTTGTATTTTTCTCTTTGTTATTTGTGGAGTGCAACGTGCCATCGACTTCGACTCGCCCTCAACTCTAGCCAGTCTTCATCACGTCAGATTTCAGGGTGAGCTATTGTTCCTAGTTCGGACTGGATTCTCTCCTTCGTGTCTTGATGTCCTTGAAGTTCGGACATGGACCATTCGTTTACTTATTTTAGTTTCTTAAAATACTCTTAGATTAGAAATTTGAGGATAGATGTTCTTGGTGTGATGACTTCCAGATTTTGGGAATAATAGTTGATAAACTTTAGAAACTTGTTTATTGGTTATATTAATCAGATTTTAAGTCTTCCGCATTGTATTTTGTTCATTATGGTTGAAATATTGGTAAATGATTGGGGTGTGGATTGGTTGGTTCGCTCACATAGGAGGATAATGTGGGTGCCACTCGCGGCTCATTTTGGGTCGTGACATCCAAGTAGATTCGCATGTATCTAGATACATAGACAAATCTCACGCCCTTGCTTCCCTCACATCTTGCTTGTGACTCTCTTATATATCTCACTCGCATATCTGGAATGTGAGATACGCAGTAATTACACTAGACTTTTTATTAGTATTCTTGAAACAACACCATTGTTTGCATATTTGATTTGAAAATCTTCTCAATGTCTTGATGGCATAGAATAATAAGTTTGAAAAGAAAAAAATGAAAAAAATAAAAATAAAAGAAGGCTAGTCCTCCCCAGCCCTCTGCCATTCTAGAATCGGGTTGGGTTGAGCATTTTTAGGCCCTTCAAGTTTCTTGGCCCGTAGGCTTGGGCCCGATGGAATTGGGTCGGTCCTTTTTGACAACTCCAAAATAAAACTATGAATCAATCATTTTTCTCGAGTTGTATAAGGAAAAAGCTTCCTATACGAATGGAGATGGGGTGGGGGTGTTGTTCATCTACATCTTATTCCAATGAGTTATATGTTGAATCGTTGCAATTGATGTTCAATTTTGAAAAAAATCTTTAGAAAACTCAAATCTTTGATGATTTCATTATTTTATGATTGAGTTATGAAAACTTCTCGATACTTATCCTACATGTGAAAAAAAAATTCAAATTTTTTTCTAGTTAAAAAATCTATTGCTAGTTGCTCTAGTTAGAATTCTCTAGAAGAAATGGAGGGTTCTGCTTCTAGCGACGAGATGCTTGGTCCTGCGTAAGGAAAAAAATTGTTATGTTTGATAATCAATAAATGTATTACTTGTATGATAATTAGACACCAAAGTGCCGCTTTTTGTTAAATTTTCTCCGAAAAATATGACGATTAGACATGCTTCCATACAATATATATTATTATCATATATGCTTTCAAAATATTTCATATCTTACCACTAATTAAGAGTTTTCTATGTAATTTACACTTTGATACATGTAAAACTTACATAAATACATTATAATAAAAAAAAATATTTATCATTTATTACAATAATATTTTTTTTCACTTGACCACTTTTAATTCATTTATAATACAAGTTTAATACATATTACAAAGATAAATTTATTATTCAAATATAATACATGTTTTAATGATGGATAATAAATTTATCACACATTTTAATACACTTATAATACAATGTGATAATTTTTTACCAAACAAACATAATATATTTCAAAAACAATTATAATTCAAATATATTGCATACATAATTCAGTTTTAATACATATTAGAAATTTATCACAATATTGCTATAAATGGTAATAAACAAAAAGTATCACTAAAATCAGTAATTATTTTTAAAAATGTATTAATTTATGTAATTTTCTCTTTTTGTTAATAGATACACAAAAATAGAGAGAGAAACTAGATACATATATCTGAATTGATTCATATGTACTTGGGATACCAAATATATGAGAGAGTGGTGAGAAGGATGGGAGAGAGGCGAGCGAGATTTGCTATGTATACTAGATACATGAGAATTCACTTGATTACAATGTATTTAGAACAAATTACACCTAAATATGATCATATGTATCTGAGATAAATGTATCTCTACGTAACCGGAGATCCCAAAAACTGATAAGATACCTAAATAATATTGTTAATTGGAGTGTATCCAGATAATTAACTCCTAAACTAATAAGATTTAGGTCAACTTTCACATATACCAAATAAAAAATTCATATTTGTATGCTATAGCAAAGTTTGCATAATTGCGCTCCATAGCAAACATAGAAACTATATAATTTGCTATACATATACAGTTGAAGCAAATTGTATAAAACGAAGTGTATAAAACAAGAAAGAGAAAGACACTTGGGCAGAGAACTGTATAAAAACGAAGTGTATAAAATGAATTGTATTATTATAAGTGTGTAGAACGATTATATACAATTTGAATTTGTATAAAATGAGAAAGAGAGAAAGAAAAAAGAGACTTGACAAGGAATATACAATTGAATCGAATTGTATAAAGCGAGAAAGAGAGAAATTAGATACAATTTGAAAATTGTATAAACGAGAAAGAGAGAAAGACAAAAGAAACTGGGCCGGGAAGTAATTATATTGTATAATTATAAGTGTATAGGACGAAAATATATGTACTTGCATGTGTATATACAATTTTCTTACGCTTTATACAAACAGAAACACAATTTATACATTTCACTTCTGTTTGTATAAGTGAGAAAGGCGAGGGTGGAGAGCCAGATATGGGAGAGTGGCGAGCGAGATCTGAAAGAGGGGAGAGAGGGGAACAAAAATATATGTATTTATACAATTTTCTCTGCTTTATACAATTAGAAATAATTTTTATACGCTTGTGTTTGTATAAAAAGTGAGGAAGCGAGCAAGAGATTGGAGGAGAGTGGCGAGCGAGATATTTGGGAGAGAGGCGTCTGACAATTTTGTACAAACGTTTGCTATGGAGCACAATTAAATCAAACTCTAGCTACTTCATTTATTTTAGATTATTAATTTGCTATTATATACAATTTTCCCTAAGATTTATGTAAGTTAGCCCAATTTTCTTGAAATGGGTTATTGTAATGAGCCCAATCATTTGGTCCTCACTAAGCCCAAAGTTTGAAAAAGCATAGAGAGGTTAGGATACCAACTATCAACTACCCAACGTCCCAAAGGCGGATTTTCCAAAGCTGCGAATATCGATTTCCTTCTTTGGAAATACAGAAAACAACTAACTTATAAGGTTTCTGTTTCATTTCAACATTCTTGCAGAATCCGTTCTGGAGATTAGCAAATTCATCAATTTCACCATTGTCACTGAACTGACTGAGAGTTTTTTCACGCCAGCCAGGGATGATTGATTGATGCTCAATTTCTCAAGAGTTGGAGGTAACTGTATCTATAATTGATTTTTTAAAACACCCTTCGTCAACTTTTGGTGTTGTATGATCTTGAACATGGACATATCATTGCCGCTGGATCAGCTACGGAGTAGTTGTAGGTATGCGGCTTTCTTGACAGACCCACATGTTCTGCAGGAAAGACTTGTCCTTTCTGGGAATTTCTCCTTATTCAGCAAGAAAAGGTATAGAAATGTGTTTTCTCAGATTAGAAGTTCTCTTTCTGAACATGGGTTTATAAAGCCAAGACCCATGATGAAACCTTCCAAGAGGGAAGAAAATTTAAGTGAAGAAACCAATTCAAAAGTAAATCAGATTGGGGATCCAGGTTCAGGGATTAGTGCTCAAATAGAGAAGCTAGTTTTTCATAAGAGGTATCATGAGGCTCTTGATTTTTTTGAGCTGTTAGAGTGTGAAGGTGATTGTCAGTTAGATAGTAGCACGTATGATGCTTTGGTTACTGCCTGTATTGGGTTAAGATCGATTAGAGGGGTTAAGCGGGTGCATAATCATATGGTTAGTTCTGGATTGGTATTAGACCAGTATTTATGGAACAGGGTTTTAATGATGCATGTCAAATGTAAGATGATGTTAGATGCACGTAGCATATTTGATGAAATGCCAGAGAGGAACTCGATTTCTTGGAATACAATGGTTGGAGGGCTAGTGGATTTGGGGGATTATTTGGAGGCATTTAGGTTGTTTTTTATGATGTGGGAAGAGAATTCTGCTGCTGATCCTCGGATATTTGCGACAATGATTCGAGCATCTTCTGGATTAGAGGTTATTTCTTTGGGACAGCAATTGCATTGTTGTGCTTTGAAAATGGGGGAAGCTGACAATCGTTTTATATCTTGTTCTTTAATTGATATGTATAGCAAGTGTGGTAGCATAGAGGATGCTCAGTTTGTTTTCGATAATATGCCAGAGAAGACCACAGTAGGATGGAATACGATTATTGCTGGTTACGCTCTCCATGGCTATAGTGAGGAGGCTTTATGTTTGTACTATGAGATGCGAGATGCTGGTGTCAAAATGGATCACTTCACATTTTCAATCATTATTAGAGTTTGCACGAGATTAGCTTCACTGGAGCATGCTAAACAAGCTCATGCTGGGCTAGTTCGACATGGATTTGGATTAGATATAGTTGCTAATACAGCATTAGTGGATTTCTATATCAAATGGGGGAGGATAGAAGATGCTCGTAATGTTTTTGAGGGGATGCCCCAAAAGAACGTTATTTCTTGGAATGCCTTAATTGGTGGATATGGTAATCATGGCCGAGGGATTGAGGCTGTTGAACTATTTGAGCGCATGGTTCACGAAGGAATGATGCCCAATCATGTTACTTTCTTGGCTGTTTTATCTGCATGTCGCTATTCAGGTTTATCAGATTATGGGTGGGAAATATTTGAATCAATGAGTAGAGATTACAAGGTGAAGCCTCGTGCAATGCACTATGCATGTATGATTGAATTGTTGGGTAGAGAAGGGCTTTTAGATGAAGCTTTTGCATTAATTAGAGATGCTCCTTTTAGACCTACTATAAATATGTGGGCGGCCTTACTGACAGCCTGTAGAGTCCACAAGAATTTTGAGCTAGGAAAATTTGCAGCTGAGAAACTTTACGGGATGGAACCAGAAAAACTCAGCAACTATGTGATGCTTTTGAATATCTATAACAGCTCAGGCAAGCAAGATGAAGCTGCTGCAGTTGTTCAAACATTGAAGAGAAAAGGACTCAGAATAAAGCCTGCATGCACATGGATAGAAATAAAGAAGCAACCCCATGTCTTTCTGTCTGGAGATAAGTGCCATGTGCAAACCAAGGAGATATATGAAAAAGTGGATGAGCTTATGCTGGAGATCTCTAAGTATGGCTATGTTACGGGGGGAAAAACCTTACTACCCGACGTAGATGAACAGGAACAGAAATCACCACATTATCACAGTGAAAAGTTGGCAATATCTTTTGGGCTCATAAGCACATCCAGTTCAACCTCACTGCAACTTGTTCAGAGTCATAGGATTTGCAACAATTGCCACAATGCAATTAAGTTGATGGCCATGATTACTAAACGAGAAATTGTTATTAGGGATGCCAGCAGGTTTCATCGATTCAAGAACGGCACTTGTTCTTGTGGTGACTACTGGTGATTGGATTTTAACCTACATGTGAACCATACTTTTGTATGTAATTCAATTATTTTACTGATTCTTCTTTGTTGTCACGAGTATTTCAAAATCATATGGATATACCTCATTGTTCTCTCTGGAGATCAATACAATTTTTTATCATATGATTGTTCCTGAAGACTTGCTTATTCTACCTGTGATTTTTATCTGACTAATTGGTTCCACCAATAAGCCCAGAAACTGTGCGCATATATGTAATATTTGCATCATTATCAGCTGATGCAAGTTTGCTTTTCTTCTGAAGAAAATTATTTATGGATGTCTACAGTCAAACTTCTAAGCTTCATCTGAATTACTGTTTTTTTCTTTCTTTAATTCCCTTTTGGTGCTAGGGATATAAATTGTTTGTGATACAGTGTCCATAATGATATTTCAATGTGAACAAGAACTTAATTAAGGTTCCTTGAAGAACACATTATGAGTTTTACACTCTTTTTGGATCATTGTTATCCATTGTTTTATAGTGTATTATATTGTATTGTACTCTATTATACTGTATTGTATGATAGATACAATGTTTGGATAGACTGTATTGTTTGTTGTTATTTAATAACATTTTAATTGTTTGGTTTGATTGTATGGTACTGTATTGTAATTTATAAATTTACTAAAAGATCCTTAATTATTCTATGGGTAGGAGGTTTGACTATAATTAAATAATATAAGGTAAAGGCTAAAGTAGTATTTTGAAATATTATGTAAAGATATAATTAAAAAAAAAAAAAGTAACAATGTAAGAAAAAGAGCAAATATTGCAATTTCTTATCTTTTTTATTGAACTATATTTTTGATAAATTTTTTCTTATGAAGTATTTTATCCTGAGAGTTCTTCTGTCAAGATATACTAATAAGATAATGAAGTAGAATCTTATTATTGCATTTGAGTTAGATAAGAAGTCCAAGAGATTTGATCTCATGCTTAAAATGATACTAGATCATAGCTTCATATTAGTTTTAACTTGCTGGCAAAGAAAATTCGCCACTTGAGAATGGGTTAAGATAGTCAGGTTCATTAAAAATATAGGTGAAGGTCAATAGTACTTGTGTTTAAACAGAGTTCAAATCAAGTACATCATATCTTCTACTTTTACTGATAAAATAAAGATATTCTGGTGCTAGAGATCTGCATAGGGTATCTATGATTTTGAAAGGACTTGTGGAAGTGAAATTCATTAGGCATTTCCTCGTAGTTCAAAACTATCAGCAACTCATGTCTCCTTTTCTGATAAAATTTTCATGATATTCACCGTCCTCTGGACCTGATAAGCTATTGATTCATGTAAGCACAGGGTGAACATGAGACTGATCAAGTGGCAACAGAAACTTAGGAAGCTCCAAGGCATATTGGGAGAAAAGGTAAACTCTTTTATGTTGATTCGCCACATTGATCTGTTTCTTTCCTTATCTCCTTCTTTGATAGCTTGATTTGTTGTCTGTCATCCAGTAACCTGTGTGACTGACATGATTGATTGCAAGAGGCACTACTTTAGCTCTGTATTATGCTAGTTATTCATATATCTTATGTTTCTGCATCATTTGCTTTGAAAAGGTACCTGTCTTGTTTGTTTCAGATGGAAGAGCTAAGCAACAGACCATGGCGAGGCAGGTGGGCAGTAGATACCTGTTAGAATAACTGTTTGCTGAGTATGCTCTTCAGATCAATTTTCTTGACTCAGGTAAGGCACTTATTTGGTGGTCCTATCAATTTCATCCATCTTTTTGTGTCAGAGAGCCATGTCAACTGCCGATTGAGTTCATCAAGTTACTTGTAGTCATCTTCCTCATTCTTATCAAATTCTTTAATCCCTAAATAAGTAGATTACACAAGGAATTGATACAGGACATCTCAAAAGCCTTTTTTTCTCTTGGCTACTGTTAGGCTTTCAAATAAATAAGAATCGCAATCAATGCTTGTGCAAATGATCACTGCAACTCAGGAACGCTCTCTTTCTTAAGCATTGAAAGCTATGGATAGAATTATCTGGTTTCCTCTTCTGTTTATATTTTAGTCCATCTCTTTTCCTTGTTGTGAGATGGAAGAATATTGCACGCAGTGGCGGAGCTAGCTTGGAGAAGCTAAAACAAGTTCTTTTGTTATACTATCCAAGTAGTGTTGGAACAAGATTTTTGGTTATATAGAAGCTGTTGAAATCTTAAATTCCCTTGACATGAGAAAAATTCTTGCAAAGGACAAAGAGGGTTCAAAAATTGCTTTAGCTCAATGTTCAAATTAACTTTATTGAATCCGGTTGTATTAAATCCTGGTCTAGCCACTGATTCCGTGGGTATTCTCTCTTTTATTCAATGAGATGTATGCTTGCATGCCTTCCTTACATTCTTTCCTCCAGAAGAAGTTTTTCTTTCACTGCAGAATTGGTGATAGAAATATCTGTGGTGATCCCTTATGTCTTTATGGAATTTATGGTGGAACGTTGTTTTGAATAGACAGACTATTTGTTGTGTGCTACATTTCCTATTAGAATTTGAAATACTATGCAAGTGTGATGCTTGTAGTTAAAGAATTACGCAGAACTATTATTTCTAGGTGGACATGGTACTTTTGGCATGTGCAGATTGAGAAATTGAAAACACATCTTGCAGGTTTGAACGATAGAAATAATGAAGGTTCTGGTTCTCGTCATACGTAGGTGGTGCAGATTGTGTTTGAGGTACCTAATATCAAGGATATGGAAAGAGTAATACTGAAAATTTTATACTTTTTACTTCATGATTATTGGATTCAGAGAACTATTACTGTCATCGGGTTCACATACTCCCCTAGGAATTTCAACACTTAGCTCATTGATGAGTTGAAATCGTTTCTAACAGAACTAACAGTGCCAGCAAGTGGTCTTATGGTGGGTTCTGTGGGTTCAACTAAACCTATTGTCTTTGGCTAGAATGATGTATATACATGGAGGGAAAACTTTAAATGTGTATGTATAGTAAGATTACACTCATCATTGGTTGCACTCGTATGGAATTGTATGGGGAAGACTGTTTGCTAGTCAAGAACACTCACATCCAAAAGACGAAGATAGAAGAGATGAGGATGCGCAGATAGATGTGTGACATACGAGGAGTCAAGGAGAGATATAATTAAGAATGAAGTTATACAGGACAAGATAAGTGACTTCTGTGGTGGACAAGATGAGCATGAGAAAGCGAGACTGAGATGGTACCAACATGTGAAGAGAAGGTGCACAAGTGCAGTAATAAGGAGGGTGAGAGGTTGGCTATAGCAGGTTTTAGGAGAGGTGGAGAGAGGCTGAAGAAAACCTAAAGGGGATATGATTGGACAAAAGATAACATTTTTTCCAGCTTATTGAAGATATGAAGGAGGTAGTTATGATCCTACATAGGAGAAGATGAGTGACTTCTTTGGTAGACAAGATGAGCAAGCGAGACTGAGATGGTACCAACATGTGAGAGAAGGTGCAGAAATGCACTAATAAGGAGGGTGAGAGGTTGGCTATAACAGGTTTTAGGAGAGGTAGAGAGAGGCTGAAGAAAAACTAAGGTGGATATGATTGGACAAAACATAATATTTTTTCAGCTTACCGAAGATATGAAGGAAGTAGTTATATGATCCTAGAGAGGAAGGTTAGAAGGTCAAGAATTAGAGTAGAAGGGAAGTAGATAGCTAAGTGTTGTCATACTTTTTGAAGGAAAGGCCGGGGCTAGTCTACTCTACTCATCTTCTCCTTATTTAGTAGCATTTGTTAGTATTCATGTAGTATGTTAATTCTTTAAATTTTATCACTCTTTGTTGCTTCTTTTGCTTTGTTCATCTTTTTATATAGTTGTAGTAATTTTCTTTTCAGTCCAACTTCGATTTCACTCCTTTTGAGCCAAGAGTCTATCGAAAACAATCTTTTTACCTCAAAAAGATAGGAGTAAGATTTGTGTACCCCACTTGTCATATTACACTGGTATATTATTGTCACTTTGTGGGAATGTGTAAGACACTATGGTGTGGTGTATATGTGTTTGTATCATAACCTAAGTCTTGAGCATACAAGACTGGTAGGAAGAGAGAACTTTGATTTCATGAGATGTATGACAAAAACTTATTCCATTGACAAATGGGATCATCTACGAATACCAACAACCAATCAAATAAGAGTTTCAAGGTAAATGCTTGCCAAATTTATGTAATAAATAACTATATAAAACTAATTTATTTTTATCGATGGGACTACTCATTCAACGAATACCTATAACCGCTAAATTTTGTTGTATTCCACGCTTGAATTCAATGTACTTGTTTGCTCAAACCAAGTTAAATCAACGCATATAATTTTGTTGAATACACTGTATTTGTCTTTCAGTTAATATAAATTTGTGTATGCATCATAAATGGACTTATGTTACATGTATGTATGCACGCTGTTGAATGTAAATCCATATGTTTTATTGTATTTCATTGGAAGTATCATGGCAAAAGACATAAATTGCCTCCTAAACTTGTATCCAAAAGTCACTTACACGCTTTAACTAATGGAGCGACCTATTACACACGTAAAGTACATAAAAATATATTTAATTCCTCCTTCCGTCACCCAAAACAGGGACATTATGCATAGTGTGAGAACAACTCGCCTCCTGGTGAAGCCACGTAATAAAAGACGTTAACCCCATTCATTTTACCCAAACCCGTTTCTTTTGACCCAAATCCTTTTATTTCACCCGAATCCATTTTATTTTACTCTAGTTGGTCCATGTATTTCACCCACCCGTTTTCTTTCTCGAAGAACACCAAAAACTAATCGTAAATCTCGTGTGTAAATCCTAATTTTAGCTAAAGATTTCTTCGATTATGTAGTGTTTTTGAAGCATCCTTGTAGGTTTAATCATCTAATCAAGTTTTCGCTCTCATTTTAGAACAATATTGGTGTTTTGTCGGTCGAGGTGTTCAACGTTTGGTGAAAGCAAATCGGTGGTTACTAGGGTTTGGTGGGTTCAATCGAGGCGTTCATCGTTCATACGTTTTTGTCGTCTCCATCTCTGAAAGGTCAGTCATACATCTCTAGGGTTACTTTATAGCTCCTAGTTTTTAGCTTTGGGTTTGTTCATCTTTAATTTTTTTTTGGATAATACCCAATTACCCCCCTAGCCTATACCCAAAATCCCTGCGACACACCTTATCTTTGATGAGGTCCTATTACCCCCTCCAACTTTTTTTGAAGTAATTAATTACCACTTTCGTGCCTACGTTGCAATAATCGTGATTTCACACATGTAGGGCGCGTGAGTTCAGATTGAGTGCAGATTTTGGCTAACAATGACCAATAAAGTTAGCCACGTGTCAAAGCAATTTGAAAAAAAATTCAAAAATTAATTTATTGTTTCTCTCAAAAGCAGTTCTTCTTCCTCTTTTGAAAAAATAACCTCATTTTCATGGTTCTTCATTTTTGAAGAAGCTCCATCCATTATTAACTATCAAAATCCAACATCGAAAATTAACTATCAAAATCCAATATCGAAAATCAAATTTCAGTTGGAAATCAAATTTCTAACCTTTGAAATCGATCCACACATGCAACACTTTCCCTCTTTCTTTCCTTGTTACTTAATTTTTTTTGGTAAAATTAATTTGGAAAACATAAAACGCCAGCTTTTTAAACTTGGGAAGTGTAAAAGTTATCTTTTCGAAAGCTGAAAAAGTGGGTCCCGGCGTGTGTTGAACAAACACATCGACCTTTCAGATTATTATTGCCACGTAGGCATGAAAGTGGTAATTAATTACTTAAAAAAAAAGTTGGAGGGGGTAATAGGACCTCATTAAAGATAAGGTCTGTCGCAGGGATTTTGGGTATAGGCTAGGGGGTAATTGGGTATTATCCTTTTTTTTTTCAAATTTACTTTATGTCGTCTTTCATTCACATGATTCCCCTTTTTTGTTGTACGAAATTCGTTGTTTTATGTGTTTTATCGTTGTTGTTGAGGGTCAACTGTTAAAAGGTCTTTATGAATTTCATCTTTAACATTATTTCAGGTTAAAATGTCTTTTGAATTTATTACTTTGAGATTATACTACGATGGTGTTATGAAAATTGGAAAAAAAGGGATACAAGGGGAAGCCATATCATAATGGAGGAGTTAATGAGTTTTTAGATGTTGATGTAGATAGGGTATCTTATTTTGAATTGAGGAATTGGTTGAAAGAGTTGGGGTATGAACTATTTAATTGTTGAGTGTTTAAGTCATGAAAATATATTGGAGTGTTTTGTGTGTCACTTTGTTGCTGAACCAATTTTGGTCCCACTTTCATTTGGAATATGGGGAAAGTGTAGTAGGTGATGGAGCATCACAAAACACTGGGCCTAATGCATCTTTTGATGCTAAATTAGAACTAACACTTCAGGCCCAAGAAAATGCCTCAAACCCTGTCCCTACCCCTGCCCCTGCACATGTCAATGCTCCTGCACATGCTAATCTAAATACATCTTCTCCTGTACACTTTTTCACTGCTCCAAATATTCCTCCTGCTCATCTAACTTCAACCCTAATACATCCTTCTACTGATACAACATTTGACCCTGTCCATTCTTTCTCCGATCCAATTTTTGATCATATTCATTCTTTTAATGCCAAGATTCAGATAGAGAATCCTTACATGGAGGAAATTTAATGGGAGTGACGATGAGCTAAGAAGTTTTAAGGAGGAAAATAGTATAAAAAAAAGAGAACGAAAAGAGGAGAAAGAGCTCTATTGTATCCTGATCATATCAAGTTAGGAACAGGAAAAAAAGGGTTAGATGCTGGGTATAATGAATCTACATGTGGTTTAGAAGGAAAGTTAGCTGATGAAGAGCCTTATTTAAGACTGGGCAACAGAATGAGACGTATCGGTACCATTTCGATATCGTTTTGGTTCGTCCCGTTTCGTTTCCATTGCATACGGAACGGGACGGGATATTCTGAACCGGTACATAGAACGAAACAGAATCGTGATACATTGGTATCGGTACCGGTTCATTCCAGTTTCGGTCCGATTTAATTAATATATATTGATTAATTTATAATTTATATTTTATATAAATTATATTTAATTAATATTTATACTACGCACAACCCACTTACCCAGTACCCGCCCCTATTACCCCTAGTCCCCCTACAGCACTCCCCTACCTTCCCTAGCAGCTTTAATTAAAATTTGTCACCTCCCCTCTGCCCCAAGCAGCTTTTAATAAAGTTGTGTCCTACTCCCTCTCAAGTCCCATTTCCATCGACCTATCCCCTTTTTCAATAGGCCAATGGCCATTTATTAAACGGTCAAAATTCAAATGACTATATTTTTTATTTTACAATTCACAAACGATTTCTAAAAACTATATATACATACATAAGTTTGAGAATATATATTTCCATTCAAATTTCGAAGTTTTAACGATTACGGATTATCTTTCTCAAAATTTCAGACTTTCAATATTCAAGTTCTAAATTCTTAATATCATTTGGTGATTTGGTCATTTGGTGTATTTTGAAAGAGGATTCTTCTTAAGATTTCAAGTTTCGACATTAATATTTTAATTTTCATTATAATTGTTTGTTCTTACACAAACGTTTTGTAACTTCGTTTCACTCTCTAATCTTATACTTATTTTTTGTATTTATTATTTGTAATTTGTAAGTTATTTTTATTATATTATTCGTTCTTGTTAAGTTTCGTATTTTATAATTTATAATTTTATATCATGGAGTCTTTTAAAAAAAGTGAAAGTAAAAAAGGTCTAGTAGAATCAGTAAAAAATTTAGTTAAAAATACTAATAAAGGTGCTAGTTCTTCTAAATCTAAAAATCCTCTGGTTAGAATGAATACGGATGAATTTATGCATGTGAATGAATCTAGTTTTTTCCATCCCTGTCCAATAAATATTAATTTGGATACTCCTATAATTCCCCATGAACTCTATGAAAGACATTTTGGTATTAATCAAGAAAATGAAGAAGTGGAAATTGATGAACAATTAAATTTAGATGAAGAAGTAGATTTAGATGATACACCGACTCGTCCCGATCTCAATAGTACAGGCACTGAAGTTCCACCTCCGGTTGGAACTACTCGTTCCCCCTATTATTCTAACTAGAGGTAAGACCAAGGTACAACTTTCTTTAAAATCCCCCTATTATTCCAACTAGAGGTAAGATCAAGGTACAACGTTCTTTAAAATCACATGTGTGGAAATTTTGTTATTTGAATGAAGAAAAAACTTTTAGTATATGTAATATTTGTAAACAACATTTTAAATATACATCTGGTGGGAAAGGAGGTTCAACCGGGGACTAAAAAATCATTTGATTAACAAGCATAGTAAAGAGTGATTTGCATGTATGTCTTCTCTAGAAGTTGGTGAAAATTCTAGTGTTGAAGCATCGGCTAGAGGATCAAATATGGTTCAACGTGAATTAAATACTTTGAACGCAAGTGGTCCTCTTACACATCGAACCTATAACAAGGATCGTGATCGTAAAAACTTTGCTAAAATGGTTGTTTTTTGTGGTTTACCTTTTAGTTTTGGAGAACATCCGAGTTTTATTGCATATATTCGTGAAACATAAAATTCTAGTTTTAAAGGTTTATCAAGAAACATGGTAAAAAGAGATATTTTTAAATGGGATAATGCCCAAGTACCCCCTCAACCTATGCCCGAAATCTCAGAGACACACTTATAGTATACTAAGGTTCTATTACCCCCCTGAATTTATTTTATTAATAATTTTTTACCCCTTTTTAGCCTACGTGGCACTATCTTATGGGTCCAACGATGGTTGACTTTTTTTTTCAAACTAGTGCCACGTAAGCTAAAAAGGGGTAGAAAATTACTTATAAAATAAGTCCAGGAGGGGTAATAGGACCTTAGTATAGTATAAGTGTGTCTCTGGGATTTCGGGCATAGGTTGAGGGAGTACTTGTGCATTTTCCCTTTTTAAATTTCAAGAAAGACATTGTCAATATTTACGTGCCTATTTTGAACTAATGGATTGTAGAGTTGCTATTACTACTAATATGGGACATAATCCTAATGATTTTGTTTATTTAACTGTTATTGCGCATTGGATTGATTATAATTGAAATTTACAAAAAAGAATTATTGGTTATAAAATTTGTCAAAATAAAATAAAATGGAATGTATATTGCTATTACTGTGTAGGAAATTTTAGTTTTTTTTGGTCTTTCCGATAAAGTCATTAGTATTACTTTAGATAATGCTTTTGCTAATTTAAATGCTATTAATATGCTAGAACCTAGACTTTGTCCTATTAGTAAATATGTTTTTCATGTTAGATGTGCTACACGTATATTAAATTTGGTAGTTAGAGACGGTGTGAAATTATTTGAAAATAGTTGTGATAAAATTGATAATGCTTGTTTTTATATTTTTTATATGAATGGTAGTGGTAGAATTAATCAATTTAAAGAACTTTGTAATGCATTTAGACTTCCGTTTAGAAAAGTTCTGAAGCATGTAAAAACTAGATGGAATTCCTTTTATGATATGCTTGAAGTTGCTTATGCATATAAGTAACCTATTACTACGCTACTTAATAATCATAATGCTTATCCTGAATCAAAACTTAATAATAGTGACTGGGATGAAGTAAATGAACTTAGAATATTTTTGAAATCATTTTATGATGCTAATAAAAAAAATCTAGAATAATTATCCTACTATTTCTGAAATTTTAATACACATATGTGAAATTTTATCTATCTTTTCTGAATATAAAACATATACTTTATTTACCTCTGCTATTGAAGTTATGATTACAAAATTTAAGAAATATTTTTTTCCTATCCCTCAAATTTATTTAACTGCAATTCTTTTCAACCCCGAATATAAAGAATATGGTGCAAAAACTTTAGTTGAATGCATTTATCTAAATTTAGATATTCAACCTGAAGAAGAACCTGATTTGGTAACATGTTAAAATAATATAAAAATTTTTGTTAAAGAAATGTATGATAAATATTCTTCCTTAGATAATGTTGAAACTCCTCAAACGTCTATGCCTCAAGTAGGTGCTCATGGAGGAATGAAACATAAACTTGATCTTGACTCTTCTAAGAAATGTGAATTTTTAAGTATCTTGAACAGTATTCGGATGATATTACAAACGATGAAGGTATACCACAACTATTGAACTGGTGGAGGGCTCGTGGAACTCAATTTCCAAAACTTAGTAGGATGGTAAAGGATGTGCTTGCAATTCAAGGATCATCAGTAGCTTCGGAGGCAGCTTTCAGCGCGGCAAGATTTCAAATTGGAGACTACAGATATTCGTTGGGAGTAGACTGATTAGAGATATCAGTGTTATTTAGCGATTAGATAAATGTTTAGCGGAGAAATCAAGGACTTCCAAAGTTAGATAGTCAATTTGAACTTTTCATAGATTTAGCTATTAGATATGGTATTGATGATGGCATCGAACTTCAAGATCGTCAACGAGCTTTACCAAGACCAGAAGTTGATTACAATCAATCTATAGCTGAGTTAGAAAGAGGATTTTACGGAACTATACAACTAGCAGTATTACATTCGAGACTTAGTTGAAACAGAACCCTTCCTAGAAGGTGGTTGCGTAAACTATGTACTCTACTAATAGTTGTAAATTGAAATTGTAATTTTTTACAAATTTAAATAAATTAAATTGATATTTTTTTAATTTTGTAATTGTTTTATCCTTATTTAAATTTAATTTTTAAAAAATTATAAATTTAATTGATTTATATTACAAGACACAAGTTATAAATTTAAATTATAAATTATGAATATTAATGAATAATAAATAATAACTTATAAAGTATAAACTTCAAAAGATTACAAGACACAAGTCTTATATATTATAAATATTAATGAATAATAAGTAATAACTTATACAACTTCAGAAGATCATAATAAGAAAGTTATAAATATAATTTATAAATTATAAATATTAATGAATAATAAGTAATAACTTATAAAGTATAAACTTCAAAAGATTTAAATCTTGAAAATTTTATTAGACTTAACTTGCAAACTTAATAAGTAAAAAAAATTTTAAAAATATCTTTAAAATAAACTTAAGAAAAAAATATACATTTTAAATTTAAAAACTATTAATTTAAACTTAGAAAAATAAAAAATATTCATATTTTCGTAATCCAAAAAATCATTTTTGAAATAACTAGATGCGTCATCCCGTTTATCCCGTCTCGTTCCATTCTGGTCCGTTCTGTTCCATTCCGGTTCATTCCGATTTCCTCCTAATATATAGTGGGACGGAATGGAACCGAGTATCCGTCTCGATAATTCTGATCCGGTTCATCCCGGTACCGATCAACGAATCGGTCAACGCGTCCCATTTCGGTCTGGTACCGGTTCGTTCTGATCTGTTGCCCACTCTTAGCCTTATTATTGTTGGGTTATAGGTCTTTTTCCCTTCCTATGTGGATAAATAAAAGCCCAATTTGGACCAACCCACTTTTGCCATAAGCCCAATCATATGAGGCAAATATAAACCCATTTAGGGTCTTATTTTCAGAACAACAAGAGAGATTTTTTCAGCAGCCAAAAGAGAGAAAAAGAGAAATTCGCAGTCCAAATTCAGCCTTCCTAGCCAACTTCAAAATTGCGATTCCCGCTTCGTTTCTTGTCCGATTGAGCTGATTTTTGGACAACATATTGTCTTCATCTCAATCTTTGATTAGGAACTGACAGAGTTGGATTTGGTGGCCTGCAGCTTCAGTTTTGCTGTCGTGAACAGTAGCTGCGAAATTGGTGATTTTGCTCCTTTAATTCTCTAGATTTGGTGCAATCTTATTTTGTCGTTGCTCGTTGTTTGGCACTTGTTTTGTGGCCAATTTTGGAGAACAATATTGTAACTCTTGGTGATTATAGTGGAGCTTTTGGTCCCGTGGTTTTTTACTCTTCACATCGAAGGGTTTTCCACGTAAATCTTGGTGTCTTGTGTGATTGGTTTATTATTGTCTTGTTATATTTGTTTGGTTGAATTACTTGCTGCCTTACTATCATATTGCTTGTGGTTGTTTGTCCTCTCTTGGTTCAAATCGAAAAGGGAAAGTATAGACTTGGGTATTCTTCCGCTGTTATCCTGTCAGGCATTCTTGGTAGTGCCTTGTCTTTCCCAACAAAGTAGTATCAGAGCATTGATTATTGTTGATTGTCGTTTTGAATGATGGAGGCAAATATGAGCAAAATGGTGTGTTTAAATGGTAGTAACTATCATATTTGGAAAGGCAAGATGAAAGATCTTCTATTTGTCAAGAAGATGCATTTACCTGTGTTTGCTTCTAAAAAGCCTCAGTCTTTGAATGATGAAGAATGGGAATTTGAGCATCTGCAGGTTTGTGGCTATATTAGACAATGGGTTGAAGATAATGTTAGAAATCATATTGTGAATGAGACACATGCCAAAGTTTGTGGGACAAGCTCGAGACACTTTATGCTTCGAAGACTGGCAACAACAAGTTGTTCCTATTGAAACAATTAATGAATATCAGGTATAAAGAGGGCACTCCTATTTCTGATCATATTAATGATTTTCAGGGTGTTCTTGACCAGCTGTCCGGAATGGGTGTAAAGTTTGATGATGAGATACAGGGACTTTGGCTTCTTAATACTCTGCCAGACTCTTGGGAAACTCTTCGAGTTTCTTTGACTAATTCTGCTCCCAGTGGTGTTGTAACCATGGAATATACTAAGAGTGGTGTCTTGAATGAAGAAATGAGAAGAAGATCTCAAGCCTCATCTTCTTCAGCTTCACACTCCGATGTTTTGGTTACTGAAGATAGGGGGAGAAACAAGTCCAGAGGTCAGAATGATAGAGGTAAAAGTAGAAGCAAGTCAAAGTCTAAATATAAGAATATTACATGTGACTATTGCCACAAGAATGGGCATATCATGAAATATTGTTACAAGCACAAGAGAGATATGAGACAACAAAAGAGAGAAGGCGATAATGAAAATCGTGTTGCTGTTGTTGCTAATAATGATCTTCTTGTTTCTTGTGATGAAAATGTCATTAATCTTGTTCGTGATGAGTCTAGCTGGTTTGTGGATTCTGGTGCTACTTCTCATGTCACGCCAAAGAAGGAATTATTTTCTTCTTATACTCCAGGTAATTTTGGAACGTTGAAAATGGGCAATAATCATGAAGTTGAAGTTATTGGCATTGGGACAGTTTGTTTGGAAAGTAACAATGGTTCCAAACTAGTTCTCAATAATGTCAAGCATGCTCCAGATGTTTGCTTGAATTTGATTTCTGTGGGATATCTTGATGATGAGGGTTATGTTAATACACTTGGTGTTGGCCAGTGGAAGCTTACTAGAGGTTTGATGGTTGTGGCCCGTGGTGACAAGTTGTCTAACTTGTATGTATTTCAGGGCTCCATATCCAGAGACTCAGTAAATTTGGTGGAGAATGATACTTCATCAGAGTTATGGCATAGAAGGCTGAGTCATATGAGCGAGAAGGGGATTGATAGTTTGGCTAAGAAAAATTTGCTTTCTGGAGTGAAACAAGCAAAGTTGAAGAAATGTGTTCATTGCTTAGCCGGTAAACAGAAAAGAGTTTCTTTTCAGAGTCATCCTCCTTCAAGAAAGCTTGATTTGCTGGAGTTGGTACATTCTGATTTGTGTGGTCCTTTTAAGGTAAGATCTCATGGTGGTGCACTTTATTTTGTGACTTTTATTGATGATCATTCTCGCAAACTCTGGGTATTTCCTTTGAAGTCCAAGGATCAAGTACTTGATGTGTTCAAGAGTTTTCAGGCCTTGGTTGAAAGACAAACAGGGAAGACATTGAAATGCATCCGCTCAGATAATGGTGGTGAGTATATTGGTCCTTTTGATAGATATTGCAGAGAGCAGGGTATTAGGCATCAGAAAACTCCTCCAAAGACTCCTCAGTTAAATGGTTTAGCAGAGAGGATGAACAGAACTCTAGTTGAGAGGGTTAGATGTATGCTTTCAGATGCTAAGCTGTCAGATTCCTTTTGGGCAGAAGCACTTAATACTGCTGCTTATGTTATCAATTTATCTCCTGCTGTTGCTTTAGATGGTGATGTCCCTGACAGAGTTTGGACTGGTAAGAATGTTTCTTATGATCATCTTAGAGTCTTTGGGTGTAAAGCCTTTGTACATGTTCCTAAGGATGAAAGGTCAAAGTTGGATGTTAAAACTAGGCAGTGTATCTTCATTGGTTATGGTCAAGATGAATTTGGCTATCGTTTCTATGATCCCGTTGAGAAGAAACTTGTTAGAAGCCGTGATGTTGTGTTCTTTGAAGACCAAACAATTGAAGATTTTGACAAAGCTGACAAGGCTGATTTTCAGAGTAGTGAGAGCTTAGTTGATGTTGATCCAGTTCCTTTGACTATTGCACCGGAAGAAAATCTTCATAATGATGAAAATCAAGTTGATAATGAAGATGGTGATCATGTTCAGAATGACCAGCATGATGTTGTTGATGCTCCAGTGCAAGATGATGTGGTTGTCCAACAACCAATTATAGATGCTCCAGAGAGTTCTCTTAGACGATCTAGTAGAGAGAGAATTCATTCATCTCGTTATCCTCCCAATGAGTATGTACTCTTGACTGATGGGGGAGAACCTGAGAGTCTTGATGAGGCCATGGAAAGTGAAGAAAAAGAAAGATGGTTTGATGCTATGGAAGATGAGATTAAATCCTTGCATGATAATCATACCTTTGATTTGGTTAAGTTACCTAAAGACAGAAAAGCTTTGAAAAACAGGTGGGTTTTTCGGGTGAAACATGAAGATGGTAATCCAGTTCCACGGTACAAAGCTAGATTAGTTGTCAAGGGATTTAATCAGAAAAGGGGAGTTGATTTTGATGAGATATTCTCTCCAGTTGTGAAGATGTCATCCATTTGTGTGGTTCTAGGCTTGGCTGCAAGTCTAGATTTAGAGGTTGAGCAAATGGATGTTAAAACTGCTTTCCTCCATGGTGACTTAGATGAAGAAATTTATATGGAGCAACCGGAAGGTTTTGAAGTCAAGGGTAAAGAGAATTATGTTTGCAAATTGAAGAAGAGCTTGTATGGTTTGAAACAAGCTCCCAGGCAGTGGTACAAGAAGTTTGGTTCTTTTATGAGTCAGCAGGGCTTCAAGAAGACTTCTTCAGACCATTGTGTTTTTGTGCAAAAGTTCTCTGATGGTGACTTTATTATTGTGTTGCTTTATGTTGATGACATGCTTGTTGTTGGTCATAATACTTGCAGGATTCAGAAGTTGAAGCAAGAGTTGAGCAAGTCTTTTGCTATGAAAGACTTAGGACCAGCAAGGCAGATTCTTGGCCTGCAGATTGTCCGTGATACAAAGGCCAAGAAATTGGTATTATCACAAGAGAAGTACATTCAGAAAGTACTTCGCAGATTCAGCATGGACAAAGCTAAGGTTGTCAGTACACCTTTAGCTATGCACTTCAAATTGAGCACGAAACAGTGTCCTTCTAGTGATGATGAGAAGGAAGATATGAAGAAAGTTCCTTATGCTTCAGCTGTTGGTAGTTTGATGTATGCGATGGTTTGTA
The DNA here is from genome assembly GCA_027705065.1 of Solanum peruvianum. Lineage (NCBI taxonomy): Eukaryota > Viridiplantae > Streptophyta > Magnoliopsida > Solanales > Solanaceae > Solanum > Solanum peruvianum. Next base: position 58,352,474 of record JAKWJD010001761.1, read on the forward strand.
CAAGACCGGATATTGCTCACGCTGTTGGAGTTGTTAGCCGTTTTCTTTCTAATCCGGGAAGAGAACATTGGAATGCTGTGAAGTGGGTTATGAGATATCTTTGTGGCACTTCTAGTCTGAGTTTGTGTTTTGGTACAGGGAAGCCTATTCTTTGTGGTTATACTGATTCAGACATGGCTGGTGATGTTGATACTCGCAAGTCTACTTCAGGGTACTTGGTTACTTTTGCAGGGGGAGCTGTGTCTTGGCAATCTAGGTTGCAAAAATGTGTTGCTCTATCTACTACAGAAGCTGAGCTTATTGCTGTCGTTGAAGCTTGTAAAGAATTGATTTGGATGAAGAGATTCTTGGGGGAACTTGGTTGTGCTCAAGAGAGGTATGTGCTTTATTGTGACAGTCAAAGTGCTATACATCTTGGCAAGAATTCTACGTTCCATGGTCGGTCTAAACACATTGATGTGAGATACCATTGGATTCGAGATGTGTTGGATTCTAAGTTGCTTGAGCTTGAAAAGATTCATACAAATGACAATGGTTCCGATATGATGACTAAAGCTTTGCCAAGAGGGAAGTTTGAAGATTGTTGCATGGTCGCCGGGATGGCGGTCTCCTCCACATAGTTGTGAGGGGGAGAATTGTTGGGTTATAGGTCTTTTTCCCTTCCTATGTGGATAAATAAAAGCCCAATTTGGACCAACCCACTTTTACCATAAGCCCAATCTTATGAGGCAAATATAAACCCATTTAGGGTCTTATTTTCAGAACAACAAGAGAGATTTTTTCAGCAGCCAAAAGAGAGAAAAAGAGAGAAATTCGCAGTCCAAATTCAGCCTTCCTAGCCAACTTCAAAATTGCGATTCCCGCTTCGTTTCTTGTCCGATTGAGCTGCTTTTTGGACAGCATATTGTCTTCATCTCAATCTTTGATTAGGAACTGACAGAGTTGGATTTGGTGGCCTGCAGCTTCAGTTTTGCTGTCGTGAACAATAGCTGCGAAATTGGTGATTTTGCTCCTTTAATTCTCTAGATTTGGTGCAATCTTATTTTGTTGTTGCTCGTTGTTTGGCACTTGTTTTGTGGCCAATTTTGGAGAACAATATTGTAACTCTTGGTGATTATAGTGGAGCTTTTGGTCCCGTGGTTTTTTACTCTTCACATCGAAGGGTTTTCCACGTAAATCTTGGTGTCTTGTGTGATTGGTTTATTATTGTCTTGTTATATTTGTTTGGTTGAATTAATTGCTACCTTACTATCATATTGCTTGTGGTTGTTTGTCCTCTCTTGGTTCAAATCGAAAAGGGAAAGTATAGACTTGGGTATTCTTCCGCTGTTATCCTGTCAGGCATTCTTGGTAGTGCCTTGTCTTTCCCAACAATTATTCCTCAGATGAAGGTGCTAATTTTGAAACATATCCAGATGCTTTTAGTGACGATGTAGGGGAGGAGGTTCTACAAAGAGAGAGAGAGTTAAGCCAAAAGGAGAAAAAAAGTGAATAGAGTTGTATTTGATGCATCTTCATAGAAAATAGTTTGGGAATTGAGTCTTGTATTTGAAAGTGTTAATGAATTTAGATGTGTTGTTACCAAATATGATGGTGTTGAACATGTTAAAATTGAAATGCATATTAATGAACCAACAAGGGTAAGGGTTAGGTGTACAATTGGTTGTCCTTAAGTTTTATTTGCTAGCTTTGATTCTAGGACAAACAATTTTGTTGTAAAGCCATACAATCCAGTTCACAAATATGATCCTACTAATAGGAACAAACTTTGTAATAGCAAGTTCTTATCTAGTCACTATAGTGAAAGGATAAAGGAACAACCTAACATTAGAATCTTTGAGCTTCAAGGGCTTATTAAGAAAGAATTGGATTTATATGTTGGAAGAATAGTGTGTAGGAGAGCAAAAAACAATGTATTACAAGAGCTAATGAGTGACCATGTTCTGGAGTTTGGGAGGATTTTGGACTACAAAGATGAGTTGCTAAGAACTAATCCAGGTAGTACATGTGTAGTCAAGCTTCATGAGGAAACATTTGAAAATGATAGAAAAATATTTCAAGGCTTCTACATATGTTTTGATGCAATGAAGAAGTCTTTCTTGGCTGAGTGTAGGAAGTGAATTGATTTTGATGGTTGTTTTCTAAAGGGAATATCTAGAGGTCAATTATTGGTTGTTGTTTGTAAGAATGGGAATAATCAATACTGTCACTGGCTTGGGCGGTAGTTGAAGTCGAAAATAAGTTTACTTGGGCTTAGTTTGTCAAACTTATAAAGGAAGATCTTCAGTCGGGAGATGGTACAGACATCACAGTCATATCAGATATGCAAAAGGTTAGAACATTTCTTTATTTTTTAATTTATTTCATGTCTTGTATTTCATGCCTTTGTTTATGGATGTCCTAGTTTCTTAGTTTCATAACTTGAATTTTCTTATATAGGGCATTGAAATTGTCATACTTGATCATTTGCCAAATGTTGAGCATAGAATGTGTGCTATACACATTCTTGCTAATTAGTCACAGAGATGGAGAGGTACTGAGAGAAAGAAATGTTTCTGGAGGTGTGCAAGGTCTACTTTTGATGTTGAGTTAAAAGATAACATTAACTACATGAAAAAGTTGGGTAATAACATAGTTGATCACTTGTTGTATTATAATTTCGAAAGATGAAACAAGTTTTACTTCAGTTTTACCTAAAAATGTGATGTTTTAGACAATAACATGGCTAAATGTTTCAACCCATGGATATTAGCAGCAAGGAATAAGACTATAATTACAATGCTTGAAGAAATTAGAGTGAAAATAATGAAAAGAATAGGGCGGATGAGAGAGTTTTGCAATACATGGATCTATGACGTTTCTCCAATGGCAATGAAGGTTCTACAAGAAAACACAGCTAAGCCTATGAAATGCGACATTGAATGGAATTCAGATGCAGGGTATGAGGTACTTTATGGACAATACAAACATGTTGCAGATATTCAAAGGCAAACATGTAGTTGTCGAGCGTGGATGTTGAAAGGCATACCATGTCCTCATGCAATAGTTGTTCTTCACCATAGAAAATTGGACCCACTCAATTACATTTCTCATTGGTTTAACAAAGAAACATACATGAATACATACAACTACTTCATTCAGCTAGTTATGAATCTACAAATTTGGCCAGAATCACAAAAAATCTATGTGATACCACCTCGTGATAGAAAGATTCTTGAAAGACCTGGCAAGAAAAGAAAGAAAGAGCAAGGTGAAACCATTAAAACTAAAAAATTATCCAAAAGAGGAACTGAAATGTCATGCAGCACTTGTCATAACAAGGGTCACAACAAAAGAAAGTGTTCTCTTGGTGCACCTGCTTCTGGTTCAAGTGCACCTGCTTCTGATTTAAGACCTGCTGCTGGACCAACTCTTGCACCTGTTGCTAGTTCAAGTTCAAGACCTCCCATTGGCCCTGCTGCTGGACCAAGTCCAAGACCTCCTTCAGTCCCAACTGCTGCACCAACATCAACTCAGATTGCTGGCCCAAGAGCAACACCTGATGTTGCACCAGAGCAACACCTAATGTTTCAACTGGAAGAGGGAGTGGTAGACCAAGATGTTCAATAGAAAAGGTGATATAGTTTCCTTTATTTACTTTATTTACATGTTTTAAATAAGTTGTTTTACTGAATATTTTGTTGTATTTTTAGGATTGTTTTACTAGCAGAAGAAGAATGGTTGGAATGGGTGTACTACACACACAAGGTTGTGCTACTATTATTAATGTAAGTTTTTTCTATTTGTATACTTAAATATCGTAGCCTTATTATTTTTATTTAATCAAAAATTAAGATTATCTATATTCATTTGAACGGCTTGGAATGCCTAGTGAAAGATTTAGAAATGTGAAGTCTTCAGCAGTTGTCACTAGAGATCTTGGGCATATACCAACATGTGGTGTGAAATGGAAGGGTAAACAAGCTTTGACCTCAAGCCAACTTGAACAGATGAGGAGAACTAAACAAATGGAGACTAGGTCTAAGGCTGCATATTTGAGCCTAGAGAGCGCTAATGCTATCTAACTGCTTTTGGTAGATTTTTGTTGGTAATGCAATGTTCATATTATGTTTTGTTGGTTGATAGACAATGCAATCCACTTTAGGGATCCATCTACTTTCTCTATTTAGTTCCCTTATATTTAAGAAAATGAATTTACAGCTGTGACTGCATTTTATTTTGTGGTGTTTAGTTATATATGTAATTATTTTGGCAACTATTTTGATTAATGATTATGCAGTTATGGATCACTGTTCATTTAGCAATATTGGTTCTCTTTTAGTTGATTTATGTGTATATGTAGACACTAAATGTATAGAATATAGGGAATCCTAAGATACAAAACCAAATAAGATAAGAGAAGCCTTGCAAATTCTTCACTACACAAATGCAAACAAATGCAACTTCATTACACAAGCAAATTCAACTAACATCATTTCATTACATAAGCAAATTCAACTAACATCATTTCATTACACAAAAAGCCTTACAAGTTCAACACAATATTGCAAATTTTTTGTACAAGAAAAGATTATGGCAATCTCCTTGAATCTACTTCTCCGTTCAGAAACAATACTGTTTGAAATACTGAACTTACACCTAAAATACAAACACAAAACAAAGGAATCCAAAGTTGTTTCTCGCTTTTCTTGGACTTGGCCAATTTGTTTTTTCATTTTTTTCAACTGCTTTCATTTTCTTCAAATCATCATCGAAATTGTCCATTTCTGACTCTATCTTGTTCATATCTAATCTGCTTTCCATAGATTTAGTTGACTTAATTGGCTTGTTGACTTCCTTAGTAGAAGTTTCAACTTTTTCAGAAGATTCAACAATATGTTCAAGCTCAGCAATTCTTCTGACCAACTTGGGAATCACAAATTTAGATCTTGGATCAATATAATCATCCTTCCACAGCCAAAAATCGCATGATGTAGCATTCTTAAAAAAACAAAATGAATCAGTTTGTGGCTCTTGAAACAACAAAACGAATCATTTTACTCTTAAAAAAAATTAACTTACCCCATAGTAAGGACAACCCCAATATCTTCTACCAGGATTTCTTTGGGTCCAAGAGGTTAGGAAAGGCAAAACAAATCCATGTTTGCATCGCACCTCTTCCAATTCATAATCTTCCTCTTGCAAACAGAGCGTACTCAAAAATTTTCGAGCCATTGTGGCACCTTAATAAAAATTACAACGAATGAAACAACTAAAATAGATAGAAACAAATCAAAACGAAAAAGAGAGGAATGAATCAAAATGAAAAAGAGATGAATAAATAATAGTGAAAAAGAGTTGCCTTTGATTTAAAAGAAGGAATTTTGAGTTATGTTTGAATTCAATTTGGGGTTCAGATTTTTGGGTAAAAAATTAGGGTTCTTCTTTATTAAAAGGGAATGAGAATATAACCGTTGGGTTGAATTTTTTTAATTTAATAAATAAAAATGACTTTATTAGCATGTTTGACGCACTTAACTATGTGGGGCGAAACGCACCCTGATTTGGGTGACGAAAGGGAAAATTAAATATATTTTTATGTACTTTAGATGTGTAATAGATCGCTCCATTAGTTAAAAGCGTGTAAGTGAGTTTTGGATACAAGTATAGGAAACAATTTATGTATTTTGCTGAAATATCATTTTTGGTATCATACAAGGTATGATTTATGAAAGGAAGCATAATAAAACTTGATCAATGGACTAAAACCAAAACCTATACCCCTAAAAGAGAACCTCCAAGAAATCAAACAAACCCTGAAATACAACAAATAGATGAATTCACAACTTCTCTTGATTTTCTATCAGATAAAGAAGGAATTTTTCATTCCCAATAAGTGCATATGGGGTTTTCTTGACTATCCAGAGGAAAATAGAAAAAGGGAAAGAAAGATGAATAGGAGAAAGATACAAGCATATTTTGCCAACAAAAGATATTCTCATGTACAAGCATTTCTAACGCCAAAATGGCAACAGCATGCCCATCGATTACTGCTAATCTAAATTAGCATTTCTGACGATAGACACAAATTATAATTTTTATTTTGTGAACCACCACACCTATAAGATCATATTAGTCACTGCAAACTATATTCAGCCTGTGAAGACCCTCTTCATAAAACCTTGTACAGAGCCTCCCATTCCTGCACCAACTGCTTCAGCCAAACGTTGTGCCTGCGAAATTGTTCACAGATTATCCTCAGAAGTCAGAACCAATAGTCTGAAATCCTAGTCCAATTCATTTCAGGGGGTCTACATACAATAACATTAGAAGCAAAATACCTCTTGAGCAGTCTTCTTCAGATCAAATGCATCTTTTGTTCGTGCATCCAAGAATGCCCATGTATCACGAAAATCTGTCAACAGAAACATAAACAATAAATCCCACAAATAGAAGACAGACTTTTCTGAACACAAATTATTGGTGAAAGTGGGAAGTGTTCCAATATAGGTTGCTCACAAAGGGAACTTTTGTATGGTATATTAGCTGCCCAACTAATTATCAGAGGGTTGGTTGGTTGGAGGCATTTAGGTTTCAACAATGGCTCTAAATCGAAGAGTAAAAGAAGAAGATTTGCCCATGGAGGATATTACTTCAGGATCAGAAGTCGCTGCAAGTAACTTGGAAATGATGATAGGCAAAGTTGTCTTCATGAAGCTTAGATTCATAGAAAGCACCAAATTCAAATGAAATCCATATCCTTTGGGATATCTGTTATGAGGTGTAGTCCCTTTCCAAAATCATTAGTATTTACATCCTTTCACCAAAAGATCCCTAATCCAACAGATAATGTCTCGCAGAGGACCCCCTCCAAAGTAATTTCTGTTGAAAAATATGCAACACGTAATACATAGCTAGTGAGAGCAAAGTCGTCACATCAATGTACCATAAGAGGAACTCATACCAGATACTCCTTCCGGAGCAAGTGTCATTTATTGTTTTATTTTGATTGTCACAAGTGTCTTCTTTCTACTTGAAAGTATTCAGAGAGTTGGAAAGGCGACATATTGGATCTGAATATTACATTTTTTATTTTTAGGATTGCATATCCTAAAATTTTGTACATTACAGTGTATTATTGATGCTTCATACGGTGTTTATTACATATAATATCTCATCTACTTTATACGACGAATCAGAACTTCACCACTTAAGTACACCAAGCTTTTGTTTGCAGCAGGGTTCAAATCCGTCACATGTGCCTAACCCACACATCACGTGCTGCGGCGGGAGATCGTGTTTTCTAACAAGGGCACATGTCATGTTCTTCACTTGACACAATACAAGAGTTGGGGAAGTACATGTTGGGTCCATAATTGCATTTGAAATTTTAGGATTGGGTTGATAAAATACTGTACGTTAAAATCTATTAGTGGATGCCTTATACGAAATTTATAGCATATATTATCTTAAATACTTTATGCCAGCAGTATCATGGGATGACCCAAAAAGTTGGTCATTCATTTAGGATTAAGTGCGTAGATTTCATATATTCCCACAGGTACAACACTGAAATTGCAAAATATGTCCTCTACTGTCAACTTCAGTTTAATGAACTAAGGCACCAGCAAGAGTGCATCTTTTGCGGAATTATTATCCCGAGAATTACTTCTGTTCTCATGCCTCCTACAAAAAATATGCTTTCTTCTGTAATTTAAAGAGTGACTCGGCGAAACAAGGAATACGAACAATTTCTAATAACCTGAGAGGCTTCCTTCCAATCCTATGACTTCCATGACAACAAAGCAGTAGGAAGCAGGAAGAACTGTTGATAGTGGGGCATGTTAGGATTATAAAGGAGTTCGATTGTTGATTAAATGTTAAAATTTTAATAAGACTTATACCATAATATTATAAGAATCGCACGAGAAGAACAAGCATAGGACAGAAAACACAGCAGTTACAATGGCACACCTGGAGAGCTATCTGTCAACATGTATAGTTCTGTCGTGGAGTATATTCCACCTAGAACAGTGCGCTTCACATACCAATCAATTTCGTTGGCATCATCACCAACAGCATGCCATATCTCATCAACCAGCATTGCACGCTGCTTGAAGCTTGTTGGAACATTCAAGGGTTGAGCCTACAATCAGTAGTTGTTATCTGAAACACTTCTGCTCATTATACAGGCCCACCACACAAGAAAGGAGCCTTAAAAGATGTAAACTTTAAGGAGATAAGTACCTGTATACTGAGAGCTTGTGGCCATTTTGATATGTAAGGGGTTTGCATTTCCAAGCGAATTCGTACAAGCTTTGCTATCCGCTCACTAGGTATTAAGTTATTCAGATCGTTCCTTGATTCAATGATATCAATGAGTCTTTCCAGACACTCGTCCATAAAATACTGAGCAAAAAGATGTTCAATATAAAAGATCAACAGAGGATTTACTTATTGATTTGCCGAAAAAAGAAAGAAAATACAAGCATTAACTAGATCAGCTAAACTATAAATAATAAACATGTAAGAAGCCAGTATAAGTCTGAAAGCAATGTTGTATATAATTCAAGAAAAGACGAAGCTTGACAGCTGAATGAGCATTAAGAGCCTTGCCAATGGTAATTAATGTGCATTAAAAACAAAGTCAGAGACCAAAACATCTAGCTTTTTAGGCCTTCTTGCAAATGCTAAACAAATCAGCAATATCTTAGGATTTGGCTCGTTATTTGGTATGGTCATCAAAGAGAGCACATAATTGTTAGAATAGGAGTAAGTATTTCCTACTTAGAATAGGAATAGTAAGAAGAATAGGAATAGGAATCCTAGTCGGAAAAGGGTTCAATGTAGTGTCTATAAATAGGGTCTTAATGTAACAATGTATATACACAATTGAATAATATTCTTGCCATATATATCTCACATGGTATAAGAGCATTGGTGAGCACTTCAAGTCATCGGTGTCAAATTTCGGTGACGAAGGTGGACTGATTTGTGTCATCGTTTATTTTGAAGGTGTTGTGCAAAAGACAACACTGTCACGAGGCTCGGGAAGCTCAGGCGACCCCCAGCCAGACCCACCGGAAAATAACCCCCACGCGCCGATCGAAGGTGAAAATTTACCGGCGAGATCTGTTCACGCGCGTGGCACGTGAGTGCTGCTCCTGTCAATTTTTTTTTGAGCAATTTTCTTCCGTTGGGTCGCCCAGTATTTCCGACCAGAACATGGACAGTTTTCTCTAGATCCGATCACCAGAATTAGGGTTGCAGTGATTTTCAGGCAGTTTTCGGCAAGTTTCCGGCGATATCAGAACTTTTAGGCTACTATAGGTAGATTCCGGCAGTTTCCAACAAGTTTCTTACTCTCTTCAAGCCAAATTTCAAAAAATGTCTTCCGGGTGTGATGTTTTTGGCTCCAAAAATACAGGGATTGGAAGTTCAAGCCCTACAATCACTTCAGAACCATTAATCTGCAGTTCAAACTATTTAGCTTGGGCTTCTTCAGTTGAGTTGTGGTGCAAGGGTCAAGGTGTTCAAGATCACTTAACAAACAATGCTTGTGTTGTAGATGAAAAGACAAAGTCTAATGACGATGGTGCAAAAGCCGAAGCACAATGGGAGAAAGTGGATGCCCAATTATGTAGTCTCCTTTGGCGCTCTGTTGATTCTAAGTTGATGCCCTTGTTTCGCCAATTCCAGACATGTTATTTAGTTTGGGAAAAGGCACGTGCTTTATACACTAACGACATATCTCGATACTATGATGTGATATCTCGGATGACCAACTTAAAGAAACAAGAATCCGATATGTTTACTTACTTCGGACAAGTACAGGCAGTCATGGAGGAATTTGAAACATTGATGCCTATCACGACAAACGTGGAAAAGCAACAAGAACAAAGGCAGACATTGTTTCTAATTCTTACACTTGCTGGACTTCCTACAGACCATAACTCTGTATGTGACCAGATTCTAGCCAATCCTACAGTTCCCTCAATTGATGAATTCTTCTATCGTCTGTTTCGTCTTGCTGCACCTCCCAGCCACAAAGAAGTTTCATCACTCATTGTTGACTCCTCAAATCTCGCATCTCAAACCACAGAAAAGCGTACATACCAGTCTATGGAGAATCGGCGAGGGAGAGGGCGTTTTGGAAAACCTCGATCCAAGTGTAGTCATTTGAATGGCTACATAAACTATATACTTATAACTTATAAGGTGTCAAGGATATATCATTAATAATCCTTTTACTTTACCAAAATCATTAAAAATCCTTTTATTAAGGAAACACAACTATTACGTTGTTGACTTTGCATATTACCTCAATGGAGTTCCTTTGAGTTATACTCATACCAGACAAATTAAGTGCAGATAGATAAATAGGAAAACCAAAATAAAAGATAAACAAAACTGAGAGGCAGATAATCTTATATCAACATTTTTAGCAAAACCAAATATGTTGGAGCCCTATAATGCCCACAAAGTCCAGTCACATTAAAGAATCCAGAACTATGAGTAAATGTAGGTGAACCCTCATTTACCTCCACTAGTGCAGCTTCTTTCCGAGGAAATGATCCAACAATGGAAGGTGACACTCCGACATCCCTTGCACCTGCAATCATGGCGGTTTCAGTCCATCCTAGCCGAATCTGCAAACAAGTTACCCAGCACCAATTACAAGCCTGATATATATATGAAGGGATAGAAAATATGTGTTTGTATGTCAGAATATGTTCTTAGGAAAGAATTTTCCTTGACGAAATCCTTTCAGTGTTTGGTTGCCCTAATTGTGAAAAATGTTATCTCCAATGAATATATTTTCACCAAAAGGGAGAAATGACTTCCTTCACTTGTTGGGAAGTCGATTCCCTTTACAAATACTCTTCTTTACCATACACTTGGCAGTCACCGGCTTCATACCCAATTAAACAGAGGAAAACCATCAAGAAAATGATTTCTCAGAGTAAAAATATCTTTTCTAAAAATAATATAGGAAAGCATCTTCCTCCATACCCACATACCAAAGTAAAACTTTCCTTTGGGTATGTATATAAGATGAACCTTATATTACAAGGCATTATCTTCCTCTCATCAGGAAAGCTCTATTAACTTTCAAATGAACTACTTTTTCATAATTTATCTTTTTATCTTTTCCAATTGGATTACTGAATGTACTTGCCAGAAACTACTTCTACGCCAAAGAGGTTTGGCAATAGAATCACAACGCATAAAGGTCCCAATCCCATTTCTTCGGGGAGAAAGACAGCAGCAGGTTCAACAAATTCGAAGGTCAAGTAATCAAATTATGCAGCCAATTTCACCAAGTCAACAAACAAATTCAATTAAAAACACATAAGACACAACGCATTAATCTACACATATAAATCCAAAATTTCATATGAAACCAAAGAGAAAGTAAATGTAACAAACCACATGAGAAAGAGAGGCACTGAGTACAAGGGCCTCTTCGTCCTTGTAATGCGCTTTAGGCCGCTTTGTTCTCGAGCTAGATTTTTCATCAGTATCCTGAAAACGTGTCCTTTCTTCTTCCTTCCAAGATGATGATGCGGTAGAGTCGGTCGGATTAGAGCTAGGAGGAATAGGGTTAACCGGAATAGGGTTCTGATCAGGAATATTTCCGGTGGCAGCTGAAGTCATGAATCGAGTGGGGTAGTCTGCTGCTAGGGTTCGAATGCATGATACTGCATCCTGGCGTCGCCGGTAAAACGCCGGTAGTAACCTCTTTGCCGCCGATCGATACATTGTCAACGATTTGTTCGCAACTATTTTGGAGCTTCAATAGAGAGAGTGTAGTATGAATATCAGGAAAAGGCTCCACGTAGAGATACTGCAGTGTAGAAACTTGTCAAATGTACAAGCCATTGAATTGTTAATGGCAAAATCTTTAACTTAATTAAAAATTAGACAAATTATGTAAAATTTCAGCTTATAAATTTAAATTACATTTTTTTAAAGCTCAGTTTTCAAAATTTATAAATACGGGTTCATGTTAACCGTTTTTGTTTATTCAATACTTCTGTATTTTGTCAATAATTTTAGGGCTTTCCTTTTGTGTTATTTTAAATTCAAGATTTTCAACATAAATTAATATTTATATGTGTTCACAAGTACAATTGCAAACTTTATATATATAGTAATGAAGATTGGATAAGTGATGAAGATGAATAGCGACTTAATGGTGTTGGAAAACTAATATATAAATGACTTTTAGTGAAAAAAATAATAAAAATCAAAATGAATAAGGTAATAATTGAAACCATAGGAGAATTTGAGTTATGGAAGGCTTGTATTCAAATTGTGAACTCTAAATAGGTGTTATAAATGTTTTGGAGATATTTTGGCGTGAACTAATTAGTAAAACTTATTCGTATCGAGTGTCTACGTCAATTCAATACATGCATATTATGTGTTTATATTTATATTTCATTTTACTTGACTTTAATTAATTAGCATGTGTTTTACTCTATTAAATCACATAATAATGAAAATTTAATTAATTTGGTGTAAACATCGGTGTGGGTAAATTTTACCAGAACTAACCAATTTGATGATGACGGTCGGACATTTCAATTAAAAATTTGGAGCATTATATTACTCCCTCCGTCTATTTTTATTTGTTATGTTGCGTTTTCCAAAAGTTAATTTAACTAATTTTTATAGTTAAATTAGATTTTATTAATTCGATATTTTAAACAAAAAAATTAAATATTTAAAAACTATATGAAAAGTACTATAGATTGAAATTTTTTGCATATCAAAATGATGAAAAAATACATCTTAAAATGTTAGTCAAAGTTCTGTTAATTTGACTCTAAAAATAGAAATCATGACAAACAATAGTGAACGGAGAGAATATTTGTGAAAAAACAAGATAAATTAAGGTTTACTATTTTCAAGGTGTTTTCTCTAAAAGAATAGAAGGGATGGACAATCTTATATGAACATTTATCTAATATATACCGGATGATATAACTAAGGGGGGGGGGAGTTAAAAATATATTTAAATTTTGACAGACATTGCTTTAACGATACCAATTTTTGAAAATGAACTTTTATTCCTGTATTATTTAATAGTGTACTTTAAGGGGTCATTTGGTAGAAAGATGCATAACGCAGGGATTACTAAACCATGGATTAGTTATGCAGAAATTAGTAATGCAGAAATTAATTTTTATCAAATGTTTGGTTCATTATTTTCCACCTAATTTTATGTTTGGTTTAAGACTCTAGAAAAAACTTCTTTCCTATTATACCCTTGGTTTATTGTGAGATTTTTCATTTCATTTAACTAGTCAATTAGTTAAATAATAAAATATAAAAAAAATATTAATTTTGAGGTATGTTGTGCCACCATCCTCAATAACACAATATATTTCTAATTTTTTATTGGTCAAATACACCTTAAATTTAACAAAGTTTTAAGACTACTTAAATTGTTCAAATAAACGAAACTTATTCTTTTTTAAAAAAAAAAAAGAAAACTAATAGTTCATGTGGTCAATCAACAATATTTAAAAACAAAATTAAAAAATAAACTCAATATAGCAAATCAAAGATGAAGAGGAGAAAAAAATTAGTTTATGAAATCATCAAATTATATAGAACGAATTTGGTGAATTTAAAAGAATATTTATAATATCCTAATATTAAAAAAATAAAAGAACATTAAATTACATAAAAAAAATTAGAAAAAAGGATTTGGGGATAGTTACGTAATTTAGGGATCTTATCCGAGGATTGTTAAATCTTGGATTAGTTATCTCTCCCTTTTCTAGGAATTAGATAAGACCTTGTATGAGGTATAACTAATTCATGAATTATGTTCAATAGAATAACCAAACAGTATTTTTCTTGGACTAAAATATAATTCATGAACTATTTTGATTATTACCTCCTACCAAACGGGTTCTAAAGTTATACATATGCTCATGTGGACATAAATAATATTGCACAATTATAAATAGTAATGTGTTCACGTGGGCACATATATAACTTTAAAATATACTATTAAATAGTATAGACAAAAAATCTTTCATAAAGTTTGATATTATAACAACAATTCAGCTAAAAGTGAAATATTTTCCACACTCTTTTTCCTACGAGTAATAATGAATAGAATGAGGGATATAAACAAGACATATACTAGAACAAATAAGTCTAATTGAAAGAAAGAATCTTACAAATATTCATATGGGCTTCTAGCCCAAAATCATTTGCAACAAGACATAACATTTGTGAATATATACAATTTGCAACAATGTTGTAACGACCTGTTTAGTCGTTTTGAGCAGCAGATTTTATTTCTGGAAAATTGGCTGAGGCGACGGACCCCACGACGGACCGTCATGGGCACGACGGATCGTCGCAGGGTCTCGTTTCAAAACACTTAGAAATTTTGAAATTGGGTACTGAAAATCGACTCTCTGAACTTCGTGACGAACTTGCAGGACGGACCGTCACATGCGTGACGGACCGTCACAGACCCTTGGTGAAAATTTGGGTCTCTAAACTTGGCGACGACCTGCAGGACCGACCGTCGCAGGCACGACGGCCCGTCACAGGTTGCGTAATCCCAGTCTGGGTCGGATTTCTTTACACGTTTTAAGGGACGTTTTGGACTATTCCTTCTTTAATTATAAAGTTAGAGGGTTAATATTAATAAGTCTAATTACTTGGGGGTTAAAAGAGGTAACCTTAAGTTAATTAGTGGGTTATTATTGCCACCTTTTATTCTTAATTATATGCTAATTAGGGTAAAAGAAAGAGGGTTTGAATAAGAAAACTAGAAAGAACAAAGAGAAAGAGAAAGAGAGAGAATCGAACGAGGAAGAGAGAAACAAAGCTTGGGAAATTGCTTGCTTGATCGCTAATCTTCGGTGGAGGTAGGTTATGGTTTTTACGATATTCGTAGTGAACTCTTAATAGCGAATGATATGTATTGATAGTATTGTAAACCCTGCTATGTTCTTATTTGTATGCTTGCATGGATTGTGATTATATAATTGTGATTATATGAGCATGATGAAGTTATTGAATCCCAAATCTAGAAAAATCATAATCTCTTATTTAATGATGATGCCTTGGTAATAAAGAAGGCTTGATAAACTAAAGTAATGAGATTGATGATGCCTTGGTAATAAAGAAGGCTTGATAAACTAAAGTAATGAGAATGATGATGCCTTGGTATAAGGAAAGGCTTGATGAATTGATAGAATGAGATTAGGGGATCGGAGTGTCACGTTCCGACACATAGAATTAAGGGATCGGGTGTCACGAACCGACACGTAGATTTAGGGGATCGGGTGTCACGAACCGACACGTAGATTTAGGGGATCGGGTGTCACGTACCGACACGTAGATTTAGGGGATCGGGTGTTACGAACCGACACGTAGATTTAGGGGATCGGAGTGTCACGTACCGACACATAGTATTAGGGGATCGGGTGTCACGAACCGACACGTAGAATTAGGGGATCGAAGTGTCACGTACCGACACATAGTAGTAGGGGATCGGAGTGTCACGTACCGACACAAGAGGAAGAAAGATAATGAATCTTGAAAGATGATAAATATACTCAATCTAATGAACCCAATTCCCAAATGAGTATGGTATTGAGGCGTGAGTCCTCATGTGTGAACTTGACGGAAATTGTTAATGATATAGTACTTGTTGTTGCTACATGTTAAGCATTATAGTTGATTTTATAATATTAACTGATATATATTGTTCCCTATTTTGAGTTGGCCGATGATATCTACTCAGTACCCGTGTTTTGTACTGACCCCTACTTTTATGTTTTCTTCTTTGTTATTTGTGGAGTGCAGCAAACGTGCCGTCGTCTTCAACTCAACAGTGATTCTAGCCAGTCTTCGTCATACCGGATATTCAGGGTGAGCTAATGCTTCTAGCTTGGACTGGGTCTTCTTCTTCAAGTCTTGATGCCTTGAACTTCCGGCATGAACTAGCTTTTTACTTGTTTTTGCTTTCTTAGATACTCTTAATTTAGTAATTTGAAGGTAGATGTTCTTGTGGTGATGACTTCCAGATTTTGGGGATAATAATAATAGTTTTGAATTGTTTTTATTAATGAGTTTAAGTCTTCCGCATTATTTTCTGTTGATATACATTGAAATGTTAAGGGTTAGATTGGTTGGTTCGCTCACATAGGAGGGTAAGTGTGGGTGCCAGTCGCGGCTCGGTTTTGGGTCGTGACAAACTTGGTATCAGAGCATTAGGTTCGTTGATCTCATCACACAAGAATAGGTCTAGTAGAGTCTTAAGGAACGGTAGGGGGACGCCTTTACTTTTCCTTGAGAGGCTATAAGACTTTAGGAAAATTCCACTCTTTCTTTCTTTCTTTCGTGCTATTACTTGGATCCAATTGGTATCTAGGTGATACAGATTGGTATCTGACCATCTTCACTCTATTTCGCAGATGGTTAGAACTAGAGCAACGACCGCGCCAGCAGCGACAACGGCAAGACAGGATGCGTCTGAGCCAGCCACTGGGGCTGTAGCTCGAGGGGGATCAGTGGTAAGAGGCCGTGGTAGAGGTCGTGGGAGGACGTCCTCTAGAGGAAGAGGACGAGCACCTAGCCCATCGGGTACTAGGGCGGGGACTCCTCCACCG
The DNA here is from genome assembly GCA_027705065.1 of Solanum peruvianum. Taxonomy (NCBI): domain Eukaryota; kingdom Viridiplantae; phylum Streptophyta; class Magnoliopsida; order Solanales; family Solanaceae; genus Solanum; species Solanum peruvianum. The sequence goes on from JAKWJD010001761.1 coordinate 58,369,105, forward strand.
ACTGAGGAAGTGATAAGAGAGGGTGAGGAAGGGGAGAGTGAACAAGTGCAAAATGAGGAATTGCCACTCCAACCTACCCCAGAGATGATCAATCAGGTTCTTGCTTATCTTAGCGGGTTATCTGATCAGGGTCAGGCACCTCCAGTGGTTTCTGCACCAACACCTCCGGTTTCAGAGATACGACATGCGGCTACTATGGCTCCTCGTATGGATGCCTCATTGGACATAGGCACGTTTCCACGTCTGACTACTGGGCCTATAATGACAAATGATCAGCATGAACTTTTCAGTAAGTTCTTAAAATTGAAACCTCCAGTCTTCAAGGGTGCTGAATCTGAGGATGCTTACGATTTTCTGGTTGACTGTCATGAGCTACTACACAAGATGGGTATAGTAGAACGGTTCGGTGTTGAGTTCGTGAGTTATCAGTTTCAAGGGAACGCCAAAATGTGGTGGCGATCACATGTTGAGTGTCAACCGACAGAGGCAACACCTATGACTTGGGCCTCATTCTCTAGTTTGTTTATGGAGAAGTATATCCCCCGGACTTTGAGGGATAGGAAAAAGAGATGAGTTCTTGAGTCTAGAGCAAGGTAGGATGTCGGTTAATGCATACGAGGCTAAGTTTCGGGCATTATCCAGGTACGCCACCCAACTATGTTTCAGTCCACAAGAGCGGATTCGCCGTTTTGTGAAGGGGTTGAGGTCAGAATTGCGGATTTCGGCCTTACAGGTAGCGGCTACGGCAAAATCCTTCCAAGAAGTGGTAGACTTCGTGATAGAGGTGGAAGGAGTGAAGCCAGATGACTTCACCACGACATCGACATCAAAGAGGTTCCGAAAGGGAGGTGAGTTTAATGGTTCTTACACTAGAGGACAGAGTTCCGGAGGTTACTCGGCCCGACCAATTCAGTCTTCACTACAGACTGTAGTTGGGGGTCCACCTCAGACCGGTCAACACTTCTCTGAGAGACCTATGCTTGACTCTAGAGAGTGTTATGGATGTGGGGAGACTGGACATATTAGGAGAAATTGTCCAAAACAGAGTTATAGACCCCCGATAGCTAGAGGTAGAGGTGGTCATGGTAGAGGCCGTTATTCTGGAGGACGTGGTGGTCGAGGTAATGGTGGTCACCAAAACGGCAGAGGTGATGGGCAAACCGGAGCCACTACAACACAACATGGTAGGGGCAACAGACAGACAAGTAATGGGGCCCATTGTTACGCTTTCCCTGGGAGATCTGAAGCGGAGACATCAGATGTTGTCATCACAGGTAATCTTTTGATTTGTGATTGCATGGCTTCTGCATTGTTTGATCCTGGATCCACATTTTCTTATGTATCTTCCTCATTTGCTAATGGTCTAAATTTACATTGTGAATTACTTGACATGCCTATTCGTGTTTCTACTCCGGTGGGTGAGTCTGTGATAGTTGAAAAGGTATATAGGTCTTGCTTGGTGAATTTGTTGGGAGGCAACACTTATGTAGATTTGGTTATCTTAGAAATGGTTGACTTTGATGTAATTCTGGGTATGACTTGGCTTTCTCCGAATTTTGCGATCTTGGATTGTAATGCTAAAACTGTGACGTTAGCCAAGCCTGGGACAGACCCGTTAGTGTGGGAGGGCGACTACACTTCCAATCCGGTTCTTATCGTCTCCTTTCTTCGTGCTAAGAAGATTGTTAGTAAGGGTTGCTTAGCTTTCTTGGCACATCTCAGGGATGACACTACCCAAGTACCTTCGATTGAGTCGGTTTCGGTAGTCCGTGAGTTTTTGGATGTGTTCCCTGCGGATCTTCCTGGTATGCCACCGGATAGGGATATTGACTTCTGTATTGATCTTGAACTGGGTACTCGCCCCATTTCTATACCCCCTTATAGAATGGCTCCCGCGGAGTTAAGAGAGTTAAAGTCACAACTTCAAGAGTTATTGAGCAAAGACTTCATTAGACCAAGTGCATCTCCTTAGGGTGCTCCGGTATTATTTGTGAAGAAGAAGGATGGGAGCTTTCGGATGTGCATAGACTACCGGCAGTTGAACAAGGTAACTATCAAGAACAAGTATCCCATTCCTCGCATTGATGACTTGTTTCGATCAGTTACAAGGTGCTTGTGTCTTCTCTAAAATTGACTTGAGATCCGGTTATCATCAATTGAAAATACGGGCAATGGATGTGCCAAAGACTGCTTTTCAAACCAGGTATGGGCACTACAAATTTGTGGTAATGTCGTTTGGTCTTACTAATGCCCCTGCTGCTTTCATGAGCTTGATGAATGGGATTTTTAAGCCATATTTGGATCTCTTTGTGATCGTATTCATTGATGATATACTGATATACTCTAAAAGTAAGAAGGAACATGAGGAGCATTTGAGAATGGTGTTAGAGTTATTGAGGAAGAAGAAGCTTTATGCCAAATTCTCCAAGTGTGAGTTTTGGCTAGATTCAGTTTCCTTCTTGGGACACGTGGTTTCTAAGGATGGAGTGATGGTGGATCCATCTAAGATTGAGACAGTAAAGAATTGGGTGAGACCTACAAACGTGTCAGAAATAAGGAGTTTTGTTGGTTTAGCTAGCTACTACCGCCGATTTGTCAAGGGATTATCTTCCATTGCTTCCCAATTAACGAAAATGACTAAGCAAAATGTTCCATTTGTATGGTCGGAGGAGTGTGAGGAAAGCTTTCAGAAGCTCAAGACCTTGTTGACTACTGCACCAATTCTTACCTTGCCAGTAGAGGGTAAAAACTTCATCGTGTATTGTGATGCATCCTACTCTGGGTTGGGTGCAGTGCTAATGCAAGAGAAGAATGTGATTGCTTATGCTTCAAGGCAATTAAAGGTGCATGAACGTAACTATCCAACTCATGATTTGGAATTGGCCGCGGTAGTGTTTGTATTAAAGCAATGGAGGCACTATTTATATGGAGTTAAGTGTGAGGTCTATACGGATCATCGTAGCCTACAGTACGTCTTTACCCAAAAAGATTTGAACTTGAGACAGAGGAGATGGATGGAACTACTGAAGGACTACGACATCACTATCTTGTATCATCTGGGAAAAGCGAATGTTGTGGCGGATGCTTTAAGTAGAAAGGCCGGAAGCATGGGAAGTCTAGCTCATTTGCAAGTTTCTGGACGCCCATTGGCTAGAGAGGTGCAGATTCTGGCTAATGACCTTATGAGGTTAGAAATAAATGAGAAGGGAGGATTGTTAGCTTGTGTAGAGGCAAGATCTTCTTTTCTTGACAAGATCAAGGAAAGACAGTTTGATGATGAGAAACTAGGTCGAATTCGATATAAAGTGTTGCAATGAGAGGCTAAAGAAGCAAGAATCGATGAGGAAGGTGTTTTGAGGATTAAGAGAAGGGTATGTGTACCCCGCATCGATGATTTGATCACCACTATTCTGACAGAGGCTCATAGTTCCGGATATTCTATACATCCTGGTGCAACCAAGATGTACCGTGACCTAAAACAACACTTTTGGTGGAGTAGAATGAAGCGCGACATTGTTGATTTTGTTGCCAAATGTCCAAATTGTCAACAAGTAAAGTATGAACACCAGAGGCTCGGAGGAACACTTCAGAGAATGCCCATTCCTGAATGGAAGTGGGAGAGAATCGCAATGGACTTTGTGGTTGGTCTTCCAAAGACATTGGGTAAATTTGATTCCATTTGGGTAATTGTGGATAGATTAACTAAGTCCGCTCACTTCATTCCGGTCAAGGTGACCTACAATGCAGAGAAGTTAGCCAAAATCTACATCTCAGAAATCGTTCGGTTGCATCGAGTTCCACTCTCCATCATATCAGATAGAGGCACGCAGTTTACTTTTAATTTTTGGAGAACCTTGCATGCGGAATTAGGTACTAGGTTGGACCTTAGTACTACGTTTCACCCTCAGACTGATGGTTAGTCTGAGCGAACGATTCAAGTGTTGGAGGATATGCTTCGTGCATGTGTGATAGAATTTGGTGGTCATTGGGATAACTTCTTACCCTTAGCGGAGTTTTCATACAATAATAGCTATCACTCCAGTATTGACAAGGCTCCATTTGAAGCATTGTATGGGAGGAGGTGTAGATCTCCCATTGGTTGGTTCGATGCATTTGAGGTTAGGCCTTGGGGTACTGACCTCTTGAGGGATTCGTTAGATAAGGTGAAATGCATTCAAGGAAAGCTTCTAGCGGCTCAAAGTAGACAAAAGGAATATGCGGACCGAAAGGTTAGAGACTTGGAGTTCATGGAGGGTGAACATGTCTTGTTGAAGGTTTCACCCATGAAAGGGGTGATGCGGTTCGGAAAAAGAGGTAAGCTAAGCCCAAGGTATATTGGTCCATTTGAAGTACTTAAGCGAGTAGGGGAGGTGGATTATGAATTAGCCTTTCCTCCAGGGCTGTCCGGAGTGCATCCGGTATTTCATGTGTCCATGTTGAAAAGATACCATGGGGATGGAAACTACATCATCCGTTGGGATTCAGTTTTGCTTGATGAAAATTTGACTTACGAGGAGGAACCGGTTGCTATTTTAGATAGAGAGGTTCGCAAACTGAGGTCGAGAGAGATTGCATCCATCAAAGTTCAATGGAAGAATCCACCGGTTGAAGAGGCCACTTGGGAGAAGGAGACTGATATGCAAGAAAAATACCCACATCTGTTTACGAATTCAGGTACTCTTTTCCTCCCTTGTTTTTCTTCGTGTGATTGTTTGAGGACGAACGATGGGTAAATTGGTATCTATTGTAACGACCTGTTTAGTCGTTTTGAGCTGCAGATTTTATTTCTGGAAAATTGGCTGAGGCGACGGACCCCACGACGGACCGTCATGGGCACGACGGACCGTCGCAGGGTCTTGTTTCAAAACACTTAGAAATTTTGAAATTGGGTACTGAAAATCGACTCTCTGAACTTCGTGACGAACTTGCAGGACGGACCGTCACATGCGTGACGGACCGTAACAGACCCTTGGTGGAAATTTGGGTCTCTGAACTTGGCGACGACCTGCAGGACGGACCGTCGCAGGCACGACGGCCCGTCACAGGTTGCGTAATCCCAGTCTGGGTCGGATTTCTTTACACGTTTTAAGGGACGTTTTGGACTATTCCTTCTTTAATTATAAAGTTAGAGGGTTAATATTAATAAGTCTAATTACTTGGGGGTTAAAAGAGGTAACCTTAAGTTAATTAGTGGGTTATTATTGCCACCTTTTATTCTTAATTATATGCTAATTAGGGTAAAAGAAAGAGGGTTTGAATAAGAAAACTAGAAAGAACAAAGAGAAAGAGAAAGAGAGAGAATCGAACGAGGAAGAGAGAAACAAAGCTTGGGAAATTGCTTGCTTGATCGCTAATCTTCGGTGGAGGTAGGTTATGGTTTTTACGATATTCGTAGTGAACTCTTAATAGCGAATGATATGTATTGATAGTATTGTAAACCCTGCTATGTTCTTATTTGTATGCTTGCATGGATTGTGATTATATAATTGTGATTATATGAGCATGATGAAGTTATTGAATCCCAAATCTTGAAAAACCCTAATCTCTTGTTTAATGATGATGCCTTGGTAATAAAGAAGGCTTGATAAACTAAAGTAATGAGATTGATGATGCCTTGGTAATAAAGAAGGCTTGATAAACTAAAGTAATGAGAATGATGATGCCTTGGTATAAGGAAAGGCTTGATGAATTGATAGAATGAGATTAGGGGATCGGAGTGTCACGTTCCGACACATAGAACTAAGGGATCGGGTGTCACGAACCGACACGTAGATTTAGGGGATCGGGTGTCATGAACCGACACGTAGATTTAGGGGATCGGGTGTCACGTACCGACACGTAGATTTAGGGGATCGGGTGTCACGAACCGACACGTAGATTTAGGGGATCGGAGTGTCACGTACCGACATATAGTATTAGGGGATCGGGTGTCACGAACCGACACGTAGAATTAGGGGATCGGAGTGTCACGTACCGACACATAGTAGTAGGGGATCGGAGTGTCACGTACCGACACAAGAGGAAGAAAGATAATGAATCTTGAAAGATGATAAATATACTCAATCTAATGAACCCAATTCCCAAATGAGTATGGTATTGAGGCGTGAGTCCTCATGTGTGAACTTGACGGAAATTGTTAATGATATAGTACTTGTTGTTGCTTCATGTTAAGCATTATAGTTGATTTTATAATATTAATTGATATATATTGTTCCCTATTTTGAGTTGGCCGATGATATCTACTCAGTACCCGTGTTTTGTATTGACCCCTACTTTTATGTTTTCTTCTTTGTTATTTGTGGAGTGCAGCAAACGTGCCGTCGTCTTCAACTCAACAGTGATTCTAGCCAGTCTTCGTCATACCAGATATTCAGGGTGAGCTAATGCTTCTAGCTTGGACTGGGTCTTCTTCTTCAAGTCTTGATGCCTTGAACTTCCGGCATGGACTAGCTTTTTACTTGTTTTTGCTTTCTTAGATACTCTTAGTTTAGTAATTTGAAGGTAGATGTTCTTGTGGTGATGACTTCCAGATTTTGGGGATAATATTAATAGTTTTGAATTGTTTTTATTGATGAGTTTAAGTCTTTCGCATTATTTTCTGTTGATATACATTGAAATGTTAAGGGTTAGATTGGTTGGTTCGCTCACATAGTAGGGTAAGTGTGGGTGCCAGTCGCGGCTCGGTTTTGGGTCGTGACAAATGTCTAATAAAGTCTCTACGAGTACCTATAAATGAATGTGTTATGTATAGGTTCAACTTACATATAGCACCTGTATATATATCAAATCATAGTAAAAAAGAAATTTTAAGTTCAATAGTGGCAATAGCCTAAAGGAACGGTATGCAACTTCGTATGTTTGTACTTATTATGTGAATGTAGTGCCCATCTCCACACCAAAAAAGACACGAGTGTTGATAGAATGATACTTGTATGTAAGATAGACAGAGTAAAATACGCGTCTTGTTTGATTGTCTCTTTTTGGTGAATTTCTTAAATTAAGAAATGATCACTTGCACACATAACATCTTTCTTCTTTCTCTTCACTTTGATGAACCTTCCTTCTCACACATTATAAGTTTTTAGTTGGTATCTATCAAGTTCCTCTATAACTTTCAACATATTGATTCAAACAAAATTTTGTATATATATATATATATATATATATATATATATATATATATATATATATATATATATATATATATATATATATATAATATATATATATAATACTTGAAAATGGATATAAATAACTAGCGGGCAAGAACAAAACGTCTTGTAGGTATTTTAGTTGAGGAGTAGAGTTTTGAGATCATTGATCACTCTAGTGAGGGTTCAAATCCCTCTATATTTTTGTTGAAAAAAACTAACTCAAACTTCTTTCATGTATTTTTTTTTTACTCTTCTTTTTATACATTTCACTATTGACTTTTTCCTTTTTTTTTTTTTTTTAATTTTTAACTTTTCAATTTTTTTTGTATTTTTTTACTAATTAAACTATAAAAATATTAGTAAGTTTCTAGAAATTATTTTTTTCGGCTAGAACCTTTAACTTAAAGGATTTGATCACCTAAGATCATCAAATTGTAGATCCACCGCTAGTCGAAGGTCTATTATTTTCCATATAAAAAGAATATTATATAAGTTAATTTCATTAATCATAATGACCATTAATGGTGTATATATATTTGACTTTGACTTTTCAAATAAAAATATAGATAAGTGTTAAAAATACCTAAATTGTTTTCTTCTTTTTAGTTTCATATGTAAGAGAGTGAATTTTAAATCAAATTTATCACTTATTAGTTTAAGAAACACACCTTTAATGGTGTGTGTAATATACTCTCTCTTTTATTTTCAAAATCTCGTCACATGACATTTCACATTAATAAATTATTTCACCTTGATAAAAATTAAATAATCTATTAGTATTCGTTAAAAACTAAATATTAAAGTATTACTATTAAAAAAAATATAAAAAATAAATTTAAAATTCCATCCACACCACCATCTCCTCACCCTACCCCAACAATCCCCCTGTCCATTTTTTTAAAAAAAAAAATTTTAAAAATCTTTTATAAAATCTTTTTAAAAAAATTTAGACTTCACCCTCTCCTCCACTTTTTTCTAAAAAAAAATAAATTGATAGTATGTTATCAAACAGGAAAAAAGGTCAAAAATACCCCTCAATTTTGATTTATTATTTATATTTATCCTCGCCGTTAAAATAAAGATAATTTTACCCCTCCCGTTACTAATTTCACCAAATTTACCCCTCATTAGACGGATTGACCCAATTTTTTTAAATTAATCTTATTCCTTATTTTAACCCAATAACCCGACTCTATTTAAAATAACCCGACCCATTCGGGTTATTTATAATCATTATTCTTGTAATCTTTCACTTTCATAACCTCCCCATTATATTCATGTTAATGCCATGTTTATGACTAACCTTTTGTATGCCTCTATGTTACACTATAAATAGAGGCATAAGGGTTCATATTGAATACACTTGATGATTTGATGAATACTTTGAAGAATAAGAAATGCTCTCATCTTTTGTCTCCCTATTTCTATTATTTTCATCTTCTGTATCTCTTGTCTTATATTCTTCTTTTCTTTATCTTTATATTGTTAGTTTGGTTTAGTTTTACAACACGTAATCAGCACGACTGTTCTACTATTGAAGGGTTGAAGCAAATAAATATACAGAAGGTAAAAATATTTGTGTTTATTTTTCTCTCAAGGTAAATTACTATATACTTTATTTTATATATTACTTTTGATTATGTATCACTAATCCATCTCAAAATCATATGAGTCCAACAAGTTGCTTTTTCCTTTAGCAAACTTTTAATGTGATCACTTATTGATTTAAAAAGTAAAATTAGTTTTGTAAGTTAACAATTTGTAAATAAATTGTTCTTTATGATCTTGTTTTATTGAGTTATGTGACATATACCATATTGATTGGATTATTATTGTTATTTACTTTTGCACATCTTTATTTTTTATAATCTAAACTATGCTTGTTGAGTTATTAACATATTATTTGTACTAACAAAGCTTGTTTTGTAGTTATTCTAAAATGGTTAGTAAATTATAATAATCTTCATAACAATGTTGAGAGGGACTATTAAAATGTTTGAATTTATTTTAACTTGGGACTTTTATATGATTCTAACATGTTGTTCTAATTAATTGAGTTTTTTCATTTTTCTTCTATATCAAATCAAGTTCAGATTATATTTATGATTTTCGATAATTATTTTTTTGATAATTCATTTGATTTATTAAGGCATTGGTTGAGGGTAAGACGGTGAATTCAGGTTTCACCGCACCAAGTGGATAAGACATCGAGTTAAAGTTTTGGTGCACCATGATAATAAAAAGTTGGGTTCAAGTCCCATTGATTTATGACCAAAGGTGTCTTTATATGGGTAAGACATTGGGTTAAAGTCCTAATGCATTATAGTGATGATATGATGATGACTAACATAAAGTTTTATACTTTTGACTGAAAGTCATGAAATCTACCCAATTAATTTGCTCCATTCTCTTATGTGAATCTGGTAGTTGTGTATTAATATATCTGAAAAATGACAAGTGGTTGAATGTATGAATACGGGTATGGTAAAATATTAATGGTCATCATTGTGGCAATTAAAAGGAAGAACATTATGAGTTCTTAAAGTGTTCCTTCAAATGTGAAGACAATTTTGTCCATTAAAATTGTATAAAAGGTTATTGGATACATTGTACTTGAGATGATCCTTCAAATGTGAAGGTAATTGTTAAAGACAATTTTTATCCATCAAAGTGGTATGAGAAGTTGGGCACATTGTTGTTGGTGCAATCCAATTTAAAAAGTTTTGTAAATCCTCCATCAAAATAAATGAATACAAAGTGGTAGTAGATTTGGTACATTTGACCTCTTAAAGCGATGTTGAGGTGAGTTACATAATGTCAAAACATGATAATGAATTTCTAATAAAAACTTATGAAACATGTACAAATGGTTATGGTCCATTTCTTGAAGAAAATGTAACTTGTGTTCGTATGGATAAGAATATGTTCATGTATTGTTGGATGAATATCACATCTCACCCTACGGGAGGTTTAAGAGATTGAAAGAAAATATTTTTACATAAATAGTCATTTTGGTCATATATATACTTTGAGTACTACACAAATATTGTGGTATATTTAAAATGAATTATTGGAGGACAAAAGAAAGAATAAATCTTTTCTATAAAGGTTGTGGTCATGATCAAAATAAATGTTGTTGTGTGGCAACACAAATTTGTCATTGGATATCAAGAAATAGGTCTTGAATGAAATAATATTAATCATGACAATAATAAAAAATTTCTCCTTGAAGGAGATGGTCACCATAAGAATGACATTGTGAAATTGTGGTAGTACACAAAATTAATTGATAGTTCCGAAAGGGATAATTGTTACTATTTGGAGGAATGAAATTATTCATAATATTGAGGTTGTAGTAAGTCTCAAGAGAAACTTTTTAAGTTTCAGAAGAATTAAAATCAAATATTATATTGAGACTATAAATTATGGGAAGATTTCATATCTTCAAATTACTACAATCAAAGTGAATAATAAATATTTACGTATAAGATTATCCATTTTTTCGTTTTTTGTTGTATACAAATACAGACATGGTGATGGAATCACATGCAAAAGTAAACTAGAAGTTTACTTGAATAAATATCAGTTGGCATAATCGGTTGATCATTCCGATTCAAATGCGATGCAAGACAAATTGAGAAATCACGTGGCTATATGTTGAAGAAATAATAGACTCTTCAAGATTTCTCTTTTGTAGCTTGTTCTCGTGATAAAATGATCATTATACCATCTAAGGTTGAAATTGTATCCCCTAAAATTATTTGGAACATATAAAAAGGTGAATATGGGCCCGTTCACCTGTCATGTGGACCGTTTACTATTATGATTTAATAGATGCATCTATAGTATGGTCATATATGCATTTGTATCAACATACAAATTGATTTTTTAAGGTTGTTTGCTCGAATTATCAAATTAAGAGCACAATTTCAAACTATAAAGTCATGTTGATAATGCTGGTTGATTTAGCAAAAATTGTATGCCTCCAATTATTGCTAGACCATTGATTATGAGAACGTATCTCTTAAATAAAATTTGGTATGAGATAAGTTTTATTTAACATGTATGCGTCAAGCCAACAAGGTTCTCCCAACACAATTGGTTCAGGGTCAGGAACCAAATAATTCCATCTAAAATTTGACATGTGCACATAGATTTTATTGCTCCACCATGCACAAAGATGGATACCCAATTGAGGTTGAGGGTGAATGTTAGATTTCTTAACATTAAGGGGAGATATGTGTAGCAGCTGAAAATTATGTGTGAGGTGAATTATCTAGATACTCATTAAAAAAATGTGAACTTGAAGTTCAAGAGATAATTTATTTGCAAAATGTTGCAAGTAATTTGCCAGATGTATTTGCTGACCCAATATTTTAACTAAGCTGCAAATACTCCTATAAATAGTCCTTGAAGGAAAGAGTCTATGGTACACCAAAAACGTCATAGACCAATCAATTCCAAATGTAAAACTCCTTGAGAAAGGAGAGAAGTAAATTATCAAAATGGTCATTGATAATGAGGTAAGTATTTTGAAAGAGCACTATGACACAACATTTCATAAACCTTGGCAAAGATTCAAGGTACCTGAAAATGATGAAAAATGAAGAGATCTCGATAAGTTATGTCGTATTGGAATCGATATCAAAACGACCATCGACGATATATTTGATATGATGTAGCACTCAATGCTATAAATGGTTACGACGATCTTAAATTCGAATCTGTCATATAGTGTGGACAGATAAATAATTAACACTATTCAAGTATATTTTGTTTCACATAGAAAAGTGATGTTTTTGAACATGTAGTTCATATCAAAATATATGTCACTGAGGGTACAAATGAATCATTGTGCGAAAGTATAACCGTAAGATATAAAGTACAGTTCGTGCCTTTGGGCATAAAGAATTTTTGCAGAAGTCCTGACATTATTAAGTGGAGATATGTTCTCCAATGGTGACTGCAATGAGACTAGTTTCAGTCTGGCAATAGATAAAATACTTGAACATGCATATTGAAATATTATTACGTCTAACTAGACGATGAAGGTTATATGAAAATCCTTGAAGGATTTAAAAGGTCTTAAAACTATTCCATTAAGTACTCAATGATTTTGAGATTGCTTAACACAAAGAAATAATCTTTTCAACCTCATGGAAATAATTTAATATGTTATGTATTAGTGCAATTGATGCACTTACAGATTGTTGGTTATACAAATGCTAGAAGATGTGTGACTTTCTTTGAGAAGAAAAGACGAGTTTCAATGAAATTGATCAATCTTTCATGAGTCAGAAATGATTTGATTGTGTGGATGCAAAATATTTATTTGATCATTGCAAATGAGTTATTTGCTTACATGGAGACACAATAATATATTGGCATTCAATAAACATTTGTAACCACTTCTTCGAATCATATTTATCAATGAAGTAAGTCAAGGGTGTGTTTGGTTGGAATCAAATCTATCATATTCAGAAAATATGTGATTTTCCTTTGAAAAAAGATATTTCAGCCACCATATACGAAAATAATATATAGCTCAATTGAATAGAGGATACAGTCAAAGGAGATCAGACACAACATATTTCACCAAAAGTCTTTTCACACATGATCTTCAACAAAATGGTGAGATAGATGTTCAAAGGCTCGTTCAAGTGATAATCTTATAAACTTACTCACTAAGGATTACTAACATCAAAGTTGTGATATAAGATCCGAATGCATCGTCTCCAAGATATTAAGTAAAGTTTTTATCAAGAGGAGAAAAATATGCGTTGTACACTTTTTCTTAATCATGGTTTTGTCGCAAATGAGTTTTTCTGGTAAGGTTTTTAACGAGGCAACATTCAAGCGTATTAAAGGATATGTGTACTCTTTTTCCTTCACTAGGATTTTTTTCCACTGGATTTTTTTCACAGTTTGGTTATAAAATATTATAATGTGGATGTCCACTACAACAAGAAGTTACTCACCCATTATCTCCACTATTTTATTCATTATGAAGATAATCATAACCTCCATAACCTCCATCTTTATAACCATTATTCTTGTAACATTTCACTTTCATAACCTCCGCATTATATTCATATTAATGTCATGTTTATGACTAACATTTTGTATGTCTCTATGTTACACTATAAATAGAGACATAAGGGTTCATATTGTATACACTTGAAGATTTGATGAATACTTTGAAGAATAAAAAATGCTCTTATCTTTTGTCTCCCTATTTCTATTGATTTATCTTTTATATTCCTTGTCTTATTTTGCTTTAGTTTTACAATTTACTATTAATTTTTTAAAAATAAAATAAAATTCTACTTCACCATGTCTAGCCCTTCGATCCTAGTTTATTTATTTTTTGCATTTTTCTCATTTTGTGTTAGATGTTTACATATATTTTTGGAAAAATATTATTTTCTACTTGTGTACCGAACATAACAGAAACAAAAAAAATTTAAAATATCTTGTGGCAAGTAAAACAATTATTTTTAAAAAAAATATATATATCTAACACAAAATGAGAAAAAATTGTAAGCAAAAGTTATGTGCGGCGGGGTACATTTTCTTTAAAAAGATATTAAGATAATATCTAAATCATTATTTGTAGGTATGAGGTTGAGATGAAGTAAGATTTTTTAAAAAGCTTTTATACAAAAATTGGGATGGGGGGAGTATGGTGAGAGGAAGTGGTGGAGTGGGGTAAGAAAAATACTTAATTGTATTTTATAATTTTTTTTTTGTGGGGGAGGGGGATAGTAATACTTTAATATTTAACTTTAAGGAAAATGCATAAGTACTCTCTCAACCTATGCCCGAAATCTCAGAGACACACTTATACTATACTAAGGTCCTATTACCCCTTGAACTTATTTTACAAGTAATTTTCTACCCCTTTTCAGCCTACGTGGCACTAGCTTGAAAAAGAAAAGTCAACCAACGTTGTGCCCACAAGATAGTGCCACATAGGGCGAAAATGGGTAGAAAATTATTAATAAAATAAGTTAAGGGGGTAATAGGACCTTAGTATAGTATAAGTGTGTCTATGAGATATCGGGCATAGATTGAGGAGATACTTGTGCATTATCCCTTAACTTTAATTAGAATTAATATTTATTTTATTTTTTATCAACGTGAAATATCTTGTTCATATAGTGTGATGTGACAAATTTTTTAAATAAAAGAGAAGAGTATATTATACATAGCATAATGAGAGTGCAAACAAAGAAAGATGTGTGTTTTTCAAACTAACAAGTGATAGTTAGATATGAAACTCATACTATTAATAGTTCAAATATGGAACTAAAAAAAAAATTAGTTTAAATGTGTTTTTGACCCTTATCTCTAAAAAATAACTAAATTAATTATATTGATTGATTAAATTTATAAACTAAATCAAATCAACATAAAATTGGTTTTTCTGGTTTCCATTTAGTTGATATTTTTTTATTTCTAATTTCTTATAATTAAGCGGTGATCGAGATAGTGATCAAATTGAAAAGGATATTCTCTTGATTGTGTAATTTAATGTAGCTCTAATGTTCTCAACTGAAAAGGCATATGATATCATTGGCACATGAGTAAATGGTTATATTATTTAAGTACATTTGAAATATTGTATTTTCAAGACAAATAAATAAAATTGAAAAAATAAGATGTACAATGATATCTCCAAGACATAGTGTTAGGCCATATTGAGTGAATTCATGATTTGAAGACTATGGATGCATCAACAATGATAATGCGCTTAGTTAAAGTATGTGTCCAATATTGATTTACATGAAATATAAAATTACGATATTTATGTATAAATAGATTTGATGATTCTGATGAATAAAGTGCTTTAGGTGAAGTGGTGGTTTTAAATTTCACTTTGCACTTGTGAGGTGACAATTCAAAACTAGTAATCCTCCTACTTCTCAATGGAGTTCGGCGTCTAACCCAACTGGCTTTTGTGTTTTTAGGTGCCTCTCAAAATATATATTTATCTCAAGCGTAGATATATACGTATATATATACATAATTTTTTGAAGTTAATCGGTGCAAGTGCACCCGTAATAATACACGTGAATCCCCCCAGGCAAAAAATAATAAACACACGAATAGACACAACAAATATCAATTTCTCAAGTCATATTCCAAGCTCAAATATGAAATATATAATACTTTCGTCCCATTTTATATATCATTTTTCGGATTTCAAGAGACAAACAAGTCTATTTTTTACCGTAAATTTTTCATAAATTTTTAAAAATATTTTGAATTATCAATTATTGTGACTCATAGTACTTTTACGTACTTTACAAATACATAAATTTTATTTCAAAAAAATTGAAGATTTCATGCTCAAATTTCTGATCAAACTTAAAACTTTTTTACTTTCAAAACGTAAAATGTGTCATATAAATTGGGACAACGAGAGTATCAAATATGGAAGGTTGTAAACTAATTTAAAACATACTTACAAAGTACCTTATAATTAAAAAAAAATTATGTAAAAAATTAAAATTATATATATTCATTTGATTTGAATTTAATTTAACTTTTTTTTTTTGTTAATATCAAATCAAGTAAAAAATAATCGAATATTTTTTCAATTCAAATCAATTGAACAAAAATAAAAATCAATTTTACATCAGCTTAACTTGATTTGTCGATTCAATTATGCTTAATGATTGAACTATACCTTAATGACGGTGAAGCTTGATATGTTACTTTTAGAAAATACGTAGCGCACTAAAAAAGTGAGCTATATGTAGCTTTGTCAACTATATATTTCTTTTCTATTTTTGATCCCTACACAACTTACTTCAAAAATATATTTATTTAGCCAAATAAAAACATGATTTAACCAAAGTAATGATGTAATGGAGTATTTTTATAAAATAAATAATTGTTTTTTTTTTGCAAGACTATTTAATTGAACTATGCATCATTCTATTTTCGGCTCAAATTCGTAAATTTTTTATTTGGAAGTTTTTATATGTATAATTTTCTTAATTAGATACAATGATTATTTAACTGTGTATTTCTTCTTTTATTGTTTAAATATGTAAGAATATTTTTATTAGAACATCAGATAAATAATAAATTATAATTAAAATATTTATTTTAAATTATAAATTTGACGGAAAAAAATGATTTAGATAATTGGTGAACTCAAAATTGTTACTTTTTTTTAATCCATTATTTAAATTTCAGACTCATAACTAAAATGTATTTTGATATCTTATCTTTTATGTATCCTATGACCATAAATCATTGAGCCCAAAGATTAAGAAGAAAAAAACAGCTAATTGGAAAAGGCAACTACTTATTAGATTGGAAAATGATTAAGCAGAAGTAGATTCTAACAACCCCATAAATAAACTTTAATTTACTGGTGTTGTTCAACAACCTTGTATTATATTGCAAGTACAAGTCAACTGACTAGCTCAACTATTTTAATTATTATTATTATTACGCTTAATTATTGCTACCAAATTTTATGATATCTTTTCATGGTAAAATGCATCAGGGCGAAAGGGACACCTTAATTGTTGAGATCTATACTTAAAACTTAATTAATAGTGTTAATAAAATATTCCAGTTAATTTAGACAATTTTTGTTGGTAGAATCATGTGCGTTTATGCTAAACCTTGCTTACACGTTACAATAGTTCACTTGGCTAACTTTATGGTTTAGTTTGAGTGTCTATTATAAACTACTTATGTATATATTCTATTTTTTCTAAATCTTAATTATGAAATCATACTGACTATATATTACCGTTGTATCTAAAGGTAAAATGAGAAAACATAGTTATAAATTAACTTCCTATTTGGAAAACAAGAGAAATTTTTTAGGTGTATGAATATACACCCATTTAAATATTTAAACTTTTTTATATAGTATTTGGCTAGTTATTATATTAGGTATTATTTGATCTATTATTTTGAAGTTTGATATCTGATACAAAACATGTATGTGTATCATTAGAGAGATATTGTTCTAAAAATATCATGTATTTACTTAGGTTAGGATATTGTTTGTTAAATAGTACACATCTTTGAGTTTAATTAGTATTTGATCAAAACATATATTATGATTTATGTCATTAGAAAATTGATGTTCCCTTCTGTACTTTCACATACTATATTGACATATACATATTCCAATTTTAAATCCATAAGTATAATCAAATTGTAATTATGATCCAATAAAAAAAAAATAACATGGAGTGTGCTTTTAATTTTTGAAAAACCTTTCTAATTTTTTTATATTTTTTTTGGAAAGAAATCTACCATTTCCTATTATCTTGTGGCTTAAGGCCAATATTAAATTAAACATCATACTAAGCCGATAGACAGTCTTCCTCTTTTAGACTATATATGTCTTTCACCTAAAAGAAGCTAGTATAAATTATTCGACTTAAGGAATAAGGTTCCTTTTAAGGGAAGCTTAAACAATATATATAGTAAATAATACGTAATTGAGTAAAATTCACAATTTATATTTTGTATAATTTTTATTCAAGCTTTTTTTCCCCACAAATTTATACTACTAGATAGATTGTGTAGAATTTTTTTTATTTTTTTTAAAAATAAAATATTAAAATATAAATCCTCAATAGAAATAAGTACTTGCAAGAGGGTTAGGTCTTACCTTGTCAATCCTAATGAGACAACTCAGATCGTTGTGCCTTAAGTGGAAAAGCCATTTACTAACCCAAATTAATCCATCAAGACTACTTATACAAGCCAAATCATGAAAGACAAACTAATTGATAGTTTTAATAGATAAAGATTAGGTTTTCATAACTCAACTATTTAACAAAAATCATTGTGGAATTAAACCCCCCTTAAAATCGAAAAGTCATAGTACTAAAACTCTAAGTATCTGAAATAAAGGGGATGCAACCCAACTAAGAAATCATAAACTAAAGTTTCAGAAATGTGTCTGTCCGAAAGGATGAACAAAGAATTGGAGAAGAATCTTGACACTCGGCCTCGAAAGAGTAGCTCAATATATTGCATGTTCAAGCATCTCTTCACCGAGGCCTTGAAATATTTACCTGAATATGCTATGTACTCAATAAAAAAAGAATAACGACAGTATTAGTACATCATGTACTCAATAAAAAAAAAGCAACGACAATATCAATACATAATCACAGTATACTGATAGGATCATACAACCAGTTCCAAAACATAAATTTAAGAAAACAACTATAAAATAGTAAACATGCCAACACATATACAGACAACCACAATATAATATATATATACCCAATCACAATCTTGAACCATGTAATTCATGAAACATGTCCCGTATGATTACAAAATGCTTATATCGGGTCCTCTTATGGAACCCACACAAAAACTGTTATTGTGTTAGTGCGGTACCCAAGCTAATCAATGTTAGTATTTTTATCAGACATGGTATCCGATCCGACTGTTAGTATTCATGTACCCGCGTTGTATCCGAACCAACCGTTAGTATTCATTTACCAACGTTGTATTCAAACCAACCAACAATCACAACAACATGCAAAATCACAATCAAAATGAACAATCACACTCGAAATCACAAGCAAAATAATAGGCTCGTTGCATGAGATCATCAAACGGTGTCATCTCATATTCTTCCTCTAAGTTTTTTCAACAAAAATTAACCAGTGATACTATAAAGCAGTAGACATGCATATATACATAACTTGGGAAATGAATAATCATCACCTCCTCAAAGCAAGACTTGGAAATTCCGAAAAATCCAAACTCTTCCTTTTCGAAGTGTCTTATCTTGTTCTGGATCTAAACAATAATGAAAACACAATAATCGATCAATAGTCTTACGATACCTAGATTATAACCAAATCATAAGCCGCAGTTAAGTTCATGATCATTTTATCCAAATCGAGATTCTTTCCTCCATTAAGACCCTCCCTAAGAGTAATACGCCAATGATACTCCACATGAACATATTAAAATATAGTTGACTCGAGTATCATATTAATACACAAATAATGATTGACTTGAATATCACGTTAGTACACTAACAATTTGTGTGTTGGTTCCATGAAAGAACTGATATATGTTATTATAATCATGTAGGACTTGTTTCATGTGCTTGTAAGTTGTAAGTCAAGACTTGTGACTGGGAGTCTACATCTATTTTGACATGTTGATATATGTATTTTCTTGTATATAATTGCATTTTCATACTTTTTTTACATTCATATCTTAGAACTGATTTTGTGATCCTACAAAGTATGAGTATACTATGATTGTGTAGTGATATTATTCTTATTTTGTTGTTGAGTACAGAGCATATTTAGGTGAGTGTCTTGAGACCTCAACTTTGATACTCACGATAATCAAATTTAAGGGTGATCTATTTCTTTTGGGTTGTTAGGGCTGTTGTGGATTCATACTAGTTCTTTTTCATCTTTTTGGAATCAGATATATCGTAGAGTTAATTTTTGCTTTATTTATTGGGGTTGCTTCCGCTTATTCTAGATACCTTAGAGTTTTGGTTCCTTTCAAATTTTTGGAGGTTAACTTTCGTCAATATTTTGAATAATTGATTAAATTTATAAGAACTTGATCCTTTTTTCGTTTTAACTGTTTCTTATTATTTTATACAATGACTTTGTTTCGTAAATTGGTTTGATGGGTTAAATTTGGTTTAGTAGTTGATTGATTTAATATGAATATCACTCACGATGGCTTGGATCGTAGTATCACTCTTGTTCAAGCCTCTTCCCATTTTAAGTAACAAGCTTCATATAGCAGTATGTATTATGAGTTTACCGTGTTACCTCCTGAACTACTAACTAGGAAAATGGTAAAAAGTATTTCTCTTTAGTATATTAACTAAGTTTATTCCTATTTATACTATGGGTCATTATCAAAATTAACAAAAAATATTCTTCTTTTTTAACATATTTTCACCATGACAAGGTGAAAGCCTACGTGGGCTAACATTTGAATGAAATGAATGTCACGTAATATGTAACGCTATATATTTTTTTCCCTTCCCGACTTTAAAGGCTAATATTGAAAAAGAGAAAAGAAAAGAAAAAATTAAAGGCAGAAAAGATTAAAATCTAAAAAGTAAAATAATTTAACATTAATATAACATATCACGAAATATCTATGTCACCTAAATATCAGGCTACATGAATTCTTGACCTTGTCATGATGAAAAAATGTTATGAAGATATACCTCTTTATAAATTTGGTAATAACATGAGTGTATCTGTTGGCCTTTTAATATAATTAGCGAAAAACATAACCAATAAATGAAAATAGAATGCTATTTTTAACCCTTTTCATTATTAACTAATATGTCATTAATTCGAAGTAATGGGTAAGTTGATA
Source organism: Solanum peruvianum (assembly GCA_027705065.1). Taxonomy (NCBI): domain Eukaryota; kingdom Viridiplantae; phylum Streptophyta; class Magnoliopsida; order Solanales; family Solanaceae; genus Solanum; species Solanum peruvianum. The sequence goes on from JAKWJD010001761.1 coordinate 58,389,627, forward strand.
GAGAAGTATTTATTTTTTTAAAAGTCAGTTGTTATTTCAAAACAAATTTACGGATTTGGCTCCCCCTATCTATGAGATGTGTATTTTAATTTATTTTTTTTTATAATTAAAACTATATTACATTAACAGATATTATAATTATAATGGAACATTTCTTTAATTAGGGCAAATTGTATAGCCACATGTCAGCAAGTAGAACAAAAATGAACATAACACCAACTGTTTTCAAATTAAGGCAATTCTTCCTTAGAATGCAATTCATCAACATTTACCTAACCCCTCACTGATCCAGACTGCTACACTTCACCTTCCAAATTCATAATTCACTTCACATTATTGTTTTTTGATACTATATTTTCATGCACACAATAACATTTCTCCTATCTACACCTTGAAACTCTAATTTTTTATTATGGTTGAGACTCTAACACCATCGTCTTCATCCCGGTGGACTCAATTTCACCACCCACGTCCATGGATCACGTCACTGTTCTCTAACCCCAAAACCCTTTTGACTATTCTATGGATCGCCGTTATATTTTCTGTTCTATTCTGGCAAAAGGATGCTACCACCGGAATCTTGTTTTTCCGGCGGGATTTTCCGGTGAGGGAGATGCCGAAGCTGAGGACGGTGGCGTTTAATTTGACGGAGTTTGGAGGGGTTGGTGACGGAGTTACATTGAATACGGCGGCGTTTGAGAGGGCAGTGTTGGCTATTTCTAAGCTTGGTAAGAAAGGTGGTGGACAGCTCAATGTGCCACCTGGATATTGGTTAACGGCGCCCTTTAATCTTACTAGTCATATGACTCTCTTCCTTGCTGAGGGAGCTGTGATATTGGGTGTTGACGTAAGTACTCTCTTCATCTGTCAATGTTTAGAAGTTTTGAATTTTGCATTCTGCACAGTAGAAATTAACTGCTAATTGCTTATAGTTTACTGTATGAACTTTCGCTCATTGTGGTAGACAAGCTTGCTACACGTGATTTGGATGTTGAGAAATTGTGTAAGGTAATGCTATATATGGTGGATGTGTCTGATACTTGGTATGGTCGGGCTACGTTCTACCCTCCCCAAACCTCACTTGTGGGATTTCACTGGATATGTTGTTGTTGTTGTTTTGTTCTGTCTCATACTTGGTTGTTCGAGAAGTGAGGATCAAACAGTTTCCTAACTTGAGTTGTAGATGAAGATCTCGGAGAAGCTATTTGTAGTGGATCTATGCTAAAGACTCTTTCTCTATTGACATCAACTAAACACTTGCAGAAAACTATTGTTGGTTAGATTACATTGCATTAGAACATCGATGATGCTTGATAGGGATTCTATGTGTATGATTGTGGTATGCTTTCCACCTTCATTGTTATGTACTTTCTTTGTTGGTGGTGAAATATCATATATGTTCCTATAACCTTAATATGTATAGAACTATTTTGATATATATTACCTCCAATACTTCTTGACTCATCTGCCTTAATTCACCATAAATTTCTTTTTTCATAGTTGATGAGGTCATAACTTATGGCTTTCCACTTGCCTCTGTTTATATTCTTAAACTTCTGATTCTACTCTCTTTTCCAATTCATTTAGGTTTAGCAACTATTATAATCATAAATCCATAGGTTTGTCTCTAGCTAGCAGAAGAACAAAGGAAGATAACACACTTGAGTTTTAAAGGTAAATCTTTAGGAAAATCTGAAGTTAAATGATCAAAGCCAAATGCAAATGGAATATAAAGTTGCAGACCCTGTTGTTTATTGTAAAAATGTCCATAACTCCCTAATCCTTAGCAAACTTGTACTTCTAATATCTTTTTAAACTGTAAAATGATAAAATTGTACCTCTAATTTATTCTTAACTGATTAAGTACTTGAAGGAAGAAGGCAACAAGTAAGTCTAATAATTGCTCTATATTTATAGTAGAGTAGATCTCCTTAATCTCTGGAAAGTACTCTCTTTGTCCTATTATATCTCTTACTTCTACTTTTTTCTACCAAAATGAGTCAACTTTCCTTAAAAAGGATATTTTGTAATTATTAGGAAAATCTTAATACATCCTATATGCTTCTCATAATGTTTGAGATTATTCCACTTAATAATATCTTTATTATTATTTTCAAGTTTTTTCATATTGGCAGTGCACGGCCAGCTGAGAGTACCTTGATTTCTCCACCGTATACCTGCATCCTCCCACCAATACATGTACCAAGTAACTCTACCATTATGACTTAGGCATATAGGAAGAAATCACCTAATTTATTTGTCTCATCAGTAAAAATATCATTATTTTATACAACTTTGAATTTTCAAATTTCTAAGTTCATGTGGATAAATCAAATTTAAATTCTGATTTGATGTTCTCTTATCTAACAAGCTAACTTTTCAACTGATCCCTTTGTCCCATTTGTGAGACACCACTTGGTTATCTTGGAGTGTAAGATGATAATTTGGATTGTATACACGGACAAGAGTGGCAAAAAATAAACATAATTGCTTATAGTTAGTGTAATAGGGAGGGATCTCAATATAAGTATAAAATTTTAAATTTTCTTAGTTAAATGATCTTGAATTCTTGAGTCTTATGAAGGTTGAACAAAATTATTGAACACTCTTATGTTTCTGTTCTTCAATAATATAAAAATTCTATGTATAGCCCCCACATGTTCCCTGATCAATTACTTAACAACACATATTTCCAACTTCTCTTATGTTGCGAGTCAAATTAGGACTAATTTAATAGGAAGGATGCAGTATATTCCGAAGCATATCATAATTGGACTAGAGCTCTGTAGCATGAAGAGGACAACAGGACTAATTGAATAGGACAGATGGAATATAATCCCACTAGAGACTGTAGTTGAAAACTTCTGAATCGTTCCTCATTTGTGAATATTAACTGCTTTTACAACCACTTCTTGGGTCACATTCCATCTGCACCTGCATTATCTTCTGGTGCATCAACATAGATCTTTGGGCTCTGCTTTGGCCTTTGTCTCGGTTCACCTGTTTTTAATAATCTCTTATTTTTCTGGTTATTTCTCCTCATTCTTTTACTTTAATGCATAGGTGGCGCAGGGAGACTGATCTATCTCTGATTTATGATTCCTTAGGTTCTCTGTTTCAGTGTTCACTTATAGTTCACCCCTTTTAATATTCTCTTTAAGTACTGAATTTCTGGTTGTTTCTCCTCTTATAGCTCACCTCTTTTAATATTCTCTATATGTACTGTATTTCTGGTTGTTTCTCCTCTTTTTCTCTTCAATGCCTAGGTGGTGGAGGGAGTGTGGTCTATCTCTGATTTACGATTCCATAGGTTCTTTGTATTGGCAGTCTTATAGTTTACCTCTTTATATACTCTGTATGAGTGACTTGCTGGTTGTTTCACCCCTTTTAATATTCTCTTTAAGTACTGAATTTCTGGTTGTTTCTCCTCTTATAGCTCACCTCTTTTAATATTCTCTATATGTACTGTATTTCTGGTTGTTTCTCCTCTTTTTCTCTTCAATGCCTAGGTGGTGGAGGGAGTGTGGTCTATCTCTGATTTACGATTCCATAGGTTCTTTGTATTGGCAGTCTTATAGTTTACCTCTTTATATACTCTGTATGAGTGACTTGCTGGTTGTTTCTCCTCATTCTTTCTCTTCGATGTCTTCTATGTGTTACATGGTTTTTGATCATGCTTCGATTTATGATTCCTTATGATCTTGTTATCCATCTAAGCTTTTGACAACTCCTTGTGATTGTTATCCAAAAATAAGTGGATTAAGTGATCAAAGAACCGAGTTTGTTGCAGCGTTTGCCTGCGTTGACTATGTATTTTGGCTCATGGTGGTATAAGAGTTAAGACATGATGTTTTTCGTTACTAAGTCCAAATTAAAAGGATTTGATGATGTCAAATTTCCAGTTGCTGCATGTGTATATTGCCTCTATTTATTTCCTCCACCCCCTCCAGTTATTACTGCTTAAAGTTTTTAATTCCTGTTGGTAAGTGTGGTTACAGATGGGAGGGTTCTGTTGTAGGTTTACTTTTGAACTAACTGGAAATCGTAGCTGGTTATATATGATGCTTTCATATTAATATGTCATCGAGGTAAGGCATGCATATAGCTGAGTGGATGGTTTCTCAAGTATGTAATCTTGGGCTTGACATTCTGTGTCAATGTTATCGGAAGACTGTATTTTTTCCTACTGAGATCACCATGTGTCTTGTGAGTCAAGTTCCTCGATCCCTTTAACATTTTTTTCTCTTTTCCTATAGTTGCTTCTTTTTTCAATTTCTTTCGGCGTTTTGGTCTTTGGGCTTTCTGTGAGAATAAACTTCAAGTCTATTTTGATAGTTCTATTTTGTTTCCAAAATCAAAACAGACTAATGTGTTTGGACATGAAAACAGAAACATTTGTGGAAGATGACAAAACATTTTGTTATTTAAGACATGTAAAGATGGATCTTGGGCCTAACTCAACCTCGAAAGCTAGCTTATGAGGGGAAGATTGTCCAAGTCCATATAAGGAGATGAAATTCTCATCCCTTTTACAATGTGAGAATTCTTAACACTCCTCCCGCACGCCCAGACCTCGTTAACCGGAGCGTGGACACAATGATGTGGGGGGCCAACATCAGTGAACAAATAATCAGGATGGGCCTGATTGTGATACCATAGGAGAAATATAGGAGAAAAATATTATGGAATTGTTGTATCTATATTATTACAGAGAGACCCTATTTATAGACAATCTTTTTCCAACTAGGACACGACAATACAATCCTTTTCTAAGTAGGACACTATATTAATCCTATTCCTATTATTATTTCTAACTGGAACACAAAATTAGGTGGTTGCTCCATATAGACTTCTTCACAATGCACCGGTCGCCGAGAAGTACTCAAAATCTAGTATATAGTATATGGATCATGTTGGAATTAATAACCGAGTCGATATTAAATAAGACAATCACCAAAAGAATGGCCGGAACATGCTCCTATGCTCGAGTAATAGATTTGATGGCCGAAAGTGGTCACAATCTAAGAAATAAAATTATATGGGTAGGTCAGAATGATGACACGACCCAATTGAAAAATAGGAATTGTATAGGAAAGGTCAGGTTGACGGCAAAACCCTATTGAAAAAGAGAAATAATATGGACAGGGTCGGAGTTGATGGCACGACCCTACTAAAAAAGAGAAATTATATGGGTAGGAATGGAATGATGGCCCAACCATATGCAAATCAGATTTGAGAAGTCACCGGAAAGACGAATAGGACAATGCAAATCAAATTTGAGAAGTCACCGAAAAAACACATGGTGCTATGCAACTCAGATATAAGAAAGTGATTCAAAAAAATCCACGGTACTACGCACGTTAAATATGAAAAGTATTTCGGAGAGATGTGCTACACGAATAAGATAATAAGATAGTCATCGGAAGGATGACTCGGTGTTACACAAATTAAATATGAAAAAGTAGTCACCATAAGGATGTCTTGGTGTTACACAAATCAACTATGAAAAAGTAGTCACCGGAAGGATGGCATGGTGCTGCGCAACATGGTGCTACACAAATTAGATATGAGAAAGTAGTCACCGAAAAGATAGCACGGTGCTACATAAATTAAATATGAAAAATTAGTCACGGAAAGATGCATGGTTCTACACAAATTTCGACAGATATGGGGTTGACAGAGAACAATCCTAGAAAGTCACTGGAAAATTAACGCACAGTGACTTGTCTGAATGAGTTTTCTTCCCTTGAATACAGGGTTCATGCATATATCATTGGTCCTACTTCTGTTAATGAGAAATTAGAAGAAGTAAAAGAAGAGGTTGATAATTGTTGCCTTGATGTTTGGTACTGAAGGTAGTCATTATAGTCTGCTCCAGTGGAGCAGTTGAAGTGACTGATTGAGATGATCCATCCTTGGCATTAGGTATAGATAGAATATCATTTTTGTTTTGAGTCATATTTGTTGTGTGTCGAGGACGATCATTATTGTGTGGAGGCTTACCATGAAGAAATTGACATTCTTCTCTTATATAAAGACTGTGCGACATAAGCAAAGGAGTTACCAGATTGTTCTGTGCAAGCAGACGATGAGATTGATAATTGTTGCCTTGATGTTTGGTACTGAAGGTAGTCATTATAGTATGCTCCAATTAATTGAGATGATCCATCCTTGGCATTAGGTATAAGTAGAATATCATCTCCATTATGAGTCATATTTGCGGTGTGTCGAGGACGATCATTATTGTTTGGAGGCTTACCATGAAGAAGCCGACATTCTTCTCTTATATGCCCTCCCTTATTACAATGAGTACAATGTAAGACGAGAAGTCGACATTCCTCTCGTATATATCCTCCGTTGTTACAATGAGTGCAATGTTTATTGTTCCTCCATTTTCCTTTCCTGTATCCACCTTGGAAATTATTAGTTTGGACCGCCATGATAAATGCATCATAAGAATTTACCTCTGGTGGTGCAGATGTGATGCGTAGTAATCTTGCAATTACTTCTTCCAAGTTCCAAGGTAGGAATAGATGGGCTAGAAAGGATTTGGTCACGAACTGAGGTTAGGTCTGCTGGCAACCCAATCAAAGCCAAGACCATAAAGAACCTGTCTCGTTGTGTCTCCTACTCACTGAGAATCAAATTTATCCTTTAAGGATTCTACCTGACCCAAATAAGTTGCCATCTCTTGTTGATTTTTGTAAATGAACAATATTTGACACAACTTTGAAAGTGAGTTATCATTTGTATACAAAGTTTTGGCTTTGTTCCACACTTTGCAATTTTTACAAGACTTGAAATAAATTTAACAACTTAGGATCAAGTGAATTCCACATAACACTACACAATTGTGCATCAATTTTAACCCAAGCAGGTCTATCAGTTGCTCCAATATTACTACTGTTTTTGAGCAAGTGATCTTGAAATCATTGACCTATAAACCACAATTCTACAGATGCTGCCCAAGAGGTGTTATAATCACTACCATCTAACTTTACCGTAGTAATTGCCAGTGATGGTGTAGAAGAAACAATTGACTTAACAATATGATTCTGAGTAATCTGATTATCAGTTTGGTTATGAGGCATTTTTGTTTGTCACAAAGAGAAGTATTGATGAAGTAGTCTTCAACTGGAGAAACAAAGAAGTAGACAATCAAATGTAAGAAAGAAAGAAATTAGACCTGGAGAAAGAGAGAAGGAGGGAGGTGAGAATGAAGTGAATCTGATATGATTGATGTAAGAGCTATTGATCGATCCCTCCCTTTTTTTTCTTTTTCTTTTTTTAACATTCAGAGAGAGGGGGCTGAAAAAAAAGCCTTGTGTCTCTAATACCATGAGAAATTAGAAGAAGAAAAAGAAGAGATGGGGAATTTGAATTGATTGATCATTCTCTCAAGTTGATGGGATTAAATAGTTGTTACTGATAATGTAAATAAGGAAAGAAACTAATAAAATATTACTCCCTTTGTTTCACAAAGAATGGTCTAGTTTGACTTGATAAGGAGTTTAAGAAAATAAAGAAGACTTTTGATTATGTCAGATGTATAAAATTGTCCTTTAATCTTGTGGCCTTAAACATGCCACATGAAAAGTTGTTGCAAAAAAAGAAAGAGGTCATTCTTTTCTTTTTGAAACGGAGGGAGTACATAATATCTTAACTACATAATTAAAGGGATTAGGGTATATTCTCATATCTAGACTATCTAATCATACTTTATTTAAATATTCTCATATCTATACTATCCAAATATACCATAATTAACAGTTAACATAATCATTGGCCAGATGGGCGTCATCTATGGGTAATAGCCACTCGCCGGTAGCAAAAGCTCTTTTCTTCTTCACCAAGATCGTGGAGGCTCTGATACCATGTAAAAATGGATCTTGGCCTAACTCAACCCAAAAAGCTAAACTTATGGGGAAGATTGTCCAAGTCCATATAAGGATACCAAATTCCTATCCCTTTTCCGATGTGATATTTCTTAACAAGACACAAACAGGGCTTAGTCCTGCAAAAATGTTCTGCCTCATTGACCTTCCTATAAATTGGTCCATCTCCGACTTCGAGTTCCATTATTACATTATGTTACATCTATTTAACGAGGAAGTATTTGCCTAGAAAGTACTAAAAGACATGCAGCTATTTTGCCTTTTTGACACCAAGGTTTATCCTTTGGGTAAAACTGCCCTGGTTATGTCAAACTCAAGGTATATTGGTGATTGGCTTGGTGGAGGCCTTAACATTTCAATTTAAAGGTGGGTGAGAATTTACCACAGACATTATCGGCTATAGAATATCACCTTAATCTGCTTAAGATAATTTATTTTGTATGTCAAACTTATCAATCATTTGGCTTGCTACTTCAGCCAATCTGGTTTCATAAAAGCAATGGTAAATAGCAAGATCACAGATTCCCTTGGGAAAAGCTCTTTTTCTCTTCCACCTGTAGAATGGTTATATTTTAAAGCTCTTACAAACTGTGATTTGCTTGAGGCCTTCTAGACCATTACCTACTTCTTGCAAAATAGTCTGAATTCTGAACTTCTATCATTTGAAGCTGTTTGATCTTTTTGCTATTTTATCAAACCCTAATTGTCCCATTACTCAAGGTGAACTTCTATGCTTGATCTCCATTATGCCTCTGACTAGTGACATACTGACATTTAACAAAAAGGTGGTTTATATTTGTCCAAATACATAGACATCTCAACAAGGGTGTGACCTATTTGACACTTGTCCAAGAATAAGCCAACAGAAGAAGTGTGTGCAAATCACACACTAGTGATGACACATCCCTGCAATTCAAAAATAACAACTCTCACTGAAATTAAGAAAAATGAACACTATGAAAAGAAGTGTCTCTTCTTCCCCTTTCCTCTACCTTCCTTGCAGGAAGCTCAGACAGACTTTAATGGAGGGAGTTCTGTTCAGTGTGCCATAGAAATAGGTAGAATCATCAAACAAGGATTTCGCTAATGGGTGTATGTGTTGAATCCTAACTCTTTTCTCTGACTTGGTCTAGCCTCCATTCGTAAAGTTCGGAACTATAGAAGCTTTCATGGATTCTTAGGGAAAGGGATTCTAATGCGAGCAAATTTGAAGACTTCCGTCGTAGGTACTTAGTCACATCTAAAAAAGAAAGTACTACTGTAATAGGAATTTAAAGGAATTTGATAATAATTCAGCAATGATGGTCATGATGCTCAAATCAGACTCATATCCTTCGCAGTGGTTAACTCTATCAGTTAGTGAGAATAAAATCTGTGAGTTAAATTAGTTGAGAAGTACTATGTGTGTCATTAATCCGTAGGTATACTTATAGATATATACTGCTGCATAAGTTTATTTTTTGACAATTAATTAAAGCTAGTATAACTAAATTCTTTATAAACACTTAGTGCTTAATTAATAAGTTATCTCGTATAACAGCGAAGTGTCACCTTACGTGTGTGTTTGTGTGTGTATATATTTATATGTGTGTGTGTGTGTGACATAAACGTAAGATCAATCTAAATGCCCTATAACCTATACTTATTGGCAATAGGCATAATTAAAGCAATCCAGTTATGCTGACCACACCCACAACCAAATTGTGTTGGATCAACTTGGGTGCAGGCTGCAGCAAGGATATTGCAGGGTCTGATTAACATAGATGCCCATCTTCTTATTTTGTCCATGACAGGATAACACACACTTGGAAAATATTCCATGAAAAGTTTCTCGGAGTGCCTTTTAATATCTTTGCCAGTTCAACTTTTTTCCTCCATGACAAAAAGTAATACTTTGGCCTCCATGCTACCACCTTATATTAGGCATTTTTGCAGTTTGTAACTCTAATACTAATGACTGTGCAAAGTTAGAAAAGGGATTCAAGTCCTAATGGAGGGACTACAATTTTTGTCAATATAGTGGCATTCTCTGTGGGAGTGGCCTCTGTGGCGGACAAGACGAGGGAAGTGAGACTAAGATAGTTTGGGCATGTGGAGAGGAGGTGCATTTGCACCCCCGTGAGGAGGTGTGAGAGACTGGCTCTGGGGAGTACGCGAAGGGGTAGGGGTAGGGGTAGGGCGAAAAGATAGTTGGGAGAGGTGATTAGACAATACATGGCGCAACTTCATATTACCGAGTAGATGACTTTAGATAGGAAGGAGTGGAGGTCGCGTATTAGGGTAAAAGGATAGTAGGTGTAGAGTGTTGTCTTGCCTTGTGAAGGTTAAGTGTCCGGTGTAGGATTAGTCGTGTCCTTGTAGTTCTTGTCATATGTTGTTTATTGTATTCCGAATATCGTACTATTTTGCTTTTGTTATTGTTTCTCTCCTGTAGACTTTATACTGTTTTTTTATTCATCGTTATGCTTTCTCCACTGTTTTTTTCTTCTTTTATTTGGAATGATGCACTTCAGCCGAGGGTCTTCCATAAACAACCTCTCTACCTCCATGAGGCAGTGTTATAGTCTGTGTACACTCTACCCTCCCCAGAGCCCATTTTGTGGAACTTCACTAGGTTTGTTGTTGTATAATAGCATTCTCTGTTCTTTTACAATTAGAGGCATTTATTCATTAAGAAAATTAGCTGATAACTTTTTTATACTGGCCCATCATTTTGCATATTTCTCATTTCTGAAACTATATCTAATTTTGTTTTAATTCAAGTCGCTGAGCTTATGATATTTCTGTATTTCTCTTTATATCTCTGATGCTCAACAGGATCAGAAGTACTGGCCTCTCATGCCTCCCTTGCCTTCATATGGGTATGGGAGAGAACATATTGGACCACGATATGGAAGTTTAATCCATGGCCAGAATCTCAGAGATGTTGTAATCACAGGTTAGTAACTTGTTTCTGAACGTTTATGACTGTCAAACTGACCCTATAACTTCACCCAAAACAGCAAGAATTTTGCAATGTGAAGTTCCCATAGTTTCCAAGCTGAAAATAGTGATGTATTTCTATATTAGTTATATTGTCATCATTATTATTGCTAGTGACTAAATCCACTGCGTAGTACTGGGATGAATTGGGTCCAAATGGATCGAAACAGATATTGAGGATTTACGCCAACCCGAACTAACTTGGGATTGAGGAGTTGTTATGTTACTTTTGTTGTTTTACAATGATTGTGAATCATTTAGATCAATCATGTGGCAGGTCAATGTGCATTGTTATAATTTTTGTACCGGAAGTCTCTGTGGCTGGTGTTCAAATTACAGATATTCCATCCACACTGCTGAAGAAAAACTCTTCTTTGCATTGACACTACTTCACTCCAAAATTTATTTGTCATATTTCACAAATAAAACTTAATCACTTTACGTATGGATAAGTATTGGATTATTTGTTCACACACATATCAATATTTATATCAGATCTATTGCATGTTTTCGTAAAGGTTCAGTAGTGAACTAGATGATGTGATGATGCATGGACTTTTCTGGCATCATGCACAACGTTATTGTTTACAGATTTTGAATAGTAAAGTGTTTTGAAATTTTCGCTGAAGTATGAAGCTAATCAACTCAATCTGATTATCTGTACATATTCCTGGCAACAGGGCATAATGGTACCATTAATGGGCAGGGTCAAGCATGGTGGAAGAAGTACAAGCAGAGGCTTCTTAACAATACCAGAGGGCCGCTTGTCCAGATAATGTGGTCTAGTGACATAGTGATCTCTAATATAACATTGCGTGATTCTCCGTTTTGGACACTTCATCCATACGACTGCAAAAATGTAACAATCAAGAATGTCACAATTCTGGCACCCATCTTCAATGCTCCGAATACTGATGGCATAGATCCAGGTAAATGTCCAATATGTCATCATTGCAGACAATAGAAAACCTTGAGCTAGTAATCACTTTTATCTGCATGTTAGGATCAGCCTGCATTATATATCGGTCAGCTGTGAACAATAACATTTCTAGACTAAATTTTATTGATTTCTTGTGAACTTTATTATTTATGAAATTAATAATAAGCAAACCAAAATATTCGAAGATATTTGTTTAACCTGCTTATAGAGGCGATTTGTGCTCTTTTTTTGGTTTATTATTTTATAGGGAATAGAATTTAGCTCTGATATTTTAATATGCTAAAATTCTTGCAAACCTGTTGAACGAGAATTCTTCTTAGGTTGATATTATTCTCATACTATCCATACTTCTTTGTTGTTTACTTATTCCCCTCGTACTCTGTGCGAGTTCTTGATGTTTTTAGTATGGTCTGGACAGATTCATGTGAAGATATGTTGATCGAGAACTGTTACATCAGTGTTGGAGATGATGGCATTGCAATAAAGAGTGGTTGGGATCAGTATGGGATTTCTTATGGACGGCCTTCAAAAAATATAATTATCCGAAATCTTGTAGTTCGTTCAATGGTCAGGTGAGGTTTCCATGTGCACTTACATTTGTTTTTATGACCTGGATATTTCTGACAACAATTGCACCTATGGCATTTCAACACATTAGCTGTCTGAGGAAGGAATCATCAGTTTTTCTTGCTTTGGTATATTTGGGAAAATGTTCATTGCTGTAGATATTGTTAACCTGCTGACAATTAGTAACTTTGGTTTAAAGATGCAACTTTTTGTTTTCATCTTGAGCCTTTTTGTTAAAAAAAGAATCTGGCAACATAGCTCGTTAGAATCAGAAAGTGTAACACCATTTAAATTGCATGTCGCTCACATCGGTTGAACAATATGCAGTGCAGGCATATCGATAGGAAGTGAGATGTCTGGTGGAGTGTCAAATGTCATTGTGGAAAACGTACATGTCTGGAACTCAAGGCGTGCTGTTCGCATCAAAACAGCAGCTGGCAGAGGAGGATATGTACGACACATAGCATACAGGAACTTGACATTTGTAAACGTTAGGGTGGGGATCGTCATCAAGACAGATTACAATGAACATCCTGAAGGGGAGTTTAATCCCAAAGCTCTACCAGTACTAGAGGACATAAGCTACACGTCGATACACGGTGAGGGAGTTCGTGTACCCGTTCGTATCCATGGAAATTCTGAAATTCCAGTGAAAAATATAACTATCAGAGATATGTCAATTGGTATTACATACAAGAAGAAACACATATTTCAGTGCTCTCACGTTCAAGGTCGTGTTATAGGTACCGTCTTCCCCGCCCCCTGTGAGAACCTTGACCTATATGACGAGCAAGGACATCTGGTCCGACGTTCTGGCTCTCAAAATGCATCAGACATAGATTACGACTTTTGAAATGGTTTCAAATTTCCACATTTTCTAGGGCCAATTTTCCCAGTAGCCAGCCTCTGATTTCTATGTCTATATTTTTTTTTATGTTCAGTCAACTACTCATTGCGCAGTCAGTCATTTTCTAGTTTTTCTTTTTCTAGACTTGTAATATTCCTTTTCCACTGTACATAGAACAATGAAATCCAGCTTTATGTATTCAAAAATTCCAACAGCTAATTAAACTAAGTTTGTATGAAATGTGAAAGCAGCATGAAGTTTCCACTCAACTGTTTCAATTTTTTTCATGGGACAATGATTTGTCAGTAGAGAAAAACATGCTCCTATTAACGCGTTTTCTTTGTCAAAAACATATCGAAATTATTCTTTTTTTTTTTTGAGTTTCATTCTTAAACTATCGAAAGTATGAGTTTCATACCTTAACTATCATTTTTTAGTTTGAGAAACACACATCAGTGGTGTGTGTAGTGCACTTTCTCTTTTATATGAAAAAACTTTGACACATGACATTTCACATAAATAAAATATTTTATCTAGATAAAATTAAATAAGAAAAAATTAATATTAGTTAAAAATTAAAGATTACTATCCATATAAAAAATTAAATTATTTTTCTTATCTCACACCACTACCTCCTCCTAGTACCCCCTTCCCCCAACAACCCCATCCTTTTTTAAAAAGAATGTCATTTATAAAATATTTTTTAAAACTTCATATTTCATCCTCCCCCTCCCCCCGATAGAAATTGATATTGTTTTATTATAAAAAAATCTACCCCATCTTATTTAATTTTCTGCTTCTAATTTTTATTTCTTTTACATTTTTCTTATTTTGAGTTAGGGGTGCATATCGGTCGGTTCGGTTCGGTTTGAACATTATCGGTTTTGCTTATCGGTTATCGGTTTGTAGACTAGCTAAACCGTTAAACAACCATTAAGTTATCGGTTAATCGGTTATTGGTTAATCGGTTGTCGACCCTTATCGGTTCGGTTATCGGGTTAACCGTTAACATATCACACATTTTTTAAAAATAAAAATCACATGAAGAACATGCAAAAGGTCCTGCAGGCTGCAATGGTGCAACTAAAGTGACAACATACTAGCAATTAGCAAACACTTACATTGCCTTTCTTTTACTTGCTTGATGAAGCTACAAGTGCACTTGATGCTGAATAGAAAACATCAGTCACAGCCACAACAGTCAGCAGCCCACAGAACACACAGCCACAGCCCACAGCAACAGCCACAGCCACAGCCCAATAGAAAATTCTACTCGACAGTCGACACAACAGCCACAGCCCACAGCAGTCAGCAGACTCAGCGCAACACAACATTTTCTACTAGAAAACACTCGACACAACAGCCACAACAGTCAACAAATCCCCAACAGCTCACACAGGCGCAATCAAAATTTCAAAAATTCAAAATAGCAGTCACACAAACTGAAAATTTAGTCCAAACATAGTACTAATATTTCACATTCAAGAAAACAAAATAATAGCTAGTAATCAATTCTTGCGAGTGAACGATTCTGGTTTCTTGTTTCCAAACAACGTTTAACATGATTTCTTAAGGAGGCAGTTCCATTATAGTGCGAATGGTAATAAGCAACACGACCACAATGAATACATTTCACTGTCCACGATCCATCTTCTTTTTCTTCAAGTTTTTAATAGTGATTCCAAATAGGTGATCGAGCATTAGAACCATGAAGTTGAGGCATGATGAAATCTGATGAACAAAGAAACAGAGAAAGCATTAGATATTTTAATGATTAAAATGAAAGATTAGTCAATCATAAATCATGCATAAAGACAAGATAATAAATAACACATGTATGTTGTAATATAAGAGACCACCTCAATAGTAAGACATCTACCTTCCTTTTCCTTTAGTAGAGTTAGTGAAGGAAACCTCCAATTTTACATGTCATCAATACAAAGTTCGTTTCCAAGTTTTGCCAAATCTAAAGACAAATATAACAAGTCAAGGCTCAAGACTTAAAAATAAAAATATAGAATAAACTATTCACAGTTTTACAATTTACATCAATGAGGTTCTTTTTTTACCTTCTTCAAGTTGCTCAAGAAAATCTAAATCTTCCTCAATACTTATGGGTTGTGGCTCACTTCGAAGCCAATCTTGAAGGCACACTAGAGCTTGTACCAATTTAGGAGTTAATGAACTCCTAAACGAATCAAGTATGCGTCCTCCAGTACTAAAAGCACATTCAGACGCCACACTTGAAACGGGAATAGACAACACATCTCGAGCCATCTCAGAAAGAATTGGAAATCTAGGGGAGTTAACTTTCCACCAAAGCAATACATCAAAATCTGATTTTCCAACTTCAATTTCTTCATCAAGATACTTAACTAATTCTGACTTTGAACTTGCTCCTCCTTTTTCAGATGTATGTTTTTGTAATTCCTCAAAAAAAATTCCAAATTCTCCTCCAGACCTTGAATCAACAGACCTTGAATCAAAAGTATCCACCTCAGTTGAAGAAAATTGGCCATTTTTATCAGAATCAACAGGCTTTGTATACTCATTAAACAAAGATTCCATGTATGTTCGCACACCGATTTCTAAAGCAGCCCCTTTTTCTCCAAACATCTTCCTAAGTGCAAAGCCAAGAGTGATAAATTTGTGACGAGGATCCAAAACACATGGTATAAAAATCATTTTATTCATTTTTTCAGTATCACCCCAATATTTATCAAATTTCTCCTTCATATTTTCCGCCATTTTAGCCAAAACATGATCTTCATTTGATATCAATTGATTCAAGTAAACACCAACTTGACAAATTTCAAGAAAATGAAGATTTGATGTAACATATCGTGATCCAGATATCTTCAAAGTAAGATTAAAAAACATTTCAAGAAATTTTGTGATTCGCTTTACGCCCTCCCAATCACTACTCAAAAGTGTACCTGTAGAATTTTTATCCACCATATCAACAAACTTAAGATGTAGTGTCAAGCCAATATCACGATCGGCGTACTCTACAATTGCACCTTCATATTCAATTACCCGCTTCAACATCATGTAGGTTGAATTCCACCTTGTAGGAACATCCAAGCATAAAGACTTTTTAGCAAGATTTTCATCTTCACAACATTCTTGAAACTTTTTCCACCTAGCAGGAGATTGTCTGATGTATCTCACTGCTTGCCTAACTCGTTCAATAGATACATTTGCTTCTTTTGTACCGTCTTGAACAATAAGATTTACAATATGAGCCATACACCTTATATGAAGGTGACTACCACCCATTAGGTTGGTCCCCCATTTAGTTAATTGCTTAGACAACTCAGTTATTGCCACACTATTTGAACCAGCATTATCAACTGTAACGGTGAAAATGTGATGCAATCCCCACTCATGTAAGCACTTACTAATAGACTTTCCAAGATCTTCACCTCTATGACTAGTGATTGGACAAAAATTGATAATTCTTTTATGCAAAGTCCAATTTTTATCAATCCAATGAGCAGTAATGACCATATAATTAATTCTTTGGATGGAAGTCCAAGTATCAGTGGTTAAAGACACCCTTTGTTTTGTTCCCTTAAAAAAAGCCATCAACTTATGTTTTTCTTCATCAAAAAGATTAAAACAATCACGAGTCACAGTGGTACGAGAAGGAATGTGGAAACAAGGTTGTGCTACTTTCATAAATTGTTTAAAACCTTCTTTTTCAACAAATCTAAAAGGAAGTTCATCAATAATTACCATACGACACAAGGCCTTTCTACACTCTTCCTGATCAAATTCCCATGGAACAACAACTACATCACCCTTGTTACCACCTATCATTGGTTGAAATGCTAATCTTGATTGTCTAATATCAATGTTATAAGGCATCTTAGGGCATTTGAATATATGAGTAAGCATTGACGTCGTACCATGTTCTTTTGTATCAGCAAAATACTCTTTCTTACAGTAGTTGCAAACACCCTTTTCATTTCCATCAGAATCAGTTTTACGAGAAAAATGATCCCACGCACGAGATCTTTTTTTCCTCCCTTTCTTTACTTGAGACTCAACAATTTGACTTTGATCTATTGCATTTGAATTAGAAGCTCCACTTTCACCAACAACCTTATCAGTTATGACATTTTCAGCCATGATACTTTCACCAAAAACTGCGAAAAGATATGCCATAATCGTTTATTATTAACGTTCAACAAGGAGGAACCATCATCCACTTGTCCTAATCTTGAAAAAAGAAACACACACAATAGCTAGCTAACATGAAGATTTTTTTAAACATGTAAATGTAAAATAACATCATCGAATAGGAGATAATAGAAGGCATGAGACAATAAAATATCCCATTGGGATAGCATAGATTTACTTCAGGCTAAAGGCAATACCTCAAACTCTGGAAAGCAGTGAATGACCAACAGAAAAGAGTTTCACGAACTCGAAGGATACAAACTACACTTCGTTAAACAAGTTAGAGTTCCAATTTGTGAACTACTGATCATTGCCCCATATAAGCTCAGCACACAGCCACACATACCATAATCAATTAAATTGCTTCACAAATCCACATGTTCTTGTAAACAAATAATGCACCATGAAATCATATACAACACAACGAGAAGGGTAAAAGATACAACACAGCGCGAAGGGTAAACACATAATGCACCATGAAATCATTGTTAGTCGTTAGTCGTTACCTTGTGAGAACGATATGCACCCCTAACTGTTGTCGCCTCGCCGGACGCCTGACTGGAGTGGAGAGTTGGTTAGTCGAGTTCCGTCCTCGCCTCACCGGAGTTTCGAAATTGGAGACTGTGGAGAGTGGAGACTGGAGTGGAGAGAGGCAGAGAGCGGCGGAAGCAGGAGTGAAGGACGAAGCAGATTAGCAGAAGGTGTTTGTAAGTTGTAACCTAGAATTAGAAAATAGAAAATAAATTTAGGGGGAAATAAGTCGGGTAATCGGGTGACCCGGTATATTTCCTTCCCAAACCCGTCACCCGAACCGGTAATCCAATTAAAAAAATTACTGAACCGGTCCCCGACCCAATTACCCAATAGACCGACCCATTAACCCAATAAACTGAAAATCGGGTCGGGTTATTGGTTTTACCCGTTTTTTGCACAGCCCTATTTTGAGTTAGATTTGCGCGTATATATATTTTTAGAAAAAAAAATTCTACTAGTGTGCCGAACATAACATAAACAACTAAAAAATATAAAAAATCTTTTGGCGGCAAGTAAAAAATATTTTTGATATGTATGTCTAAACACTGGGAAAAAAATTAAAAGCAGGGGGTTAAGTGGGACGGGTAGAATTATATTTTTAAGAAAATAAAATAATATCTAAATTAGTATTTGAGGAGAGGGAGGAGATGAAGTAAAAAATGAAATACTTTTATAAAAGAAATTTAAACAAAATAGAAAACGTTAAAAAAATGGTGTGGGGTAAGAAAAATATTTTACATTTTATTTTATAAAGAAAATATTATTTTTTATAATAGTTTTTTAATTTTTAATTTTAACTAATATTAATAATTTATTTATTTTTCATCAAGGTTGAATATTTTATCCATGCGGAGTGCTATATGAAAATTCTTTAAAATAAAAGAGAGAGAGAGTGTGTATTACACATACCATTATGAGAGTGGTATAGAAGAGAGAGATGTGTTTCTCAAACTAAAAAGTGATAGTTTAGGTATGAAACTCAAACTTCCAATCGCTCTAGTATGAAACTCAAAAAAAAGTTATAGTTTAGATGTGTTTTTGACACTTATCTCTTTCCTTATATATATGCATTTTATGCGATAATGACCTCTTGAGGCAACGTTAGATTCTTTTATTTGAAGATTTTAAGTAGTCCAATTGATTGGTTGACTACTAAAATTTCAGCTCTTTGGTGAAAATTTTAGGGACCAAAGTACGTTGCTAAAAGCATGTACAAGTCAAGTTGAAACAAAAGGAAATGGAGCCCTCTTATAGAAAAACTTGCAAGTTTTTATTAAAAAATAGGAAAATAACATATATTCCTCAATTTATAATTTTGAGATGAGATATTCATTATTTTAGAAGTAACTCATATATATATTTAATGTTATACATATAGCTCTGATATATCTTTTAGTCAAACGAAAGAGAAAAAAATAATTTTATTTTTTAAAAAACTTTTTGCAATAGCCCTACTTTATGTCTTCTTTGAAAATAAGTTCAACAAAATTCAATCATGATACTTTTCAAATTTCTTCAATCAAACAAATTCAAATCACAAATAAGCAATAATATATCTTCAATTTTCTATGACACTAAAAAATAAGATAAAGAAGGATGAGCAAAAATTAGTTGCTTTTTATACGAGGACAAAACTTAAACATGACAATTGACACCCCGTGAAACTTTGTCTAATTGTTTTGCTAAATGATATTCTCTTCGTTTTACATTAGCTGAATATTTTTTATTTTATATTATAATTATAAAATTATAAATAGATTGATCAATTTTATCATTTTACTTTTTCTGTCCAACAATAGTTATTCACTATTAACTTGACACATGAATTAAGAACGTGTTTGGAATTACTGTTGAGAACAACTTATTTTAGAAGCACTTTTTTAAAATGAATTTTTTAAAAAGTGTTTTTCAAAAGAAAAAAAAACAATTTGCGTTTCACTTATTAATTTGACAAGTGTTTTCCTAAACAAATCGCGCTTGGTTAACTTTTTTAATTCATTTAATTTTTTTTTTAAAAAAAGTATTTTAAAGAGTCAAATTTTTTTAAAAAGGTATTAATGTATTTCTAATATTATAAGATATCTCAAGATAATATAGCGAATAAGTATTATAAGACATCTTAAATAGTATAGTGGACAAGAAGATGGAGGGAGGGAGTATTAATTATCCTTTTGAAAAAAGAAATCTTGTATCTTCAGAATTTGTTTAAACTTCTTAAATTATATTAATCATAGAAATGAGAAAAATTAATTAATTTTATTCTAATTTAATAACTGATCAAATAATATGAGATAAATATTTTTAGTAAATGTGCTTCCAATATTGGACCGAGGAACTACTGCTCCCTTTTCCTGAAAATACGTTATAATGATTTGTACAAACTTTAATTTCTTTCGATAAAAGAATTTAAAAAAAATGTAAACAGATACGAATAATTGTTCAAACGTATGATAATTTGTTTTCCTTTTGAACTTATCTATTGTGCACTTCATTTTAGTAAAAATATAGCCAGAAGTTATAAGTATGCATTTATAAATTAGACTGTCAAGAAATAGCTCACTAAAGATGTGATCAAATAATCAAAAGTAAATTTTTAATAATAAACTGAGACTTACATACATTTTAATAAATATCATCTTATCATGCATAGATTCTATTGGCTAAAATTTGTCTTAAAGAAAGAAGTAAAATTACATGGAAATTGGAAATTACCCTTGTGTATTTGCAAAGAAACAAGGGCCGTTACACGATGAAAAAAGATATAATAGTAAAGCTAAAGAAATGTGTAAATTTAGGTGATAGGTCATTGTTAGAACATCTTTTAGAAAATATATCTTCAATAATATAATATATTAAGTCAATAATGTGAAGTAACAACCATGGCCTTTTCCTATATGGCATGCCATGTTCTTATTCAACATGTGTTTACATTAATTATTTATCAACTATATTATCTTTTGTATATATATATGGGATAGAATAGAGCACTCCTATTACGATTCCTTTTCTTGTTATCTTGTGTTTTTTTAATATATACTTGGCTTATTCAACACGACAATTATGCTAATTAATTCATGCATGTGATGTACGATTATTATTTAAACAAAATTTAAGTTTTATTAAAAGAACAATTAATTAATAGGTCTACGGGGTGTTTTTTCTTTTCTTTTTTTGGGTATATATAAGCTTAAGAAGTTATTAAAGGGATAAATAACTATTTAGTCCGTGAAGAACTTCACTTTTATGTGCGTACTTCTTTTTAATTTGTGTTATTCTTTTATCTTTAGCTAAAAGTATAAAAGATTATTAGCAAAAATCGACAGTATATGAGGCCAACTAGGTTCTAAAAAGAAAAAATAAGAAAACTAATAGCAGATATATACTTAGCCTCATTTGTTTTCATTAAGATTAAAAGGTCTAAATTTGACTACACATTAAGATCTAAGTGTTTTGATCTGAATACACATTAAGATGTGGTCTCTAAATGTTATCACTAATAATTAGTGTTGTTATTTTCAAAATCTGAATACACATGTGAAATTGAACATTATATTAATAAAATATTATAAAATTTCATTTCAAATATATTACTTTTGATTTTTTAAAAAAAGTTTTCAAAGTTCTAATAATCATGATTTTGAGTAATATTTTTCATTCAAAAACCTCGATAAACAACCATATATCAAAAATATTATTGCAACCAGTGTTCTTGACACACGTCAATACAAGAAAATTATTTATATAAAATAAAAACTTGAAAGGATTTATGAAAACTTGTCAGTTCAAGAGTGAAAAAATGGTATTTAATTGAGAAAATAGAGAAAGAAAGTTTTTGCTATGAGATAAAAAGGCACGCCCAAAGCAGAGAAGCGATGATTTATTATTTGATAACTTATTAAATGAGTTTGAATGTTGTTAAGAATCTCCTATATATTTGGTTTATTCAGGCCTCTTAAGATCCATTAAGAGGCTTTTTAAAAAATAAATCAGATGAACTTAATGAGCTGAATCTGAATGATTCAGATTCAAACCTAAAAATCAAACGTATTTAATGGATTGAATCTGAATGATTAAGATTTATACCTCCATTAAGTGCAAACAAATGATGTCTTAAGCACTTATAGACGAGGAAGGGCATAATAATTGACAAAATACAATATGTTATTATTTTGATATAATACTTAGGCGAAATGGTTTGGTGAACCCTTGTAATTTAATCTGTTTGTGTTCTGGACCCTTCTACTTACCCTTTTGTCATCTGGACTCCTGAACCCATCCAAACACATCATTTTAAACACAATTTTTGACGTGGCATCCTATGTGGAAAGACTCCACATGGAGTGTGTGATACATCAAAACTAGAGCATGAGACGCCTTAAAAAGTCAGATTTTTACCTTTAAAGACCATCTCTTTTTCTTTACTTTCACTCAACACCATTGTTGGACAAATTTGAGCTTTTCTCTTGTCTTTTTTTTTCGATATTTTCTCTTCATTTCTTTTCTTTTATTTTTTCCTTCGTTTTACTCATCTCTTTTTTGTGTTGATTGTATTGTATCTTTGTTGGTTTGATTTTGTTGATCTTCATGATGACGGTACGATGTAGTCATAAATTCACAAAATCAGTTTGTTATTTTTGAAGCTTCATCAAGCTTATCAATAGAGTTTTTCATCTTTCAATATCATATACCCACAATAACAAAAAAAAATACGCACAAAATCGAGATTTAAAAAAAAAAATATGGCAAAACGAAAAGAACTATGAGAAAAATTTATCTGAAGCAAAAAGAATGAACTTTGAGAATATATTTAGGGGTGGGACAATATGTTGGGTGTTTAAGAAGAAGAGCAAGGAAAATGGTGGATGAATCCAAAAGAAAGAAAGAAGGAAACAAGCAGAATGGGTATAAGAAATTTGGTTGGGGTGGGGCAGCGATTGGGATGGAGGGGGGTGTGGGCAGCGGTTGGGATGAACGGGTATAAGAAATTTGGTTATTTGGTTCTTTTCATATTAATATTCATACGTAGATTTTTTTATTTTATTTTTTTTCAACGTGTACGTGTTTGTGCAACATGCATCATACCACATCAAAAAATGTGTTTAAAATGATGTATTTCGATGGATTCAGGGATCCATATGAAAAAAAAGGTAAGTAGAAAAGTCTAAAATACAAACAGATACAAATACAAGAGTTCACAAGACCATTTCGCATAATACTTATAATATTATATTTAGTTAAGCTTTTGGAAGTCAAAAGTGAACTACTAAGTAAAAGTTACTTTTCAAAAGTTGAAAAATCACTTTGCTTTGAAAGCACTTTTGAAACTCTAGCATAATTGTCGTTTAACATTTATAAATATATTTTTAAAAATGATTAGTTAAACACAAAACACTATAAAAAAAATTGAGTGATTGTTGTCACATGAATTAATACGACTAATATGATGATAAAATATGACAAAAGTTAGTATATGATAGGAGATTTTTCTAACTAAATACTAAGAAGCTTTCGCTTTCATGAAATTAGCATAGGCATGATGTGGAAGAATATCTCTAACCATTATTATTGTTAGCGATAACGTGAAAATAAAAAATAAGGAAGAATAACTATATTTAACGCGGTTTAGATTCTATGTTCAACAGAGAATAATTATCCGTACAATTACAAAGAAAGAGGAGGGATTCAAAAAAATCTAAGAGCATTGTACCACTCATTCTCTACTCCTCTAATGTATTTTGCTATCAGTTTAGGATGATTTCAATAATGAAGAATGATCATCTTTTTTATAGGTGGCCCAAGTTGGGCTCCGAACACACACACAAAAAAAAAAAGATACAAAACTTGTCTTCCACAAATTTTAGCTTGCTCTCCAAGTGTAATTCTTGGTCAATTAAACCGACACATGAAATTTACTTCCATTGAATTTGACACCACATGAACCAAACCAACTCTTTAAATCTCCACCTTGATTTGTGTTCTGAGTATGCCTATGAACACCTTCTGCCAAAACTTCTGAGCTTAATGAGTAGTTCCGTTGCAAGAAACAAGAAGAATAAAATATTTATTGAACACACTAGCTCCATCTAGCAGTTGTTCTCCAAAGTTGCATAAGTTTATGCATACTCCCGTCAAGTCCTTGTAGTGTGCAAACTTGGCAAGCAAGACTACCTTGGTCGACATGTCTGCAATGATATCGTTCATGATAACCTTCTCGACCTTGATAATTCCCTCTTCAACGACATCTCAAACGAAATGGAATCTAACATCAATGTGTTTGGTGCCCTCATGAAATTTTTTTATTTTTAATCAAATGAATTACTCTTTGACTATCACATTTTATAGTTAATTCCAACTGAACCAAACTCAATTTTGCCATCAAATCTTTCAACTAGATTAATTCTTTCACTGTCTCCGTTATATCATATATTCTACCTCTAGTATGGATAAAGCGGCAACCGACTGTAAATCAATTTTCAACTAATGTCACTGTCAAGGAAAGTAAGGATATATCTAATTGTGGACCTCTTTCTTATCAAGATATCGTGCATAGTCAAAATCTATATAATTGAGAACTAAAATACCTTTTTTTATAAACAAAAAAAAGTTAGGCCAACATTTAAAGCTCATTTGAGATAATATCCATTTGACAACTTCTCGATATTTACATATTGAGATATTTGGACATGTGCACATCATAGCTACATAATGTTATCAACTACGCTTGCATAAGAAACCTTTGACATATATGTTCCACCTCATCTACAGACTAAAGAATTCATAACTATAGAAACTTGAAATGAGAACCTAACCATGTAATTGAAGGCTTGTTCATATGCATGTTGGATCTTTCAAGAACTTATTTTGTGTACCTCTTATGAGAAAGATATAAAGTGATGTTCTCTCTTGAAATCTCCAATCTAAAGATTTTTTATAGTTCCCAAATCTTTCATGTCAAATTCATTGCTTAATAGTTTCTTCAAAATATTTATCTCTATGATGTTATTAGCAGCAACAAGCTTATCATCAACATACAAAAATTAAAAAATCATAATGTTATTATGATACACATAACTATCAATACACTCCTTAAAAATTATATGTAGTCATGAATGCATCAAATCTTTTGTACCAATGTTTAGGGAATATTTCCAAGGCATGCGATGACTTTTTTAGTTGGCATACATAATCTTATTTTTCCTCAATTAGGATACCTTTATAGATTGTCTTTTTTTAGATCACCAGGTTAGAAAACAGTTTTGACATCAAGTTGTTGAAGCTCCAAATAGAATTGTGCAACCAATGCTTATATCAATTGAACTATGTTTTACGACTGGAGAGAAGATCTCATTGTAGTCAATTCCCTCCTTCTAACTGAAAACCTATGAAACCAATCTCGCCTTGAACCTTACATTTTCTACTTTTGAAACACCTTTTTTCGAGTTGTAGACTCATTTGCATCCAATTATTTTCTTCCCCTTTGGTCTTTCAACTAAGACACATGTCTCATATTTGTGAAGAGACACCATCTTCTCAATCATGGCTAATTGTCACTTTGCAACATCCTTGCAAAAAGTTGCTTCAACATACGAGGAGGTCTCGAGATACTTTATCTTTTCTATCTAGCTACAAACGCATATATAATTATATTTTCTTACTCTTTAAGACGTTTCGATTTCTGCATCTACCTTTTGTCCTTTTCATTTGTAATTGTGTGTACTTCATTGACAACAAGTTCTTCAAAATCTGTATCTTTTGACTCATCAACTTGAGTCTTTTAATCTGTTTCTTTGGCAAGCTTAATTGATAGCTCCACCTTCTCACTATTCTCATTTCTTGATAATTACATAGAAATTTTACGAGGATCGAGTATAGAGAATTCATTAACGGTAAAATCTCTACTAACAACAAATTTGGGCAAATACAAACACCAAATATTGTATCTTTTTACTCCATCTACATATTCTATGAATATGACCTTTTTAGCCCTTGGTTCAAGATTTCCTTCATTAACATGACAATAAGTTTGACACTCAAATATTTTCAAGTATGAATAGTTAGAGGGTTCACCTGATCATACCTCATTTGGAGTTTTAAAGTCAATCGTTGATGTTGGAGATTGATTAATAAAATGAGAAATAGTGAGAACTGCTTCAACCCAAAACACTTTAGACATCTTGTTTGTAAAAGCATACAACAACTCTTCTCGAGAAGAGTTATTTCCATGGTCGCTGCAATTTCATTCTGTTGTGGTGTGTGCTTGAACGACTTATGTTTTGTGATCTCGTGAACCTTGTTGGAATTTTTGGACTCTTCACTTCAAAACTTTGATACTTGATTTTTCTCCTTGTTTGATTCTCAATCAAAATCTTTCATTCTTTAAATGTTTCAAGAGCATCACCTTTTGTCTTCAAGAAACCCGTTCAAACCTTTCGTGAAAAATCACCAATGAATATGAAAAGATACCTCTTTCATCCTTCGATGAAATCTTTGAGGGACCCATAGATATGAAGGAATGTAATCTAGTACCCCTCCCGTCTTGTGGTTGTCAGTGCTGAATATGACCTTCTTTTGCTTTCCCAAGATAAAGTGCTCAGAAAATTCAAGAATGTTGATCTTTTCACTATTCAAAATGTTGTGATTGTTCAATATCTTCAGTCTTCGTGCACTCATATGACCTAGTTTCATTTGTCATAATCTTGATTTGTCATTATTAATTATGCACTGTAAATGCATTTACAAAGCCAACAATATGGAGTCTGAAGCCTAAAGGATATAAAATATTAACAAAAATTCCAAAACGGTATATAAAATTTTATATTAACCCAAACGGCAAAATCGCGGGAACAACAACGATTTCCTGCACCGAAAAAAGTGGAAATCGCTGCCTAGGCAGCGATTTTCAAAAAAAAAAAGGCAACGATTTTCTTAAAAAAAATCGTAGGAAAAATAAATTTTATTGATTTTCACATATTTTTTGAAATTCAAATATATAGCTTATAAGAAAATATGCATTGTTTTAAAAAAATTAAGAATAAGTAAGGTAACAAAAATATTTTCTTTCTAAAAAAAAATATTATATTGAATTTAAATTTAAATGATTTTTGAGTTCAAATAGAATTCTAACTTTTTAACCTCTTTTATTTATATTTTCACAATGTCATATAATGTTAATCTTCATATTTTTTCATCACCGATCATTAGCTTCATTGGTGAGTTTACTACCTTCTTCATATTCTTTATTTTAGTATAGATTTTTAAAAATATATTTTTATTTTCTATATGCACATGAGAGATTGTCCATTTTTTTTAAAAAAAATTAGAAAATCTAGGCAGCGATTTCCATTTGTTTTAAAAAAGAATTAAAGAAAATCGCTGCCATTTTCTTTTAAAAAAAAGGCAGCGATTTTCTTGAATTTTTTTTAAATGGAAATAACTGTCTAGGCAAAGATTTTCTTAAAAAAAAAAATTAAGAAAAATGAAAATGGCAGCGATTTTCTTTAATTTTTTTTTAAAAATGAAAATAGCTGCCTAGGTAACGATTTGAATTTGTTTTTTTAAAAAATCACATTTGCAAAATCGTTGCAGTAGCAGCGATTTTGCTTTTTCCGGTGGAGGAAATCGCTGTTGTTCCAGCATTTTGTCGTTTTGATTAATATAAAATTTTATACACTGTTTTGGAATTTTTGTTAATATTTTATACCCTTTAGACTCTGGACTCAAAATAGTGCAATCTGTTAGTGTCATTTCAATATTTACTTTTTACTTCTTTATTTGTAAACCTTCATTGATAATAACAACACTATTTTGTGCCATATTATTAAGTATACAAATCAAGGTTGATGTAATCCATAGAGCATCGTTATAGTCATGTAAGTTATATAAAACCTTATTAACTATAACACTTGGTGTATACATATTACCATTATGGGTTAACAAGTTTTTAGTTTTTCATATTTGCCATTAAATAGAAACATTTAACATCACCATTATTAGTTTAAGAAAATTGGAGTATTAATTTAGTGTATTGCGAAACAAATCATTTCACCATATTACAAAGTCAATATTTCTATCTAATTTGTTCAATTAATACGAGTCAATTTCCACGGTAACTGAATTTTCGGATAAATATATTCGATGATTTCTATTGCTAAACTAGGAACCTCGCAAAATATCATTTGATGTGTATTGTAAAACAATCATTCGACCATATTATAAATTTAGTATTTTTATTTAATTTTGATTATTTAATAGGAGTCAACTTTCATACTAATTAAACGTTCGAATTGTTAAATTTGACAAGATTCAAAAAATGGCTTAATGAGAATATATGGTAATTAGGAGGATAATTCTTCATTGGTAGAAAAGTCAATATAGCACCTTTTGTAGGTGAAATTTAGGTGAACCATAAATTGATTTCACAAGGTAAATCTTGACATTTTGACATATTGTGATGTCATGGATGACATCAATAGGAAGAATTCATTACTATAAATAGGTAGCTCCTAATTCATTTGTGATACACCTCTCACTTGTCGTCTCATCTCCTAAGGCATTTGTTCTTCTTTCTCTCTTGTACTATCACTTGTACTCTTTTGTAATGAAATAAATATTGATTGATTGTGTCCGAGGAGTAGGCAAAAGAAAAAAGTTTTCCGAACCTCGTTGATTCCTGGTGTTCTTTTGTTGTTATCTCATTTACTATTTATTAGCTACATTTAGATATAGCAGTTGTGATTCCATCACTCTCTATATATTCGGCTTCCGCAACAATTGGTATCAGAGCCAAACTATTATCTGAGTATGCTCTGTGGTTGCAGCATAGTCTGAACTTCCACATCAGAAAAAGGTTTACTTTGGTCTTTGCATTGTTAGCTAATAAATACTATTTGTAGTAAAATGGGAGACAAGAAAAATGATGAGTCCACATCAAGTATCAATAATACGTCATCATTGACATCTTCGCTTATGACAAGAATTGTGTCAAATGCGAAATTTGCAGTTGAAATTTTTGATGGGTCAGGACATTTTGGAATGTGGCAAGGCGAGGTCCTTGATGTTCTTTTTCAACAAGGGCTAGATATTGTCATTGAAGAAAACAAACCAGACGGTGTAGGAGAAGAAGATTGGAAGATTATTAACCGTGTTGCTTGCGGTACCATTCGATCTTACCTTGCATAAAAACAAAAGTATCCATACATGAAGGAAACATCTGCAAATAAATTATGAAATTCATTGGAGGAGAAATTCTTGAAGAAAAACAATCAAAATAAACTTTACATGAAAATAAGACTGTTACGCTTCACTTCTGTTCCCGGTAGCACAATGAATGATCATATCACCAGCTTTTATAAGTTGGCGACAGATTTACGAAATATGGATGTGACTTTTACGGATGGAGATATGACCTTAATGTTGTTAAGTTCACTTCTTGATGAGTTTGAGCATCCTGAAACGACTCTACTGCATGGGAATAATGAAGTATCTCTCAAAGAAGTTTGTTCTGCCTTATACAGTTATGAACAAAAAAAGAGAAAAACAAAAAGGGGGAGAAGCAGAAGCACTAGTTGCGAGAGGTCGTTCTCAAAATCATATCAGAACGAAGAAAGGGAGATCCAAGTCAAGATCGAGACTCAGCAAAGATGAATGTGCCTTTTGCCGAGAAAAAAGGCATTGGAAGAAAGACTGCACAAAGTTGAATAGCAAAGCCAAACCAAATAATGGGAAGGTTGTCATGATTTCAAATGTGGTTGATTGTGATGATTTCGATTACTCACTAGTTACAACAGATCCATCCAAATCATCTGATATATGATTGATGGATTCAGCTTGTAGTTATCATACGTGTCCCAATCGGGACTGGTTTATTGATTTACAAGAAGGAGAATGTGGAGTTATTCACACTGCCAACAATAATTCTTTTACCGCATACGGTGTTGGTTCAATCCGATTAAGGAACCATGATGGATTAAGTTGAACATTAATAGATGTTCGATATGTACCAGAGAAAAATCTCATTTCTGTAGGAGCCCTAGAATCAAAGGGGTTCAAAGTCATTGCAGATAATGGCGTGATGAGAATATGCTCTGGTGCACTGGTGGTAATGAAGGCAATTCGAAAAAATAATAACATGTACCACTATTAAGGTAGTACAGTTATTGGGACAGTGGCAACAACATCCAATGACGAGAAGGAGGCAGAAATGATCAAGCTGTGGCATATGCGCTTGGGGCATGCTGGAGGGAAATCCATGAAAATTTTATCAGATCAAGGATTGCTAAAAGGAGTAGAAACTTGCAACTTGGAGTTTTGTAAGCATTGTATCAAGGGAAAGTAAACAAGGGTTAAATTTGGAACAACTATCCATAATACTAAAGGTATTTTGGATTATGTTCATTCCGATGTTTGGGGTGCTTCCAAAACACCTTCATTAGGTGGGAAACACTATTTTGTAACCTTTGTTGATGACTTTTCTCGAAGATTGTGATTGTATACGATGAAAACAAAAGATAAAGTATTGGGAATTTTTCTCAAATGGAAGGCGATGATAGAAACTCAAAGTGGCAGAAAGATCAAGCGTCTTCACACAGACAATGGTGGCGAATACAAAAATGATCTATTTCAGAAAATTTTTGAGGAAAATGGCATCGTTATACATTTCACCATCAAAAATATACCACAAAAGAATGGAGTGGCAGAACGCATGAACCAAACATTGCTGGAGAAAGTTCGATGTATGTTGTCCAATGTTGGCTTGGACAAAGAATTTTGGGCTGAGGCAATAACATATGTGTGTCACCTCATTAATCGTCTATCATCTGCTGCTATTGGTGGGAAGACACCATTTGAAAAATGGTATGGAAAACCTGCTGAAGATTGTGATTCTTTATATGTATTTAGCTCAATTGCATATTATCATGTAAGAGAGTCAAAATTGGACCCAAGAGCAAAGAAAGCTTTATTTATGGGAATTACTTCTGGAGTCAAAGGATACCATTTATGGTGTCCTGAGACAAGAAAAGTCATTTTCAGCAGGGATGTTACCTTTGATGAATCTACCTTAACAAATAAGGTAATAATTGAAGAAGTCAAACAAATTGATGGTGCTTCAAAGCAGGTGGAGTTTGAGGGAAAGATAATGTCCCAACTCAGGGATCAAACGAGGAAACAACAAAAGATTTTCCTTTTGAATGAGAGTCAATCCAAGAGGAGGTTCCATATCAAGAACCTCAACCACAACTTGAATTAATAGCAACCGGCAAGCCAAAAAGGACAATAAGAAAAGCTGCTCGACTCATAGATATGGTGGCTTGTGCGGACTCAATTGCAGTTGATGATATTCCTACCACTTATAAAGACGCAATCCAAAGTTCTTAAGAAGATAAGTGGAGGACTGCCATGGATGAAGAAATGCAGTCCCTTCATCAGAATCATACATGGAGATTGGTCAATCTTTCCGGAGGGCAAGAAAGAAATTGGGTGCAAATGGGTATTTGCAAAGAAAGAAGGATTTCCTAACCAAGAAGATGTTCGCTACAAAGCAATATTGGTGGCCAAAGGATATGCTCAAAATGAGGGAAATGATTATAATGAGGTGTTTTCTCCAGTTGTGAAACACTCCTTCATTAGACTTTTGTTGGCTTTGGTAGCACAGTTAAATTTGAAACTAGTTCAGTTGTATGTAAAAACTACATTTTACATGGAGACTTGGAAGAGGAAATCTACATGACTCAGCCAGAAGGATTCAAAGTTGATGGAAAAGAAAATTTGGTGTGCAAACTTGAAAAATCATTGTACGGATTGAAACAATCTTCTAGACAATGGTACGAACGATTTGACAAGTTTATGTTGCAGCAAAGGTACATAAGAAGCAAATACGATAATTGTGTGTATTTGCGCAAGCTTGAAGATAATTCCTTTATATATCTTCTCTTATATGTTGATGATATGTTGATAGCTTCTAAGAGTCAAGAGGAAATTGAGAAGCTAAAGATTCAATTAAGAAAGGAGTTTGAGATGAAGGATTTGGGTGAGGCAAAGAAGATTCTTGGCATGGAGATAAAAAGAGATAGACATTCAAAGAAACTTTATTTATCTCAAAAGGAATATTTGAAGAAAGTACTAAAGCGATTCGGTATGAATAAAAAAATGAAGTCGGTTAGCACTCAGCTTGCTCCTCATTTTAAGCTTAGTGATGTTATGTCACCTAATAATGAAGCTGAACGAGAATATATGTCAAGAGTACCATACGCTAATGCTATTGGTAGCTTGATGTATGCAATGGTTTTCACAAGGCCAGATATTTTACACGATGTTGGAGTTGTAAGCAGGTACATGCACAATCCTGAAAGATCATTGGCAGGCTGTAAAATGAATTCTACGGTATATTCATAATACTGTAGATGTTGGTTTAGTTTTCGAGCAGAAAGATAGTCAATATCTTGTTGGATATTGTGACTCAGATTATGCAGGTGATTTGGACAAATGAAGATCAACTACTGGTTATGTTTTCACTATTGCAAATGCACCAATTAGTTGGAAGTCTACTTTACAGTCAACAGTTGCTTTGTCTACCATTGAGGCAGAGTACATGGCAATTACGGAGGATGCGAAAGAAGCAATTTGGCTTCAAGGATTGCTTAGAGAGCTTGGTATTGGACAAGAAGAAATCACAATATTTTGTGATAGTCAGAGTGCTATTCAATTAGCAAAGAACCAAGTTTATCATGCAAGGACGAAGCACATTGACGTCGGATATCATTTCGTATGAGAAATCATAGAAGATGGTGGAGTCATAATGCAGAAAATTCATACTACAGATAATCCTGCCGATATGTTGACAAAAGTGGTGACTGCGGTCAAGTTTCAACATTGTTTGAACTTGATCAACATTGTTGAACATTGAAGATTTAAGGTTGAAGACACAATCAAAATTGTTGTTGGGAGAAAGTTGAAAATGGAGAATCTTGCCAAGGTGGAGATTTGTTAAATTTGACAAGATTCAAAAATGGATTAATGAGAAGATATGGTAGTTAGGAGGATAATTCTTCATTGGTAGAAAAGTCAATATAGCACCTTTTGTAGGTGAAATTTAGGTGAACCATAAATTGATTTCACAAGGTAAATCTTGACATTTTGACATATTGTGATGTCATGGATGACATCAATAGGAAGAATTCACTCCTATAAATAGGTAGCTCCTAATTCATTTGTGATACACCTCTCACTTGCTTTCTCATCTCCTAAGGCATTTGTTCTTCTTTTTCTCTTGTACTATTTCACTTGTACTCTTTCGGAGTGAAATAAATATTGATTGGCTGTGTCCGAGGAGTAGGCAAAAGAAAACAAAAGTTTGTCGAACCTCGTTAATTCCTGATGTTCTTTTGTTGTTGTCTCATTTACTATTTATTAGCTACATTTAGATATAGCAGTTGTGATTCCATCACTCTCTATATATTCGGCTTCCACAACACGAATAACTAGAAAAGATATTCTAGTAATGTATTCACTTTGGATATTTATCTCTAAAAAAAAAAAAGCACCATGTTTAATTTAAGTCTTGATACTACTATTAATATTCAATTTATTTTTATTTATATATATATAGAGAGAGAGAGAGAGACAAGAGAAGGTGAAATTATTAGGTTGACTTGTTCATGGTATATATTTTACTCTTATTTGTATTTGTAATGGTGCAAAATTTCTCTGTCTATTTTCCTTTTCTTGTAGGCATTGTACCTCAAAAGAATTTAAGAGTGAATAGGAAGATCATGTGATGGATTAAAGCATTAGTTGGTCCATCACAATTGACAACTTGCAACTACTCAACAACTTGTAATGTCCCTACCATCCATAAAACGCTTACTCCTACATAGACACACTCCTTGTTTACGAGAAAATTCGACACGGATCAATATTTATTAATAAATTTATTTTGTAACTGATATTAATTAAATTATTTAAAATTATCTTATCAAATGTAACATAATAGTGTTGATACAAATAAATTTTAAATAGCATTAATTAAATGGTTTTATTTTGCTATAAAATAATATATATATATATATATATATATATATATATATATGATTTTTTTAATCGCAAATTCAATGTGAAGAGTTCATAACAAGTATTTTCCTTCATTGCCGGTTGTTTTTTACTCAAAATAGTTGTAAATTTACACAAATATTAGCAACATTCAAATAATAAACTCATAATTAAAAGATATGAATTTTAAAATAAAGGACATAGCTACAATCGCATAATTTTATAAAAAAATTACACTAGTTAAATTAAAATAAAATATATTTTTTTTCTGAAAGTACTTTTACGTAAGCAAATACGTGACAGAGACCTTCCATTAATTAATTAGTTTTTTCAGGCAAAAAATATGATTTGAGAATTCAAATACAAAAATTATCCTTCAAGTTTATATTTTGTAGAAACAATTCACATATATATCTACCAATAATTTTTTAAATATATCAATAAAATTTAATATAATTCATATCATTATTTTTAAATTATTTATACTCATATAATGATTATTCTTATCAACATAAAATTTATTAGTATGACTTCAAATAGTTCCTTATTAATCAATCAAATTTGGTTAGTCTTTTCGAACATATGATCAAGAAATGTAAGTTTTACGTGAAAAAATTATTTGTATTATATGACAAATTATACTAAAGACTAGTATCACAACTTATGTTTAATTTTTTTTTTCTTATTGAATTAAAGTTCAATCTATAATATTGAGTCTTTTTTTTTTAACATAACTCTATTGTAATTTGTATTATAAATTTTTATTTATTAAGTAAAATTATATTAAAAAATTGAGATAACTTATAATTTATTCAAATTGCATACCTAAACACAAACTTTTACTTTTATCTTATAATTTTATATAAATCTTAATTTTAAATCTCATAACCCTACATTTTTAATACACTTTTAAAAAATAGACTACTAAAAGGAAATGAGGAGAGATGTGAAATAGGGGGAAATCAGATGGTGCAGAGCGTCAGTGTCACGAGAAAACAGTGGCTTGTTTTTCACCAAACGAAGGCAGGATGCTGACGCCACGTGTACGAGGATGAGAGCATGTGCAAGCTTCTCTTTAATTCAAGCCGGCATTCACACCCAATCACTAGGGGTTTCTTGTTACTTTCTCCGTCGGATTCCTCTTATTTTACGTTATATTTTTTAAATTTTGTGATTTAAACAAATTTATTTTAATTATAAATTTTATAGTTATTTTAAGGATATTGAGTTATTAAATATTATGATTTATAAATTTTTTTTACGTGATTTAAAAATATTATATATATTTAAATTTTTAAAAATTAAAAATTTCTTATGTAAATTCTCGATCGAACTTAAGTTATTTGATTCTCAAAAATTGAAAGTTTCATATAAATTGAGATAGATGGAGTATTTGTTATTTTAGTATTGTGAATCGAGTTTGGTTATGGTTAAAATAGATAATTTGGTGAAATTAAGTTAATTTAAGTTGATTTGGAGCTTTCAATCTAATTGACGGGTAACAAATGATGAAATTAGTAACTGTAGGGGTAAGAATAACTTCGTTTTAACGATAACGGTATAGTCAACCTATAAAACAAAATTGATGGGTATTATTTACTCTTCCCAAAAATATTGTACTCTTTCCTAGGAGTGTACAAAGATCGATTTGATTTGATTTTTCATCCAAAAAGAAAACCCAATTATATCAGTCTATTACTCTAAAAATTAAATAAAATCATTTGAAGTCTGTTTTTTCGATTTCAACCTTAGTCTGTGTTAAAAAATTTTTTGGAATATTTTACAACTATTCGGTATTTGAAAAAAATCAAATATTTTTTCACTTGTATGATAAGCTAAACTTAAAAAATATTAAGTGAATTGAAATTCTCGAATAAATAATAAAATTCACATGGAGTACAAAATATTTTTTTAAAAATATCAACGTTCATTATGTTAAATTAATAAAATCAAAGGTTAGCAAACCATGAAAATAGATAGTCCTTAATATTTGTCATTTTACAAAATTAATGTGCGATAATTTATAATTTTTAAAAATAAACTAAAAAAATTCAACCAGCAATATTTCAAAATGTGAAAGTGATTAGCAAAGATACAAGTTTTTTTCTTCAAAAGGGTTAAAATTGGAATAAAAACAACAAATTGTGTATTCATTAGATATGTTGCGCACAACAAGCCTGTCGTTTTTTATTCATCAAAAACAACAAGTTGTGTATTTATTGGACTAAAACAATAGATTGTGTGTTTATTGGACTAAAATATTGATTACTTGGATACACCCTCTATAGTAATAAGGATAATATCTATTTGGATGTTAGTGACACGAATGATTGTACGTGATCTTGAAATCTATCGATGGATATTAAGACAAGATTCTTATGAAGAGTTTGGAAAGAAATTTATATGAAATAGTGAGAGGGGTTTGTAATTCTTGATAAAAGAAAGTGTGTAAATGTTAAGGCACTTCATTGATTTAAACAAGCATCCAAATAAATCATACTAAATTCGATCAAATTATGTTAACAAATGAATTTAATATCAACAAGTGTGATAAATGTGTATCTGTTAAAAACGCTGCGAATTGTTTATCTATAAATTGATGACATGTTAATAATGAATAAAGATATTGACGATATAAATGTTACAAAATACATGTTGCCTAGCAAATTTGATATGAAGAACTTAGGAGTTGTTAATTTGATCTTAGGAACCAGAATTCACGAAACTCCACAAGATCTAACATTATCACAATCTCATTATATTTAAGAGTATTAAACAAGTTCAAGTATTTGAAGTTAAAAAATAACAAGACTTCAATTGATGTAAGTTTTACATTTCAAAGAATAAAGATGAAAGTGATTTTCAATTAAACTACTCAAGAGTGTTGAGAAATCTGATGTATTATGAATTGTACATGATCGATAATAGTATGTATTATTAGGAAATTGAGTCAGTTCACTAGTAATCCTAACCAAAATCATTGTAGACAATGAGGTGGGTTTTAGGGTATTTGAAGTATACGCAATATTATGTTTTGCATTATAATAAATATACTAGCTAGTGCGATTGAAAGATATAATGATTGCAAACTGGATCATTCAAAAAAATGAAGTGACATTCACAAGTGGGTGTGTATTTACCATGGAGGAGCAGTCTTTTGAAAATCGTCCAAATGGATATGTATTTTTGCTCTATAATAGAATTTGAATTTATCGCTCTAGATAAGAACGGTAAAAAGATAGATCGCTTCAGAATTTCTTAGAAAACAATTCATTCTGACTCAAAATAGTGAGCCCTATATACATATATTGTGATATTCAGCAGCAATAGGTAAGGAGAAAGCGTCATATACAACAAAAGAATCTCGCCACATACGACGATGACATGTTATCGTAAGACAACCACTCTCTAGTGTTTCAATTAACTATGTGTATGTCTAAGGATAATGTGTCTGATCCAATAACAGAAGGCCTAGATAGAAAGACAGTTGAAAGATCATCTAAGAGGATGAATTTAAGGCTTAGGACGAATTATCATGGCGGTAACTCTACCTAGAAGACAAGAAATCCCAAGAGCCAGGTTCAAAGAGAAAACAAAGTTATATCTGGACTCTGGAGGTTCGAAATCGTCAAACAACAAATCCATCCTCATGTGTTAGGAACAAATATAAAATATTAAGATTTATTAACGAGTTGATAAAGCTTAAAATTTTCTTATGATTTGCTAAGTTCGACAGATTAGACGAAATAGCTTATCTACGCGATAACACAGTTAGAAATCACATATATAAATATAAAGTGTAAATTGATTCAAAGAAAACTATTGGCAAAAACTCCTTCCTCTATACTCTCACAAAATTAGAAAGTGTTCATCGATGAACGAACACAACTGTAAGAATCATAAACAGTAAAGCGCTGATTATGTAAATATAGTTGTCTAGGTATACAGTAAAGTTCAACGGTTCAAAGATATCAAATTTGTTGATTGAGCGAGTACATTCGACATATGTATAGAAAGTTCAAAGAGGAGACCTACTTATCTAGATATAATTGATCTTTGCTTGTAAAGTACACAGTTGATCGTTTCTTTGTATTAGAGTCATTTTCCATTTATACGGGCCGCGATTGTTGGATTTTAAAATGTGTGAATGAAATATGAAGAGTAGTGAGTTTCATGAAAAATTGTGACTTTAATTTAATGAAAAATTGTGACTTTTATGAAAGTTTGTCACCTTTTTGAAGGGTTGAACTTTTTCAAAATGGTGCGACCTTTCTGATAAGGAACAATAAACATCTATTCACACTACCTTTTGTCTATATATAGAGAGATTTTCTTTCAATCTAGAACAACGAAATTTCTAAACTATTTCTTCTTCTTTTGTACAATTAAATATTTTTATACTTTGCTCGCATTGATGGACTCGGTAACACCATTAATTTTTGTCGTCATTAATTTTTACTTATATTATTAGCTATTATTTTAAGTAAATGCTTTAAGCTTTATTGAGAGTGGTTTCAACATCTTCAGCTTAATAACAAAACTAACACTTCAATGACAAAACTAACACTTCAATGATGATGAACGTAAGATCTCGTTAGTGGTTTCATCATGGTCATTACCTATGAATTCGTTGGCAAAATGATGATATGAATAGGATTAACCATTTTTTTTTTTTACATATTCTTTAAAATTGATAAACTCCAAATGGTTATAAAATAATAAAACAAAAAAAAAGTACTGGATTTTCATATAACTATTAATAGCTTAATATCATTGTTCTACGTAAATGTAATACTTTTTCCGTCCTATGACATTATTTTTTTTTATTAATTTAAAAAAGAATGTCATATTTTTTTATATGGTAAATATTTAAAGGTATAATTTCTTTTTTAACTTATTAATTCCATTTAATTTTAAAATAATATTCAAATTCCTTTATGAGAAGTAAGAAAAATAAATTTACTTTTTAAAAACAATTTAAAAAATATTTCATTTATTACTTAAACTCTGTATCTAATGAAATATTGTCACATAAAATTAAACGAAAAAATAATAAATGAATAAGTGCAAAAGAAAACGGATATAAAAGAGAAGAAAAAGTTAACGTAGATAACAAGGGCAAAACGGCGTAAATAAGCAGAGAATAAGGGGTAGTGTTGTGTGGGTTCAAAACAACAGGTAAATTCCGACACCGCTTTCTTTAGTGAAATCAACACGTGTTCGACATGCGCATACCCTTCTATTTTATTTATTAAAAAAATAATTTAAGAAAGAATCAAATGCACTAATAAATAAAAGAGTAAAATAGTACAAATAATAATAATAATAATAAAAATTTTTATAACATCTCTAAATTAGACGAGAATTGTTACTTTAATTCCTAAATTATTGACAGTTTTAGAAATAATTATTTACTAATTGAACTTAAACATATATTAATTCTATCATATCCGAAATACATTTTTAAATTCTTGTTAAATTCAAATATATTTTCAATACCCCTCTTGATATTTTTATTAAAAATACATGTCAAGCAAAATTTTGACACCATTTATTATATCTTGTGATAAATTAAAAATATATTTAAACTTAATTAATAAAATAAATAAATATTTTTAAAATTATTAATAATTTAAGATATTTTTCGGAAATAAAAAATAGCAAGTGGAGAATGATGAAACAACAAAGAGCACGTCTTTTTTAAAATAAAGTAATTTAAAGGTCTCCATATATTCCTCGTGCTCAACCAACCCCACCCCCACTTCTCTAACCCCACGTCCTCTTCCGTGTTGCATACAAACAGTCCATATATATATATATATACATACATGTGCTTTAGACCATAATCCTTCAACTTTACTTTTCATTTTTCATTCAAAAAATAATACTATTACAAATGGCTTCATCGGAGATTGTGGATTCCGGGAGATTTGCCGGTCAGAAATCGCATTTCTCTCATACATGTAACTTGTTGAGTCAATACTTGAAAGAGAAGAAAGGTTCTTTGGGAGATCTCAGCCTTGATATGCATCGCAATTTCGATTCAGCTGGTATGATAATTTTGCTAATTTTTTTTATTTTTTATTTTTTTATTTTTGGAGTTGTATAACATGTATATGAGTTGTGTTTCAACAGGTTCTACTACTATGGATTTGTTGCCGATGATTGAGAAATCTGGTGAGTTGGTTCAGAAATCGATGAATCTGTTCCCTCAAGGTGGAATGAAGGCTGAATCGGAACCAGAAAAGGCACAGATGACGATATTCTATGGAGGTCAAGTTATTGTGTTTAATGATTTTCCGGCTGATAAAGCTAAGGAAATCATGCTTATGGCTACTACTAGCAAGGGAAACAATCCTGCTAAACCATTGGAATCTGCTGCCGATTTGGTGGTTCCCAGTTTCGGAAAAACTTCCATCCAGGAAAATCAAATGCCTAACCAGCCAATTGTTTCTGGTAATAGTTTTCCCCTTTTGAGTCTCTGTCCTTGCTTGTTTCTGTTTCGACTTTTATTTATCAGATTTTCCTCTTTGCAGATTTACCTATTGCTAGAAGAGCTTCATTAACAAGGTTTTTGGAGAAGAGAAAAGATAGGCTGACTGCAAAAGTACCTTACCATAGAGAGGAAGCAGCAGCTCCTAAAAAGGAAGAAAACAAGGCGCCATGGCTGGGATTGGGTGGTCAATTTGCAGTGAAAACTGAGCAATACTAGTTTACCGTTTTTGGCTTTAATTGCTTGGTAGAAAGAAGCCTAGATAATCAATTACTACAAGTTTAATCCTGGCTTCAACTCTCATTGAACCCCCCCATACTTAGATCTGACTATTATTATTATTACTACTTTACTGTAATTAAAACCAAATATGGTTGTTCTCTAGGTATGGTATTCAATTCATCATATCTCAAGTTTTTCATGTGTAATGAAATGTTATCTTCGCTTTGCTTTCATCCGAATATTAAGAGACCAAAGAAATTAAAAACCAAATAGGCAATAGATTTAGATGATGTTGGCGTATGAATGAATATGTTGTTCACCAAATTTTCTTTTTTTGCCTCATCTTCTCCGCTAAATAAGTTTTTATTATTTTAAAAAAAAAATTCAAATAGAGGAGAGTATCAAACTATTGTTGAATTATTCGTCTTAATTAAAATTTCATTTTACTTATTAAGGATAACAAGTAGTAGTAGATGATAATTTTGCTTTATCTTAAAAAATGATAACCCACCAACATGAAACTCTTGTTTTAACTGGAACCCACTATCATTAACATGTTTTAGCAAGCAAAATTAAAGTAAAGCGACAATGAACCAGTCCCTCCCTTATTACGAGAAATAGTTCAAGTATTATGTGTGATATTATGTGTGATATTATTTAATATTATGTTTGATAGGAATTTTGGGTCTATGTATTATTAATTTAGGACACCCTATGATATTAGAGGGTGCACACTAATATCCTTCCATTTGATGGCATTAGCTCAAATACCATGGAATTATTCTAGTTAAAGAGCAAAATACTCCTCAAAAATCCTTTTAATAAAAAAAATTTTATTTTTATTTTTATTTTGCATTTTATATTTTATATTTTATATTTATATTAATAAATTTATTTAAATAAATTAGCTTACAAATTTTATCATTGAGATATAATTTTTTGTTTTCAAAATATGAGTTATTTAATTTATTTATTATTAATATAAAATATTATAATCCGATTAATATGCTAATGTTGATGTATGAATTTCTGAACAATTCATATGTAAAATATTATCTCTTCACGAAAGTCCATTAAACATTACACAAGTACTCTAAAACAAGAGTGTATATATATATATATAGACACACATCTCGAGTATAAAAATAGTTTAATTTATTTTGCTAGATTTATTTTATATTATGATAAAGAGTCTTTTTAAAATTTATTGATACAAAACAAATCTCAATAAAATTTCTCTATAAATCATTATAGTTGTGTGACCTTTTGAGATATTAAATCCAATTTATTAAGACAAAAATTATTTACTCTCAAATAATTTAAGTGACAAATAGTGAACATGACAATAAAATTTTTTATTCTCCTAGCTAGTTAAAAATGTTATAAAAAATAATACTCTCCGCTAATTATTTATTTTGACTCAATTACATGAAATAGAAAATTTCATAATAACTCTACAGTATAATTGGATTGAATTATTTTTGTAGACATTTAAACCACACACAAAATTAGGTAAGAAACAATAAACTAAACACTTGATAAAAATAGTACTTGTATTAATCTTCGCATTACCAATTCCTACATTACTAATTCCAACATTTTTTATCTTTATACCAAACGACTACTTAGAAAAAGTATCCACTCCTAAACTCAAATTATTTTTTGACTTTTTAAAAATATTTTTTATTTGATTAAATGATAAATTGAGAAATATATTAGGGGTACATTTAAATTTGACTAATTAAATAAATACTTATAATTATTACTAATTTGAAAATTGACGTTAAATTCAAAATATTTGTATACTTGCAGTGTTAGGGTGTACGGATAAAGAATGGTGTGTGGTAGAGAGAGAATAATAGGGCACGCGGTTTTGAAAATGGCAACGCGGAAAAAACACACATGTGAAAATAGAAAATGTATAAACAAAGCACTACTAGACTTGTAGTTTACTACAACTCCATTTGATTCTTATCAACTTTTAACAAAAAAAAGGTATTGCTTATAAAAATTCAAATAATTAATATATACGTAAATAAAGAGAGAGAAAAAATATTATAAATAGTCTATATATTTATCAAATCTAATTTTTTAGGTACTTAAAAATCTATTATGCTTGATTTGATATAAGTTTATTAATTTTAATTTTTTCGAGTATTTTAAAAATTTATCAGGTTTAATTCTTTAATGTATATTTATAAGATTTAGTGTTTTAAATCCTTAATTCATTTATTTTTATCGTACCGGAAACAGGAGCGGACCTAGGTGAAGCCTCAGGAGGCTTGTTTAAACCATTTCATTAAAAAATTACACTATATATATAAAATTAAATTCTTATTTTATATTTATATCCATTAAATTGAATCCCCTCAAAACAAAGGACAAACTTGGATTATTGGATAAGTGGTTCATGAATTGCCCCTAGTCATGGGATCGAACCCCACTCCCCAACCCTTCCCTTCCCCCCCCCCCCCCCCCCTCCCTTCCCTCTCTCTCATGGTCCGGAAAATGAAATTTTTGAGCTTAGGCATTATCTTTTCCTTTTATTCAATTTGGTCTTTTAACTTGTTTTTTTTTTAAAAAAAAAAATTATTAGACACATTTTTTTTTTATATATTTTATTCTATTTATATTTATTATTCATTTTGTTTCAACGTAATTCTTTTTTCATATATATTTGAATAACTTTTTTAAAAAATAATGAATTATATTTTTAACTTGAAATTGAGATAGAAACATAATTTATTTTTAAAAAAAATATAAATAGACTTAATTGAACGAAGAGATTTAAAGTCAACATCCTTTAAAAATAAATTTAGTAGAATTCATAAAATTTCTTTTATATTTTTTCTACTTTGATTTATTTGTTATTTATTTAATTTTTTATAAATTGTGACTAACCTACTAAATTGGACTATATGGAGTTGACAAATTGACGGTACTATTTATTTATTTTTTGAATATGCATTATAATATTAATAACTCTATTTTTACACATTTCTAGAAAATCTTGACAATTTTTATAATAATATTTGATTGAATAGATACTAATTTAAATTTTTTAAAAAGTGATATATAAAGTAAAATATTACAAAAATGAAAATATAAAAAGCAAGAATGCTCGATGGAGCATGATAAAAGTAAAAAAGGAAGGTTTAATACAGTGAAGTGAGTTAAGTTTAGCGTGATAAGATAAATATATTTCTTCCTTGTCTCGCTCCCTTTTTCATCATTTAATTTTCAGGTGTTTTAGGAATTAACTTATGTAATACAATCGATCCACTAAAACTTATCAATGCATCTTTATTCTCGATCTTTGAATAGTTTAGTCTTTACTTTTATGAACCAATGAAATATCTATGATTCTTGTACGAAGAACATACTGAGGAGCTACTATGCTCACCGCTCACTTGCATTAGCACCTGAACTTCTTCTTTATACTTCAATCCCTGAGCAAAAATCATGAGTCCGTCACAGATTGAAGAACTTCTCTTCGATCTTTAATTATTGGAGTACTTAATTCGCTTCGATCTTCAATTATATTTTTCTCGTTGTATTGTTTTATCCCAACTTCTAAGTATTGGAGCACTTTCTCTTCAAGTCAAATTTTCTTTTTGTGTTGGAACTCTTTTTTCCAACTTTCGAGAGTTCGGACACTTTCGATCTCCAACACTGAGTTGATGATATTTATTTTTTTGTATGCGTTGAAGCATTGGGGCACTTTCTCTCCAACTCTCGTTGATGTCCTTTCCATCAATTTATTTTTAAAAAAAATAAATTAACTCCAACTTTTAAATAGAAATGTTCTTCCTTTGTGTCATGTTAATATTCAAAAACTTATCAGTTTTTGTAATTAATTTATATTATTTTTATACAAATAACTTAGATTTATATTATCT
The DNA here is from genome assembly GCA_027705065.1 of Solanum peruvianum. NCBI lineage: Eukaryota > Viridiplantae > Streptophyta > Magnoliopsida > Solanales > Solanaceae > Solanum > Solanum peruvianum. Next base: position 58,434,235 of record JAKWJD010001761.1, read on the forward strand.
AAATTTATGTCTTCATGAACTTGAATTCTTAATTCATTTTTTCAATTGTTTCTCTCCCCCACTGTTTCTTTTCAAATTATTCTTATATTAAAAAAATATCTTAAACTCACCCACTTAAAATACAATTCATCAGGAAAAAAAAAAGGATACAATTTAAAATTTTATTCAATAAAGAATAGAATAAAATATTTTATTTCGTAACTTTGATGCTTTGTCAAATTACGTTACGTAACAAATAGAATATATTTATTTGAAGAAATATCACGTGAATAAAAAAAAGCTAGACGCAATGAATACATACATATCACTTCCGTGGAATGAGATGATTTAACACGAATAAAGAAATATGAAATAGTCAAAAACATAGAGATAACTAAACCTATAAATAAGTAAATGTCCAACTAATGTTCCTACCAACATTAGAAAACTTTTAGGTATGCGGCCTATATCTTTTTATAATTATTAATTGATGTCAACAAATTTATTTATAGATGGGGTCAAAATTCATCATAAATAGATTTTAAAAAAAAGACATAGTAGGAAAAAGTAGTTCATTTGGCAAATTATCGATTAATATGGTGTAATAATTGAGATTATTTATTTTTAAATTAAAAATTTTAAATTTGAATCATAACTGATATGAAAAAATTCAACATAAATTTAAACTAATTAAATTTCAATATAAGATCTCGAACAAGAATATTCATTTTAACACATGGTATACAAGGAGAGAGGAGATGAGGGGCTATTCAGACAAAACACTAGTGCCTTGAATATTGTTATTCCCAACCTTGGGTCGGCGTGAACATGCATCTTTATACATAAAATATTATTTCCTCAATTTTAAAATAAAGTAACATTTTTGACTTTTTTTAAAAAATTATTTCAAATTAAGATGATATTAACTTTTGTCTTTCAATTTTACGTAAGCAAAAAAATTATTAAAGAACTATTTCTCGTTTTAATTTATTTATTTTACTTTAAAAATAATATTTTTATTATTTTATAATAACTCTTTAATTTTAATCCTCTACATGATATATTTATAGGATGGAAGTATTTTGATGTATTTCACTTTTTTTTTATTTAAAATCATAAGATTTAATTTTTTTTATGATTGAATTTTTTGTGTTAAGTCGAAAACAAATAAATAACGGACAAAGGCCTAAAATATCCTTAAAGTATTGAAAATGGTACAAAATTATCCTTCATCCATCTATTGGCTCCAAAATGCCTTTTCATCCACCTTTGTGTTCAAAATTGACCATTTTTTTAATTGTTTTAAAATTAAACTCTTTAAATATTTTTTTAAATACTGGGCGTTCAACTATTAAATAAAATTTTAATTTATTAATATAATTTATAAATCAATTCACTACCTACTCATTACTAACTAAACCTCACTCAATTAATAATTCAATTATAATATCAAAATCGTCATAAACACTACTAAAACACGATGAAATTATAGATTACATGAAAATGACATTCAAAATTATTCAAGTCTGAATCGAAGCCCCAATTAAATTTAGGTTGAGCCGCTTATTTAGGAGGACACTTTCTTTCAAAATTGAATTAGAAATTTATGATTAAAGGTAAAGAAATAATACATCCCCAATTAATTCATGTACTTTTTTTAAATATAATTTTATAAATATTTATGATTTATTTTAAAAATTTTAATATATTATTTTGAAAAAAAGTTACCTGTGAAGTAACATCACATAATTGAGACGTAACAATAATTAAGATGAAGATAGTCAGACTTTTAAGTTTATCGGTGATTTTTATGTAGCCACTTGAATGTATGATAATTTACTTCTATATTTTTTAAGAACATTCAATTGCCAGTAGCTTGTATTAATAATGTGACGGGTTCATTAATTTAGAGGGATTTAATTAGTAATTGATGGGTAGTGGATTGATTTATAAATTACACTAATAAGTTAAATTATAACAAATAGTTGAGCACCACGTATTTTAAAAAATAATTAAATAGTTTAAATATAAAACCGTTAAATAAGTGGTCAATTCTGAACCAAAAGGTGGATGACAAGGGTATTTTGGACCCAATAGGTGGGTGAGAAGGGCATTTTGGACCCAATAGGTGGATGAAGGATAATTTTGTACAATTTTTAATACTTTGAGGGTATTTTAGGCCCTTTATCGAATAAATAAATTGAAATTGAGACAATACTTCTTTTTTAAAAAAAATAAAAAAAATAAGATAATAGAAATACTTTCTTACTTTATGCAAATAATTACTCATTTTCTTGAGAAGAGGTGTGCCTAGTGCGTTAACATAAAAACAACCCCAATTATCATGAAACGTAGGGTGTAATAATAATATTAGCCTTAATATAGATCTATAAATTAAATAAAGTTGAACATAAAGACTTTATTATTCTCACGTTGTTCACACTTCACCAAAAAGTCTTCTACCACTAAACAAAAAGACTTGGTAATTACAAGAAAGAAAAAGACGTGTTATAATTAATGTATTTATTGTTGGGTGGGTTTTGGCCATTTTATAATACTTTATATTAGTTTATTAGGATCACATGGTACGTTACAAAAGGTAGTGGTTGAGCAAAAATAAAAAATAAAGAAGATAATATAGCATAAGTATTATTTTTATTTCTTCTTCCTTTTGTTTTTTGAGACTTTTTCATTGTTTGTTGACCCATTCTTTTTCTCTTTATCCTTTTTTTTGTTGTTTTCTTGGATCTTTTCCATGCCTCACCCCATGTGAAATGTTACACATAGTTTTGTATGTATTGACATGTCCAGACTTTGAAGTGGGGTTTGCCTTTTAATTGAAAGCATCTCTACTTCTATATGTGTTCTTTGTACGTGGTCATTTGTTTATATATTGGATGCATCATGCATGTATAGGTATGGGTTTTAATCGTCAGCGATCAAGTAAAGTTATCTGCATATTTGACTTAAGCACCTTGATCTATTCTTGTGTCTATTGAACCCCTACGACTATTCCCCTCCCCCATTTCCACCATCTCTTTACACATAAGATTGGTCCACACTCCACTCCAGAAGGTTAAAGTTTATGGATTGTATCTTTAGTTTTCAACTTAGGGTACTTATATAAAATTTGAATAAGTAGACACGCATATCCTATACATTGCTTGACATATGTCGTCTTACATGGCATAATATTGAACTGTTCGAGTATATCTCACCCAAATTGTCAGGTAGGATACGTATGTTTATTTGTTCAACTAATTTATTTAAGTTTAAGTGTTTACTTACATATACTCAAAGTTTGAGGGCATTGATTCTTTTTAAAGAAAGTTAAAAAGACATATTTATGTATTGTGTCAATATTTTATTTAAATGAATTTGCATTGTCATTAGTGATACTATTTAAATGATAATATATATGTGTTGTGACTATTTATGAATGTTTAGATGGTTTATGTTTTCACAATCTGTGATATCGTACTAAGACAACCTAATTTATGTTCTTTACAATTAAATAGAGAAAAATGACTTTTTCAAAATTTTTATATGTAAAATTAAAGATCTTTTGTAAAACTAACACAAAACCAAAAAATTTGGAAGTAACGAAAAAATCAATTTAGCATTCTGATCAAGTCTTATTTATTATATTACCTAGTTCAAATTTATTACGTTCAGTTTTAGTTGTAAAGACTCTGATTACTTTTGAAGTTTGATATATTAATAGAACACCAAATTAGTGTGTGGAATGAAAAAAAAAAGAAAAAAAGGTTTGCTTACAAATTGTTATAAAACTATAGAATAAGAAGAAGAAACTAGAGAGAAAAGAAGAGAAGACTTATTATTTCTCTTGATGAATGAATTTACAATGAAGAGGAACACTCTATTTATAGGAGAAATCTAACTTGGTCCTCAAGTAGTAGGACTCTTTAATCATATCCTAAAAGGACTCCACATGATAGACATTCACTATAATACAAATACTTTATAACACTCCCCCTGAATGTCTAATTCATAGATGATGTGCCTCGTCAAAAACCTTACTAAAAAAAACTTTAAGAAAAGAAAAACTCTAGTAAAGGAAAAGAGTACACATATCTATTCATACGCATCTAGGCTGCCTCATTAAAAACCTTACAAGGAAAACCCAGTGGGACAAAACCTCGTAAGGGAAAAAGAGTACAACGCGTATTCACTCCCCCTAATGAGAACATTAATCCAGAGACTTGAATCTTCGCATTCCAAGCTTGTGCACCATCTTCTAGAAAGTTGCAGTTGGTAGAGACTTGGTAAATAGATCAGCCACATTGTCACTTGAACGAATCTGTTGCACATTTATATCACCATTCTTTTGAAGTTCATGTGTATAGAAAAGCTTCGGTGAAATGTGCTTTGTTCTATCTCCTTTTATGAATCCTCCCTTAAGTTGTGCTATGCATGCTGCATTATCTTCATATAAAGTGGTGGGTACTTATCACATTTCAAACCACATTTCTCTCGAATGAGATGTATCATAGACCTTAACCATACACATTATCTACTTGCTTCATGAATAGCTATTATTTCAGCATGATTAGATGAAGTGGCTACGATGGACTGCTTTGTAGATCTCCAAGATATGGCAGTCCCCCACATATAAACACATAGCCTGTTTGGGATCGAGCTTTGTGTGGATCAGATAAATATCCTGCATCAGCATAACCAACAAAATTTGGGCTACAATTAACAGAATAAAATAAGCCCATATCAGTTGTCCCTTTAAGATATCGCAAAATGTGTTTGATCCCATTCCAATGTCTCCTAGTAGGAGTAGAACTATACCTTGCTAACAAGTTAACAGCAAAAGCTATATCAGGCCTTGTAGTGTTAGCAAGATACATTAGTGCACCAATTGCACTAAGATATGGTACTTCAGAACCAAGAATTTCTTCATCCTTTTCTTGAGGTCGGAATGGATCCTTATTCACATCAAGTGAACGAACAACCATCGGAGTACTTAATGGATGCGCTTCATCCATACAAAATCTTTTCAACACTTTTTCTGTATAGGCAGATTGATGAACAAAAATACCATTTGTCAAATGCTCAATTTGCAAACCAAGACATAATTTTGTTCTTCCCAGATCTTTCATCTCAAATTTATTCTTTAAATAATCAATTGCCTTTTGAAGCTCTATTGGAGTTCCAATAAGATTTATGTCATCAACATAAACAGCAAGTACAACAAATTCCGATATTGTTTTCTTTATAAAGACACATGGACAAATTGCATCATTTGTATAACCTTCTTTAATTAAATACTCACTAAGACGGTTATACCACATGCGCCCAGATTGCTTCAAACCATATAATGATCTTTGCAATTTAATTGAATACATTTCTCGAGATTTTAAATTACATGATTTAGGTATCACAAATCCTTCAGGAATTTTCATGTATATCTCATTATCAAGTGATCCATAAAGGTAGGCTGTAACCACATCCATCAAATGCATTTCAAGTTGCTCATGGACTGTGAAACTAATGAGATAACGCAATGTTATTGCATCCATAACGGGTGAGTATGTCTCTTCATAGTCGACACCAGGCCTTTGAGAAAATCCTTGTGCCACAAGGCGTTCTTTATACCTTTGTACTTCATTTTTCTCATTTCTTTTTCGCACAAAAATCCATTTGTAACCAACAGGTTTAATACCATTAGGTGTTTGAACTATAGGTCCAAAAACTTCACGCTTGGCAAGTGAATTCAACTCTGATTGAATTGCTTCTTGCCATTTTGGCCAATCATTTCGTTGTCGACATTCTATTACAGATTGAGGTTCATGATCCTCATCATCTTGCATGATATTTGTTGCAACATTATATGCAAAGACATAATCAACTACTATTTCTGATCGATTCATATTAGTTTCAACATCTCTTAAATTTATGGATAGTTCATTATTTCTTTGAGTTTCAAGTTCATTGATTCTTTCATGAATATCTGACTTATTCAAATTTTGAACTTCCATATGAGATTCTTTCATAGTGTCATCTTGACATTTAATCTTTCTTTTTCTAGGATTTTGATCCTTAGACCCCAATGGTCTACCACGCTTTAGGTGTGTTTTTGACTCATTAGCTATGACACTAGTGGATGGTCCTTTAGGGACATCAATTCGAATTGGGACATTCTCTGCAGGAATATGTGATTTAGTAATCCTTTTCAAATCTGTAAATGCGTCTGGCATTTGATTTGCAATTTTCTGCAGATGAATAATCTTTTGTACTTCTTGTTCGCAAGTAGAAGAATATGGATCAAGATGAGACAATGATAAATTTTTCCACAAAATTTCTCGTTTTATTTCACTATTCTCTCCCCCTAATTTTGGGAAAACTGTCTCATCAAACCGACAATCTGCAAATCTAGCAGTAAACATGTCTCCAATCAATGGTTCAAGATAGCGAATAATGGAGGGTGACTCAAACCCAACATATATTCCTAACCTTCTTTGAGAGCCCATCTTAGTGCGGTTTGGTGGTGCCACAGGCACATATACAGCACTTCCAAAAATTCTTAGATGGGATATATTAGGTTCTTGACCCATAACCAATTGCAATGGAGAAACCTTATGATAACTTGTCGGTCTGAGACGAATAAGTGTTGCAGCATGCAAGATTGCATGTCCCCACACAGAAGTGGGCAACTTAGTTTTCATAAGCAATGGTCTTGCTATTAATTGCAAACGTTTAATTAATGATTCAGCGAGACCATTCTGAGTATGAACATGAGCAACGGAGTGTTCAACTCTTATCCCAATCGCTAAACAATAATCATTAAATGATTGGGATGAAAACTCTGCAGCATTATCAAGACGAATGGACTTAATCTGATTGTCAGGAAAGTGTGCCCTTAACCTTATTATTTGTGCCAATAATTTTGCAAATGCCAAGTTACGAGATGACAATAGGCACACATGAGACCATCTAGAAGAAGCATCTATTAGAACCATAAAATATCTAAATAACCCACTAGGTGGGTGAATAGGTCCACAAATATCCCCATGTATACGTTCCAAGAACGCAGGGGACTCAATCTTAACTTTCATTGGTGATGGTCTCACAATTAACTTGCCTTGATAACAAGCAGTACAAGAAAATTCACCATTTAAAAGAACTTTTAGGTCTTTTAGTGGATGTCCATTCGAATTTTCTATAATTCGTCTCATCATTATTGACCCAGGATGTCCTAGACGATCGTGCCAAAGTACAAATGTATTGGAATCAGTAAACTTCTTATTTACTATAAATTGTGCCTCAATTGCACTAATTTTTGTCCAATACAAGCCAGAAGATAGAGCAGGGAACTTTTCTATAACACATGTCTGCCCAGAGACATACTTGGTGATACCAAGATATTCAAGATTTATTTCATCCATTGATTGGATATGATAACCATTTTCATGGATATCTTTAAAACTCAACAAGTTTCTCTTAGATTTTGGAGAAAACATAGCATTATTAATGATGAGTTTAGTTCCCTTGGGCAAAATTACAATGGCTCTTCCAAAACCCTCAATCATATTAGTACTACCAAAAATCGTAGTAACATTAATTTTACTCATACTTAAATGAGAAAAATATTTCTTATTTTTGAATATCGTATGTGTTGTACCAGAATCAATCAAACAAATATCTTCATATTTCGATAATATGTTCTTAGAATTATCCATATCTTCACATGAAATGACATACACAAAATAAATATATATTAAGTATTAGTGTTGTCAAAAGGGTACAATACATTTAAAGGAATAAATTAATGATTAAATATTAGAAATTGAGCCTTAATTTATTGTTTCCTCTAAGTCAAAAACAAGTTGTTAGGAAAATAAAATAAACCATTATTTAATCCTAGTTAATAACAGACTGCATGTTTTTAACATTAGATCAAGTTAAAGACCTAATATAATACAAACACGTGATAAAGTTTAATATTTGACTAACTCTATCATATTAGAATCATATAAATAAATCAATGAAAAATATATATTATTTTATTAAGAATTAAGGAACAAGCTAATGAACGACTAAACTAATTTAAAATACTAATATTCATGCAAACAACTATCATTACATGAAATTTATTAATGAATACTACAAAAAAAAAAATATCACTCTTCCATGTTCACAGAACCATCACCAATTAAGTGATCTATTTTTCCTTCAGGATGTGCGAAGAAATCTGCTACATCCAAGTGCGTGATGTCAACTTGATTTTCAGAGATAAAATTTGCCTCAGGATTTTTCTCTTTCTTCTTTAGTGATTCTTGATAAAGCTCAACCAAGTGTTTGGGAGTACGACAATCACGTGCATAATGACCTCTTCCACCACATCGAAAACAACCTTCCCTAGTTGCTTCACGTTTCTCATCCTTTCTTTTTTCCTTTTTATTTGATGAATGATTAATGCCAAGATTAGAATTACGTTCTTGACCATAATCACGACCACGTCCACGTCCACGTCCACGACCACGACCACGTCCACGACCACGAGGAGCGCGACCTTTTCCACGCCTAGCATGGTGGGCGTACGCCTCATTCACTTCAGGAAGTGGTTCAGATCCAGTAGGTCGATTCTCATGATTTTTCAATAATAAATCATTATTTTGCTCAGCCACAAGAAGATGAGAAATTAGTGCAGAATACTTTTTGAAACCTTTCTCTCGATATTGTTGCTGCAAGAGCACATTCGAGGCATGGAAAGTGGAGAACGTCTTTTCCATCATATCAATCTCACTAACTGTTTCTCCACATAATTTCAATTGAGAAGTGATTCTGAACATGACAGAATTATACTCATGTATAGACTTAAAGTCTTGTAGCCTTAGATGCATCCAATCATATCGTGCCTTTGGATGTATGACCATCTTCAAGTGGTCAAATCTTTCTTTTAGGTTTTTCCACAAAACAAGTGGATCCTTAACTGTCAGATATTCGATTTTCAGAATCTCGTCAAGATGGTGACGCAAGAATATCATTGCTCGTGCACAGTTTTGATTTGATGCCTTATTTTCTTCTTTTATGGTTCTCCAAGACCCATTGCATCAAGGTGGATTTCAGCATCCAACACCCATGAGAGGTAGTTCCTGCCCGAACTTTGGAGGGCAGTGAACTCTAGTTTTGTAAGATTGGCCATTAGAATTAAAAACAAAAGAATAAATAATACCTTTATTAATTCTTCAAATCTAACCTTCACTTTTGAGAAATTAGAGTCTCGTGCTGATAACGTGTTATAAAACTATAGAATAAGAAGAAGAAACTAGAGAGAAAAGAAGAGAAGACTTATTATTTCTCTTGATGAATGAATTTACAATGAAGAGGAACACTCTATTTATAGGAGAAATCTAACTTGGTCCTCAAGTAGTAGGACTCTTTAATCATATCCTAAAAGGACTCCACATGATAGACATTCACTATAATACAAATACTTTATAACACAAATCATTATTTTTTTAATTTTATTTTTATAATATGAACATGACCACGCTTTAACCCCCACCCCAAGATATAAATAATCTCTTATGGTCGATCACGAAGAAAATAATCTTTTTTAAATGTCTAATGTAAAAATAAAATTTTCTTTAAAACAAAAAGATATAAAACTAGTTTTGCAAAAAGAATAAAACCAAATCTTCCCCAAGTTCATTGTTTAATTTATTTTTATTTTTAATTACTGTGACTATGGTATAGTATCCGAATTGAATTTTGAACCTGAAACCTTAAAATTCAATAACCATTAGGTCACCTTTAAAAATTCACTGTTTAGCTCAAACATAACACATGCCATTTTTCTTTCATGACCAACAAATCCACACGAGAAATCCATATGGACCAACCCTAAAAACCCACCACAAATTTTGAAACTTGGAGACGATGAAACCTGCCCTTCTCCACTTAAATATCAAGCTTAATTTGTATGACACGAGATTCGAACCACGTCACAAGTCCCTCTAGCCTTTACTACTTGAACAAAACCCTAATGGTCCTCTTCCTTTTCAGCATCAAGGTAATCAACGAAGGTTGTGCTTTGAACTCAAAAGACTCATTTCACAAATGCTAGCAAATAAAGAACAAAGAGAAAAATGCATATATGCAGAATGATTCACTGTGCGATAAGTCCTTTAAAAACATTTCAGTTCATGAAACATTCTAACATCTCCTGAAGCTGCTCATCCAAGTGAACTGCCATCGGACTAGCTGCCACACAAAATACAAGCTACATATTCATACATATGCTTCGGACACGAAAAACTAACGAGAAAAAGCATCCTATAAAACAAAGCCGGGAGAGCAGAAGCAGCAGGTGTTGCTATGCACTAGTAGTACATTGGTGGTTGAGTTGTAGCAGCAATACTACCATAACCACCATCGTAAATTGCTTGACTAGCAACGCCAATTCGCTGACCCTGGGAATGCATTAGAGCCTGAGAATGCATGAGAGCCTGTGAACCGCCCATCCTAGCCAAAGCAAGCTGCCGCTCATAGGCTGCAATATCAGTCACTGAAATACCAGGAATGTGTCCCACAGCTGGAGGAGGAAGAGGGGTAGAACTTGCTCCTGGCAGAGTAGGCTTGCTTCCCCATGAGCACTGTAATGAAAACACAAAATTATCGACACAGCACAAGACTACATTTAAATCTCAGAAAACAACTGTTAACTAATGAAAACATTTAGAGATGACTCCTCTGCTTCAATTTACTAGCATGCTCAAGAACAAGAGCCAATTGTGTGACCGTAAGCTCCATCCCTTCACATCGTCTTTTGCATTTTATCAAGTTATTACATAATGACCAAGTCAAATCCTTCTCCTAAAGTTTCCACTTCCGTCTTTTGCATCGTCATACACTATTCCTTTTTCTGCTGACAAAAGAGTTCTCACATAGAAAAACTATCTTCCAGCTCAGGTGGTGCTAATATCTACCAAGTATTATTAGAATACAAGTAACCTCGGACAAAGCCCATACGACCCTAGGAAAATGATATTACACATCCAGCAACTCCAAATGCCAAACATTAGGTTGTTTTACATTTCAAATCAAAACATCATCTGCAGAATCATCAAACTAACTTTCTACAACGAATAAAATATGAATATTCTTCTATGGAATAGGACCACACAAGGTGCTCTAGAAATACATAACCCCCCTCCCTTCGGTGCTTCTAAACTGTTGAACTAACATTTTCATTAACTGCCAAAGAAATAACAAAGAACTTCAAATACCCACTCTACATAATTTGCCTCCAATCAGGCCTGAAGACATCAGAAATGGATAAGTCACAAGTCTGAGGAAAGCAAACTCTAAAATATTTCTTTATAGTTCAATAACTTTGTTTAGATTATTAAAACCAGGTAGTGTTACAGGAGTCGAGGTAAACACAGTCAAAACAGCTGAATTCTCATTTTTCACACATTACCTTAATAGGTTTACCAAAGAAGAATTGGGCATTTCCCAACTGAATAGCTTGAGCAGCTTCAGCATTGGTACTGTATCTCACAAACCCAAAACCTTTGTCCCGTTGAATACGGACATCTTCAATAACGCCAGCTCCAAGAGCATGAAAATGGCGATGGAGGTCAACTAAAGTGACCTGAAACACACATGGACATGAGAACCTCACACATAACTAAAATATCTGAAGACAATAACATAAACTGCAAATAAACTACTTCCTACTTCCACTGTATATTATTACTCTACGGCCGGTAAATCTCTTGCGTCCTAACTGCTACTTGATACTCATGCAGATGCCTACGGTCAAGGATTTGGGCTATAGTTCCATTGCTTGAATATAGATTTAAATTGAAGCTTAAAAAGCTTGTGAAGTATATCTCCACCAGTGGAACTTCTGATACAGCAGTTACATTTACCACTTACGTATTTCATGTTATTCACGAATGGTAATGTCTGCCCGGAAGAGAGCATGTGCAAATATGATAGCAGGGAACATAGGAGATTGTCACAAGGTATTTGATCAAAACTTGGGGGGCTGACCTAACGGAGGGTGGAGACATATCCCCACAACAATTAGTTACAAATTCAATAACAGAGTTCTGAGGTGTTACTGATACTCACTTCAGGAGAAAGGTTGCCAACATAAACAGTTGTATACTGGGGACTATTTTCTGGAGCATCTTCATTGGCCTTGTCATGACCATCATCTAGACAAAAACATAAATAGCATTAAGATTCTTCATTATGACGGTTAATTAAATAAAAGTAAGGCAACTAAAAAGTTCTAGTAAGCACTCCACATCAGTTGCAGAGTCTACATCACTTTGGCAAAAGAATGTACACATATAACACGATGACCCACTGAATATGGATGTGCTTGGATCAATACGCAAGAATAGTACATGACTGGTAAAGGTACTTGATATACTACAACTGAAAGTATAGTGTTGTTTCAACAAGCAGAAAATAGAAGCAACTATAAAATTTAAGAAAAACCAACCTGATGTTCCACTTGTCAACTCAACAACACTTTTCGCATCTGAACTCTGCTTTTCATCAATTCCTCCAGCGCCTTTTGTTGCCCAGTTGCAGCGGATTTGTCTGCTTCCTAACCACTTCCCTTTTGTTTTGAACCAAAAAGATCTCTATTTAGACTAGGAGATAAAACAATCAGGAAATGATGCAGCAATGTGGCATGAAACCAAGTTCTCATCCATTTGAAAATGATTTCTAGGAGAAAAAGAAAATGCCAAATCTTGTATTGCGAAAACATTGAGAATTATATAAATTGGCTGGTACACACCATTCTTTACATATATACTCTGCAAAAATAGTAAAAAACAGATTGAACTATAGCATGGAAGAGAACCTAATGAGACTAGATTGAGATGAAGACTGGAGGAGATGCAATGATCAGCAGTCTACTTAGCTCTGCGAGTGAAACACCAGCATAGAGAGTGACAGAATGTCTTTCAATGAAGCTACCCACACAAGAAAACAAGTCAATAATCTTAGTTTGTCCTATGCTATAGAATCCCAAATAGAACAAGAACACAAGCAGTAAGCAACCAAGATTTTTCCCAATAGAAGACTGGTGGGTAAAGTGCTCTATTAAGAATCAAATTCTCAATATTCAATTTAAAGACAGTATATAAAACCATGTTGAATGAGTGTATCAAAAAAAAAAAATAGACAGCTTGTTCATACCAGTCAACTCATTTATTGCACTTTGCGCCTCCTGCACAAAACATTCCAAAAGAAAAGATAAAAAGGTTGACATGGTTCATAGAAAAGCACAATGTATGCACTGCTAATTTTCTTCTTTTCCTATTTTTGGGTGGAATGCACACGAGAAGAAGCTTAATATCAAAGGGTTGATCAAAGCCATCTTAGTACCTGCTGATTACGGAAGGAAACAAATCCAAATCCCCTTGAACGGCCTGACTTTTGATCCCACATAACCTTTGCATCTCTGCAAGGAAAAACTTGGAAGTCATATCTGAGAGTACAATATATCTTTGAAAAATGAATGTCAGGGTTTGCAGGACTATAAATGATAGAGCTTACGAGCAGCTAGGGTAGACTGAAAAGCATGCATACAATGTGGCATCTGTAACCTCTGGACTGAGATCACCCACAAAAATGTTAAAGTGGCCTGTAATCCAGAGAAGACGGTATTGAGTTCTCAATGAAGTGCAAAACTAACAAGAAGATAGAAAATTCAGATATCTTATATACATACTTGAGGTATCCTCTCTCTGAGCACTAGTATATGCCCAGTTAACTTTTATAGGCTGTCCAAACCTGCATTTTACCAGTAAGGCTTACCACAGAGTAAATGCTGAACCCTTAAGCCAGAATATTGCAAGAAAATCCACTTACAAATTTCTTCCATTAAGAGTCACAATAGCAAGGGCTGCTGATCGGCGATCAAAGTAGTCGACAAAACCATACGACGACTGCATTGCAAGGAATCACCATATATTAGTCTCCTATCAAGAAATTTCAAACAAGTTATGTGACTTGAGATGAACGGCAAACTCACACATAAACATCAATCTAGAAAGTATCCAGGATTTCAGGACTATAACTGTGAAGACACAAAATATTCTGTGGAACTAACATCAATATTGCACTATACAAGACTTTTGGTAGACACCAAACCATCTTTCCTGACCCTTTCTCAGGTTCTAGAAGTGTAGCCCAACTTGTAAGAATCATGGAGTGACAGAAGGTGAAGACTATCATTGTGCATGATTAGTTTTGATGTGAAATACTTTTGCTTTAAAAGCTTAAATTATAATCATGAATAGATCCTCATCATATTAAATTGCTGCAATGTCGCAGCCACAACAAACTCCAAAGTCTGCAAGGTATTAACAAGTTAAAAGTTAAGGACTTACGTGGGAATTACCATTACAACCTTGTTATACTTCAATCTACAAAAGCTCAATGGTGATTCATCGTTTTTGAAGATTCACAGTTTTGACTGGCACCAATGCTATAAATACTTAAAGCAAACAGAGAATGCCTACACTCTAAATTTATGAAAGCTGATTCATGAGTTGAAGAACTAACAAGGCCGCCAGTGTTTCTAAGGCTAAAGACAAAGCCATGGTGCTCCAAGGTGAGAGCGATGCCTCGAGAAATAAAGTAAATGTCTTTCAAGGAGGTTACCACAATTCATTTCAAACAAGTATATGCATAAAGTTGAAAAGAAAACAGGAGAAAACAACAAAAGTTGGGCAATGACTGAACAGTGAAGAAATTGGAAATAGAAAATTGCGACTTTTTTTGAGATAAAGGTAACTTTAAATTGCAACTTATTTTTGTTTCCTTTCAATAGTTAATGGATTGTCGGAGTGAGAAATATTTCCTATTTGAAAATCACAAAGAGAAACCACTTCAACCACAACTATCCATAACCCTAAACGAGTTAAAACTAAACATGCTAGCTTGCCACTTCTCTCTCTCTATCTCCCTCCAAAAGTCCAAACAAGCACCAGTGAGGTGAACGCATTGATGAAATTCAGCCAAAATCGCATCTCAACTACTAAGGCATACATCTCATAAATTAATAGCACCCTCCATTGGGCAAGAGGCAATATGCCCTCACCCTCGAGATATGCATATGGCCTAACAAACATATCCGAAAGCACAGAGCCAGAATCATTAGCATAACCAGCTTCACCTGAAAAGCTTCTCCCTTAAACAAAACTCAAGAGAAATTCATGATTTTAATTTACTTTCTTCATTAAAGTGTTAACATGCTACACTAGTTAGAACTATGACATAAATCAATCATCTTCAGATAGGCATGTTTCAATTAACTCCAAGACTTGTCTGGTAAGAAAATGTTAAACATAAACCATAATAATGAGATCAGACCTTCTCTTTTTTAATGAGCTTGCATCCCTCAAGGGGGCCAGTACTTGAGAAGACCTCTTGAAGAAGTGGTTCCGTTACTTGGGGGTGGATGTTTCCAACGTACCTAGTTCGGATAACATTGAAAACCAGAAAGGTTATCAAAGATTAATTCAGAACATCATGCCCTCTTTAAATATATAGACAAGCATGTTTGATCAAGCGCAGTTTCATGCAGCTAAACATGCAGCGATCAAGTAATAAGAAACCATATAAAAGTATGCATTACATGAGCTTTTGTTCCAAGATACGATAGATAAAAGGAGGGAGTATCACTTTCAAGCAAAAGGCAACAATTAAAAGGAAAAAGGAAAGATAAAACAAAACTGGTTTTCAAATCAAAAGAATGGCCATGAGGCACTCACACACTGCGGCAAGTACTTGAATCAAATCCAGGAGGCAAATTTCCACTCAAGATAGGCTCTATCTGTAAACAAATACTATAAAAGGTCAATAAAAAACAAAAGAAAAAGGATCCCTATGTTTTCTTCAATCCCATGTAATAAAGTTGAATAGAGACTAGCTCAAGTCAATATAGGAGTATACCATGGCACTGTGAAAATTCACGAATACATTCTTTTTTATGACAATGGAACCCGCAGCCACTACCCAACTCGCAAAAGCTTTTGATTAGAAGGTACAAATGTGAATGAATGGAGGATTGAGGTGGCCATGACCCAATTCCACAGCCCATTTATCTCTCCCTTACCCAAATAACTTGGATTTTAAAAAAAAAAAATATCACCATGCCTAAACAGAGAAGACACCAAGATTTGTTCATTCCTTATTCTCAATACTTTCTATCTATATAGGAGTTCTAAGCAGACAAACTAAATAAAGGCTAAAACCGTTCAAAAACCAAACACCATTATTATAAACTTTTAATTCTTAATACTAGCTGAACTCAAGTCCAGTAATTTCAACTAGTTGCCTTTCAAAAAGGCACCATCTTTCCAATCACAACTCTACAAACTCAACCACAGTGACTTCACCATGTTCTAATCATTAACGCATATACATTTTTTTATTTTTGACATAAAGGTTAAATTTTTCAAAAGGGGATCCAAATTAGAAACAAAAAATAACAAAGACCCAAAATTTCAATTTTCAAGAAAACCACAATCAAGAGATGAAAAAGTACAAAAAGATTCCAGCTTTATCAAAACTTGAACATGGGTAAAATCCAAAAAGGCATAATAACAAGTCAAAACCAAATAAAGAAAAAAAGGAACCTGTGGGGGTGCAAGAAGAGCAGGATGATAAAGGGATTGCTGCATCAATGCTTGCTGCTGCTTCAGCCTCTGTTGCATCATCTTCTATGAATTTAATCTAATGTAAATATACAGGAGATACAAAGGGATGATTTTCAAGAAAGGAAAAATGAAGGA
Organism: Solanum peruvianum; assembly: GCA_027705065.1. NCBI lineage: Eukaryota > Viridiplantae > Streptophyta > Magnoliopsida > Solanales > Solanaceae > Solanum > Solanum peruvianum. Next base: position 58,451,019 of record JAKWJD010001761.1, read on the forward strand.
AGAAAAAAAAGAAAAAAGAAAAAAAAAAGAAAAGAAAAGAAAAAGAAACCCTTAGAGTGGTGCCACAAGTTGAAGACTGAAAGAGAAAGATGATGTTTTGCTACACTGCTATAGATCTTTATTTATTTATTTATTTATTTTTAGCAAAAACTGCTACACCCTTTTCTTTTTTCCTTTTCCTGCACCTGTTTTTTCTTTGTACTAAATTTTTTTTGAAAAAATTATCTATATACACACCTTTGTTTTTCATAATTTCTACTATTTTAAAATATTTTTAAAATTCCTTATTTTCCTCCAATTCTTAAGTCAGCAGATACATTACTCCTAACACAACAATCCACGTTTTCTTCCTATTTTGTCCTTAAATATCTCCCTTTTTTCACTCCCATAATCTGATCAGTTACATTATTGATCCCAATTTGAATTTCAAAAGGTTTCTCTCTCTCTAGTTACAATTGATTTCAATACTATTCTTCATTTTTTTAAGCTTCATCTTCTTCATCTTACATTAGTCGAATTAAATTCATCTGAGATTAACAATTCTAGTGCTTATGAAAACGACGTCGTTTCTAATTATTTTATCTGCCACTAATAACAACATTTCCTAATATTAATCTTATTTTTTTGTCGAGGTGAATTTTTTTAATTTATTTTTTGTGTGGGTGTACTTGAATATTCTTCCAATGGTACAGGGGTGTCAGAAAAAACTGATGGTCAACCCCAGATAAACAATATTAGTTCATCAAGTTGTAATGAGTATTAGATATAAATTTTTGATAGATGTTTGATATTTCCTTTGTTAGTTATTTCAAAAATCTGATATAATAATGGCAAGGTATTGTTCTCATATAGTCATGTATCATAAGTTTAAGTATTATCTAAATACATTAAATTCTAATTTTGTTCTCGTTTTGAACAGGTGTTATGAATGTATGAAGTTATAAAGTTCTCATTGTAGAATATGTTATAATTTGTAGAATCTTATATTATATACTATGATTAAACCTGATACATAATAATGAGTATGTGAAGTTTAATTAGTGTCATATATAAGTTTTTGATATATTTACACTTTATCAACTTAAAGTTAGTATCTACATCTGATAAACAATTAAAATACTTTATACTTGATATATGTATCATTGTGTATCATATTCAAATAAATGGGAACTAATTAAACCTGATACATAATAATGAGTATGTGAAGTTTAATTAGTGTCATATATAAGTTTTTGATACATTTACACTTTATCAAGTTAAAGTTAGTATCTATATCTAATACACAATTAAAATACTTTATACTTGCTATATGTATTATTTTGTATCAGATTCAAATAAATGTCAGTTTGTTACAATAAAACCTGAATTTAGTACATTAGTTGATATTTATGTTCAATGTATCAAAGACTAAAGTTCAAATTATATTATGGGTATAAACTGCAGAATAATGTATCATAGTCTAAATAGTTGAACAGATGATACGTAAATGTCATATTATGAATATATGATGTTACATTTTGTAGCAGATGCAAATATATGTCAGATTGTATACAACATCATTTGATATTAAGTATCAATTACTATTTATTATTATTAACTAACAACTAAGACCCAAGAGTCAATTCATAGCACTATCTCAAGACGATATGGTTAATGTTGAATATAGATTATTGCCCTAGATTATTTATCAGTTTTTTGACACTTTTTTTTAAAAAAAATATTGTTGTTTTTGAAATACACTAGCTCTAGTTGTAGAATTTTTTGTTTTTATTGTTTTAAGATATTTGTACTCATGTTTTAGAGTGTTTCTCTAAAAATCATTTATTTTGACTTTAACTTTCATTATTGTTAGATGTTATTTACAGTATGGATATTCGAATAAAATTAAGTATTAGGTTCATAAATGCATATAAATACACTATATTATTTTTTCTAATTAGTTTTAGCTAATTACTAATACATTTTAATACCTAACTAATGCAATGTGTTTATAACTTGACTGTTGATTCAATTATGTAACTTGATAACTTAGTTCTAGTTAGTTACGTATTGATTTATGCTGATACATTGAATAATTAATTGTAGTTACTTGCTAATTCATTCATATATCTATTGATAAATTAATTCTTAATCATTGTGATACATTTAATATACACTTTATTTAGTTTTATATACTACTTTTTCACAACCCTATTGTATAGGATACACCATTTCATTTAGAACATGATACATTATATAACAATATATTTAATTCTTATTAAGTGGTACCATCTCCACAAACACAATCTCTCGTACATTATTATCAAATATCTAATAATACATTATTTTAAACAGAAGTATATATGAAACACAATTTGTTACAAAAATAAACACAAAGTTCAAAATATTAACATTTTAATTTATTGTATCAGAATTTCACCTGATAATTAATTGTAATGTTCTATCAAGGTAAAAATGAAAAAAAAACAAAAAAATTAAAAATCTATAATTTCAAAATAATGTATCGAAAACACAATAGAATTCTAAAAAAATGTCAATCTTCTTTCCAAAAAAAGTACTAGTTCTTCAACTCTGATCTTCTTTTCCACTACTTTCGCCATCTGCGCTCACCTGAAAGTTAGAGAGACATCGCATATCAATCAACTCGTTTTAAAGTACATGATAGCCTAATGAAAACTAACTCCAGATACATAATAATTTATATATTGATGCATACCTTCATATATTGATAAAGAAATCTATATATTGATACATATAAAAAAATAAATTTTATATGTATCTAATACGTTATAGTAACAACACACTGACTCACATCTAGAAAATCCATTACATACACATCAAACTAGAATTGAATCAAGTTGAAATCAGTAGTGTATTACGATTTATATATGCTTATACAAATTCACAAAAAATGCAAATACATGATACTTTTTATCAACAACACACATCAACTCACAGATCTTCAAACTCACAACATGTACGTCAAAACTTTAATGTATCATGTTCCAGCCAGTAACGTATCATGACTTATCGATCAATAGACAAATTCATGAATGAAAAAACAATGATTAAAGCATACAAATATGTATTGGATACTTTTTGATATCAATCTTTTAACTCGAAACTCGAAGTTATGGCAAAGAAGCATAACTAATTTTGCCCAAGATAATTATAAAATAACAACTTTCAAATACCTTCATATTTGAGATCTTTCGTCACACTGGCAAGCAACCACCAACACAAAAATAAAGATATCAAGAAAGTTGTCAAAGAAATTCAGACCTGATCGTCAATCATAGTGAGATTTATGTAGAATTCGAAGAACTCAAAAGCTACGATTTTCTTTTTTTTTTCTCCCTTCGAGAGTGTCAGTCAAAATCAAAATATTCATCGTGTACCTTGTCAAATTTTCAACAAAAATTTTGAATCCTACTTGAAAAATTCTTTGTTGAAATAGGGGCAAAGATGAAAAGGGATTTTGAATTTTGAATAGATTGGTAATTTTAGGATTTAGTTTCTGTGATTGATAATAAAGAGGAATTGAATACCATAAATTATGGAATTTTAATATGATTTTCTGATTTGTTTTCCTTTTTAAGCGCAACAACCATATTTATAATGCATCACAATTAATGCACCCGGACAACCAATTATATACCCGGATGACATATAATTCAAGGGATTTTTGTAAAATAGAAAAAATAGGGATAGAAAGTATTAAATTTTACACTATGGGATTTATGTAAATTATATAATTTTTTTTGTATGTTCTAAAAAAAATATTTTAAGTAAATAAAATTTCTTATATGATTCTCACGTATTTTTAGTTGTCATTTTATTGTGATTTATAGTACTTTTTAGCTCTTACATTATTTTCAAACAATATATACAACTTTTTTTTTTGTTTCGATAAAAATAAGGGAGTCAACCAAATTTCATTATGTTTTTTAACTATTTCTAAAAATATCTTAAATTGTTAAATTGCATTTTTAAGCTTTTCTTTATGTAATTTTCAAATATATAACAAATTATAAATTAAAACGAAGAATTAAAGTTTTCAAATCATTATATTTTTATATTAAAATGTTCAAATATTTAAAACTCCGCATATATGCTCAAATTAATAGAAGGAAGCCAAACGATTTTAAAAAAAATATATATGAAAGCACAACAAATATATATTTATTTTTAATGAATGACTCCTTCCTTTTCGATATATATATGAATTTATTTTTATTTCATTTCAAAAAGAAAATAACTTCTGTTTTTTATAAGATATTTAAGATCACAAAATTAAAAAATATTTCAATACACAAAATATAATATACATATAAATTTTAATTTTAATTTTGATTGGTTTCTACCAAGTATTATACTTGATATATAATTATTAAGAGATAAATGTAATCATTGTTTATGTACTTTCATATAATAAATAGATATCACAATAACTCATAAAAAAATGAAGAAATAACAAAAATAAGGTAATACTAATAATGATAACTAAATATGTTTCTATAATTATTTAAGTTTCTTGTTATCATTCTTGGTAGATTTTTGCTTGCATGAAGTCATATTTTTACTTTTTATCATCATTCACTTCATATATGGAAAGATGTTTTTAGAAATATTTATTCTTGGTAGTTTTTTATTAGAAATGAAATTACATTTTTATTCTTGATCATCTTTAATACAAATATATCATCCTATTCATTTTTATTTGTAAAGTTAATTTTTAACATCTTTTTCTTTAATTTCAATCTAATATATATTATTAATTTTATCACACTAATTTATTTTCAAGTATATTAATTAGAGGCAAAATAAAGATTGATATAATTAATTCATGGTATTTTTATATAAAAAGTAGACTTTTTTTTATAAGCATAACGGATATCACAATAACTCACAAAAGAAAAGAAAAAGAAAGTGAAGTAATAACAAAATAAGTTAATGGTAATAACAATAACTTAAGATGCTTCTAGAATTATCTAATTTTTTTGTTATCATTTTTGTTAGATTTTTGTTAGCGTGAAATTACAATTTTACCCTTGATCATTTTTCACTTCATTTATAGAAAGATAATTCTAGAATTATTTATTCTCTTTCTTAGTAGATTTTTATTAGCATAAAATTACATTTTTGTCCTTGATAATCCTCCCAAATCATTCTTCTATATAATAGAAATACTTGCAATTATTAAGACTATTGTGGGCCAAAGTCTATTCTGATTAACTAAAATATTATATTTTCACATTTTTTTACTATAAAATTCTTATTTGATTTTATAAATCTGATCCTCAAATATTTTTAAGTTTGATAGTCTTTGATTTTCTATTCACAAAATTTTAATTTTTTTCAATTTCAATATGTGTCCTAATTTTGAATTTTAAAAAATTAAAACTTCAAAATTTATGGCTAAATAGAAAAAAATAGACCATTTGGGCCAAGTCTAAAGATAAAGTAGCAATTAATTTGGGCCTTTCTGAAAATTAGATGCTAGTTTAAGTTTATGGATATAAAGTACAAAAATTAAAACAATTTGGGTGTTTATTACATTTTATTTCAAAAGTTTTTTCAAATTATAATAATTTCAGATTTTCAAAACTTGCAAATGCATTACTTCTTTGTCCGATACATAGCAAATGAAACATGAGTTATGTATCAGATACATAGCTACATATCAAATAAATAATTATAAATCAGATTCATATTAATTTTATCTTTGAAATAACTGGGGTTGTGATCAGCAATAAAATTTGAATCTAATGCATCATACACAATACAAAATTGTAATATATCTAATAGAGGTGTGGTTATGTATCTGAATGTTAAAGAGAAAGAAAGAAAAAAGGAGACCACTTTGAGCCTTTGCTTTGATTTTACTTTTCTTTTTTCTTGGATAGTGATATTTTAACCTAAGGCACTAATTTTGACATATAGAGATTTTATAAGTGGTTTAGATCTGAAATTCAGTTGAGTAAGTTGAATCCAATTGAATCAAGCTTTAATCAATCTTTTTATAATCTTGAATCAAATTGAGTTTAATCCACATTAATCAAGTTTGTTAGAAGATAATTAAGCTTGAGTTGAGTTGTACCAGATTTTTTAATGTTTAAATCTATATAGTATGGTATAGTGTCGATAAAATGAGCTCATATTTTGGTGATCCACTTAAACCGCTCATATTTTAATGGGTGGGTGAGTGATTTTTCTCATGGGTAAAAATATGGTTCAATATGGGCAAAACTATGAGTAAAATATGAATTAGCCAAGTGGGTTAAGCTTCTAACTTTTATTCACTCAAAATTCATGATATCACCAAAAATAGTGTAATTTCTCTTCCTTTTTGTGTTATTTTACAAAACTAACTATTCTTCTCTCTAATTGAAAAGGTGAAGTCTTTGACCCTCCAAAAATATATAATTTAAATGTACATTTCTTTTATTAATTATAATTAAATTTTTTTTATTTAATTTTATATTGGATAATCAATAATAGTGTGAAATAAGCAAACATGTATTAGTATTGCCATTGCTTAAAGTGGATTAAGCATGTTTTAGTCCTAAAAAGAGACTAAAGTATCTTCTCTATATTGAATTCTTAAGTAAAGTATTATTCATTAATGAAAATGTGGATAAAATATGGGTAAACTAATATTGTACCCAACTCATTTATTACCCAATCAATTCAACCTGCCCACATTGACCCAACCCGCCCATTAGCCACCACTAATTTAGTACAACTAAAAATAATTAAAATATTAGGGGTCGTTTGGTACAAAGATTAATAATGCTGGGATTAGTAATGCATGGATTAATAGCGCATGGATTAATAATGCAAGAATTATTTTTACCAAGTGTTTGGTTTATTGTTTCACACCATCTTGTGTTTGGATTAAAACTCTATAAAAAAAAACTTCTTTCCAATTATAACCTTAAATTATTATGCATTGGGTTAAGGCAAATCATTGCCGGACAATATTTTTTTTATGACCTTCTACCTAGCTATGAAAAGAACAATTTTATTGTCATGTTTGCTTTTTTTTTCCCTTAAATTATTTGATGATAAATAATTGTCATATCTTAGTAAATTGATCATTTACAAATGTCAATGTTCAATTTAAAAAAAGATAAACTATCAACTTTTAAAATTGAAAATGGTAAACAATAGTAAAATTAAATAAACCATCTACATTTTCGTAATTGCAAGTTGTAATTTCAATATGTATTCAATTTTATAAATTGTTCAAAATACAAAATATTAGAAAACAGAACAAACATTTTAATTATTTTGTTTATTTTCTTGATTTTATGTTTTATCGTTGTGCAAGTAAATTTATTTAAATAAATTAGCCTACAAATTATTTAGAGAGAGTTGTTTGTTACAAATTATTCTCTCTAAATAATTTATAAGGTAATTTATTTAAATAAATTTACAAACACAATCATAAAACATAAAATCAAGAAAATAAACAAAATAATTAAAGTGTTTTGAAAGATATTTTTATCTTTAGTAGACTTATTCCATAGTATTATATCTCATGTATTGCTAATATCTTCAAATAGCAGATATTAATAATATATCATATAATACCATGTAGGAGATATAACTAATCCATGATATGGATCCAATTTTCAATTAAATATAATATTAAATAATATCATCTATAATACATAAACTATATGTTTTAGTGTGGCTTACCAAACGACCCGCTAATGGAAGAGGGTCAAAATGTCCCTCCACTTCTTGGGATAAAAGAATGTCCTCCTTCTCGTGCCCTAACATTAATTTCTGGCTTAAAATTGTCCTTTATTAATGACATAATTGTTATGGGTCCAGCTCATTTGATATAGTTTTTTTTTATAAGTGAAAGCCCATATATTTTGGGCTTTGTTTACTTCTTCTAGAGGTCTTTTGGGGGAGCTGCTGTCTGGCTAAGCAGTCTGTTTTTGATGTGAAAAATTAGCAGAAAAAACGGAGAGAGAGTGTGGGAGATAGAGAGAGAACAAATTTTGAGAGAGGGTTTGAGAGAAAAGGTTGCTGGTTTTTCTGGACAGCGAGACTAAATTTCAGGTTTACGGAGATCCGACCGTTGGATCGTACTGAAATTTTCACAGCTGGTTCACAACACATAGCACTACATCTTGACCGTTCAGATCGTCAATCGGAGTTCTTGATCATCTGTTATTGCAGCTGGTGTAATCTGCGTTTTTGGGTGATATTTCTCAATTTCTCTTCTCTTTTGTGTTAACTCTTATGTATGTTGTTGTTGGTGGGCTGTGACATCCTTGTAGACTGATTTGGGTGTTTTTACCCTCAATTTGCATAATAAGAGAAGAAGAAGGGTGGACTCCTATAAGTCCCGTGGTTTTTATCCTTCATACCGAAGGGATTTTCCACGTATAAATCTTGTGTGTCACTTGCATATTTATAATTCATATTTGCTTGTGATTTAATTGATGTGTTGCTGATTTGAGCTTGGTTAATATAGTGGTGAATTTCTTTTGGTAAATTGGTGAAGTATATTTGGTTGATTGTCTTGAAGTCGATCCTTGTAGGTGTAGTATCCTACTTGTGTTGTTTTGTGCCTCCCCCTACATTTGGTATCAAGAGCGTAGTGTTAAACCATAGACATGGAGCATGGAAATAACTCTATGGTTAAACTGACATCAACCAATTATTCCATTTGGCGTCCGATGATGGAAGATTTGCTATATTGCAAGGATTTGTTTGATCCAATTGATGTGGATAAAACAAAGAAAGATGACCAACCCACTAAGCCAGAGAAGATGATAGAAAAAGAATGGGAAAAGCTGAAGAGAAAGACCTTGGGGACAATCAGACAGTGGATTGATATTAGCATATTCAATCATGTATCCCAGGAGACTGAGCCGCTTGAACTATGGAGAAAATTGGAGGGTCTTTATGAGAGGAAGACCGCTCATAACAAGGCATCGTTGATTAAGAGGCTTGTTAATCTCAAGTTGAAGCCAGGGAAGTCTGTTTCTGAGCATCTTAGCGACTTTCAAGATATTATTAATAAGTTGACTGTTATGAAAATTGTTCTTGATGATGAGTTGCAGGCTTTATTCCTCTTGAGTTCTTTGCCAGACAGTTGGGAAACTTTGGTTGTGTCCATCAGCAACTCAGCTCCAGATGGTACGCTTTCATTGGATGTCATCAAAGAGAGCATGTTCAATGAAGAGCTTAGAAGAAAGGAGATGGGTGTTGATATTTCGCAGGCACTTGTGGTAGAGAATAGAGGAAGAAGCAAGAGTAGAGGTCCCAAAGGGCGTGGCAAGTCAAAGTATAGGTCAAAGTCCAAGGATGGGAGAGAACCTACGATATGTCACTATTGTAGCAAGCCTGGCCACATTCAAAAGTTTTGCTACAAGTTGAAAAGAGACCAGCAAAATAAGAAAAATGACCATCATAAAGAGGGTGATGACAAGAATACAGCTGCTACAACTTCTAGTTCTGATGATCGTGTTTCTTTGATATGTGCTATTGGAGAGTGTTGTCATGTTGATAGTTCTAACACTGAATGGCTTATTGATACAGGAGCTTCCTATCATTGTGTTCCTAATAAGGAGTACTTTATTGACTACCGAGCTTGAGATTTTGGTAGTGTGAAGATGGGGAACCAGAGCTCAGCAAGTATTGTTGGCATTGGAGATATTCGAGTCCAAACCAATGTTGGGTGCTATTTGACGTTGAGAGATGTTTGCCACATTCCAGATTTACGCCTCAATTTATTGTCTGCTAACGTACTTGATGAAGAGGGTTACAAGCACATTTTTGGTGAGGGTAAATGGAAATTGACTAAGGGTTCCTTGACTGTTGCTCGTGGCAAGCTTTGTTGCACATTGTATAAGACACATTTGAAAGTGTGTAGTGGTGAGTTGAATGCTATTGAGGAGAAAACTTCTCCTAACTTATGGCACCGAAGATTGGGGCATGTTAGTGAGAAGGGTATAAAGCTGTTGGCCGGTAAGTCTCTTATTCCTGCTGATTTTACTATTTCACTTGACCCTTGTGATCATTGTTTAGCAGGAAAGCAACACAGAGTTTCTTTTCCGAGGACATCTACAAGAAAGAAAGTGAAGTTAGAGTTGGTTTACTCTGATGTGTGTGGTCCCATAGAGGTGGAATCACTTGGTGGTAACAAATACTTTGTTACTTTTATTGATGATGCTACTCGGAGAACTTGGGTTTATATGATGAAGCACAAAAGTGAGGTGTTCGGTATCTTCCAGAAGTTTCATGCAATGGTTGAAAGGGAGACAGATTGCAAACTGAAGCGTCTTCGAACTGATAATGGAGGTGAATACACTTCAAATGAGTTTAAAGCATATTGCTCAAGATATGGCATTCGACATGAGAGAACAGAACCGGGTACCCCACAACACAATGGCGTTGCCGAGAGGATGAACAGAACCATTATTGAGAAAGTGAGATGCATGCTTAGAATGTCCAATCTTCCTAAGTCATTTTGGGGTGAAACAGTTGGAACTGTTTGATAAATAGAGCACCATCAGTTCCTTTAGAGTTTGATATTCCCGAGAGAGTTTGGTTTGGGAAAGACCCCTCCTATTCTCACTTGAGGGTGTTTGGATGCAAGGCTTTTATGCATGTGCCGAAGGAACATAGATTGAAGCTTGATTTCAAGACTTCTCCTTGTGTGTTTGTTGGATATGGTGATGAAGAGTTTGGTTACAGACTTTATGATCCAGCAAAGCAAAAAGTTGTGAGAAGTAGAGATGTTGTCTTTTATGAACACGAGATGGGTTTTCATCTCTTGGGTGCTGATAAGACTTATTATTCTAATTTCTCTCATGATGTTATTGATATGCCCATGCCTCATGTTTCTGCTGCAGATGATCAATTAACAGGTGATGCTCCAGAGGATGGTCATGAAATTGCTCATGAACATGACCATATTGAAGAGGTACAACCTGATGCTGTTGTACCACAACCTGATGATGAAGCTGTAGATGTTCAACACGGAGAGTCTTCTAATCAGGGGGAGAAATCCAGCCCACAGGTAGAAGAGCCAACACTTAGAAAATCGACCAGAGTTCGTCAACCTTCAAGACTTTATCCAAGTTCAAAATACATCCTAATCACTGATGAGGGGGAGCCTGAAAGCCTTTAAGAGGTCTTGTCACATTCAGACAAAGACCATTGGCTCAAGGCTATGCAAGAGGAGATGGATTCTTTGAAGAAGAATGAAACCTATGACTTGGTGAAGCCTCCAAAAGGGAAGAAAGTCTTGAAGAACAGGTGGTTGTTTAAGAACAAGAAAGTTGACAACAAGCTAGTGAAGCGGAAGGCAAGATTAGTGGTGAAGGGATGCCATCAGAAAAAGGGCATCGACTTCGATGAGATTTTTGCACCAGTGGTGAAGATGACTTCCATTCGTATGATTTTGGGACTAGCTGCCTGTTTGAATCTTGAACTTGAACAACTTGATGTTAAAACTGCTTTCTTACATGGTGATTTGCATGAGGAGATTTACATGGAGCAGCCGGAAGGATTTGAAGTTAAGGGAAAAGAGAATTTTGTTTGCAAGTTGAAAAAGAGTCTCTATGGACTCAAGCAAGCACCAAGGCAATGGTATCACAAGTTTGATTCTTTCATGAGTAGTAATGAGTACAAGCGGACTACTGCAGATCCTTGTGTGTATTTTAGAAAATTCTCTGAAGGTAACTTCATTATCCTTTGCTTGTATGTTGATGATATGTTGATTGTGGGACAAGATGTTGAGATGATTTGCAGGTTGAAAGAGGATTTGTCAAAGTCCTTTGATATGAAAGATTTGGGTCCTGCGAAGCAAATTCTTGGTATGGAAATTGTTCGTGATAGAAAAGCTGGTAAGCTTTGGTTGTCACAAGAAAAATATATTGAACGGGTGCTTGAAAGGTTCAATATGAAGAATGCCAAGCCAGTTAATACACCACTTGCAGCCCATTTCAAGTTGAGCAAGCGTTGTTGTCCTATAACCGATAAAGAAAAGGAAAGTATGTCTCATATTCCTTACTCCTCTGCTGTTGGTTCATTGATGTATGCCATGGTGTGTACAAGACCGGATATAGCACATGCTGTTGGATTGGTTAGCAGATACTTGGCAAATCCGAGCAAGGTTCATTGGGAAGCTGTAAAGTGGATCTTAAGATATTTGCGAGGCACATCAAATCTGAGTTTGTGTTTTGGAGGTGGTGAGCCTATTCTTGAGGGATTTACGGATGCTGACATGGCTGGAGATCTTGATAACCGGAAGTCTACCTCGGGTTACTTGTTCAAATTTGCAGGGGGAGCCATTTCATGGCAATCCAAGCTACAGAAGTGTGTAGCGTTGTCTACAACCGAGGCAGAATATATAGCAGCAGTGGAAGCAAGCAAAGAAATGCTTTGGTTAAAGCGTTTCCTTCAAGAGTTAGGTTTGAAGCAAAGCGAGTATGTTGTGTTTTGTGATAGTCAAAGTGCTATGGACTTGAGCAAAAACAGCATGTACCATGCTCGCACAAAGCATATTGATGTGAGATATCATTGGTTGCGTGTTGTCATTGATGAGCAACTAATGAAGTTGAAGAAGATTCACACCAACAAGAATGGTGCTGATATGTTGACAAAGGTGGTCCCTCGAAGCAAGCTTGAATTTTGTTCCAAGCTTGCAGGTATGTCTTCTTGATGACCTCTTATGTTTGGTCTCCCCGAACTGGGCTGGAGGGGGAGATTGTTATGGGTCCAGCCCATTTGATATAGTTTTTTTTTATAAGTGAAAGCCCATATATTTTGGGCTTTGTTTACTTCTTCTAGAGGTCTTTTGGGGGAGCTGCTGTCTGGCTAAGCAGTCTGTTTTTGATGTGAAAAATTAGCAGAAAAAACGGAGAGAGAGTGTGGGAGATAGAGAGAGAACAAATTTTGAGAGAGGGTTTGAGAGAAAAGGTTGCTGGTTTTTCTGGACAGCGAGACTACATTTCAGTTTTACGGAGATCCGACCGTTGGATCGTACTGAAATTTTCACAGCTGGTTCACAACACATAACACTACATCTTGACCGTTCAGATCGTCAATTGGAGTTCTTGATCGTCTGTTATTGCAGCTGGTGTAATCTGCATTTTTGGGTGATATTTCTCAATTTCTCTTCTCTTTTGTGTTAACTCTTATGTATGTTGTTGTTGGTGGGCTGTGACATCCTTGTAGACTGATTTGGGTGTTTTTACCCTCAATTTGCATAATAAGAGAAGAAGAAGGGTGGACTCCTATAAGTCCCGTGGTTTTTATCCTTCATACCGAGGGATTTTCCACGTATAAATCTTGTGTGTCACTTGCATATTTATAATTCATATTTGCTTGTGATTTAATTGATGTGTTGCTGATTTGAGCTTGGTTAATATAGTGGTGAATTTCTTTTGGTAAATTGGTGAAGTATATTTGGTTGATTGTCTTGAAGTCGATCCTTGTAGGTGTAGTATCCTACTTGTGTTGTTTTGTGCCTCCCCCTACAATAATTATATAACATTTAATTATTTTTTCATTTAACATGACTTCTTTATTTATTGATTCACATAACACCTTAATCCAATCCGAATGATACACAAAACAAATAAGCTTAAGAAATATTAAGATTTTAAGACAAGTTTATATCAAATCTTATGAAACTCTTCCTTTTCGTATTGTCACGGTGTCGTGTTTAATAAATTTTTTTTTGTGCTCGATATACTTGCTAATTTTTCTATAGAAAAAAACAATTATTTATGATAAAATATATTTTTTATTATTTTATTCTCTTTTATCCCATTTAGAAGAAATCCAGAAGACTTGTTTTATTTTCTTCCGGTCTCTATGCTAATATTCACATTGTTTTATTCTTATTCTTTGAACTCCTTTTACACTCTCTTCTTTAAATGTTTGATAAGTTGGTGTAATATTTTATCAAAAATATGAATCAATAGTCAAAGAGTGTTGAACAAAATGAATTGTAAATTTTTTTTCTATTTCTTCTAAAATTTTCAAGCACTACAAAAAGCATAGTAAAATGTGAGTATACAAAATTATCAACCTTCTTGAATCAAGTTCTATGTTAACAATTCATATAATAATTGCCCAAGTAAGCAAATATTTTTCAACGTTGAATTGATAAAATCTTATTTAAAGCTAAAAATTGAAAAAGAAATCGAATAAATCATTTATAAAAAAATATTAACTATACTTTGCATTTAAAATGCAAGTTTTTTTTTTAAAAATAATGCATATGAAGATCATTTAGATTTTAGGCCTCTGGTTGAAATTTCACTTTAGGCCTCCGATTACTTTGAGTCACCCCTTATCGAAATGAATGTTGGTGAAGATGTTGATGGATTGTGTTATGAACGATCTGAAGTAATCAACAACACTGTAAATACGTTTATTATTGAAAAACAAATTTACAAAATAAGAACACACTTATGGAGGTGATGCGACATTGTGTAAGTTATTCGAGATTTTTGATTTTTTATAATACGTCCCAGTTCAGCATGATAAGTATATAATTGTTAATCTGTTTGTTGAATATGTTATGTGAATCAATTGATATACAAATATTTGACTAATCCTTTTTGCTTATAAAAAAGCTAATACCTAAAGTGTTCTTTCGAAAACTGTCAATAAATAATGAATTATTCGAGTTTGAATCAATCTGGACTTTTCAAAAATTCATAAATTTTGTGGGAATCACAAGTTTAATGAGAGACAGTTTATGCAAGGCGTCAAGGAATAACTCACTTAGTAGTAGTTATGATATTGGACAAGTTTGTTGATCTAGTGACAGTAGAGATATTGCCTATGACATGTTGAAATCACATGGTGTGTCGTTGACATGCATGCAAACAATAAAAATATTGTATGGAGATCCAACTGAATCATATGCAAAACTTTCATGTTATTTCTGATATCTAATATGTATTTTAGTTTGTACTTATTCGGTATCCAACTTGAAAATAAGATTATCATGGTATGCAATTGGTATCTAATTGAAAATTTTAAATATAACAATGTATGCTTTTATACATTATCCAACTGGAAAATGAAGTATAACCATTGCAAAACTTTCATGCTTTTTGTGCATTTTTAGGAGAACTATATTGCTTTTGTTGTAAGCTTGAAAAGAAAAGAGGGTGATAGATTTTTATATGTATTTGTTGCGTTAGAAGCATCTATCAGGAGATGAGAGTATTGTAGGTCACTAGTTGTTGATGAGAAAAACTTAATAGGCGCATAGGATGAGACAATTCTAATTACAAGCACAATGAATTCAGGAGGTATGATTTGAATCTTCATACTTATATGATATTATAATCGTGGTATATAAATTATTTTTGATGAATATGAATTAATTATAATTTTTGACAATGAAACATGAGACATCTTCCTTTTATGTACGCTATAGTAAATTCTGAAAATGATTCATCATGGACCTGGTTCTTTGAAAGATTTAGGAATACATATGAAGAAAGAAAGAATGTGTGTTTTGTATCGGACAGAAATGAAAGCATATGAAAAGGAATTGCAAGGGTATATCCTAACTTAGATCATTATGTTGCATGTGGCTTTTGTTTTGCAATGTTCTTAAAACATTTCATAGATCTATGGATGATTTGAAGACGCTTTTTTTTTTTGTCATGGCAAAGATGTACACAATTTTAAAAATTTGAAGCGTTGACGATTCAAAATAAGTGGTTATTTATTTGATATTGGGTATAGTAAATGATCAAGGGCTTATTTAAAAGTTAAACCAAGATGGACGATATTAATACTTGTAGTTAAAATTTATAATATATATATATATATATATATATATATATATATATATATATATATATGTGTGTGTGTGTGTGTGTGTGTGCGCGCGCGCGTGCGTGCGTGCGTGCGTGCGTGTGTGTGTGTGTAATATTAACCCTTAAGTTGATGTGTGGAGTTATTTTTCCTTCATCATTGAATTGGTTCATTTGGTTAAGGTCTAACTCATCGGTGATCACTTAAATTTGATACAAATTTTTACTTAGACACTTTAATTAGGTTTTGTTCATTTTAGACACCTCATGTCATGTCCCGTTATATCTTTTTGACACTTTTTTTACAATCAGCCAAATATGTAAGGTGTGTGTAACACACTCACTGATGACATGTCAAAGTGACGAATTAAATAAATACATGTGGCATACATATCAAAAATAGTTTTTAAATAATGAATTTTGTTTAAAAAATGGGCAACTACTCAAATGACATGTGTCATTTTTAAAGCCTAACTAATTAAAAAAAATAGTCTATCCATATATTATCTTCTCTAGCACCCCCACCCCCACCTCCATCCCCGATTCCCAACCCCTTTCCGACCACCCGAACTCCCTCCTCTCCTCCATTCAAATCTTTTTCTTGGTGAAATCCTTTCTTTCAAGTTTATGATTAGTACTTCACTTAATACACATAACTCTCTTGTTTAATCTTTCTCAATCGTTTTTCTCTACTATTTCTATGTTTTTTCATAAATCAAATTAATTATAGCTTGATATACTATAATATTGGTTGCTTTTGTTTTAACTAATTAATACCATCAAATATACCTTTCCATGGAAGGAGTTTAACTTTTGGGAGATGGTGATTAAAAATTGGGGGAAAAGACGAAAAAAATACAATAAAATGAATTAAAAAAGTGTTTCACGTGTTGGTAGTGAGCGTATCTGACTCACCGTGTCATGTCAGCAAAAAGTGTTAAACTGACACAATGTAACATGACAAGAGGTGTCTAGATACACTGGTTAGTTAAGTGTCTAAGTGAAAATATGTGTCAATTTTAGGTGGTCACCGATGGATTAAGCCTTTGATTAAAGTTATGGCTGAAAAATACAACCCAAGTCCATTTTGATATGCTAAATCGATTCAAATTTCAATGAATTGAACATTAGCTATATTCCAGAGGAGCTAAGTTTGGGTACAATCCATTTAGGAAAAATTATGCGGAGAAGCGAACATATACTAGTTAATCAGTTAATATAGCTATAGTTTGAATTAATTACCGTTCGTAGCTTAATTTTAGCTCTAATTACATCACTTGTCCTTTTTTATAAGTACAAATTATACACACAAATGTACAAATACAATTAGCCCTTCTCCACTCTCTGACTTTTTTCGCTCGCCTCTTTTCTTTCTCTCTCAATCTCTCTCGCCTCTCTCTTACTCTCTCAATCTCTCTTAGTAGATATACAAATACATATGTATATCAATTACATATATATATATATATATATATATATATATATATATATATATATATATATATATATATATATATATATATATCAATTACATATATACAATTATTTGACAGATGTACATTTACAATTTACCTCTCTCCACTCTTTGCCCTCTCTCGCTTGCCTCTTCTCTCTTTTCCAATCTTGCTCGCTAGATATACAAATACATATGTATATTAAAAATATGTATATATGTAGATATAATTATTTGACAGGTATAAATATACAATTTGACAAATATACATATACAATTTGTCTCTCTCCACTTTGTGTCACTCTCGCTCGCCTCTCTCCTCCCTCTCCCTATCTCACTCGTCACTCTCCTCACAATAACATATAGCTATAAATCATATTTAGTATACTATTTTTATAAAACATAATTAAGCTATTTCTAAGTTACTACGTCCATTTATTCTGAAATAGCCCAAACCAGTTCATTAGTTTGGACCAAGCTGACCCATCCAAGTGTCATTTTTTTATTTTTTTGTTTTGCTCGTATTGTCCTTGTGTTTAATTGGTTCTTTATAAATTTTTCAAGACTTCTTTCTATTTTTATTTGTATAATCACATTTGCCAATTCAGTTACATCCTTCATTTTTCCTTTTTTTTTTTCTTTATATATATATATATATATATATCTTTCCCTTTTTAAAAAAAAAAAACAAAGAAAATACTACTATCCAATAATCAATTAAAAGTTACTTACCATCAATTCTTTAAGATTTTTACATTTGTGAACATTTTTCTTAAAAGTCTTAATGGTAGTCTATAATTTTAATCAAAAAATTCTTTTTGCTTTTTCTCTTTTGTGATTTTGATTTTATCCAATGCTCTCACTAAAAAAAATGCTTCCATTTTCTTTTTATGCTTAATTTACATCTAACTTTTTTGATACGCTGAAAACGATAGATACATATGAAAAGAACATAACAGATGGAAAACTGGTTTGAAATATATTTGAACTTTGATTGAAATTGTTGTAATAATCTTAAAGTTTGCACATGGCCTATTAACCAACACTATTTCATAGTATATTAAAGATATATAGGTATTTTCGTGGACATCATAAATACTATATTATTATAAATAATAATTTACCCTGGACATATATTTTTAGTATACGGTATTAAATAGTGTAAAGGCAATAAATCCTGCTCAAAATTTGATATTGTTATAACAATTTCGATCAATGTTCCAATATATTTTAATTCTTTTTTCTAAAAATTATAATAGAATAAATATATTTTCCACCATAATTAGAGCTCTTCTGAAAATGAATAAAATTCTAATAGTGAGTACTTTTTCTTTATAGTGGGTCTCTTGTTGAGTTCATCCGAATCAGTTCACTAATTCAAAGGGGTCTTTTGATGACTACATAAAGTTGGTTTTAATCAAATTTCTTTTTTTTTTTGAATTTTAATCATTATATTTAATTTTACGTTATTACTATTCACAAAAAAGCATTACCATGATTGTCATCCAATACTTTTCATCGTTCGTTTTGGTTAGTTCATATACACCCAAAAGTAAAATGAAAAATAAAGAATTTTCAACACAAGCTTATATCAAATTAATCACAAAATGTTCAATAATTGTTATGAAGTGTTATCGAATTTATTTTTTCTTTGTATGCTTAATTTAACGTCAAACTTTTAGATACTTTGCTATTAATCTGAATTCATATCGATTTTTTTTTCTTTGTATGCTTAAAATTTGAGTTCAAACTTTTAGATACTTTGAGAAGACTAGAGATAGTTCAAAACTTTTCATTGCTATATTTATGCTTTTCCATCTACATCCAAATCAAAATTGGGGGGAAAATACCAAAAAAAAAGAAGAAAAGAGTTACATAAGTTTTTCTCTTAATGTATATAAGTATTTCCGAGTATATATAGATGTATTTACGACGTTCTATATATACTAAATATTAATTTATCGATTAAATAGCGAGAATTCCAGTAGAGAAGATTTGTCCATTTCCATATGGTGGAGTAGCAACATCAACAGATGTTGAACTACACTTTTCTTTCTGCTCATCCATCATTATTTGCCTGTATCGACACTCTGTGCTACAAAATGCTTTCTCGCCCCTGAAATTCATGAATGAAACGTTAATATCTACTATATATACTTAAAAAATAATAATAAATTTGATCGCGATAAAAAATAATAATGTTGTGGGGGCATTATATACATACCTATACATGTATATGTCTTTGCCATGTAACTTTTTTTGACACAAGTTACATGAACTGAGAAAATCAGAATTTTGTTCGGCCGGAAAAATTCCAATGTTCGCCGGAGATATGTTAAAAACGCTTGGACGATTACATTTTCTGTTTTCCCGTTTACTTCTATCGCCGTATACTTTTGTGTAGGGTTTATTACCCGGTGCACGGCAAGTAACTATTGTATATTCTTCAAAACTATCCATCTCTGTTTCCTCAATTTCTGGTCTAAATCTAGCTGAATTTTTCGACGGAGAAATCACCGGAATTGGAAGGGATCTGTTTGAATTCCGGTTGTAAACGGCTTTGTTCGCCGGAATTTCGCCGTTTTTACCACCGGACTTTTCTAGTGCTGCTACTATAGCTAATCCAACACCACCGAAATCAAAGCTTTTTAAGCCTCTTGGTGATGGAAACTTGAAATCTAGTGGACTTCTTGGGCTGGTAGCACCATCCATCGTCCGGCTACCGGAAAAAGCTGCACCGGTGAGTTTTCCAATCACCGGCTTAGATCTATTGCCTATCATGATTGAAGAAATTTAGTTCAAATTGGGATTTATGAGAAATGAAATGAAGATGTTTTTGCCTAAAAGTTAGTGTTTTTGGAGAGCTTTTTATAAAATGGATGGAGTTGTTGGATAGCCCATGGTTTAGGCTGGTATTATTATAAAGAGAAATGATTGCTCTATGAAAAATAAAAAATAAAAAAATGAAGTGAAATAATTGAGTCACTTTATTCTATTCACCAGTACCATTATTAAATTGGATTCTAAAACATTAAAAAATGGGTCTAGTGGTTAATTTAATGATAGTTTTAAAAAATTTTAATTATAGCAAGAAAATTAAAAAAATTATGATTTTTTTATTTTAAATAAATTTATTCTTTTTATTTTTAATTAAAATGTATCAAAGTTAAAAGATAATAATGTTTAAAATATAAAATAACAGATCAAATTTTTTGGCTAAAAAACTTTTTTCAAAAAAAATTAATATCCTATTTCGATGATTGTATTGTATTGGTAATTTAAATATTATTATATTTATTTTAATTGTTATTTAAATTTTATTATATTGAATCATCGAAATTTATTGTTAAGTTATGAAAAAATTCATTTTATGTATCTATTAATTTGATATGATCGTACCGTTATTTTTTTTCTTATTATATTTTACATATTATTATTTTTTCCACCTTTTAATAATAATTTTATCATGTATTTCATATTTTTTTATAGATTTATCTTTCAAATTATAACTGTGTAATATTATGAAATAATAAGAACTATATAATCTATTGATATTCAAATATTGCATTTGCTTAAATAATACTTACATTACAATATAATATGAATATTAATAAAAAATAACCATTCAAACAAAGTATAAGTGATTAATTTCATTTGTTCTAATTATTAATTAAGATGAGTAAAATTGATTCAAACATCATAAATCATAGATAAATAAGAAATAAAAAATAAAGATTCCAAAGCAATATTTAAAATTGTCACTTGTCAATGACCAATTTTTCAAGAAACGTCCATATCTAATGATTGGGACCCAATCCCTTTGTAGGACCCACATTTGCCGATCAAAAGATTCCGGCAAGTTTACTTCTCCGGCGGTAGGTATACGTGTCAATTGGATCAAGAGAAATTGTCAAGATAGTAATTATTGATGGGACCACTTAATGGAGTTTGGGCCCCACCTTTTTAATTTTTATGTTTATTTGTTTTTTTGTGTGGTGGGACCCATACTATGACTAATGGAATATGTGGGGCCTATTGCTTTTGGAATACGAAAGCGATCTATGGGTTCTGTTCACAGATGTCGTTGTACATACTAATGACGAAACTACCCTTCATAACCCCACAATGTAATACTTTCTTTTTTCTAAAAAAAGAACTCTTTTAATGATTTTATTCTTTTTGAAAAAGGGAAAAATCGATTTTTTAAAAAAGTATTGAAGACCTTTTGAAATAAAGGATTCTCCACGATGAAGGAAAAAGTGAAACTTGCAATTTTACGATATGATGTTTTTCCCAAACAAATATTAATGAAATTAGAATATTACTATCTTTTTTGTTTTTTTAAGTTTTTATCTAATGTTTGATTAATACAAATTAAAATTATTAATATAAAATAAGATATTTTTATATAAATTTTTGTGATTAATATATATTATAAGTCATGGCTTCTATGAATTTTCTTATATGGTGCATGATATAAACTAATTCAAATTTATATTAGATTTTTTTAAAAAAATCGAAGAAGGTGTATTTTTTGGAACTCAAGTAACAAACCTATATTTCTAATTTTTTTAAAAAATCCTTTACCAGTAAAACAACCTTTGTGGTCCATTAACTTCATTAAAGGGTTGGCAATACTATTTATATTATACTAAAATAAAGTTTTATGCGCTATGTTTGGATTATTGTAATTCATTGTATTGTAATTATATCTAAACTGTTTATTTTGATTGTTATTTAAAATATACTATATTGTATTGTTAAATTTCGTTGTTATGTAATAATGAAAATCCCTATTTTATGGGACAACCAATTTGGTGGGTTTTCATTGTTACTTAATTTCTTTTTTTCAATTATATCTTTACATAATATTTCAAAACACTATTTACCTTTTACCTTAATTATTTAAATCTAGTCAAACCTCCTATCTTAGAATAATTAAGGATATCTTAGTAAATTTATAGATTACAATACAGTATGATACAATTAAGTCAAACAATTAAAATGTTACTATTAAACAACAACAAACAATACAGTCTAGTCAAACATTGTATCCACCATACAATATAGTACAATACAGTACAATACAATACATTATGAAACAATGGATAACAATGATCCAAACAAAGTGTTAAATAAATAAGGAGGTATAGGGTGTGCTTGATAGTAAGAAAATATTTTTGGATTTTAAAAATATGTTTACTTAGTTAAAATATTTAAATTTTGAAAAATAAAATTTTTGACATCATAAAAATGATTTTTTTTCATAAATGATATTTCATTCTAATTGAATCTATTCTCATTCCTAACACCCTGCTCTTGTGTGATGCTCCCGACCAAAAATAGTTAGAAAATGAATTTCAATATTAGAAAATTTAATAATTTGGCATTAATAAAGTAGTTCTCGCTATTAATTATGCAGAGAAGATGGAAGAATTTATTCCCGATTATACAAATAAAGTTAAAGTAATCAACTTGAATTTTTAGCAAATCAAAATAACATTTGATGAGTGTTTTAAGAAGGATAGGATATATCAACTATTGATGTGTTATATATATTTACGTTTTGAAGAAGACACAATACTTATATTTCCATCAATATTAACTATTTTAATCATCATCGATTTTATTCTGTATCAATAAACTATTAAAAATTAAGTAAAAAACCATTAATCTTCGAACAAAAACATTTTTCCAAGTACCAAACAAACCCAAAATGTTTAGTTGATAGTATTAGCCAATATAATTACAACAAATAACTTCATAAGCAAGAAGAAGATATCAATTAATTCCATTGCTTAAGGCCGTTTAAAGCTTTCTCAAACAAGGAATTACGAAGGAAAATGTTTTTTTTTATTATAATAAGTTGACTCCTTACTTATTTTATTGTGTTTGATATAATTATATATTTAATGTAATTTCACAAATAAAATCCAAAAAGAGTAGATTTACATAAATCTTTTCCTACCCGAAAGTAGAGTAGTTATTTTTGATAAATTTTTGACTTGTAAATAACAAGTCAAAGCAGTTTAAAAACAAAATAGGGAAAATAAAAAAACTATAACAAAATTATTTATAGGTTCTAAAAGTTGGAATGACCAAAATAAATAAAATTTATATAATAAATCAGAAAAAAATATCATTCACGATCATAAATCAACTCATGAGTCATAAATCCACTCGTAAAAAGTATAATGAGCGAATTTATCAATAGGACTCTTTAAAATTGATTAATGTATAATGGAAAGTAAGATTATATATCACATTCACGATGCATATAAGACTGGCAAACGGACAGGACCGGGTCAACAGGACCGGTTTTATCGGTAACCGGACCGGTACCGGATTTTCTTACCGGTACCGGATTTTACCGGACCGATTTTACCGGAAAAGTCTCCCTGTTCCGCCCGGTCCGTTAGTAATCGGTTTGGAACCGGGTTGGACCGGTTTGGAACCGGGTCTTACCGGTTTTTCCAAAAAAAAATTTTAATTTTTTTTTAGTTATTTTAATTATTTATATTTTAAAACTTCAATTGAAAACTTTAAAGTTTATATATAAGTTTGAAATTAAATTTATACTTTAAAGTTTATATTGAATTTAAAGTTTCAAATTGAATTTAAAGTTTTTTATTGAACTTAAGTTTGAAATTGAATTTAAAGTTTTTTAAACTTTATATTGAATTTAAAGTTTGAAATTAAATTTAAACTTTAAAGTTTATATTGAATTTAAAGTTTTAATATAAACTTTTATTAAAATAATTAAAATTAAATTTATAAAATGACATGAATTAAATAGAAGAGACTATATTATAAAAGAAAAAATCAAGGCGAATAGCCGTATATTTATTCAAATAAATAATTATACATTACAAATATTAGAAAGAGAATAAGAGTACATAATTTAGGAGGAATTGAATAGTAAATTAGTAATTATTATACTAACAATTCCATTTCTTTTAATTTCTTTTTGTAAATTTTGTATCATTTGAAAAGAAAGATTTTTTGGAATTGGCATTTGTCGTTCTTCTTCAATTGCTTTCATGCCATCATCACTAATAATTTATGAGAAATTTATAATTGAGAGTTTGAGACTTTGAGAGATTGTATAAGATTGTATAAGTATTGAATTTGTGATTTAAAATGGAAAAAAATGGTATATTTATAGTGTAAATCGGTAACATTAAAAATATAAAAAAAAATAATTAAAAAAACCGGCTAAACCGGTTCTTACCGGACCGGACCGAACCGGAACCGGTTCTTACCGAACCGGTGTAACCGGATAAAAAACCGGGGACCGGTCCGGGAACCAGTCCTGTATACTATAAAACCGGTTCCTTACCGGTTCAACCGGTACCGGACGAACCGGTACGGGAACCGGATTGGAACCGGACCGGCCGGCCAAAAACCGGTCCGTTTGCCAGCCTTAGCATACATGCATAGAAGATAATCAAAATGATAGAAGGATCCGTTATTCTATTGATAAAAATCTTTCATGAGTGAACTTGAACATTACTCTTTATTCTGAAATGTTATTAATTATGTTATTTATCAAGAGTTATGAGATTAGTTACTCATAATCAACTCTTTTCTAACCCTTCCATTATTTATTACAATTTGATTAACTTATTCTTTCAGTTAAACTAACTCGATATATTATTTATTTATCTTCAACATATATATTACTAGAATAAGGCTGACTCAAGATATTTTAATTCATTATTTGCTTAGTTTATTTATTTTGGCAGTAGCTTAATTCTTATTTGTATAATAGTTCATATGCCTCTGTCGAAATAATATTTCATATATTTTAATTTAACGTATAATTCAATTATATGTTTTTTTTTTTAATAGGCAACATTAATGTCTTGTCCAGCTGTACCTAGAGTAATTACAATTATTTTCTACGTGTTATGATTTGATAGAATCATGTATATAATAAGATAATATTAGTAGTAACATGTATGATGAGATTTTAAAGTACATTCTATGTATTACAAAATTATATATAATATTATTAATTTAATTGAAATATTGATAATATGTTTTTGTGTAAGGGCAATATGGACAGCTAATAAAGAAAAGATTGTTGCCGTTGGTTTTACTTGAAACAACAGGTGCGTTGGACACCCGGCACCCAAGTGGACCCCATTTATTCGTCGCGACAAGTCACCTCTCTGTGTTACGTTAGATGTTTATATTACTCTACTTATTTTGGATTCTTTCGTTGAGCCACGTGAAACTGATCCCACCATTTATAAGTATGTAGATAGAGTATTTTTTAATTTATATAATTAGTGAACTCGATAAGGAATGTACATAGATATTGAAATTAAGTTTATAAATTATAATTTTTGCTATGCAATTATACGTTAGTAGTGTCAAGGCAAAATGTGATGTATATACTTAATTTGAATCGTTAACTGGATCCTTCTATTTATGATTTTATTTAATAAACACTTATTTAGTATTTTAAATCTTATCTATGATCAGATTGGTATGCGTGTAATATAATTAAGGCCTATGAAAATTTTACATTATTCTTTAGTGATATGTAAGGTTTTAAAAATAAATAAATTAAATAGGACAAATTTGTATTTGTTATAAATACATTGAATTAAATGGATAGTCCATAAGGTTGGTACATGGACAACCATTCATATTCACTAGGTTACATGAACCTTTTTAGATAAGAATATATCTATTTATTATGATACTTAATATGGTGACCTTTGGAGTGATTTCTCAGTCTATAAATATGGTTGTTCATTCACTATTGTAATATATACATATGAGACTTGAATACACTTGAATAAGAAAGAAAATCTTATCTTCCATCTTACTTCTCTTGTCTTCATCTCTTTATGATTATATTTCTTATGAGCTTGATTTTATAACACGTTATCAGCACGAGTCTCTAGCCAATTGAGAGTGAGTTTTAGTTTTTCTTTAACTCATGTTTTGGTTGATCTCGCTATGAGAATCAAGGTATTATTTGCATAAGATCAGGTATGTATTTTCTAAAATATTTTATGATTTAGAATAAAATAATATTCAGTCACTAGCAATTATCAGGAACTGAAGACATATACTACTATTGATTGAATATGACATGCTATATAAAACTTATTAAATGGAAGAAGGTATAAAATTTTAATAGCACGAGTTTGAATATTATTTTGATTGTTTTGAAAGACTCAAAGAATAAATCATGTTGTACTTCGGTTTATTATACCGTTGGTTAAGGGTAAGACGATGGATTCAAGTTTCATCGCACCAAAAGGGTAAGACATCAGGTTGAAGTCCGGATGCACCATAATGAAAAATATTTGAGGATAAGACGATAGATTTAAGTTTTATCGCACCAAAAGGGTAAGACATCAATTAGAGTTTTGATGCACCATGATTGGGTTCAAGTCCCATAGAATTATGGCGTAACACGCCTTATATGGGTAAGACATTGAGTTTGAGCCAATGCACCATAGCGATGATAAAATGATCATTGTACCAGCTAAGGTTGGGATTGTAATCCCCTAAAATTTTTGGAACATATAAAAGGGTGAATATGGGCCCGTTCACCTGTCATGTGGATCATTTGTAACTATATAATTAATGCATCTATGCGATGGTCACATAAATTTTGTTGTCAACTTACAAATTGGTTTTGTAAGGTTGTTTGCTCGAATTGTTAAAATTAAGAGCACAGTTCCAAACTATGAAATTATATTGATAATGCTGGTTGATTTAGCAGAAATTGTATGCCTCCAATTATAGCTAAATCATGGTTATGAGAACAAAACTCCCAAATAAAATTTGGTATGAGATAATTTTATTTAACATGTAGCAACACATGTATGCATCAAACCAACAAGGTTTCCCCATTAAAATTAGTTCAGGGTCAGGAACCATATAATTTTCATCTAAAATGTTGAATATGCGGTTGTGATTTTAATTGCTCCACCACGCACAAAGATGAACTTCCAAATAAGGTTGGAATGAATGTTAGATTTTCTAACATTAGGGGGAGAGATGATTGACAGCTGAAAATTATGTGTGATTTTAATTATGAATTATCTAGATCCTCGTTAAATAAATATGTGAACTTAAAGTTCAAGGGATAATTCAGTTGCATAATGTTGCAAATCAGTTGCCAGATGAATGCACTGACCCTATGATATAACTCAGCTGCAAATGCTCCAATGTGAAGTCCTTGAAGGACAGAGTCTATGATACGCCGGAAGCGTAATAGACCAATCGATTCCAAATATAAAATTCCTTGAAGAAGGAACGAGCAAATGATCAATATGGTCATGATAATGAGGCAAGTTCTATAAAAGAGCACATTGACATAACACTTCATAAAATCTTGAAAAAGGTTCAGGTACCTGAAATAATGAAAAACGAAGAGATCTCGATAAGTTATGTCTTATTGGAATCGATATCAAATAACCGTCGACGATATCTTTGATATGAGGTAGCGCTCAATGATATAAATTGTGATGAGGATCTTGAATTCAAATCTGTCATATAGTGTTAGCACATAAATGGTTGGCCAAGTAAAATGCACAATTCAAGTATATTTTGTTTCACTTATAAAAGTGACATTTTGGACTGGTAGTCCATAAATCAAGGTATAATGTCAATGGGGTACAAATAAATTATT
This sequence comes from Solanum peruvianum, assembly GCA_027705065.1. NCBI lineage: Eukaryota > Viridiplantae > Streptophyta > Magnoliopsida > Solanales > Solanaceae > Solanum > Solanum peruvianum. The sequence goes on from JAKWJD010001761.1 coordinate 58,478,950, forward strand.
ATGCGATAGTATAACCGTAAGATATCAAATACGGTTTGTGCCTTGGCGCATAAAGGTTTATCGCAAAAATCCTGACATTATTGGAGATGTTTTCTCCTTTGGTGGATGCAATGATGTCTGTTTTGATCTGGCAACATATGAAAAACTTGAATGCATGTAATGAATAATTGTAATGTCTAGCTAGAAAAAGAAGGTTGTATGAAAATCTTTGAAACAATCGAGGTATCTGAAGCATATAAGAGTTTGAAAGAAACTTTTTCAATAAGGCTTCAAGAATCCTTACATGGATTGAGATAGTCAAGGAAGAAAAAGGGTACAAAAGAATGACCTTAACTGTCCTTGTATTTTTATGAAAAAGTCTTGGTAAGACAAAATTTTGTCTTGACCTACAGATTGATAATTTGACAAATAAAACATTTGTCTAACAGTGCACATACACTGAAAATTTTTGATGCAATTTTATGTGGATATATCACATTCATTGAGTAACCCAATGATTATGAGATCACTTGACATAAATGATGATTCAGTTTGATCTCAAAAGAAGGATGAAGAGTTTCTTGGGGATGAAACTCTATCTTGGTGCAATCAGGGCACTAGTGCATCTTACTAACAATATTTGACCAGATATTTGTTTTGCAGTAATTTTACTGGCAAGATTCAGTTTCTCCCCGATAAAAGGACATTGAAATGGTGTTGAGCAGATGATTGAATATCCTCGAAGGACCATAGTTATGGGTTTATTCTATCCCGAGGAATCCAAGACAAAATTGATTGATTACGCAGATGCAGAATATTTATATGATCCGCATAAAGCTCTATCTCAAGCACGCTATGTGTTTGCATGTGGAGGCACAATAATATCCTGGCGATCAATGAAGCAAATGTTGCTATGCAAAAATAAAAGTCCTCCATGAAGCAACTCGAAAGTGCGTCTGTTTGATATAAATGACACACCATATTCAAGAAATGTGTGGTTTTTCTTTGAAAAAGAATATACAAACCACAATGTACAAAGATTGTAGACATCATCACAAGAAATTAAGTGATGTTTTAATCAGGGGGAGTATAATACGCGTTGCACTCTTTTTCCCTTCAACAAGGTTTTTTCCCACTGGGTTTTCCTGGCAAGGTTTTTAATGAGGCAACAAATGGTGCGTATCAAAAGATATGTGTACTCTTTTTCCTTCACTAGAATTTTTTTCCCACAGGGTTTTTCCTAGTAAGGTTTTAACGAGGCACATTATCTATGGACATCCAAGGGGGAGTGTTATAAATACATTGAATTAAATGGATAGTCCATAAGGTTGGTACATGGACAACCATTCATATTCACTAGGTTACATGAACCTTTTTAGATAAGAATATATCTATTTATTATGATACTTAATATGGTGACCTTTGTAGTGATTTCTCACTCTATAAATAGGGTTGTTCATTCACTATTGTAATATATACATATGAGACTTGAATACACTTGAATAAGAAAGAAAATCTTATCTTCCATCTTACTTCTCTTGTCTTCATCTCTTTATGATTATATTTCTTATGAGCTTGATTTTATAACAGTATTTTACTTTTTAAAATTCAATAATCATTCTTCATATTTACTCACATATGGAGGAGCATCATATTCATTTTAATTTTTAAATAACTAAAAAAGAATCTCATTTGACTTGGATTCTCAACTAAAAAATCAAAAACACAAACTCCACAAACCTCAATCACAATTTTAAATTAATTTCACAATATCATAAAATTTATTTATTGTTCTTCAAGCTTTCTTAAACTTGTTAATGAAGTTTTTAAGTATATCCTTCAATACCAACTCTCGATTGATGTTTTTATTTAATTGGTGAGGCGCGCGGGAACAGTAGGATGGGTAAAGAAGAAGAAATTATACTATTGAGACATGGTTGATTGTTGAAATTATATATATATATATATATATATATATATGTATTTTTTATTTATTTATTATAGTAGTATATGTAATTAAGTTGAAATGGCAACAAACGGTGATATTGATTCACCGTACGCAAAATGTCAAAAGCTTTTAAATATCGAATCATATTAAATATCCATAGGCTCTATGACAATGACTCCAAACAGTGTCAAGAGTGAATTTTTCAAATGATAAACATTTCTTAAAAATATTAGATAATAATATGAATTTTTTATAAATATTAATATTTTGACATTTAATAGAATTCGTTAATACTTTCAATATTTAGTAAAAATGTCAAACAATTGTTGAAAAACAGAAAGGAGAAACTAAGGGGAGCGAAAAATATTAAAAAGAAACAATTGCTTAAACCTCATTAATTACAAAAATTTAAAAATAAAAAACTAATTGACAATTTATCAAAATACACCAATTTATCAAAATACATCAACTTCCATCTCTTTCTTCTTCTTTCACCAGTTCTAAAAAATACGACTATCACCATTGTTCTAAAAAAAATTAAATATTCAATTTTTCTAATTTTTTTTATTTCTAAACACGTTTATTTACCATACATTATCATATTTGAAGCAGTTTATTCTACTAAGGCATTATTTCAACATTATGAAATTATAATTTATCTTTAAAAATGTTTGAACTTTTATGAAGCTATTTGGTTATCTTGTTATGGTTATGAAGTTTACGTATCTCCTTTAAGAAATTTTCCAGTATTCATAATACAATACTCATGTATTTATTGTGTAGGTATTCATCCATCTTACATATGTATTTTATTTTGCTTCTTTTCAATATCACTTTGTATATCAAATAGTTTGTATTTAGATTTGATTTCGTATTCGTATGTATACCATAAAGTATGTATTTAGATTTTGATTTCGTATTCGTCCTAATATATACCATAAAGTTTTGTATTTGTATTTTGCTTTCGTATTCATTCTCAACTATAAATAGCCAACATAGAGTTTATTTATGTATTTATTATATGTACATTCATTCTAATTGCATCAGTCAAATAGTTTTGTATTTTATTTTACACATTATATGTTTATACCAACTAGTTTATCTTTGATTTCATATTCATTCACAATTTTAAATAATCAAAATACAAATTTGAACATAGATTATTACTTTGTAAGAATAAATATGACTACAAACTACAGAACATTCAAATTACTTTCAAATACTTTTGCGAAACAACTGAATACCTAAATGTTAATGTAAATTTTACTAAATCTAAAATATAAAAACAAATCATAAACAAAGATTAAAAAAACGTTTAAAATATTAAAATCTAAAATACATAAATATTTGATGAGTATGTTAACAAACTCACATAAAAAATAAAAAAATGACGGAAAATCCTCAATAAGTACAATTGAAAAATTCAACATAATGTGTAATTTTGAAAACAAAATCTCGCAAAATAAATGATGACTCCGAAAATACCTTTATCGATTGAGAGATTTCTTGATTAATTAATATATTTGAACAAATTGGTATGAACTTTAATAATTAGTTCTTCTTCAACAATGAGAGTGATAATAATGGTGAAATTTTGATGAAAGAAAAAAGAAAAAGTGAATAATGGAATGGTGAAAACGAAAAAGTTGATGAAAGAGAAAAAAAATTAAAAAGTGAAAGATAAAAAATAAATTTAATGGTACTAAAACATAGAAAGAAATGTAAATGGATAGTGGATGTAGAATTTGGTTCAATGTTGAACTGTTTTGAGAAATAAAATTTGAATACACTTTTTAAAATATTGACATTTTCAATAATCATTTAGAATGTAGATATTTTTACTAATTAAATTAGGAATTATGACTAATTTTCAAATTTTTCCTAATATTAAATGCTTGTGAAATTATTAATTAGTCAAAATGAAATATGTTTGACTTTTTGATGATTCTTTTCATCCCAAGTAAATCATTATCATAACAAAATGGGAAAATACATCAAATTCTCCATGAATTTGGCTCGAAAATCCGCTTTAGTACCTAAATTATATAGGAGTTTAAATTACTCCCATATCATCTTTGAAGTGATTTAAATACCCCCTTAGAGATGACGTGGCAGAAAGAGTGAGTGTACTCTCCTTAAAGCGCGTGAAAGAAGAAAAAAAATTATAATTTTTTGAAATCGCCTTTTTTTATTGTTCAATATATAATTAATATTTTAAATACTTTTTCTTGATATATTAACTCTCTAAAAATATAGAATTAGTGGGTTCCCTTTTAATTTCTTTATTTTTTTTCTTTTCATTTTGTTGTCTTCTCCAAGACACTTATTTTCTTTATTGAAACACCTCCTCCGCCATCTTCCTCTCACTTTAAAAAAAATATTTTCATTTTACTAATCCTTTAATAATTTGTAAAATTCAATATCAAAGTTATTTTATTTACGTTGATTTCGCTCTATATTATTGGTGTCGATTTTGTAAATGTTAACTTTCTTAATTTTGAGTGACCCATTTTAATTTCTAGATTTATTCAAATATTTCTCATAGAATTTATATTTGTTTATCAACTTTCTTATGTAATCTTCATTACTTATTTGAGTTGATGATAAAACCTTGGCTTTCAAAAAATATACTTCCTTTAAAAGGGTAAATGCGTGGGGTGAATCCACGAAGAAAATGTGAATATTATAGTGAATAATTTCATTTTATTTATTTAAAAAAATTGTTGAATAGTGTAGAAGAAAAGTAAGTATTGAAGGTTGAAATGATGAAGAACAAGGAAGATGTAAGATAGGGGGTGGGGATATACATTTATAAATTAATTAACTCATATAATTAATATTAAAAGTGTTCAATAAAAAATAATGAATAAGTAAAAAAGAATTAAAAATTAATGACATGGTACCTACATTGTTATGATGTGACGTATACGTGGATATGATGTGGCGGATCAGAGTGGTGTTACAGTCTCAGGGTGGAAAAAAATGACTTCAAAAATGATAAGGATGGTATTTAAACGTCCGTGTAGTTTAAGTACTAAAACGAATTTTCGTGCCAAGTTCAGAGGAGATTTAATGTATTTTCCATAACAAAATAAAAAAAAACGAAAAAGAGATGAAAAAATTTCAGAAAATAAAAGAAACAAACATCTCAATAAAAGAGCACGAGTACAATATCAAGACTCCTTTCTTTGTCTTTGTTTCATTTATATCTCGAGTTGAATTAGTAACAAACAAAATCCAATTTATTTGTTGATTTTATTGATCAGGAGTTAATATCAAAAATCAGTATCAAGAATACATCTAGTCCTCGTAATATTATGCTAATTAGTAAAATATACTTTAATTTACAGTATTATGTATTTTATTAATTTTTTTGTGCGTTTAGATACATATATCTTGGATAGATGAGATTAAATTTATGTGTAATTTGTTCTAGATACATTGTATACATGAATTCAAATATATTTGAGATACACAACAAATTTTGCTTGCCTCTCTCTCATCTCGCTTGTTACTTTCCCCTGTATATGATATTCCAGATAAATGTGAATCACTACTTTAGGCACATACAAATACATATATCTAGCGTGTATCTAGTAATGTGATTCACATGTATCTGAGATACATACTAATCTCGCTCGCTTCTCTTTCTATTTTTGTATATCTTGTAGCAAAACCACATGTATCTAAGTGTAAATTAAAATATATATGAAACTCTTAATCAATAGTAAGAAATATAACATTTTGAGAGCATAGATAATAATAATAATGTAATAGTAAAGCATATCTGATTACGTAATTTTCCCTTTATATTATCTAGATTCGTTTTGAATTCAGTTTTTGAGATATAACTAATTCTACATGCACAAAAATCTTTTACGCTATTTTTGCTACTATCTTCGTTGTGTGTTATGAACAACAAAATCTTACACATATAAATTATACTAATTAGTAATTAATTAATTTATTAGATAATACATTTTATCAGCTTATAAAAGAAAAAAAGTTTGCCCCAAACACCACTCTATTGATTGCAACGTTCAATTTATAATTGAGCAAGACAAAAAGAGTTTTGTTGTTTGAAAAACTTTTAATAGTATAATTTTTTATTTATAAATCTTATCTAATTTTTCTTATAGATGTTGATACATTCAATAATATAGTATTTGTTTCAAAATCTCTAAATTTCTTTTGTGAAAAAGACTATATATTTTTAAAAAATTATTACAAAGTGGGATAATGAAGGACGTAGGGAGAAAGGGAAATGAATTCTTATATCTACTTATAATTTGAATATAAAAATATATTTATAATTTATTTTTACAGAGTTCATGTATTATTTTTTTTATGAAAAAGATTAATCGACTAAAATAATTTTTTAATAAATAAAAATTTAAATTTGCTAAAGAAAAAAGAAATCGTAGACTTATCAGGAGAGTTGGTGATATGCAAAGAGTATGAATTATATAATCACCTGATTTTCCAAGAAAAGTGAGTTGATATTTAAAAATTAAAATGTCGAGGTGGAATGATGTTGACACACATCAATATTTTTTAATTATGAAAGAGATGTGCTTTTAAAATATGCACTCTCAGTTATCAGTCTTTATTGACTATGTTTTAATATTTCCTATAAATTATTTCAGAAATTTAAAAAAATTGATTTTGTTTTATGTCCCTATCAATATTTTAATAACAGTGTATTTGGTAAAAATGAAAAATATTTTTTGACATATGCTCTCTTGTTTTCTCATTTTTGGAAATACTTTCTCTAGAAAAATTAATTTCTTATAAATGAAAAAAATGATTTCTATTATGGAGAGTAGGGAAAACAAATTTTATCAATGACATTTTTGTGTTTATTGTATCATCCACACCCCTAACTCATCCTTTGACTATCCCATTCCTTCACCTCGTTACATCTGGTACTTTATTCTTACCTATATAATGTTATGCTAGATTTTATATAAATTATCTTGAGATAAAACTTATTTGTTTACTTTTCAAATGCAAAAGAATAAATTAGAAAATAACTTAATTTATCATAAAAATATTTTTGATAAAAAATATACAATATATTTTAGTTGCTTGAAATGAGTTTCAAGAATAAGGAAAAGTTGAAATTAATACTAGTCATCCTTTATGTTTCATTGTCGAATAGAGTTTGGGTCCATTTATAATGATGGTACGTAAATGATGACACTAAAAAGGGCTAATTAGTTTCTACTTTTTCATCATGGACAATTGAGAAAGTTTCTGTTGATTATTTTGGGGATATTGGGAGAAATAGCATAGTTTGTAATTATAAGAAAAAAATCATACTTTATAATTAAATCGCGTCTTATATAAAATGGCGAGTCATATATATTAAGTTTTGTATGTTCTTTGGTAGAAGTTTCTGTTGATTATTTTGGGGATATTAGGAGAAATAACATAGTTTATAATTATAAGATAAAATCACACTTCATATATATAAAATGGCGAGTCATATGGAATTGTATATTAAGATTTGTATGTTCTCCGGGTTGTATTAAATTTGTATGAAAATTGTATACTTTTTTTTTTCAGTCTGTTATGAAATGAAAATTGTCTACAATGTTGCCCTAGTTGTATTAAAGTTTCAGAAATCAATACGAGCTTTATATATAACTGTATACATATTTTATACAAAATCTATACACCATTCCTACATAAAAATTGTGAGTGGAATTTTGATTGAACAAAATATACTACACATTTTATATCAATTTCTTACTCAATTTTTTTTTATGTCTTGAGTGATATTTTGTTAACATCAATGCTCACATGAGCAAAGCAGAATCCATAAGGATGCAGTTGGAGAAGAAGAAGAACAATAAGTTTGGGAAAAATCAATTCATCTCATTCCATTGTGGTTGTACACGTTTTATACAAAGAGAATAAAATTTGTAACAATAGTACAACTGTCAATGAGCTGTCACTAACCAACAAAATAACTAACTAGGCTAACTAACTAACTAACTGAGAATTAATTAACTAAAAAGGTATTTAATTAACTAATCTAATCTTAATACCCCCCTCAAGTTGGAGGAGTGGAAAACACTGACAACTTGTGTAATGCAGCAGAATGTTTAACCCAGTCAATGTTTTGGTCAATATGTCTGCCAGTTGATCGTTGGATCCTATGTGATGTAGCAAAATGAGGCCTTCTTGTAGTAGGTTTCGCACAAAGTGGCAGTCAACTTCGATATGTTTGGTTCTTTCATGGAATACAGGGTTTCGATGTGGAGAGCTGACTGGCTATCACAATATACATCAATTGGAGTTGGCAGGGGCACTGTGAGTTCTTCAAGCAATCTTTTAAGCCAAACTAATTCGCCTGCAACTTTTCTCAAGGCCCTATACTCTGCCTCAGCTGAATATAGAGATACTATTTCCTGTTTCTTTGATTTCCAACTGAGTGGACTATTACCTAACAGTACAATATACCCACTCACTGACTTTCTAGAATCAGGACATGCAGCCCAATCTGAGTCGCAATAAGCTTTAACATTGTAAGACTGATCATGCGACATGAATATGCCTATAGTTGGGTCTTTTTTAAGATACCTTAGGAGATGGAATGCTGCCTTTAAATGAGGCTCCCTCGGGTCCTGCATGAACTGACTAAGATGATGCACACTATAGGATATGTCCATTCTAGTATTAGTTAGAAAATTTAACTTCCCAATAAGTTTTCTGTAAAATGCAGGATCTGAAAGTTGAAAACCTTCTTTGGCATGAAGTTTTACAGCAAGATCCAATGGAGAAGTGCAGTTGCTTAGGATGGAAACATTGTAAGTCTTTAGAAAATCAAGAACAAACTTTCTCTGTGAAATAATGAGTCCATCTTCCTTGTAAAGTACCTCCATTCCAAGGAAAAAATGCAACTTACCTAAGTCTTTGATCTTGAATTTATCATGTAGGAAAGTTTTGAGTTCTTCTATCTCAACTACACTTGTGCCAGTTAGGATAACATCATCTACATAAACAGCCACAAAAATGGTGGAGTCTGCACTCTTTTTGTGAAAGAGAGAGTAGTCATTTAAAGAGTGGGTGTAACCTTTAGTGTATAATGCTTCGACTAATTTGGCATACCACTGCCTGCTCGCCTGTATCAACCCATACAATGACTTATTCAGCTTGCACATCATCCCTGACGTTACTACTACTAAGCCTGGTGGTACTTCCATGTATACTTCCTCATGTAATTCACCATGGAGGAATGCATTGTTCACATCTAGCTGGTAAATACTCCATCCTTTCTTAACTGTTGTGGCTAACAAGGCTCTTACAGTTGTCATTTTAATGACTGGTGAAAAAGTTTCTGTGTAATCAACCCCAGCTTGTTGAGCATAGCCTTTCACCACAAGTCGTGCCTTCAATCTCTCAATGGTCCCATCAGCCTTATGTTTTACCTTATACACCCATTTGCACTCTATGACCTTCTTTCCACTAGGTAAATCCACTAAATCCCCAGTATGGTTTGCATATAATGCTTCAAGCTCCTGTATCATAGCTAGTTGCCAAGCAGGATTGATGGCTGCTTCCTTATATGAAGAAGGTTCATCATCACTGCTAATGTTTCTTACAAGTACTTGACTCTCATGTTCTAGAACTTCAGGTGTTATATGTTGGTGTTTAGAGAAGGCAGTATTGAGGGAAAGAACATTAGTTGATATTGGTTTAGATATAGATTTATGAAGGATGTAATCATGTAAGTATGCAGGTAGTTTATGTGTTCTATGAGGTCTATTTGATGTTGTAATCAATTCATTTCTGTGTTGAATAGTGGGAGATGTATATGTAGAATTTGGTAATGTTTGGTTAAGGGAAATGTCACCTGTAATGTTACTTGCATCAATTTCATTATTCTTAACATGCAGTAGTGTTTGTGAACCAATTTCAGTATCAATAATATCTACAACAGGTACAAAAGACAGAACAGAAGGAAAAGATGACACATCAGAAACAATTGTAAATGGAAAAATATTTTCTTTGAAAATTACATCTCTAGATACATGTATCTTTCTTGTGGCCAGACTAAGAACCTTGTAACCTTTTGATCCAAAGGGATACCCTATGAAAATGTGTGGTGTAGTTTTGGCTTGTAGTTTGTCTCTTTGACACTTGGGAATGGTTGGGTAACAAAGACATCCAAAAGATCTAATGTGAGAGTATGATGGTTTGGAGTCGTACAACAGTTCATATGGACATTTTCCTTTGACATGGGAAGTAGGAAGTCTGTTGATGATATATGTGGCACACAATACACACTCTTCCAATATTTTATTGGTAGCTTAGATTGAAAAGGGAGAGCTCTAGCAGTTTCTAATAAGTATTTGTGTTTTCTCTCCACTATACCATTTTGTTGTGGTGTGTATGGACAAGTTTTCTCATGGAGGATTCTTTTTGACTTCAAAAAAGATGATGTTTCTGTATTGATGAATTCAAGCCCATTATCAATCCTGATAGACTTAAGAGTAGTATTAAATTGATTCTCAACCATGGATATGAATGTGTTGAGAACTTCTAAGGTGTTGCTCTTGCAGGTTAACAATTGGGTCCATGTACATCTACTGTAGTCATCAACTAAAGTGATAAAATATTTATGGTTATCATGTGTTGTTGTATGGTAAGGTCCCCACAAGTCAATATGTAACAATTGGAAAATTTTGGTGGATGTGTTGATACTGTGGGAAAATGACAGTCTTTCTTGCCTTGCCATTGGGCAAATATTACACAGAAAAGGTTGTTTGGTTGAGAATTTTTCAGGTATGGATTTAATCTCCCTCATCTTCACAAAAGGTAAATGGACACGTCTATTGTGCTAGAATACATTACATCACAAGTATGAGACATAAGAGAAGAAGAAACATGAGACTGCCTTTTGTTTTCCAGAACTGAATTTCGTATAGTAGAGCTTTGTGAACATTTATTCTTCTTGAGAACATTGTCTATACTATAGTATTCATGACATTCATTATTGTGTTTACATGTAAGACTAGGAAAAGATTTAAGATCAGGATTAGAATTACAAGAACCAGAAACATAAGTTGGAGCATTTGAGGCAACAAAGTAGTTGGTGTGTTTCAGACAGTTTGCACAAAGAAAGTAGAGCCCTCCCTCAGCTTTACCAATCACCAGAGGCCTCTTCATTGAAAGGGTCTGCAAAATGCATGATGTTTCAGTAAAGGATACAACACTTTTTGGTATAGACTTAGAAAGGCATTGAATAGACACAAGATTATACTTAAACGAGGGTACATACAACACTTCATGTAAGATAATGTTTGATGCAAGTATCACTTTACCAATCTGAGTGACTTTCACCTTATAACCATTTGGTAGGGTGATTAACAAAGGATAAGGTAAGTAGGTTGTATCAATAAGGAATATCATGTCAAAGGTCATATGATTTGAGGCTCCTGAGTCTAGAATCCAAGAGTTAGACTTGTTTTTGAAACACTTGCAGGATAATTTTCCGAAATCAACAGAGGAAGTACAGACTATCATACCTGCAAGGTTCACGTTGCCACACATAGGGTCCATGCCTTTAACAGATTCTCCATGATTTTCAGCTTGAAATTGCTGCAACAGACTCATGCATTGTTCATACTGTTCCCTAGTCAATTTGGGATGTGTATCATGTCTACCCCTTTGTTCCTCGGCTCCACTTGACATCACATCAGATGAAGGACCATGCACATCATCCATAAGTCCTTTGCCTTTGTTAAACCTGGTATTCTGATTGTAATTGTTGCGATATCCATTCTGAAAATTCTGGTTATTATTGTAAGGATTCTGATTGTTTGTTTGTGGGTATCCATGGAGTTTATAGCACTTATTTCTGGTGTGTCCTATCTTATTGCAGTAGTCACACACCACACGACCCCTATTGTTATTGTAAGTGTTAGAGGTCTGAGAATAATTGGTTCTGAAACTGTTATTTCATGCTGAAGAAGAAATCCCTGCTGAAGGAGGATAACTTTGTTGAGTCTGTCGAGATTGTTTGGAGGTACTTGCTCCTCCTGAACCATGCACATTAAGAGAAGTCGACTCCATGAACAACTGATTGTTGGGCTTGATTTCCCATTGTTTTTCATCCTGCACTAACAATGAGAATGCTTGTGCAAGTGAAGGTAAAGGATTCATCATGACAATGCTTCCTCGAATCGCAATATACACCTCATTCAATCCCATAAGAAACTGAATCAATCTCCTGTCCTGTTCTGCTTTATAAGAATTTTCCTTAGCTCTACAAACACAGTTACATCTACATTGAATCTTTACATGAAGAGTACTTAATTCCTCCCACAATCTTTTCATCCTTGTATAATATGTTGTGATATCCAAAATTCCTTGAGATAGATCATTTATCTCTCGTTGAACTTGGTAGAGTTTTGCTCCATTTGTCTGATCATATCGATTTTCTAATTCCTTCCATAACTCAAACGAATCACTCACATACTCCACACTATCAGAAATTTCTTTTGCTAGTGAATTTAGAATCCATGATGTCACTATATTATCGCACCTTTCCCATTGACGATACTGCAATGTTCCTGGATCTGGTTTCTTACACTCTCCATTGATAAAGCCTAACTTGTTCTTAACTGAAAGAGATCTGTAAACACTTCTCCTCCATGATTTGTATCTTGTTCCATCAAAAGGAATCTGCACTAAGGATGCACCTGGATTATCCGATGGATGCATGTACAAAGAAGAACTGATTTCTTCACTCCCAGTACCATTAGTTGTTCTACCAGTACCACTTGATTGTTCAATAGTTTCATTTGTCATCTTAGATCAATTCAATATATGTATTTCAACACTTCTATCAGAAAGGAATATAAAATCGATGCAATCTTAAACTGCTTAAATCGAAGAACAATTTCCAGAATTGGTAGAAACAGAGGAAGAAGAAAGGAATCAAAGAGCAATTTCTAAAGTTCTATAGAATTAGAAGAAGAAGAAGAAGAAGAGAATCACAGACAATACCTATCAAAGTAAGCTGTGCTCTGATATCATGTTAACATCAGTGCTCACATGAGCAAAGCAGAATCCATAAGGATACAGTTGGAGAAGAAGAAGAACAATGAGTTTGGGAAAAATCAATTCATCTCATTCCATTGTGGTTGTACACGTTTTATACAAAGAGAATAAAATTTGTAACAATAGTACAACTGTCCATGAGCTGCCACTAACCAACAAAATAACTAACTAGGCTAACTAACTAACTAACTGAGAATTAATTAGCTAAAAAGGTATTTAATTAACTAATCTAATCTTAATAGATATTTAGAAGGATTTTTTGAAGCCTTCAGCAAGATTCTTGTATGTGTTTTGTAAAAATATTCTTGTTATGTTTTGCAAATTGTTTTTTTGTTACATTTGATAAATATGAATCTAATTTTGTATATACAAAATCCTTTTTTTCTGTATTTTTCTATTATATATTTTATTTCTAATATATAGAAGACTGCAACGGGAGAACGACCAAGGGCAAAAATGTAATTTCACGCTAAAAAAAATCTATGAAGAAAGATAATAAATAATTCTAGAATTATCTTTCTATATATGAAGTGAATAATGATCAAGAGCAAAAATGTAATTTCACACTAATAAAAATCTACCAAGAATTAAAACTAATTAAATGGTTTTAGAAACATCTTCAATTATTGTAATCACCATTCACTTACTTTTTTATTACTTCATTTCCTTTTTATTTCTTTTGTGAGTTACTGTAATATCTATTTTATTATTACGCTACTTTACTATTACTTTAATTTGATTCTTAATATTTTTTCTAATTCATTATGCTTGTGGGAGGACGATAAAGGGCAAAAATGTAATTTCACGCTAACAAAAATCTATAAAGAAAGATAATAAAAAATTATAGAATTATCTTTCTATATATGAAGTGAATAATGATCAAGGACAAAATTGTAATTTCACGCTAACAAAAATCTACCAAGAATTATAACCAAAAAATTAAATAGTTCTAGAAACATTTTAAGTTATTGTTATTACCATTAACTTATTTTGTTATTACTTCATTTCCTTTTTATTTCTTTTGTGAGTTATTGTGATATCTATTTTATTATTACTCTATTTTACTATTACTTAATTTAATTCTTAATATTTTTTTTATTCATTATGCTTAAAAAAAAAGCCTACTTTTTATATAAAAATATCTTGAATTAATTATTTCAATCATTATTTTGGCTCTAATTAATATACTTGAAAATAAATTAGTGTGATAAAATTAATAATATATATTATATTGAAATTAAAGAAAAAGATGTTAAAGTAACTTTACAAATAAAAATGAATAGGATGATATATTTGTATTAAAGATTACCAAGAATAGAAATGTAATTTCATTCTAACTAAAATCTATCAAGATTAAATAATTTTAGAAACATCTTTCTATATATGAAGTGAATGATGATCAAAGGTAAACATGTAACTCATGCAAGCAAAAATCTACCAAGAATGATAACAAGAAAATTAAATAGTTCTAGAAACATCGATATTATTATTAGTATTACCTCATTTTTGTTATTTCTTTATTTTTTATGAGTTATTGTGATATTTATTTATTTTCTGAAAGTTAATAAATAATGATTACGCTTATCTCTTAATAATTATATATCAAGTATAATAATAGGTGGAACCAATCAAAATCAAAATCAAAATTAAAATTTATATATATATATATATATATATATATATATATATATTATATATATATATATATATATATATATATATATATATATATATATATATATATATATATATATATATATTGTCACGACCCAAATCGGGGACGCGACTGGCACCCACATTTACCCTCCTATGTGAGCGAACCAACCCATCTAAACCTTAACATTTCAAGATATATCAACAGAAAATAATGCGGAAGACTTAAACTCATTAATAAACAATTCAAAACTATTATTATTATCCCCAAAATCTGGAAGTCATCATCACAAGAACATCTATCTCAAACTACTAAACTAGGAATGTCTAAGAACAAAAATAACTAAAGCTAGTCCATGCCGGAAGTTCAAGGCATCAAGACTTGAAGAAGAAGACCCAGTCCAAGCTAGAAGCATTAGCTCACCCTGAAGATCCGGTGTGACGAAGACTGGCTTGATTTACTGCTGAGTTGAAGTTGACGGAACGTTTGCTGCATTCCACAAATAACAAAGAAGAAAACATAAAAGTAGGGGGTCAGTACAACCACAAGTACTGAGTAAGTATCATCGGCCAACTCAAAATAGGGAACAATATATATCAATAATAATGTAAATCAACTACAACACTCAACATGTAGCAATAACAATATTAATTCATCAATAATTTCCGTCAAGTTCACACATGAGGACTCAAGCCTCAATACCATACTCATTTGGGAATTAAGTTCATTAGATTGAGTATATTCATTATCTTTCAAGATTCGTTATCTTTCTTCCTCTTGTGTCGGTACGTGACACTCCGATCCTCATATTCATTCTATCCTGGTACCGGAACGTGGCACCCGATCCCCTAATTCATCAAGCCTTCTTTCACACTAAGGCATCATCATTCTCATTATATAATTTATCAAGCCTTCTTTCATACTAAGGCATCATCAATCTTATTATATAATATATCAAGCGAATTAGGGTTATTTCAAGATTTGGGATTCAATAGCTTCATCATGCTTTGTTAATTCATCATAATTTCATAATCATAATCATGCAAGCATACAATTTAAGCACATAACAGGGTTTACAATACTATCAACACATAACATTCACTATTAAGAGTTCACTACGAATATCGTAACATAACCATAACCTACCTCCACCGAAGAATTGGAACCCACAAGAAATCTCCCAAGCTTTGTTATTCCTCTTCCCTCTTCGATCGATCAATACTCTCTCAATTCGTGTCTCTCTCTCTCTCTTGTTCTTTCTCTTTTGTTTTATTCAAACCCTCTTTCCTTTACCCTAATTAAAATATAATTAAGTGTAAAAGAGGACAATAAAACCCCACTAATTAACCCAAAGTTACCCCTTTTATCCCTCAAGGAATTAGACTTATTAATATTAACCCTCAATCTTATAATTAAGGAAAGAATAGTCCAAAACGACCCTTAAAACGTGTGGAGAAATCCTAAACTGCCTGGGAATTGCGCGACCTGTGACGGGCCGTCGTGCCTGCGATGGTCCGTCACGGTGGCCGTCGCAACCTCCCCAAATTCCAGGTGGGCTGTGACGGCCCGTCACCCCTGTGACGGTCCGTCCTGCACCTCCGTCCTGACGGTCAGAAACTCGTTTCTTGCACCAAGTTCCCAAAAGTTGAAGTGTTTTGCAACGGAAACTCACGACGGTTCGTCGTGGATGTGACGACACGTCCTGCAGGTCCGTCACAATTTACAGAGAGTCGATTTTAATATCCAAATTGAAGAATTCTAAGTGTCATGGAACGAAACCTTCCTCGACGGGCCGTCGTGACCACGACGGTCCGTCGTGACCACGACGGTCCGTCGTGACACCGGTCGTCCCAGCCAGTTTTCCCAGAATTTCAATCTGCTGCTCAAAACGACTAAACAGGTCGTTACAATAGATACCAATTTACCCATCGTTCGTCCCCGAACGATCAAAAGAAGAAAAACAGTGGCGAAAAGGAGTACCTGAATCTGTAAACAGATGTGGGTATTTTTCTTGCATATCTGCCTCCTTCTCCCAAGTAGCCTCTTCAACCGGTCGATTCTTCCATTGAACTTTGATGGATGCAATCTCTCTCGACCTCAACTTGCGAACTTCTCTATCTAATATAGCAACCGGTTCCTCTTCATAAGTCAAGTTCTCATCCAACAAAACTGAATCCCAACGGACGATGTAGTTTCCATCTCCGTGGTATCTCTTCAACATGGACACATGAAATACCGGATGCACTCCGGACAGCCCTGGGGGCAAGGCTAATTCATAAGCCACCTCCCCTATTCTCTTAAGCACTTCAAATGGTCCAATATACCTTGGACTTAACTTACCTCTTTTACCAAACCGCATCACCCCTTTCATGGGTGAAACCTTCAACAAGACTTGTTCACCTTCCATGAACTCCAAGTCTCTAACCTTTCGGTCTGCATACTCCTTTTGTCTACTTTGCGCCGCTAGAAGCTTTTCTTGAATGCCCTTCACCTTCTCCATAGAATCTCTCAACAGATCAGTCCCCCAAGGTCTAACTTCAAAGGCATCAAACCAACCAATGGGAGATCTACACCTCCTCCCATACAATGCTTCAAATGGAGCCATATCGATGCTGGAGTGATAGCTATTATTGTATGAAAACTCCGCCAAGGGTAAAAAGCTATCCCAATGGCCACCAAATTCTATCACACATGCACGAAGCTTATCCTCCAACACTTGAATCGTTCGCTCAGACTGACCATCGGTCTGAGGATGAAATGCAGTACTAAGGTCCAACCTAGTACCTAATTCAGCATGTAATGTCCTTCAAAACTTAGAAGTAAACTGCGTACCCCTATCTGATATGATGGAGAGTGGGACTCCATGCAACCGAACGATCTCTGAGATGTAGATCTTGGCTAACTTCTCTGCATTGTAGGTCACCTTGACAGGAATAAAGTGAGCCGACTTAGTTAACCTATCAACAATCACCCAAATAGAGTCATACTTACCCAAGGTCTTTAGAAGACCAACCACAAAATCCATTGCGATTCTCTCCCACTTCCATTCAGGAATGAGCATTCTCTGAAGTGTTCCTCCGGGCCTCTGGTGTTCATACTTTACTTGTTGACAATTTGGACACTTGGCAACAAACTCAAAAATATCTCGTTTCATTCTACTCCACAAGAAGTGTTGCTTTAGGTCACGATACATCTTGGTTGCACCAGGATGTATAGAATATCCGGAACTATGAGCTTCTGTAAGAATAGTGGTGATCAAATCATCGATGCGGGGTACACATACCCTTCCCTTAATCCTCATAACACCTTCCTCATCAATTATTGCTTCCTTAGCCTCTCCTCGCAACACTTTATCTCGAATGCGACCTAGTTTCTCATCATCAAACTGCTTCCCCTTAATCTTGTCAAGGAAAGAAGATTTTGCCTCTACACAAGCCAACAATCCTCCCTTCTCATTCATTTCTAACCTCATAAGGTCGTTAGCCAAAATCTGAACCTCTCTAGCCAATGGGTGTCTCAAAGCTTGCAAGTGAGCTAGACTTCCCATGCTTCCGGCCTTTCTACTCAAAGCATCTGCCACAACATTCGCCTTCCCCGGATGATACAAGATAGTGATATCGTAGTCCTTCAGTAGTTCCATCCATCTCCTTTGTCTTAAGTTCAAATCTTTTTGAGTAAAGACATACTGTAGACTACGGTGATCCGTATAGATTTCACACTTAACCCCATATAAATAATGCCTCCATTGCTTCAATGCAAATACTACCGCGGCCAATTCCAAGTCATGAGTTGGGTAGTTACGTTCATGCACTTTTAATTCTCTTGAAGCATAAACAATCACGTTCTTCTCTTGCATTAGCACTGCACCCAAACCCGAATAGGATGCATCACAATAGACAATGAAATTCTTACCTTCCACTGGCAAGGTGAGGATAGGTGCGGTAGTCAACAAAGTCTTGAGCTTCTGAAAGCTTTCCTCACACTCATCCGACCATACAAATGGAACATTCTGCTTAGTCAAGTTCGTCAATTGGGAAGCAATAAAAGAGAATCCCTTGACGAATCGGCGGTAGTAGCTAGCTAACCCAACAAAACTCCTTATTTCTGACACATTAGTAGGTCTTACCCAATTTTTCACCGTCTCAATCTTAGATGGATCCACCATCACTCCATCCTTAGAAACCACGTGCCCCAAGAAGGACACTGAATCTAGCCAAAACTCACACTTGGAGAATTTCGCATAAAGCTTTTTCTCCCTCAACAACTCTAACACCATTCTCAAATGCTCCTCATGTTCCTTCTTACTTTTAGAGTATACCAATATATCATCTATAAATACGATCACAAAGAGGTCCAAATATGGCTTAAAAATCCCATTCATCAAGCTCATGAAAGCAGCAGGGGCATTCGTAAGACCAAAAGACATTACCACAAATTCATAATGCCCATAACTAGTTCGAAAAGCAGTCTTTGGCACATCCGTTGTGCATATTTTCAATTGGTGATAACCGGACCTCAAGTCTATTTTTGAGAAGACACAAGCACCTTGTAACTGATCGAACAAGTCATCAATGCGAGGAATGGGGTACTTGTTCTTAATAGTTACTTTGTTCAACTGTCGGTAATCTATGCACATTCGAAAGCTCCCATCCTTCTTCTTTACAAACAAGACCGGAGCACCCCAAGGAGATGCACTTGGTCTAATGAAGCCTTTACTCAACAATTCTTGAAGTTGAGCCTTTAACTCTCTTAATTCGGCGGGAGCCATTCTATAAGGGGGTATAGAAATGGGGCGAGTACCCGGTTCCAAATCAATGCAGAAATCAATATCCCTATCCGGTGGCATGCCAGGAAGATCTGCAGGGAACACATCCAAAAACTCACGGACTACCGAAACTGACTCAATCGAGGGTACTTGGGTAGTGTCATCCTTGAGATGTGCCAAGAAAGCTAAACACCCTTTACTCACCATTTTCTTAGCACGAAGAAATGAAATGATGCGCACCGGATTGGAAGTGTAGTCACCCTCCCACACTAACGTATCTGTCCCAGGCTTGGCTAACGTCACCGTTTTAGCATTACAATCCAAGATCGCAAAATTCGGAGAAAGCCAAGTCATACCCAGAATTACATCGAAGTCACCCATTTCTAAAATAACCAAGTCTACATAAGTGTTGCTCCCCACAAAATTCACCAAACAAGACCTATATACCTTTTCAACTACCACAGACTCACCCGCCGGAGTAGAAACACGAATAGGCATGTCAAGTAATTCACAATGCAAATTTAGACCATTAGCAAATGATGAAGATACATATGAAAATGTAGATCCAGGATCAAACAATACGGAAGCCATGCAATCACAAACCAGAAGATTACCTGTGATAACAGCATCAGATGTCTCCGCCTCCGATCTCCCAGGGAAAGCATAACAATGGGCCCTTTCGTTGGTTTGCCCGTTGCCCCTACCATGTTGTGATGTAGGGGCTCCAGTTTGCCCATCACCTCTACCGTTGTGGTGACCCCCATTACCTCGACCACCACGTCCTCCAGAAAAACGGCCTCTACCATGACCACCTCTACCTCTAGCTAGTGGGGTTCTGTAACTCTGGTTCGGACAATACCTCTTAATATGTCGAATCTCTCCACATCCATAACATTCTCGGGGTTCACGCATCGGCCTCTCAGAGAAATGTTGACCGGTCTGAGGTGGACCCCCAACTACAGTCTGTAGTGAAGACTTAATTGGT
This sequence comes from Solanum peruvianum, assembly GCA_027705065.1. Classification (NCBI taxonomy): domain Eukaryota; kingdom Viridiplantae; phylum Streptophyta; class Magnoliopsida; order Solanales; family Solanaceae; genus Solanum; species Solanum peruvianum. Next base: position 58,499,354 of record JAKWJD010001761.1, read on the forward strand.
CGACTTGCGTAACCTCCGGAGCTCTGTCCTCTAGAGTGAGAACCATTAAACTCACCTCCCCTTCGAAACCTTTTTGATGTCGATGTCGTGGGGAAGTCATCTGGCTTCACTCCCTCCACTTCTATCACAAAGTCTACCAACTCTTGGAAGGATGTTGCCGTTGCCGCTATCTGTAAGGCTGAAATCCGCAATTCTGACCTCAACCCTTCACAAAACGGCGGATCCGTTCTTGTGGACTGAAAACAAAGTTGGGTGGCATACCTTGATAATGCACGGAATTTGGCCTCATATGCGTTAACCGTCATCCTCCCTTGCTCGAGACTCAAGAACTCATCCCTTTTTCTATCTCTCAAAGTCCTTGGGATATACTTTTCCATAAACAGGGTAGAGAATGATTCCCAAGTCATAGGTGGTGCCTCTGTTGGTTGACACTCAACATGTGACCGCCACCACATTTTGGCGTTCCCTTGAAACTGATAGCTCACGAACTCAACGCCAAACCGTTCTACTATCCCCATCTTGTGTAGTAGCTCATGACAATCAACCAGAAAATCGTAAGCATCCTCAGATTCTGCACCCTTGAAGACTGGAGGTTTCAATTTCAAGAACTTACTGAAAAGTTCGTGCTGATCATTTGTCATTATCGGTCCAGTGGTCAGACGTGGAAATGTGCCTATTCCCAATGACGCATCCATGCGGGGAGCCATAGTAGCCGCATGTCGTATCTCTGAAACCGGAGGTGTTGGTGCAGAAACCACTGGAGGTGCCTGACCCTGATCGGATAACCCGCTAAGATAAGCAAGTACCTGGTTGATCATCTCTGGGGTAGGTTGGGGTGGCATTTCCTCATTCTGCCCTTGTTCAGTTTCCCCTTCCTCACCCTCTCTTACTACCTCCTCAGTCGGTGGAGGAGTCACCGCCCTAGCATCAGATGGGCTAGGTGCTCGTCCTCTTCCTCTAGAAGACGTCCTCCCACGACCTCTTCCACGGCCTCTTGCCGCTGTTCTTCCTCGAGCCACAGCCCCAGTGGCTGGCTCAGTCGTTTCTTGTCATGCCGTTGTTGCTGCTGGTGCGGTCGTTGCTCTAGTTCTAACCATCTGCGAAATAGAGTGAAGATGGTCAGATACCAATTTGTATCACCTAGATACCAATTGGACTCAAGTAGTAGCACGAAAGAAAGAATGAAAGAGTGAAGTTTTCCTAAAGTCTTATAGCCTCTCAAGGAAAAGTAAAGGCGTCCCCCTACCGTTCTTTAAGACTCTACTAGACCTGTTCTTGTGTGATGAGACCAATGAACCTAAGGCTCTGATACCAAGTTTGTCACGACCCAAATCGGGGACGCGACTGGCACCCACATTTACCCTCCTATGTGAGCGAACCAACCCATCTAAACCTTAACATTTCAAGATATATCAACAGAAAATAATGCGGAAGACTTAAACTCATTAATAAACAATTCAAAACTATTATTATTATCCCCAAAATCTGGAAGTCATCATCACAAGAACATCTATCTCAAATTACTAAACTAGGAATGTCTAAGAACAAAAATAACTAAAAAGCTAGTCCATGCCGGAAGTTCAAGGCATCAAGACTTGAATAAGAAGACCCAGTCCAAGCTAGAAGCATTAGCTCACCCTGAAGATCCGGTGTGACGAAGACTGGCTTGATTACTGCTGAGTTGAAGTTGACGGAACGTTTGCTGCATTCCACAAATAACAAAGAAGAAAACATAAAAGTAGGGGGTCAGTACAACCACAAGTACTGAGTAAGTATCATCGGCCAACTCAAAATAGGGAACAGTATATATCAATAATAATGTAAATCAACTACACACTCAACATGTAGCAATACAATATTAATTCATCAACAATTTCCGTCAAGTTCACACATGAGGACTCAAGCCTCAATACCATACTCATTTGGGAATTAAGTTCATTAGATTGAGTATATTCATTATCTTTCAAGATTCGTTATCTTTCTTCCTCTTGTGTCGGTACGTGACACTCCGATCCTCATATTCATTCTATCCTGGTACCCGAACGTGGCACCCGATCCCCTAATTCATCAAGCCTCTTTCACACTAAGGCATCATCATTCTCATTATTAATTTATCAATCCTTCTTTCATACTAAGGCATCATCAATCTTATTATATAATATATCAAGCGAATTAGGGTTATTTCAAGATTTGGGATTCAATAGCTTCATCATGCTTTGTTAATTCATCACAATTTCATAATCATATATGCAAGCATACAATTTAAGCACATAGCAGGGTTTACAATACTATCAACACATAACATTCACTATTAGAGTTCACTACGAATATCGTAACATAACCATAACCTACCTCCACCGAAGAATTGGAACCCACAAGAAATCTCCCAAGCTTTGTTATTCCTCTTCCCTCTTCGATCGATCAATACTCTCTCAATTCGTGTCTCTCTTCTCTCTCTCTCTGTTCTTTCTCTTTTGTTTTATTCAAACCCTCTTTCCTTTACCCTAATTAAAATATAATTAAGTGTAAAAGAGGACGATAAACCCCACTAATTAACCCAAAGTTACCCCTTTTATCCCTCAAGGAATTAGACTTATTAATTTAACCCTCAATCTTTATAATTAAGGAAAGAATAGTCCAAAACGACCCTTAAAACGTGTGGAGAAATCCTAAACTGCCTGGGAATTGCGCGACCTGTGACGGGCCGTCGTGCCTGCGATGGTCCGTCACGGTGGCCGTCGCAACCTCCCCAAATTCCAGGTGGGCTGTGACGGCCCGTCACCCTTGTGACGGTCCGTCCTGCACCTCCGTCCTGACGGTCAGAAACTCGTTTCTTGCACCAAGTTCCCAAAAGTTGAAGTGTTTTGCAACGGAAACTCACGACGGTTCGTCGTGGATGTGACGGCACGTCCTGCAGGTCCGTCACAATTTACAGAGAGTCGATTTTAATATCCAAATTGAAGAATTCTAAGTGTCATGGAACGAAACCTTCCTCGACGGGCCGTCGTGACCACGACGAGCCGTCGTGACACCCGTCGTCCCAGCCAGTTTTCCCAGAATTTCAATCTGCTACTCAAAACGACTAAACAGGTCGTTACAATAGATACCAATTTACCCATCGTTCGTCCCCGAACGATCAAAGAAAGAAAAACAGTGGCGAAAGGAGTACCTGAATCTGTAAACAGATGTGGGTATTTTTCTTTGCATATCTGCCTCCTTCTCCCAAGTAGCCTCTTCAACCGTCGATTCTTCCATTGAACTTGATGGATGCAATCTCTCTCGACCTCAACTTGCGAATTCTCTATCTAATATAGCAACCGGTTTCCTCTTCATAAGTCAAGTTCTCATCCAACAAAACTGAATCCCAACGGACGTGTAGTTTCCATCTCCGTGGTATCTCTTCAACATGGACACATGAAATACCGATGCACTCCGGACAGCTGGGGGCAAGGCTAATTCATAAGCCACCTCCCCTATTCTCTTAAGCACTTCAAATGGTCCAATATACCTTGGACTTA